>HG992242.1:13933000-15244000 GCA_905220585.2 Nymphalis polychloros
TACAACTTCAAAAAAACATTGTTCGGTCATAACTGAATCAGTGTTTTCATTTTATTTGTTATATAAAAGAAGATGTCCATTTTTGGCCTAGCGTGAACAAGCTGCTATCAAAAAAACAAGTTTATGAAAAAAAAAATATTTTTTTTTAGCTAGCCATTCTATTGTTGTATGAGTGTACATTTGTATTTTATTGAAAAAATTTTTTTAAAGTATCTTCATTGATTTGCTTTATTGATCCACGTTTTGTGTTACCAGCAAGATCAAGTAACGATTGCGTCAAATCGAATCATCTCGCAGTACTTAATACAACTATAAGTATTTAATACAAAAAAAAAAATTAAAAATATTTGTTTTAATTAGTTTCGTCATTTAAAACGTTTTATAAACTGAAATATGAAGAATGTTAAACGTAATCATATCTGTTTTCGATCGATTTTTTAATGATTTTTTTCTATTGCAACACTAATAAAACAAAAAAATACAATTTGACATTGGTATGTCACAGACTGATTTTTACATTCGCTTTGTTTTCCTACATTGAGTGTTGTTTTATTGTGGATTTTCTTTCAACGATTGTTTATTCATTATGGACTCCGACCTATCTTTTTCCAATGACCCCGGCACATCTACGGACCCCGAATTTCGCTCAAACGATGACCCTGGCTTTTGTATTATGGACTCCGAACATAGCATAAACGATGACCAACACTCACGTAATATGGACCCCGAAACTAGGTCCATCGCTAACCACGGCTTGAATATGGACATTGAACAAAACCAAAGCGTGTCTCATGATAGTCTGCACACAGAAGAAGTGACTTCTTACCAATGCGTATCTCTGAGATGCATAAACTGTGGAACAAGGTATCAGGAACACATTTCACCACCTGCCCAATTTCTTGAACACATATTAATAACATATGATGTCTCAGAATAAAAATAAATCATAAAAAATGTTGTTTTATTTCGCTTTAACCTGTTTTTCCTCACATGACAAAAATCTCTTTTTAAACATTTTGATACAAAATTAAGTTCATATTCTCATTATTACTAATCAGTGCTTTTAAACTAATTACAAAAAATATGATAAAATGTCTGTTCACGTCAGGCCAAAGTCCCCATACTAAGTGGACAATCTCCTTTGTAATTATTATTTCAGTTAAAAAGTGACAGGTCAGTGGTTAGCTTGTGGTATACATATTTAGCCGAGATGGTTCTAAGATTCGAATATGAGAATCTTAACCGATGATCACTGGTAGAAACCGGTGAAAACACTACAGAATTTTCAAGTGTTTTGTGTTTATTCAGCGATGAAGAAAAACATCTCGAGTAAACTGGAATGTGTCGAATTAAAATCTGTCACGTGTGTGACATCTCACATTTGAGTAGCATGGTGGATCAAGCTCCAAACCTTCCCCTTAAGAGAAGAGGCCTAGCTGTATATGTGTGTGTACCCAATCCAACGCCACGATCGCATTAGTTTTTGTATAGTCAAGTAAAGTTTTGTATTGTTGTTTCATTATAACGGTGAGTGAGCCAGTGAAATCAGAGTTATAAGGGTCACAACAATTTAGTTCCCATTGTTGATATTTGCACTTCGAATTTCGTTTAATTGACGGAACACTCGCCGACAGTTCGCGAATTCTTACGTACCTTTTGGTGTTTATGGAGTAGAAGCTCACTCAATTTATATTTGCAATTTTAAAGACTTAAAAGTATAAATATGTAATCAATTAATATTATGATTTATTTCTTAAAAAAAGTTTAAAAGACATTTACCCGTAGCAGGTCTTTGTACAAGTATGAGTGTCACTCACCAGCTATTTTCTGATTTTACAGAATAAAATAAATTCTACTTTTAATGTTAAATGTTATTATAAGTGCAATCAATCATCATCATTTGTACGTTTCAAGTTGATGATATAAGAAATAGCTTATACTGCTTAACATTTATCCACTAGGTATCTATCATTTGCTCGTATAACAAATAAAAAATATATATATCGTAATATTGTTGAAGTTGCAAAGCATTTTCCTTAACAAAAGATGAGTCGAAGTTTAACAATTGAGTATTTATTCGAAAAATTAACTGAATTATAATGAAAACGAATAATAATAACGTAATATGATACATTCGAAACGAAACTCTATAACATTATTGAAGAATGTAAAGAATATAGGACGAATTAGTTCTGAATGTGAAGATAATCTTATTAGAATGCTCGTATCGTGCGGCGGATGTGACCCAATGGTGCTACCATTACCGAGCACGCAACTAAATATTAACTAGACACCCTATAGAATAACAATCGAATGTGATTCAATGAAACCATTCACATTCGTTCGGTTTTTTTTATGGCATAGGAAGGCGCATGAGCATATGGGCCACCTGATGGTAAGTGGTCACCAACGCCCATAGACATTGGCATTGTAAGAGATGTTAACCATCGCTTACATCGCCAATGCGCCACCAACCCTGTGAACTAAGATGTTATGTCCCTTGTGCCTGTAATTACACTGGCTCACTCACCCTTCAAACCGGAACACAACAATACCAAGTACTGCTGTTTTGCGGTAGAATATCTGATGAGTGGGTGGTGCCTAACCAGACGAGCTTGCACAAAGCTCTACCACAAAGAAAAATCGTTATTTACACTTTTAATAGGAATAATTAAAATATATTTCATCGCTCTATTATGTATTAAACATCTGTTGTATGTTCTCTTAGTTCTCGTTTGAATTCATTCACCTTTTTTATTCATTTCCTTATATTATTTAACTAGCTGCGCTTCATCCACATACATTTCTGAAATAAAACTGACATAAAATTTGACAATCTTTCAGTTACTGAAATCAAATACAGACATAATATGTTGTTTCTGTATAACAAAGCTTACAAATGTTGATAGAATTGTTTAAATCGGATTAGCACTTTTAGAGTTTATCGGTTACAAATTAAGAGATCTTTCTTCTATAATATTAACAAAGATGGAAAAAATTTAAACGAACGGCTCTTTTTATTAAGTCTATATAGATACCAAGATTTATAAAACTCTACAGATCCTATACAACGTTTCTTAGTAAGGTAACCCTTGATGCTTAAGATTCACGCTCTTTATGAATACGCTTTCATGTTCATGACATCGTCCCCACGGAATTAGTTCATCTCTACTTCTAATAAAAGATCTCATAAACTACATATCCCCAAAAGATAATATATATGTATACGTATATAGTTTTAATGAAGCAGTTCTTTAGAATTTGAGACTAACTACTTGAATTTACCCATTGCGACTTCGTCCGCGGGATGTTAAGAAATATCTGTATTGCGTGTACCATCATAATTATATCTTTTTTATTTTATTTTATAATATAGTCAGGACCGACAAATGAGACACCTGATGGTAAGTGGTCGTCACCGCCTTTGCTAAAAATTGCTAAAATTCTTAGCTTGACTTTATTTCTCTACATAACGAAAGGAATATCCGCAAATTTATCTACACTAATATTGTAAAGAGGGAAGATTTGATTGTTTGTTTGTTACGATTTAAACCAAAAACTACTCGACTGATTTTAAAAATTCTTTCACCATTAGACATCTACATCTTTACTGAGTAACATAGGCTATATTTTATTACCAAAAAATTAGAGATCCCTACCTAAAATGGAACAATGTAACCCAAGGTATCAAAATGTTACCTATATAAGTCATTATTTTGCGTGCGCTCCAAAAACTGTTGACGATATATAAAATAGTGTTCTATATATTAATAGTACTTATAATTGCTCCCAAAAAAGTACACGATATACCATCGTGCGCATCTCCTATTATAGTTAAGCCGCAATAACAGTTTTTGTTTAAATTATTAAGTTCAAATACGGGTGGAATCAAATAGTGATGATATCATCATATTAATTATCATGATATTAATCTTTATCCATTTAAATGGTTTGATTATTAAGGTCGATTATGTACATATAAATTCTACTTTAAATTCTGTAGATCCGATTTTTCGTTTAGAAGTTATGACGGGTATAAAAATTCTCTAAATAAGAAAATTGTCACGATTTGAACAAACAGCAATTTTTCTGCGTTTAATCTATTAAAAATGCTAATTTACGTTAAATAATAGGTTTTAAATGTTCGCAGACGAAGTAGCGGGCTAATTGCTAATTTAGGCGGTACGTTGATCAGTCAGTCTTTGATGAATCGGTCAGTCAGGACATTGTCTTATACATATAGAATATTGCGTCGTGATGTAATCATCAAACTAATTTAACATTATTAGACCACCTTTACCATAACGAATGTCAATCGTCAAACATCTATAAGCTTTATTAGCACTTATATCGATAACGTGGAAAAAACTATTGACTCACTTAATACTGATCTTCGAATCTCATCGTAGTCTGCGTCAAAGCAATGCGGCAAACCACTCGCAAATGACAGTCTTTACTTGAACTGAAAAAAATATTGGGCCTCTGCCCAACTTATATTTTAATAACTGCCTAATTGCATATGATTGAATTTTGCACAACAATTTTATTTTATTATACTAACAATCGTGTACGTAGGTTGGCTGGCAGTAAATACAAAAGTAAAAAGGCTACCTTTTGTACAATTTAATTGAATTGTGCAATAAAGTATGTAAATGATATAAATCCTTTTATATTCATCCCTCCATCCGTTCATGCATTTATTTATTACTAAATTTGCCATGAATAAAACTAGATAGTCGTCTGAAACTGACGTTTATGAAATGCATAAATTATTCAGATGTAAATGGCAATAACTGCATTTAATTTAAAAATCTGCAATACACGCAGATGCTTGCTGCAGGGACTAAATTTAAATTACCTTTGTATCACTTTTAATATTTACATCTCGTATATAGTAATGGATACGACTGCCTTCTTGGTCTAGTGGCTAGATATAAGGCCGCAGACCCGGTGATCATGGGTTCAATTCCCAGGTCGGGCCATTAAATAGTTATTGGGTTTTTCTGTCAGAAAATTCTCAGTAGCAGCCTGGAGTCTGGAAGTTGGAAGTGTGTACACTCTCGTGCCTCGGAAAGCACGTTAAGCCGTTGATCCTGCGCCTGAACACTTTCCGGTCGTGTCGGATTACCGTCCCATCGGATTATGAGAGCTAGGGAAAAGAGAGTCCAACTGTGTTTGCGCACACAATTGTGCACTATAATATCTCCTGCTCTGTTGGCTAATCACTCTAGAGATTGGCCGCACTATAAAAATAGATGTTGTTTATCCGAGATTAATAGACTTGAACCGTGACCTATCACAGTGAAAATGGACAAGGTGATTATACTTTCCACTTCATTTTATCTACTAGAAAGCGCTAGAGGACTTCAACTTCCATACAGTTCTGAATCTGACTAACTGATCAAGACAATTATTATTTTTACCCAATGCGGTTTCTCGGTTTCTGCCAGTGCAGAAACCTAGTAATGTAAATGCGGAAAGGGAGCGTGACAACATAAGAAAGCTTTATGCTATTCGCCGCAATGAATACGGGGCCCCAAGAGATGTAAGGCATTACACTAAATATTTTTATCAGTTAATTAAATATCATCGAGGTTTATTTATTTGTTTATGGAAAACTTACAAGTTCATACAATTACGTAGGTATATTTAGTGAAACTATTACCTCAAGAATGAGAGATAAGTCAAATAATATAGAAACGAAGGCAAACACAGTGTAGATAATATAAATATTTGCTCAACTACACACGTTTGATAAATATTAAACTTTATCTATGCAACATGCAAATGTCAGCCTCCAGTTTAATTTAGCTAAATTAAGTCATCGAAGCCATTATAATTTGCTCTTTAATTTAAGCAATGATATCGCAGTATTTTAAACGCTTGAGTGCTTACTCTTGGAATCCTAAAGTTGGGATTGTTATAATGAATAAAAACACGCCTACATAAAAAAAGATACACCAAAAACATATTACATATTTGAGAATTAAAAAGGATTTACTGAAACTTCTTATTTTTCAATTTAATTTCTAGTGTCATTTGCAATACTCAAGAGTCGACAGTGACACGGCTCAAGAGTGACACGGCTCGTTTAGTAACTGAGATCAAAATCTGTTCTACCTGAGCACGAGGTAGCTAAGAGTAATTATCCTTTTGAGACACCTATTATACCCCTGGAAGCCTTAATTTATATTGTTTTTTTTTAAAGATGGCCCAGATATAACACGTATCTCACTCGAAGGTCACGTGACAGCACCTGAGATTTTTTTTTTTTTAGTAGTTAATTTTTATTTATAATTTACCCCAAGATCGAGTGTAAAAGAGATGTGGTAAAGATACGCAACTGTACGTTTTAAAAGTTTTTCTACGATAAACCTTTACCGAAGCCTTTTTTTTAATTAGGAGATGGTCTTTGACTAACAGAAGGAACTAACAGTTACGGGAAGAAATGAAGTCAAACGCTCCTTTAAATTTGAACAAATCAGTACAAAATTATATATACCATCAAGTAAAATTTATAAGACGTTTAGCTAATTATGTTCGAGATTTAAATATTTCAACGAGTTGTATATAAATTGTGAACATTTATTGCTGAGTTTTATATTCGTCTAAGTAATGACGATTTCAACTTGCACAACAATGAGCAATAAATATATTATATCGTTGACAATAAATTGAAGACGTACTTAGTTATATAACTTAGCGGGATTTTTCTGGATCGATTCTTGGCTGGAATCGTGACATTTTCGTAATTATTATAGCAATTGGGTCAATAAACTTAACATAATTTTTCCTTAATGTTTATGTACATAAATTAATTTGAATCATTACCAGGTGATAACGCCATCTTATGTCGTGACATGGGTGCAAACTTTAACGATTAGTGTAATGTAAATATTTTAATACGTGTTTGGAATTCTATACTTTTCATTAGATAAATGCTTTCTAGAAGATTCGCCATTGCGTTTAGTTAAACGATTAGAACTTTTTTTTTACTTGGTGCAATCTCCTCTGGGTAGGTACCACCCACTCATCAGATATTCTACCGCTAAACAGCAGTACTTGGTATTGTAGTGTTCCGGTTTGAAGGGTGAGTGAGTCACTGTAATTACAGGCACAAGGGACATAACATCTTAGTTCCCAAGGTTGGTGGCGCATTGGCGATGTAAGCGATGGTTAACATCTCTTAAATTGGCAATGTCTATGGGCGTTGGTGACCACTTACCATCAGGTGGCCCATGCGCACAGCCGCCTTCATATGCCATAAAAAAAAAATTGAAATTAAATTTAGGTTAGAAGAAATTATAGATTGCAGATATTTTACCGTTAATGGCTGTATTTTTTTTTGTCTTATATCTCGTTTTATTTTCTGACTTGACATTGCATGTGTTATTTTAATCTTAACGGTGTATTGACTTCTAATCATGTCATAGGTTCAATCATAAGAAAATTATACTGGCGTCCATTAGCCGGCAGGCTACTGCAACAAACGGATAATCTACTGTCTAAAATAAAGACTGGTATCGGCATGAATTTGATTAATTAATAAATGGATAATTTGATTTTTTTCGTCATGAAATCAGCAGTTATTTTATAATATATAATAATATAATGTTATTAAAAAGTTCATTTCAGTGTCCTATATTTATAATCTTTTACGCAATGCTTTTTTTCAACTCAATATAGTCAAAAGCTTTTCTCCTTTAAATATCCAATTTAGTTGGAATAAAGTCGTCTATACATGTTTACAAATATACTTATGACTGACGAGCAGACGATATGATTATCGAAGGCAGATGCCGTGCAATAGATATTACACGTTCATTAAATTTTATGAAAAAAATGAAAAAAAAAAAAACATACGAGAAATTTATTAGATCCCATGGTGGACAATTGCCAACGTTATTATATAAGATTAACTCGTAATGCCATTGTGTAAGGGCAAGGTTTTTGTTACCACAAAAGATCATCAAACGCCAAATATTATGAACTAAATAGAACCAATTAATCAAGGACTAGACATGGAATAGCAACAAGTTGTTAGTAACATTGTGCATGAGCAGTGGACCGTTGAGTGCAGCGCTTTGCGTTGTAGGGTTCCTCGAATTGTTCAACGGTCATTCAAACGTGACCCAATTGTACCGTCTCTGTGGTCGCTCGTGAATAATATATATGAACTAGTATTTGCAAGCGGCTTCCCCCACGTGTTAAGCGAGAGAGGCGGGTATTAGGTAATAAAAATTAGCCTATCCTTAGGGTTAAGTCCTTAGGGTTCAAGCTTGCTTCATTCCAAATTTTATCAAAATCGACTCAATCACTTAGCTTTGAAAGCATATCACACAGACAGTTACTTTCGCATTTATAATATTAGTACAGATATCCATTCAATTAATTTCGGCTTAATCATTCTTTGACCATAATTTCCAAAAAACTATTCATGAAAAGTATGATAAAAATAAAATTACAGAGAATTTATTGAAGTAACGGCGTCTTTATGAGTATAGGTCTCCTTTAAATATTTCTGTCTGTCGTCTGTCCATCAGCCTGTCTACATGTAGTTCTTTTACCTACTGGACTTGCCCACATTGTAACGCTAGCGTATGTTTTAGTTATCCAAAATATAAGCTTTATACAAGCGTGTAACAAAATTCGTGTCCGACCCGTGAAGTGGTTATTAGGTATCGTGTGTCGGTTCTCTTTTTGTTACACGCTGTATATCCAACCATTTAACAAGCAAGCATTATACTGGAATGGAATGAAAATGCTTGTTCGATGTAGGAAATGGCTTTGAAACATACATTCCTTTTAGCTAGAAACAGACTTAATGTAAGTGCCTCGTTTTACGATCAAACGAACGAACTTGGAATTATTTATTCCGTGTTCTAGTGGACGGTAGACAATATCTTAAATGGTGAGAAAGGTAACCATATAGGATTATTTTTTATTTTCTTTTGTTCGTTTATAAAATGTCACATTGTTTATAGTTTATCTCATTCGACTTGTCCTTGTGTCACACTCATCCGATAAGTTGACAAAAGAAGTAGTTGGAAATAGGATCGTTGCGAAATCCCTAGGCTTCGTTCAGTCGACCGCGAAAGAAGCCCTCGAAGTAAACGATTATATCAAATGAAAATGGCTTACCGTTGACGTAAATTGTGTAAATGATCGATTACACTACAAATAAAATACAAGAAGTAATATACCATTACATATCTTAATTTTTGTTAATTTATGCTAAGTCAGATAAATTAAACCTGCCAAAGCGATTATGTTATTTAAATTTTTGTTTAGAATTTTATCAAATTCAATTAGTAGTCAATTCAATAATCGTCACATGACCTCAATTTTTATAGATAAAGTTATATTTGGCGAAACATTTTATCTTTTAAAGTAATTTAAAGAGTTTACTCTTAGTAGTGTAAATTGAAGACAATTGTGGCAAAATTAAATGTATTTTTAATACTATAATTAGAGGGAATTCTATCTCTTAGATCATTAAGGCTTATTGTATTTAGTTAATTAATACTTACGACTATTTAGTAGTTCATTCATTTGTATCGTTTTCAAAATATTGTTAGGCAATCTATAACTTGTTTGTGTCGAATTTCCGAATAAGTTCTGTTACTAATTCAGATGTAACAACTTTTAATAAAATGTTTTTATTTACAATATAATTTTGTAGTAGCTGTAATTTTTGTGGACTAAATCGAAGTTCATAGTTTCAAATCCAGACACGACACTGACTTCTCGTGTGCCTTATGTTTACAATATATTATAATATATTATGATACGATATATAGATACAAATGGATGCGATAATATCGCGTATTGATACCAACGCATTCCATACGGCTGCAGCACGATATGTCGATACTATAGACTTTTTTGGCATCTATATATCGTACGTCCTCGCAGTGTAGCGGCGTGGAGTGGATGAGTGATCTCCGAACCTCCATATAATCAAAAGAAGTTACCTAACAATAAGAACTAAATTAGAGGAGTAAACTGCTCTATTTTTTATTTTATTTCAAATTATAAAAACGATAAATTCTAACAGTAGTTAACAATTTATACAATGTTTCTATGAAGGAATGACATATGTTTTCTTTATGCAAACAAAGCCATTACGGTTTCTACTGTAAGAATAACTAATTAGTTCAAAGTAATACCTACTTTTAATTGTTTTTAAATTAGCAACAGATAATCGATGACTCTCACCTTGGGAAGGATTACCGTATAGCTTATGTTAGGAACTGCGTAGTGCTAACAACACACCTTAACGTACATTAGTATAAGACACGATTTCATAATATTAAACGGGACCAGGGCTACAAACTTCGCATAGAATATCTGGAGATGTTTTAAATAGAGAAATAAATAATTAAAAGTAATCAATAATTGCATTAAAATGTAACTGCTTGTATCTTTGTCGTTTAAATTACTATTTTAAGTATTGATTTCATCAACGATTATCGATTTTCTGCAGAACGAACCTTTCTGGAGAATAAACATTTTTCCTGGCGTGTCTCCACTACTTCACGATTACATATTTTATATGTTACGGCAGTTTTTGTTTTTTTTTTTGTGTGGCGCTATTGACTAGAAAATAATTTTCGGCAGCCCTATACGAAATTAAAATCTTGTGCAACAACCAGAAAGATAACATTTGAGAGTAATTAATATGCTAATTACGTTAATCATCGTCCATTCAAGATGACTTATTTGTTGACTATGTTGACACGTTTATTTAAATTGCGAATTCATTTATTATTTAATCATAAAATTGTATTAAATCCTTTTTGGTTTATTTCAGAAAACATTCTATTCATCATATTTAATAAAATTTGAAATTTTATAATTTTTGATTATGGTGTGAATCGTGTGTAGTATTATTCCAGTGAACAATTTAATTAGCTAACACATTCAATATGACGTTTCCTAAATTTTGAAAGTCACCAGTTATTACTGCTCTGAAAACTTATACGTTTACACTGCGGTATTGGTCTAGTGGCTACTCCAACTATTGAGGCTGTAGATCCCGAGATCCTGGTCCAAACCGCCGCGTTTTTCTTTCGTTACGGAAGTACCCAGAAGCATTTAAGATGGCATACTAGCAATTACATCACTCTAAAATGTTATGCTTTCTGGTAGAATTATCAGTGAGTGGATACTAACTCCAATGGGCTTGCAAAAAGCCAAACCTTATTATATCGTACACTTGATAGGTTTCTAAGTATTTACAATATTGTAGAAAAAAAATCGTTATTTTATATATTGCGTTTTGTTTATATTATCAAATTCCGTAATTGGATAAACTTTTAATGATAGTCAAAACGAGTTTAGATAAGTATTGCCAACTCCTCAAATCATTTAGAAAAATAAATGCTTTGTGGTAGCCATCTTGTATATGTATCTAAACGTAATTAGTAACAGGGCTATGTAAGGTGCGGCTAATGTCAAAATCTATATGCTGAGTTACCGCTTGTCATAGTGTTGTCCATATTCCAGAAAACAAAAAAATAAGGGTTGTAAACGGCCAACGGGCCAGGTTATTTTAATGGAACATATTATTCTTATTTTATTTTTTAAAAATAATTTTACTGTGCAAAGACCTACTTTTTAAAATATTTAATATAATAATTACATTTCTTAGGTTAATGCTAAAAAAAAATATATAAATGAATAATCTGTTTGTCGTCTACTCGTTTCAACTACGTCACGAAACTCTCTGATTATAAAGTTAAAAGTAATAGGGAACAACTATAGTATAAACGCTATGAAAAGCTCATCTTAAAACTATAAGCTATAAAAATAACAAAATTTGTATATAAATTATATATATATATATATATATATATATATATTGTATGTATATATATATATATATATATTGTATGTATATATATATATATTGTATATATTGTATTTGTATAAATTTATATATGTAATAGTAATCGGATCACACCATGCTAGTCTACAAACGTACGAAACTACCTTAAAACCCTATCGAAACTATCGAGTATCTATTCGGTTTTCTTATGCCAAAAAACCAATAAAATAATTATAACATTCAATAAAATTAAATTGCTTACAGATAATTAAACAAAATGCAAATAAAAAAAAAAAAAACACTTAAGTCGCATACATAAAGACAACACGTAATACATTTAGCTTTAGTTACAACTACAGATAAGGGCAGTGACATCACTCAATTGTGAAATAGTGGAACCAAGGCTGTAGAGTTAGACTGATGTGTTCTTTGCTAATTCAGTGTCAATTCTAGCTTGCTTGTGTTTGTTTGTCCTCTTTGTATGTGTGCGTTTCGCTTTTTACTCTAATCTAATATTTGTTTAACTCTTTCTGCTTGTATAAACATGTCCGATAAGTGTTTGTTTAAAAGTTTTATAATATACTAATATTATTGTACGAAGCAAAACATAAAAGAATGTGTACATAATGAATAATACATAAGTCGTTTTTTTTTTGACTGATTTTGATAGGTGGCTCTAAAATAATTTGGATTAATTTGTAGCCTTAGAATGAAACGGCAATAGTATTTAAAATATATCTCATTACAAAGGATACGATTTATTTTTCATATCGATGAGAATAATCATATTATTAACATTATAAATATATAAAGTTATGTTTGTTGTTATTTTCTGTTTTTTTTTTTATGGTTTATAATAAATTTAAGATGTTATCTTAAAATGTTGCATAATTTTTTTAAAACGATTATAATTTACTGATCAATTCAGGCAACAAGAGCGTGCGCCACACACGCTTTCGTCACTCTTCAATTTTAATTCACTGGGAAGAGTTCAGTTCCAAGACCAATTACTTTTTTTAATATTATTGTGGAGCCTCAAAAAAGGATAATCGAAATCCTACAGTGGCCTAACGGTCACCAAAAAATAAAAGGATGAATAGTTGAAAAGCTTATTTTTGAAAGTCGGATACAAATGATTAGTACAATTCTTTATTTTTAATGTACAATGATAAAATATTATATTTAATTCATTCCGAGAATCTTGGATGAATTCAATGATGTCATTTTACTTTATAATGTCTGTAAATAATTATTATACTATCATGAATACAAACATCATACAATAATTTGTTTGTTGATTTATGTGATTCAAAATAATATATTAAAAGTTATTGTTTATTTTGGTTTAACAAAAAAAAAACTCAATAGTTACTCCTTTGTGTTGATTCTTATAAATACATGTATTTGTTTTAAACTCATCAAATAAATAGCACAGTACTGTTTAAAGGTATTTTTCTCATCCTAAATTGCATCAGTGCGGAATGGGCTTTGTGCAAGCCCGTCTCGGTAGATATTAGGTCCCACCCACTCGTTACATGTTCTATAAGCAACCTAAACGTAGTATTGTTGTGTGTCAGTTTGAAGGGTGAATGAGCCACAAGGGTGAATGGTTCCTATAACAATGAGGAATATGGCGTTTTAGTTTGGTGTTCATTGACGATATAAGGGATCGTTAATGTTTTCTAACGTCAATGGTCGGTGGTAACTACTTGGCGTAAAGTAGACCATTTTCCAGTCGACCTATTTTAAATAAAAAAGCAACTCCATCAGACGTGTATATATTTTTCACGAATATAGAAGATTTGATAAAATTTAAGATCATATAGTTAGATGCAAGCGTCGTGTAACTAATGGTTAGTTACTTTACGTTTCCTGACATTCAATCTAATAAACAGTTTTCAAAATGTAATTACCCGTAAATATCGTGGGCGCTCATAAGTCGAACAATAAAATTGCAAGTTTCTGAGTCACACGATATTATATACTTCGTAAATATCGTTGTTGATATTTTAATTTTCGCTTTTTCCGATACAAGTATTACCAGTTTCTCGAACGTCATTTTAATGTGCGATGCAAATGTAGAAAGACATCCGTCTAGACGTCGCATGTAACTCCTGAAAGTGGATTATCTGGTAGCTGCTACACGTCTTTCCTAATACGGCTATCGACGGCTTTTGTATGGCTAATATATTATAAGACTAGTATTCACCCGCGGCTTTGTCAGCATTTTAGGGGGGGGGGAGGCGGGTATTAGTTAAAAGTAGCCTGTGTCCGTCCTTGGGGTTAAAGATTGCTTCATACTAAATTTAATCAAAATCGGTTCAGTGATATAGCCTTGAAGCGTAACAAACATAGTTATCGATCGGATACTTTTTTTTGTAGGATTAGGTAGGCGGACGAGCATATGGGCCACCTGATGGTAAGTGGTCACCAACGCCGTTAGACATTGGCAGTGTAAGAGATGTTAACTATCGCTTACATCGCCAATGCGCCACTAACCTTGGGAACTAAAATGTTATGTCCCTAGTGTCTGTAATTACACTGGCTCACTCACCATTCAACTTTCTTTTTTTTTTTTCTTTTTTTTATTGTATAAGTTGGCGGACGAGCATATGGGCCACCTGATGGTAAGTGGACACCAACGACCATAGACAATGGCATTGTAAGAAATGTTAACCATCGCTTACATTGCCCATGCGCCACCAACCTTGGGAACTAAGATGTTATGTCCCTTGTGCCTGTGATTACACTGGCTCACTCACCCTTCAAACCGGAACACAACAATACAAAGTACTGCTGTTTTGCGGTAGAATATCTGATGAGTGGGTGGTACCTACCTGTTACATTTTTAACTATTTAGTTGTTCTAGAAGCTATACGCCGGTTATTTCCACTCAAACGTAGCTTAGTTTATAGAATATATTGAAGTTTATATTGAAAACTACCATTTACGAAATATAACGTTCGTAACTAGTTAACGAATGATCTATTTGACTCATTGACTAATTGATTATATCAAGAAATTAATGATAGAATCGATTACGGTTAAACAAAGGTCAAATAGAATTACCCACGTTGGTTTATTTCTTTTTTTATCGGATTATTATGTACTTCAGTCTTTACGATATTTAACAATGTACGTAAGTTAAAATATTGCTGATTTACATCAAAATTGATTAGTTATGTGGTCATTGGACTGGCGCACCGAGTTTTATGTAAAACTAGCTGTGCCCCGACACACACTCACACAAACAGACACATACACACATATGGCTACTGGTAAAGAAATACGTAATTAACGATTTGAAATTAATTTTCATAAGATACTGTAGGGTTTACCGTTCTTATATATGGCCTAACATTTGCGCCATCACATGTCTTTGTGTGTACCAATTTTCATCAAGATTGGTCAAGCCGTTCTTGAGTTATAAGATGACATATAGACAGACAGACAGACAAAATGAAAAAATAGTAATAGTATAATGTGAATCACTGCATCATAAAACGATTATTTATCACAAAATTAGGTGAAAAAAAAATGTACTGACAGAACCAATAGATTTATATAGTAGTATAGATATATACTTAAAACCTTTATTATAAAACTAGCTGTTGCCCGCAGCTTCGCTCGCGCGTGGTCTTTATCTATACTAATATTATAAATAAGTAAAAATAGATTTTTTGTATGTTTGTTTGTAGCGAATAAACTAAAAAACTGCTGTACTGTTTTTAAAAACCTTTTTTACCTACAGAAAGATACGTTATCAGCGAGTAATTAGCTGCCCGTCCCGACTTCGTACGGGTAAAATAAGGATTTTATCATTTTTTAATCAATAAGATATAAACATTTACCAATCGATTTATTCGCCCATCCAGTATAGTGTATGTGTGTTCAGTATAGGGCATATAATAATCCTACTTTTTACTAATATAATAAACTCGAAAGTTTGTATGGATGTATGGACGTTTGTTACTCTTTCACGCATAAACTACTGAATGGATTTTAATGAAACTTTACAATAATATAAGCTTAGGGAATACCAATTAAGTGGTACATATGGCAATAATGGAATATGTTTTTTTTATCCAAACATCACCAACATAGTGAAGTTCGTATATTTCTCCCTAAGAGATATTGATATAAGATATTGCGTAGGTATTTTGAATTTCATTATTTGCACCCAACTCTTCCAAACAAAAATAAAAGTTTCTAAAAACTTTGAAATTCATGTTTATTAATTCAATCAAAAAACTCAAATAGTATATTTCTATTTTTTTAAATTTTTATACTAATGCTTTTACCCCGTTTCTCCCGTTTGGAGTTAAATTTCTAAAACCGACGAAATACGTATGCATAGCTTTAATACTAAATATCATTCTTCTTACACCAAAAGTGACGGAATCCCCATACAAACTTTCAACCCCTTTTTTACCCTCTCAGATTTAGATTTTCAAAAACGCTGAAATACATTTTTATTTATTTTTAAGCTTGTTCATTAAATTTCATGCTTCTAACTTTAAAAATGACTGGTTTCTAAACAATCGTTCAACTCTTTAGGGGTAGAATTTCCAAAAATCCTACCTTAGTGGGTATTATAAAATGTATCAACTGCCAAAATTTCAAGTTTCTAACCCCCGCAGTTTAGGCTCTGCGTTAATGAATCAGTTAGGAAGAGTAATAATATTATGTGAATAGATATCAACAAAAATACGTATTTTTATAACTTTTGATAGACTCAACTAATTTTGATGAAATAAAGGCTAAACGGAATCTTGAAATAGTTCTTATAATAATTCGGTTTTTTCAATTTTTAGACGATTAAAAGATACAGACATGCAGACAGTAAAAAAATTAAAAAAATGATTGCTTTGGTTTTGGTAAATCGTAAATAGCCATATAACCTTTAAAACAGGCAGTTATTTTGAAATAACAGACAGAAACTTCAATTTTATTTATATGTATGGATAATTTATTAATTAATTCGTTTTTGTTATAGATTTATGTTATTTTATGTGTACAATATAAAGTATAAAGGAAAAGTTTCTTCTGTCAGAGACTAAATAAAATCAGACTTAACCAAGGCTACTAATTTAATTAAACAAAAAAAGGGAATTAAAACAAATGTTTTCCATTGAACTTGACACACATCTGAATAAGCTGCTTAAGCGGCCATTTTATGTAGAAAAAATATATAATATACAAACAAAAGCAGCTATATAACAATTTTAATTAAAGTTTCAAAAGCAGTTATTTGACCGCTCTGGTAGGTTAAGTGTTAAAAATGAGATGACACTTATAGCATATATATATAAATATATACATACATTAGCTAAGTTTCCACCAACAATAATTACACAATCATTAAAATAAACAAAACATATATAAAATCAAACAGCTAAACCATCATAATCAGTAAAGGTGTAGTAAGATATATATTTTTTTATAATCAAATATAATTAATTACTTAATGAAAACACAAATTTAACAAAAACAAAATATAAATGAAATCACATAGCTTAAGCATTATTACATTGAGTAAGGCCAATAAAATGCAATAAATAAATGATATATATATTATTTATATATTTTTTAACCAAATACAATTAAAAGGCAAGTAAGAATATGACTACAGTACAAAATTTATAACAAACTTAAATATTGAATATTAAGATGGGTTGGTACATTCATTTTATATAAATTAATACATTTAATACATTATTATTTTTAACTTATTTATGTTATTTTTGCAATGATTTTTTTTAAATATATAATATCAATATCTGAGTACACTTAATTATATATTATATGCTCGCACAGATCTACTTCTTCCTATTCATGATTATGCTGTCGCAAGCTCGATGTAGCCAAAGACCAATTGAATTAAGCTGAGAGATTACAAAATACTTTTATTCGGTTTATATTGGGGTGAGGCAAATATAACCACGTTTCACAATTTTGTTCTCTTCTTAATTAGTTGCCCGTCTGACTTAATAGGAATATGCACATCTTCTCTATTCTGTACTGTGTGTTGTTTAACCCTTTTACTCCCCCTTCATCACTTGATATTCATTAGATGATGACGGTGATGACGACGTCTCAGTGCTTTTATTTATGTGCTCCATATTTTGTTGTTCGATCACTACTATTTTAGCTATAGCTTTCTTTAGTGACAGATCAGACCGTTGTAATAATCTTTGATGTTTGGCGAGCTACTCTAACACATATTCGCTGTAAATTTATCACTGACCAATGACTATTAATTCAACGAAATCGCATTTTACACTGTAATTTTCTAGACTCGTAATAAAGTTGGTTATATTTTCGTGTTTGCTTTGTTTTCTCATAAAAAATACATGTCAGGCCATAGTTAAATTTTTCCTCGGTTCGAAATACTTGTTACATTTATTAATGAGGTCTTCTAAAGTAATTTCTGTTATTTTAATGTTGAACAAAATTGCTATTTTTCTCTATTTACACTTCTTATACATAACCAGTGGCTAATACTCCTTATATATATCCAGAGGCTAATAAATATAGTTCAAAATATGGTTGCCATTTTTTCCGCGTTAAATTGTTATTTATTTCGTTGTTTAGAAAAAACTTCGGTAGGTAAAACGTTTGAATTTTTATCTGCCGTTTTAAAACTTTTGACAGGAAACACGAATTTACGAAAAAATTATACCTATTTAAAGTTTTAAGAAGTGATATACCACGTTGATGTTTAAAGCAAGCACTTCTAAAACCATGTATTATTGTTATAGTTGTTTTTTAGGCTTTGTTTATACACCTATATACTATTTACGTATTAATTATTGTCACTGAGTTAACTGACTTGCTCACACGCAGACTTAAAGCGTACTGTTATGAAAGATATAAGATGAGATCATAAAGATACACACAATATATATGCAATATTAGTTTTTATGCAAAAACAACACACGAAGCTACTGAAAAGACGAAATTGTTAACAAAACTTTTTGATTTTGACAACTAACAGGTGCGCGTACTTTTCCTACAGATAATAATTTATTGATTTTTAGTAGTGATACTAAACTTTTAGTAAATAAATAAAGAGATTAAAAATTATAGGACAAAATATAGGATAAATCATAAGCAAAAAAGTATATTACATGTAATATTTAATCTCTTTTCAGTTTGACCATAACCATTTTTTAATAAATGTTCTACGTGTATCTTTAAATTGACATAACTTTATTATTTATGAACCGATTGAAATAAAACAAACACTAAATGTTAAGTGAAGTTAGCCACAATACATTAGTGAAAACCGCACTCAAATCCGTTAAGCCGTTTTTAAGATTAGCGTGCACAAACGCACAGACAAACAGACAAACAGACAAACAGACAAAAAATTTATTAATCATTGTTTTGGGTTCTATTGTGTTTATAAAGACCCCCGATAAAAGTTTTACTCATTTATCTTCCATGTACAGACATCGACCAGTTACAGATTTATTATATGTATAGATTATATTTGTAATTTATTCATTTGAAAAGGCACATCTACAGTATATATTGAACATATAAAAAAATTACTCGACTTGACTGCCTCGTTGGTCTAGTGGCTCGATATGAGGCCGCAGACGCGATGGTCCTGGGTTCAATTCCCAGGTCGGGCCAATAAATAGTTATTGGGTTTTTCTGTCAGAAAATTCTCAGTAGCAGCCCGGAGTCTGGAAGTTGGAAGTGTGTACACTCCCGTGCCTCGGAAAGCACGTTAAGCCGTTGGTCCTGCGCCTGAACTCTTTCCGGTCGTGTCGGATTGCCGTCCCATCGGATTTTGAGAGCTAGGGAAGAGGGAGTGCACCTGTGTTTGCGCACACACTTGTGCACTTGAATATCTCCTGCGCAGTTGGCTAATCTCTCATAAGATTGGCCGCCGTGGCCAAAATCGGTCTGGAGGACTATTATTATTATTATTTAAAAAAAATAGGAATTTAAAACATTTAAGTAACATATATCTGATCTATGTATCAATTACAGATATGCACACTTACAAGGTAACTAATACGGGCTAACACTGTCTAGTTATATTATTGTTCATTATTATTTTTTGTTTTGTATGCTGTGTTTGTGCAGATCGTTAAGACCTTTAATGATTATTTAAAAAATATATACAGACTCGACTTAGGTTAGAAGTTTGTGATCATCGAATAATGTATTACAATTCACTTGGTGGTATTGTTTTGTGCAAGCTCGTCTGGGTAGGTACCACCCACTCATCAGATATTCTACCGCAAAATAGCAGTACTTGATATTGTTGTGTTCCGGTTTGAAGGGTGAGTGAGCCAGTGTAATTACAGGCACAAGGGACATAACATCTTAGTTCCCAAGATTGGTGGCGAATTGGCGATGGTTAACATTTCTTACACTGCTAATGTCTAAGGGTGTTGGTGACCCTTCAGGAGGCCCATATGCTCGTCCGCCTACCTTTCCTATAAAAAAATTGTATATTTCTAGATTAGATTACATTAAATGTTATCTTTCTACTTGTTTGCAAATAAAAAATATATTATCATAAAAATATTGTCACAAAACCTACTTCACAAAAAAAAACAAAAGACGAAAAATAGGGGTATTATTTAAAAAAATGTAATAATAAAAATTGGCGGTAACTATTTTCACAATCTAGTCGTCTTCAGGTAGAATTTTGAATTTTTGAAAAGGCAACGATGCATTTCTTTTTATTTGATAATAATTTCATACTAACATAAATAGAGCCTTGACAAGCAGATAGCGTATATAATAATAATTACTATATACTAACTCTAAGGAGCCGTGATGGTTCAGTGGTTAGAAAAAGTGAATCTTAATCGCACGTTGCGGGTTTAAATATAATACAAAAACAATAAACAAATAATAAGACTGGATGTCATACAGTCGATTTTTATCAATTAAAAAATACATCAAAACACACATCATCACTACATATTATAAAGTGCACCCGCCCTGTCTGTCTGTCATCTGTCAATCTGTCTGTCTGAAGGCGACAAACTCTATCGACCGGATTTTCATACGGTTTTTCACCAATAGAGGGATTGATTCATGAGGAAGGTTGGGTTCAGTTAAAAGCTTAAATCATATTGAGTTATTGGTAGCCCGTGTTTTTTTTATAGGATTCGTGTGTGGACCAGCGTGTGGGTCACCTGATGGTAAATGTTCACTAACGCCCTTTGACATTAGCAGTGTAAGAAATATTAACCATCGCTTACATCGCCAATGCGCCACCAACCTTAGGAACCAAAAATTTATGTCCCCTGTGCCCGTAATTACACTGACTCACTCACCCTTCATACCGGAACACAACAATAATAAGTATTGCTGTTTTGCGGTAGAATATCTGATGAGTGAGTGGTACCTACTCAGACGAGCTCGCACAAGGCTCTACCATCAAGTAAACCACCACGTGTATGTATTGCATGTTAAACATAATATATCTCCGAAAGCGTAGATAATTGTATCGCAATCGTAAAGTATACGTACGTTATCGAAGTAAACAATGATACAGAAAGCGCACACAAGAGATTTAACCGCCTGTAGTTAATTTTATTGTATTTTTTAAAATTATTTTATATTATTTTTGCCTAATGTGAAACTCATTCTGGCTGTCTATCTGTTTGATTAATTTTGTTATGACATGCTGAACCTCGAAGCCGAAAGCGAAAACTGTGTATGTATATTACGATAATTCTCTCATACAGAACACTAATATAAACTTACTGTTTTTCAAAATAACTAGTGAGTGGGTAGGACAAACGAATGCCTACTACCAATAACTTGAAACCTTTTACCAAGGTTTAGTTGTGAGAAATCACTGCCTACACACTCATAAATAGAAAAATGTTTCTAAATGGTAACTTATGTTTGTTGATAAGAATAAGAACACAAACGTTTCTTCGAGACATACATACTACACGCAGACAATCGACAATCATCGTTACAAGGGCCCATTTCTACTAACAAAATGTCACTATCGCAATCGAATCGAAGCGTGATCATTGCCGTTTATCCGTTTTCATATTATTTTATTTTATTATCGACAATCGGCATAAAATTTAACAAATAAGTTTGGTTTCGAGACAACGGTATACGATACATCGGTTCGGTTTCGATCCGGATAAATATATAATAGTCAAAGTTGGATTGGGATTGAATCGGGAACGTACCGTAATCGTTATATATTAGTAGAATTGGCCCCCAGTACTTGTTATTGGCATTCAGGTCAACTTGTTGGTTTTCAATCGAATTGATAAGTAGGAAAGCTAACCATGTCTTGAATTCAATCGCGGATGTCATTTTAATGGGTGTTGATAAAAACACATATTGCAATGAAATTTATTCAAATTAAACCAATTCCAACCGTACATTTTTTTAATAACATAACAACACAATCACAAAACAAATCTAAGCAGCGCTATGAACCTATTTGACCTTAATCGTTTATAAATTACACGATCTCTATAAGAAGCAACAACGGTTATAATTTAATAGCTAGTGTACACTTACAAAATGTTCCAAAAATGTTGGTTTATGGACCGAATAGTTTTGGCTGTGCATTATAAGTATAAATATATAATGATAAATCTGCAGTGTGCGGATAGTATAACATTTCATGGTATAAACATTAAGTAAATCCGTTCATTATGTTTTTTTATGTTCAAAACAGATTCTTTATCGTTTAGTCTCACTGCGTGCGTCTCTGGAGTTTATTGACTGTCCTAATTCTACTTGTCGTGTTGTATACAAACTGCTGTTTTGTCCTTGTGGCTTATAGTCATGAGATTTAAATTATTTGACTTGGGATATAGCAATATTTTATGTTTATAATATTCGTATAAATAGAGGCTGGCAAATGCCATAGATTAGCACTATCAGAAATATCAACCATCTCTCACGTCGTTAATGTGATACAGACCTTGGGAATTATGTTATGTCCATAGTCTGTTGTTACACTGGCTCGCTCACCTTTCAATTATTCTAATTGTTAAACTTTGATTTAAATCTTTCAGTTTTCTAAAAGTAAAAATTGTTTAAGTAAAAAGTGTTGTGTGTTACTCGGTGGTAGAGCTTTGTGCAAGTTCGTCTGGGTAATTACCACCCACTCGTCAGATATTCTACCGCAAAACGGCAGTACTTTGTATTTTGTTGTGTTCCGGTTTGAAGGGTGAGTGCGCCGGTATAATTACAGGCACAAGGGAAATAACATCTTAGTTCCCAAGGTTGGTGGCGCATTGGCGATGTAAGTAATGGTTAACATTTCTTACAATGCCATTGTTTATGAGCGTTAGTGACCACTTACCATCAGGTGGCCCATATGCTCGCCCGACTACCTATAAAATAAAAAATAAATAAAATTTTACATTGGTGAAACAATTTTTTAAATCGGTTTAGTGGTTTAGGCTTGAAAACTAATCAAACAAACAAACTCACAATCGCATTTATAATATTAGCTGGGATTAGGATTATTCGTCTTACCGGAACAGCTCGCAGCTAAACGAATAAACATCCAATGCCTGTGCACTGTGTGCAGACTGTCGAAGGTCGATCGAAGTGAAACAGGTATTGATCGAGATATATGTAATTAAATTAACATACCTACATGTTACGTGGCCGATTAAAAACATTTAACTATACATATATAATTTTTATATGTATATCCTATGTGGTAACTATTTTATTGATTTACCTTGTTTATACACTTCGTCAGCGATTTTTGGTGTATCAAGGAAACCTCTTTTATAATGAACTGATATTGTTTTGTAGCGACATTTCGTATCGTCTGGCCGCGGTTGTTCTTTGGGCCAACAACAATATTCGTGACCGGGCTGTTGTTTCAAAATTTAAAAATTTAACAATGTATACGATTAGAATTGTTGTGTATGTGTAAAGGGCATTATAATTATTGATTTATAATCTACTTACATTAATAATAAACCAGTGCATTGCCAACCGTCGTTTGATTCGCTCATATTAACAAGAATAAAAGCAGAGCAAAAATGCTATTTAAATATCAAAAGCCGTATTACCATATTGTTTATAGTTTATATATATCGCGTAGACATCAATTTAATGCCAGACAATTTATTTTTAAATAACTGATTGTTCGATAACTAATAACTGTGCTATTTTTCTTGTAAATATTTTTAATAAATTGTCAAATTTTTATTTAACATTTGTATAATATGCAACACTAAACTAGTAGCTTCTAAACGTAGAAACTAGGAGTAGCAGGTGCCATACAACCCGTTAAGATACGTTTTTATGAAATGCCCATATTAATTGTATAATTATTTGTAAAGAATTTATGATAGATTACTAAAATTTTCCATCAATACGACACAAAAGTCGATTTTCCTTCCGTGGAGACGCAGCTTTGCAAACGTTAATTTATATAAAATGTATACTTTACGAAAACATTAAACCGAATACAATATGGACATGAATAAAAAATATATTAACAATATTTCAAACAAGCAAATGACAGTACCTTAAAGCGAGTTGAACACGCAACATTGAATGTTAAGAAAGAGTCAATACACCCGTGTCGTGGTAGTAAGTAACGTTTTGATAGCAGTTCAGATTTTCTTCGATTCCATTACAAGAATTGTAACAAAGTTTTTTTTTTTTTTTTTGTTTTCGAAATTTGCTTATAATATGTAGTGTGATGTGTGCTTATAATATGTACTAAAACCAGCGGTATCCTTTCCGTCTTATCGAGGAGCGCCATGTGATTTCTTGAAAGTAATTTTCTCTTGCCATTTTGTCATCGGTATTGTCATCACGCGCTCTGTTCCAAAAGGAAAAAAAAATCTCATATTAATACAATATCAAGCTCACGTAAACCAATCGTTCTAGCTTTTACTCCAATCTTTGACGTATACGTGCAAAGTTAAACATATTTTAAAATAATGTATATTTGTTTGGTTGCCCGGAAGAGATCGTTATGTTCGCTACATAAGGCCGCCAAAGTAGTAGGCTAATTAGTTTATATCCATGTGTGCTGTGTAATTTTTCCATATATATATTAATAATATATATATATATGTATATATATATATATATATATGTATATATATATATATATGTATATATATATATATTATATAATCTTACCGCCATCTATCGCTACAAAGTAGTAATATACGGTATTAGACATATAGGCTGATTATTTTATACTTAATCCCTGCCCTCCCCCGTAAAAGGCGGGCGAAAACTCTAAAGAAAACAAATAATTTATAACTTTTAACTACTAAGTTAATATTAAGCGCTCTTTATTATGTTTACATATACATACATATGTATCATATTATGTAATCGTTTTGATATTACAATAATACTGTATCCATATCGCCTAGACACAGACGCTCAGATAATGGTGAATGGATTTGGGTCAGTATAAAACAAAGGAGGAACACTGTCGCAAGACAGTCAAAACGGCGAAGACAATGCCTTTCTATGAAATAGGTTGAGAACGTCTCGAGATAAAGAGCTCGTTTAGAAAAAAAAATGTTGCTTACGACCCTTCTTATGAGAGCGTTTTAGAGCTCATGTGAAGTATCTTTGTAAAGAATAGAACAAAAATAGCGTAGTATAACTATGTGTGAACCTATAACTGAGGCAATGCCAGTATTTCAAGAGGATCATATATGTAATATAATTGTGATAGTTTCGAAATAATGGTGTATAATTATTGAGAGAAGTTTGATCTGTAACTGTTTCTTCATTCGTTTTCGTATACGTTGGGTTTATATAACATACAAAGCAACCCCTTCAATTTAGTTTAACAGTTGTGTTGCAAATATCCGATTCTGACAAAATTATTTTGTATAGTATTTGCGTATAACCCGTTGTTAGTGAGCGTTTACGTCGCGAAAGGAGTAACTATGCGAAATTAATCAATCGAACCTATAGTTTCGTCATGAGTCTATCAGTGAGTGGTGTTTCGCTTATATATAAATATATATTTACATAAAAAATATAAATATGTATATAAGCAAATAAACCATAAGTTTATAATAATCGGAACACTAAATTTTCAGCAAAACATTTCAACATCCATATGAATGATAAGAACACGCAAGAAACTTAGTGTTAATTCCCATTAAAGTTTTGAGTGTAAAAATTCAAGAGTTACTCATAAATCTACGTCTAGCGAACCGTGCTAAAAACATATAGTTTATATTTATATCGTAGAGTAAATTAATTCTAACGTAACATTGATCGTTAAAAAATATTTTCCTTTTGCAATTTGGTCTACGGTAGTTTGATCACGCGCCCCATTCCTTTTATGTCTCATATTAATATAATATCAAGCTGTAACTCACGTAAATCATTCGATCTAGCTATTACTCCAAGGACGGATCAGTCGGGTGCTTTCCCGCGTTTCAATCCACATTAAGATTTAAGATTCACGTGTCTTGCTTACTGGGCTAAGTCGGCTCACTGTAATACCGACCCAGTTATAATAATAATATTATAAAAACTTGTTAGTTTGGGTAATGTAGTCATAATAACAAAAACGTCTTAATATGTTTATAGCAGTAATTTTAATAGCTTATTTCGACCTCGTCATGAGAATTGCCATAGAATGCATGTGCTACTGTGACAAAGAGGGTATGAAGTCTATATTTACATCTCTGTTCCACCGATTCCGACAAGTTAAGTCAATGGCCTCTGAATGTTTTGCAACAGTGACTTTGCCTCGCCGTTCCGATTTATATTCCTTAAGGCGATTTCACAAACTTTACTACTTTATTTAACTTCGAATTCCAATCGTTTTTTAAACCGACATTAGAAGAACTTTAAAAAGACCAATTTAAAACTTAGATTCTGTTTCCGTGTTCACATTATTCGTGTTTGTTGAGACTTTCAGGAAGGTTTTATTCTTAAATAAATTTATCGTTCCTTAAAGATGAATAAAATATAACCAGCTTTATAGAGCTGTGTGCCCAAAGCCTTTTGTGGACCGGTGTAATTGCATAATCAAGGAATTCCTTGGTTGACAGCACATGACGATGAAAGGATTCTTAAACTCTTGCCGAATACTAAAGTGGACAAATGGACATTTAGTCATCTACTTTATATGCAATAACTGAATAATTGAAAAAAAGAGATATTAAAACTATGCCATCATATTTGAGGTCCATTTTCAGCCCATTCATTTTGATGCGTTTTTATATAATGGAATCAGATTATTTTATTTACCATTAACTTTATAATATACAACACAGATATTATACAAAAAAAAACTGAAAAAGGCACAGACGGAAACGTCTTATAAATAAATTAATAAAAAATTAATAGCTGCCATATATTACACAACTATTGATAAAGTTTTTATGATCTCCAGTTAGATGATGGGACGGCGAACCCGACTCGACCATAAAGAGAACCAACGGCTTTACGTGCTTTCCGAGACACAGGAGTGTACAAACTTCCAGACTTCGGGCTTCTACTGAGAATTTTCGACAGAAAAACCCGATAACATATTATCGGTCCGACCTGGGGTTTCAAACCAGGACCTCGGGGTCTACGGCCTTATAGCTAACCACCAGGATCGGATTTAGGGGATTTGCCCACGCGACGATATAATAAAATACAAGTATAATTATTGTTATTTTACTATTTTATATATTTGTCAATAATTTAGTTGCTTCCACAATAACTCATGAAACACCTGACGGGAAAAAATATTCAATTTATTTAGAAAATGATTAATGGCCTCTACTTTCTTGTTATCCCGGGGCCTCCAGACCTCTAAAGATTCATTAAAATGAGATAGAGAACGCAGAAAATTGTGTGAGAATTTTGAAATTGAACTTATTGCTGACTAAAGTAAATAGTATTATTATTATTCAAACAAAATATACTTACAATAGTATGCGAACCTAAGTAATAGCCTACTTATGACATTGTATTTCCCACTGTCTTTGTTCTAGCAGTAGCGTGCAGTGGCGACCTATAAGCCTTTATAAACATTATTAGCTCCGGATCCGTAATTGTCCAGTGGTTAGAACACAAAAGATGTTCTTAATATTTGTTTATATTTAATAGTCTTTAAGGTTAATGAAAAACGTCAGGGTGGTATAATAATATGACAGAAAAGGAAGGTAATATATGTTAGATGAAAATCTGCCACGTGTGTATCCCGCATTGGAGCAGGTGGAAAAAGTTCCATCCTTCTCCTCAAAAAGAAAAGGAGTCATACGCAATAAGATATTAATAAGATTTCAAATTTGCTCCTTATTCATAGTTGATTGTGTAATTTAATTTAAGAAAAAGAGTTTCTACTGATTTTCCTTGGCGGTTCTTCTAAAAAAACTGATGATAAAATCTCGGACTGGTTCTATTATATATAATACTCATGCTCTTATGGAGTGCTTAGAAATGTCTACAGAGGACAATGTTTAATATATTTTCTGGTAATAATTTATTAAGCGCGATTTAAATCATACTAAGAAACTAAAGTGTAACCATATCGAATAGGCGACACATTTAAAGCGATTTGTATTATGTTAACATCGCGTTTAAATTGCATTAAGCGCGATAGCAGAGCGTGTAAAATTGTTCATGTAATATTCTCTTCACATTAGTAGAGATTTATTTTAAAGATTTGATACAATCGATTTATCCGCCAAACTGATATGATATCTACAGGTATCGGTTTTCGTGTGTTATATATTTATCAAACCAACAAACAATAATAATAATACATTTTTATACTTCAAATTGTTTAACACTTTATAAATTACGATTTAATGTCCGCAAATGTCATTATTATCGTGACCGATTATATGAGGTGATTGAGCTAAATTTGGCTAAATATACTAGATTTTTATAGGACCAATATTATTTTTCAAACGTATATATATATATATATATATATATATATCGATATTTCTAAAAATTATCGATACTATTAAATATATCGATAATTTTTGCCATATCCGAAAACCCTTTGCCAAGGTGACCATTTAGCAAATGGTTTCTCATTTGCTCGTATATCTTCTATAAATATAAATAAAGTAAATAGCATACTGATACTATTTATGCTTTTATCATAGTAAACATGTTCATAAGTACACAGTGAAATGGGATTATCCATTAAATCCACCCATTGTCATCTTGTTTTCAACAATTGAGCTTTATTGCTCAGTCATTGTTTATAATCTGCGCTTGCGCATATCTTATACACAAATAAGGTCATGCGCAATTACATTGAAACAAAAGATCAGTTCGAATTGCAAACAACAATGCTATTCTGTACGAGTACACATCTAAAAGAGGTGAAATGTTGGAAAGCAACTTGACTTGGTGTTAAGCTATTTTGATGCGTAAATTACATACACAAAGCTTCTTCGCTTATCGCTCTTTATATTAGTGAAAACCATATCAAAATCCGTTGTGTGGCTTAGAAGAAGTAAGCTAAGAAACAAACGAAGTGATTATTATATTATGCAATAAATCATGTTATGGATATCCTTGTAAGTTTAAACAAGTTATGATTAGTTATAACGCCTACGCGATCTCTACTAACAATTGCATTAGTACCGTACCCGCATTCAGATTACACGATATTTTATACTTAGATTACTATCTTCATCGTATTCTTGTCTAGGTACGGACGAGACATGAATTTGTTATAAACTTCAAAGTTAATTTGCAAACATGCTCTTAAACTCTGCTAAGAAATGTGTACATACTATTCGACTCTATTGAACTGAAATTTCAAAAATACCAAGCTAGTTTTTTTTTTTTTTTTTTTAAATAAAAATGATTCTATTTCCAAATCGTTGGAGGAGGCCTTTGCCAACTGGCAAACGGACTTACAAAAAGTAAAAAAACACCAAATACGCGAATAAGTTTAATCATGTAAAATAAGCGTAGTAGTATAAGAAACCAGTATTTTATAAATCTTTTGTCCGAATTAAAGGCTTATTATTATATATATATTATTATTATATTTCCAAATCGTTAATTTGATAGTACTAAAATTCGTCAACCAAACAAACAAAAAGAAAAAAAATAAGTTTGCGTCGTTTGTGCGTTGATATAACAGTATTATATCGCTTAAAAGTTTAGTTAAAAATTTGATGAAACTGGTAAGATCATTATTATTTAGTCATAATGTTTATTATATTAAATTAAGTACCAATACTTACAAGTCTAACGATGGTCATAGCTTTATAACACAAATTGCTAATTTATTTAATATATAAAGTTTAGTAACACAAATATTAATTCTTTAGTAAATAGATAAAATTGAAATTTTCATTCCGAACGTAAAAATCAAACAACGATTTCATTGTCTCGCACAAATCACAATAGAACGACATCGGAAATGCTTTCAAACCTGGCAGATCGACCTGTGATCCAATGACCTATTTACGAGGTTCGTCGACCGCGTGACGTCACGGCCTTCATCCCTCCTACTCGCCCACTCTCCCTCTCAGCTGGGGGTGTACCGCCCGTTCGAGGTCACATGTATTCTATATCCCGACCGAAGCGGACGCGTTCGTTGTAAGGATTAATTCACCAAACTTTAATTCAGTGATTGTGCTCCGAGAATGACAGTTTTAGGTATGATGTAATTTGATTAAGTAAAGTATCTTTTTAATTTTTAATATATGCTTTGAAATCAATTTCATTAATGTTATATTTGTTTTTCTTTGAATATTTAAAGGGACTTTCATAAGATTATTAATATACATATAAAATAATGTATATGCACTAAATGCTAATTACAGACATGATATTTTTATCATTAATAATATGATATTGTTGTAGCATTCAATAAAAGTTACGTAACAACGTCATATATTTTTGCTTCTTAAGCACATTAAAGGGCAAAAAAGACAAGGATATGAGATATATAATTATTGTTTTTATTTAATAAATATGTAAGTTAAGCCAAAGAGATTTCTGGTACGTCCTTTGTTCTTATTTGTTTTTGTACGTTTAGTTTTTCTCAAGATTTTTACAATGAGGAAGTGTATGAACGCGTTAATTTTTATTAAAATTAATATTAAAAGCTTTTATTTATGATTATATCGGTTGGTTAGTGTCTCAAATGTTGCGACTGAATTTTGAATCAGTTCCACTCAAATTATTTCTAAACTGAAAATTTTAGTGGGGTGAGAGATACATAACCTACTGCATATATATATATATATATATATATATATATATATATATATATATATATATATATATAATATACTAACATTCCTATTTACCCGTCCAATTAAGTGTACGGCTTGTGTTAGGAGTAATATCAGTGACCCAAGGGTCAGGATCGAACCTGTGACTTTTACATCGCGCTTAAACCATTGCGCTATTAACATTTTATTACATATATTAAATAATGTTTGTAAAAAGATTTTTCGTAGATTTTTAGTTATGTGAGATAACTTTACGGTCGATTCGAGTTTAATATTAAGGGATCCTGATTTAAAAACTGAAACAATAGAATTTTATTTTATGTAATTGCAGTGACTGTTTTAACTGTGGCAATGGTTATTATTTAACTAATATATGTTTTTTGAACAAAGTGATAATTTTATAAGATTTATTATACATTATATTTTTTGAAATTAACTGTAAAACGTGTTTACTTTTTGGTTGGTGGTCGGTGAGCCAGTGTAACTACAGGCACAAGTGACATAACATCTTAATCCCCAATATCGGTTGCGCATTGACGATGTAAGGACTACTGGTTAATACATTTTACAACGCCTATGTCTATGGGCAATGGGGATTATTTAACATTAGGTGGCCCATTTTCCCATTTGTCTACCTATACCTATAAAAACAAAGAAACGTACCGTGATTAAATAGTTCTAATGATATTCGAAACTGAATTATTTTCTTTATTTGACTGAATTTTGCACGATGATTATTTATATTGTAGACAAAGTCAAGGGTAATGCTATGAAGAGTTACATCATTATTACGTAACATAATAGAGGACGACCTTTTTGTCTATTTGCAATAACAATTTGCTTAAATACACCGTTATATCAAATTGCTTTTCAATTTAGTCGATTAAATACGTAAATAATTTTGTATTGAAATTTACGCTTAGAAGTTAGATGCATCAATATCACGTCATTTTGACTCTTTAGCTTCGCAAAGGTTTGGACGTGTTTTGTAACTAGAGTACGGACTTAGTGACGGCCTGTTAATATACCACTACAGGGAAAATATTTATTTTGTTAAGGAGAAACCTTGAAGACCATTTCACCATGCTGGTTTATTGCTCGTTGGATTTTCATCTGGGTAACTTCATCCGACGGGTTTTCTTGTGATCCGTCACCACTGAGCACAAGATGCGCGCGTTCATCCGTCGTTCGTTCGTAGGATTTCTATTCGTGGATGATCATTAATTTTACAACGTGATCACATAAATTATAAATCTCGAGTAATTGCGGCTCTCTCAATCAAAGAACTATTTTGGTAATGATTTGTCAATATTTGATATTTATAAAATTTATTATGTACCGTTTGTTTCCATTAAATAACTACTTACTTTGTGATAGAGCTTTGTGCATGCTCGTCTGAGTAGGTACCACCCACTCATCAAATGTTCTACCGCAAAACAGCCGTACTTGATATTGTTGTCTTCCGGTTTGAAGGATGAGTGAGCCAGTGTAATTACAGGGACAAGGGTCATAATATCTTAGTTCCCAAGGTTGGCGGCGCATTAGCGATGTAAGCTATAGTTAACATTTCTCACATTGCTAATGTATAAGGGCGTTGGTGACCACATACCATCAGGTAGCCCATAATGCACGACCGCCTACCAATCGTATACAAAAAAATATATATTTTACTAGTCTCTAAACGCGGCTTCGCTCGCGCGTAAGAGTTAGGTTAAGGTGTTAGGTTAGTTTTAACCCTTTCACTACCCTTGACAACGTGCATGCAAAATTTCACGATGGTCAGTTAAATAACTAAGCGTAACAAGCAGACAAACTCACTTTCGTATTTACAGTATTATGTTGGATATTGTCATTTCTTATGGTACATATATTATTTTAAACAGAAAACGCAATCATTTTTTTTTTAAATTGATTGAAGGCTTCGTATAACCCCGTATGGGTCGATACGAAACGCTCATCGCATATTCTACCACCAAGCAGTAATACTTAGTTATTTTGTTAGGGTGAGTGAGTCAGTGTAACTAGAATTGGATATAATTCCTTAAGAAGAGTATATAATATTTTCTACACTATCAATCTATGGGCGAAAGTGGCATCTTACATTTCATTTGTTCGTCTGCCTTCCTAAAATTAATTAAACATATGTACATACTAGATGAGCCAGGGCTTCACCCGCGTATAATTAAAAATATATAATAAATTATTTTATTACTATAATAACACACACGCTCGCACACACACACACACACACATACACACACATATGGCTACTGGTAAAGAAATACGTAATTAACGATTTGAAATTAATTTTCATAAAATACCGTAGGGTTTACCGATCTTATATATGCGCCATCACATGTTCTTTGTGTGTACCAATTTTCATCAAGATTGGTCTAGCCGTTCTTGAGTCATAAGATACAGACAGACAGCAGACAAAAATGAAAAAAAAAAATAGTATAATGTAAATCACTGCATCATAAAACGATTATTTATCACAAAACTAGGTGTATATAGTAGTATATAGTAGATGTATATAGTAGTATAGATTATATGGATTGCCTATTCATAAGCCTGTATGTATTAAACACCTAAAAATTTTCTTAGAAAAATATTATATTTGGAATCGTAGCAATATTTCGGGGTGTATTCGACGATGTTACTAAAAAAAAAAAGTTGTCGGCGTCCGGCGTTATATTGTAACCAAAATACTTTATCATTACTACAAAAACAAACAATCATAGACTTCCTTATAAACGTTTATCTCATACTGTCATTATAATAAATAACGTCCTCCAGACCGATTTCGGCCACGGCGGCCAATCTCAGGAGAGATTAGCCAACTGCGCAGGATATGTTATAGTGCACAAGTATGTGTGCAAACACGGGTACACTCTCTTCCCTAGCTCTCATAATCCGATGGGACGGCAATCCGACACGAACGGAAAGAGTTCAGGCGCAGGACCAACGGCTTAACGTGCTTTCCGAGGCACGGGAGTGTACACACTTCCACCTTCCAAACACCGGGCTGCTACTGAGAATTTTCTGACACAAAATCCCAAAAACTATTTATTGGCCCGACCTGGAAATTGAACCCAGGACCACCGGGTCTGCGGCCTTATACCTAGCCGCTAGACCAACATGACATGACATGTTTTTTTTTTTCTATTTACAGAGAATATTATGTGCCAGTTGTTTTCTTTAATGTCACAAGGGACATAACATCTTAGTTCCCAAGGTTGGTGGCGCATTGGCAATGTAAGTGATGGTTAACATTTCTTACAATGCCATTGTCTATGGGCGTTGGTGACCACTTACCATCAGGTGGCCCATATGCTCGTCCGCCAACCTATACAATAAAATAAAAATAAAAATAATAAAAAATGTGTATGTTATTAATCTTCGTAGGTTAACTCTATTAATAATTGTCACTGTCATTGTTATATTTACGTATTTTTTTGCATTTTTAAATTCTAAACTTGAAATTTTTCTATTCAAGAAGTTATCGTTTTCCATGTTCTCGGATACAATTATTGACTATCCAGTGTTTTACATGGAACATAGTAATAAATAATGCTTTTAACTTCTCAGTAATGGTTAATAGGCGAAGTATTAAGGCTGATACACACCAACGCGACAAATACGAGCGACATTAACTAAAGCGGTGTCTTCAACTGTAAAACACTGTTGATACCTTGTGAAAGTACCACAGCTGTTGAAAATAATAATAATAAATATATATTTTACGTGTAACTTTCTAAACCGAAAATGATAAAACATTTAATTTAACACTTAAAGGAGAACATCTTTGATGGTTTTTTTTCTCGTGTTTTGACTTCAAGATTGAGAACTACTGCTCTTAAACAACAAACAACTATACACGAAACGAATGAAAAACTCAAAGCACTATTTTTAATTCTTCCATTCTACGCATCGGTTGGATGTAGTTGTATGCAGGATATTGTTGAATCAGCTATTCTATAAGAAACTCGACATTTTTCTACTAATAGGTACTAATCGTTATATTTACTCGGTGGCAGAGCTTTGTGCAAGCTCGTCTGGGTAGGTACCACTCACTCATCAGATATTCTACCGCAAAACAACAGTACTTTGTATTGTTGTGTTCCGGTTTGAAGGGTGAGTGAGCCAGTGTAATTACAGGCACAATGGACATAACATCTTAGTTTCCAAGGTTAGCGGTGCATTGGCGATGTAAGCGATGGTTAACATTTCTTACAATGCCATTTTCTATGGGCGTTTGTGACCACTTACCATCAGGCGGGCAAAATGCTCGTCCGCCAACCAATACAATAAAAAAAAAAAAATTAAGTAGGTATACAAGTATCGAAATAGCATGCCTATTATTTAAGAAAGAATTCAATGTTTTACGTTTAGAGAACTACCAAAAGGTACTATAAAATTGGCGCGCGTGTGTTGGTTGCCTAATATATATACCATTGACAATATCGTCCATAGTTAAATAATTACTTATTTATGAGAGATCATAATAGTAGCAAAGATGTATATACTGAAGTCCTTTGAACATTTCTAAATTGGTAGTATTAATATTTTTTATCGATTATCTTTTAATTTAGATATTTCGTTTTGGTACTTTCGCTTAGCAACTCGTTAGCACTCTTCATCAATATACAGATTTTTTAAATGTATGCCTTCATAAAATTAATTATTATTTACAGCATATATAAAATATATGTCCTAAAAATACCTTCTTTTTTTAAATAATATGATTGATAGGCTTTTCTAGGCTACACGTCTTTAAATCTTTAAATGATTTCCAAACTTTTTATAGTACAATTTTAAACTAATTCTCGTCTTCTATATATGTCGACTCGTTATTTGAATCGCTAACACATTTTTAAGTTACATGTGACTTCGATAATGACACAATATTAATATTAAAAATTTATTTGACGCGACTAACTGCCTGAGCTCAATAAACAGAATAACTTATATTTAAGTGTCTCCGAATTCTCTAAATAAAAATTATTGCAAATAAGCTGAAGACCTCGCGTGGGCTAATAGTTAACTTAATAATTCATTCGGCCATGTGACAGTACACGCGGGTGAGAATTTTTAACCCACACAAATTACACAAAAAATATATTATAGTCACTTGATATTTATTTTGTTTCAACGGATACCTTTCTCAGACTTATTAGCAAACCGTTAGACTATACAAGTATTTTTATTAGGAAGTATTTCCTAATACTCTAGTTTATATGTTTTTACTAATATTCTTATTAAAAAACATAGCTGATAACGTGCAACGTGTACATAAGCATTAACACTGTAATGCACATATCCACCGTTCCTTTGGGGTCGAACTTGGGGAGAACTATGGTAAACCTGTTTTTTTACACTGACTAAATACAAAGTTCGCTGTTTGTCAGTTGAATAATTCATTAGCGTGTTGGTTCCTAAACAGACGGGCTTGCACAAGGCCATACGAGTAGAATAATTTATTTTATATAATAAATAATGTACATTTTCTTATTGTCTATTTTCAGAAAATAGCGTGATGCGTGCGCCGGCGAGTGCCGGCGGGGTGGCCGTGACCCGCTGGTCGCAGACTGCGCCCGCGCCGCTCACGGACTACGCGGACAAGGCGCCCCCAGTACACGCATATCCCGTGTTCCCTTACGACGATGAGATCAACCAACGTCTCGCTATTTGGTATATTAAAAATATTTTGTGTTTATAATTTATGTGCTTGACGGTGAAGGAAAACATGGTGAGGAAACCTGCATTTGTCTAATTTCCCTGAAATTCAACCACGTGTGTATTCCACCACCTCGCATCGGAGCAGCGTATTGGTATAAGCCTTCTTAAAAAAAATATACAACTACACTTCAACATTTAAATTATAATCCTAAGATGGAACTAATTATTTATAATGTATTGTCCACCCAATGTATATGTGTTCAAATTTAGAATATAGAGGATTTGATTTGCTCATGCCAACTGCTTATGCCAAACGATTTTCTTTTCTTTTGGAAGCTATAGACGAGCTTTAGTAGTATTTTTCTCTATTTTAATTTGAGGACTTTTGTTCTACACATGTACATCAGTCCCAATGTACAATAGTAGAAAATAATGTACGCGTTTTTCTGGGTGTACATATTATATTGGAGTGGATTTTTATAATTTTTATATCGAATATCTTTAAAAGAGAACTATGAATTTAGTTTTGATTGAGACAAATGAATTGATTCTAAGATTATGTTATAAAGCATTTAGTTCCGTTATCTCATCGTTTAAGAGGCTAGTTAAATTTCTTTATTACTTTTTATGGAACGTGATAAAGGTAAGGCGATAAAAGTCTTAATTTCATTTCAGGCAAGGCGATATATCAACGTTAGAAGTGGACGCAATCACTAACACAACCGACGAAACACTATCGGAATGCAATATAGTTAGCGAGCGTATCATGCAGGGAGCGGGACCAGACTTGAAAGAGGAAATCATTACCAGATCCTTAGGTATGGTCATGAAACGTAATGATGGAATGACGATGCTGATTGCTTTTGGATTATATTCTATGTAAATAATGGTCCTCCAGACCGATTTTAGCCACGGCGGCCAATCTCAAGAGAGATTAGCCAACTGCGCAGGAGATATTATAGTGCACAAGTGTGTGGGCAAACACAGGTGTACTTTCTGTCCCCTTACTCTTATAACCCGATGGGACGGCAATCCGACATGTACAGTTATAGTGAAATACTTTACTTGATGGTAGTGCTTTATACAACTCCATCACGGTCGATTCATCACATATTCTTCCATGAAACTGCAATAACTATTTTTGTATATAGAATAGGTAGGCCAACGGGAATATGGGCCACCTGATGGTAAGTGATCACCAACGCCCATATGCATTAGCATTGTAATGTTAACAATCTCTTATATCGCCAATGCGCCACCAATCTTGGGAACTAAGATGTTATTTCCCTTGTGTCTTCACTCACCCTTTAAACCGGAATATAACATTACCAAGTACTGCTGTTTTGCAGATATCTGATGATTGGGTGGTACCTACCCAGACGACCTTGCACAAAGCCCTACCACCAGTAAATTCCGTATTGTGTTCCAGTTCGAATTAAGAGTGAGTTAGGCACAAGGGACTTATGTTAAGTCTTAGTTTCCAAGGTTGGTTGGCGCATTGGCGATGTAGGGAAAGTAAGATTTTTGTTCTAAATTCAAAATTTATTTAAAAAATGAGGATTACACTTCCTTATTGGTTATCAAAAATTGGACACCAGTTCGTTAAGGAACACAGACCTGCGTTAGACTAACCGGCGTTAGAAACTTACGGGATTTTATCTGCTTAACTTAAAATGGCTTTAAAGAAAAATATAATAAGTCGTCTCGACTGGTTGTAAAAGACTAGCTTTTTAAATTATATTAATTTCAAAGGTCGATGAACAGATAAAACGAAATAATCGTAAAATTATTCTATCCCTTTAGTACAAGCACTTACACGGACACACGCACACAGTAACAAATATTTCAACGATTAAATAATATTTTTTTATTTAATCCAAGTCTAATATCTCACAAACATGCACGAGACATATTATGGTGCACAAGTGTGTGCGGGAACACAAGTGCACTCTCTAACATTATCTATACTAATATATAAAGCTGAAGAGTTTGTTTGTTTGGTCCGGCTAATCTCAGGAGCTACTGGTTCGAATTTAAAATTATTTTTGTGTTGTATAGTCCTTTTATCGAGGAAGGTTTTAGCTGATTTTTATTCATTATATTTTTATTAATTATACGTGGGTGAAACCGCGGGCACAGCTAGTCTACCATATATCTATTTCTACATATTCCATTTGATTGTACGGCAAATCCGACTCGACCGGAAAAAGTGAGATGTGTAAACAGTGTAATCCAAAGTCCGGGCTGCTATATACTGATAACAGAAAAATCCGATAACTTTAATGACCCGACACGAAATTTGAACCCAGGACCTTGGAATATGCGACGTTATACGATCACCAATATCATATCATACATAAAACAATATTTCATCATAGAACACGATATAAAGGAGGTGAGAATTGTGAAAAGCATTATCGTAGCGTTTGTGTACAACCAGAATAACCGAAAACTGGTGTTATTCTAAAAATTCCCCTTTTCCTAATTACAGAGTGTCGGACAGGGGAAGTGGTAGTAACTGGAGGGTTCAACCTCCACTGTAGACACATCATACACACAGTGAGTCCAAAGTACGTGGCAAAATATCACACAGCGGCCGAGAGCTCTTTACACAACTGCTACAAGTAAGTACATTCGGTGTTCAACTGTTTATATCTACTTTAAATAAATCTTTTAGGATTAGGGAGTGTAATAACTCCTTCCCAACCCACGGTGACCACGGACAGCAACGCACCGCACTTGCAACGGTGCTAGTCAGTCTGTGTCGGTCTTGACATTCAAAGACATTTTTTCATAACAAAATGCAAAGTGAAAGATAACGTATCAATGGCGTTCCTTCGTACCGTACCTTTGAAGTTATCGACTCGCGCGTCCGACGCACCGCTACTGACTTGTCGGTGCGGGCTGGTCGGCGTCCGTCCGTAATACGCGCCGTGAGAAGACTAAAGATTAAAAGACTTAGACTGTTTTTAGTAGTAGTTAGTAGTTAGAGAAGGTTTTCGTATCATCCACGTAGTTGTACCTCGCCGCTACATGGTGCCTCAGTGATCGCAATAACAGTATGCCGGATTTCACTAGTATATTATTGCTGTGAGACGTTCATTAGCGTAATAAAAAAAGAAAATGCTTATTTTCAGTTAAAATTTTCTTTACTTTAATTGAAGCACAGCTTACTTTATACATAATTAAATATGACAATCATAATCGAAATAATAAGCATTTGTTATGTGTACGGCCTTCGGTAAGGGGACTCGTATGCCTTACGAATACGAGTACCCATGGCTCCCACTTTCTGCCCGCGTACTTCTTTGCTCTATTACTAGATTACCCGTAGCATATAATTTTATAATATATCTTTCTATTACAGAAATGTTCTTAATTGCGCTCTCGAGTTGGGTGTACGTTCGCTCGCGCTGTGCGTAGTGAGCTCGCCGCGAAGAAACTTCCCGCCAGATGTCGCCGCGCATGTCGCGTTACGTAAGTACTTTATACATACAAACGAGTTTAAAACTATTAATAATAGAAAGAAATATTTTGAATATGGAACAAAAATTCAAGTCCGTTAGTGAGTCAAGTTTATACAATAAATGAAATGTATAAGTATATAGGCTATAAGGGCAGATTTTAACGATCTCACTTACTTAAACCTTGCTAAGCGAGCCATTAGTTGAACAGTGATGTTTTCTTCTTTCGAATGTCAAATCAATAATGACAGAAAGAGAGGAGTCTGTGTCTAACTAAACTGTTACTAAGCATCGTTTATAAGTAAGGCCTTAAATCATTATCATCATCATTTTAACTAACGATGAACCATATTAGCTAGACTAAAATTATCATATATATACTTATTTTTTAATTGATTTGCAATAGCTATAACTAGATGGCAAAGTCATTCACTTACTACAGATTAAAAACGTACCTCTCGTAAGGAGCGCAATTTTTATATAACCGATGTTTCAAGTTTATATCCAACTCGTTCATATAAATGTCCTCCAGACCGATTATGGCCACGGCGGCCAATCTCAAGAGAGATTAGCCACCTGCGCAGGAGATGTTATAGTGCATAAGTGTGTGCGCAAACACACATTTTTACTCGTGTACGATCGCTAGACCATGATCGTACGGAAAATGTACGATTTTTATATACCTGGCAACTTTTTATATTGAAACGAACTTGCTACACCGACATGTATCAATTTCGGGGAGTTCCCTAAAGGGGTTCTTCCTCAGTTTGTACGTAGTAATTATTTCTATTCTATTTTAATAAAAACTTTGTATGATCTTTTTATTTTAATATTACCTTGGAATACGATTTTTTTGTAGTTGGTGTAGGATCACACCTTTTTTTCACCTGGCAGCCCTGAGGTGCACTCTATTCCCTAGCTCTCATAATCCGACGGGACGGCAATCCGACACGACCGGAAAGAGTTCAGGCGCAGGACCGACGGCTTAACGTGTTCTCCGAGGCACGGGAGTGTACACACTTCCAACTTCCAGACTCCGGGCTGCTACTGAGAAATTTAGATATGTATAAAATCTCAATAACATTTCATTGGCCCGGCCGGGGAATTTAACCCAACACCACCGGGTCTGCGGCCATATATCTAGCCACTAGACCAACGAGGCAGTCAACACTCGCCGATATACGTTCATGAGCGTGCCCGTGTGCGCAGGCACGGTGCGGCGGCACCTGGAGAGCGCGCGGCTGCCGGCGCAGGTGGTGCTGGTGAGCGCGCTGGGCGCCGAGCTGTCGCCGCTGCAGGCGCTGGCGCCGCTGTACTTCCCGCGCGGCGCCGGCGAGGCGGACGCGGCGCGCTGGCGCCTGCGAGACGCGCCCGACGCGCACCCCGAGCGCCGCATCCGCATCATACACAACCCGCACGAGCACGCCGACCGAGGTGAGCGCCCGCCGCTCCCTACCTCACACTTCACCTTTCGTTCGTCGCATACGGACAGATTTACTCATGTTTTCCTTCATCGTTGAGCACATATTAAGCGCAATAAATAATTGCTTGCGTTTGAACCGGCGACTTTTCCGAACCGATATGACATTGCAACCTTCAAGAGGAGAGCGTACTCTTTCCTCAAAGGCCGGCAACGCACCTGCAATTCCTCGGTTGTTGCAGATATCCATGGGCGGTGGTAGTCACTTTCCATCAAGGGACCCACAGGCTCGTAAGCTCGTATGCTCTTACATAAAAAAAAAATCGCGTAGTCGAAATTGCAACAATTCGACTCCAATTACACTATTATTAGTGCGCTTTTTCGAAGTAATTTCCTGACTAATCATCACAAAGATCTTATCGTAATAGAATTATCTTAAAAAAAAATCGATTTTTCTGGATAAAATGCGTCATCGTTTTTTTATATGAAAAAAATATTGTTCAACCGATTTAATCAAATAATTTAATATCTACGCCCCGTTTACTTGGTTTATCGACCGTGTCTTTATAAATTTAATAATATCCGCTAGAATTATGGAATATTATTAAGATATACAATTTCATTTATTCAGTTTGTAATTAATTATATATTTAGGGAATTACGAATTATACAATGCATTTTAATCAAACGTATTTCAAATTTAATAGTTCTTTGGTTGTGGTGTTTTGGTTTTATCCGAATAATATTAATGCGAAAGTGAATTTGTTTATTCGTTAAGCTTTCGCATCCCAATTACTCATCACCATTAAGGATACACAAACTGGCAAAACTTCCCAAAATTATATATACATAGGTACATCTTAAGGTTGCCTAGCATTCAAAGTACCTTATCAAATTAACCTAAAGAAAGAATATCATTATTTTTTTTTCGATTATTTGTAAAGATATCTACAATGACACCGTTCTAAATCATTGGCTGTACCTCAATATTATGTCCGAGCTTATCAGAGATACTAGTACACTGGCTTATCGTCTATTGACGCATTCAGTATTATCGATCGCCTTAGTTCGAACTGTTGTCTTGAAAAATTGTGTCGTGAATAATATTTTGTTTTTCGACAATATGGCGCTTCCAGTCACACCAATACCGAGCGTGCATTTGAATTTGGAAATGAAAGTGCGACCAACGGGTGAGATTGAATAACGTATTATATTAGACATATTATGTTTCGCTACATTTGTACAGTATAGATTAAAAAACATTTATGATAAATACTTTTTTAATAACTGCCAGTATCTTAATCAGATTTAAGTCATTACCCTAAAATGCAATACAATTATAAATTATATTTTATAGTAGAATGAAAAACAATAACTTTTAATTAACGTATCAATAGATGGCGCTAATTAATGTGATGAGTTTTTTTTTTTTTAATTACGCATTTAATTCATAATTATGAAACGATCACATTTACACAGTATTTGATGTTCGCGACTGTTTTGAACATAAATAATTAATCTGTAAAATTTATTGCAAGGTATTCCAAAACTAGAATGTGTTTTTAATAATAATAACTAAGTCGATAGCGTAGAATTTATCATAATACATATTATAATTTGACTCGGTGGCCGAGCTTTGTGCAAGCTCGTCTGGGTAGGTACCACCCACTCATCAGATATTCTGCCGCAAAACAGCAGTACTTTGTATTGTTGTGTTCCGGTTTGAAGGGTGAGTGTGTCAGTGTAATTACAGGCACAAGGGACATCTTAGTTCCCAAGGTTAACATTTCTTACAATGCCATTGTCTATGGGCGTTGGTGACCCCTTACCATCAGGTGGTATATAATAATAAAGCAATTCGGTTCATTTAACGGATTCGTGATTTAAAAGTGCAGTTAAGCTTTATATGGAAGTGATGATATCGTAACTAAAAAAACAATTTCAAATTCAGTAACAAATGATATAATTTTAAATGATTAAGTATTTATTGCAATTCATCTCGCGAGGAATATTAAATAACATTATAAGAAAACCTACATATTACAGTAAACCCGGATGGTAGAGCTCTGTGCAGCCCTGTCTACGTAGTTACCGGAAGACAGGACGTTCGCTTGAACTTATTTGTGATACCATTGTCTAGGAATGGTAGGAGGAATTGAGAAATTCTATAATAGTATATATACTATAGTAATACAAAAATATATAATTGTATATACAGTGGTGGTCATATAATTAGAAACACTTCTTATGAATAAAGAAAGTATAACTTCAACGTACAAATGTTCGTAAAAAATATACACATTCAATAATTAATAATCATGCAATAATATAGCCACTCAAATAAAAAACTCATTAAATGCATAAAATATAAAACACATCTTACTTTTAATTACAAAATGAGTCTTACACATGTAGGAGTTTATTTTCTGTTACTGGCCGCTTGGACGCCTAATTAGAAACATTTTAAAAAAGCATCCATAGCTCGTTATTTTTTTGAAATTGGAGAATAACATTTCTTTTTCTATTATTTTGGCGGCAATTCAAAATTTAATCTGAACTTTATTTTGTTCAAATTGTGTAACGGGATTTATATTGTTTTTCTAATAAATGATAAATCGTTGAACATATTGTTGTCCTATTTATTGTTTAATTTCAAAATAAAAACGATTGCGGTGAAGTATCTCACATAATGTCAAGGACCGTTGGTAGTGTTTCTAATTATACGACCACCACTGTTTATAATATGTATGTACTGTTTTTATGTAAAAAGGTGTTGATTATGATTTCGTTCCAAAAATCCTATCATCCGAACTAGTCTCAGTCCCAATTGGTTCGGATAATCGAGGTTCTACTGTAATGACTAATATTTCTTAATGGCTCAATGACTATGGGTTATGATTATGACTCATTTGTTATGGCATATTATTCCGTTTTATAATAAAAAAACAATATAAATATGTTTTAATTACAAAATAGTTCTTGATAATGCTAATCAATTAATGTCAAGTAGTCTATAATGGTAGTATAAAGGTAAGTGGATATCTTTCCAAGCGCTAGAGTTACACTGGCTCACTTATTTCTCAATAGCTTACACCAGTTCGGAATTTAGGATGTCACTGTTATGAAATTTATAAAATTAATTTAATCAATTTATATATTACTTTAATTATATATTAAAAAATACTTAATGATATAAATGTAAATAATTGAATTTTTATTTATATCAAGTATATTATTACGAAAGAAAATGTTAAAAAATTATAAAGGTCAGCCTTAGCTTTTTATCTTAGACAAAGAAATGACTTCGCGCCATAATTTGACAAGCAGCCTAAAATTATTCCTTATCTGTATTCAACATTTAGCTCAGTTTAATGAAACGTTTTTTTATAACGGAATTCCGCTTATTAACTTTTTAATTTGTTATATTTTTCTTTTACTATTTTATTTTATATTTGCATATATTTCTGTTGTTAATCATTAATTTTGAGATTTAAATTTTTGATACTCAAATTATGAAATATTTTTACGCTGTGTCTTAGTGTTTTTAAACGTGATGTTATTTTTACTTTTGGTGTTTGGAAATGATAAACCCAGCTTTTGAATATGATCGTAAGTAAAATTTAACGGTGCGTTTCCAGTGAATTTGTTGGCTCTCTTTTTGTCTTGCGAATATATGCAATTCTTACTATGTATTACACAACATTGTTGGCAACAATTTTTGCTGTCGAAAGCAATACCAAACTTACATCAACAATCTTAGTGACTATTCTCCTATTTTTGGAGACGCAGATTTTGTCTTTCATAGAGATTTATGTTAAAATTTGAGGGAAAAATATTTGAAAACTCGCCCGAATAATGATAAATCAATGACTTACGTTAGCGAATGAGTTATATATTATATATTTTTTACTCTGTATTTAATAATAAAATAATAATAATAATGTCCTCCAGACCGATTTCGGTCACGGCGATCAATCTCAAGAGAGATGAGCCAACTGCGCAGGAGATATTATAGTGCACAAGTGTGTGCGCAAACACAGGTGCACTCTCTATTCCCTAGCTCTCATAATCCGATGGGACGGTAATCCGACACGACCGGAAAGAGTTCAGGCGCAGGACCAACGGCTTTACGTGCTTTCCGAGGCACGGGAGTGTACACACTTCCAACTTCCAGACTCCGGGCTGCTACTGAGAATTTTTCTGACAGAAAAACCCAAAAACTATTTATTGGCCCGACCTGGGAATTGAACTCAGGACCACCGGGTCTGCGGCCTTATATCTAGCCACTAGATCAAACTTCTAGTGCTTAGAAGCTTCTACATCGTTTCTTAATATTAAAAAAAATGTATACACAAACTCTTTTATCAAATTACGAGAATATTTTTATTGCAACTTGTTCTATATAATGGATTTTTTTTTAATTGTTTGGTAAGATAGCTCCGGAGCACTGATAAGATAATATACCGCTGAAATATTATATTAAACATAATACAATGAAAATGTTCGGAAGACAAGAATCTTGATAGCGATAGTACTATTGTTTCGAAATATTAGACTTTGATTGTCATAATGAAGACGATTGTGAGTGCAATAGTGCCTTCAATTGCATTTCAATAATTACAATTACAATATTCTGGAGTTTTAATCGATTCTGTTTGGATGTTCAAAATTAATAAAGGACGACAACGCAACCTCCTTACTATCTTTTCGTTCTTTTTATTCGTTGTCGATATAAATTAAAATTTTAATTCGATAATTGCCTAAGTCGATATTAGTAAACGTATTTAAATTTATACGTAAATCATTGAAGAAAAATAATATGTTTTCTTATACATTAGTATTTTTTTAAAACAATACCATTCATACATATTAAATATGTATGAATAGCACAGTTGATATAACGCAGTCTTATTTTATCAGCAAAACAAATCGTAATCTGATAGTAATACTTCCTATGAGATAGGAATGACGCATTGCAGAATATAGGCTAGGGTTCGACCACATGCGACGCCGAAGAATGTTTTGTTTATTAATTAATAATTAAATCGTAAATGTGTCTATAGCCTTACGATTATGTGATTTCAATGTCAGATTTCGTATGGCCTTAATACGCCATCGCCTGACTGTTACATGATAGTCATGTAGAAAACTGTATTGTTGTTTTAAATAAATGACAGTTTTTTTCTAATTATTTTATCTCGTTTCTTCTTCACTATTAATATCTATTTAAAACAAAGGAGTTTTGTAAAGTTATGTTAATAAAAAATGATTGTTTGTAAAGTTGATAATTTTACGTGATAACGTCATAAGAAAACATTGATGAATACTCGGACGGATGCGTTGGCCGATGGGCCGATGGAGTGGAAGAATTATAGATGTCTCACAAGCCGAAGTCCGAACGCTTAGGCCTCTCTATCTCTTGTTCCGCGCTCTCGCTTGTGCGCTCGGCTCAGGCTCAACGTTACTATGAGTCATGCTACTTAGTATTTGATGTGATAACACATCAAATACTAAGTTCAAAAACGACTTAATGCATAACGACTTAATGGTTGCGTATACCGAAAGAAATTCAGTGACATGTAATCGTTACTAATATATTTATGTTTATTTGTTACGCTTTCACTAACTTTTTCTGACTTCATGATGAGCGGTTGAGCAGTCATTTCATCATGGGCGGTTTTGCATACATGTTATCAGGGGTACAGAAAAGGAAATAGGCTACCTCTGCCCTTCTTATTTATTTATTTCTAGAAAGTACGACTGCAGAAGAGACTTATTTTGCTGTTAGATTCGTTTCTAAGCTTATCGTACGTTCATTTGTTAGCGGCTGACGACGACACGTCGCTGTGCGACGAGGACGCGGCGGTGGAGGCGGCGGCGGCGTTCGCCCGCGCGTGCTCGCCCGACACGCAGCTGTTGCTGCCCGCCGCCTCGCCTGCGCCGGCGCCGCACGCCGCGCGACGCTACCAGTCTGAACAGTAAGTCCTTATAGTTATTTTTAAATATTATTTCTATGTATTTTTTTTTTAATCGAAATAGCTCGATGCACCTTTTAGACGTTTAAAACGAACGCGCCGTTACAATGGACTTTGTGCAATATATGAAAGATTTCTTTTAGATAAAAATTAAGGTTAATACTGATGGGATCATGACGTTGAGTGTTGAAAAGTCATATATTCCTAATCGTAAGTGGTAACTGATCTACGACTTTTCACTTTGTATTGAAGCGCAATATCGTCGTCGCAGTTCGTTTCTAGCTATTTCTCTTGGATATACGATTGATAAAGTGCTCACTGGATTGATTTGAAGAAAGTTTTGTTTATCTAACGCTTAACAAAACTTTCTTCAATCTCCAATTACAAAGCTAAAAATTCAAAGCATAATTTAAATAAAAAAACGGCATTAGAAAATTAGAGGAAAACTTTTTTTCTACTCTCTCGATTTATTTTACACATTTTATTTAATTTCGGATTTTATTTAACTCCAAACTGGTGGCTCCAAACAAAAAAAAACAGTTGACAAACATGGGAAAAAGAGTTAACTAATTTGTACTAACCTTTTTTTTTACAGCGTGTAACAAAATTCGTGTCCGACCTGTGAAGTGGTTTTTAGGTATCGTGTGTCGGTTCTATTTATCTATAAAAAATTAAAATACTAATCAAAAAATTTATCCCGGATTTTTTTTTTTTAATTAAATGACGAAAATTTCATGACATAACAGGTGCGGGCAATAGCGCTCGATAGCTCTTACCTATCGGGTAGCTAAGACACGAGATCATGACCTCAGTAGTCCACGTTTTTATCACCAACAGTGTCGTTAAACACAATTAATATATTTTTTTAAGCAATCTTTTTGCTTAGTATTTTAAAAATTATTACATAAATAGAACCGACGCACGATACCTAATAACCACTTCACGGGTCGAACACGAATTTTGTTACAGCCTGTATATAACTAGATAAATAAAATTCTTATAAAAATTTAATTCGTTAAGGAAATCATTACTATTCCATTAAAACCATGACATTTTTCTTACAATAAGGAAAACAACCGATGCGCACGTTGTCTTAATTATCATAGCGAGACTCGAATCTATTTTCTAAATTATAAATAACTAACCTCGAGCCGTTCACAACAATGTTGATTAAAAATCATATCGTCCCCGTTGTGTCATTAAACCGTCACATCAGAGAGAATCCGCGTACAAATAAACTAAACGCAAATATTTGTCTTCGACGAAACTGGCAACACATTTGTCACAAATAACTTTGAATAACAGCTTGGGTATTTTATACATTGAGAGAATGTTAGAAATGGTTCAATTATTTCGATATAGTTTTTCGTACGTAGTTATATTACAAAGTGTCGTCAGGGGTAGGGCGAATGTCCATCTGTTTGAAAAAGTTATATCAAATTAATAATATTTTAGAGGAAAATCCATAGGCTGAAGTTCTTACATACCTACATAATTTCATTAATTGAACTCAAATGCTTGTAAATATAAATGATATGTTCTGTTGTCAACCTTAAATAACATAATTTTTTTATATCATCACTTTTATGCAATCGACCCGTCCAATGCGTCACGTATATTTAGCGCACCGAGATATAATTAATAGAGTTGTATACGTTTTCGGAATGAGATAATATTTGTGGTGTTGCACTGAAAATGCGTTTTTGTTTTTGTTTACTTGGGCCGAATGAGAACTTCTATTTTTATATAACTTATATTTTCCATTATAGTTTACTAGTTCTCGCACGCAGCTCTGCTCGGGGGGGGGGGGGGTGCAGTTTTGGTATGTCTTTTCTTGGGGTCCAAGCTTGCTTTATACCAAATATCATCCAATTCAATGGTTCAGGCGTGAAAGCGTAACAGACAGGCAGAGTTACGTTTGCATTTACAATATCAGTATAGATATAAATAACAATAATAATAACAGCCTGTAATTGTCCCACCACTGGGCTAAGGCCTTTTCTCCGCTTTTTGAGGAGAACGTTTTGGAGCTTATTCCACCACGCTGCTCCAATGCGGGTTGGTGGAATACACATGTGACAGAATTTCAGTGAAATTTGACACATGCAGGTTTCCTCATAATGTTTTCCTTCACCGTCAAGCACGAGATGAATTATAATCACAAATTAAGCACACGAAAATTCAGTGGTGCTTGCCCGGGTTTTAACCTACGATCATCGGTTAAGATTCACGCGTTCTTACCATCTCGTAGTTAGCCATCTCGGCTTTTTTAGTATAGACATTGTTGAAGAATTAATAAACATTGTCAAGAATCTGTTTCACATCAACGCATATCTGAAGCAATCAGCTAACAACAAACAATTGTAACGAAACCAGTGACTATACACTGGTTTCGATAAATTGTTTGTTCACACGTCGACATGGAATCGTTTCAACAAATCTCACTTTCATCTATCACCAACGATAATTTATAAATTTAGGGCGCATTTCGTACAATCGTAAGAAAATGATTTGTTTGTTTCGATGTTAAGTAGAACGGGTGACGTGCGCAAAATTTCATTATCGTATATACCAATTTGATCTGATGCATGTTCATAGAATATTCTGTTTTGACAGATGGCGGCTGTTACAGGATAAACAGCCTTAATATAGTTAGTTGCCTTATTATAATATCTGATTATCGTATGCGTCATTCTGATGAATCATTCTGGGATATTATATGCTCAGTTTCATTAACAACGTCATTATTACATTGACTTGGTGTCATCATTTGACTGTATGGGTTGCCACTGGCCTCGTAGATACGGGTCCTCCTAGTTTAATTTTTTGAATATATGGTCAAAAACTATTTCAATAAAGATTATTATTATTATTATTAAAAATTGTTAACAAAAACCTTCTTATGAATTAATTTATATTATTCTACTCGAATTCCTCTACTGATCGTCCTAATAATTATTTATAATATTTAGATTTGAAGAAATAAATATAATTATTCTATTTTATAGTATCATCATCATCGGTTAATAAACCCCAAAAAAGACATATTTTATATCCGCCCCCGTAACAGCCTGTGAATGTCCCACTGCTGGGCTAAGACATCTTCTCTTTTTGAGGAGACGGTTTGAAGCTTATTCCACCACGCTGCTCCAATGCGAGTTGGTGGAATACATATGTGACAGAATTTCAGTGAAATTTGACACATGCAGGTTTCCTCACGATATTTTCCTTCAAGCACGTGATAAATTATAATCACAAATTAAGCACACGAAATTCAGTGGTGCTTGCCTGGGTTTGAACCCACGATCACCGGTTAAGATTCACGCGTTCATACCACTGGGTCATCTCGGCTCTAATATACAGGTTAGTATATTTTATATACTAACCTGTATATTTGTGTTGTGTCTGGTGAGTAAGCCAGCGTTTGACGAAGCATAGTAGTTTATATTTCATAGAATACTAGTGTCTATGAGATTAACTTTTCCCAACTTCCTAAAATATAGCACTTAAGATGGAATGGCGAATTAAATTTTAAACATTATGTAACATCTGTTGTCAAATAAGTGACTATAATATGTTTCATTTAGAATAAATGTCTTTAAACCTAGTGACAATGTAGTCCTAAAGTGTATTAGTTCATGTAAATTATTATTAGTAGTAATATCGTGTGGTCTGACTAACGCATTACTTAAATAATCTAGAAATAAATATGTATTGAACAAATTTTTTCTCAAAAGTAATAACAAAGTATTTAACTTGACGCCAACGTTCAAATCGTTCCACGAATACACGAACATTTCAGTGGGCGTCATTCATATTTGCACTTAGCTGAATATAAAACTGTCGAAAATAGATTGAATGAAAACAAACAGCTTCGAATGAAATGCGTATTTAACGAATATAGTACAAGGCCCACTTGAATCATATTTTAAGAAATTACACGAATGTGCAGGAACTTCCGATATTTCCTGTTTAAATTTTTCGTTTCGTATTCTACGAATAATTTGTCGGTATGTTAATTTGTTCTAAGATAACCCGGTCTTTTTCCTTAATTGCTTGTAATAAGCAGAAATAATATTGTATATGACATTTAGTGTATTTTCAAGAGACTAAATCTTGCATCCATATCTAATGACATGCATATGTACATATGTATATCTTAAACAACAGCGCATCCGTTTCTATAACGAAATACTAGTATTAAGAATAAATATATAACATTAAATTGGAATGAAACGATTAAAAAAAGGAAAAATCCTTGAAGTTATCCATGTACTTTTGAAATCTGCATGTTTTGCATAACACATGCATAAAACATCATACGTCGACTAACATACGCAATGCGTTCCACTACTTATTAACAAATCTTGTTTTTTTTTTTTATTGAATACTTCTTTAGCGGCGTTGTGCAATTTTTTATGATGGGTAAAAAAAATGTTAAACTCGCGTCAGGTCACGTGACCCTGATTGAAAATTCGTAAGACGGATTTTGACGTGTTAAATTTTTTATTTAATATAAATTGTCATGTTTGTGTACGATAGCGCAATAAATGAATATTGTATTTTATCACATAAATGATAGTACTTATATACTGATAATTAAAGCGATTCGAGCAAAACTTTTCCCTTATCATTCCAAAATATCCAAAATGCACAAGTATCACTTCTGCCGGCACTCCCGGAGTGCAACCCGTTGTTTTTTTTTAAAATAAAAGCATTGGACTATACATAATAATTTAGGTATTTTCCGGCTGTATGTATTAACTGTATTGAACTAAATGGAACTCGACTTGACGGATCGAGGGGATTCTCGTTAATATTATCGTATTTATTTACCCATAATACACGGATTTCTTTAATTTTGACATATGTTGTTCATATAAAACCTTAAAATAAGGCTGTAAGAGTAAAACCTATTTTTTTATGAAATAGAAAAAACAGGTGGACAGGCAAATGGGCCATCTGATGGTAAGTGGTCAATACCAGCCATAGACATTGGCTTTGTAAGACGTATTAACCATTACTTACATCGCCAATGTGCCACCAACCTTGGAAACTAAGATTGGTGGGACATTGGCGTTCCTGTAGCTACACTGACTCACTCACCCCTTAAACCGGAACATCACAATACTAAATATTGTTTTTTGGCGGAATATATGATGAGTGGCACCTACACAGACGGGCTTGTATTGTATGTATATGAAAATAATAATAAATTGTAGTTTTCTGTTGTAATAATTGATAACACGATAAATTTATAGATATCAAAATATTAATAGCTACTGTAAAATTAAAACACATATGACTAGTATTGTGAAATTTGAGATTTGTTTTGTCGTAACGTCTAAACTGTAAACTGTTCAATTAAATATTAGATCCTTACATATGAAATTAGCGTTTTGTCGTACTGAGCACTTTGATCTGAAATATCTCCTCTTTGGTTAAGAATTCCAAATTCAAATTTATAAATTCATTTAGCTTGTACATTTGAGTTTTGAAAACAGTCATTCATTTGTTTTATTCTCATTATTTTTTTCTCTGGCGTCGCTTATTACCGCACAATGGAAAACATGAAATATCGGTATATTTACGAGTAAGAGTTATACCGTGGCACCAGTGCTGCAGAAACAGCTCGAAGGATTAATAATTTGTACGGCGCTGGTGTCGCAAAAGAAAGCACGGTACGTTTTTGGTTTCAACGTTTTCGTTCTGGAAATTTCGACCTTCAGAACCAAGCCCGTGGACGGCCGGGGACCAAAGTGAAAAATGAAGAATTAAAGGCTATTGTGGAAGGGGATCCATCACAAAGCACTTCAGAGATAGCTGCAGGCTTCGGGGTAAGTGATAAAACTGTATTAATCCACTTGAAGCAAATCGGGAAAGTAAAAAAACTTGAACGATGGGTACCTCATGCATTGTGTGAATCGAACTTGCAAATACGCATCGACGTGTTACTTTGCTTAACCGACACAATAATGAAGGGATTTTAAATTGAATCATTACTTGTGATGAAAAGTGGATACTGTACGATAATCGGAAGCGCTCGTCGCAATGGCTGAACCCTGGAGACCCAGACAAATTCTGCCCTAAACGAAAATTGACTCAGAAAAAGTTACTTGTGAGTGTTTGGTGGACTAGCGCCGGTGTCGTTCACTACAGCTTTCTAAAATCTGGCCAGACGATTACGGCAGATATCTATTGTCAGCAACTGCAAACCATGAAGGAAGAACTAGCTGCTAAACAACCGAGATTGGTCAATCGCTCTAGGCCACTTCTGTTTCACGACAACGCAAGACCACACACTGCACAACAAACAACCATTAAGTTAGATGAGCTACAATTGGAATGTCTGCGACATCCGCCGTCCTCCCCGGACCTTGCTCCAACAGATTACCATTTTTTTGGGAATTTGGAAAACTTTTTACGAGGAAAAACATTCAACTTCTATGCGGCAGTCCAAACCACCTTCAAAGAGTTTATTGATTCTCGCCCCCATGGTTTTTTTAGTAAAGGGATCAATGAACTACCTATGAGATGGCAAAAGTGCATAGATAACAACGGTGCATAATTTGATTAATTAAATAAATTTTACAAAAAAAAAAAAACTTTATATTCCTCCCGTACAAAACGCCAATTTCATATGTAAGGACCTAATATTTTGTCATAACTACTGCGGAGCTTAGGTTAGTCATTGAGATTGACCGTCATGGCCGAATTTTTTTCTCTTGAACTGTTAGGATATTATTATTTGTAACAGTAAATTATATAATTTACTGTAGGTAGAGAATGTAGTAGATTCGAAAGGATCAAAAATGTTAAATTTCAAAATTAAAAAAAAAACGTTAAAGAACGTTTGTGTGTTAAAGGAAAAATCTAATGACTTCTTAGATCATAATTATCCAAATGAATAAACGATCGCTTCCATAACAATTACTGGAAAACAAAGAAAGAAAATCTTACTGTGTTCGCCGGTTCTTCTCAGGTATTACGTAATTCTTCCTGAACCGCCGGTAGATTTTCGGATAATCAATAATTAAGAGTAATGCTTCTATATTGTTTTAAGATTTTTGATTTTGACATTATTGACACAAATGAGTTACCTGGTACAGACCCACGGTGAGAATGGTGACATTTGGCGGGTCTGTTCCTGTGCCTGAACTCATTCCAGTCATGTCTTATTTGCCGTCCCATCGGATTACGAGAACATTAGATAAAAAAAGCCGAGATAGCCCAGTGGTAATAACGCGTGAATCTTAACCGATGATCATGGGTTCAAACCCGGGAAAGCACCACTGAATTTCATTTGCTTAATTTGTGATTATATTTCATCTCGTGCTTGACGGTGAAGGAAAACATCGTGAGGAAACCTGCATGTGTCAAATTTCACTGAAATTCTGTCACATGTATATTCCACCAATCCGCATTGGAGCAGCGTGGTGGAATAAGCTCCAAAAACCTTCTTCTCAAAAAGAGGATAAGAGGCCTTAGCCCAGCAGTGGGACATTCACAGGCTGTTACTTTACTAGATAAAAAAAATGTGCGGCCGGGGGACCTCCGTCAGGAACGAAGTTCTATGCGATATTTTTTTGACTCAAACCATTTATGTGTTTTAAAATGTAGATTTTAATTGATATATAATCAATATACTGCATTTTTGTCACACCAAAAAACACCTCAATCTCCTTTATATCGACCTCCTTAATTCGAACACCCAACGCATCGCATTTTGTAATATTTGGTAGGCACAGTATGAACGCTATTTCGTTATATGACGTGACCTGGGGCCACTGCCATTTCACTCTACTGTAAGCCTTGTAAAACAACTTCGTTCCAATAACGTGTTTAAATAGCCTTAAAAGAATGAATGAATATAATATAGTATACAGCTTAGGTATTCTAAGAATATTAATTGGCGATGCCTCATTAGTATATCCGCCGACGCTCGTTGAATCAGCATAACTCGCGTGTTTTGTATATTGTTTTAAATAGATTATCTATGTACATATATTATAAAATGTACCTACGTCAAGTTTATTATGTGTTAATTAATAGTTGAAGTTAAATTTATATATACATTTTCTATTGTATGAATCTCTTAAAAACAAGTAAAAAATAAAATATAGGAAGTAAGTATAATTATTTATATAATAAAATTGAATGAATGTTAGTTGGTTAGTTTCAAAATACTCTGGTTATGCTTAGTCACAAAATATTATTTTAATTTGTTCCAAATTGATAATTATTACACTTAAATTACACCGGACCTCTAAGCTTACTTTACTTATGGCACTTACTTACTTTACTGGTTGTAGATCTTTGTGCAAGCTCGTCTGGGTAGGTACCACCCACTCATCAGATATTCTACGCTTGTGCATACTACCGCGAAGCCCCAACGTCGGTTGGCCCGATTATGAGGACCTCCTTTCTTAGTTGGGTTCCCGGGATACAGATAACTCAACTAGAATCGACGGCTCTTACGGCGGAGCGAGAAGAGTAGCTGAGCTGGTGTATACTCTATATTTCAAGGCGGGGTTTTGCGTTTATGTTTGTAGATTACTATTTCGCATGAGGCTGTCATTTATGTATATATGTTTTATTAGATTTCTTTTTATATGTCTCACTGCTGGGTAAATGGCTCTTCCTTGAGTAGACGGTTTGGAGCTTATTCAACCACGCTGCTCCACTACTGGTTGGTGGATACAAATGTGGTAGAATCTCATTGAAATTAGACTCATGCATATGTTTTACTTCAGCGCAAAGCACAAGATTAATTATAAACACAAACGCTTAATTCAGTGGTGCTTGCCACAATATTCAGTGCGGACCCACAATATTCGGGTACAACACGACTGCCCTGAGTGAATGAATGAATGATATAGCTAGTGTCATTCGTTATTGTGTAAGGATACTAACGAGATTCTAACGAGATGAATCCTAAAAAAAACATCACAGGTGATCTGGTTAAGAACCACTTACTCAGAAGATATTTTACCGCTACACAGCAACAATTAGTATTGTTGTGTTCTTATTTGAAGAATTAGCTACCCAGACCACTTAACATCAGGTGGCCCATTTGCCCGGCCGCCTACCTATAACATAAAAAAACATTACACTTCTTTGCTGGGCAGTCGTGTAAAAAGCGTATCAAACCCGCGACAGAAAAACATGATCTAGCTATTTAAGCTAGACACGAGATAATAGTGGCTGAGTTAATTACAAGGTTACAGAGATAACGAAATGGGCGTTAGCGCGGTGCTCATGAATATTAATCTACCCTCACTAGCGAAGCAACTTTTGGAAGCGAGAAAGCGATACAACCATATTAATACCCTTTATATTACGAGTTCATGTAATTTACAAACTAAACAATAAAATTTATGTAACAATATAAACCTAATAATTATCACAATGAGGATTTAAGGAACATACAGTTGTTATCGCTAAATAGTTTTTATCTCGTATTGTTTATAATGATCTGACGATTTTTTATACTACCCATTGTCCGCGAGACGTTAATTCTTATCTTGAATATATGAACTTGCTATTGTTTGCAATATTTTAAAACGAAACCCTTAAGCATACTTTATAATATAATTAAAACATATTTTTTAAACTTAGCAACTAATAGATTAAATTTGAATATCGAATGAAAAGTTATGATATGGCACGGCTATGCATAATGTAATGGGAAAAGATGGATTTACCACATTGAATAGTTGTAGAAAAAAATGTGATGTGAGGGTTGCCATGTGCAAGGGGATGACGGGTTATGAAAATAAAGGTGAATTGCAAGCAAATGTTGATAAAGGCAATACTTAAAACATAAATCACAAGTATCATGTCTAAAATGCTTTGTTAGTTTCAAAACGATTAAGTGATGAAATTAGATACGACACCTATATTTACTGATTAAAAAAAAAACACAACATATTGAATTAAATTTTCTTAGTATTATCTCTTATACATTAAATACATTAAATTTAAATGTGACATTATAAACGAAAATCCTATCACATGTGACGCGACAATCCGCAGTGTGACGACACCCTTATCTCGTCAAGTAAATATTGAGACAAGACGAACAAAGGCTGAATAATAACTAACATTTTAAACGATATTTTTGCATTTTATGTATATAGTAAATCTATAACTTTGTGGTTTACCTCGTGGTAAGATTTTTGCGAGCCCGAAAATACGTACCTTCCAATCATCACATATTCTACGGCTAAACAGCAATACTTAGTAAAGTTGTGTTTCTGCAGGCACAAGAGACATATCATTGTTCCCAACGTTGGTAGGTCATTGGCGATGTAAGGAATGATTAATATTTCTGACTCGCCTCGTTGGTCTAGTGGCTAGATATAAGGCCGCAGACCCGGTGGTCCTGGGTTCAATTCCCAGGTCGGGCCAATAAGTAGTTATTGGGTTTTTCTGTCAGAAAATTCTCAATAGCAGCCCGGAGTCTGGAAGTTGAAAGTGTGTACACTCCCGTGCCTCGGAAAGCACGTAAAGCCGTTGGTCCTGCGCCTGAACTCTTTCCGGTCGTGTCGGATTGCCGTCCCATCGGATTATGAGAGCAAGGGAATAGTGAGTGCACCTGTGTTTGCGCACACACTTGTGCACTATAATATCTCCTGCGTAGTTGGCTAATCTCTCTTGAGATTGGCCGCCGTGGTCGAAATCGGTCTGGAGGACGTTATTTCTTACAGTGCCAATATCTATGGGCCATGGTGACCATATCACTAGGTAGCCCATTCACCAGGCATACGTAGGCAGACTGGTGGCCGTTACTTGCTAACAAACATAGCTACGTGCTTAAGTGAAAATGGATCTGAAAAAACGTAACTGAAGAAAAACGATAACAAAAGAGAAATTGTGAAGCCTTTTAGTGATGACGTGTCACTAGAAGTCGTTTCCAATTAATTTTTAAGAGAACTGAAGGCCGCTACAATATCCGTGTCCTACTTTGCCGAGGGAACGACGGAGATCGGCTTCTTTGTTAAATGGTTTTCTATTGAATTTCATTCTGCTTATAACATGACATCAAATGCATGTCCAGGTCTATTATGTTTTGTCTCAGTTTTCTGTTTTAGATTGATACTAGTTTTCGTCCGAGATTTCGCACGCGTTTGGGGGTGGGGTTATATTTCTTAGTTGTTAAGATATTAACTATCTTAATCTCAGATTATCTTAATCTTAATGAAGATCGTTCAAAAATCTCACGATTGGTTTTACTGGAAACAACAATTGTTTGACCGTTTATGAGTAATATGACGACGAAGGATATTTTGGACATTTGATTTTTAATAAAAAAATTGTAGAATTGGGATCGATGATAACTTTGTCGTTCCATTTGCAATATTATGCTTAAGGCAATTGCGACAGCCTCGTTGGTCTAGTGGGTAGATATAAGGTCGCAGATCCCGAATTCATTTCGGTCGTGTCGGATTGCCGTTCAATCGGATTTTGAGAGTTAGCGCACACATTTCTGCACTAAAATTATATATTTTATACTGTGCATTTGGTTAATCATGGAATTGGCCGCCGTGGCCGAAATCGGTCAGAAGGATATTATTAGTTCATATAGATATTTGTTATTCTACGCGATTGATTCAGTAGTTTATTTTGACTATATACAATAGCTGGCCGAACTTCACCCCAATACAAATGGCGTGTTACGAATACATGCGATAAGGATAATCCAATATAAATAATTCGTATAAAAACGAAAGCAACAAGATAATACCAACTTTGGCGCACTTTTAGAGAGACTTGTTTCCAACAGTGGACTCGGATTGGCAAAAAATTATTATGATGATGAATGGCAACTGACGTGAGAAGTTTTTTTGTCATATATTCCTAGTATATTCTTCATAATTATTCTTCAACTATATTATTAATGCTAAGTCATAAAAAAAAACTTTCTAACGTTATATTTAACATTAATAAGTATGAAAATACTTTCGACCTTTCAAATGATAATTGTCTTCAATGTTGATATGTTATATAAAAGTTTTTGCTCCTAAATTTTTAATCTGTTGCAATCCTAACCTCGTTATATTAACAAAACACTGGTCGATTAATCTTCTAACTAAAACAAATATTTGTAATAATATAATCGATCAATCTTAACAATTTTACTGAAATCTAGATAAAACGATACAGTAATGTCTACAGGTTCAATGTGACATTCAAGTATCTAGAGTCTATACAAAAGTATATCTAGATTGGTTTCGTATTGTTGTGCTCCGGTTTGAAGGGTAAGTGAACCAGTGTAACTAAAGACACACGAGAAATAATAAAGAATGGGCAAGCCTACTACAACGTTGACCGACGATATAACAAGAGTCAGGGGAAGCCGTTGGATGGAGCCGTTGAAATCCTTGGGGGACGCCTTTGTCCAGCAGTGGACGTCTTTTGGCTGTCATGATGATGATGATGACCATGTACACATATTACAAAGTAGGCAGGCAGATGAGTAAATAGGCCACCTGATGGTATGTGGTCACCACCGTCCATAGACATTGGTACTGTACCTATATGTTACATTAATGTTCACCCTCAAAAATAACTTCATTTGGCTAATATTCAATCTATGAAAATAACTTGACGTACTCATTATGTGTAGTATAAAGGTAGAGTGTGTGATCAAGCGCAACCAAAATTGAAGCTGTTGTCAGTACCATAAAACGATAAAGCAAAAGAGACGTGTAGAGAGAGGTCAGCCATGTACCGGCACATTAAGTGATACGTGCGAACAGCCACGTGACTTGTGCTACAATGACAATCTTCTATCCAAACCCTAGTTATCTTATTTTTATTAGAAAAAAAAACTGTCACCTCAGTTGTTTATCATTGTCTGAAACTGGTGACGTTAGAAACGCGCTCGGAATACGTTGAAGTAAATAATATCGCCAAATACTCATGTACGTATGTTCGATGTTTTCACTTAAACCATATATTAAGTTCGAGTAATTTATCCGCTAACAGATTTTTTTTATATACCTAGAATGCAATAAGATAATATATGTATATAAATAATGGGTATTTTATTTCAATACAATATTTATTGAACACATGACAAAAAGTAAATATAAAAGTCTGTCCGTGGTTGTTTTAAACTAGGTGTTAATAAATGGTACTCTATTAGTACCCAGACTGATTTATAATTAAGCTCGAAAATGGTTTTTTGATATCCTGAGCATGTAATGCATCTTTTACATCGTTTGCTGCTTATATCAGTAAACCCACATATTCCATGAAGATAACTGGATATCCACGTTCTCATTCCTCGAATTATTTAAATTAATGATTAAGCAAAATGAAATAAAAAATGTCATTTATAACTGATGAATCAAATTTGTCGATCTGAGGTAATTGAGTTTAACAAATTTGATTGTTATTTATGCAGTTACAATGTAGTAGTTTGACATTTTTATAAAGGAATCTTAATTGCTGGGTTATATGGTAGCAAGTTGAAGGTCACGAAAGCGAATTCCGTCGATACAAATATAATTGGCGGTGACGTCATAATGTCATACAATACAATGTTTGTAAGGACTCGTTGTGCGATCCGTCGGGCGATCGATCAAGAAAACCGCCCTAGTGTGGGCGGGCAGACTTAAGGTTAGGCAACCTTATATACATAGCCATTGGTATTAATTAAAAACACTTCAATGTTTATATATGTAAATACTCATCAATCTTGCTATCGTCGATCCTTACTCCAATTAAAAAAAAGTTATACTAATTGAATAAAAACGTATCATTACTAAGACGATACTCGTGTTATATTTTCGGACTTTCTCGGTCAGCACCAAATTCCTATATAATCGTGAAGATTGAAGATTTGCATCGAAAAATAACTGGAAAAATTTTACCCCGAGAAGCGACGCGACGCGGCGCGCATTTCACTGCGCCCTTTCAGTCGACTCGTGACCGCCGCCGAGGACGCACGCTCGAGCCGTATCGATTGATAACTAAAAAAACTGAAACTGTATAATTAGTACCATACGTTCTAAACGAGTGCCTCGTGTTTTGTGACTTTGTGGATTTTATTTTGTTCCATTCGATCCCACGCTTAACGGTAAATCAATCGGAAAGCTATTGTAAAATAACCAATAGGACAGTATTTTGGCAAAATATTCCAAACAAGCGTAAGTACGGAATTCATGGATTGAATGTTTTCGTCTATCGTTGATTCGTGTCTATAACGTCAACATGTGAACCTAATTGCTTCGTATTATTTTTAATGAGTCCATTAAAGCTAACTGAAACTGTATACGACTGAAAGTATAATTGTGTATTTTTATAATGTTTTTGCACTTTCTAATAAATTCTCATGACATTATAAGTGACAATTAAATCACTGACTAATACTTACTATTTATTTTTTAGATTAAATACGATACAATAAAACAAAATTCGGGTTTCATTGTCGTCGTTTCACAAATTAAACAATAAATTAACAATTAGCGACGAGTTTTGTTCGTTGAATAGCAAAGTAATTAAAACGAGAAACGGTGTCTGAATAGTAATAAGATAATATGCGATATTTCGTTTAAAAATAAACAAATGAATCATTATTAATACTATCTAATATTGCTCCGTTAACAATTAAGCAAGGTTCCCTTATTGAAAAACGATTCGTTTACCTTACGAGTAGTAATAGTATCTAATTGACGTTTACGATTATTTATTGAAACACTAGTAATACTTTGTACGTTTTGATACCCTTTTAGTCCGTACGTAAAACGATTTTATTATTTTTATATATATATACGATTTATATATATTACCTGGATATTACAACAATAAAATTATTGCATATTATTTGAACAGCTAAATAATCATTTTAGTGTATTATTTTTCTTTAATATCAAACGTGTTGCGTTTATTCTTTGTGTATTTTTGTTGGTGATTTTAATGATCTTTAAAATTATATGGAATGGTTTTAAATAATATCTTGTGTCAAACCGGAGGTCATGTTAACATTTATGTACTACTTAATTTATATTAATGTATATACAATTTTATAAAGAATTATTATAAGCATCGCAAATAAGCTTATCGCGAAATCAAATAAATTCAAGACTTTTTGTAAATTGATATTATTTCTGATTTATAAGACAAATTATTAAATTTATCTCTCCCTAATTGTCACTATATCATTACAAATTATAAAAAAATACCTTAAAATCGTATAGCATTTCCAGATATATCAGCATCAAATTGCTTCAATCTAGTTTCAACTGGTTTGTATACTTTACAAACATTAAGCGCATTATGAAATAGATAGATTACTTTCACAAAAAAGTCCTTGCAATTATTGTAATATGACTGAGGATCGATTTTGATAAATAAACGATTTGTGCGCTGAGCATGATGCTTCTTTATAGTTTTAACTTTATTATTAGATAAAATTAATTTAAAAATTCTTGATAATTACGTTACAATACGGGAGTGCGATTTACACGTTTTTAGTGACTTTCTGTTTTTTTTTTACACTTATATTTAAGCATTATCTTAAATTAGAATATATCAAGGGCAAGTTACATTCATTGGCTAACGGTGTGATTTATTTCAAGGTTGTGGAGCATCGTTTTCTATATAATTCTTACACATTCCCGACCTTCGATTTTTAAGCTGATTTCATATATGAAAGTTATAAATATCGATTTATATCTGTTGGATTTGTCTCATATAAGTTCACCTTTCGATAGATTGTTATCGGTTTTAATATACGAATCGTTAACGTTCTAAATGTTATTATTATTATTATATAATCTGGTTTCATATACGCGTTTACCGAGGAATGACGGCGCGTGATTTCGACGCATCGGTTCCATGACGATGGAAACCATTGTTTTCCCGAAACGTCATGCTGTTTAAATTGTATAGGTTCAGAACTTATTTGAACACGCACCTCTAATGCAGTTTGGTGGATACACATGTTATACACAGATTATAATCAGTCACGTGCACAAAATTAAGTATGAACACAAATTAAACATACGACAATTCAGCGGTAGGATTGGAACTCGTAATCATCGTTTAAAATTCATGTATTTTAGCCACTGGGCTATTACGGCTCAAATCACATTTTATAGTAATAATAAATATAGTTTGATATCAGGTCAACTTGTACATATAAACGTGGACCGCGGCGAATGATAGTTGTACGCTATTCAGTTCAATGCCAGTAGCCTTACTCGCGTTACATTCGCGTTTTTCATTCACACGCGTTCTCGTTATAAAACCAAGTATTTATTCATTTAAAATATGTGGGACAGTCAGGCAAATAGGCAATCTGGTAAGTGTACTCCACCGTCATAGACATTGGCCCTGAAATATTGACCATCCCTCACAACGCCGATGCGTAACCAACCTTAGGAAATAAGAGATGTTACGTCTCTTGTACCTGTAGATACACTGCCTGAATCACGCTTCAAACCGGAACACAACAATGTCGTTAACATTGGGTGGTACCTAACCCACCCAGACGGGTTTGCACAAAGTGCTACCACCACGGATAATTAAAGACGATGGGTTTCATTCTGCTTCAATCGAGCCAACACTAATTAAGATTCTATTAAAAAAATATATATAAGCAAACTCTTTCCATTCCATACATATTAAAGTAACGAATATTTTTTTATACTAGACTGTATTATTGCTAGAACTAAGTTTATGCAAATTTTTTACTAAATTGGCAGTGTGAAACTGGTTTAATGTTCAGTTGCATTATACGCACACGCGTTAACAATTGAAGTTAAATATAATATTATAAAATATCCTATTCTGGTTTACCTTTATAGAAGATCAAGGGAAGAAATAATTTCACATCACAATACGAAAGTTATTTTTAACGATGACAAAACTGCAGTGTTGTCTTTTAGGAGTTCACGTATCTCGCTTTTAAAATGTTTAAAAGGGACTCACATTGATACGCTATTTTGATGCGTAAATTAAATTTTTTGTTATAATTTTGTAGACAATGTCGCGTATCAATTTGTCATTTTACGATCTTGTTGAGTTTCGATTTTGTTATTAGAGTTTATTCTTCAGAGTAATTGCACGTATCGAAATACGTCAACTTAAATACTATGTAGTCGCCATTATCATCATCAACATCATCAGTCAGACTTCACCTATTGCTGTGTATAACTCTCCTTTTGCCTGCGCCAAACCTTGAAGCAGAGACCAGCTCTAGCAGTGACCAGGATTTGAGCCTTATATGGCGGCAAGTCATATACTCCTAGTACATTATCTAAATCTATTCTTTCTTTTGTTTTCAAAATATATATAAAAAATAAGTTTTTATTTCGAAATAGTCTTAACTATTTACGACAATTAGCCAATTTACGACATTTACTTATACTACATTATTTTGCCACCAGCACCAAAAAAGTGAGCTAAGTTTCATCTTTATTGGTTGTGTGAACTGTGAACCTGGTTTAAAATGTACAAGATTTGATATACAACAGGTTATCTTAAAAAAAAAGTTTTTAAAAAAAATTACTCAGAAACAAATTGTGAAAAAAAGCAATTAATAGTTGTAAATCTATTATATTGTTACATTCCGAAATATTGGTGCAATGTCTCGATAGGGACCAATTAAATATTATTGCTTTCGTATGCTTAAATAGCAAAACTGACAATATTCCATTCAGATTTCAATTTAACCTCAATTAATCGATTTTTTAATTAGTCGTCGTGTTATATTGAATTCAAAATTAAATTATACCAATATTGAATTTTTGATTGCCTGGAGTTCGAAAATTTTGATCCTGCGCTTGAACTGAGAATACAACAACGAAAACCTGTGTTTGCACAGACACTTATGCTTTCCTAACGTTCGTCTACGCCTAGTGTCCGCTTTGTCGTAGCCGCAATCGGTCAGGAAGACATAACATACAACGCTGTAAGGTTGTCTGTGTGTCGAATGAAATACTGTTCAAAGCCCAGCAGTGGGCTACTCACAGTCGTATTGAGCTGGCAAAAATATAATCAACATAAACCCTATTTAATAATGAATTCAATGAATATAATCAATAGAAAATTGATAAGAAATCCATTACAAACTAATGCTAATTTAGCATCAATAAAACGGAATAATCGCACAATCAAGAATTCCACAAAAGCAAACTAAGTGTTATTTTTTTATTTTAATGCAAAAATATCAATCTGTCACTTTTGTATTGAATTAATATATATTAGGTAGGAAGATTGTTTAATGGATCATATGATGGTAAGTTGTCACCATCGCCCATCGATACATCGTCGATGCACAAGTACCTGTAGTTGCTGGCTTACTCACTTTTCATATACAACAATAAGGTCCTCCAGACCGATTTCGGCCACGGCGGCCAATCTCAAGAGAGATTAGCCAACTGCGCAGGAGATATTATAGTGCACACGTGTGTGCGCAAACACAGGTGCACTCTCTTTTCCTTAGCTCTCATAATCCGATGGGACAGCAATCTGACACGACCGGAAAGAGTTCAGGCGCAGGACCAAAGGGTTAACGTGCTTTCCGAGGCACGGAAGTGTACACACTTCCGACTTCCAGACTCCGGGTGGCTACTGAGAATTTTCTGACTGAAAAACCCAATAACTATTTAATGGCCCGACCTGGGAATTGAACCCAGGACCACCGGGTCTGCGGCCTTATATCTAGCCACTAGACCAACGAGGCAGTCAATAGTTGTGTATGAAAAGGTAAAAAAACTACAATTGTAAATTATATAGAGAAAACTCTGAAACAAACTTAGAAAATATTCTTTTTAAATTGATTTTATTAAATAAATATTTCAGTTACAGTTAAAAACACTGTTTCTAGATTTCTATATCTTAAATATGAGCGTCTGGTAATTCGGTTTCGTTTGCTTGAGTTTCGACCCTTTATTTGTTTATGGTTACTGCTACCACGGTCGTAGAAGGTGAATTTATAGAGCCTATAAAATTCCTCATTCAAATAGGCAGGATAGTATGTGAGATTAGCGCGATCAAACATGTAAATTCTCCAGCTATATTATAGTATTATTTTATTTTTTATATTCCTGCCACGTTCTTATAATTTAACAGTTTTCGCTCGCGGCTTCGGCCATGAGTCAAAGGGGTTTATAAAATTAGGATTTAAATTCGACCATTTTCTGCGGCGAGACTCGAGTTTGCTCTTACGGAATAGCCTTACAGAATTACGTATGATCATGTATTTTAAAATGTTTTCTATACATAATAATGTCCGGAAATATAGCGTATAATCTATTTAAACAGAATCCCTAGTAGTCTTACATGCCCCGACCACACTGTACCGCCGAGATCCGGTGTCGGATATTTACGGTCGTTTACTGAAGGCCAATCAAATACATGATTGTTTGAATTTTTTTTTTTTTTATATATTTAATCAGTAGTATTTAACATAAAGTCTATATTTATGGAAGAATATTTCAGCTAGGACTGTATTAAGAGACGATTTTTTCTTTTTTCAAGCTCGTGTTTACAATTTAGCTAATAAGTTGCTTGCATATATCTTATGACCAGAAGGAGATGTCATAAAATGGCTACAAGTTTTACTTAGTATAGTCTCCTGTCTCTCTTCCAATTAAATTTTATTGTACAATATATAATATAAATAATATAACACATGTCTTTTTTTTTGAGGAAGTAAATAAATAAATATTTATTTTATTATTATTTATCCTTACTGAACGACGGAATGATCGCCCTCTATCGTTTCACTGTCAATCTATGTTACAAGATTTTTAACACGCAATAAAGTTTCAGTAATTTCGTTAACTAAATTTTATTAATTATTTTAAAGATTCTTTACATTAGTTGCTGAGGGAGTCAGTATAGCTACAAACACCGAGGCATAAAATCTTAGTTAGTACGAATAATTAGTATTTTAATATTTTTTATTTGTTATTTTGGGGTAAACTTTTAAAAGTAATTAGTTACAATTACTTAAATATAAAACGTAAACAGTCCGCAGAAGAAGTAACTTATACAAATTCTTAAGTATTACAATCAGATCGGAATCGGATGCGGGCCTTGGTTAAAGATTTGGAAATTAAATTTTAATTAAAATTGAGTGATAATGAAAAAAAAACTTAGGTCAATATTAAAAATACATACTATTAAGGGTACTTAACATTATATATGCAATTCCAATAAAGCAAGTAGCGTCTCTTGGTGAAATATGAATTCCGCTTATATCCGATTTCGTCCAGTAAGATCCGGTGTGTCACTACATGTTTACATAACAGAACTCTCGCGGAACCACGTAAAGATGCAATACATCCCCAGCACATGTGCCAGCAAGGTTGCGTCAGAATGACTTAGTTTAACTCAATAAGGGATGCTTCTTCCGTGTTCTAGTTTCGCAATATTACTATATTTAAAAAAAAATATATAAACTTGTATTTAGACTACTGTAATAGTTACATTTTAATATTAATAGAGATTTTTTTAACGTTAAATCGATTCGTAAGTGAAATCTATAATTTCGTTATCGCTTTAGAAAACTGATGTTATTCAATGAGCAAATTGACATCATTTAAAATACAGAATAGTAGCTGGACGCTCAACAACCCAATTACATTACCACGTGACGGATATCCGAAAACACAGACAACGACTAACTACAAACACTAGCCTGGTCTAGACAAACATGAGCATATTGAAACACGTGCCATTAATATATATAACATACTGGCAGCAACCATTTCTCCAAACAGTTTACAACGAGTGTCAATATGTTCCTACACGTACAAAGAATTTTGTACACCAAGGGTTGGCCGAGTATCTGACACTTTTGGGATTGCTTTTGCTGGTGGATTAGTTTAACGTCACCATCCGGGTATTCCGGGATATTGAGATGCTTGCGTTCTCAACTGTTACGGCTTCTACGACGTTCACGGGTTGAAACGTAATGGTATTTTTTTACTCAGTCATAACTACGCAGTTACTTTTTTGGTGTCCTACTTAACTATCTATTTATATTTATAACTTCGAGCTCACAGCCCTAAGCCGTGAATTACTCATGCATGTGCGACCGCTGTGGCAGCGTGAACACATTATGCAGTGTGCGTACGTTCGTATTACATACATACAAAGTCTATAATCGTCTAACTAGATCAATCTAAAACACCGATCGCTCACTTCGGTCTTATTATACGTAATATTAACATTTATATAAATGAAGTAAATATATTTCATGTATAATAGCTTTCCGTTGATTGAAAATTTTATTTTATTAGATAATTCGTGAATTTTAATCTGTAAGAAATCCATGTGTAAATCTTTACGGACTCAGTGAATTAAATTGAGTGTAAAAATGGCAATGGACACTATGGCAGTTGAGCTGCCTGATTTGACAACACACGCACCACGACCACCCGCAGAGGAAACTCCTGAAGAAAAGTGAGTATAGTGATTGCTTAAAAGAAACTTTTAATTTGCACAAACATAACCGGCTATTATTTTTTTTTTTGTTAATTGAAAAGGATCACTGCCTTTTAATGACATAATCTGTGTGACAAAATTGAACAACAACAACGCAATTTCATTTAATTTGTATTCTTTGAATATGAAAATTATTTCTGCCACATAACTTATTATAAATAGCAACATCACTTGAGATATTGCATTCTTTTATATCATATTGATGCTGAAGTAGGTGAATGATTTCAAGATATGTGATAAAAAATCTTGACGGTGCTTAATTGATTGAGATAAAATTAGTGAAATTGTTTACCATGTATGAGACTTTAGTCTCTATTTCAACGTACATAATCGTAAATTATACAATCTTTATATATTTTAACCAATACGTTCAGGTCAGAAATATGTTATCGTTGTAATCGGATACAATTTCACAAATATCAGACCTTAATAGACCCACACTAATAAAATAGTACATTTTATATCTCCAGACATGAAGTAGCTCGAAGAAAAAATATATGTGTATTAAATGTCACTATAAAACTTGACCGTTCAGAATTCATATGATAACACGTTGGGAATGAAACGATCTTCCTCCATGTCATCAAAAATAAATAAGCCTGCTTAGTTTCTTAGGATGGTTCTTCTCGGGTCTAAGCAATCGTTGGTTATAATTAATTTTCGCTGTTTTTCGAAATTTAAATAAAACATATGTACTCTCCTTTATACAATTAGTAAATGTATATTGAAGACCAAGGAAATTCCAGCTAGTAAACAACTAACATATGTTTTTTTTTTTGAAAATTCAAAAATAGAATCTTTTTTTTTGTCTACCATGAATATAAACATTAACTCCGCACTAAGTATTGACCAAAAAGTTTTCCCCGGACCAAATGATTCATACAGAGTAATTTAAATACAGAACGTTCATTTTCCATGCTTCTGTTAGTCGAGAGGTGAAACTGCAGAATTGTTTGAAATATGTAAACAATTATGATTTATTCTGTTTGATGGAACCAAAGCGAAGTGAGTCACTTCGCGTGATTCGCTTCGGATGTACGTTACGTACTCATATGTTTGTATCAAAAGTACAGTACTGTTAGAAGTTTCAATCCAACTGACACATCACACAAGCAATGTTTGTTCATTCAGTGGTTATTTATATTTTTTTCGTGTCCTGTTAACTAGTACTCACTAGTGTTTACTTGGTGGTAGAGCTTTGTGCAAACTCGTCTGGGTAGGTACCACCCACTCATCAGATATTCTACCGCAAAACAGCAGTACTTTGTATTGTTGTGTTCCGGTTTGAAGGGTGAGTGAGCCAGTGTAATTACAGGCACAAGGGACATAACATCCTAGTTCCTAAGGTTGGTGGCGCATTGGCGATGTAAGCTATGGTTAACATTTCTTACAATGCCAATGTCTATGGACGTTGGTGACCACTTACCATCAGGTGGCCCATATAGTGGTCCGCCTTCCTATGCAATCTTATCTATCAAGATTATGATAATTTTTACTCTTAATATTATTTATTTATAGAACTATTATAATCTTATATTTTTGATATATTTAAATGAATGTGGTTTTTACGTTTGTCGTCTATACGTTCCTATCCGTTGATCCGATTGTGATGAAATATAGTGTTTGTGCGTACACCTGCAATGATTTGGCCTACATGAAACAAGCATTTTTCTGTGTATGCTTGTCCGATATATCTATATAAATCCTTATTCTTCTATCACCAGCCAAGACGGGTAGGTATTATAGCATAAAAATTATATTTATAAAAATATAATATACCGTTTTTATATTTAATCTAGCATGATAGGTCATTGGGTTGTGTACGCAAACCTCTGTAAAAATATAGTCTGAATTGCTCAACTGGTCCAGCGCGGCGATGCGATAGTCGCAACTTCGATCCTTGCTCACAACGCTATTGTTGTTGTCTCCGTCCTATATATAGAGAGCGTATAAATATATATATCTTGAAATTTATACGATTTCTAAATTAAAATAAACGAAACGAAATTGTGATGACCAAAAATTTTACTTATATCTTATCTAGGGGGACGGGGGGCGTTAATTTAGTATGTAGTGTAGTTCTGGTATTTGTAAGTGCGGTTTGTAAGTGCTTGTATGAGAGATAGACCTTACTTTTAACTCCCTTTTTAAGCCCTTACTTTTAATTCTTTTTTTTTTCTCAATTGTCTGAACTTAAAGGTGTACATTTGTGTTAACTTAAAGCTGTCTGTCATTTGAATTGTATTGACAAATACGCATGTAACACTTGGAATAACGTTTTCATCCTAGAATGATGAAAAAAAATCTATATCTCCAACACCCGTAACGTAATATAAATTAAGAAAAAAGCGTGACGTCACCGCTGCTAATGATCACTACCCACGGCGCGGAGTCGGGGTAGTTATTCCCATGTACTATTTAGGTCAAGCTGTGACGATATTGATTCAATGTTGTGATATTTAGAGGCACTTAACATTTATATGCCTTATACGATTCATATGTAACGTCATATTTTTATGTCTGGGTCGGAGTGTTGGACCAATAACGGCATGCATGGAAGGCAAATTCAATATGATGAGTGGAGTTGCTTATGCACAGTGATAATGGCAATAAATAGAACAAAAATTAATCCCAGTCTAAGAATAGCTTAAACGGAACAGAATATATGTAAAGAAAAATTCAAAGTTTCATACGATCATGGAAATCTTTGCGAAGGGTTCTTTGTACAACAAGATATAACTTTGTATATGATTCGATATAAAAATGAATACAAGAGAATAACACATGCATCGATACTGCATGGAATGAAACGTATCGTGATGATACAGCGTCATATTCTTATGACATATGACTTTTGTGGTGTAAATAATACTGATGAGTCATATTGGAATATATAAGAAAATTAATATCTTTACATGATTTTATTAAATGATAGTATGTAAACTGGCAGTTATATGGGTTTGATGTGAGAAATATCAATAATATTTTGAAGTTTAATGCGGTTACTTTTATTTATTTCATGATATATTCCAAAGTCAAAACATTATTTGGAACAAATTGGCCACGCGATGTTCTATCAAGTATTTAAATGTTGAAAATCGTACAGTTTCTTCTCGGCAGAGGCTGCTTTCCAAAACGGTGATTGAGCTAAAATAGAGTCAATTCAAAAATGCTTTATTGTAAAGCTTCTTTGAATTCTATTCGATTTGATTTATAATTGTAGTCAACGACGCGTAATTTCTGATATGAAAAACATTGGTAACAAGAATGCTAGAAGCATTCTTGTTCATTTCCCTGTTAAATCGCAATTTCGATTCTCTAGGTGATAAATTCACCAGCCTTCCTGTTATCAGTATGCGGTTGTTCCGATTTAACAGCAATACTAACAGATCATTTTCCAAATTTTGATAATTGGGAATTTAGTTGAATAAACTTTGTGCTTATAATTGCCAAGTGTGCCAATAATTTCACTTTTTATTTTAAATAAAAAGAAATTCATTTAAATGTTGCATGTTTAAATGTTTTACACTTAATCAAGTAACAAATTGCTGCTTTGCATTTAAAGTAAATAATGAAAAATGTATCGTGACTGAAATAAACAATTCTCGATTAATGTCGACATTAATATTTACATCCTCATACTGAATTGTTATTAAATATTTTTGTTCGTACGATAAAAATAATTATTTATTTATCGCTGTTCCGCCTTCCTAATTAACGACTTTACTAATGAACGTTACAAAGAACACTTTGGTGTAGTGGCTAATAAGGCCGGCGAACTCAATACATTATGAACTTCATGCTTAGAAAGCATGTCGAAGGCATACGTAAGAATAAATATTGAATATATCTTTAAATATAATATTAAAAATATTATTTCATACTTAATTTTAAATGACACAGATTAAACATGACATATTCAACATAGCGAGCAAGTTGACAACCTTCCTTTTTTTTATTAAAGCAAATGTCTAGACTCAAGTTGTATAACCAGCGACCTATTGCTTTAAGCGAAATATAATATACCATTATAATTTTTAGTGCTTGGAACTTAAATACTAGATTTGTGTGCTTATGTTTAGGTACATCAGTAAACTTCGTTTGTTATGAATAATTTGCATAGCCATAAAAACATTAACGATATTCAATAGTAATCGGAGTGATTGTCGTTCAGGATTTACTTAGCATTATTTATTTAACATTACCATAATTCAATTTAAATATTCAACCCACAAACATAACTACAGTATGAGAAGAAAATATCTTTCCACTTCTTAGTCCATCACACAGTCACAGGAGTCATCTGGTCTTTGATCTTTTTGATATTTTCTACTATTATTTTCTTTGAAGTACAATCTTAATGATACATTTCTAGATGAGATGTGAAATGTCTATGTAATACATTGAAAATCTAGATTCAATACCCACACACACAGGAATAGGTACGTAATAGTCATAAAACTTGTACCCGCAGAACATGTTCGTGAAATGTCAGAGAGTGATATGCGGCATTTATTACAATAATAATAAATTTGAAAGGAACAATAGACATTGGCATTGTAAGAAATGTTAACCATCGCTTACATCGCCAATGCGCCACCAACCTTGGGAACTAAGATATTATGTCCCTTGTGCATGTAATTACACTGGCTCACTCACCCTTCAAACCGGAACACAACAATACAAAGTACTGCTGTTTTGCGGTAGAATATCTGATGAGTGGGTGGTACCTACCCAGACAAGCTTGCACAAAGGTCTACCACCAGTAAAACAGTGATAGAAAATATAATTTGTACACAATTATTGTAATGAAATAATAACAAAATATACGTTGATCTATGGTTAAAGCTTTAATCGAAAGGCGCCAATATTAAAAGGACCTTTGGCTTATATTTGGTAAAGCATCACGGAGCAATTTCAATAATGGCAGAAGACACCACGTACCAACAGGTTGATAATTTTATCGTCTGATTTCCAATATTCGTGTCCGTTAGTATTGGCTGCGTTCGTAAGAACAATAAATAAATCATTATCTTCTTAAGGAATAAAACTGCGATAGACTCCGTGACGTCATAATATGACAGGAAATTTCACTGCCATAGTGGTTACTAGCTTCAAGGTCTATCTATATCTCTCGGCCGGAATACCCATATAATGGAATATAAGTATATTTTTAAGTGTGAAACGTTAACGTTGAAAGAAAATTACTCTTGTTTTTATTTTATTTGAACGAAACCTCCATGCCCATATTTATGATCTTCTTTAAATAATATATTATTTATTAGTATTTTTTTTTTATTGTTACACTTGAAAATTGTTGTGAAACATGTCCAACGCGGAAAAATAACATTAGACTCTGACATTAATAATTTTAATAAAAACAAAATAATTAAATTATATTTGCTATAAAAATCTGATCTTAAAATAAATAATAATGTTATTGATATTCTTTATTTATTAAATATACTAAACCGAAATGTCTACGTCATATCCTTGAATTAATTATTTATTCATTGGTCACATTAAGCATTACTACAAATAAAATATATTCGAATTACTAAAATTAAATAAAAGAACACAATGCAATACAAAACATAACGATGTTATCTATATAACGAAGTACATAAACGTAGTAGATATGTGCTTATGTATGTGCTTTATAACTCCATTAAATACACATTTTCTGAAGAGCTCTGTAAATGATACATCGTTGCAACGCATTAACACTTTGTAATCGTATGTATAATTACAATATATTTAAAGGGCATGTAATAGGCTTATAAAATCTCAATTAACAGCAGATAAAAACTTTTAACTAACTATGACTTATCTCAAGTTATTTCAAGTATCGATAAGACATCTGTTACTCAACTACAAACACAGAATACAATTGGTACTGATCTTTGGTGATAGAATACGTGATGAGTATAGCAACAAGCTAACATACAAATCTAACTTTTCTTTTATAGTAGGTATAACACGCTTGACTGCCTTGTTGGTCTAGTGGCTAGATATAAGGCCGCATACCCGGTGCTCCGGGGTTCTATTCCCAGGTTGGGCCAATAAATAGTTATTGGTTAATTTTCTGTCAGAAAATTCTCAATAGCAGCACGGAGTCTGAAAGTTGGAAGTGTGTACATTCCCGTGCCTCGGAAAGCACGTTAAGCCGTTGGTCCTGCACCTGAACTCTTTCCGGTCGTGTCGGATTGCGGTCCCATCGGATTATGAGAGCTAAGGAAAAGAGAGTGCACCTGTGTTTGCGCACACACTTGTGCACTATAATATCTCCTGCACAGTTGGCTAATTTCTCTTGAGATTGGCCGCCGTGACCGAAATCGGTCAGGAGGACATTATTTATATATACATGCTTAGACCATGGTCCTCTTCCACGTATTCTTCCCAAATGAGATCAAAGAGCAAAAGTCAATCACTTGCAATAAACACATAAGGAATCTAACTAACTGGCGCTCATACGAAGCAAATTGTATTGTGACGTAGCCTGGCGTACTGCCAGCGGGCCTGGCCGTACCGAGTATACATTGGTTTTGATATATTTTCACTTTAAAAAACTACCCATAGTAATTACATTTGTACACACATTGTGCAAGCCTGCTTTCTTTTTTTTAAATATTATGTAAAAACTTAATTAAGTAATTGCGAGATGTATGTTGGCATACTTTAAATTTCCTCTAGTTTTGTGGGCTGACGATGAGTAGCAGTTTTCTAAATAAGCTAACAGCCTTTTGTAGTAAATTTTCCAGTGGCTTTTCTTGCGTGGCTACTGATATTCATTTGATTGATTATATTTAAATAAACGTTTGCATAATTTTGCATGTTTGCATATTTATTTGATTAAATAACATTTTTAGTTTTTTTTTTTTAAAACACCATAGTCGGTGATTTTTATCACTATATAAGCAGCGCATTTGTAAATATAACTTTAGTTATGATTTTTGATATATACTAAGCAAAACCACGCACTTTTAATGTTAACCGTTGCTCATTAAATTTCTAACATCTTAATTTTTCTCGTACGTCAGTAAATTATCAAACCTCTTAGCCGTATCTCAACGAAATACGGTCGGCTAGCGATATTCTCTGGAAAAAGGCTTTGCTAATAATCTTTTTTGGAGAAAAACATAACGTGGGTAGACGGGAAAATTCGTCATCTGATTGTTAGTGGTCCCTACCGCCCAACGGCGCCAATATCAATACATTTTCGAGGTAAGAACTAGTAATTATCCCCAACATCACCAATGCGCCACCAACATTGCGAACTAACATGTTATGTTCCTTATGCCTGTACATACACTGGCTCACTGAACCTTCTACGGAACACAACAATACTAAGTATTGCTGTTTGGCAGTAAAATATGCGGGCATGTACAATGCCCTACAACCAAATCAATACTTTACTTAAGACTAGAGATAGATTTAATTGGAACACACAAACGAACATAATACAAGCTTATTCCCTTCAATATAAACAATGTTTTCCGAGAAGCTAAAAGAAATATTGCTGACTAAAAACTCCAGGTTAGAATTGACAATTTCTTGCGGATAAACCCAATTGGCGAAAGCCGGAATTTTAACTCCAGAACCCTTATACCTACAAAAGTGAGATAAATAAAGCAACAAATTATAAAATATACATATATAGTATTGATTATTTGTTAAATAAAATTTATTTTAATTGACATAATATTTCCATAATTAATTAAAAGGTTGTATTTTGAAACAAATTCAAAATTACGGAGCCGAATGAAATAGCTAGTAGCTGGATTAACCTATATTACTTCTTACAATGTCAACTTCATTATACAAGCTATTAGTGCCCGCCAGACTGGCGTGTGCCGACCCCCGTTGGTTTATAATTTTATCCATTTCTCAACACTTTAAAGCTTATAACATACACACTTGGCAAATAATTTATCACATTATCGATTGATCGTTATAATTAATTTATATTAAACCAATCTTTTAAGTTCCAATCCCTGAAATGTCGTCCGTGCAGGTCTTATACGTTCACATAAATTCAGAAAATTAACATGGCATAATTTCTGAATCCTCTGATAAAGGATCAACCGAGGTACTGATACTCGGTACTTGCATTAATAGTACAGTTAGGATTATTTCTTTTGAATCTGTTTTAGTCTGAGAGAGATTGTTTGTTTTCAATATCTATAGATAAATAGTCCGTGTTGTTTCGTTTTACTTTAGCTGATCACAATTCTGTTCATACGTTATGCATGAGTGGTCGAAACGCCGTACATATTACGAAGTGTGACGTCACAAATCGTGACCTTACGCGCTTATTTATTTTGGGAACGTCAAAAATAAATCGTCTGAAATATATTTCATAGGTGGTTGAAGCGAATGCTTCTTCAAACGCACGTGTTATATATTATTAGTGACGTAAATCCTTGACTCAGGCTAAAGCACGCGTTCACCTTTCAAATGAAATTTCTTTACCAAATATATCTGGTTCGTTTATTTGGTGTAACGGTAATAAATATAACTGACACTTCAATAGTTATTGCGTTCCGTGTCACATACACTAACGGCTGAACTTTACTGCGATGTATTCGATTTTTTCAAGCGTAGCCTAATACCCTAGGAACATTTGAAAGTAACTTCTATGTTAAGGAAGCCGTACATAAAACATATGGAACACTTTAGGGATTTAGCTATCATAAGTTCTGTAAGTAACGTATTCTTCGACAATTTAATCGAGAAATTAATGTAACTTAAAATATTTCACACCTACCCCCACCCATTTAATAGTTTTTTATAATCTCCTTTAGATTTGATACGTCGCATACTCATACTTCAGTTATTGTGTAAAAAAAAATGGAAGACAGTTTCTGAGTGTTGCTGTATAACGCCTCCTCTCCCTTTGTGAAGGTTTGGAGCTTATCGGTTGAGATTCATGCGTTGTAACCATTGGCTCTCAGTTATTATGTATGTGTGTTAAATACAGTAGGTATTAGTCTTTTAACTAACATTGATCTATCTATTGGCCTATCTCGAGCATATAACCCGTCTTGGACTTGCAGCCTTATAATCTAGCGGCTAAACCAAAAAGACTATACTAACGGCAGAGAAATTGTGTAATATGGTAAAACTGGAGCTCCAAATATCTTATCTTTTGTTCTTTTCGTGTCGTCATGTCCTAGATTATTAATTTATCAAATTTTGGCATTTTCCAGTTCTACATTAATATACGCTGAAGATAAAAATAACTTTTAAAACTCATCTTCCAAGTACGTTTATGCCATAATAAAATATCAGTGACATTTTGAATAATTTTTAATTGTAAAGTCAGCTCGTTACAATATAGGAAATAAAGTTTAACGTCATGGAGATGTTGTTTATGGGTAGCAATCCGACACATTCTCGTTTTATTGGTTCGCAGTCGCACCCTTGACCTAAAAGTCAACATGCCCCTGTTCTGTGGATTATTTGCTCTGAATACCGTTGAAATGTAGGTGGAATTGAACAGCAATTAAATTGGTGTTTTATTTACTTACCAAAGAAAGGCAAATAAGTAAATGTCAAAGAAGAAGAAGAAGAAGCACGGTGAATTTTTGGTCTGCAACAATCTAACACCAGTTATTGATTTGAACTTATCTGCTATTGCAATAGAATTAAATTACATAATCAAGGGACCAAATTACAATTATGAAGAAAATTCCAGTTATCAACCCAAATTACAATTATAAACAAAATTTCAGCTATCAACGTCAAAAGTTACACTAGATTTAGTACTCACTGTTATAATTACCTTATCATCTCAATGCCAAGGCACAAAATAGCATGACAATGAACATTTTCTCATCCGGTATCTTGTGTTTGCTCGTGATTATAGTCATAAAACATGACGCCGAACAAATAGTCATTAAAATGTTTAATGGCTCGTAGAGATTCGGCGCGCAAATATCGTAGCATTTATTCTTCTGGTATTAAATATGACCATTTTAACCTTTAAGTTGATACCAAAATTAAATATAATTACATGAGACATTAAGGTAAAGTAAAATCAAGTAATTTTCGACGTTTAGATTTGTGATTCCAATTTTATTTGCTACGTGAGTTCGTAACTTCTCAGAACCAAATGATGAAAAGAGGTAAAAAAAGTTGCTCGGTTATGTGAATTAACTATAAATAAAATTTTAAGATCCTCCAGACCAATGTCAAGAGAGATTAGCTAACTGCGCAGGAGATATTATAGTGCACAAGTGTGTGCGCAAACATAGGTGCAGTCTCTTTTCCTTAGCTCTCATAACCCGATGGGACGGCAATCCGACACGACCGGAAAGAGTTCAGGCGCAGGACCAACGGCTTAACGTGCTTTCCGAGGCACGGGAGTGTACACACTTCCAACTTCCAGACTCCGGGCTGCTACTGAATTTTCTGTCTACCACCGGGTCTACGGCCTTATATCTAGCCACTAGACCAACGAGGCAGTCATTTAATTAATTTCGTAAATCATTATTAATTCCTTAATTTCAATTTAATTTATAATATGTAAAATATTATTGTTGTAATTTTTATTGTAATGTATATTGTTCCTAGTTGGTCGAAATAAATTATTTAGTATATTATAATTCGATATAAAAATCAAACATGCTATTTTAGAATAGTATAATTCTTCTCTAATAATTGAACTCAAAATGAAAGTAACGAGTACTTTGTTCTATGGTGACTGTAACAGAACTGTACAAACACTATCAGTTTTCATTTATTTTAGAACGAGCAATTGGCATATTACCTGATGCTAATTCATCTTATCCCACATACACTGCCACTGTTACTTCGCCAGTGCACCGTCAACCACGGAATCTAAGATGTTATGTCCCTTGTGCGTACACTGGCTCACTCACAATTTAAACTGCATCACGATAAGATATATTCCTCTTTTGCGAACCGTAACACAATAAATTCAATTGAACATCTGTTAAACAGCAGAACCCATTGGGAGGTAGTGGGTAAAAACTTTGGTTATTAGTATATTTCTCATTTGTGATTACATTAGGGGCTTGGTCATGTTGCTGACCTTAAAAATGGATTATTATAATACGTTTTGAAGTGAGAATAGTTTTATTAATTAATTTATTTGTCAACAGATATGAACGACTATTGCGACGTGCTCGTAGCGAGGACCTGAGCGAGGTGTCTGGTATCGGCTGCCTGTACCAGAGCGGCGTAGATCGTCTAGGCCGGCCTGTTGTTGTGTTCATTGGAAAATGGTTCCCGATATCTGACATCGACTTGGATAAGGTCAGTATAGATGTAATACATGAACTATACGATATTATAACGACATGATAACCCCTATCATCTGTCAGTAAAATAATATGATGTGCCCGAGGCTTCGCATGGAATTATTTTTGTTTAAGAATACATACACAAAAACGGGTGCTGATAAAGCGACTCAGTAGCGCTTTTTCTCCCGGCTTGCTTTACAAATACCATGACTTTTGACTTAAATCTTATTATTTCTGAAATAAATTATAGTATTGGTTACTTCTGGATAAAGTAGCATTCTAATAGTGAAAGAATATATTAATATCGGTTCTAAATTTCTTTATATATTTTTTTTTTATTGTATAGGTAGGCGGACGAGCATATGGGCCACCTGATGGTAAGTGGTCACCAACACCCATAGACAATGGCATTGTAAGAAATGTTAACCATCGCTTATATCGCCCATGCGCCACCAACCTTGGGAACTAAGATTTTATATCCCTTGTGCATGTAATTACACTGGCTCACTCACCCTTCTAACCGGAAAACAACAATACAAAGTACTGCTGTGAAACAGCAGCAGCGGTAGAATATCTATTAGTATAGAGTGCTGTATGTAAGTGAGCCAGTGTTCTTAAAACACATACTAAGTAATTTCTCAAGATGCTATGACATCAAACTTCTTATAATTTCGATGTAAATGCATTTAGGTTATAATTTTCCATCAAATATGCCATTTACTCGTCTGTTAACACTTAGAATCAGGTTATTTTCCTCACAGTACAAAGGTAAGCATTGCTAACTTATACAAACTCGTTAACTCACTTAGGAAGTAAACGGAGGCAGCCCATAATAATGTTAAGCGTAAACCGTTACGTAAGAGCCTTATATTATGAGCATAATAAACTTAACCAGTTGTGAGGCTTACTTTATATTTTTAAAGCCTAGTCAAGCCTTGATAGGCATAGTAATAACTATTTAGTGACATCCCGTAGACACATAAATACTTGGTAAATACCTAATTTATATATGTATATTTAATGGATATGGATCTTCATTTAATCTGCACTAACGAAATTATTTGGTGAAGTTTACTTCTCGCCCGCCTAGTATGGCGTTGCTAGCGAGTTAGCTCCTAAACCATAAGAATGGTTGTAGCGCTTACGAGCTCGATTAATTGGTAAAATAAAAATATATCTTTTGTCGACTCACACACCAACGAGTTAAAAAGGGCTTGATCAATTCTTCTCCACCGGAACCACAAAGCTTTATGATATGATATAATATAATCAATGCTGAATAGAAAGAAAAATAATTGACTCAAAACTGTAACCTAGTCTGTAATTAATGAATCGCCTTAACATTTGTTTCCAGGCCCTCCTGTACTTAATAAAGTTGTTGGACCCGATCGTTCGCGGCGACTACGTCATCGCGTATTTCCACACTCTCGCCTCCTCCAACAACCACCCGCCATTCTCCTGGCTCAAGGAGGTCTACACCGTGCTGCCTTACAAGTAAACATATTATATTTATAGTAAACATATATTTTATATTAACTATAAACTAAGACGACAAAGAGTAGAACAACTCAAGTTTTCCAGAAAATTCCGGTTTCAAAACCACTGTGTTTTCATTTGCTTGCTCCGCTCCGATGGAAAACATTTGTGATCATCTGCGATGGATGAAGTCTGGTACAAATGTATCAACCAAACCCGCATTGGAGCAACGTGGTGGTAAGCTTCTCTTCCCAGGAGCTTTAGTTCGACAGTGGGAATTTTACTGGCTGCTACCGATATTATTTAATTGACTTTTATGTTTTTTGTGTTCAATATTATGATACTATATACGAGAGTACACTAGGGTAGTATACCGTAACATAATAGTTCGTTAGTTCAAACCAGAGCAAACGATGCTCAATTAATTACTAATGATTAATAAGTACGTTTATGAAATATAATTTCGTGATAACTTCTTGAATTTTCAACATGTTAATGTTTACCGATTCGCGCCGTTTTTAATAATTTTAATAAAAAATTTTGCTTCTATATTATAAATAGTACGTAAAGCTCGTATTTTTATCTATCTAATGTATGTATGACATTTATATCTGTATATAATGTCCTTGGATGTCCGGGATCCGTCTTATATCTAGCCAACTACTAAACTGGATCACAAAAGTAATATATATAGCAGTAGTAGTAAGACGTTTAATAACTTATAAAATCTATAATTTCTTTTCTCAATGTCTTACGTCCATGTTGAATATTCATTTCAAATTAAAACTCTACAATCCCAGTTAAGTTTGATTGCGTAAGTGATCGTGACTAAGGTCGATATTTGTTGCACATTTTGTATATTGCAGTGTTCTAAAAATATAACGATCATTTTGTTAAATGATTCACAAGAATGTTTTAAATTGTGGGCGTATTATGCTGCTTCTATTATTAGTCGTTGTTGAATTGTATTTAATGACTCAAAAGGTATATTTAACTTGTAGGTATAATATGGTAACGTAAATGCAATGCTTCTGAATTTGAACTTTTCGAGAAAGCCGTTGGGAATAATATTCCGATTCTATGTGTTATGTTTAACTGAAAAATTTTTGACGCACAAAAAGTTTTCACTTCAATAAAAGTGAAATATTGATTTACGGATACGCCGCATATCACTCTCTGACATTTCACGAACATGTTCTGCGGGTACAAGTTTTATGACTATTACGTACCTATTCCTGTGTGTGTGGTTATTGAATCTAGATTTTCAATGTATTACATAGACATTTCACATCTCATCTAGAAATGTATCATTAAGATTGTACTTCAAAGAAAATAATAGTAGAAAATATCAAAAAGATCAAAGACTGTGTGATGAACTAAGAAGTGGAAAGTTTCTTCATAAAGAATCAGAAAGTAGACGCTCTAGGCACGTTTTGAGTTGAACTCACTTTTGTTTGAAGACGCGAAAAACATTTTAAAAACCTGTTCACAATTATCAGTTGCTATTTTTATCTGTAATTTAAACAATTATAAATTTGTTAAAATATTTTAATATATTTTATTCTTATTTGGAATATTGTACGTTTCAGATATAAGAAGAATCTGAAAGCGTTCTACATTGTACATCCGACGTTTTGGACCAAAGTAAGTTATTACTAGTGTAGAGTTCTATGATATTATAAATATCACAAACTCAGATCCTTATTAATTTTAATAATAACACGTTGTTTGTTGAATGAGTCATTGAGTGAATGGAAAAGTACCTCGCAGTGATAATTGATCTAACAGCTTCCTTTTAGGTCGCAACTCATTTTCTAAATTAAGACAATAAGGATAACCTTACAAATTAAATTTTCAATAATTTCTCTCGATGATTTAGTTATTACTGCTTATTTATTCGATTCATTCGGATCGTCGGTCCAATCCTATGAATCTTACAAAAAAAAACTTTAAAAAAAGGTAAATATATTACAAACTAATCGGTTTACATCCTGCAAAGTAAAAAAACTAAAGGTTTTATATAAATGTCGTTTAAGAGGTTTTTTAGTTAAACAATGCTTTGTCTTGTTCTTTTAAATGTCAAATGAATGACAGGACGAGAGTAATAAAAACACCGCTAAATAATTTTAAAAAGAAATTGTTTTGATTGTTTAGTGTACTTATTAAGATACATTTTTTGTTTTGCTAATGACGAAAGCTTAATGCCATTTTCGTATTCACTTACAAAATTTACAATTAAAATATTTACATTAACGCCCAAGCGATTTAATATATGTGTTTTAAACGAGACCGTTCGCCTCCCGTGTGCCAGATGATGACGTGGTGGTTCACGACGTTCATGGCGCCGGCCATCAAGGCGAAGGTGCACAACCTGCCGGGCGTCGAGTACCTCTACTCCGTCATGGCGCGCGACCAGCTCGAGGTGCCCGCCTTCGTCACGGAGTACGACATGACGGTATGTGTACACAACAACACGTTGATCACGCTCTATTTCAGCCACACTCAACCTTTACTTTATAGGGACCACAAACACGTGTTAGTCATTGTGACGCGGGCCGCAAACAAAAATTATTTAGGTAATGAATTTCTTAGGTTTCTGCATTATTACAAAATGAATAAAAATAGCTAGGAAAGGATTTATCGCGTATATTTAAAAAAATGTTTTGACGTTTCAAACACTACTTTATCAGTGGTCACGAGCAGTTGTTTAATTCAAATTATTTGTGTTAATAAAAACCTGTGAAATTTAAAATAGTTGAAAATAAAGTAATATCAGGTGGACCAACCGCAAAAGCTTAGCGGGCCGCAGGTTGAGTACAGCTGGTCTATCTCATTTTTTAGCCGTTTCCCCTTCCCCGTTGACCCTTCTATCTCATAGCTGACGGTTATGACGCAATCGTGGGTTTAATGATTTACCAAATAAAATTATGTATATATTCCAGTAAGGAGGAGTAAAGACAGACAGACAACTTTGACATTGTATTGTCGCGATATTGGTCGAGATCTTTAATAATTTATGGTATTCCTCACGGAATCGTGGAAAAATGACATTTTGCATGACGGCGAACATGTTAGCAGAACTTTAGAATTCGAATTAGAGTTATAAATAATAAGTAGTTCAGTGGAAGATTTGTATTATTATGCGTTAATTGTTTTAATTAAATTGCTTACAGATAAACGGCCTGCACTACTTCCAGCCCGACACCAACAACACGTAGACGGCTCGACCCAACGCCGCCGTATTTTTCCATATTCTATGTATTTATTTATATTAATAAAAATCTATGACGCTGTGTATTCGATCGATTAAATGGCTACTTTAATTTTTGTTGCTGGCAAATCGTCAATAATAGTAATGTGTATACTCACCATTACAATAATTGTGCGTGTATCGCAAGCTTTAAATATTGTTAAAACTTGTTAGGAAATTAATAATGTCAATAAACGAGTACGCCAATTTTATATAAAAAGATCGGGTTTAAAATTTGTGACGGCCTAGATTCGATTGAAATGAAACTTCGTTATTGCTTTTTCTCTATTCGACGATTTGAATCTGTTTCATAAAATGGCGGCGAGTGACAGGCCAGTGTTAGATTAGAAAGTTAGTTTGTAGTTGTATGCATTTTCTATACAACTTTGATAACAAAAAAATGTCAAAAAAAATCAACATATCAAAACTAACTATAAAATAAAATTGTTGATTTTATTAATCCAATAATTTTCATTCGAAATTTTTCGATCATATTATTTTTTATTTGTCAACGACAGTTGTAAACACGGTCTTGTATACAGGTTTATCAACGGAGCCCAATTTCAGTGGTGAGAGATTGGTACGATCGTGATATAACTTTTATTTCGCGTCAACGCCGATGTACGACGTTGCTATCGATGGGTGCGGTCACGTGCCGGTTGAGCGACACGCGGTACGCATGCGTTACGTGTGAGAGAAAAAGAGACAGAATGCTATTCTGTCTTCGTTGCACAGCACACCCATATCATGCCTCTGGCGGCCGTAAATTGAACAGAACAGCGCAATCATAAAGCTCCCACCACTGTTGTTGATAGACCTCTACTTAAGGCCGTGGTTGTAAGTTGTATAGAAAATTCAACAAATCCGTAAGATTGTTGAAATTTTAACTGGTAATTAGTATTAGCAGTGCATTTTTATATTTTGTAAGTGATAACTAAATGTGTGGATATTTCGATGCTGTTTTTCAAATCTTGTTATCGATGTGCTCTTGAAACAAAAACATAACGTTGTAAATGGCACAGGTAATAAATGTGAACACAAAAAAAAAAAAATTAAAGTACATTTTTTTTGTCTTGATGATTTAAGTCTAAAAACAAAATCAAAGATAGATAATTTCTCGTAATTACCAACACACATATACAGAACAGGGTACCTGTGTTAGAGACGCCATATTTGAAGTGCGTATTGAAATTATATTTCCTGTTAAATATAAGCACTGAATTATACTTCCACGCAATCTAGAAGCAACTTCAGGATTTTATTTTATAGAATAATAGTTGTTGACAGTAGTTCTGTACATATGTTTAATGGTTGCACATTGCATGATTTTAGAACATTTATAAAATGGTATAGTGCCAAGTCATTCTCTTTGTGAAATTTCCTTAAAGCCGAACTATATAACCACATATTTTAGTGATCTTAGTTTATCATCAACTAAACTACTGGAAACAATTAAAGTAACAAGAGTTTTTTTTAATAAACAAACTACTCTTGCATTGAAACGAATTGAAAAAAAAATTCAAAGTTCGTGCACGATCGTGAAAAAAATATATACGAATTTGTTCCTTCGAGATGTTTCATTAATTTTCTCAATAACCAAAATGTATAAGAGAAAAAATGGAGATCCTAAAAGTAGACGAATTAAGCTTCAAAAATGCTATTTTTTTATCTCGATATGACTATTTTTCACCGAGATACAAGCCTTCCAAACTTTGTGAAAAAATGAGGAAAATTTCTTGTTCCTTTGTTTCCAGTAGCGTATCTACTTAAACTTTTGATCTAAATCTTGTGCGATATATAAAGATTTAACTAAAATTATTTTACCAACTTTTTTTAATGTACTTCTCAATGCAATACCACTGCCATTAATGCAAGGCGTTCGTATTTGTATTCAATAGTGAGATGAATTGCAGGGTGATTACTGTATGCACCAAGACGTAGCGCTGCACTGCAATGTGTAGTTACTAATTTTATGTCACACCAAGGAACAGATATAAAATATAAAGACGGTAGTTACAAAAATATTTTTATAATAAATAATTATGTTGATGTTAACGTAAAATGTTTTTTTATTATATCTGAAAATATTTTTATAACGTTACAAACACTCTGTATGTGCCACATTTCCATAGACAATTATTATTGTAATTAATTTAAGTGTAAGTGAAAAGCAAATGCAGTCACTATTATATAATGAATAAGATTTATATTACAAATTCAATAATGTTCATGTCCTTTATTAAAATAACAAAAATACTTACCGCAAAGCCTTAGGTGTGTTAACCGTTGTTATTCTTTGTTAGCAGAGTATATTGTTGCCGAGTTGTATGTGAATGAGAGTCGGCGTAAACTTTGTATTATAATGCTAATTTAGGAGTTATTTAAACAATGTGATGAAAGTTAAGTTTCATATTTTATAAAAGATTAGGCTATGTACATATTTAATAAACACAAATAAAGTTATTAATTTACTATATGTGCGTTTCATTTGCTATATAAAATATATCCTATGGTATATGACCAGTATATATAGCTCAAGGGGGGATTTTGGGATATAATAAAATAATAATAATATCCTGGGACATTATTCACACAAGGCCATCTGATCCCAAACTAAGCAGAGCTTGTACTATGGAAACCAGACAACTGATATACTTCATATACTAATCTGTAATACTATCTTTTGTAAATACATACATATATAGATAATTACGCTCAGACATGGTCATGCACACAAATGTCTGTCCTTGGTGGGAATCGAACCCACGACCTGCGGCGTGAAAGGCCTTACCTTACCGACCAGACCGAACCAAGAGGGAAATCTTTCACTCAGTTCAGTACCTCCACCATATACAACTACAAGCCTTCTATATTGGTTCGGGCATATAGGGCAGCCGATCAGAATTACAAAAACTAATTTCCACGAACCGAAGTGACGAAAACCGTCAATAAAGCTTAGAACGTATATTTCCCTTTCCTTCACCCCTCGAAGTGACCAGACATGTTCATGGTCTTGTTGTTTATTTATAAATTAAATTTGTAGGAAGAGGGGTGTTTACATTGAAAATATCATCTTCATTAGCCATACTTATTTATTTTAAACAATAACTAATAATCACAACAATAACTATAATAATTTAACAAAAACAACACAATGATATACACGATTACGTAAGTCCATCCAGCTTGACCGCCGACAAACGAATGCCGCTCTCATTGTTGCGTATGCTTTTTATAAGGCGCCGGTGGTGGGGCAGGCTGAGTGACGTAATCGGCTGATTATTCGTCTTTATCATTATATTTTAATGCGTATATTTGCGCCGATAAATTTATTTTTAAATTATAAAATAGCTACAAATAATGTCATGAAATACTAGGATAGTTCTATAACTATCCGGTGGCGGCTTGTGTGTTGATGACTCACTCGGTACCAGGATAGTAGCGCAGCGAGGCGAACGTTAATCGACGTGATGACTCATAGGAATCATCAACAGCCGCCACCAAATAAAAATTCAACCAACAAATTACGGTCAAGAAGCGCAACGAAACTTGCTAATTGGAAACCCTGACAAACAATAACAAACTTAAGATCACAAAGTCGTGTGCTTTAAGCTCCGCCCCTTTACTTAGTACCAGGGGCGTAGCTTGCTCTTGGGCTTTGTATCAAAATTTGGCAGAGGGCCTTTCCTTTCCTAATATTTGATATTGTACTTAGTTGATAAAACGCTTCTTCTGTCTCACTCTCTCGCACCGCCCCAAGTCCTGACACTATTTTCCGTCACTATCACAGCTGATCACAGCACTCATGATCCTGGCAATATATGTACAATGCTCTGGCTTGTTTGTGTTTTAAGTTAACACAGATTACAGATGAACAGATGGAAATAACTTTTCAGATATAAATAAAATTGTTAAGTAATATAACGATTACTTGTTACGGATGTGCAAGTTATAGATGAAATTTATGACCAAATCGAATCGCACTTGCTGTATGACGATAATTCACATATGAAGATTGAAAAAACAAAACAAATAATAACATTTTTTACCATTTTTTGAATATGTATTACAATTAAAATAGATTTATTTAATTATTTATTGTGTATTTTATCTCAATGAAGGAGTTTTAAAAACAAAAAATTTCAACCTGTTACATTGAGAAAATCCATCCATATAATTGGCAGATTTTGGGTCAGCATGATTAGATCATCAAGCTGAACCATCTGTATAAAAAAATATTATAGAAATCTGACGACACACTTCAATAATTCCATTAGTATGTAAATGAAATATTATGCACATTTTTTTAACATCCATTTATTATTTTATAAATACTTCATTAATAATTAAACAAATTAATTTAAACAAATGCAATAATACTTTTTTCATTCTATATATAAAATTACTTAGAAATATGTAGTCTATTCATCATATTCACAAATATGTTAAGGAATGGATGTTTATTAGCCGCTGACATCAATGTAACTTTAGTCACAGTTAGAACATTAGACAGGAGATAGCCGCCAATTGCTCCAAGATAACACGGTATTGGCCATTGTTGCCAGGGTGTGTTCCAATCCAAGGGAATAACAACCGCGCCGAGCCATGCCCCGCATACTGTCAATAAAGCGTTGTTTACTAACATGGCTATTATAGTGTCCCGGGAGAAGTTTTTTACACCAAACAATAATTGTACTGCCAGTTCCATCCCAGTATGAGCTATCAGGGGAAATACAGTTAATAGTGTTAATAAACTCGATAAGATTAATGTTTCCTCGTGGTATTCTAGGACTGGGGCTCCGAATAATATGATTCCGACGAAGAAGCAAAACTTTACTCCTAGTAGAAAAACTATTGATTTAACAATATCACTAACTCGACTTTTGCTTGCTTTTTTCTTGACTTGAAGGTCATTATTAGAGTTCAAGTAAAATGATTTAATTAACTCCGCTACAAATATAAGCACTAACACGTAGAGCGAAGAAGCATTTCCCACCGAGTACAATAATCCTTTATATGATATAACAGTCACAATACTGGGTAAATAAATGCACGTCACTAAACTGGATATAGTTACTCTTCTCAATTCTAAGTGATTATTTAATGAAAACATGGTTTTAGTAGCGATATTCTTTGAAATCTGATTTTATAATTGTTTTAGCTCGTATGTCAATGTCAAATTAAAACACTGATTGATTGAACAACTGATTAATGAAAATTAATACAGATTTAAAAATACTATACCAATACCACTGACAATTACAACAGCTGCATTAGCATATTTTATTATTTTACAACAATTAAATATTGATAAAATAAAATTAAAGATAAATTATTATTTTGTGACTTTGGAAAAGACACGACTTTAAGTCAAATTAAATTTTAGATTTCCTTGCATTAAAAACATTATTAAAGTAAAACTTGAATAAAAATAGTAATATATATTATCTACCATACTTTTTTTTTACTTACGTTTACTAAAAATAAATTATGTACAAAGTTACAACACTAAAATGACAAATTATTTTTTTGGCAACATTCACCCATTTGGAATCAAAATATAAATTATACGTGGAGTAGAAGTACACAACCATTTATTGAAACTTAATCGATATGACGACACATACTTTATAAATGAAGGCTGCAGTGTTTTGAACCGCCAGTTGCAATCTATACCCCTGCGAGACGTTCGGCTACAGTGGGAGCCAACGTAGACGTGGAAGGCATCGGAATATTGTATAAACAGTTCTTATATTATACTTGTGTCGTAAGTGTTTCGAGTGAGTGCCATCGATTACATAAAATGCCTTGTCCTTTCTTAGGATCAATGAACCAAGCCTTCGTGCGAAATTACGGTAGCGTACTGGTAAAACAGTATGGGAACTTCTGCCCTATATTTTCGCGAGGTTTTCGAACGCTCGGGGTCGATGAAACAAAATGCCCTTTCATCCAGAAGAACTCTATCATCTCCGAAGCACCGAAGGAGATGACTGAAGACATCGTGGAGAGCGTTAACACTTATAAATATGATAAATTCTTCAGTGAACAAATTAATGCAAAGAAGAAGGATTACTCGTACCGTATATTCAGAAAGGTGTCTCGCTTGGCGGCCGACGGAATGTATCCGCAAGCATTAGAAGGAGCCGAGAATCGCCGTGTGACTGTGTGGTGCGCTAATGATTACCTGGGAGCGTCGCGCCACCCCGTTGTGCAGGATGCTGCAATTTCTGCTATCAAGTCTTACGGAACGGGAGCAGGTGGTACCCGTAATATTGCTGGTAACTCACAAATGACTGAAAAACTCGAATCTGAAATAGCCAATTTACACAAAAAACCAGCTGCTTTAATCTTTAGTTCCTGCTTTGTTGCTAATGATGCGACTCTATCTACATTAGCTAAAATATTACCCGGGTGCATCATCTATTCGGATGCTGGCAACCATGCCTCTATGATACAAGGAATAAGAAACAGCCGGGCACCCAAGCATATATTTAGACACAATGACCCGAGTCACTTAAGAGAATTATTATCTTCATCACCAACCGGTGTGCCAAAACTAGTCGTTTTTGAGACTGTCCACTCTATGAGTGGAGCTATTTGTCCCCTAGAAGAAATGTGTAACATAGCTCATGAATACGGAGCTTTAACTTTCGTAGATGAAGTCCACGCTGTAGGCTTGTATGGAAAACACGGTGCCGGGATAGGTGAAGAGAGAGGTGTCGAAAACCTAATCGATATCGTATCTGGCACATTAGGCAAGGCCTATGGAAACGTCGGAGGCTACATCGCTGGCTCGTCTCTACTGGTGGACACTGTGAGGTCGCTGGCTCCAGGGTTCATATTCACGACGGCACTTCCTCCGCCTGTGCTGGCGGGTTCCCTGGCGGCTATAAGGCTGCTGGCGAGCGAAGAAGGCAGAAGCATGAGAGCCAAGCACCAGGCTATCGTCCGGTACTTGAAGCTGTCGCTGCTGGTCGCCGGCCTGCCGCAGATGCCGTCCGTGAGCCACATAGTTCCCGTGCCGATAACGGGAGCGGATAAGGTGGCCCTCGTGGCGGAGTCCCTGATGAAGCGCGGCCACTACGTGCAGGCCATCAACTACCCGACGGTGGCGCGCGGCGAGGAGCGCCTGCGGTTCGCGCCGGGCCCGCACCACACGCCGGAAATGATCGACAGCCTCGTTACTGCTCTCATCGAATCATTCCACGAAAACAACATAAACTTTAACCAGTTCATGGTGAACGGCGCCTGTCGCGAGTGCAGTATGGAGTACAAGGTCGACATCGGTTACGAGGAGCCCTTCAAATATCCCATAGCCGCGTAAACGCATAAATCAGACGAACGCTTATAACTATAGAGCCGACAGCTGACGTGAATTAAAAAAAAAAGAAATGTTAAAATATTGCAAAGTTTATTTGAGTCGTTATTTATGGTTTGTGGTTTAATGGTAGGGGTTATTAAAACTATCATATCGTATTTGTTGTTATCATTTAATCCCAGTATTTGATGAGACCGTCCCAGCCGGCGGTGAGCAGGCGGCTGGGCTCGTGCGGGTGCCACAGCGACGTGATACAGACTCCGTCGTGAGCCTTCCACTTCTTGTACAGCTTCGTAGTCTTCCAGTCCCATATGTAGCACTTGCCGTCGGCGTCGCCCGACACGAGATAACTGAAAACAATGAACAATCAATTATAACACACATTCAAGTTTTCAAATCTTACATCATAAACTGTCGGAAAGATCTGGTAAATTCTCGATAGCTACTCATGCTGATAAAGTGTAATCGATAATTATCGTAACAATTTCAATTAATTTACAAATCATTTGCATAAGTACATACCTATATAAGCAATAAAATAATTTAAATAACGCAAAAGTAATTTCAAATACAGTTTGTTTACAGTATGAAATCATAGAAAGTAATGCATTCGCAGTATCATTCTAAATCTGAAGTATAAAAAAAATTAAGTTGGTATATTTTTTTTAAGACAAAGATGTAGAATATGAAGTTATACTTGAATTCTTAATACGTTTTAAGTAATACGCAGAAGTCACGTAATTTGTTTTGCACAGCATTATATATATTTGAATTAAGTAATTTGTTTATGATAATTGATTTATAAAATAATTGCTTTTTAAGATTTATAAGAGCAAGTACAGAACAAGTAGAGTCGAAAATTACAAGGATTTAATCAGAAAAAATAACTTCAGTCGTACCAACATTCGAAACTAATGTAGTTAACTACTTAATAATTAAAACTTTTTTTATTACTGTAAAAAAAAAAAAGGACTGTCCAAATTTAACACAACAAGGTAGTTGAATAAACTGATCGCCAATAATGTAGGAACATGATTAATTAAATCTGAATATGAAAAGCGTGTGTTTAAATCATTGGTATCACAAATCCATTATTCGATTCTTGATTCAATATAATTATGTCTCTATGTTACGATTTCAAGGTTTAACCACCGTACAAACTTTGACGATTACGTATTCAAATAAATTATTTGAGAAGGTCATAGGCTACATTATTAATAATAATAATAATAATAATGTCCGCCAGACCGATTTCGGTCATGGCGACCCATCTCAAGAGAGATTAGCCAACTGCGCAGGAGATATTATAGTGCACAAGTGTGTGCGCAAACACAAGTGCACTCTCTCTTCCCTAGCTCTCATAATCCGATGGGACGGCAATCCGATACGACCGGAAAGAGTTCAGGCGCAGGACCAAATTCTTAAAGTGCTTTGCGAGGCACGGGAGTGTACACACTTCCAACTTCGAGACTCAGGGCTGCTACTGAGAATTTTCTGTCAGAAAAACCCAATAACTATTTAATGGCCCGACTTGGGAATTGAACCCAGGACCACCGTGTCTGCGGCCTTATATCTAGCCACTAGACCAACGAGGCAGTCACATTTTCAATAGTTCTGATAGTAGACAAACATGACCTTATAAAAAGCAAACAATTAATAAATCATACTGAACTGATTTACAATGCCGATTAATACTTGACCTCTCCAATAAAGGCGAACCAGTTAAGCAAATTAGAACGATCAATTTGATGATTATATTATAATGGTCTAGTGTGTAGGTTAGTAAAATTATTTAGCGATATTTCCGAACGAAAATCGTCCGTTAATATAAATTACGTCACAAAATTTTAAGTTGCGATATTGTGTCTATCTGGATACTAATCATTGCATTCAAAGTTTTATCATGTAAATTATTACAGTATAAAAATATATATATATGTTTGTTGTTTTATAAATCCGACGTACATTCGCTAACGAGTTTCGAATAATGTTCAAATTTAATAACTCTACAGGTTATGTAAATAGATTGCTAATTATATATAATTACGTTATTAAGAGTTCATCTATTTCACGTAATTAGAATAAACTCGTATAGTAAAGATTACTTTATGTAAAATAATAATTAATAGAGTAGTAATAATTTATGTACCTATATTTAATCTACTTCTACCAAATTGATTTTAATCCAGTTCAATCGTGATTCAGTAACAAACTTCTATTAAACTTAAACTTCCTACTAATATAATAAATCACGAATTAAAAAAATAAACTATATGTTCGTAAACAGATTTTATTTGATTTTTTTATGACGGTACATACCACAGTTGGCGCCCATCAAGACTTGTGGACTCGTGTGGACTTTAGAGTAAAATATGTCAGTTTAAAAATAAAAAACATTTTAAAAATGACGTTGTACTGAAAGTTATATAATATAATAAATAATGTTAAAAAAAAGTATTTTACTCATAATTTTCACAAATTAATATTTAGTTACATTGTATAGACTGTGACAGAGTATTACGTGCAATACTTGAATGAGCTGAAACGGTCCAAAGTTTACCACTGAATATTAACCAGTTTTTGAGCTTAAGCCGGAGTAAGCACCACTACATTTTCATGTACTTAATTTGTGTTCATAATTCATATCATGCTTGGTGGTGAAGGAAACCACCTTGAAGAAACCTGCATGTGTTAAATAAAAATCTACCATACTTAAAACCATCAATCGGCATTGCAGCAGCATGAAATAAGCTTCCGTCTCCTAAACTGCGAGGAGGCCTTAGTCCCGCAGTTTGACATTGACAGGCTGTTACTTTCGTTATACACATCAAGAGTTCAGGCGCAGGACCAACGGCTTAACGTGCTTTCCGAGGCACGGGAGTGTACACACTTCCGGACTTCGGGCTGCTACTGAGAATTTTCTGACAGAAAAACCCAATAACTATTTATTGGCCCGACCTGGGACTTGAATCGAGAACCTCCGGGTCTGCCTTACATCTAGCCACTAGACCAACGAGGCAGTCAAATTACATTAATTAATTAACATGTTTTTATTCTCTCAGTCACTAAAAATCCAAACGGATATTTTGTTGTGCGGGCTTTTTGAAATCAATACATTTCGCAATACTTGTGATCGTCATCTTCGATATGATAATAAATATATTAAGGCGATAGAAAAGATGAAAGGGATCTGCCAAATCAGATCACGCGTCGGTTACGGGAATGTTGACTATTCGTTTGAGAACAGTCCTGATCTCATTGGATTAGATCCGCCGTCAAAAGATGAAATACATTGCCTGACTATAAAAACAAATATCTGATAGATAATTAAAAACAAAATTTTTTATATAACGTAAACTAATGTACATAGGTATTATTCATGTTATTATTCATTTCAAAAACCGCGCTCAAAATGAAATATACTTATTATCAATTATTTATCTTGCTAAAATATCTAAAAAGCTTTTCAAACAGTTTCGTGGTTTCTTGCTAGCACTTATATTATCGTTTTTTGACTGCCTCGTTATTCTAGTGGCTACATGTAAGGCCGCAGACACGGTGGTCCTAGGTTCAATTCCCAGATCGGGCCAATAAAATGTAATCGAGATTTTCATTCGAAATTTCTCAGTAGCAGCCCGGAGTCTGGAGAGTGAGTGCACCTATGTTTGCGCACACACTTGTGCACTATAATATGTCCTGCGCAGTTATCTCTCTTGAGATTGGCCACCGTGGCCGAAATCGGTCAGGAGGACTATTATTATTATCGTTTTACTTTTGCCAATCGCCTGATTTAAAGTAAACTCGCGAAACCATGCACTTCATACGATAGAGCAAATAAAAACCGTCGATTTTATCATTTTCGGAGTAAAATGTAAACAAAGTTAACAAATACAATTATTAAAACGTAGAATACCAAGTAAAATTTCGATTAATATATCTTGTTATTATGATTTTATTGAACTAAACTCAATAAGCGTTACACAGTTCGAAAAGTGTCATCAATTGTTTCATTATTAATTGCAACTTTGTACATTTATTTGTACGTTTTCATAATTTATGAAAAACTAGTATATGCCCGCGGCTTCGCCCGCAAGTGAATGGTCGATTATAAGTTCCCTACTTTATTTTCTGTTGATAATAAAACATTTAGTCAGTAACAGCCTGTGTAATGTCTCACTGCTGGGCTAAGGCCTCTTTTCCCCTTTTTTATGTAGGTTTGGAGCTTATTCCACCACGCTGCTCAAATGCGGGTTGGTGGAACACATGTGACAGAATATCAATGAAATTTGACACATGCAGGTTTCCCCACGATGTTTTCCTTCACCGTCAAGCACGAGATGAATTATAATCACAAATTAAGCACATGAAATTCAGTGGTGCTTGCCCGGGTTTGAACGATCATCGGTTAAGATTCACGCGTTCTTACCATTATCTCGGCTTTTTAATAAAACATTAAACAGACCTTTTCAAAATATTAAATAAGATAATATAAAAATCGATCTGTTTCATAACAAAAATACAATAATATATAAACGATAATTTTAATTGTAAAAACAAAAAGAAAGCTGATGAAATATAAAATAACTATCGATCACTTTGACTTGACTTTCTGAAGATTAAACAAAATCAGTTTTATTACACCGAAACACCTTTCGTGGCGTCGCGCACGATAACCTAAAGTTATCTTGTAAACGAAAGCACGATAATTACTGATAATGCTTTTATAAAAACGAACAAAATCCAATTTGAATGTTAAAAATTTTAATCTTGCACAATATTTGTTTTCGTTTTTGGTTAGGAGTTAATTATAATATAATAACTTTATATAAAATTAGATCAGGGTGGCTTAGCGATTCGAACGTAACGGCTTATTCCAATTGAAGAAGGAGAAAAGATAAACAAACCATAGATTCAATCTTTACTAATATTATAAAGAGGAAAAACTTGATTTGATTTTCGTTTGTTTGTTGCGATTTAAATAAAAAACTACTCGACCGATTTTAAAAATTCTTTCACCATTAGAAAGCTACATCTTTACCGAGTAACATATACAAGTTATATTATATTTTCAATAAAAGATCCTACCTAAAACTGAATAATGTAACCCAAGGTATCAAAATGTTGCCTATAAAAGTCATTATTTTGCAACTACAAAAACTATTGACGATGTACAAAATAGTTTTCTCTATATTAATAGTATTCATGATTGCTCACAAAAATGTCCGCGATGGTATATGACTAAATATTATAGTTAAGGTATCATGATATTATTAATCCTTATCCATTTAAATGGTTTGATAATAATTAAGGTTAATTATGTACATGTAAATTTCACTTTAAATTATTCGAATCGGACTTTTCGTTTAGAAGTTATGTCGGGTATAAAAATTCTCTAAGTAAGAAAAATGACACGGTTTGAACAAGCAGTAATTGTCCTACGTTAAGTATATTAACAAATACTAATTAACATGAAATTTTCGCGGACGAAGTCGCGGGTGAAGTGCTATTACGTAAATAAATATCATAGATTATTCAGAATCTCGACAAATTATATCGCGTCAATTCAATTTCAATGTATAATTCATATAAACTATATGTCTTTACTTCTCTTGTGGCTGGAATAGGCTACACTTGAACATCAAAACATAGATTTTTTTACATTATTAGTAATAATTAATATAAATTAAGTTAATTTTGATGCTTATTGTCTAACACGTGTTTCGATAATTTATCGTTTGACGTCATTAAAGCGTTTAGGCGAACAAAATAAACAATATGTAAATTTTGTACATTGTAGAACCAGCTTTAGACATTAATATAATATGTTAAAAAAAATCCATTTATTTCGAATGCGGTATTAAATTATTATGTAAAAATATTAAATAATAATATCGTTGTCAATAGTAAATAATACTATCACATAGTCAGATCTTAAGAATTCCTTGCAAACATACATGTTTCGTCATCTCGTGCCGTTACATACTAAGATTTAATGACATAAACTCAAAAAAGTAATTTTTTTTACTTCCCTTTAAGAGCCAAAATTTTACGAAAAACATTCTGACTAACTTAAGATTTCTGTTTATGTGGAATATCCCTAATATTCCATAAGAACAACATTTCAGGAATAAACGCTTCAAATTTTCACGGGTGAGTAATTAAGCGAGTTCTCACAGAATACTACTAATGCATTTTATTACGATCTAGCATCTAAATCCGAATTTTTATCGGTTAAAACATCGAAAGCGACACAACTTTTTATAGCTGGCATATTAACACAATACAATGACAAGATCATTCTATTATGGAAGAGATAAAACAATACAACAGTAACCCATATCGTATCCGTATATTGACGAGACCGCCAAGGCATCGACCTTGTTCCTAAAAGAAATCAATCGTCTGCCAATGACAGTGAGCCGATATATAAACGTAGACAGAATACTATGTACGGAATTGCGACTTAGTAGCTCCAAGTAATATCTAACAACGAAAATAAATCTGATGATTACTTTGAAAGGCGAAAGAAATAAGGCGATCGATGCGACGAAACTAAATATTTTCATTTCACGTTTAAACGTGCGGTTATATTTAGCCGATAATCACGAGACCGTCAAGAATAATATTTTGAGTAAGTCTAAAAATAAATCTATTCACATGTGATTAAAAAACAATCGTGTTTTTGACACCGCTGTGTAATAAACGATCAGTCGAAGATGTTTGATTTTATTATGCATACTTTAAAATTTTAAATCTCATGTGAGATAAATATCGATGAACTCCTTAAAACATTTCATTTGTAAACGATATAAATATGAAACTACGCAAACATGATGTATATCTTATAATTAATAGAATACTTTAAACTATATATATATAGTAGTTAGTAACCTAACTAGATACTAATGTCTAAAATATTTTCATAAAACTTTCCATACATAATTTGGATCAAGTTATAAAAAGAGTAGTTTTTAATTTTTATAATAACAAAATAAACAATCAATCGATCATCATGTGAGATCAAAATCCTCTGCGTAACCTAAAAAGTTACAACATGACTTAAATTTAAGGATTGATTAAAATTATCATATTAAAAGTTTAGAAATATATAAAATGTTTTTAAAGAAAAAATCAGTATAAAGTATCTATTTATGCCTCGAGAACAATTCAGGACACGGACAGTTATTGTCTACATCGTATAAAGTCACATTACAAAACCTATTGTAATGTAGATTGTGACACAAATCACAATAGCCACACATCTTTGCTTAACTTCCCCAAGATTAAGTTTTATAAAACTGCTCTTAATATTTAACGCCAGCAGAAATCAATTACTAACTCGATCACTAGTCTTAAAATCATTTCATTGCTAACTCGTATAATGTTGACAACCGACTTATGGTGATATACTATTACACAGGGTTAGTAAGTGTTTTATAGGACAATGTATACAGGTCCCAGAAAGCGTTCAAAAATATTCAATTTCACTTTAAGCGAATTGTTAAGGAACGCTTGTGTGCAGGGGGATATTACACAACCAATGACTTCTTAGATGATTGCACACCTTGGGAATGAAACGATCGCCTCCAGCTAAACGACATGATAGTTCTAATACATTGTAAAGACACGTGCAAGCTTGACTTGATTCAATGGTTTGGCATCAGTACTGCAAAATAGGAAGAAAGTTCACTGAACGGTACACGTGGAGATTCTTTAGCTAATTATTGCTTCATACATTTTAATTCATCACTACGATTTAAATTGTGTGTAACGATGTGAAGCTTAGATGTATTCATAGTACAAAACAAAATGATTAGATCAAAAACATGAGAATGCTCTCAGTATTTTTTTTGTAAATATGACGCCTTCAAAAGCAACTCTTTAAAGATTTACTCAGCTATTCTGAAAGAACTTACTTTATGATTCACACATGTATTGTTGACAACCGAGTTACTAGTGATGCATGTATTCTTAAAATATTATAATTATTATGATTAATGTAGCATATCACAGATTCACGCCTTTTTTCCTACGGAGAAATTAAATCGTGTCTACATTATTAAAATTAAAGCTGAGAGCACTTACTTGCATACATAATAATGTAATATTTCTGTAACGGTTTATATATCTGTGTGGCTGTTGTATATTTTTAATATGTATACATAACATTGTTATATATTATACATGCTAGTGTGTCTCGCGAATGATCCCTTGGAGGTTTCTTTGATTTCATCGAACTTGTCGGAACTTTGGAAGATACATGCAAGCGTTGTAAGAGGGAATAGTGTTGTATTATAAATAAAGATATATTAATCAAGAAATATTTACTGTGCATAATAAAGTAGAACTATTAGCAAATCGCATGGAATACGTTAGTCTAAATTTTGTTGAACTTCATGGATTGATTGCAGTAGAATAACAGTAATGTAACTGTTGATAATAAAACATTCAGTCAGTAACAGCCTGTGAATGGCTCACTGCTGGTCTAAGGCCTCCTATCCTTTTTTGAGGAGAAGGTTTGGAACTTATTCCACCACGCTGCTCCAATACGGATTAGTGTAATACACATGTGGCAGAATTTCAGTGAAATTAGACACACGCAGGTTTCCTCACGATGTTTTCCTTTACCGTCAAGTACGAGATGAATTATTAAACACAAATTAAGCACATGAAAATTCAGTGGTGCTTGCTCGGGTTTGAACCCACTATCACCCAGATTCACGCGTTCTAACCACTAGGCCATCTCGGCTTTTCCGAGTCGTATAGGTATAGTATCGTCATGTGTCATCCGCACCAATATAATCCCCTTGGCGACTAGGAACAAGCAAGCAATGATAAAATGGCACTTCCCAGTTCCCATCGTGTTGATGGTTGTTATCTAATCTCAATTGGCAGCGCTCTTTGTTATATCTGAACGATAAACATTATAACATGTTCTCAATGATACAAACATTATATTAAAACATGAACCGTATACATGTCTATCTGTTCGTGCACTCATTGTGAGAAGTTTTTAATGTTAATATTTTATTTTTAGCTTAATTTTCCACAGTATCATTCCGAAACAATATTAAATATAATTAACTATTAACGACTTTGGGTGACGGGAACTAATTTACCTTATATGGCTTTGTGGTCGAATACTGCCCATTAAAAAAAAACACTTTCAGAATTGAAAACTACAAATGACTATAGTAATATGCGGCATTGAGCACCATAAGTATACCGAGTATAGTTTAGCGTCTTTAACACACAACACGTGAAAAATATTATAATCGGTGCTAAAAAGATCTTGTGTGTTTTTGAATTAGCCTAGCTACTACAGCCAATATCAAATCTCTATGGGCTTGATAATAATAATAATAATAATCCTGGGACAATATTCACACAAGGCCATCTGATCCCAAACTAAGCAGAGCTCGTACTATGGAAACCAGACAACTGATATACTTACATACACTACTTTTCTTTTGTAAATACATACTTGTATAGATAATTACACCCAAGGACAAACATGGACATAAAACTCAGGACAAATAGACATGTTCATGCACACAAATGTCTGTCCTGGGTGGGAATCGAACCCACGACCTGTGGCGTGATAGGCAAGTATCTTACCAACCACGCCAACCGGCTCATTAACCGAGATATCTTCCACTCATTAATTATTCTACTGACAATCAGCAATGTTTAATATGATCCGGTTTCATATAAAACGAAAATATTTAAACGCGTACAGAAGTTTACTTCATTATGTCACTTACGTCCTACGTAATAAAGTTCAAATTTCTATAAAACTCAATTGAAACGTTTTTAGGACAATTGTATTGTGACCCAGTCACATGGATAAGAATTAAATTTCGATTGAAGGTTCTAGATAAGTTATGGTTAGTTTGGAGATCACGTGTTAAAACTATTTTATCGAAAAGATAAAATATGAATTGTCATATTGAAATCTTACACCAGCTCTAATAAAAATGGCAAATGGTATCCGCTGCCCATAGACATTGGGGCGGCAAATTTACTATTCAGTTCATCGTCAATGCGCCATCAACCTTCAGAACATAGAAGTTATGTCAATGTTTGTATGTTATTGGCCCACTCGCCCTCCAAACGGAACACCGCAATCCTAAACAGATATAAGATTGATGTGAAGTCGACATTATTCCGTCTCCAATGTGGAATTGAAATGAAAATCATGAAAATAATCATCGAATCAATGTTGAAATAATTATTATTATTGCACATTTATTGCCTTGAAGTAAATTTCTATTTAGAACACCTAATATTATGTTTCCATAATATTTCATATAAGTGTTTTATAATATATTTGACCTAGCTGAGTAAGCTCATGATAAATAACGATTACGATAATTACATAAGTATATATAATGAATCATATAAATAAATATGTACACATTCTAAGCAAAATTTATCAATCACGATTACATTTTTGTAAACTTCAATGTTGTTCAACACACAACAAATTTTTGAGATCTATAAATCTCCATTACAAAATATAAGTTATGTACAGTATGTAATAAAGTACGTTGAAAAACAGCTTTTAATATTAGTTTAAATAGTAGAACAGCTGTAGTTCAAGGCCACTCTTATCAATACCATATACTACAAAACTAACACGCATTCTGTGATAACGATACCAGACACACGTAATACCACTCTGGTTATCTGATCACCTGATTTTAAGAAAAACAAATTATTATTTGGCATTATACTTTACGTACATTGACATAAAAGTGAAAAAAAAATCACGTAAAAAATATTAAAAAATAATACGTTTGCCAGAATTAAATCGCGTCCGAAAAGTTTAACTTATCCGTAAAGTTACATACATACTCGTATAAATGCTCAATATTAGCACATGCTATTATAAAGCAATTGCTACTTAATATCATTAAGGAAGAATTAAGGATATTTTATTTTGAAAAGCGCGACTTTATAGTGTCCTTCTTTTACCCACGTCATTGATAACTTTATTAATAATATCGCGTTCAAGGCCCTATAAATTAGGGTATGAACCCACCGGAAGAATCGTATAGAGATAATCCCTTTAAAGCTATAGTCACACTTGCGTTGCGTGCCAAATAATTTAATTTTAGTTTCGTTGTGTCTTTAGGAATACGATATTTTAACGATATTTTAACTGTGTGCAATAGAAATATAATTTGCGAATGTACAAATATACAAAGCTATAGGACTTTCAACGACGTTTGTAAAATAAAATCCGAGTAACCTTGTTAGCGACTCGGCCATTTTTTGTTGCAAAATGAGTTAAACTTCCATTGGCTGCGTTGGTTGTCGTAGTTGGCTTATTGGCTTTGGATTTAAACACTGTATAAAAACCTCGGGCCATATAAAAGCCATTGGGTTTTTCTGTCTATAGGTTTTCAGTAGCAGTATGAACTTTGAATTATGGTTGGCAGTGCTTAGACTCTCCCATACCTCGGAGAGCACGTAAAGCCCATTGGTCCTTGGCCTGAACTTTCTCCGTATGTCAAACATAGAAGGCTATTCGTTCAACAGTACATAATAAATCTCCTCACCAAGACATGAGACCCAATGGTGAACTATACCTGTTTATATACATAATTGTATCAATACGTAAGTACATACAGCAGAAAATGAAGGAAGTACATTTCGTAATATGTAACCACACGTTTCTTACATAAGAACATCCGTCAAATTAAGTGTCGGCTGCGATTAGGAAAGTAGATACTTATGAGTATACGTTAGCGTGTGACGGTGCGTGTGTGTGTGTGAATGTCAATATAAATAATAACACTGCTCTATGATGCTTCATCTATAATATAAACACAGCCCAAGACTAAACATCTCTGCAACTTTTTCTCGTCTGTTTGTCAACCGTTTAAGTTTTTTTTTTTTGCTAATTTGGTAGCTGTTGACAAGCATTAGTGTTATCAATGAAACCATTTTGGAAATATATTTCGAAATATACATTTATATGTTTATGTTTTAAAATATATTTATTACAATCATTAATTATAGACTAATTTCGACTACTGGACGAAGACTCATTTAGTTAGAAACGAATTCGAACACAATCTTCCGTTGCTATTCTTTAGAAACGTGAATTCTCCGAAGGTCTCTGACGCATATGTACGAGCAGATACAGTAATTACAATATAATATATAAGTTACGTTCCACTATAACGTTACACGACGCTGAGACATTGTCTATTTAAATAAAATCTATTGATTTTCTCTATAACATCAGCTAGTAGAGCAACTAGTATTAATACTTTAACATTAAACAAGGTTGAACTGACGTAAAATAAGTAGGTTAATTAGGTCATTGATCTACTTAAACGATAAGTGGAAAGCAGCTCAACGAACTATTGGTTCATGGAAATATATCATTATCAATAACCATCTGTGTTAATTTAATCTTAAGAACAACAATTTAATTATAAAAATAAACTCATATATACAAGCATTTTAATCTAATAAGAGGAAAATTTCATAAGTATTTTATGATTTTGATAACATCAATAAGATATAAGATAATAATTGCGGAAGACCGTTTGGGTAAAACGTCAACAAGTTACATTGTTTTGATTGAACAGTAAGCACGCCAATGTTATTAGAGTTAGCGCATTAGCGACTTAAAGAATCACTAGTATTTCGTAAGGTAACTTCCCACAGTCTTTGATTATATGGATGTTTAAAGTTACCTACTTTTGGTGGACAGGCGAGTCCAAACTCGCACGGGTGACACGCGTCCTACGCGACCAATGAAATAACAGGCCAGGAAAGTAATTATACAGTGCTAATAGGTGACAATTTACCTTCCAGTTGTGAATTTAAAAAAAATGTTTAAACGTATTATCTATTTTTTTTTTTTTTTATTGTATAGATTGGCGGACGAGCTTATGGGCCACCTGATGGTAAGTGGTCACCAACGCCCATAGACAATGGCATTGTCGATGCGATTGTTAACATTTCTTATGTTAACCATCGCTTACATTGCCAATGCGCCAATGTAATTATACTGGCGCACCCACCCTTCAAACCGGAACACAACAATACAAAGTACTGGTGTTTTGCGTTAGAATATCTGATGAGTGGGTGGTACCTACCCAGACGAGCTTGCACAAAGCTCTACCACCGAGTAAAATTGAGACAGTTATACCGACCCTCTAAAATACATACTACGAGCTCACGTTGCTTATACGAGTACTTAATCAACCACTCACTTGCGATTAACAACCACACTGACACTGAAATAAGGTTATTAGTACACCGGTGTTTAGAGTACTGATGGCAACACCTTTAATTTAAGTATCGTATGTAGACTTTGGCGTATGTATATAGAAGGGATCTGGACTATTCAACGAAAGATACGAACTACGAATAAACTTCTAAACATATACACATAGTTACCGCCAGCGGTTTCACGCGCATGGGGGTGTAGCGCAGTGTAAGGTAGCCCACGTCTTTTTCCGTACCCCTGACGACGTATATGCAAAAATCCATGATGATCGGTTAATTGGTTAAGACATGAAATCGAAACAAACTTATTTTCGCATTTATAATATTACATACCATTCAAATAACTATATACTTGTAATCTCTGGGTTTGGTTTATGTAAATAAAAGGATCTGAGTTACTTTACGAATTAACTTACAGAAATAGATTTAAAAATATTATGGTCTGTACACGTGTAAGGTCGTGTAAGGTCACGGTGACGATAAATTTTATGTGCATTGGTGATGCGCATATCTTACGCTTGCAGAAAGGCAGCTTCAATTTAAGTCTAACTCTCGCCATAATTTTTGTAAAATTATTTAAAAAATCTCTGTCCCGACATACCTTATGCCATGGGCATGATTTTTCAATATTCCTACACAATTTTAAATAAATTTAAAATATATAAATCGTTTCTTAAAATTTTTGCATTGAAAAAATAATAAAAAAATATTTTAAGCATTACGCGTCCCCCCCACGAGAACATTGGGCCCGCCGGTGTCATCCTTGTCTATAACATTGAAAAGACGATAATTATTTTACAATTTTTAAGCCGTGGCAACTGTTGTTCATGACCACTTTTTCTCAGGCGACCTTACACCATTATATTCGTGATAAAATTATCTTTACTTTGATATAAAAATCAATCTGTAAGCAGATGAGTGAAAATTGCTAATAAAAGTCACTTGTTTACACGTGGCAACCAGGTAGTGGTGACAGGAGTGTGAGAAGCACTTGGGTGAAGAATTTAAAAATAATGAAGAAAAGAAAAAATAATTGAAGATATATACATATTTTATTGGGCAACCTAATCATGTTATTTAATTGTAAAATTTAAGAAAAAAATATTTTCATCCGGTAAGCAGTTGGGTGGAGGTTAGCCGTAGTTCGGATCTTAGGCCATGATAGACTATTTTGATGCGTGTATACTTGAAATGTTATGATTATTATGGTCAATATCGTATTTCACTTCTGACATTTCACGACCGATTTCCCCGAGATTTTCCCCGATTTTTCGAGTTTATTCTTACAGAATAGCCCGATTGATTGAAAAAAAACTTAGCAATATTATGCTTTTATAATCAATTTTGAATACTACATTCCGAGATTTCACGATCACGTTCTGTGACTCAATTGTTATTACATAATAGCTCTACAGTTTTTAAGATTTTTGAGACGTTTTTAAGGAGTCTAGAACTCACAAGATTAAAAAAAATACAATGCAACGATGAGTTTAGTTCATCCTCTTTTACTATGTGGAACATACGCAGAAATAAATAATAATAATGGTCCTCCTGACCGATTTCGGCCAATCTCAAGAGAGATTAGCCAACTGCGCAGGAGATATTATAGCGCATACACAGTTGCACTCTCTATTCCCTAACTTTCATAACCGATGGCTATCCGACACGACTGGAAAGAGTTCAGGCGCAGGACCAACGGCTTTACGTGCTTTCCGAGGCTAGGGAGTGTACACACTTCCAACTTCCAGACTCCGAGCTGCTATTGAGAATTTTCGACAGAAAATCTCAAAAACATTTTATAGGCCCGACCTGGAATTTGAACCCAGGCCTTACATGTAGCCATTAGACCAACGAGTCAGTCAGCAGAAATATTTGACGGAAATAATGAATAACAAAAAAACAATCAAACTCGATTAGGACTAGAACTTTGAATTTTGTAATAATACTAAAAGAAACAAGAAATCGACGATTAATATTTGTTGCTCGATATGCATCCGTTTAAATCGATTAAAACTTGAGTAAGATTTCGAACGAAACTAGTAGTTTGAATGAATATCAACAAGTTGTTACCATGAAATTTATATTAAAATGCGACATAATTTTTCACACTTAATTTAATAAACACATAAGTAATATTTCTTATCACTGAATTTTCATCTGCTTAATTTGTGTTTATAATTCATCTCGTGCTTGACGGTGAAGGAAAACATCGTGAGGAAACCTAATTGTGTCTAATTTCACAGAAATTCTGCCACACGTTTATTCCACCAACCCGCAGTGGAGCAGCGTGGTGGAATAAGCTCAAAATCTTCTCAAACAAGGAGAGGAAGCCTTAGTCCAGCAGAGGAAAATTCACAGGTTGTTACTATTTAAAATTGAGTGAAAATACGATCACTTGAATGTTACACAAAAGCAATTTACAAACAATAGCCATCAGTTGAGCAACGTTTGCCCCGATTAGAACTAACGATCTATTTAAGCGTATCGTATTCTACACTTACACTAGTAAACTCGCAGGTTTTCATGTACAATATAAGCAGCTCCAATGCAGGTCGGATACAAGTCAGTATCCGTATACATCCAATATTATGTTTTAGATTCACAATGTTTTCTTTTAGCAAGCACAAGATAACATAACGTAATATTTGAATAAGATTCACATGCTACTTACCTTCATTAACGTTCATATTCCCTTAACAATAATATAAATTAGTTTTAAATTTTGATAAATCGAATTGATATTGTTGTATTCAGTATAAAGTTAAGTAAATTTTGTACTCAGTGCAGACATAAATATACCATTTGTTTATAACGCCAAACGCCAACGCTCCTAGGTAATATAGCTGGGATGGTCTCCTGCTACCATAAATGTTATTAAGGCATCAACTACTAAGACCGAGGTCTTACGCCTTCAGTGACGCCTGTGCGATGGACTGGCGAAATAAATCTGCGGTGGGTGGACCATTGCATAGGTGTACTAGGATGATAGCTTAAAGGGAGAGATGCAACATCCTGAAGAAAGTAACATCAGCCATCACTTCATAACGACAACGACCGTTCTGCCAAGAGCGTATCGAGTAAGAGGAAGAATTTAATTTTTAGTTTCTGTTTTCTGTTTACTTATAATTATTTATATATATAAAATTTTATTTATTTCAATTAATTTAAGTATAATTTCTACGCTGGCACGATTTGTACAGTAACTTTTTTTAATTTATATTTATTTAAGGCTCATGTAAATAAACAAAAAATTAAGGAACATTTGTACACATTTGCTCACTGCTTTATGCATCACACCTCAAACCAGGTTGTCTGTAGGAGATCGCTGTTTATCGATAACATCGCCTTTTATTCATGAGTAAAATGTATATCATCTGTTTGTCATTATATTATTTCTACAATATTTGTGTATTTCATTTAATCGTCGAGCAATATTCGTTAACTACTCAAATAATTCAGATGCTATTGAGTTCAGTGGATTCGGTCGAATGAAGTCATCATATTCAAATTAATTATGCAATTAACGTAACCATACATACAACAGATCGATATTATTTATGTTATTATTTCGTGTGATTTATAATTATTTTGTATTATTAAACTCAATAGAGAACGTGTTTCTTTGTTCACGCCTATTCAATAGGATGGGCCAAGGTGATCTGTAATAATTTGACGAACTACCACCTACATAAGTGTGTTTTATTGTTTTATAATACTAGACTATGTAACGGAAACGCTTTTGTATAGATTGAAATTAAATAGATAAATATGTGAATAAGTTTATCTTTGTGAAGGTTCATATAAGAAAATTCGCTATACGCTTTTAAAATATTATTCAGGATATGTTCAAAATTTTTTAGTTGTAAAATATTAAATTGCAACGTGCTTCTGTAGATATATTGTAAAACTAATTATTTTCATCGAAATAAGGGTTTTTCAAACAAATACATATATCTTTAAATTCTGTTTAAACATCGTCGTAATGAGAACGTAAGGTATAAATAACCGATAAAGAAAACGAAATGAAATTTAAAAATGGAAGACGATTAAACAACAAAAAAATTTTAAAACAAAAATCAGTAGACGTCTTCGAATTAATTAATTTCAATATTTTCAATATTTGAAATCATTCGATGAACAGTTTATACGGACAAACGAAATCATGTTTATCATACATACATTTATGTATACAAGTTACCGTTGACGTGAATTTCAAATTTCGAATACGATGGATTAAACATTTTCTCAAATTTATTCGAATTCATAATACATTTATTCGAGAGGGACGTCGAGTGTACGATTTCTTCTCGGTGTACTTATAAGCACTTTTATTTTTTTCAAATATATATATTACATAACAATGAGGTATTTATCACTTTGTAATCTTTTATCGTCAAAATATTCAGCGTCTCGTCAATCAAATATCTATACATAGATATTGGACTCAATGATAGCTCGATTATCACTTACTATCTTGATAAAAACAACATTTTTCTCCACGACTGTAACGCACACTGACATAAAAAATACGTAAATTATGTCAGTACGTAAACATGTAATAAAAATGAAGAGATATTAGGACCGCCATAGACCCAATATGGTGGGAAATTGACATTTATAATACACCTAGAAATAGGCGTTTGGAAAAACTTACCAAAACTCTAAAGCTATATGATGTGATCAGAATCCCAATATGGTGACAAAAAAAATATCAGGTAAAACGACTGATGTTTGTTAAGTTTTACGAAACTCTCAAGCGATATGACGTAACGACGTCCAACGCGGTAAAAAATGCCATACTAATATTATAAATTCGAAAGTGAGTTTGTTTGTTTGTTACGCTGTCTTAACTACTTAATTGATAATCATGGAATATTACATACACGAAAAGGTCATAAGGTACCTATGAACTAGTCACATTATAAACAGAAAAAAAGCGTTAGAAAAATCTTAATCTGTGCAGCAGTATGAAGTCACATGTCAAAACAGTGACATTACATTACAATTCGACAAAAACTTCTACTCTGCTGAAAAAAAAACGCAATTAACACCAACACTTAAATACAATGACATAACAAAATAACAATGATTGACAAATATTTTAGTACAAGACGTTAATAAATTCAAGATTTTGAAAATCACGAGTTCTACGTTCAAGTTTGTAGCGTCACGATGACTTTGTATAATATTGATAACGTAGTGATTCTAATATCAATCATAGCTTACATTACATAATCTTTACTATTTCTTTATAGTGTACACAATATATACGTATCTATAAACCTATAACACTAACGTGTGGGCTATTTAACCCCAGTCAATGTAACCATCGCCAATTGCAATGACATATTATAATTATTATCTACGGTTAAGAATAGATAAAAAATAAATATGTCAAAAATTATACACACAGTAGTTAGCTACATTATTGACGCTGACCGAATAAATATCAACATAAAAATTAAAAAACCACGCTTAATATATTTTTTGTTTTTAAATAACTCAATAACATTCTAGAAATGTTTAAAACGAATCACGGAATACATTTGACATGTTAATTTTTGCGTTATGTATAACAAGGTGAAGGATCAAGAACATGACGAGGCAACAAAAAAAAAAAAAGATTTAAAATAGTTTTCAACGATCGGTATTTAATATTTTATAAGGAAATTATTATTAATACTTGATTATTGTATTAGAAAATTTGTTAACGGAAATTATTATTAACAACATTATCAATAATAATTAAGCCAGTAACAGGTTTAGAGTGGTCTGTGCGTAACAAAACAAATATTTCCCTTAAATTTAAATATGTATGTATGTTTACAGTTGGATGCGTGCGTGTGTGCGTTTTTTGTCATTGATATATACGTACGGTTTTACAAATAAACGCTGTAAACAGCTACATATATATTTCTCTCTTTCTGTCAACAGTGAGTTAACATCCGAAAGAAGAAGCCAAGTATTGTGTAACCATACAAAAGTTATGCAATGTTTATTTGTAAGAGAAATTATATATAGATTATGTTTGTATATTTCGGTACCAAATGCGAGCTGTTCAAGTTCGAATAATTGAAACACAAAACCTCAACATCAAAAGACTAGGTCAACAAAACACGCCACTGTTTTTGAAATACTAACGGCGGAATAAATAATACATGTCACCTCGACGGGCGCATTAATACGCTTTGGATTTATAAAATTAAAAATTATATCAATTTAAAATAGCTCAATATCCTTACTAATGTTATAAATGGGAAAGTTAGTTTGTTTGTACGCTTCCGATTCCCAACCGGCCAGGCGTACAAAAAAGGACATAGACAAGAAAAATGGACAAAGCGCATGCTTTGTACCTATATTTACACTGGCTCACTCACCCTTCAAACCGGAACACAACAATACCAAGTACTGCTGTTTTGCGGTAGAACATTTGATGAGTGGGTGGTACCTACCCAGACGAGTTTGCACAAAGCCACCACCAGTGAATTATTTATTTATAAAAAAACTGTTCAATATCATATTTATTATTGAAATATAATTACTTTAAATTAGTTAAAAATATATAATTGTCCGTGCTAATCATTGTCGTGATAATTTTATAGTTACTTTGCGACGACACCATTATACCTGTAATTTTAAGGTTCAATGACGCAATACCTTCGCTTGCGCACGAATTCGATGCCATTAATATTACTTTACTTTAATTTCTACTTTTTGTACACCACGAAGAAATACAAAACATGAAATACATCCTAAATAAGAGTAGCAATGGCGACTTTGGCGACCTTTAGTCGATATTAATATTACCTACATATGTATATGTACCATATGTGTATGATTTTTAAATAGAAACGTATGTTTTAATATATTATTTATCATGTACGAAATCCGACTCCACAAAATCAATTCATTTTAGATTTTAGTTTTGCCAATTAATAAATTTAAATCAGACTTGTAATTGTTTTCGCAAAAATAAATACTTTTAAATAATTTGACAAATGGAAAAATGTTGTTCACATTTTACTCAGCTAATACATTGGCCCTATTAACACCAGGCCAGATTGGTATATAGTAAAGCTAAAACATTATAATAACCCATCACGAGTCACGAACGGAGCGAGGTCGCCACACGACGTAAAGAGAAAGTCTTGTGTGACCTACGTGCATGGTCACATGAAACGTACAATAAACATCATTAGTCTTGTTAAAAATAATCTAATAATCATTACTAGGAACGAAATGTTAACAAGGAGCCTATAAATGTTTTACACAATGTTCCCGGGCTAGCCTCGTTTGCATCGTTGGTCTAATGGCTAGATATAAGGCCGCTGGGTTCAATTCCCAGGTCGGACCAATAAAAAGTTATTGGGATTTTCTGTCAGAAAAGCCTCAGTAGCAGTCCGGAGTTTGGAAGGTGGAAGTGTGTACACTTCCGCGCCTCGTAAAGCGCGTTAAGCCGTTTGTCCTGCGCCTAAACTCTTTCCGGTCGTGTCGGATTGCCGTCCCATCGGATTACAAGAGCTAGGGAAGAGAGAGTGTACCCGTGTTTGCGTACACACTTGTGCACTATAATATCACCTGCGCAGTTGGCTAATCTCTCTTGAGATTGGCCGCCATGGCCGAAATCGGTCTGGAGGGCCTTCGTTCGTTCCTGGGCTAAGTGCTCCTCTTTTTTTTAGAGCTTACTTCACTAAGCTTCAACGCGGGTTGGTGAATTTTCATCCGCCCACATGCAGGAATCCTTACGCCGAGCATTAATTATAAAAAAATGAAGCATATAAAAATTATGTTGTGCTTGTACGGATTTGAATTCGGAATCATCGATTAAGTATATCGGATTCACGTCTTCTAACCACTGAGCCATCACGGCTCTTATATATTAATAGACCTTAATATTTTCCGTTAATCTGGAACTATTCCTTATGAATAAGTCAAATTTGACGTCAAAGATTTTACGACAAACTTATTAGTCGATGACTTTACCGTAATAATAATTTTATCACCATCATTTAGTTTTCAATAGTTGCCGAAAACGATCTAGTGTTGATTGAATTTGTTTTTACAGCTTCGCTAACGACATGCGACATTGTTTCAAACTCCGTTGAAATGTTTTGTTTACGTAATAACATAATACTTTTTGTACTGGCACAACTAAAACATTTTTTTTATATGTTTTTGAATGTATAGTTCATCCCACACTCGGCAATGAACGAAATCATCGTTAGGTCACCTGCATGAGTTGGATGAAAATCTGTCACACGGATATGGATATCCACCAACCCGCATTATAACATGGAGGGGGCATTTGAAATATATAATATCGCAAAAATATATTCAATACACTACACAGTTTCATTTATAATGTTTCAATCCTTCAAGTAACAAGAATATTTTCAAATTTCATAATATAAAGCAACCATATACATAATCCTGATAATTAAATTGTGGCCGTATATCTATCTAAGTATTTATTGATATTTCATAATAGTATAAAAAAAAAATACAATTACAATTTTCTTTGTTGACCGTACTAACGTGAGTACATTCCGTCATCTAAGGGGTTTTCCAATAGGGACGCTTGAACTTTGACAGCTGATTGCGGCCATGTTGTTTGAGTGACAGCTGTCAAATGCAGTGTGTTATATTCATTCCGTCCTCCCAAACCACCATGGCAGGTTACAGTGCCGAGCAGCACGTGCAAATCATAAAATTGTTTTATGAAAATGGGTCTTCAGTTCGAGCAACGTTCCGCGCACTTCGCCCGTTTTACGGTCGCGATGATCGTCCTGCCGAGTCGACTATCCGTCGATTGGTGGACAAATTCGAGTCAACCGGGTCAGTAAACAATCAGCCGGTTCCCGTGCGTCAACGTAACGCGAGATCTGCCGAGAATATCGCCGCTGTGCGCGACAGTGTCCTCGAAAACCCGCGGCAGTCAATTCCGCGTCGCGCACAGGAACTCGGCCTTTCGCAGACGACAACTTGGCGAATTTTGCGTTGTGACTTGAGCCTGCACCCGTACAAGATCCAGCTGACAGCGCCGTGTGTTCGCTGACTGGGCATTAGAGCAGTTGGAAGTTGACGCCGATTTTGGCAAAAAAATCATCTTCAGCGACGAGGCGCATTTTTGGATGAATGGCTATGTCAACAAGCAAAATTGCCGTATTTGGGACGAGACCAATCCACACGAGGTTCACCAAGTGGCAATGCACCCGCAGAAAGTGACTGTTTGGTGCGGATTTTGGGCCGGAGGCGTGATTGGTCCGTATTTTTTCGAAAACGATAATGGTGTGGCCGTCACCGTCAATGGTGAGCGATACCGGTCGATGATAACCAACTTCTTTTTGCCTGAAATCGAGAATATGGATCTGGACAACATGTGGTTTCAACAGGACGGCGCTACGTGCCACACAGCACACGCTACGATGGAAGTTTTCAAAGATCAAGCGCCCTTAATGGAAAACCCTATACTAATATTTTCTTCATTGACAAGAGTTAAATTTGTAAAGTCTATTTTCTGCTTACTTTCACAAATATATCACAAACCCCTTTGAATATAATCACACAATTTATCTCAATCGTATCTCTGACCCTTTGATTAAGTCACATCCTGAGTCATGACTAAAATGTTCATTTCATACGACAAAAAATACTTAGATAAAATTCCATCACGACTGAAGCCAAAAGAGATAAAATATCACAACTTGTAAAACTTAAATAACTTGTAAAAGATCACTTTTTGTCTAAAATACCCTATTTATACTAATATATAAAGCTGAAGAGTTTGTTTGTTTGATCCGGCTAATCTCAGGAACTACTGGTTCGAAATTAATTTTTTTTTTTGTGTTGTATAATCCTTTTATCGAGGAAGGTTCTAGGCTGATTTTTATTCATTATATTTTTATTAATTATACGCGGGTGAAACCCCGGGCACAGCTAGTCACCAATAATTTTCATTTATTTTTATTCTCTTTTTGGATTATTTTTCTTTCTTTTCTCGTGTTGTTTGAGGACTTATCGTTTTTGATATCGTATTTATTGTATATATTTATATTATATACTTGTAATTTTAGTATGTATTGATAATATAATTTATATATAGATATATTATATGTGTATTTTATATTTATATTGACATGTATTTATTAGTTTGTTTTTGGTATAGATTATTATTATAATGTTAATTTAGTTTGTTATTACTCATATTCTATGGGTTACTCCTTACACCGTTGGTTGCCTGGAAGAGATCGCTATGTAGCGATAAGGTCGCCAGAATTGTATGCTACTATCATTAAGGCTGCCTAATTTTTTGTAAAAAAAAATCCGTTGTGGTGTACAATAAAGTATAAATAAATAAATATCTTGTGCCCTTTTCTCGGTAGATATTGTTTTAATAATTCACAGGAAATCATTAAAAAACAATTTTAACGCAATGGAGAACAATGCAAGGTTTTAAAAAAAAGAATCCGAACTCAACCAAGGAGTATTAAATGCATTTGTAAAAAAAAAATCTCTTTGGAAATACAAATTTGCAAGAATGTATAATTTAACCTTTACCTACAAATGTGAACGTACTTACTAACACTGACGTCTGACATGACTACCTCGTTGGTCTAGCGGTTATATATAAGGCCGCAAAACCCGAGATCCGTAGTTAAAACCCAAGGTGGGACCGATAAAAAAGATTTTGGGTTTTTCTCAAAAATACTCAATAACAACCCGGAGTCTGGAAGTTGGAAGTGTGTACATTCCCGTGGCGTTAGTCCTGCGCGTGAAATGTTTTCGGTCGTGTCGGATAGCCGTCTTCCGTGAAAGGGATGAAAATTGTATGAAAATCCTTAATTTTTGAAGGAAGCGATATCGTTCTTAGCAATTCTGAATTATTACGCGAGTGCAGTTGCGGGTAAAAAGCACATTTATATAATAGTCAAATTAAAACTTACCACTCTGACGACCTTACTCATAAACGTTAAATAGCGACTATCTAGTTAAGCAGACATTTATCTCTTTCTGTCATTACTGATTTGACATGCGAAAAAAACAGACAGCATTATTTAACTAATCATCCGCTATACCACGTTCATAAGAAAGGCCGTAAAGAGGTAACATCTTAATTCCCAAGGTCGGTGGTGCATTGACGATGTAAGAAATAGTTAATATCTCTTACAGCGCAAATGTAATTATGGCGACCATCAACCATCAGGTGGCCTTTTTGGCAGTCCACCTACCTATTTCAGAAAACGCTACGCGTGTGAAGTCGAGTCGTATTTAAAATTTACATTGAAATAATATTCTTGAACTACATCGAAGGCCGATACAATTATTCCGTACTAGTTACAAAAAAAAAATCAAAGATCAAATACATCAAGTTTTGAAGTAAGAAGCTATATAATTAAATTATTTAGACCGGATTCAACCAGTTTTACTATACAAAGTGTTATAATTGTTTACAAAAACAGTTGATTTTGTGGTAGTTAACGAAAACTTTTTATGAAGGATAACATTGAAGTCAAAACATACGTACAGTAATTCAAAGTCTACTTCGTTTTTCCGGAATTCAATACTCAGTCTTATTTGCGTACATTTTTAATTTAAGACGTTACACATTTAAACGTTACGCGCATATCGTAACTTAAAGTCTATCTTCATCACTACTAAGTAACTTAAAATATTTTACGATGACTAAATAAAAAAAGTGCCATATTATCTGCCATCGATAGGCTACCGTTTAACAACATCAGACTCTTTTTACTAAGATATGACATTAAAAAAAAACACAGAGTCGGTGGAAATACGAGTCAATATCATGATTTATTTTCAAGATATGTGTTGTGAAAGAAACCTAACCTAGACTATAACTTATTACCTCTAGTCCTCAAAACGTCAATATATAGCATTCGATTTTTAAAAAATCGAACGTAATCCAAAAAGAAATTCGTTATTTGTCTGGCTATACTGATGGTTATTTTGGCCTATTTGTTCCTTGTATATGTTAGAGACAAGGACAATAGCATAGCCGAAATAACGAAACCTCGGATAACACGTGTTGGCTGAACCTGGTTTTTTTATAGCATAGGTGGGCTGCCGACCATATGGGCCACGTGATGGTCAGTGGTCACCAACGCCCATAGATATTGGCATTGTATGAGATGCTAACCATCGCTTACATCGCCAATGCGCCACCAACCTTTTAATTTTTATAATACCCGGGATGGCAAATGACTACTCCCCCTGATGGTAAGTGGTAGTAGAGTCCAAACACGACGACGGCTAGTGCAGTCAGTAAGAATGATTTGCACTAGCCGCCCTCGCCTTGCCGGCCCGCAAGATGCCTCTTCACGCCTCGTTTGAAGGAACCCAGGTCATAAGATGAGGGGAACACGTGTGCTGGTAAAGAATTCCATGTTTTGGAGGTGCGACAAAGAAAAGAGTTGCCAAGTACCTTGGGAACTAAGATGTTATGTCCCTTGTGCCTGTAATTACACTGGCTCGCGCACCCTTCAAACCGGAACACAACAGTACCAAGTAGTGCTGTTTTGCGGTAGAATATCTGATGAGTGGGTAGCAATTACTCATCAAAATTTAAATTAATTACAAAACTCTGAAATCACCTTGGCCTCCAATTACTGACGTCACTCACAAGTTCTTACATTTACTTTTATGTTCAAATCAGTTGGAAAATTCCAAATTAAATGATTATTATAATAAACATCAAAAGGTATGTTTTAGTGAATAAATTATAAATGCCACTAAATTAAAGTCGCATTTGCCCCTAAAATTAAGCATTAAGCTTGTACTGTGAGCGACGACTATTATGGGCCCAATGGGTGAAATGGGTCCTATTTGAATCTACCACTTATACTTCGCTAGCCTGGCCGTAAGGCATTACGCAATTGACGCTAGGTACGTAGGTAGGTGGGCACCTTTTTTTAACGCTGTAAACATCCATTACGCGTTTCCCCCACGGCTGTGGGACTAGCCGGCCAAGGCGCCGAGTATGCCCCGAACATCGGAATACCCAATAAAAACCCAGCGTTTCCCTTCCCGTCTTAACGAGGAGAGCCACGGGATCGCTTGCGCACGCTACCGTGAGATTATAATCGATTACATGCAGCACCTACCTGATATCTTATGAATAATTCCTTACGCCGTGTTGGTTAAAGATATTGTTATGTAGCGATGAGGTCGCCAAAGTTGTATGCGACTCATAATTAAGTTGTATCCATGTGTTTTTTTATACCATAGGTAAGGCGGACGAACATATGGGCCACTTGGTGGAAAGTGACGCTAACCATCGCTTACATCGCCAATGCGCCACCAACCTTGGGAACTAAGATGTCATATCCCTTGTGCCCGTAATTACACTGGCTCGCTCACTCTTCAAACCGAAACACAACAGTACCAAGTAATGCTGTTTTGCGGTAGAATATCTGATGAGTGGGTGGTACCTACCCAGACGAGCTTGCTTGTTTTGTAATATTTTTTTTTTCATCTTTGTGATATACAATAAAATAAAGTAAAAGTATGTTTTCAAATACGATTTCAGATAATGCGTTCTTATCAGTAATTTAAATAACTGTATGATTCACGACAAACGATTGTACATTCTACCATTATCTTTGACTCATTAAATGTAATTGTGATTAAACCTAAATAAGAATAACCTCTGTAGAGATAAACGAAAGAGTATCTTATCAAATTAAAAATATATAAACATCATTTATTTTATAAATATTTAAAAAAAAAGCAAATGCGTTGTTGTTGTTGTTCGAAAAGACAAATATTGGGCTTGAGAAATACCGAATAATTTAATGGACTATGTGAGAGATAACAAAATAAAACTAAAAACCGGCCAAGTGCGAGCCGGACTCGCACACGGTAGGTTCTGTACCATTATCTATAAATCTTCTGTTTTTAGTATTTGTTGTTATAGCGGCCACAAAAATATATCATCTGTGAAAATTTCAACTGTCTAACTATCACGGTTCATGAGATACAGCCTGGTGACAGACGGACGGACGGACGGACAGCGTCCCGTTTCACCCTTTGAGTACGTAACCCTAAAATACTGAAGATATGCCTCGTGTCTCATGACTAGGAAAAACGAGATGCACCGACACCAAATAAGTGAAGGATTATGGGCAAGAAAATTATGTTAAATATTTAAAAAATATATCGCAATTTACATATATGAGTATTTAATTTAAGTATAATAATTATTTAACTTGAGTCATGTCCGTCTAACCGTATAAATCTACATATTTATTGTTTCAAAGGAAAACCTCGAGTTTATTTGTAATTATTATTTTAAATTCATTGTGATATCTTTAAAACTATTAACTTATAAGTGACTATCAATTATTATTTATTTAATTTTTAATTAATTATGTATTTAATTATTTTCCTTTTTTTAACGCTGGAATATCGCATTACGCGTGGGGGAATCCCCGGGAACAGTGGGGGGGGGCTTGCCGGTGTCCAAGGCGCCGAGTGTGCCCCGAACATCGGAATATCCACTAAAAAACCAGCGGTACCTTTCCCGTCCTAACGAGCTACCGTGACGCTCTGACGGTAATTTAATTATTTTTCTAACCTAACTGAGACTAGGCAACTATTATAATGTGATTCTTAAATCACTAACCTAACATACATTATGTGAACATCAACCAACGCACACGCGGAGGAAGAAACCGACGGCGAACGCAAGTGATAATGTAATTTACAAAAACAGTGAAAAACGAATATGATATCATCAAATGATGCCGGGTTTTTTTAAATTAAATAATAATTATTATTTTAAAAAGATTATTTTATAATTTATTCTTGAATATATTAAACCATCAAATTAAAAAGAAGACGTAATTTTTCTTTAAATGCGCCAAACAGCACAGTATGTAAATTAATTAAATTAAATATTTAAATATATATATATATACCTTAAGCATCATCATATATATGTATATATGATCATCATCATAATCATATCTATATGATGATGCTTAAGTTTTAAATCCATCGTTCAATCGTTTTAACGTTATCTGTCTAATGGATTTTAGAACAAGGGCCACACGATCACGTAATCTATTTTAGTAGTTTAAGTAATTTTAACTTAACTAGTCAAGTAATTTTATTTTAACTTAAGTAAATTAAACTGAAAAACAACTTATATGGGAAAAAATATCATCAATATCTTTAAATCAAAAGAATTTAAAAGAACACTACCTAACCACAAAAATTACATTCATAAACAGTCTGTAACAAAAACCCTGTCCGACCCGTGAAGCAGTTATTAGATATCGTGAGTCGGTTCTATTTATGTTATCAAAATCATATTTAAAATACTAAATAAAAAATTTACCCCGAATAAAATTTAATTTAATTAAATGACGAAAATTACATGGCAACAAAGACGCGGGCGACAGCACTCGATAGCTCTTACCTATCGGGTAGCTAGGACACGAGGTCATGACCTCAGTTATATCCATGAAATTTTCGTCATTTACAATAGAAAATGACAATTAATATTTTTAATGGGTAATTTTTCCTCACCTCACCTCACGATACCTAATAACCGCTTCACGGGTCGGACAGGGTTTTACACACTGTACACACTGTATATACATACGTAAGGTTTATTGAGGTCATTAGAATTTCAAATCTCAAGACTCAATGCTACCTAACTGCTACCGTGTCTCTGCTACAGTTCGAAATTTGTACTATATAAATCCCGTATGTATGTGTAAACGAACGGTGTGTACACATGTGCGCGTGGTGCGCGTGGTGCGCGCGGGGCGGAGCGTACCTCATGTCGGGCGAGAAGTCCGGCGCGCAGGCGTACCCGGCGACCATGTGTCCGGTGAAGGTCTTGCGGCGGTTGAGCTTGAACCGGTTGAGCGCGCTGAACACGACGATCTTGTTGTCCATGGACTGGCACGCCAGCCACTTGGCGTTGGGCGCCGCCGCCACGGCCGGCAGCGAGTGCATGGACGGGTCCGCGATGTACTTCATGTCCACGGGGATGTCCCTGCGACCGCCGGGAGTACTTATATACATACATATTTTTTATGCTGATCTAACATTCCATACCATATTCTATTATTCCTATGTTCTGCTCGACACCGCTAATCCCGCAGTAGTGAGTTCAAAGCTAAAAGTGACGCGATTCTTTTATCAATAAATTTCCATATATCATGGATTATACAAGTCGGCATTCGGACACCCATCGGAATACCGGACATTATGACATTATCACCGTCACTTTTGAATGTGTGCGCATACTTGTGCAATACGTGTCTTCCTTGAAAATGGCCGCCCTCGTGAAGTGAACATGACCGTCATCATCGTCTCTTATCATCAGTAGTACCCGCTGGAAACCTACGTACCTACTGCTTATCACTCAATTTACACAATCAGATATATAGCACAGGTTGGCGGACTAGCATATGGGCCACCTGATGGTCAGGGGTCACCAACGCCCATAGACATTAGCATTGTAAAAGATGTTAACCGCTTACATCGCCAATGCGCCACCAACCTTGGGAACTAAGATGTTATGTCCCTTGTGCTTGTAATGACACAGGCTCACTCACCATTCAAACCGGAACACAACAATACCAAGTACTGCTGTTTAGCGGTAGAATGTCTGATGAGTGGGTGGTACCTACCCTGACGAGTTTGCACGAAGCTCTACCACCGAGTAACATCTCATGCATACAAACATACACAGTACTTTATGTTAACAACCGAACTATATAAATGAATAACTAGTATTTCGCAATTCGTACCACTCCCACACGCGCAGACTCTTGTCGTCGGAGGTGGTGACGAACCGCCGGTTGTCGTCCACGAACGTGATGGTGTTGACGGCGCCCAGGTGCCGGTCGTACTCCTGCACTATCTCGCCGCTGCGAGTGTCCCACTATAGACATACGAACACACAAACATAATAAATAAAATAATAATGTCTCCTCTCTCGCTAGCTGGTACTGCTGCAGATCATGACGTATCGGGTCCGAATATTAAACAATATGATAAACTACCGAATAATTGATAATTTTATATTACTAACTACGTTACACATAATGTACCAAAATTCGTGTCCGACCCGTGAAGTGGTTATTAGGTATCGTGTGTCGGTTCTATTTATGTAATAATTTTTAAAATACTAAGCAAAATTATTACTTCAAAAATATATTAATTGTGTTTAACGAAACTGTTGGTGGTAAAAACGTGGACTACTGAGGTCATGACCTCGTGTCTTAGTTACCCGATAGGTAAGAGCTATCGAGCGCTATTGCCCGCACCTGTGTTGCCACGTAATTTCCATCATTTAATTAAAAAAAAAAAAATCGGGGTAAATTTGACCACTTCACGGGTCGGACACGAATTTTGTTACTCGCTGTATATTATTTTATTTTTTTTCTTTTGAAAAACACACTTACAGACATGCACACAAAGCATTTACAAATTATAATGCAATAAAATAATATTCATATCTAAAATCTTCTATCTTTATATCTAATATGATACATACAACAAAGCTAAAAAAAATATTAAAAATGTCTAAATTTAATGTTCAAAAATCAGTAAAAAAAAGCAATCAGAGAAATCCTAATTAAAATTATTAATAATTAAAACGAATCATATGAGTTTTACTTATTTCCAAAGATTGAACGTGTCATAAAAAATGTCGATGACATGAATTGATTTAATATTAAAATATATACCACTTGGTGGTAGAGCTTTGTGCAAGCTCGTCTGGGTAGGTACCACCCACTCATCAGATATTCTACCGCAAAACAGCAGTACTTGGTACTGTTGTGTTCCGGTTTGAAGGGTGAGTGAGCCAGTGTAATTACAGGCACAATGGACATAACATCTTAGTTCCTAAGGTTAGTGGCGCATTGGCAATGTGAGCGATGGTTAACATTTCTTACACTGCCAATGTCTATGGGCGTTGGTGACCATTTACCATCAGGTGGCCCGAATGCTCGCCCGCCAACCTATAAAATAAAATAAAAAAAATAATAAATAAAATGAATGAATACAAGAGCCGAGATGGCCCAGTGGTAAGAACTCGTGAATCTTAACTGATGATCGTGGGTTCAAACCCGGGCAAGCACCACTGAATTTCATGTGCTTAATTTGTGATTATAATTCATCTCGTGCTTGACGGTGAAGGAGAACATCGTGAGGAAACCTGCATGTGTCAAATTTCACTGAAATTCTGTCACATGTGTATTCCACCAATCCGCATTGGAGCAGCGTGGTGGAATAAGCTCCAAAAACCTTCTTCTCAAAAGAGGAGAAGAGGCCTTAGCCCAGCAGTGGGACATTCACAGGCTGTTACTTTATGAACGAATACATACACATATAATCTTCTTGTCGGACGTGCCGGCCACGAACAGATGCTGCTTGTCTTCGTCCGGGTTGAACTTGGCGCAGTACGGGACCTTCCGCGACGTGAACCGAGACACGCACTCGCCCGTCTCCGTGTCCCACAGCTTTATGTAGCGGTCGTAAGCTACGATGCAGAAACTCGCCGTTTATTATCGTGACTTCATTTCGACACTCAATATATAATCAATATATATGAAATAGACAGGCGCACTGGCAAATGGGTCACCTGGTGGTAGGTGGTCAGCACCGCCCGCATAGACATTTTTTTTTTTGTTGTATTGGTAGGCGGACGATCATATGGGCCACCTGATGGTAAGTGGTCACCAACGCCCATAGACAATGGCATTGTAGGAAATGTTAACCATTCCTTACACCGCCAATGCGCCACCGACCTTGGGAACTAAGATGTTATGTCCCTTGTGCCTGTAATTAGACTGGCTCACTCACCCTTCAAACCGAAACACAACAATACAAAGTACTGCTGTTCAGCGGTAGAATATCTGATGAGTGGGTGGTACCTACCCAGACGAGCTAGCACAAAGCTCTACCTCTATATGAAGCTAGCTCTTCGCCCGCGACTTTGTCCACCAAAATTTAAAAACTATTATTTAACGTAAATTAGCATTTTTAATAGACTAAACGCAGAACAGTTGCAGTTTGTTCAAACCGTGACAATTTTCTTATTTACAGATTTTTTATAACCGTCATAACTTCTAAACCAAAAGTCCGATCCGAATAATTTAAAGCGGAATTTACTAGTACATAATCAACCTTAACTATCAAACAATTTAAACGGATAAGGATTAATATCATGATAACAGTATCACCACTATTCGATTCCACCAGTATTCGAACTTATTAATTTAAACAAAAACTGTTATTGTGGCTTAACTATAATAGTTAGGCATACACCATCGCGGATTTTTTGGTGAGCCATTATACGTACTATTAACGTAACACTATACGTAACTTTTTACACTGGCTCGCTCAATCTTTAAACCGGAACACAACAATACTGAATATTGCTGTTTGGCGGTAGAGTATCTGATGAGTGGGTGGTACCACCTCAGGCGGGTTTGCGCAAAGCCCTACCACCAAGTGCATCGTTTTGACTTTAACAACAGACACGCCAACAAACCATCATTTCCTACCATATTATAATGGAGTTGATGTAGTGTTACTATATTTCTTAAAACTTTATTTACCACAAAACATAAAAAAGCCACGAGTCTATTCCACTCTGCCCAAAAACACTCGACTAAAAGTTAAAAATACATACCAGGAAAGACAACTTCGTAACACGAATGGGGAGTGTGGGCTATTACATATGGCAACACTTCAATATTTTAAATGTAAACAAAAAAGAAATTACCCGCAGATAAGAATCTATCGCCTGAATTATTGAAATTAATATCTCTGACGGCCTGCCTGTGACCGAAGTACGTTCGTATGCAGCGTCGCTCTCCATAAACCTCCCAGATCTAAACAGAATTTAATATTTTAAGAACCAAAAAACATATTCGTTAATAATATAGGATACAATTTAGTCATTTATGACAAAATGGTATTTTACTCTATATGTCAAAAAAATTAAAAATACATTATTGAGATAGCTTAGGTGGAATTAGGAAAATGTTAGTTTTCATTTGTAACTTTGTTACTTTCGTAACAAGAGTAACATTAATTTAAAAAGCGCACCGACGTCATGACCACAGAGCAATAAGGCGTCCACAGCGTTTAGCATTAATAATAATAATAATAATTTCTTTTTTTCAATTCTTTATCATCATTACAGAACGTAATTGAGACACTTTTTAAAAAAGGGTGTAGTATTCAAAGCTTTTATTATATTGATTAGTTCAGACAGTATAATTAATATAAGGAAAATATATAAACTCTGCTATATATATATATATATATATATATATATATATATATATATATATATACAAGAGATAAAATTAGAATACAACTAAGCTTAAATAGTTAAAGTAGCTAAACGTCAAATAACGCATTAAATTTGAAAATGTAAATTTAAAATGCATTCCATGCCACTTATGGATTAAATAAAATATTTTACAATTTTACGATCGTGGTATATGAGCAGTAAGCCGAGATGGTCCAGTGGAAGGAACGCGTGAATCTTAACCGATGATCGTGGGTTCGAACCCGGGAAAGCACCACTGAATTTCATGTGCTTAATTTGTGATTAAAATTCATCTCGTGCTTGACGGTGAAGGAAAACATCGTGAGGAAACCTGCATGTGTCAAATTTCACTGAAATTCTGTCACATGTGTATTATTCCACCAATCCGCATTGGAGCAGCGTGGTGGAATAAGCTCAAAAACCTTCTACTCAAAAGAGGAGAAGAGGCCTTAGCCCAGCAGTGGGACATTCACAGGCTGTTACTTTATACATACATATACAACAAACATGTGAGCTCATTTAATGTATTTAAGACAAAACTATCAGAACATATTACTCGAAACTACCCACTTTAGAAATAAATACATTAAATGGGTAAATAAAAAAAAAAAAAATGATTAGCTTGTAATTGATTACGATCACTTAGTTTTACTGTAATTTTATTGTTTCCATGTAAGTGACTTTGTCACTTTTATGGAAAATAAAGATCTTTAAACCGATATAACGTGATACCTTGACCCTGCAGTCCATGCCGGCGGACAGCATGAGGTGCGCCGTGCGCGGCGACCAGCGCACCGCGCAGACGCCCTTGCTGTGCCCGCGCCACGTGAACACGTGCGCCTGCGCACAGACAGGTTACAGAACAAACAATAATCAGTAAATATAGCGTTAGTTTTGATTTGTGCATGACTAATGGCAACACTGACAGTGACATAAGACGCTTTGACAGTTACATGAGTTCAAAATCATTGTTTTGGGAACACTCGACTGTGCTTCACGTGTACACATAGTTCGTCAACAAGTAATATGAAACATAAAAAAGTCCTAGACTACTGCAACAAATATAACTATCACAAAGTTTTCATATAACTCTTATAATTATTAATATAGAAATATATATCTAATTATATAAATAAATAGTGTTTTAATTGTAAACAACTGAATATTTACTTTCGGCAGGAAACACTTATCCGGTGGTGTATCGCTTCGTAAGTGAGTCTCACTCCTAGGAGCCTCAATCCAGGATCGACCTTGGTAGTCTGTCGCTTTGTCGACTGGAAATATTTAGACATAGATTAAAAAATATCCATTTTTAATATTATTATATAGATAACCCGCTGTAATCCGAAAATGTTTTGCAAGACAGTGATGCATGATCGAATTCATCGGTCGATAGATTACTACTGACCCCTTTTAGTCAGAAACATTTTTTTATTACGTGGTAATTCACAAATTTCTTAGCTGCTATGCCACGAACAAGTCACAACACGTTTAAGCATATCATTGGAAACTAGGTCCACAATATCCCTTACAAGATAGTCTACTAGACCAATGAGGCTTGGTCTACCAAAATTATATGTATCAATAAAATGTAATGTGTTCTAACTAAATATTAAATTATTATTTACACAAATATAATTGCCTGCCTAAATTAATATTAAAGTATATATTTAAAAAAATATCCGTTGTTGACAATCATTTTGTAATCTGAAATTTAATGTCAACAAAACAAAGATTGATTAATTATCTGTGAAATTGTGCAGACTTCTCATAAATATTACAATTAAATATTATTTTTATACCAAAACCACATTAAAATATTTATTATATGCATTATACAATAAAGTCCTTTTAATCCAGACTTACGGAAATTCATCCAGGATCTGGTACCATCTAGATTCTAGACTATAGTCTTAAATATTTATATATAATAATAATAATAATAATATCCTGAGACGTTAATCACACACGGCCATCTGATCCCAAACTAAGCAGAGCTCGTACTATGGAAACCAGACAACTGATATACTTACATATACTACTTTTCTTTTGTAAATACATACTTACATAGATAATTACACCCAGACTCGGGACAAACAGACATGTTCATGCACACAAATGTCTGTGCTGGGTGGGAATCGAACCCACGACCTGCGGCGCGAAGGGCAGGCATATACCAACCACGCCAACCGGCTCGTCAACTCGTATAAGCGATGGTAACTACCATATAACCATAATTTATATTAATAACTGAAGTACACTTACTGTGGAATATAGATTTCTCTTCCAATGGTTTATCATCATCAACCTTGCCTTTCTTCTGTCTCTTTGCGAGGATCTCTTCAAGCTCTTTCGCCTCATCTCCTTCTGGTTTCATTACTCTGGAATTATCAAATAAAAAAATTAATTCACTATACGTAAAAGCTTTATTATCCGTACATTTCTAAAATTACATAAGTAGCAAAAATTAAATATAAATCTCATTCTTTTGAACATAGTTCTGTGCTTAAGCTATTCATTAAATAGTTCTTTTCAATAATGATAATTTATTACTTTCAACGACATACTGTACTGAAGTGTATAATTATAATATTTTTATTTTAGAACTTATTGTAGCATTGGTGACTTACTTTGATTTATTTCTAGGCATACATCATTATTTATTTATTTGGGAAACGTACATCACAGTATACCACACAAACATTTGATATCAAAATAAGTGTCACATAAGCCAACAAAGTTTCCACTGTTATGTTAAAACATGGAGTGAACCTACTAAGAACAAGTTAAAAAAAAACAAACAAAAACAATAAGAATATTAATGACAAATAGAGTTTTTTAATGATGTTACATTACTGTAACATTTATTGTAATTGTCACATGCTCTTACCAAAAAGCGATTTTTGGCATAGTTTGTTCTACATAACGGGACATAAAAGGTATGCTTTGAACAGGCAAAGGTATGTGGACACTTGATATAAATGTTGTCGACTAAGTACACTGAATCAACATAGTTATTTATAATTTTATAAAGAAAAACCTGATCATGGCATTCTCTATTATTTTCTACAATTATAACTTTATACAGCGTGTAACAAAATTCGTGTCCGACCCGTGAAGTGGTTATTAGGTATCGTGTGTCGGTTCTATTTATGTAATAATTTTTAAAATACTAAGCAAAAAATTTTTCCCAGAAATTTCAATTAAATTGTATTTTCATTCAATGCCTACAGCAATATGTGTATTTAATAAAAAAATCTTACCTCTGTTCACCCTCATACCCTCCCCAAGGTCCCAGGAAACCAGTCACATCTTGTGGATTGTCATTTTTCTTTCTTTTCTTTTTATCTAGCGGTCTCTTCTTTATGGTCTCAAAGACTGTTTTACCGGCTGCTTCTTCTGGTAGAGGTACCATCTCTGATACTGAAAAATTAAATATATTGTAATTAATATAACTATTATCACTTAGTGTGAAATTTTCAGAAATTTTATTTTCTATAATAAATAATAATAATGGTCCTTCCGACCGATTTCGGCCACGACGGCCAATCTCAAGAGAGATTAGCCAACTGCACAGGAGATATTACAGTGTACAAGTGTGAGTGCAAATACAGGAGCACTCTCTATTCCCTAACTTTCATAGCTCGATGAGACAGCAATCCAACACGACCGGAAAGAGTTCAGGCGCAGGACCAACGCTATGCTTTCTTGGCAATTTGGTATCCAACAGATGGCCATTTTTTGATGACCTTATATCATATCATATAAAACACTTAATAATTTCCAAAAAACAATAAAATAATCTTGTTCATTGCCCTGAATTAACTTAATAGATGTGTTTTATTTATTCTATACATATTTGATAAAATATTTCAAAATTTTATTAAAAGACTAGTATAATTTTTTTTTATATAGTATTTAATACTTGATTTAAATTAATAATACAAATGAGAATATATAGCATGAGCAGAGATGAGTAATGCTCTGTGCAATTTTGGTAAAAAAATTTATGTCTATATATGACATGAAAATTTTTACCAAAATTGACCAACAACTATGTATTGTTTTTACATACCGACGATGGAATCTCCTTTTTCATCAACAATAGGTTCCGTGGATGGATCTACAGCGAAACCGTAACTAGTAAATGTCCTTCTTTGATTCTCAAACTGAAATTCACTAATGTGGGCCTTCTCTACATAACCAGATAGAATGTTTCTCGTTGCTTTCATTTGTTGTGTCTGAAATGGATTTTCCGGACCATATGTTGGGGCATATAATTCCTCATATTTTGGATTATGCGTTAATTCTTGATTGTGATGTAAAAGAACTCTCGTGTCTTCATTAAGCTAGAAAAAATAAAGTTAATGTAAAATCATATTGGTTACAGTAACAATAATATATCTTAACATTTGATAAGTATACCGTTGGAACAACTGTAGGGGCTGCGCATATTTGCATCTTTTTAGCAATAGATAAGTCGGGAGCAACAGGTTTTAAATGTGTCAACAGTGTCTCGTTGCTATGTTTTTGACTTGTTTCTGTATCATTGTCTGATTCATCTTCTGAACTACTACCATAGTGTTTTATATTTAACATTATTTACTAACAAATGAAAACAAAAATATGGTCAAATATGCTGTTCTTTATTTAATGATCTAATAAATTTTGCAAACACATCAGAAATATTGCATTTTGCAATAACAATTCACAAACACACTTCACAACTTCACAATGATGCTTTGGCAGATGACAAATTGAGTTTGACACAGGTACACTAAATGTGTTGGCTGCTGTAATAACGTAAGAGGTAGATTAAAGTATATAAAGATAGGTTCAAATTTAATTTTGCTCTAAACATTTCTTAACAAAACTGTAAATATATTATAAATATAACTGAAATATATGTAGAACTCAGGGTGAAAAATTGTTACTTGTATTGATGTACATGATATTAAGATTTTTTTTGTGTATAGATTTCATTAATCAGAATGACAACCTTACAAAAAAAATCTATAGTCAGGTGACGAGTTCTTGTGACAGCTTCCATTTCAAGAAATTTTCGCCCAAAATCAACAAAAAAATACAAGAAAATGGCTCTCCAAGCTGCAGTAAAAGGAAAACTCATCAGTGTTATAGGAGATGAAGTAAGTAGTCATTATTTAAAATCCTCCATACTTTTATCATTTCCCAAAATAAATATTTAAGCTTTGTTTCATTACTAAACAATAACTATTTAAAATATACACTTAATATTTGAAACATTCAAATTCTATTTATATATTAATAACTTAACGCTTTCAGGACACTTGTGTCGGATTTCTCCTTGGAGGGATCGGCGAAATCAACAAGAACAGACATCCAAATTTCATGGTAGTTGACAAAAGTAAGTTTTTAGCTAAATTGTGCGAAGTAAAAGAAAGATCATGTACCTCACTTTACAAATTAAAATATTTGAATAATATATTTTGTTTTAATCTATTACAGATACTCCAGTAAGTGAAGTTGAAGATTGTTTCAAGAGATTCGTTAAACGTGATGATATTGACATCATTCTGATCAACCAAAACATTGCCGAAATGATCCGGCATGTAATCGACTCGCACACAGCACCAGTGCCAGCAGTATTAGAGATTCCATCAAAGGACCACCCCTACGATGCTTCTAAAGATTCCATTCTCCGTCGTGCTAAGGTATTTATATTATAATATATATATAAATTTAATATAATTTTCTTAGACTAAAATATTTACATTGTCATATGTCATAAATATGTTTATTTTTAATCATTAAATATCTCAAAGAAAATGTGAATCTGATGGCATTCATTTCATATTTTCGCGTTAATAATTGTGACTACTGATGTCAACATTATGCATCATCTATACAGGTGTAACAAAATTCGTGTCCGACCCATGAAAATACAAAAACTACTTAAAAAAATATATTAATTGTGTTTAACGACACTGTTGGTGGTTAAAACGTGGACTACTGAGGTCATGACCTCGTGTCTTAGCTACCCGATAGGTAAGAGCTATTGCCCGCACCTGTGTTGCCACGTAATTTTCGTCATATAATTAAAAAAAAAAATTTCAGTATATATTTTTTGCTTAGTATTTTAAAAATTATTACATAAATAGAACTGACACACAATACCTAATAACAACTTCATGGGTCGGACACGAATTTTGTTACACGCTGTATATATAAGAAAAAACTACTCATCACAAGATCTATTTGCCCAATTGAATTGAAATTTTTCACAGTTACTTCTTCCTTTACTCAAATCCTATACAAAAGACCTTCTTTATCTACCCTTGCATAGCCGGGACAATTAGCTAATATAAGAAAATAGCTTTCATCCATATCCATTTCAAAACATTTCATGGTCGGTAATAATGTGATGCATTAGTTTAAACTGTTTACAGCTGTCAATTATATTGCAAGATTGAGAAACATTGAGAGTGATATTTTCTTTTTCACTATTTATATTAAGATATATAAATAAAAAAAAAAACATGTATAAAGTATGTCTATTCATTATAATTAAATTATCACATTTTAAAATATAGTACATAAATAGTTCAATTAATTAAATATCAACAATACCAACAAATTCTGCTTTCATTGTTTCACGTCTATATTGTTTTATAGGTACACGTGTGTTTTAAGAGTTGGCACGCATTGAATAATATCAAAAATATATCACATTTACGTACAAAGCTTTTTAAGGCCTTAACATTTATGGCCAATTTTGACCATATTCTGGTTGCCTGATCATGTGATAAACCAGATTCAAATAAATCATTTGACGTAGCAACTATAAAAAGTTTTGTTCTACTACTACGGGATCAAGCATCATAATAAAAGAAAAAAAAAATCATTTTAAAAGTTTTTACAAGCATTTTATACTATTTTAGTTACAAAAAAAAATTATTATTATTTAATAACAAAAATTCATTTTATTTTTTTGATTACAGGGCATGTTCAACCCCGAAGACTTGGTACGCTAAAATAATATTAAAAACAATGCATGAGTTTTTGTCTGACTGCAACAGACTGGCAGTTGTATATATGCCAATTATGAAGAAAACTAACAAACAAATTAATTTCGATGTGGATTTTGCATTTAATAATTTTCAGTTTGCATTTTTGACAGTTTGAAATAACATTCCGCACAGATAATATTTTATATTTTTATCCTGTTAAACCTGTATGATAAACCAATTATATAGATAAAAACTATTTAAATTGAAATATTAATAAATTATTAGTTCTATAAAATGAAAAATTGTATAAATAATAGATTGTTGAAGTTGTATTATAATATATCACAATACATGTTTGTTTTATTTATCCTTAATTAACATGTGCATGTTACTGTGGTTATAATTTTTGTTGGTCTTTGTTTTGTTTTTCTTTCGCACAACGTGAGGTGTAAGGTAAGACTAGCGTTTACTATAATTACTTATCACATTTTACATAGGCTATTTATCTATCTTTCTTTTTTTCAGTCAATGTTTGGTGCCGAAAACTACGCAACATAACTACTTTCTTTCTAAAATGTAGTTAGTATAAAAAAATATAATGTATTCTATATCTAATTATAACATTGTAATTTATATGCTTATTTAATAAAACAATTAAAAATGTTCTATACATTTATTTACATGTATTATTAACAACTTACACATAATAATACTATTCGCAAACATACAAAATATTACAGTGCACACTTATTACACAGATAATAACAATTACTCAATACTATTTGGTGTTGATATATAATCTATTACCCGTAGAGAGAACGAGATGCGGTGAGTGGTTACTTTAAATTCTGATCATGTTGTTTTTATTAATCGTCGAATTCAGCGATGTCATTTTCAGTTTTCTTGTGGCCTACCCAATCCCATTTCGAGTAATGTAGTTTAGTTTTCTTGAATTTAGGATTCTTTGAAGTAATACGAACGAAGACACGGCGACCGAAGAGAGGCTGTAACTGTCTGAAGTTGTCAACCAGAGGGAGGTTCAAATTGGAGAGGAGACCGCGGAAGTTATCCATCTGAAAAATAATACAAGTTTTTAAATTATGTTAAAGTTTTTTATTATTATGTAAATTATTGATACATTTTTAATAATTATGATATTCGATTTTCTATTGTCAATAATTAACAGTAGGAACAAGCATTAAAAGCATAGAGAAGTAAGAGAAGATGACGATATTTTTAATTTTAATAATTCTCTATATATAATTGATTATTTTATAAATCAGTGAAAGTGAATAACAAAGATTAGTTAGTAGTGATAATACGTTCAGTGTTCTTACCTGGAATACGGAAATTGGTAGATAATCAGAGAATACAACCCATGTAACAGCTTCAGCGCAGGGAGGGGTGGTGAGGGAGCCCTTGTAGGTATAGAAACGTTCGCTATCGAGACCTGAAAGGATGGAGGACAGGGAGAAGGTGTGTGGTAGCTGCATGGTAGTGTTATAGTTCTCGATAGCTGATAGATTCTTTACAATTGGAGTGAGAAGCTTAGCGTCGAATTCGACAACCTGAAATAATATGATAAAATTATTGTTGTGTTGGTACTACTGTTATTATTAAAGTTTCTAAACGTGAACAAATTATGAAAAAAATACAACGCCTCGAACAGTCACGCGATATAAATTTGGTAACCGGTACATAATATTAAGTAGTAATTTACGAAAGAAACGCATAATATGTTGTAGATGTAAGCAGAAGTCGAAATTAAATTACTGTTGCGTCTACGTTTAAAAAAGATAGATATATGTTTTAAATTATATCGATTGGAAAAACATTTAGCGGTATAATTTATATAAGTACTGTTAATTATTATATTAAATAAAAAAGAAGTAAGAGCCACACTAAAGTTTAATTATACCAAAGCCTAACTATTCTCTACTTTAGAGGATAAGGTTTGGAGCCTATTTCACCACGCTGTTTCAATTAGAGTGGTGGATACATTCTCCCATATTAATATAGATGGAATAATTTATTTTAAATAGTAGTTGTGGTGGGTACTTTTGTTTATATCACGAGAATTGTTATAATTAAAAACTTCATAATTTTTATATATTATAAAAGTAAAATGACTTTGATAATGATTTGATAAATATTTGTTAAGCGAAAAGGTCGCTTAACTTATATTTAATATGTAATAGCATGTCAATTTTAATTCGTAATTGTAATTCATAAGTATTCAAAATAATATTTAAAAATATATGGACTTTTTGGTAGCTTTACAATTAATTTTCGATGTTAATTCACGATTCAACGGCGATTTAAGAGCGTCGAATGATGTTAATTTTAATTTGAATATAATTACCTGGTAGAAGAAAGCGAGTACACAAAGTCCATCAGGATGTTGGAGTGCTTCAGCCAAGCTCCTGTATTTCTTGTTCCTATGGATAATGTGCATTTCAAGGGGAAGCCGCATGTCATTCAGAGTATGTTCTGAACCTCGGTTGTTCTTGTCGCCCCAATGGAAGTGCAGACCTTCGATCTCGTACTCATTATCGAGTGGCCCTCCAAAGATGTATGGTAGGCGAAAACCTTTCTTTTCTTCCTCGGACGAATATTTGGGTATTGTGAGTGCAACTGTAAATCGATTTACGATTTAATGTCCTCCTGACCGATTTTAGTTTCAGTGTCCAATCTTTCATGAGACTTGGCCACCGTGACCGTAATTTTATTTCAAAGTATTTTCATACGGCTATAATTCGTTGGTGTTGTACAGAAGGACATCGTTACTTTTACATTAAATTCAACAAAGTTATATTAAAACTAGTTTATATTTATTATTACAAGTAATGTGGAACCATGGTCTCTTTCGAAAAAACCGAAAAAAATGTCACCAGGTTTTGGCATTTCGATACATAGACACCATTAGATCGGATTATTAATAAAAAAACTATTCATATAAAATGATTTACCTGAATGTCCATTATTTGTGACGGTCAGAGGTCCAGGTAAGGGGTTTTGATAACCGATCATTTCCATGGCTGGAATGGAAATAGGGATGGCCTGTCGAGCGGATATGGCTATGGGTGATTGCTGACGACCACCACAAGCTGGGTGCAGCACCGCCCAACGCCGTTGATCAGATGCTCTATAACCCCATCCAACGACGAAGGAAACTAGACAGTGAAATTATTTTATAAGTTATTATATTCAAATTATACATATATTTAAGTTGGCGTGATTTCGGTATAAATAGAATTGCTATTCTATTTCATCATCCCATCTCAACCTGTGGTTGAAGGAACTAAAACGTTTTTTTAACAGTTGAAACTTCACACGCCATAAATGCGCATAGTTTGCAAATCATCAATATCACATTGAATCAAATTATAACTTGCGAAAGTATGATTAAATTACTGACGTCCCGAAGATATATAAATTATTTATATATTATATTTATACCTATGCATTTGAAGTTCCAAAGCTAAGAATTTATTACCGCTATTTGTGGACTGCGTGCTTCTCATTTTGATAGGTTATAAGATATTCTTTTAAAAAATATTTAGTTATATATATATTTTTTTTAATTGTTCGCTTGGTGTACCTAAAATCGTTGATTCAAAATGAAACCTTTTTAAATACTTACGTTGTGAAATCATTTTAATTACTAATTTTCTAATGGGTAGTTAATAATTGGTTCGAAACCTGCTACATCGCTAAATAATACTACGAGTAGCTCTATTTCGTCTGTCAGATAATGATCAAGTCTACGAAACGCTACAATTTGCGTAGCTCGATAATTGAAATTTGATGAAATCTTTACCATTTCAATTATAAATTACCAACAAATCAATAGGTCATTAAAATTTAAATATATTCTCCCGAATTAATACGTGTCGTGATTAGGAATAGATAATTTATTTGGATTTAAGGAACGGTCTAAGACTAAAGCGACCCGATATGCTTCATTTGATATTCACAACGCGAACCAAGGGTATTGCTGCGGTTTTGAAGACAAATTTATTACACTTAATTATGCTAACATAGCTTAAATTATTCGTGTAACGAGTTATGGCATTTTTTTATTATGGCGCGTGGCTATTAATCATTCTGTATACGATAAAATTGTGCCGTTTGTGATTGACGACAATTGCAAGATTTCTTCAATATTTTTAGTAAAGAATATAAATTATTTTTAAAATAGTTTCAGGATTTCCTTTCAGATTAGAATATGAATTTGCCTAAGCAAATGGGGCCTAATTTTAAGTGGTAATACTCCAAGTTTTTTTTTTATAATTGCAGTTTTTTGTCAAAATATGTGATAATAGATATGATATATTAGTGGTGACATTAACCATAAAAAAAGTGTAAATTATTCTGTTAAAAAAGTGGTAATCATATAAATTATAGAATATACTTGACCGTGTGGTTCCTACATAGCTATCTACGTCTTTAACCACGAGTTGCAAATGTTTATAAAATACTGACAATAATAATTACATGTCCAGCTAATGATGGCCTCTTACATATTAAAGCATCCTGAAAATAATACACGTCTACAAAATTACAGTGAGGTCTACATTTAAATTGAATATAATAGTTTACAAATTATAATACATTTTAATATAATTATAGACTTCACAATGTGGATTTAACCAATCGTAAAGCAATATAGGAGTTCGCCTACTCGCTACATCTACATGACTTTAAACGAGCATAATTTTGTTACTCGAAAACGAACTTATGATTCTATCAAATCTCTATACATGATAATGGAAATTTCTAGACTATACCAATGCCTATGTTTTGCGTTCACGATTAGAAATGTGTTTTGTAACTAATTACAAATTAAGAAAAAATAAAGAAACAGGAGCTTCAAAATCTTCTATGTCCACTTGGTTAGCTCTAGAGAAAAAAAAATAAGCTCAGCGACTGTTACTTCCACAAAAATTCACTTTAAGGTTGAGTTTTGGAAATATGGTAGAAATGTAGCTACAAGGGGTCCGCCGGAAACAGCTAAATTTTAAAAGTGGTCTATGGGGAAGAAAAGTCTGGGAATCTCTGCGTTAAAGGAAAGATGAAATTATTTGGATCAGCAAAAAATTAACACTCAATTATGATTTCGTTAAGTGGGTGCCACAAAATTTTTGCCTGGGGTATCAGTGGCCCTAAGGCCGGCACTGCATTCATATATTCGAAACTGATACAATAGTTCTGATGTTTATTTGTCTAAGCTTAAAGACATCTTTCAATGTTTATGATGTCAAAAACAAAAATAATTCGATTTTCGAAAGGACTAAAGTAACAGACGGCAGGTGAATTATGAGGCAATTTTTAACGGTTGAAAATGAACGGGTAACTTATAAAAACATATTTCTTTATTCAAATAAATTAAAAAAAGTGTTCGTATCAAATAAAACAGCGTACATAATGTTATTATATTAATGATTATTCGATATTAATATTAACATTCCATTTTCACTGACATTCTTTATCGAACAAATGTAAATTTTAACGTTAACTACATACTTGACTATGGAAAACGTCGTCATCCCGAAATATATCGAGCATTCCTCGATAAACAACCTAAGCAAAACCGGAATAGTGATATAATAATAATAATAATATGACCACATACGTATCAATTACAAGTAAAATTATTCAATATATAATTAGAAACAACCTCAATTCGTTATCTCAATCAAAGATTAGTTCGTGACATTTATTGTATTACCATTTATGAGTTATCGCTCATGATAGATACAGTCAGATGTAACGTACAAATAAATTCGGCCTTTGTAGATAATCTAACACAGATTTGAGGTCAGGTTTGCTGAAATTATTTTCACACATAATTGATTGTCCTCTTAGCGATAGTGTACGTAGCACGATTCGCAAAGGCTAGAATCATTTAGACTTTATGCTAATTTACAAATGCATTTTGTAATAAACTCCTGCGTAAAATGATGTAAATAGGTTTAGGTATGAAATCATAATTTTGTTTGGTGTTATTAGTGTTGACAATATTATTTTTTTATTTTTTTTTGGTAAAGAATCAATATTATTAGGATAACCCATTTAAAAAAGAAATGATTGTAATTTATTTAAATTAAATTAATCAGTTTTAATTTTATTAAAATTAATGAAACAATTTGCTAATTTAACCCGTTTTAAAACCTTTTTTTTTATTACTATGAATATCTAAGTGCTAGTAAGTGAAATTTTGACTAAGTATATATCAATAGTTTGTATATAGATAAATAATTATTATTAGTGATATTAAATTATTAAATTTAACAATTTAAATTATAGGCTTTACAATTGTAACGGCTTCGATTTCCGGGCTTTGAGCATAATTCCCAGAAATAAAATTTTCGAGCAATAGTTTTTCATTTGGAACATTGTTTTCTTTTTTAAAATTACGAAATGTTTTTTTTAATGAAAGAGATTGGGATTTGTTATTTTTTTGTCGGATGTTTGTGCGATCCGATGTACGAAAGGAAGAAACCACGTGTTTCAAATGTCTTTCTTGTATGCTTTGTTTAACTCTAAATTTTTATTTACACGCGATGTATAAAGATTTTAAACTATGATAATAATTGATAGCATAATAATAGTAAAACCTTCAACATATCTTAATGCACTAGTTAACGTTTTTGTTACATTAAAACAAAATATTTTTAAACCCATTCATAAAAAGTGATTAAGGTATTTCATTGTACTTCCAAATTTTTTAAATAAAAAATATATTTTGATATTAAAAAATGTAAATATTTTTAAGTTATAAATTATTGTTTTCTGATAATATAAAAAAAAGATAAAAAGATATATAATATATAATTTTTATATGAAAATAAAATGTTTAACTCACCATTTATCGCCAAAATACCGAATACAGCTGAAATTAGCGAATTCATTTTTCACTTTTTTTAATTGATTGCTTTATATAAGATTAAATACTTGATAGCTGATGCTTCCTTCCCCGCAGCTCGCGGTTTATATACTACACATACACATCTTGTGCGCTGCGATTTCAATGGGTTAGCGCGTCATCCACGTGAGAACTAACCCTAAAATATGCAACCTAATATTTTTTTTGTACCTTATTTACTGACATTAATTATATTAATTCAATTTGTTAAAATAGACTAAAGTTTTTAAATGCTATTAACTATGTATCTTTCCTTTATTTATTTCAAAATTTGCTATTTTGTGGTATTTTGTCAACTAAGTGTAAAAAACAGAAAAAAAAAAATTCATCAGTATTTTCATGGCACATAAAAACCAATATCTTAATAGTATGCTGAAAATCTGCAAATCTGTAGAGTAGGTCAAGTTTTACGTTCACAAGCATTGTAGATTAACATTGTGCAGTTTTTTTTTAAAACAGATGCATTTAGTACTTTGTAAGACGATATGTAGGTGTTTGAGCTGAGTTCTAATATATTATTTGTCTTAAATAACATATAAAAACATTTCTTGCATGATGCAAGAAATGATACTTCTGTATCTTTTGCAATACTAGCCAGTCTTCTAAAGGATTTGTCTAATAAACAGTTATACAAATATTTAAACATCAGTATCGATCAAATTGATTTACTCGGTCTACGCCCTATGTCTTTTATGTCATGTGGCATTTCTTACAGCAATCCAATATGTGCTTACCTATTCTAAAATTACTATGTCCAAATATGTACTTACCTATTCTAAAATTACTAATTCCAATTTTAAAGTTTAAAATGTTATTCGCAGTTGTATGGTAAATTTCATATATTGTATATAATTGTATAGAAAATTCGGAAACATTATGGGTATGCTTAAAATCTACACATAACCTTAAAATCTGAATAGGATAGGTAACCTCGATTGCGAGGTTGCTTATTACTGACATTTATTTATTTATTATAGCTTCACCAATAAAAGTTATAATGTTTGAATACTCAGAGATAGTTACCAGTTATGATTAAACAAATTAATTGCACTATTAGTATTATTTGCTTACAGTACGCTTAATATTTAATTATCATCATAAACAAACAAAAATAAATTTAAAATGTATTTTGATACACTGTAGCTATATTTATAAATTAAGATCAATCTTATAATATTATTAAGTACTAGTATTTTTTATTCGAATACGTAATAAACAGACATAAGTAGATGTTATGCTGACAAATTTAAGTGATATTATGTGACAAAGGATATATAAAAAACTTCATATATATTTGGGCAAATTATACTAATTTATAAAGCTGAAGAATTTGTTTGTTTGATCCGGCTAATCTCTGGAACTACTGGTTCGAATTTAAAAATTATTTTTGTGTTGGATAGTCCTTTTATCGAGGAAGGCTCTAGGCTTATTTTTATTAATTATACGCGGGTGAAACCACGGGGCACAGCTAGGATTAATAATCATGATCATATTCTTTAGTAGCCCTAAATATGGTCACATAATATTAATGCTTAAAGGTGAAGCTAAGCCTTAAATTTGAATATTGTAATGTAAATTATAAATATAATAACTATTAAAGGGTTTAAAAACTTGTACGATCTAACAGAGAACTAATGCCAATTTCTGAAAAAGGACTTTATTCTATTGAAATTACCAAAACTTTTAAGTAAATAATATTTTGTACTAATTTTATAGCATAACAACGAAATCTATATCCTCTGAACCCTCATTATATTCACAGTTACAGTATTATATTCACAGGAAAGTTTATAGTGTCATAAGGATAGCTTTGGTCTTAAGGACCTTAACATATTTGATTAGAAGAAAATACTCCCTTAGCGATCAAGTGTTAACTGAAGCCCAATGGGCTCTAGAACAAAGGATGATAGCAAAACACTCTGAGATGATATAAATTATTGGACAACAGTCAAAACAGGCATTGATTAGAATCATAATAAATAATAAGCGACTGACTCGAACACTTTATATAAAAATATTCTATTGTTATCTGTTTAACATCTAGTTCGGCGGTTGATTACTCTATTATTACGAGGAACTTACATACGTAATATATTTTTAATTATATAATTTTATTGTAGATTATATTATATTAATATACAAAACATTGTAAAAGAGCGTAAGACACTATATTTTGTTCTTTAATACATTGAATATTTATTGAAAATATCGTAAAGTGAGTAAAGTAGCAGTAAATGTCCCACTGCTGGGCTAAGGCTTCTCGTCCTTTTGAGGAGAAGGCTTTAACATTCCACCACGCTACTCCAATGTGGGTTGGTGGTAACTCATGAGAGATTATTTTCCGACATTTGTAGGTTGCCTCGCGATGATTTCCTTCATCGTCTATAATGAGGTTAATTATAAAATAAGGACTTGGTAATTCAGTGGTGCTTGCCTGCGTTTGAACAATTTCAGCTTAAGATTCTCGTGTTCCAATAGGTGACCAATAGGTCATTTCGACTCGTCAGCGTTAATATTGGAATCAATATGAAAAATGCACAAAATGTATGTATGACTTTGTGTACATTGATTTATTTATCATAGTAAATCATTTGTACATATATTTTTCATAAATGTGGCATTTTACGAAGTTTTGTTTATTTTTTGTTATTATTTTTTCGTTAATCACGAATTTAATATATATGTAGTATATATAATTATATAAGTATATAGCATGCTCGTTAGTTGAATATCTAACTTATATGACCGCAGTCTGGTACTCGAGGTCCTGGGCTCGAACACAGGTTTTGGCCAATAAACAATTATTGGGATTTTTCGGTCTAGAAATTGGCATTTTATAAGGGTGAGAGATATAGGGGATAGAGAGTGCACTTTAGTTTTCGGGAGACGTATGCACACATAGTATGCTAGTCCATCGAGAATAGTCGTCGTGATAATCGGGTTAGGACGATATCATGATCAATAAAAAAAATACAACCGTAATAACTTTGTGTCGCCGTATTGACAGCACAGTAATTAAATTTAACATTCACACAACCATTCGGGTCCAGTCAGCTCGGCGACAACTTCGATGCCATTAAAATTAAGTCATATATTTCAAGCTACAGTAGAACGCCGATTAACCGGGCACGTCCGGGCAGTCGGGACCGAGAGGTCTACGGATAACTGAAACCACGGTTAATCCGATTTTTTATTTTTACTACATAGTAAAATTCATTCGTTGAATACGCTTGGAGTTCGACGAATTTTGTATACATGGAGTATTTGTTACATTGTAAGACTCTATCAGGACAAAGCGCCGAGGCCGCAAGCATTTGAACGGGTCTCGCGCGTCGCACACGGGTGGAACAGAGACGCACGGTTAATCCGCTCCCCGGATAAACCAACCCCGGTTGATCGGAGTTCTAATGTATTATAGAATTAAATTAAGTAACACATAGCTACGATAATTTATTTTCACACGCGTATCCCGTCATATTTAAGTTTTAACTATAAACTCGAATGTAATCTAAGTACGAGTATAAATTGCAGTGTTTAGAATAATTTTTATTTGGGTAACGATTGATAATGTAACAAATTCACTTATAGTTATCGTTTTTTATTTTTATTTTCCAAAGGTAACTGTAGCCTTACATTCTACAGGTAAACATATACATATATCGAAGCGAGACAATATGAAATAATGAAAATCAGTTAATTTGGATAGTTATAATTAGTTTTGTTAATTTTTATCGTTGGTAAATTATTCTGTTCACTTTATTAGAGCGGTTAACACCTGGAGTTGTGTCTGTCACGGCGAACGTCATGTCAATGATGGACTCGTTGACAACGGTTGTACGCGGTGATCATTCGCAAACCCATTGGATCTAAATCGCTAATTATTATTATAATCCCTAATTGTACAAGTAATAAGTGTTTGTACAATTAATATTGTAACAAAAGTCAATATTGCTGTCCACTTATTTTAACTTTAGTGAAGTATAACGCCCACCATGGATTCCCGTACTAACGAATTCACGAATCAGCTATTAGATTCGAGCCCGGCCTTCCCGGCGCCCCGTTGTATGTATAAGTAAATAACAGTAGATCTATTCTGTAAGAATAAACTCGAAACTCATCGCGGCACATGATCGTTAACAAAATTGTCAGAAAGTGATATGCGACATAGAGTGTAATAATTATAACATTTAAAGCAAAGTGATAAAGTAACAGCCTGTAAACACCCCACTGCTGGGCTAAAACCTCCTTTCCCTTTGAGGAGAAGGTGTTGGAACTTATTCCATCCCCTCCTTGCGGATTGGTGGATACATGTGGCAGAATTTCAATAAAATGCATTTCTCTATGATGTCTTAATTCGAACACGAGATTAATAATAAACTCAAATTAAGTACATAAAACTCATTGATGCTAGATTTGAACCAGCAATCATAGGTTAAGATTCACGCGTTCTAACCACTGAGCCGTCACGACTGAGCATGCAATAAAACAATAATATCCTCGTCATAAGACTTTCCGCATCTGCGAATTAGTGTCCAATACAAATTAGTTTTCCGTAGAGCATTAACATTCTTGTAATGTGAGCAATAACTTACTTTATCTGGTGACAATAGAATAAAGTATTTAGTTAATTAAATTAACAAAGTATATAACAGTATAGATACATACAACACAGATATTTTAATACACCTGAGGTGTCCATTCGTTTTGTTTTTCGAAGACTGACATATCAGGGCTTACCATAAATTTTGATTTTTTTTTTAATTTGGAACATAGCTTTTTAAAATTATGATTACATTTAGAAACGGTAATTAATTAATTAAAAGTATAATTGTGAAGTGATAGTTTACCAGAGGAGTTTATTTTATGATTTTAAAATTTTAATTGTGAATAAATGATATTTATTGTTCATTAAAATATGTCTACAATAATATATTGAGTATGACCTGATCTTCTGAAGGATAAATGGTTAATATTTCTTACAACGCAAATGGTACATATAACTTACCATATGGTGAGCCGTTTGCATGTCCGCCTACGTATACTATACATATATTCGATAGCGTATTCTAGTATTATCGTAAATCGTAATAAACGACAACATCACACATATAAACTCTTAATTGATACTACAATAACCAATATTTAAATAGGTCAAGTTTAAAAAAAATTAAACAGTAATTAGGACACGTGTTTGAAGTAATTTTTTTGAGTGTGAAAAACATTTCTCCCAAATGTTATCATACATATTACGGTGTAATCAAATTTTATCGTGAAAATTAAATCTTAGCACCACAAAGAAGTTATAAGCTTGAGGTTTCACTATGAAAAATAATTTATATATCATTTGTCCTGATTAACAGCACTTGGAAGATGGTAAGGCTACTTTAATACAATGCTAAATATGACCCAAGTTTTTTAAAAAAGCGTTTTTAACTTTAAAGTCGTTGTGTGTCTATGCTTAAAATATCTACGATTGTTTTCACATTTTTCTTATAATAAGAGACTAGAAGTGACCTAGAATGCCTAAAATAACAGTAGGAAGATATATTTATCTAAATTTTAAGGTGTGTTACCAATATGAACATTTTGAAGAACAAGCCCACTGCGGAGAAAACAGACAAAAATATTGATAGTTTTGGTTAACATAACTTCCAAATATCTAATAAAGAACGGCAAGGCAACCAGCCTTTCGGTGTTGCAGATGTCCATGAGCGTCATATCATGTCATGGTGATAGACTTTCAATTATGTGAGCCCTTATAAAGTATAAACTTAAAAAAAATATTAAAATCACAGATTTACATTTCAATTTTATTTATTTATATAGATTATACAAATAAACTTTTTTTTTTTTAACTTGTATTGCCAAATCATTTTACATTTGACCTACTTTATCCTTACAGATTTAAATGGCTGTTTGTCATAATTGCAAATACTTACTAAAAATCGCGGTAAGCATATAATATGACAGTAGACACAAATCCTTGTTACTTATAGCGTAGAACGAATGGCTTGTAAGCCATTTAACTTTGAACTACATATTTGAATACAAGTTTTAAAATATAAAGTTTAAAAAACCATGTTGTTACATTTTAAATTCATTCATATAAAAAATGCTAACTACACGTCCTGATACATTTAGGTAAATATCATTTAAAGCAGGATTGCAGCTACCGATTTATCAATCATATAAACGATACGCGGCCCAATGTGATGACGTTCAGTATTTTTTCGATAAAATTCTTGATAAATGTAATTTTAAATTTTAATATTAAGTATTTTTCATTAGCGTTATAAAGACTGCTACTGTGTTTTTGGTAAGAGAGTTAACTTATGATACCTTTTTAAAAATATATAATTATGTAGTAGGGTTTTTTTAATAATTTTAAACATATTTACGCATGGCAAATCTCAATAGTTTGATTGAACGAAAGCAACTAGAACCATAATGAAATTAGTTGATTGAGTGTTTTCTACATTTTACAATGAATACAAGAGGAATATCTTTCTTTTTACAATTGCACAGCAATTCTTCTATGTGAATATATTCATTTATATTATTCAAAATAACAAATTTTGATACCGGCCCATATTCGGCAATCTAAGTCACAGATTATAGAAAAAATATAAGTAAATCGTATAACTATATACAAAACAAAATAATCATAATGAAGTTACGCTTGTGCCTTGTACCTTTACACCAATCAAAATTCAGTTTTCGTGTGGCGCCAAATCGCATCAATCACAGTGGACAGGCGGAGCTTGGTCAGCTTAAATCATGAATACGGCCCAACATAATTTTTAATAGATTTTATGGACGTGTACTTTATTATTTATTCGACAATCATGCTGTCCTATGGCACTATATGTGCCCTTATGGTCGTGGGCGGCGTTTAGACTCGACTGTTTAAAACTACTTACGTAATCATGAACGAAATCTTTATTGGTATTGTATCACTTAAAGATTAATTTATACCACTTGTATAATTTTTGATTTTATGACTTACGATTGTCTAGATAATATGCCTTATTCAATTTGTGGTACAAGCTTATATAAAAATTATTAACTTTGAGACTGAGACATTTTGCGAGGTATACTTATAATGTATTTAACACACAAAAGATTTTAATGCTTACAATAAAAATGCATATAAATTCAAAATTTAATAAAAATATGTATCTATGTATATATTAAAGGGTTTCGCTTCAATAATGTTACAGAAAAAGATGTGCTATATAATTTGTTCATTTTACCCCTTGTTATTTACCCCGTGTTAACGTTACTTATAAAAACAAAGACAATCGATGAGGCAGACATCCAGCCTTCTGATAATCCAAACCCTATGAAGATAATGCCTGCCAATTTTATATAATTTTCCGGGTGTATGACGAATCTCTACTGGACACAACTAGAACCACGAGCAAATGTCTCATGGATTTTTTGTTTTCATGTTGCTTTAGACCACCAAGAAATAATTGACATGAGAAAATAATTAAGTATTTTATATTATTTTAAATATTTGCAGTGTCATAACTCACAAACACAGCGACGTAATACTTTAACTGGACTAAATTGATTAGTACTGAACTAAACTTCAATCGTTATCGTTAAGAAACATGAGCAAATGATATATCGAAATGCTCGCCAGAACTCAAATCACGCCCTGTCAAAAGCGCAGCAATTTTTTTTATCACAACTAAAATCCGAAGAAGACCTGAGTGGGTATAAACAAGTTAATAAACAAAAGCTTCATATTAGTCCCACTAATTAACGTAAAATTGTTGGCCTTTAATATTTTAATATTTATAATAAATGGCGATAAAACTTTCTTTTCTCGACAATTTGGAGAGGTCAAATATCAGGATGGTCAATTCCCGTTCATGTAAGGAAAGACAATCAAAACAGTTGTGATGTTTAAATACATTTTTATAATTTAGAAAGATTTTAAGCTCTACATAGAATACGTCGCGTTAAATCTCTTTTTAAAAAATTCCGGCTAATATAATGTAAACTTGAATACCTAGATTTGAAGTTAACATCTTCATAATCATAATTCATTCTGAATATACAACGGTCAAGTGGACTCTGCCAATTTTATATATTATGTTATTATAGTATTATATTACTTCCAAATAATGTGAAAATTTATCTTGGAAATGAAATAAAATTTCAAAAATTGAAATGGATTGTGTCGTCTAGTTGGATTAAAGTACTTTTACGTAAATATTCATAGTACATAAATAATATTGCACTTTAAAATAAAATTTAAATAAGTTTTAGATATTTACTATAAAACTACATGACCTAACAAAAAATAGTCCCACATATCAAAGCTTCCTAGAACTATAAAAGTAATACAATAAAGCTCTACAGCTACACAGTAATGAATACTAACGCCTAAACCGATGCATGTCAAGCAAACCAAACCAAATCAAAGCAAGGTTAGGACTTACAAAACGACGATAACATTACATTACATTAATTTTAGAATAAAAGAAATAGTAAAAGTACGTAGTACACTAGTAAATGAGCAGTAGTAAATAGTAAATCATTTTACCTAATATTTAAAAAATCGATATTTACATACATATATAAATATCTACAGTCAATACAATGCTAAGATTTTCTTATTTTTTTTATAATACCCGGGAGGGCAAATGTCTCTACTCCACCTGATGGTAAGTGGTAGTAGAGTCCAAACGCGACGATTATTTATTCTTATTTCTAGACCTGTTAAAGATGACACAAATATTTTTTCCCCATGATTTTAAAATGTCATTCTAATTTACTTCTTACCTTATATTATATTTTTACATACTTAATTTTTATAACTCTTGTAATATACATCAACGACACACAACACTAACAATACCTTGTCTACTATCTACGAAGTTTAAATAAAAGCGATATAATGATTCATTGAAAGACTAGAATATTTTATTGTTATTTCTTACATAGAATATGAGAAATGAGAAGAGATGGCACCATTCTTAGAACCAATGCTTCCTTCTGAAAAGCGTTTTTACTTAATACGTAATACAGTCGCGCTTTGTTCATATAGATTTCGATGTCCTCCGCAACTATTTCAACCACGGCGTTTCAACGGATTCTATCGGTGCTAGAGATTTTTTATTACGTACATGTCTGCATAAGAAAAGGTGCACTCTCTATTCCCTCAATTACTCTCATAATAAGATGGAATGGTAATTTGAAACAATAGAGAGAGATTACGCGTAGCAATGCTCTACATGCTTGCTCAGGCACATTTTAACAGTAACAGCGGACTTTCCATATTCGGGCTTCTAATAATAAATTAACAGAAAAATTTCATAAGTTCGACTACTATTCAAGCACTATACTTTGTAATGCGAGTTAAAATAAAGTTCTGCTAGAAAAAGCTAGGCTTTGGTAAGAAATCCGTCGATATATACTTTTTGGATCGTACAAAAAAAAACTATATATCATCGAAATTGTGGGAATTTACCGTGTTTTTTATACTATTTAATAAAATTATATTAACAACCTAAATGTTTTATTTTATATCCTTGCGCTTGCATGGGAAGCTGTAAAAAATACTGAATTAATTATATCCTTAAGGTTATGTCATATTATATTTATAATCTAGTATTGTGAACACGTAGAGGCGCCAGACAATTCTCAAATAAAATTGTACGCGTGCTTGGATCTTAGCATGTCGTTAGGATTTAAAGAGACGTACCTTTGTCATGAATTTTATTGTTTTATAAAGTAGTTTCTAGCACGGCGTTGTTATTTTTATTATTTTAATTAAAAAAGTATGAAGTATAAAAAACATATTTACCTATTACTTTAACATATTAACAAAAGTATATACTAGTACTATTCAAAGTTAGGACGTGAAAGCGTACCAAACAAATAAACCAACATACATACTTTCGCATTTATAATATTAATAAAGATTTAGGCCTTATTTGTACTTGGTAATTATTTATTTATTTATAAACATACTAACAATATACATATTACACAATACACATACAACATATTATGTATGTCTATAATATCAATTATAAGCGTACATAACAGATTAATATATTATCGCACAAACGTGATTTATAAAACCAATGACTGGAAGTAAATAAATATATTAAGTGAATTTAATTACATTTGATACACATAATAATACCGACTTGACTGCCTCGTTGGTCTAGTGGCTAGATATAAGGCCGCAGACCCGGTGGTCCTGGGTTCAATTCCCAGGTCGGGTCAATAAATAGTTATTGGGTCTGTCAGAAAATTCTCAGTAGCAGCCCGGAGCCTGGAAGTTGGAAGTGTGTACACTCCCGTGCCTCGGAAAGCACGTTAAGCCGTTTGTCCTGCGCCTGAACTCTTTCCGATCGTGTCGGATTGCCGTCCCATCGGATCATGAGAGCTAAGGAAAAGAGAGTGCGCCTGTGTTTGCGCACACACTTGTGCACTATAATATGTCCTGCGCAGTTGGCTAATCTCTCTTGAGATTGGCCGCCGTGACCGAAATCGGTCTGGAGGAGGACCTTAATACCGACTTATTTATCTTAATGAGAAAAAAAAATAGAAAAAGATTCTTGTGTTCTTATAACAACTTTGACAAAATGTATTCGCTGAGCCTTTCATACACATTGTTACCTACAAACAAATTTGTCGTTAAACTCAGGATTATCAGTAATAATGAAAAATTCGGTAACATATATTCCCATATGCTACTTAATTAATACTTGCCATATAAAAAATTGATTATAGTTTTTGTCGAATTCGAAGTTAATCATTATCTACAATTCTCTAAAGCACAACATAAGCTGCCCTTAACACTTTAAATGCTAGATCGCACGTCCCGATAACTTTTTATCCAATCAAGCTCCGTTTGTTGATTGTATCAAATCTTTATTAAAAGTCAATTCAAGTCTAAGTGTTTAAAATGATTCGTAATAGGTATACTATTTAATATACCTACAGTATTTTCCATATGAATTTAAATATTACTTTGGTATGATGTCTTTATAAAAATAAACGTAACCTCTGGGTTGATGAACATGATGAACATGATAATTTTGGGACGAAAACGGGGCATTGGCGCACCTTGGCACATCTGGACATCTCTTTTCAGCAGTGACTAGGTGGTAGGGGTTTGTGCATTTCCGCCTGGGTAGGTACCACCGACTAACCAGATATTCTACCGCTAAATAGCAATACTTAGTATTGTTGCGTTCCGGTTTGAAGGGTGAGTGAGCCATTATAACTACAAGCATAAGGGACATAACATCTTAGTTCCCAAGGTCGGTGTCGCATTGGCGATGTAAGGAATAATTACTATTTCTTACATCGCCAATATTTATGGGCGGTGGTAACCACTTAACGTCACGTGGCCTAATTACCCGATAGCCTACCTATAAAAAAAAGAAAGTAAATTACGATGGGCTTATGATTGAATGATTGATTAACGTCATCGAGAAAGATGCATTTATATATTTCTGTTGATAGTTGGTATTAATTGTTAGTTTGCCAACACTTTAATCAGGTTTCATTTTTTATTTAATTAATAAGAAATAACTAGATCTAATATGAATTAGTAGCACGTAGTTAGTCACCTGGAGGCGATTTCTACTTAATCTATAACGATTACGATACGTTCCCGATTCAATTCCGATCCAACTTTGTCTAATCTATATTTATTCGGAACCGAACCGATATGATGTTAACGCATACCGTTATGTCAAAACAAAACTTAATAGTTAACTATTATGTCCATAGTCGATAATTAAATCAAATAATAGGAAAACGGATAAACGGCAACGATACGCAGATTATTTAACGACTTTGTGTTTTTTTTTATAGACCGCGTATGAGTAGAATTAATTCGCTTACCTTAAATTACAAATGCGTTACTAATTATATTATTGGTTTGAGAATTCAAAGAGAATTCTTTTATTTATTCTATGGTCTATCTACCCAAAACATTACTAATACAGAAGATACTTTATGTAAAAATGCACCCTTTTTTCAACGTGTTTTCAAGTATGTAAACATTTTTACAAACAAAATATGTATGCACTAGCTATATACATACTTTGATATTGCAACTATGAGAGACGAGAGAAAAGTTATTTAACTTTATTTTAAAGACCAAAACATACTTTCAGTGTTAGTATAGGTATACCTATTTAGTTTTAGTGCGAAATAAGTAAGTGAGATGTCCTAGTAGTTAGGACAGCTATATTTTATTCGGGTTCACACCACTGCATACGGGCAAGCATTGCAAATTCATGTGCTTAATTTGTGCAAAAATACATCGTGAAGAATACATACATATTCATCAATCCGCATCTGGAGCTCCGTGGTCCAATAGCTCTTAAGACGGAGAAGGGGCCATACACCAGCAATGCAATTACGTTACTTTAAGAACTTATATTATAGTGTTATCAAAATACATATTCTGTACTGTTAGGTATGTACGAAAAAATATAAATTATTTTCAGAAAAAATGTGATACTCTTGTCATTACTACAAGGTGCAAACGTAAATTAATCACTCGTGTTAGTCGGCTGCATAAAGTCAGTAATTTTTTTTTACGTAGGTAACCGCAATCTCGTAAACGTGATCACTGTTTCGGTACTTTTCGTTTTATCTTAAATTTTGTATAAATTTTGATTAAATATGTGCCGTTGAAAGCAGAGATGGCCCAGCTCAACCGATGATCGTGGGTTCAAACCCGGGCAAGCACCACTGAATTTCATGTGCTTAATTTGTGATTATAATTCATCTCGTGCTTGACGATGAAGGAAAACATCGTGAGGAAACCTGCGTGTGTCAAAGTTCACTCAAATTCTGTCACATGTGTATTCCACCAACCCGCATATCACCCGCAACGCCGTAGCGTGGTGGTAAAAGCTCCAAAAACCTTCTCCTCAAAGAGAAGAAGAGGCCTTAGCCCAGCAGTGGGACATTCACAGGCCGTTACTGTGGAATAAACCTGCTAATTGATATTAATCTTTCAGTTGCAGCAATGTTTATAAGTTAGCTATTTGAAATGTATCGTTAAATATCTTACAACGCCATCTGTTGTATTATATAAAAACTTTATAGCAGCGCTGCAAGTGCAAAAACAAAATTTGGCTTGGATAAAGCCAGAATTAAAAGAAAAAAATGTGTTAATGATGAATTAAGATACAATTATTGATACATAAAAAGTACTTACAGGTTATATATCGTTTTACAATGAGATATAATTATAAATGAATATTTCAAATTCAAAAGAATCATTAACGATCCAAGGGATCTATCCGCATGTACTTCCATTTATTTCAAATGTTTTAAAAGTATAAGTCAAACTGTAACATTCTAAGGATTGACGATGTTTTCTGTTTTTATAATAATTAAAAATATTTATATAAAATTACGGAAATAATAATAATAATAATAATAATAATAATAATGTTCTCCAGACCGATTTCGGTCACGGCGGCCAATCTCAAGAGAGATTAGCCAACTGCGCAGGAAATATTATAGTGCACAAATGTGTGCGCAAACACAAGTGCATTCTCTTTTCCTTAGCTCTCATAATCCGATGGAACGGCAATCCGACACGACCGGAAAGAGTTCAGGCGCAGGACCAACGGCTTAACGTGCTTTCCGAGGTACGGGAATGTACACACTTCCAACTTCCAGACTCCGGGCTGCTACTGAGAATTTTTGGACTAAAAAACCCAATAACTATTTATTGGCCCGACTTGGGAATTGAACCCAGGACCACTGGGTCTGCGGCCTTATATCTAGCCACTAGACCAACGAGGCAGCTAACGAGGGTCTGTGAGGAAATTATATTAAACACTTAAAAGGGGATACAGTTATTCGCGTCCGTAGGAACCACCTATCCACCACCCTACACATGCCCCCTGGGTGGTGCTAAATGAATAACAACGCCGGCGCGGGCGGCGGTTAATTAACCTGACCAAACCAGCCTAACCAGCTTGGTCTAACAGTGAGAGTAGGAAATGACTCCCACAAACCACAACCCTGTGAATGCTGCCTACAGAATCGGTAGTCTTGGCTTAATTGCCCGGACTATGAAGAAGACAACTTCTATAAAAAAATCACCCTAAGTCTCCGGTGAGATTCGTGCCAAGGGACTGCATGGCTTATGGAAGATCAGTCGCAAACGATCCACTTCGACGAACCTGGCAAACGTCGTCGTATTAGCCTTCTAGGGAGAATAGGCGTCACCTTCCTGGCGACCTGTTATATCGGCCTTACTCGTGGGACTAAAATGAACCAATTAAATACAAATAATCAACAAACCCTAAAAAACCGACCAACCCTAACAACATGATCCAACAAACTATTCATCATACAAAACGATTCGAGAGAACTTCATTGCCAATAATATCTCACACTATACTTACCAGCTTAAAAGCGAGAGAGCATACAGAGTAGTACTACGCGGACTCCATGCATCAGAAAATACTACTGAAATCTCAAAAGAATTGTATGATATTGGACATGAAGTGAGACAAATAATCACTCAATATCAGACATCGAGTTACAAAGGAACCGTTGCCTGTATTTTATGTTGATTTAGAACCAAAGCCATTTTCGATGTGAAATACTTGAATAACATGAAGATTACTTTTGAAAGAAAAAGGAAATCATTCAATGCAAGAGATGCCAGAGATTTGGGCACCCCAAGAACCAATGTTTTAGGCCCTATCGCTGTGTTAAATGCGGTAGCGCTCACCTTACAACAACATGTACTAAAAAACCAGACACTGAGGCTACTTGCTCGAACTGTGACGAAAAGCCCCCGCTAGCTACAAAGGATGCAAATTGTTCAAACAGTATAGAGAAAGAATTCTTAAATTAGACTCTAAGCCAAAAGAAAAACCAATGCCTAACAATATGAAGATCAAAAACCCGGATCCCCACCCGGGTTCTAAGTTTAACCGCACAGATAATCAAAACTTAATTAAAACCTATGCAGAAGCAACGAAAACCAAAGAGCAATATACGCAGCAAGACAAGGACGATCTAATGGACATAATGTTTGAAAAACTGAATTTTGTAGTTTTGAGTATGGTTGAGTGGTATGAGTAATGTTGACAATGATGGAAAAAATTATGGAGAAAATGATGGACCGCATGGTCCCGCTAGTCAGCAGCTTGGTGAAAAAATAACCCGAAACCTCCAAGTAATTACTTAGAACGCCAACGGCTTGACGGAACGACGTCAAGAATTAGAAACTTTTCTCAGAACAGAGATGATTGACATAGCACTAAACTCTGAAACAAGATTCACACCGAAAACACACATAAACTTTAATAATTATACAGTGTATACAACCAATCGCCCAACTGGGAACAGCTATGGAGGAACTGCAGTAATTATTAAAAGCAACATTAAACACTACCCTATAGAGGAATAACGAACAGAAAAAATACAAGCAACATCTATTAAACTTGTAGACCGCAAACTAGAAACCGCATACTCCGCTTTGTATTGCCCTCCAAAACATACTATATCTGCCAACGACTTCGAAAAATATTTTTCTACACTGGGTAACAGATTCATATGTGCTGGCGACTGGAACTCTAAACATTTAAATTCTATGCCTAGATCTAGGCTGACCAATACTAGAGGAAGACAACTTTGTAAAGCCACAGAAGAGATGAAATTAGAATGTCATTCCGGCAGAGAACCTACCTATTGGCCTACCGACAGACAAAGAATCCCAGACTTATTGGACTTTTTTATTGTTAAGAACATAGATAGTAACTACCTGAACATAGAACCACGAATAGATCTCACATCTAATCACACACCAGTTATACTGAATGTTACTATAACAGTTAATCTGGTAGCACCGCCCCTAAGAATATACAATTAAACACTACAGACTGGACAATCTATAAAAATATAATCACGTCAAAGACAGAACTAAAGACCAAAATTAATACAATTGAAGTAACTGGAAAGACAACTGGAACAACTTAATATGACTATCCACATTGCTGCCAATTCTGCAACTCCAAAAAGGAAAGGTAAAGGACAATCTCTGAAACATAACTTATATCCAAAAGATATAAAAGAGAAAATGCAAGAGCGCCGTCGTTTGAGAAAAATCTGGCATACTACAGGATATCCAAGCGATAAAGCTGCATTCAATAGTTTCTCAAATGAATTCAAAGCCCTTATCAGCACAAAAATATATTTTGACAAAACGCAAACAACTAGATGGAAAACTACGGTCACTGAATTTGTTATTGGGACGCCAATCACATCTAAATCCTAATAGCAAGATGCTAGTCTAAAAAACTACCATAAAACCAATCTGGACTTACGGAATACAACTGTGGGGAACGGCCATCAACAGTAATATAGATATCCTGGAGAGATTCCAGACCAAAGCTCTGAGAACAATGTTTTGCATCCCTCATTGTATAAGTAATAGATACATATACCTCGACCTCGGCCTAAAACCAGTTCGACAGGAAATAGCTCAAAACAGCCTGAAATACCAGGAGAAACTGACCGTCCATGTAAACAAACTGGCACACGCTCTGAGTGAAGGCAGTCTTCAGCATAGTCATCATCATCAGACATCAAGAGAGTCGTGTAAAAATATATTTTCATACAAGTATGGCTCTTTCCGAGCCATACTACATAAACTGAAAAATCAAACAAAGAAGTGGCTTATTGTTGGGTAAAAGATTGCAGAAACATCAAAATATAAAAAAAATACACTTAAAACTTCTAAAAGAAATTACATAAGTTATGTAATTTCTTTATACACACGAAATATTTATGTTAACTACATATATTATAAGAAATTCGCATTTGATTTGAAAAGCGACTTACATTAGGGATAATAATAAAGATGTTTATAGATTTGATGCTTATTAGATTTTTTTATGAACATCCTCAATTGCAGAATGTCAACTTCTAACGAAAATCTTGCTTACACTTTATTCCTAATTTCTATTAAATTGAGCTATTTCTGTTGAAATCCCCTATTGTACAGCATCATAATGCACACCCAGGTAAGCAATTTGAGAGATATATAGACTACAGAGCAATGATTAATTACAGGATCACCAATTGTTACTACTTAGGACATTTTATTATACCAAAATAATTAGACAAACAAGGAAAGTAGGTTGCTGGTCGCTAGTCTGCTTGAAATCAAACTACACTACAATTTATAATGTTTTTATTTTAATTGAATAAGATGGCACAACATACTTAATTCTCAGTCATGATAGTATAATACCATTTACAATCAACTCATATTACTAAGTACTAAAAACTTAAATATGTAATTTAAAATATACAATTACTGGTGTCAAATAATATTAAAACAAAATTATATTCATTGAAACCTTCGTACATATTACAATAATAAACAAACTATCAATTTTGTACATAATACAATGTCAACATAATTCTTGCAAATTGCAAGATGTTACATGACAGACTGACGAACAAGATGTTTATATATAATATTATGTCATAATACTTTTCTAGAAAATAGAAGAAACATGCCAGAATTATATTAAAATAAAATATTCCTTATTAGGCTGTTAATATAACACATAATGTTGTTTTGTTAATTTGTTCTTATGAAGATTCATAAGCTGCAATCAGAATCCTGTAACTGTTTTTCAAGCAATTTTCTCATTTTTTCAGGAACTGGTACTCCCGAATGTGCTGGTTTAGGCCTTCGTTTCCATGTTGCCTTTTTTGCACTTTTGGAAGCACTACTCGGTATCTGTGCTGGCTTGTGTTCTTTTGGCTTAGGGGTTGACATCTTAGGAACTGTACTTGTACGTGTTCTAGACTGAACAGTCGTGTTGTTAACTGTAATAAATGCAAATATTAACAGCTTAGATTACTATTTGTATACTGTGTTTATTTCTCGATTACTTTGTGGATATGCCAGTGTTTTAAATAAATAAATAAAATAATACATTTAAATACCTTTCATATTTTTTTCAGGGGTTTTTTTAGAGGATAATACTTTTCTTATAGTCACCACTGGGGACGCTTTCGTCTTTGTCGCTTTTATAATTGTACGTTGCACTTTCGGGGTGGCTTTAGGTGTTTCTCTTGGCGCCATTATTAATTATCTAAAATGATTAGAAGTCACTGAACAAAAACAAATCCGTATTATAAACAAATATAACTCATAATCTTTAACTAAGAACGAATTTGTTGAATGTATATTTTAAAATTCTCAACGACATACGAGATAATGTTACTCTTATATGTAACATAATTTCGCTAATGAAATGGGAATGGAATAAATGTGATACTGATGTTTTTTGAACTCTAACATCTTCCTTAAGTGTTATAATTTTTTTCATTATATTTAATTACTTATACGAACGACTTTTTTGTTTTACTAATTTTTGTTTCTTACATAAATCATTAAATGTTTTAACATTATTAGTATATTTCTGGGAAATGACGTTAAAATGGTAATACCAAGGCTAACTTTACATTACAGATAAAAACATAGTTAGGATTTATATATTGTTATTCATTCATCGTACATATATTTTGATTTGAAATTTCAGGTCGTATATTATATAATGTAGGAATTTAAACAATTAGTGTTGAATACATACATTTTTTATGTACATCGCAAGCTCTAGGTCTAAACATTAAAATTAAATGAGCGATCAGTGTAATATATTTTATTTATTTACCATAGCAGTCTTGTCTAGTTTTTAAGAACATTGCACATTCATTATTACAAATTAGGATTCAATTTTTTATTTCTACCAAATTGAGAAAAAAAAATCAGCAGTGTGAATAATATGGCAACATTGTTATCTATTTTTCGCGACGTCCATCTTTAATATTTGATGTGTTGTGTTGTTAAGAAAATTAAGGCAAAAATAATATTACAATACTTTACATAAAGAAAACTCACAATTGTATTTATTGACAATCAAGTAACAAGTTATTGAGTTATTTTTTTAACTCCTTTTAAATTGATTCGTTCATGTTTATTAAAAGTGTCACAGTTTCATTATCGTTTGTTCCACTAAAGAGTTTCACTTGTAATTCACTGCTATTGACCTAAGTGCTAATTGGCCAACCTTCAAATGTTTTCTTCAGTTGTGGTATAACTGATACAATATAATTTAGCGCGTCTATACATCTCGTGCAATTGTTACTTTTGTTGTCAAAACAGATGAATTGTGAAAATGGATAGATTAAATCAGATACGGGGCGAGGCGGGAAGCTCGCGAGACTTAACTTTGGATACTACTTCCCCGCCAAGCGAGGCCTATATGACGGCTAATGAGAGCTCTTCAAAATACTTCTCGCTGTCAGAAGTCGATTCAACTTTTAGTATATCTCCTTCGAAGGATTCGCTGACGACGACCAACGCTGACCCAGACCGGACTATTACCTCTGATGCGGATTTGATATCAAATCTATCACCTATTCCGAAAAAGAGTGATTTAGATAGTTATAAAATTGGTAAGCAAATAGAGGCCGCCAATATCCTCTCCGGTGGTGTTAACATTTTCGATGATAATGACAATTCGTATGACGGTGATGAACTCGTGATAGATGACAATGTGATGGCAGATGACGAAAAAGGTAATGCTGAATTAAAAATTAGTGAAAGTACTGAGCCTCCATTAGACAAAATGGAAAACTTGGAAGCTATAGAAGATACGGAGACTATTCCGAGTAAGGATACCGAAGTGGTGCTACAAATAGATGGAAAGAATGTTGATGCTATTGATATTGGTAATGGATTATATTTATATAGAAAAGCTGGTCAAGAGGAATTAGCGGCTGTCCAGATAAATAATGATGATCAACAGCAGCCGAGCTTTAAGTTTTTAAAAGTTCGGTAAGTCTAATAATGTTATCATATAGTCTTAATATAGAATTTTAATTTATTTATAAGACATATTAATCCTCTCTCGTAATCTTAGTAATTTGTGGCCACTAACTTCTTTACTTTATTTATATATTTATATATCATATATTATATGTCAGGATAACAAATTCTTATTAAAAAAAAAAACAATAAAATATCTATGCTAATATTACTGGTTTGTGTTTATTTTTTTATAATATATATTCCACCTTATTAAAAGCCTCTCTATTTGAGGAGAAGGTTATTCCGTCATGCTGCTCATGTGCGTGTTGAGGGATACACATGTACCAAACTTCCTCACATTAATTAAACACAAATGAAGTCTGAAAATTCAGTGTTGCTACTCCCACAACCTTTGGTTCAGATTCAAGAACAACTGGGCCTATATCATTAATGTGACGTGTATTAAGAATATCTCAATTTAATTTATCATAGTATGATATCTTAAAAACCAAACCTAGAACTAAATAATATGATAGGTCATAGTCAGTTACAATTGCTAAAATGTTTTTCTATAGCTAAATGGTTTTCTTAATGTATAATTACAGGGAGAATGCTGAAGGGAATTTGGAAGTATATGAAGAGATAGAGGTTGAGATACCAAAAGAAGTGGTAAATAATCAAAAAATAAATTGTATATTTTACAAATTATTTCCCTTTTTAATCTTATTTAGTAAAAAAAATATTTTTATATTTTCAGCCTACAAAGGATGGAAATCTTGCTGGAAACACTTCTCATGTGCCTATAAAAGATATAAGTAAAGTGATAAATGAGCCTTTAAGTAATAAAGCTGCTGATAAAATACCTAAAACACCAAAAAATGAAATTAATATTAATAATGATTTGGGCTTAGAAAGTAATGTAGAATTGCAATCAGAAATAAAAACAGAAGTAAATTTAAATGGTAAAATGATGAAATTCCATGAATCTCGTAAATCTCCACTTATAGGTACATATACTCCTATGACTTATCATTCAACACCAAATAAAGAAGGTATACCCTTAACAAAAACAATGGTTGATCAACAGTTACATCCCAGTAGACATTCAGATAATATCAAAAAGACTATTGAAGTGCATACTGACAGCTGCAGACAGAAACTTTTAGAAACTCCTCCAAAAAATAATGATTTGCATGAAGTACCTAAGACACCAGATACAGATAATTATCAAGAAAAGGAAGAGAGTGAGGATGGAGCATCATTAATTCCTCCGAAAGATATCTGTCAAAAACAACCTCTAAAAGAAACAGATTCAAAAACATTAGATTTTATTGATAATTGTGAATTGTCTAAAGGAGAAATCATAGCTACTGAAAAAAATGATACACCTATCATGACAATTGTAGACAATTCTGAATCTTCAATACCAACTGTGAATGAAGAAATAGCTAAGGAATGTAAAGAAGAAATACCATCAACAGAAAAAAATGAATTATCAAATGAAGAAAAGAACATAAATGTAAATACTTCATCCATTCTTCAAGATGATAATGTAAATTCTCACAATGAAACCAATACTCCACTTTCTAATGAAGTTGATAATAAAAAAGATAAAGAATTAACAAGTGATATACAACTAAAAGAAGAAATTACGGAAGGCATTAAAACCGATACTAATAAAATCTTTGACAATATAGCCAAAGATGACATTGAAGTGCAAACATCTGAAATGAATCATGTTGAAACACAATTGGATGAAAAACCGTTAATTACCGACAGTCTAAGTTCAAAAGATTGCAATAAAAAAGATGAAACCATAAAAGCAATAGAAGATGTCAGTATAAATATTGATGTAGGGTCAGAACCTAACAATGAAGTTAAAATCAGTAACCCAACACTTGTTCCAGAAAAAAGTGATGTATATGAGATTAAAAATGATGAAAGTGAAATAAAAAGCCATAAAGAAAGCTCTCAAAATAATATAAATGAAATTCGTGACAGCACTGAACATACCAAGACAGAATCAGTAAACACGATGAAAGAAAAAGAAAGTCAAGAAGCTAATATTAGCGAAAATAAAAATGGTGCTGACACTATGACTATGATAAAAGAAAATGAAGTCATAACTCCCAATGCACAATTGGACATTGCTAAGAAATTAGAAGACAAACTTAATGATATTTCTCCAGCAGAAAAAACCACTATCAGCTTAAAAGATACAACAAGTGCCAACAAAACAGTTGACACCGAAAATAAATCATATTTGGAAGATTGTAGAGAAGAAGATAAATCTGAAACAGAAAAAGCAAAAGATTGCATAGCAATTGATTCAAAAGAAGGAAACAATGATAAATGCTTAAATTCATTACAAAAACCAAACCCAGAATTTGTTACTCATTTGAAAGATTCTGTTTCTCAGTCAATCACAGTCAATAATGATAAAAAAATAATTGAAACTGATAGTTGTAAAAAAACGAAACTGGCAAACGTCGCAATAAATATAAATAAAGTTACATGTCCAAAAAGTGATACAGACAAAGATAAAGTAGAAATAAAGGCTGATACAACAAAATCAAAAGTAGTTGTAGCATCAAAACCACTTAACAATAACAATAGTGCAGTTCCTTTTGGAAAATGGACATCTGCAAATAGACAAGAGTTTTTGAATAAAATAAAAGAAACCAAGATACCTACTAATAATTCCAACACAAAGCAACTGAAACAACCTAATGACTTAAATAGAAGAGATGTTTTGAAGAAAATTGATAGCCAAAGACAATATGCCACAGGATCTATAAAAGTTGGTGATTTTGGAAAAATGTCTAAACTTAATACAAAAATTGAAACTGCAGCATTTGTAAATAAAAATAATGCTCACCAACACACAAATAAACCAGAAACAAAAGTTACTTCAGTAAAAATTCAACCTTCTTTTGTAAAACAAAAACCTATGGTACAAGAAACCAAGAAACCACCATGCAAGGAAGATGAATGTACAGATACTATTTCAACTAAAATACCCATACAGCGAAAAGAAATCAATAACCAGGACCTAATTGATAAAACGATTGAAGGTATCATTAACAGAGCGGTAGCAACAAAGGGTACAGCAGAAAATACTGGTGAAAAAACCGAAAATACTGATAAATATATAAATTCAAGTACTCAACCCTCTTTAGATGAAATTGAGATGAAGATGAACGAATTACATGGAAATCCATATGAAAACCGAGCATCACAGGAGATGCCCCAAATGATTAGTAACGATGTTAAAATGAATACTAAACCTGAACACATACAAATGGACAAAAATAGTAAAATACCTAACCTTGTGCCATTTAAAAATAAAGATCCTAATGCTGTAAAAGAAAAAGAACCGGATGAACTTTCAGATGAGGAAATAATAGAGCATGAGCCTATCACAGGAGACATAGATGTTAATAAACAAAATTTAGTGCCTTTATTATCCAATAAAGAGAAAACGCCAAATGATACCAAGAAAGAAGCAATCATTACGGAAAAAGATTTTGATAAATTTGCGAGAAGAAATTCTTTTACTTACGAAAATTGTATTACTATGAGTTTCGATGGGAAAGAGCCACATAATGTTATCCAAACAGTTGTAGAGAAAGATCCTCCGGTGAAAAAATTATCTCGAAATGAATTAATGCTAGCTGAATCTAAAGCAAAATCTACTATTAAACAACATAACATTGCAATGAGACACAATAACCAATTAAGTAAAATTCCAACTTCCATAAAGTTAGCGAATGAAGATGATACATTGAACAAAAATTACCAATCTAAAGTGCAAATCGCCTATCAGTCTGTTCTGACAGCGAAGCGAAATTTGGAATGTCCAATTTCAATAATAGAAGATAAACCAGTGAAAGTAGTTTATATGGAATCTAACGTGGAGTTTACCCCAACACAATTAAATGTACAAGGACAGGAATTGTCACCATCTAAAAAACAAACACCGGAACCATCTGATGTACACAGTGCTTCAGAGTCTTTAGATTCAGACACACTAGAGACCATGAATGAAATAAAGCCACAAGATGAAACAAAGTTCAAAATCAAACATCAAAGAAAACAAGTCTTGACGCCAGTAAACGAACCTGAATTAGAATTAATTGAACCAGATGATCTAGGCATTGAAGTATCGCCGAAGAAAAAACGTAAGTTAGAAGATAAAACTGAAAAACCCACAAAAACCCTTGTGCCAAAGAAATCTTATCTGTTAAATCGTAATATAATAGACGATGAAGTCAAGAAAACTCAAGATTTAGTAAAGAGTTCACCAAACGAAACGGTCAATAAAAGTGAAACATTTAAAAGTCGTACAGATACTATATCAGCAATAGATAATTTAGTCAAAGCTGCTGAATTAATCGAAACGCAAGCTGAAAATAAAAATGCTATAATTAATGTACCATCTTTGGATAATTCTCAAAACACGCCAATAAAGAGAGGAAGAGGTCGACCTAGAAAGTATCCACTACCTGAACAAGGAATAGAATTAAAAGTTCCAAGTCCACAGAAAAAGCCTCGATTAATAGATGCTAAAATTACCAAAAATTACACAGATTCCGAGGATAGTAGCGACGGAGAAATCATTAAAGAAAATTGGACAATGGGAAAAATTAATGAAAATATTGTCTGTCCTATTTGTAATAAATTATTTAGATCTGAAAATGTTGTATTTAAACACGTCAAGCATTGTACAGGTCCGTCGCCTAATAGATCTGATTCAGATAAAAGAAGTCCGATGAGACTGAGACACTCGTCTGACAGGAAATCCTGCGAAAGTAGATCAGACTTTACAGATGACGACGATGAAGAAGAGAAAATTAGAAGTCGCAAAGCTCGTCACTATGCTCAATCTATGAATGATATTGACGACGTTATTGTAATAGAAGACACACCTATTAAAGAGAAGCCGGAAAAAAAACAAAAATTAAAAGTTTCGGAGTTAAAGAAAAACATCACTAAAAATAAACTTCCACATAATACTAATAATCTAATTTGTGAATTTTGTGGTAAAACATTCAGGCAGTTATCATATTTAGTCAACCACAAACTGCAACACAAAAAAGAAGATATGAAAAATGCCGAAAGTGAAATCACTAAATCTGTCTTTAGTTGTGAAGTTTGCAAAAAAGAGTTTCGAAAATTGCATCATTTAGTCCAGCATCGAATAATCCATACTTCGAACCCCATACCAACAAGGGTACTCAGAAAAAGTTCTTCTGAACAGCATGATATTTCAAAATCTTTGAAAAATCAGAATGAAATGAAACAAAACGATGATACAAGTGCTGGTTTTCGATGTGAACCATGCGATAAATCCTTTAGAAAATTACATCATCTTGTTGAACATAGAGAAACTCATGATGGTATCAATAAAAAATGTACTTCAAATGCACAAGGTTCCAATGAAACTACCAAGCCTTCATTATCTCACTATTGTGATATATGCAAAAAAGTATTTAAGAAATTACAAGATTATTTGGAACATAAGGAACAACATTTTGAAACAAGTTCTGAAAAATCTGATGATAAAAGTGTCAAGAGCTCACTCTCAACAAAAGATATTATACACGAGTGTTCACTTTGTTACATGGTGTTCCCTAATGAGCATTCTTTAAATAAACATACAGTTATTTGTCTCAGAAAGAAAAAACAATCTGCTGCTAAGCAGGCTGCTAAGAAAACCGAAGAAGAAGAAGTTATCGACGGCGATGAAATTAAATCTGATGAAAATATGTCTCAAAACATTATTGATCCAAATAAGCACCATGAACAAGTTGACACCTGCGAAATAACTAAAAGTCTACAAGAAGATACCGATACTTTGGAACAAAAACTAGAATCCGACGATGATGAAAAATTAAACTTAATTCCCGCTAATGATAACATCAAAGAATTGGAAAAGAAAGAACACACCTTGGAACCAAAATTAAGTGAGGTAGAATTACTACCTGAAAAAAATTCTAGAGAACAACCTAAACAAAATATAACTTCCGTTGATAATGTTACTGATAATTCAGTAAAAATAAAGAAACCAGAAATTAAAGAACATGTTACGATTGTAGAAACACCTACACCTAAAAAGAAGTTGCCTCCTAAAGATAAAATAACTCCAACCGTTACAAAAAGACATAAAACTGTTAATATTTCTCTGCCAGTTGTTGAAGAATCAAAACCTAAAGTGGAGTCTAGTGATGATGATGAAATACGATACATGTTAAACCCAAATTTCAAAGAAGACGAATCTTCGGAGGGTAAACTATTCATGAAAGTAAGAGCTAAGAAACGCAATTCCCTTCAAATAGAAAGACCTAACTCGAAAGATTTAATCAAAAGAAGAATATCATTGCAGCATCCGCCAAAAATACCACGCTTGAAAGCAAAAGCAGTTGAACCGAGGCCTCTCAATTCTATAACAGTCGAGAAGAAGTTAAAGCTTTCGAAACCAGAACAGTTGCGTTACACGGATTCCGATGATAGTGATGTAAAATATTCCTTTCCGAGAACAAAACCGACGGAAAAAGATGGTGCTTCTAAAGACATAGACAAGAAAAGTAAAAGACCGTCGTTGGGCGCTAAAAGAAAGTCTCTCAGTGGAATAGCGAAACGGAAATCAATGGGAAAGCACAAGTTAGCGACACCCACAAATAAAACCAAAAAACGTAAGTAATGATCATCGTTTTAATTATTTACTCCATATTTCAGTCGTTTAATTGTAAATATTTTTCATAGGCACAACAGAAATAGAACATAGATGCGACTGTGGGCAGTTGTTCAGCAGCGCGGCGCTGCTGTCCCGACACACGACTCTGGCGCACACGCCGCCGCGGATCCGTCGCCGGCGCTCGCCTCCGCCCGAGCTCGAAACCCAAACGCCTAATAAATCACGGACAAATAAAACTAAAACGATTGTGCAGTCAAAAAAGCTCAGAAGTGATGTTACCAACTCGAATATGACCCAAAACTTAGGAGTAGGAACCAGAAAATCTAGTGTTAATAATAGTGAGGCGAAAATTGCGAATGATGTTGTCAAGACAATAAAAAGCGAACCTAGCGGTAAAAAACTCAGAAGTTCCGCACATAGAGGAGTGCCTGTACCGGAGAAAATGAGAAAACTTATGGAGAAATCGAAAAAGTAAGTGATATCGGTAAGAAGTTATTGACTGAATAGGCTTTCCGGATATTGTATGAGAAACTAGAATAAGAATAGGGGTCGCTAGTATGTAGATAAAATCACACATCACAAGCGCTCACAATGTTGTAACAGACGGACCATTGTTTAATAGATATATTTTTCCTATTTCGGCATGTTTAAGATACACCAAATGACAAATATTTTTATCGCAGTTTGGAGCGGTTGGTCTTGTCTATATGTAAATTTGCGAAATTAAGAATCATATATAGGTATATATTTTGTCAATTTGTTCTATTATAGATATAGATATACGATGTAAAAGAGTAATTATTTATATTTGTGTTAGTAATAAGAATTATTTCCTTTTTTTATATTTCTTTTACGCGCAGTGCAGTTTTCGTTGAACTGTTATATAATCATTAACACTGTGCTAACAAAAAAGTCTATTAATAATAAAATTGTAAACAATTGGTCGATATTTGTTTAAAATGTTGTACATTTGTTCTTGTTGCAGTAATGAACAAATAAAATTAAATATATATTAATAAAAAATGTTATTAAGAAGCACAGGTACAATTTTAAAGGTATCATTATATTGAGCCAAGGAAATAATATAATTAATTTTATGTCGCAGATGTGTTGTAAACTGCAACCTAGTGAGAACTATTGTTTCGTAGAACGAAACATTATCACCATTTTGTTATTCTATCAATTTACTAATTTTAATTCGATCATTAAATTCTGACACTAGTCTGTGTCATCATGCACAATTATGAAACTAAATAGAATAGAGCAAACGACAACAGATCGCTCAACTTTTAATGCTGAAAAGTAACCACAAGGCATCGGTTTTATTGTTGTGGTACAGTTGCATAGATAACATTCGTAAAACATTACCTGATCATGAATTTTTCAAATAGCAGGGTAAAAAATTTAGGAACATGATAAAATAAACATATCGGAAGTTTCATTTTTAATCAATAAATATTTGTGATGTCAATGATATTGTGGATATAAAATGAGCTTATAGAAAACGTTTTAGTGGTTTTTGTATAATTGTAAATTTGCTATAGCAAATTAAAGAGCTTCCCGATTTTGGATTGTTCCCCAAACCGTTGTAGCATATTTTAAAAGGTAATAATTGATCTTTCACCAAATAATAACAGTGATCAATTTAAGCCCTCAATTTGGAAGATATTTAAATATACGATTAATAGATAATATTCAAAAATGTATTTTGGGACATATTTCATGATACAAAAGTTGTTGAATATAAGATCTTATCTATAGTATAGTAAAACCGACCATAACGACATATACATTTTGTCTTGGATTTTCGTCATTATTTTCTAGAAAAATAGGACCAAATTTTATAAAAAATTGTTTGTAATGGTAATAATATATACTGTTTTTAATTTTAATTATTAATGTTTATCTGCTCTCGTGACTAACATTGAATTAAAATATTATTGTTAGAAGTAAAGCGTAGTGTCTTGTAAAATGAGTAAGAGCATTTAACATAGATTTTATATATGTAGATGGTATCATTATTTTTATTATGATGCAATTTTCATTGATGGGTTATAATAAATTGTCATAAAATGTGCTGTTTACTTTAAAGTTTCATAGTTAAAGGTGTTTTATTAAAATATTCTGTGTTTTGTATGTTTAAGAGATATAATTTGTAGTAATTTTTGACAATAAATAATTACATACTGATGATGTTTTTAATTTTTTACATAACTATACAACATAAGTGGAATATACATTAGACATATTTAGCCTCTTTCACAAATGATGTCTACAATACTTGCTTCCATGAGTTGTGGGTCGACACATCTAATTTGGGCTGAAGCTAAAGCATCTTCTAGTAGAGAGTTCAATAATCTTTCATCATTTCCCATACATGATAGCCTTTGTTGAAGGAAATGCACATCAACTTGCAATTGTTGTAAACCATGGCGACTAAATGTGCGCAACCTGACGCACTCCACTAAAGCTTTCAATGCTACTTTCAGTGCACCATTTGAAAGCGCGGCGCGATCAGCTCCAGCCGGGCTGAAAACTTCAATCCTTTCCGAAAATATTCTATTTATTGGTGAGAATGATGAAGGCGCCCGAGACCAGATAGTACGCCGACTGGAATCGCTAGATGGCTTTATGCTTGTAGGGAAGAGTTGTGATGCAGCACTGTCAGCGCTAGCAAGCGTTTCTACGACCCTCCGGCACACAGCTCTTGGACCCCTCGGTTCCGGTGCTCTTAACCAGTCCCTAGCAAGGACTGATACTCGTAACATTTGTGCTGCTGTCTGTCCTATAAACACAACTTCAGAATCTAAAGCTGTTTGAGCTGCAGTAGATAAATGAACCATTACACCGTTGGTGTCTCTTTTATCAATACTCAATCCTGGAGCTGATTCTTCCAAGAGTTTTAAAAGGTGACTATGTAATGTGGTTACACCACTTTCTTGCATTTCTAAGCATAATTTTGCCAATATTAGTAGTAATTCAAAAGGAATGTTATTTGATGACTGTAAGGAAGACATTTTCTTAACCATTTCTGATAGATTAATCAAAGTTTCTGATATTACTGTCCAACAAGCATCAGCAACGGCCTTACCACACCATGTTTTTAATCCAAAGGAAAGTTTGTTCTGTAGGAATGCCATTAAATCTAATAGTGAAGCTTGGACTTTTTGCATCAAATGAATTTGCAGAGAATTCAGAATATCTTTAAGATCAGCACACTCTGTACCTTTGCTTGCTAAGGACTGCCTTACTCTCATCAAGTTTTCTTTAAATTGTAATTGAATTGTTTCATATTGTAAAGTAGCCTTGTGCTTTATGCATTGTTTAACAACATCCAAAGCTTTATTAGAAACAGACTCACTAGATATAATTTCAGACATTGCTTGTAATTTCCTAAATAATTTGTCTAACCCTCTTATTAGTATCTCAGTACCAATGTTCTCAGGTCTCTTGACAACATCTTCAAAAAGATGGAATACTTGAGACATCACTTTATCGGCAAACTCAGGTAGGTTGACCATTTCCTTATCATCAAATAGATCATGATAACATGATATTACAATACCCAAGTCTGCTAACAAAGTATTATTGCATTTTTCTACCCATTCCAATATATCGGCGCTATCGACTATAGCATTTAAACTTTTCAGATGTGTATCCAGTCGATTCTCAGCGCATGTCAAAAAAATATCCTGTAAAGAGGAGTCAGTTTCCTGTAACTGCCTTAAGAGACCTACACTTTCAGCTAGTTCAGATGCTGAAGTATCTGGTGTTAGTAGTCTCTCTCTTAGAGTCTTCTTGAGATCACATATAATTTCTGAACATTCTGTCTGAATGCTTTGAAAGGAAGGTTGATTACCATACTTCTGTAAAACTCTTTGAGCATGCGAGTAGTCTTGTACTGCATCTACATAACGGTTTTCTTGAATTGCTTTATTCAATTGTGTCGGTAAAAGGAACACAAACTGTAATTTGTCTAACAATTGACGAGTGCTGCATAATCTATTAACACTATTTCCACTTTCTTTTAAATTATCCGATATATTGGAACTGAACTTTGTTATGTTATTTATATTTTCACTGAGTTTGTTCATTTCTTCTTGCATTATTTGAAAATCTGAGCGCATTTTTCGAACTGTCTCAGTTGCTGATATAAATTTGTTATAATTCTCGTATACCAATGTTTGCATCTCTGACTGTAAGAATTGACTTTGAGTAACTACTTCGGCCTCTTTATCCATCACTTGCCGTAGAGTGGCACATTTCAAAAGGCATTCTAAATACATTTCAGAATTAAAGTTACTTCCATCGATGTCTAATGGGTTTTCATTGTCCTTAGGGGATTCTGCCATTCTGAGTTTTAAAGGAGTAAGCCTCCTAAGGGTTGATTATATTGTTTTTTAATTTTACTTCGTATATGTAAGTGCGAAAGTTTATCAATGAATAAGTTATTTATAAACAATAAATACTACCATTTTAATTCAACATAATAACTTATGTCAACTCTAAGACGTCACACGTCACAATAATTATGATCACAGACTTCACAGAGTAAGAGTATTATCTATCCCCAAAGAGAAAACATAATAATTTAAAGTCAATTAGCATAAATTCGTAGGTATAGAAGAGATTTATGATGTAAGAAACCCATACCCATAAATTGAAATATTAATTGTTGTTATAATTATACATGCTCACTAGTTGAAAAAATCTAATTACCTATAAAAAATAAGAACGCTTTAAGGATTGCCGATTGCGAATATATTTTCTATTAATTTAAGCAATTATTGCTAAAAATGATTGAATTATTTCAGATAAACCAAATAACATGTGTATAAAAATAAACCATATTGCTTAGGATAAAAATTTTAAAATCGCAGATGACGGCGATCACTGCACCTGTGCGAATGCTATGGTAAAATATTCATACGCGAGTGACGGAGATATTATTTGATTATATTATGGAAATGTCTGAATTTTAGAGTATCAGAACGCACAATGACGGAGCTTTCATTGTCCAATCAACTAAAAGTTTAGGCAACAATAACTTATTCTAATCGAAAAAGAAGGTAATTAATTTGTGAACGATTTCAAAGATACGGGTCCCCTAGCCCCGAAACTGTGTAAGCAAAAATTCGTAAAATGTTATCCAAAATCTCACTCGACCTTTAAGGCCGCACGGTAAATTTCCCAGGAAAAATGAAAATATTATACACATTTGAAAAATAAATTTGAATAGCTACTGTAACTAGTGGACGGTCAAGGCGTGCCCGGCAGTTTATTTATTGGCCACCGGAGGTTTCGTAAATATGTTAATCTTTATATAAGGAAGTCATTTTATACTCCATAGGTAAATTAGTTTAATGCTTCTTATGTAACAGAAATACAACAATATCAAAAAATAGCGAAAATCGAAATAAAAATTGAAAAAAATTACCAGAAAATAAAGTATTTCAATGTATCACGAACCCACGCCACAGTTAAGAAGAAGGGCCTCCTACCAAATTTTGATACAGGGTCCATCACGGCAAGCTACGCCCCTGCTAATAGCTCTGGTATATATATAGCTTCAGTGTACGCTACAAACATTTCTTGATTATTACCAAATCAGCTTGTAGATACTTTTCTGTTCTAAAACTACTTATGCGAGAGTTCGAGGCAGGAGGTAGCTAGCGCAAACTATACACTCCAACAAACTTCGCCAAGATGTCAATATTACAGAAATTGACTGCCTCGTTGGTCTAGTCTACATGTAAGGCCGGAGACACGGTGGTCCTGGGTTCAAATCCCAGGTCGGGCCAAATAAATGTTATTGAGATTTTTTGTCGAAAATCCTCAGTAGCAGCCCGGAGTCTGGAAGTATGTACACTTCCGTGCCTCGGAGAGCACGTAAAGCCGTTGGTCCTGCACCTGAACTCTTTCCAGTCGTGTCGGATTGCCGTCCCATGGGTTATGAGAGTTAGGGAATAGAGAATGCTCCTGTGTTTGCGCACACATTTGTGCACTACAATATCTCCTGCGCAGTTGGCTAATCTCTCTTGAGATTGGTCGCCGTGGCCGAAATCGGTCAAGAGGATCATTATTATTACAGAAATTATAAACAAATAATTGTATGGCTCATACATCTTTATTGCATGATTTATATAAAATATTACTTGCTTAAACAGACTCATCTAAGTAATATATATCTGACTCGATAAAGTAACTTGCATTTATGTAACGAAATATATATTATTTCAAATTTATTTGACAAGTTTATAATTTTTTTAGTCGAAAATTGGAGCTGGATTTTTAAAAAATATTTTGAAAATGGAATATACTATAATTGTTTCATTTTGTCACACGTGTACAAAAAGGTTTGAAAATAATAATAAATTATATAATATAATGTAGCAACTTGTATTAATAAAATTAAAATATCTTTAAAGAAAATTACATTTTCGTAATAGTTACTAATTTGCACTTAATTTATAAATTATTTTTTTTTCATACCTAGCTACTCTAAATTTGTTCCTTATTTGTCCAAAGTGTAAACAAACGGTTGCCTAAATAACATCACAATACAATCACATTAACTCTTATTTTTTTTCCAAAAGAATGACACTACTAATTCTTTATTTATATAAAATAAACAATTGTATTCAATGTAATGATCACCTTTTAACTCATGGCGTAAGGTCAGTAATAGATAAAATAAATTATATTTTGTATATCAAGTTGCTGTACACTCACAGTCTTCACATCACACCAGTTTTAATATTTTCATTTTCCCGCGCTCGCTTCGTGTGTCACTCACGATGACAGATGCATGTATACAGATAATATATATTTATATAAAATACTAATATATTACTGTGTATGTGTACATTACAGTTGGTGACAATTATAAATAATTACCTTATGTTGACAAATAATATTGATTTAATATTGTTGTGGAATTTCTAAGTGATCGTAAAAAGTCTTCAACACGGGATTACCATGTTTTTTTAGCAAACGCACCATAATCACAAAGTTTGTTTACTATTTGTACAAATTGCATTTTTATAATATCTTATAATAATTAAAACAACCTGTTTAACCTTATTATCTATATAGATTTTGTTACGCAAATGTAACAGGAAATTGAATACAATATTATAGATAAAATATAATATTGCGTATTCATATTTAGTTAGATATGATATACGAAATTTCAACAAAAGTAAAGGTAGCCTTAAATAACTAAGGCTACCTTTTCAGTTACACAATGACTGAATACAGGTCATATTTTATATAGTCTGCACTTATCCTAAAATGTTTAGAGAAGAGATTTAAGCATATAATTCAGATTCCAGATTGTACGTCATATATTAACATAAAATATATTATTAACCGTAATAAAAGCACTATAACATTCCGGTAATACATTCGAAATTGTACTTAATGATAATAGTTATAGAGCATTATTTTGCGTCGTAGTCATTCTGTCCTCAGTCCCAACGGATCTAAGAATGGCAAGTCACTCGCTCCATCGCACTCCGCCTGATGGAACAATTTAAGCGGAACTTCTTTCACTTTTTTCGGGATTTTCACTTGTTTAGCGTTCATTTGTTGCTTCGGTTTGGGGCTCATCACGACCGGCACGAGCTGTTTCCGGCCGATCGAGTCGGTCGACTGATTCTCGGCAGCCTCTAGCGCCGTTTCCACGTCTATCAAAGCGTGATTGCGGCATTGGAGAAGTGCAGCTAACTATAAAGGGACATACGAATTAAAAAAAACACTTTGTGCAAAATTATAATAGATAACATTTTAATTACTGAACGAATGAATGTTTTTCTAAATAACTTGTTTAATATTAGGGCATACTTTGATTTCTTTTTAAATTTCATAATGTTGCCATTGTTATAATTATATATTAAATAGCATAGATTATAAGCGTTTTTCAAGCGTTAAAAAAAAGGTTAAGGTTAACTACCTTCAAAACTTATAGTAATTTTTAAATGGATTTATGTTTTATTCCTATTTTTCAAATTAAAGTAAGAATATTCATGTTTTTTGTATGCAATGTCAGCACTAGTACCTTACTGTCTTAGTGATAACATTCGCTGTAGGGCGAAGACGAAGCTTTGTGCCTTCGGTCCACAGCGAATGTGCACGGCCACATTGCAACGTCGTCAGATTTGTCGCGACGTCAAACGCAAAAAACAAAATGGACGCCACGGCCGCTCTATATTTTATGGCAGCGAATAATCATTTCGGACGATATAATCCATGATATCGGCTCAGATTTGTAATTAGATATAAATTGTAAAATGTTGTCGTCACTACAGTCCATGCCGAATACGTCCGTCGGTACGGCCACACACGCGACGGCTACCGAAGCTCGCCCACCTGCACAAGCTGTCGCAGCGGGGGCTCGGCGCGCGGCGGCACGCGCGGAAGCGCGGCGCGCAGCGCGGCCACGGCGCCGGGCAGGCGCGCGCGCAGCAGCGCCAGCGCCGCCAGCGAGCGCGCCACGTCGCCGCCCTCCGCCACGCCCTCCGACCCGCCCTCCGAGCCCGACGACTCCGCCTCCTCCTCGGCGCGCTGCTCGAACGCGTACACCGAGCTCGACGCGTCCACGATGCCGTCGGGGCTCCTGCGGACCGAGATACGCTTGACGATGTTTGCGTTTGCATGCGCGCGGCACGAGCGTGCGTGTGTGTGTGTGCGCACGACTCACGTATGCGTGTGCGCGAGGGGCGGCGGCGCGGGGTGCCGGTGCGGGGCGCGCAGGTGCAGCGCGAGCGCGCACACGTGCGGGGCGCCGGCCGCGGACGGCCGCATGAGAACGCACAGCGCGCGCGCCGTGTCCATCGACAGCACTGCGAGAGGTTACACAAATAAGCGTCATCTAATTTTGTACATGCTATACAGATTAATCGCTAACTGTAGTAGCTACTGGATAAATTTCATTTGCGACGGCGGAACGATTTTTACTTACGTATACTTCTAATCGAGATCAACATGGCGAGAATGATGTAGTGCACATTGGGCAACATGGGCCCGTCGGAGAAGATGAATCCCCACAGATGCGGTACGTCGGAACGGGGGAACTCCCGTCCGAAGAGTAGCCGTAGCCAGCGACTAGGAACACAAAAAAAATTCATTAATATTTTATAATAACAGTACCGCTAGTGTGTCAAAAGTAAAGTTTTGATATATGTTAATAATTTTTTGTTACGTCATAAAACGTGTCAGTCAATTCGCGCTATAGTTTGTTACATTTGAATTACGTAGAAGAGATTATTGTTTTTGTATTATTCAAGCAAATTAAAAGTGGTTGTCTGTTAGTATTGGCTTCATTGTAAAAAATTGTTAAAAGTGACGGGCAAGTGAAGTTTGTACACAGTGATAACATTTTGAATCCTTTCAAAAGGCTAAAGGTGTCTGGCCACTATACCGAACCGGCAACGCTTCGCCGAAAACTACTGACCGTCCGTGCATGGCACGCGACGGTGCTGGACGGTGACGGGAAGATCTAGTGGGCATAGTCTAATATACTAACACGGAGAACAAAACGCTGCAGCTTCGTCTGGTATAAGTTTTATGTACATTGGTTGAGTAAGTTTTGTTTTCGATTTTTTTCTACTTACATCCCAAACAACTCCATAGAGATACCGCATTCAGCCAAATGTGTTGCCAGGTCTGGGTCGAATAGCATTAAATATTCCTCTCTTACTTTGTCTAAATATCGTATTACTTCGTTTTGATTCTGAAACAGTAAATTACGCAAGTTATTTTTTTATCAAGGAAATATGTAATTATATTGAATAAAAAAATATTTCTTATCTATACTAATATTATAAATGAGAATGTTACTTGTATCTGCTGTTATGCTTTCACAGCTAAACAATTGAACCGTATTTGATTAAATTTGATATAAAGCAAGGAAGGACATTTTTATACCTAACACGTGCCCCCGCCCCTTGAGTTGCGAGCAAAGCCGCGAGCATCAACTAGTTATTTATAAATTTGTAACTTTCGCAATGTATAATATTTATTATTGCACGAGTTGCCTTTGACTTTGTGGACAGAAAAAATCGTGCATTGAAGCATGTAATATATAACAGAACAGTAATATTAAATGAATTCAGTACGTGTACAGTCTTCGAGACGGGCAGTCGTCCGCTGGCGGTGGGCATGTCGCCCGTCCAGTAGAACTTCTCCAAGCCTTTCATTATCGCGCTGAATAGCATGCTGCGAAATGTATAAAGCTATAATGTCAGTTATGTGTTAAATACATTTAAAATAATTACCAAAAAAAACAACAACTATGAATTATTTTAATGAAAGTTTTGTAATTTTTTTTATCGCAACTAAATATCACTTACGTCAAACGGAAGAGAAATATTTTGAAAATAGTAAACTGCATAATTTGAAACGAAAAAGTTACTTTATGTGTATATTATGTCTTACTTTATATCAATACTTACTAACTGTCGTGTTCTAAGTAGTCTTCTTGCAGATAATATCGCAAGGTGTCGCTGAAAAACGCAAACATAATATTGTATTATATACTCTATATACTATTACATAAAGTTTACATAAGTTACAAAAGCTGTTACGATGAGATCTTTTCGAATGGAACGCCATATGTGATCAATTGACACTTTTATGTACCGTTAGCAACGCAATCGAATTTACATTTATTTAAAATTAATTTTGATTAAAACAAGTGAAAAAGACGAAAATTACTCGGATAATATTTATCGATGTTTTCATCGATATAAGTTATTAATATAAATGGTGGGCTACCTTGTATGGTACCTCATACAAGACCATGCATTTTAAGAAATATAAACCATTCGTTACATCATCAATGCGCCACTAATTATAGGAATTGAGTTATTATGTATCTCGCGCAAGTAGCGAGTGAGAGAAGATTAGACCCGCGGTAGAATGGGGGTGGGGGTTTGAGGATAGGTCGTACCTGAGGAAGCGTGGCGCGAGTTTCCTGTCGGTGCGCAGCTCCAGCAGCAGCGGCGCCAGCACCTCGTGCATGCCCTGGCGGTACCCCGGGCACGGGTGCGCGCGCGACCAGTAGAACAGCACGCGCACCTGTCGAGTGTCAATAACGAGTGATTGTCATTCCCGTTTGGAGGAACTTGGTCTTTAACTTGCCTTATACTTTACTACTGATATATTAAGAAGTATAATATATGGGGTTTTCCAATAGGGACGCTTGAACTTTGACAGCTGATTGCGGCCATGTTGTTTGAGTAACAGCTGTCAAATGCAGTGTGTTATATTCATTCCGTCCTCCCAAACCACCATGGCAGGTTACAGTGTCGAGCAGCACGTGCAAATCATAAAATTGTTTTATGAAAATGGGTCTTCAGTTCGAGCAACGTTCCGCGCACTTCGCCCGTTTTACGGTCGCGATGATTTATTTATTTATTTATTTATTTATTCATGTACCAAAAACAAGTAACACAGAAAAATAACAAAGAAACAAAGTGATACATAGGAAAGCTTATCTCTATGAGAGATCTCTTCCAGCCACCCTGGAGTGTGAGTAATATTATGTCAAATTAAAGAGAAGGTAGGTACATCTTTAATTTTGGTGACAAAGAGAATAATTAAATTACATTTTATTTATTACTTTACCTAAACATACTTAAATAAACATAAAACTATTATAAACTACATATTAATTTACATAAATACAAGTAATATATACATACATACATATACAAAATAAAATACACACATATATATATATATATATATATATATATATAATATCTAATGTTGTGATGAAACTGTAAGATAATATTTTTTTAATCTGAATTTAAATGTATGTACTGAATTACAATTTTTTATAATATAGCCCGGAAGAGAATTCCAAAGTTGAGCAGCAACCACCGAAAAGGATTTTTTGTAGAAAATACCATTATAAGGGGGTATATCAAAAACTTTATTCAAGACACAAGATCGAAGTGGTCTTTCTCGCGGTGCAGAAAACTTGAATCGTTCGAAAAGATAGGGTGGAGTAGAGTGATTTAATATATTAAAAAGTGTGGTCAAAACATGTACATTACGGCGAAAACGAATCGGAAGCCACTTTAACTGACGTCTGAAATTGGAGACATGATCAAATTTGCGCAGTCCAAATATAAATCGAATGCATAAATTCTGAAGTCGTTCGAGTTTGTCAAGTAGCTCATCCGTAGCATCTAAATAGCAAACATCGGCATAGTCGAGGAGAGGAAGCAAAAGAGATTGAGCCAAGATAGTTTTCGTTTTTAGTGGGAGGAAATTCTGCAATCGCTTCAAAGAATGAATGGAATGATGCAAACGTTTGCTGATATCATTGATATGTGCAGACCAGGACAGATTGCAGTCCAATGTTAAGCCTAAATTCTTAGATTTATCTACGTAACTTATGGGTAAACCATCATAGACTACAAAGGGTAGTTCACCGAAGTTAATTCGCCCTCTAAGCTGTCTGCTACCAATTATCAGGACCTTAGATTTAGTGGGGTTAACTAACAGCCCAAATGAGTCAGCCCAATCTTTAATTAAAGCAAGATCATTGTTAATTTTTCCAATGGCATCATTTAATTCATTCAGTGAGGAATGTCTGTAAATCTGCAGATCATCAGCGTAGAGGTGATAGTGTGAGGAAACAATTGTAGTAATCTGATTAATAAATACTGAGAACAGCAGAGGTGATAGAACGCTGCCCTGCGGTACTCCAGCAGAGAGTCTAGTCCAGTCAGAGTGACTCTCCTCACAACGTATACGTTGTTGACGGTCATGGAGAAAAGAATGAAACCAATCAATCGCAGAGGAGGAAATGTTAAGAGAGCGGAGGACACCCAGCAATAAGTCAAAGTCCACTGAATTGAATGCGTTACTAAAGTCAAGTAAAGTGAGGACAGTAAGCTGTTTGTTGTCCATTGCGTAACGGATATCATCAGTAACCTTGAGTAAAGCTGTGGTTGTGCTGTGAGAAGGACGAAAACCAGATTGGAAGGAAGTTAAGAGATTGTTATTGAGGAGAAAAGAGGACAACTGTTTTGAAACAACTTTCTCGAGAATTTTAGAAAGAATGGGAAGAATGGATATAGGGCGAAAATGTGAAAAAGAACTGGGATTAGGGGATTTAGGAAGAGGGATGACATGTGCCATTTTCCATGCAGTAGGAAAGACTTTGTTAGATAAGGAGAAATTTAGAATATGAGTTATAATAGGAGAGATTATATCAATGATGAGAATTAACATGTCCCGGCTCATGCCGTCACTGCCAACGGCCTTTGAAGAAATTGAAAGTATATCTTTCTTAACGTCTTCATCTGCGACATCTTGGAAAGAAAACGGAAGACATGTAGGAGATGGTATAGCAGCCAGTTTTTGAAGAGAAGAATTTTTTTTAGAAGTTAAAAGCGTGGAAGGTGGAGAAGAGAAGTGTTTGTTAAGGTCATTAAGATTAATTGTGTTATTAAAGTGCATATCAGTTTTACCAATGCCAACAGTTTTAAGGAATCTCCATGTTTGAGCAGTGGAAAGAGATTCGATTGAGTTAAAAATAAAACGTCGTTTAGCGTCCCTGCACAATCTGTTACATAGGTTACGTAATTTCTTGTAGGCAGTAACATTCTCAGCTGTTGGATATTTTTTACATTTCAGTTTGGCTTTGTTGCGTTTGGTCATTACATTCCTTATTGTAGAGGAAAGCCATGGAGCAGGTAAATGCTTAACTCTGACCGGTCTTACTGGCGCATGGACGTCGTACAGTCCAATAAGCAGTGAAGTAAAGAAAGATACTTTGTTGTTTATGTCCGATTCATTGTACACACTAGACCAGTCCAAATTTACGGCATCAACACGCAGACGCTCCATATCAATGTCTCTGAAGTTGCGATGCAGAATTTCTTTACGTCTACGTTTAGGAATGCTAACATTATAGCGTAGATATAAGAGGTCGTGATAGGAGAAAGGTGCAGTTAATTGTCCATGTGATAATACATTACACGTTTGAGAAGTAATTATTAAATCTAAAAGAGAAGGATTAGCATTAGGTGGAAAATGGGTAGCAGAGAGAGGAAGAATTGACATGTTTAAAGATGAAACCAAAGAATATAATTTATGAGTCCTGTAATCATTTTTTAGTAGGCACGTATTAAAGTCACCCATGATTATTGTGTCACTATAAGCGGGAGATAAATTTACTAAGAGTGATTCGAAGGCATCGAAATAATTAATAGTAGGTAGAGGGCTGTATGCCACCCGTAAGTAAGGAGTGAGGTATGCTTCAAGCGGATCTCAATGAAAAGATGTTCTAAACTACCAGAGTATGTGGAAGGAGATTGACTTATGATCTTGAAATTAAAATTATTTCTAAGATAAATGCAGACGCCTCCACCGCCTTTGCCAGTACGGTCATTCCGAATTAAAGTAAATTCAGGTAAATGAAAAAGGGCAGAAGGGAGAGAAGGCTTTAGCCAGGACTCAGAAATAAGAATACAATCAACTAAGATGCCGCTAAAAGATGCTAGAAAATCGGGAAATTGAGCCGGAATGCTTTGAGCATTAATGTGAACTATGTTAAGACCATGTAATTTATTAGTGAAAATGGAACTGAGATTTTGACCAATTGTAAATGAATCATCGATTGAAGAATGGTTACTTGACAGGCTTTGAAAATCCTCAGAAGATGAGCACGAGAAATATTCATCATCAAAGAACAATATATCAGACATTATAATATGTAGAATACTTATTTAAATAAAAAAAAAATATATAAAAAAACTTGAGAGATATATCAAAATAAAAATTAATATGAAACAAAAAAAAAAAAAAAAAATAAAATAAATATATAGAGTATTATATAAAAAAATATATAAATAACTTATAAAAAAAAACAAAAGTAGAAAAAAATAACTTTACAAGCAAAAACCCACTCACACTGGCGAAAGGAGAGAGATATCATCAAATTACACAAAAATAACTTACCAAAAACATATTGAAAAGTCATTAACAAATTGAAAAGAAAAAAAAAAAAAAGAAATATAAAACAAAAAAAAGAAAAAAAAAAGAAATTATCAGCTATTCTATCTATCTATAAAAAAAAAAAACTATCTACAGGAATATCCGAACGCCGACAATGCAAGATGACAGTATAGGATTGTCTAAATGATAAATAATCTGTGCACATTATATCAATTTATCTGTGGGAATGAGTAGTCATTAAGACAATGACAGATTGTGACAGACATTTATTTATTATCATTTTCAACTTAAGATTATAAAAAGTGAAGAAAAAAAAAAAAAAAAAAAAAATGGATCTACCGGACCTCATTCAATTAAGTGGATAAACATTACAAGTGACAAATTGAACTTAGTGCAATAAACTATGCCTACCGTCGTTCGGAATAAGTAATAGATGAAAGTGTAATAATAAGAAACTGACCACATAGTACCCTCCAACAAGGTATACAATTACTTAGCTGATGTTTTAATATTTCGACGAGATCTTGTAGTTTTCTGTTCATATACCGATTCAGCAAGCGGATGTTTTTCTATTAATGCCTTCAGTTCACACATAGAATTTACTTTCTTGCGATTTTTGTCTGGCAAAGATATGACGATATTACCATCGACGGTCCAGCAATTTCTCATTCCGAAATGCTTACGGGCAGCCACAAACAACTCCTGCCTGGGTTTGGTGAGAAATTCCGTAATTGTTATGCCGGAACCTTTAAGTGCAGTTTTACAGTTCCATACTGCATTCCTGGCCCTTAAACTAATAAAGCGGACGAGTATGGGTCTAGCTTTATTCTTCTTTACACCTAATCGATGGCAAATATCAATATGAGAGTAATCAAAATCAGATAGTTTTAAACGATCACGCAAAATGGATTCAACTGTGTTATTGATTAGTTCATTGTTATCTTCAGATACACCATGAAGTAGAAGTATATTTCTTCTGGACAATACCTCTTGATTGTCGACTCCCGTGCTGAGCAATTGCAACTGATGCCGTAACATGGATAGAGCCTTCCAAATAAACTCCTTGAACACCTTGAAGTCGGCCGCCAGCGAGGAACAATTACCCGAAGCACTTTCGTCAGGACTTGATGATGCAACTTGTGTTTTAGCCAAAGCTTTATCGAAGAGATCCATACGTGCCTCGAACATTTTTGTCATATCCTCCATATTTATACTTAGTTGAGTGTGTAGATCCATTGTAACGAAACCAATAAAATTGTGCAAAATAAAGATGATATGTTGAGTAATTATATGAGCCAGCTGACGTAGGTAAACACTAAATCATTTATATATACTTTTTATTTAAATAACATAGAGAAAGACTAATTAAATTAAAAAAAAAAGTGCAGAGCAAGAATTATGATGCTATTCGTATGACCTACCCTCAGAAACTGATAACTGATGATGATCGTCCTGCCGAGTCGTCTATCCGTCGATTGGTGGACAAATTCGAGTCAACCGGGTCAGTTAACAATCAGCCGGTTCCCATGCGTCAACGTAACGCGAGATCTGCCGAGAATATCGCCGCTGTGCGCGACAGTGTCCTCGAAAACCCGCGGCAGTCAATTCCGCGTCGCGCACAGGAACTCGGCCTTTCGCAGACGACAACTTGGCGAATTTTGCGTTGTGACTTGAGCCTGCACCCGTACAAGATCCAGCTGACCCAAGAGCTCAAGGTTAATGACCATAGACAGCGCCGTGTGTTCGCTGACTGGGCATTAGAGCAGTTGGAAGTTGACGCCGATTTTGGCAAAAAAATCATCTTCAGCGACGAGGCGCATTTTTGGATGAATGGCTATGTCAACAAGCAAAATTGCCGTATTTGGGACGAGACCAATCCACACGAGGTTCACCAAGTGGCAATGCACCCGCAGAAAGTGACTGTTTGGTGCGGATTTTGGGCCGGAGGCGTGATTGGTCCGTATTTTTTCGAAAACGATAATGGTGTGGCCGTCACCGTCAATGGTGAGCGATACCGGTCGATGATAACCAACTTCTTTTGGCCTGAAATCGAGAATATGGATCTGGACAACATGTGGTTTCAACAGGACGGCGCTACGTGCCACACAGCACACGCTACGATGGAAGTTCTGCACGATCAAGCGCCCTTAATGGAAAACCCTATATTAGTATCATCATATTCAGCCCACATGAATCCACTGCTGGACATAGGCCTCCTCACCGGCGCGCCAATTCTCCCGGTCCTGTGCTAATCGCATCCACTGTGCACCTGCTATTTTTCTAAAGTCGTCTGACCATCGGGCGGGTGGTCTGCCCACTGGTCTCTTTGCTTGTCTAGGCCACCACTCCGTGACGACTATAGTCCACCTTCCATCTTCCCGTCTTACCAAGTGTCCAGCCCATCTCCACTTTAATCTCATGATACGCTTCCCAATATCTTCGACCTTCGTCGAATTTCCGCGTTTGGTATACGATCAGCGAGAGAGATGCCTAGCATGGTACGCTCCATCGCCCTTTGTGCTACTTTTATTTTTTGCATGTTATGCTTAGTAAGCGTCCTTATTTCGGCACCGTAGGTGAGGATAGGCAAGACAAATTGGTTAAACACCTTGGTCTTGAGGCATTGGAGGAGTTTGGATGTTAACGTGTCCTTGAGCTTTCCAAAAGCAGCCTATCCTAAGCCGATGCGTCGTTCGATGTCCTTTGAGATTTACGATCAAATGATAAACGATGTCCAAGATAGACATAATCGCTGACCACCTGTACGGTGTCCTTACTTACGATTATTTTAGGTACACGTATGCGACGATTAGTCATGATTTTGGTCTTGGACATGTTCATCCTCAGACCGATCCTCAGGGAAATTTCTTGCAGATCCGCGAGCATATGTTGAAGTTCTTCTATGCTCTCGGCAACGAGGATCAAGTCATCCGCGAACCTAAGGTGCGTCATGCGTGTCCCGTTTATGTTGATTCCTCTCTCCCCCCAGGCCAGCGTCTTCAGCAGATCTTCTAAGACGGTGTTGAAGAGTTTGGGCGAGAGGTTATCACCTTGTCGGACCCCTCTGTCCACAGACACGAGGTTGGTGTTTTTATGCATGCGCACCTGCATAGTCAAGTGTGGTGGCACAAGACTTTCGCGAACAGTTTGTAGACTTGAGAGAGAAGGCTTATTGGACGGTAGTTAGTCAAGTTTGATTTGTCGCCTTTCTTATACAGTATCGTGACAATCGCATTCTTCCATTGTCCGGGTGTAGAACCCTGTAGGAGAATTTCATTAAAAAGGTTCACAAGGACTTCCGTATAGTTCTTCTACCTGCCTGCATCATCTCGACATGCACCCCGTCCTCACCAGCGGCTTTACCGTTTTTCATTTTTCCTAGAGCATGCTCTACTTCATCTGCGGTTATAGGTGGTAATTCTCCTTTTTCGATTCGCTCCACTGGCGCTGCTCTTGGGTCCGTCGTGTCATGTGCCAATTGCGGTATTTTTGATGCATACAGGTCCCTGTAAAACTCTTCAACAATCTGTATGATTTGGTCACGATCAGACACAACATTGCCGGCATGATTCGTCAGCTTGTTTATTTCCCTCTTGCCCATGCTAAGCTTTTTTATATACATTTTCGGGCCCCTATTGTCTTGGATGGTTTTTGCAATAGTTTTGGTGTTATAAGCTCTTATGTCATTACGGATAGCCGTTTTTATAGCCTTATTAATCTCTCTCCGGTCTGATGTTATCAGCTACCTTCTTTGGGCTAAAAGAGAGAGCGTATGAGATGGTAATTTAGCCTCTTTAGATGGTTTCTTTCCCCCTATGTCTCGTACTCTCTTCGTGGTCTCGTCAGTACTTTGCACAGCAAGTCGTTCAATGAGTCGACATTTCAGTTCTCTTCTATAAGCCCTTCAAAAGAGTTTTTGAGTTCCAGTTGAAACTCTTTTTGTAAGAGTTTGTAACTATCTCTATCATATTTCGAAATTGATGTTTTAAGCAATTTTGCTCTTTCTTTGGAGAGGCTGTGCCTGAATGTGGCTCTCACCAGGCGATGGTCGCTATTGGTTTTAAAGTGGAAACGTCAGTTATGTTTGGCTTATGTGAGCTAATTATGTAGTCGATCTCATTTTTCGTCCGACCCTCCGGGCTAGCCCAAGTCCATTTCCTTGAGTGACGCTTTTTGAAAAAGGTATTCATTGCGAATAGATGATGCTGCTCAAGGAAATTTACCAAGGTTTGCCCCCGCAGATTTCGACTACCAAGCCCGAACGGTCCTACCGATGTTTCGTTTTTTAAATCAGGTTCTATTTTTGCGTTAAAATCACCCATTACAATTGTATAATAGCAGGCATAATAATATATATAATGTATTAGTATATGTGAAAAAAACAGTGTAATAAAGAAGTCGTCGTACACTAAGAGCTGTTTTCGTGGTCTGGTGCCACCGAATTCCCTATATAGAGGAAAGTCAGTAAAACGAGGAATACATGTACCTAATATTAGTGGTACCAACAGGTTTTTAGTCACTTACCATAAGATCTTGTACATCCTTATCACGGAAGTAAGCTTCGTCAGGAAATGTTCTGACAACGTCTTGCAGTATCATCGCCTTGAGTTCATTGTCACAAAAGTGTTGTTTCCATGCGCTCTGTTACAAAATTGAAAATAGGATTCAATGAGGATTTATTAAAAAACTGGTGACTTTTTTTTTTTAATAGCATAGATTGACGGACGACCATATGGGCCACCTGATGGTAAGTAGTCACCAACGCCAATATACATTGGCAGTGTAAGAAATGTTAACCATCGCTTACATTACCAATGCACCATCAACCTTGGGAACTAAGATGTTATGTCCCTTGTACCTGTAATTACACTGGCTCACTCACCCTTCAAACCGGAATACAACAATAGCAAGTACTGCTGTTTTGCGGTAGAATATCTGATTAGTGGGTGGTACCTACCCAGACGAAGTAAAGCTCTACCACCAAGTAAACTACCAAGTAAACTTTAAAAAGAAAGTAATTTTAAAATTACTTAAAACGATTATAGACGACTGCCTCGTTGTTCTAGTGGCTAGATATAAGGCCGCAGACCAGCCAATAAATAGTTATTGGGTTTTTCTGCCAGAAAATTCTCAGTAGCAGCCCGGAGTCTGGAAGCTGGAAGTGTGTACACTCCCGTGCCTCGGAAAACACGTTAAGCCGTTGGTCCTGCGCCTGAACTCTTTCCGGTCGTGTCGGATTGCCGTCCCATCGGATTATGAGAGCTAAGGAAAAGAGTGTGCACCTGTGTTTGCGTACACACTTGTGCACTATAATATCTCCTGCGCAGTTGGCTAATCTCTTGAGATTGGCCGCCGTGGCCGAAATCGGTCTGGAGGACCTTATATAATTTTAAAATTGACGCAAAAATATGTTTTAAATCAGGTTACTATATCCTGAGATTGACAAGTTAGACTCAAACTCTATAATATAAGTACAGACTAAACGGAACAGCAAAAAATCTTAAAGCGCGATTCAAGTAAAGTTTTAATATCAACAAACCTTTGCTACGTATGTATTGTCTCGAAATAAAAATGAAACCGGACAAGTGCGAGTCCGACTCGCCCACCGAGGGTTCCGTACATATTTAGGGTTATGTTTAATTACAACATTTTAAATTAAATAAGTAGATACTTATAGCAGTGCAAACTACATACACCAAAATTATAAGTTACCTATAAGGGTTCCGTTTTCTCCTTTTGAGGTACGGAACCTAAAAAACGTTTTAGTTTCACATTATTCATTTGTTTTTTTAAATCGTAAATATAATAAAGTTTATAAAACAGATTCTAATTAACGTAAAGACGGTCGCGGTTATGCTATACATAAAGGCACAGGGTCAAAGCGCGGTTTTCCCCCATGTATGTATAACAAATGCGAAATGGATGGATGGCTGGATGGCAAACATATATCACGTGTATGCTTTTTTTGGGCCACTTTTTAACTGAATTTTTATAGTTATTGTTAATATTGGTCTTTAATTTTGTATATATATAATTACAGGCACAAGGGAAATAACATCTTATGATAGATATCAAGATGAGATCATAGACAATTTTTAATACTTTTTTATAGTTTTGACATATTCCTGACAATTTTATACAGTATACGGAAATAGTTTTCAATAAATTTCGGAGGAGCATATTATTATCCTCAAACTATAAGATTTTGTGAACTGTTTTGTTAAAGCTGTTTATTTTTGAAAGTGCACCTTTGTTTGTGCACAATAATATGTGTTGCATAGTTGACTACTCGCTCTTGAGATTTGTCATTGTGGCTGGAAATGGTTAGGTGGAGATCAGTATAGAGCCTTTGAGACATATGGCGGTATTTGTAAAATAGGAATGTCCGCCAAATTTGTTTGATCAATTTGGAGACAATAAAATATCTTTCACATTGATAGAAAACAAACTAGGCTTTGTTCTAAAGATTACTAATCATCACTCTCAAAGCAATATTTAAATAGATTTATTTTACATATAAAATATTTGGAGAGCACTCTTTACTTGCTTGCTTGCTTTTTTTTCTTAGATTGTCAGATGCAAAATAGACCTATGCCTAATTAAAAAAAAATAATCACCTCGTCACTTTGAGAAAGTGGATCGTCCCCGATGACTCCTCGTGGATCCATTGACATTTTTTTCCTCAAATCATCATAAAAGTTTCTGTGGCCTCGTATGCTGCAATTAAGAATATGAATGAAATTATCATTTTAATATTGACTTTAAAAATATGTTATATCCAATAACATATTTTTTATATCCAATAACATATTTTTTATAGACATGCAAAATTATATTCAAAAATATGAAGAATTTATTAAAAAATAAGAAATATTTAAAGGTAAAAAAAAAAACAAAATCTTCTTCCATTCTACAAAACTTAAATATATTTGATGTTTTCAAAAGATCTATCTTTATTTTACAGTAGAATCTACCTCATTAAAATGTCCTCAGAAGGTGGAGGAACAGCATTCAGCAATATGGCCCAAGCCAAACTTCTTGGCCGCACTAATCTGTGTTCCACTGCAGCTTTTTTCAAATACTCCATGCTCCATGTTGGAAACTGTAGACTTGAAGAAATAATAACATAAAAATGACTAAACATAAAAATAAGCAGTATTATAAAATACTTCTAATATCTTTTTTTTTATTTGTTGACTTAAGCTCATCAAATATTTGTTTTATTTATCATAAATAAATTATAAAGATCAAGTTTGAAATCGTAATAATAATGAAAAATTTAATTGTTAAAGTAATTTAGAAAAATATTTCTGTGGAAAAATACAATGATTAAAGCTAATAGCTATCAAAACGAAAATCATAATAACGATAAACATTTGCGGAAATCAAAGAACCAACGACAAAGAAAAAGTAAAAGAAATAATGGAATTGTTTGTACATACTCATAGTCGCTGGCCTCGATAAAAGGTTTTGAAGGGGAACTCGGTGAGCCGTTTGTATTATTTTGTTCCTACGAAAAAATTAAGAGTCCATAAATGAGTCACAACTCGAAAGTTAATAATAAAAGTAATTCGGTATATATTTACCATCTTTTTACAGGTTTATTTAATTATCATGGTGTTTATTGTTCCACATAAAACATTATTGTAAATTTAACGCCCAAAACCCATTTGTTATTTTACAAAATATGACCTATTTTTGTCTTATTTTGGTATTTTTATTAAAATTCACTAGTACACTACTCACAGCTGAACGGACCTGACACTGTCAATTGATTGAATTGACACATGACATGTTTTGCATTTTCAAACAAACTGAATGCGGCGAAATTTATTGTAACATTGTTTGTAAATTTATGTTGTTCTAAAAATTATTCTAACCTAATTTCTACGAAATTATCTGCAAATATTAAATTAAATTATACTGAGCTTTTTTATAATGTATTGAACGGTCATGGTACATCAAAATTAAAATCCTTGATTGCTATTGATTTCAAGTTCAAAATATATCCCATAAGAATATATTTGAAGACAAATAAGGTTCACAAACTAGAAACAGTAGATTACAAAAATGCCGTATCGATTTTCCATAAAAATGCTTTAATGACTGACTACTTAGTTGCCATGTTTTAATTTTCTCTTCAATGAAAAGGACTGCAAAAGTAGTCTGTGGCTGTGGAATGGTTGTCTTTCTCTTTTTAGTTAACGAACGCGTTTGTGCATTTTTGACTATTTTGAGTTTGAGATAAGTTTTTGAAATCCAAAAGCGAACTCGAAAATTTACCATTACGTCAATCAAATGTTTGGGAGTTATAATGTTATTGGTGTCTTTAGTTGACATGGCGCGTAATAATTTCGCTATTGTGTGGAGCGGAGTGAGATCGCAAGCGCTGGTTCTCCGACTACGATGACCATAAAGCAACCACAAACATGATTGCCAATTTGCCGCTGCTCTTCGCTAACGGGAATCCAACGGCATTATCAAAAATTAGTGCCGATGAGTTAGAGAAGTTCATAACATTCATGGTGACATGTTCTTGGGGGCACGACACAGCGAAAGAAATCCGAAAGCCTCCTTGGTGGCCGAGGGATGTAGTTTTTACACATCCGTTTGTTAAACCAAGTGCAGTTCCAAACGATTGGGAAGCGAGGCTGAAGCATTTAGTTAAAAGATGCTACGATTACCATAAGAGTGCTTTTCTCTTAGTTTTTTCCGCTCAGCTCGCCCGGTACCCGCGAAAGAGGCTAAGGTACGTCGATAACCGTGACCATACTACTTCGCTGTATTATCGCCCGAGCAGTCGCCTTTTAGTAACCTTTAGGAATGAGAACCTTTTCTATGACAGAGAGACTCCCTTAGAGGAAAGTGATCCACAAGTGAAATCCGCCGATATTCTATATCTTTGTGATAACTGTGACAGTCATTTTGATAACTTAGATGTATTAACAGCACATGAAAGGCTATGTAATAATGAGAATATACCATCAAGTACATGTAGTGGGGGTTTACCTGAATTTCTTTCAGCATTGAAACTACTGGCTGTTGGTGAAAAGTTAGAGGATAGAAGTTCTAAAGGTAATGAAAGTGATTCTCGTCCCAAAAATTCAAGAACTGTAGCCAATATTGATAGAGGCCCTCCATATCCTTTTTCATCCCTGGCTTATATGAAAAATGCAAAGATAAATGCTCAGAGAGACACAAGCTATTCCAGGGACAGAATAGAACGATATTGCTGTACATCAACACCAATTATTAAAAATGTAGTTAGTAAAAGCAAAAATCAACAATTCCCTATAAGATACAGAAGGCCTATTGATTATTGGCAACGAAGGCATGTATTTCCTAATCAGAGAAACAAAAAAATACTTGATCTCAATAGCCAGTTATTGCTTTTAAAATGCAGACCTCTGACAGTGGATATTTACAGGATGTCAATGGAGAAGATTCAGGAATATATTGAAAACTTGCAAAGGGAGTCTGAGATGAAATGTATTAAAGGCAAGGACATAGTGTTTGTTGACGGGCTTGACACTGACCTACCTACTGATGTGGAAATGAAGAGTTGTGATCCTCTTAAAAGAGTAGATAATGATTGTGAAGTGATTGATTTGTGCTCGGATGATGAAAGCTCCATTGTTAATGAGAATTGTGATCCAAGGGCTGGAGTGACTTGTGTGATGAGGGGTGGGGCAGTATTACGTAGGACAGCAGCAACACCACAAGCCCTTCCAGCCGAGCCTTGCGGTGCTCGTCAGCGTCCTCTCTCCTCCCTTATACTGCAGCCTCACCCTGTTATATTAATAGCTCATACTCTGAACAATTTACAAACTATAGCATTAGATTAATGTAATGTTTAATGTAGTTACATGCTGACAATTATTTATTATCTTCCCGATTAAAATTTTAATGTTCATGTTATGTTTTATTTCACAAAATTAAAGATTAGAATACTGTTTTTATGATTTTAAGTTCTATACAAAATGGCGGTCTATACAGGCTTATGATATGTCGCCAATTTACCTTATGAGTAAATTAACATAATAATCATTATACAGAAAACTTTACTAAATATTGCATTTATTTACTGAAGGCGTACTTTTAATGTATATTATCTAGGAATATTCAACAAACAGTATTTTTAAGAAACTCAATGTCTATGATTGTCTTTGAACTGGCTACTATTCGAAATTATTGAATTGAATTTTTTATCAAAAATATTGTAGGTACATTATTCAATACATATCAAACACGAATTTTGTAAAATTGTAAACACATTTTGAATTAATAAAATCTGTTTCTTATCTATATTCAAATTGGGGACACAACGTCACTAATAGTTATAGTTCTAATCGAAATAATACTCATGAATCATGATCAAATTTTTGATCGGTAAGCGACAGTTTATTTTTTGTACTCATTTTTTGACATATACGTACAACGTATGTTATGTTACGTAGAGCTATGTGAAATCTTTAAAACTAAATTGCCAATAAGATGTGTTCTTTGTATTTGTTCTGTCGATGCTTATTATCCACTGCGACTAAAACATTTTAAAGAATCGCGTATTGAGGATTGGACAGGATTATTTATGTATAAGTGCTAAGAGTAAGTTTGATGATGACGTATAAATCTATATAAAATGGCGAATGGTAGCCGGTATAAGATAAAACCTGGTAGACATTTATATCAGTGTTTGCTTCGAAACGAAAGTGCCTATTTGTTAATTGTAACTTTATTCTAATTAACTTTTTCATAATAACCTTAATCTAATGGCAACCCAACTGACAATTTAAATAAAGAAATGTCACTTGTTACATTAATTTGGTAGGTATTTGGAAGTTGTATTCATAAAAGCTCAAGGTTATCAGGAAGCATCGACTTAATTTGTTTTAGTGATTATCTTTACTTAGATTGTCATTATATATATTCAGCAGAAAATAAGTTGTAACTTTTTCATAACTATATAAGATAATTGTATAAAACTAAGGAACAATCGATGTTGTACTATATTGGAATAGAAATAAAGGAAAAATGAAGTCTTTCATTTTCTATTTTGTAACAAGAAATATTACATAATATCTGAAAAATATAGTTAATCATATATCTTCACTGGTCGCTCTATGAGAATGCGAATTAAGAGGACGTCTACTTTCTTCATCGGAGCCATAGATAACTTCTTCATCAGAGTCGTTGATCATAGAAAAAGCTGGATTATCTTTGGTAATACCAGTTTCTAGAAGAAAAAAAAAACATTAAGTAGTATCATAGTTTACTTAACTTAATTAAAATGTATGAATATTAAAATAAAAATAAAAATACCATGAATAGATCCACTTCCAGGAGAGAATAAATAAGCTAATATGTACATCTTGAAGTTAAAAAGGCCGTATAAAGCCATGAACGGCGCGGAAGTGTCGTAATGCACTTTTGGCTGGGAAGCCCAGTGGTCCTGCAGGGCAGCCGGCCCCCAAGAGTGGAGCGCCAGTATCGTAATGATAAACGTGACTGTACCAACTATAATCGATAGGCAGCGCAGTCTAATGTCTAGAACAAAAATAACTAGTCACGAAAAATGTTTTATATACTGGCAACATTAAAAATGTTAGATTTCTTTATACTTACCAAAAAATGGCATATTTCTTAAATCGCTATACGCTTTAATAATAAGTACGAGTAAATATAGGAAATACAATGTAACAGCAACGAAGAACATGATTTTTACCACCTGAAACAAAAAAAAAATGAAAACTCTTGAATAATAGGCATTCAGGTAAGAATATAAAATGATCCAGAAACTTACAGGGTAGTTAGGATTCATATAATAGTTGAATGTGGGGTCGTAGTACGCGTAATACTTCTGCCACACCGCCACCACCATGGCGGGCACCCACATTAGTCCTACCACGATCACTTTGAACAGGTAGAACGATACAAAACCTCTTTCGTTCTGAAATGTGCAGTTTATGATTATGTAAACAAGTTTGATGTTCGTCATCTAATGATAAAATCAAAAAAAAAACTATGTTTGAAAATTTAACAAAGCAGAGACTGACACAGTAAACATAAACTAAAGTGATTTTTTTATTTGATTTATATTGTCTTGCCTTTGAATACCTCCAATGAGTTTATTTATAATTAATTATATAATAAAGCTTACTTGTCTCAGGCCATGATAAAGTGCGAGCCAAGACAGCAGTACGCATGCTAGGAATGTCGTCTGGAACACGGTATCCAGCAGAGGCGCGAAACAACCGCCAGACACTAGGCGTAGAGGAAATATTGGATCTGTCAAAGAAATGTCACCTCATACATTATACAATATTTTTGAATATACGTAATTTATGTCAGCTGATCATGTTAACCCATATATACAGGTTATCATGATCAGCTGTTTATTATGTAATAATTATAAAAAATATTACATAAATAGAACCGACACACGATACCTAATAACCACTTTGCGGGTCGGACACGAATTTTGTTACACGCTGTATATATATTTAACTGCCTCGTTGGTCTAGTGGCTAGATATAAGGCCGCAGACCCGGTGGTCCTTGGTTCAATTCCCAGGTCCACCGGGATTTTCTGTCAGAAAATTCTCAGTAGCAGCCCGGAGTTTGGAAGGTGGAAGTGTGTACACTCCCGTGCCTCGGAAAGCACGTTAAGCCTTTGATCCAGCGCCTGAACTCTTTCCGGTCGTGTCGGATTGCCGTCCCATCGGATTATGAGAGCTAGGGAAGAGAGACTGCACCCGTGTTTGTGCACACACTCGTGCACTATAATATCTCCTGCGCAGTTGGCTAATCTCTCTTGAGATTTTCCGCCATGGCCAAAATCGGTCTGGAGGACGTTTGTATGTTAATATATTTAAAAAAAAAAACAGAAAAATAACGCGTCGGATATAAGGAATGTTTAATGTTTCTTACAGACGGTGGTGATTTCTTCTCCATTCGGCAGTCTACCTACCTATCCATAAAAACTGCGTTAAAATATTATACAAATCTTCGAGTATCATGAAAAGTTAAAAAAAACACGTACCATTATAAAGTAATAGCAATGGCAATAAAATGGAGAGCCATTTCTGTTCGATGGCCCAATCTTGCGTGGAATACTTCCTTAGCGTGTGAGCGAACCAACACTGGAAGGTAAGAAAATTTGTGTATTAGGACATTTTCTTTCTCTTTCGAATTTCTTTTTTTCCTTACCTTTATTTATTTTTATGGTACTCACACGAATTTATGTGTGAAATTATTTATTATATGTTAGCTCATGTACTGATCACACGCACACATTAACGGACTTACAATAACAAATCTTACGCTGACATTGATGTCATTTGACGCTCGAAGTTTCAGTTACTGAGTACTACGGTCGTATATACAGGTCTATCAACAACAGTAGTGGGGGTTTTCCTTAAGATGAAACTTATCTCTTACTTCAATTCAAGGCATCAGTATTATTACATAAAACAAAGTCCCCGCCCAGTCCGTCTGTCTGTTTATCAGTCTGAATGCGATAGAAAAAAAACTACCGTTTGGTATTTCATACGGTTTTCACAAATGGTGTCGGAAAAAAACATGTCAGCTGGGAGCTTTAATGGCGTGTATTGCGTAAATAGCGTTATATGTATTACAATATAAATGATTGTAATATGTTATTGATAATGTATAAAAAATATATGAAAAAAATCGGGCAAAATGCGTATATTCTTACATCCAGGGTCAATTCTACTAATAAAATGTCTCTTTATCGCAATCGAATCAAACCGCTATCGTTGCCGTTTATCCGTTTTCCTATTATTAATTTAATCATCGTTTAATTGGCATAATATTTTACAAATAAGTTTGATTTTGACACCACGGTATAATATCTTAACATCATATCGGTTCGGTTCCGATACGAATAAATATAGAATAGTCAAAGTTGGATTGGAATTGAATAGGAGACGTATATCGTTATATATTAGTAGAATTATTAGGATGTCAATTTAACGGTACAAACAAAAGATTAACTCACGGCTACTGTGAACGTCGTGAGAAGAAATATGAATCGGAACCAGGTCTCCATCTGAGTGAATGCTGCATTGTAGGTTTTAAACTGGAAATATATACATTTAAATATGGAATTAATATATTTTTTGGAATCAACGTGCAGACAAAAATTCCAAATTCTTATTATAATTAATGATTTCGTTACAATTTAAATAATTATTGTAAATATTTTTAAATGGCAACGTTCGATTATTAGTTACCATAATATGAACCAGTGTTTCTATTGTTAAAAAATAAATTTACGAAATTGAAATAAATACTTACATAAAACACAATTTCTCGTATGTAGTATCGTTTGTGGAACTCTTTTAATCCATAGAATTTCATGTTAAGAATGTAATGTGTGTATTCTAAGGAACCTAGATGTAGAACCATTACTTCTTCGCACACTTGTTTCTTGCATTTTAAATGTTGGGTCCTTAAAGAAAAACAAATATGGACTGTATGTGGCTCTAATCAAAGGCACGGTCGTATACACAGGTCTATCAACAACAGTAGTGGGGGTATGTCGGCTTAATGGTTGCTGTTCAGTTGAATTTACGGCCGCTAGAGGCATGACGATAGATCACTATCCCGAACACTTTTTCAAATCCAAATAAAACAGTTAAATAACAAAACAAAAGTAACAAAAATAAAAACAAATACACAAAACGATATAACAATGATTAAATAACACAATACTTCGGAGAGAAAAATATACGCCGCGTGTCACTCAACCGGCACGTGACCGCATATATAGCAACGACGTACAGCAGCGTTGACGCGAAATAAAATTTGTAAGACAATCGTACCTATCTCTCATCACTGAAATTGGACTCGGTTGATAGACCTGTATACAAGAACGTGATCAAATGAATCAGAATGAAGCCATAGACAACTTAGTACTTTTTTATATTTGGCGGGAAAGCAAATGTCTCCACTCCACTTTATGGTAAGTGGTAGCAGAGTTCAAACGCGACTTCCAAACCAGTAAAGTCTGATTTACAGTTATTTACAGTTTTCTAAACGATTTGACATATTCCTAATAATGGTGACGAATATTTTGCACTATTTAATGTTTCATTTACTTACCTGTTAGTCGCCGCCGACTCTGGAATAAGATTTATGGTGGTATGATCACTAAGCACTCCGTCTATTGATATACTGATTTGGAAACTCTTATCAAATATCTCTTCTGAAAAGGGACATTGTCACATTGTAACGAATTATAACAGAACATATTATAACAACACACATACATATAAACGAAATATTTTTTTATTCGCAGTCATTTAACCGGCATTCTTTTTTAAATTTTAAATTTATATTCCTTATGATAAATAAATTATTAACATTTGGCACGTTCTAAAATCGGTAATATTTTTTTATAAATAATTTGACATTCCTTATTGAATTTCTTAGACTTGATTTTATTTTCATAAATCTTAGTTTTTTTTTTCTTAAGACCTAATCGAAATTATCGTGCATTTCTAGAATTTCTTAAAGCTCATTAACCATCAAGCCAGAAATTATTTATTATTTTAAATTAATTCGTAGTTCAAGGCGCCGCGCCGGACTTGCTCGCGACGTTGTCTTGGCGCCCGAAATTCGATATAGGTCAGGCAGGTAGCCTAGCATGCATATTACACATGTGACTGATATTGTCTTCTAAATTAAAACCATACACTATCCTTACATTTTATATATGTATTCAAAGTCGTTATATTAAGTAGCGTATAGAGGCTAAGGGTATCCACTATCCGCTGTGAAACGACTGAATCTAGATTTGTTGAATACACTGATCGATAAGGTACTAAGCTAGATTATGCCGAGGTCAGTAGTTTTTTAAATTACATATCATGAAGTCATATAGCACAAATTTTTTATGACAGTCATGCCGGGCGAAAATATAGTCAACATGATCGTTGACTCGTCACGTGTGAAGGAATAGTCTTGATGTATGTGATTGATTTGAGGATACTCGCCATCGTTGTTGTCGGTGAGTATCTCCGCGAGCAGCCACAGTTGCTGCACGCGCGCGCCGAGCGCCGGGCTCCGCAGGCGGAAGGGGCCGCGGTATATCTCGCTGGAGTTTGTGACCACGCTCGTGGCGGACACCGACGTGGTGGACGTTGGGGACGGACCTACGAATGTATTTCTTGACGTTCAAATGCCCTATCTTTAGTAAAAACGTCATCAAAAATCTTACCCAAACATATTAATAGCAAAGTATATTTAATTAAATAGTATTATGTTGAATATATTAAATTTACCAACTACAAAATGGTAGATAAATTTTAGTCATTCGATTAAAATATTTTATAAACAATTAAAAATGTTGTATTTAATTTATAATTAAGTATTCATATAAAATTTATCGTAATGTATCGTATAGTAATATCGTAATATATAAAATTCAAGCGTAAATTCTAGAATCAAATGTAAGTAAAAAGGTATAAAAAGTTACTCATTTATTTTGATTCCTGCTGCGTGTTGTTGAAATTGGTATTTTTTTTTCTTTTAAATTATTTTATAAAATAGTAAAAAATGTTACCATTTTCAATATTCACGTAGTTAATAATTATACATAATAATGTAAACATGAAAGGGTTAGGTAAGTGTTAACTCTCCCTTCAAACCTGCTAATCCTATAAATACACCGAGACCGAAGCAAGCAAAAAATGCTATAAAAACCATCACGAATTCCCCTTTGTGCATCGAATAAATCCTCATTTGGACAGATCTAAAAGGACAAAAAAAAAATACAATCATATGTACAGTAATTTAAGTAAATATATCGAAGCATAATAAAAATAAATTACCTTTCACAGCGGTCGTGGTGATATGCAGGTGCAATATATTTATTGAACTCGCTAAATAGATCACTGAATTGTGAGAGCGTATTGCGTATTTTGTAGTTCCATCCGCTTGTTGGCAGATGGTAAGAATATCCAACATTAGCAGTATCCATGATTGCCATTAGTTTGTACTATATATTACAACAATATATTATATATTATAAAGCAATAGACGCACTATATATTAGTTGCGTTGTAAAATACGCGAATTGTTTCCTCACATACTTGTTTACAAGCATTATTGATTTTTCGCGGGGCTTGTCACAGAGACGCCATCTTGGATAATGACGTGTACCCTCGTATGACCTATATTGTATTTTATAATTTTTAAATGTTCTATATTACTAACATTTATACTGTTATAATTATCAAGTAATAAATGTATTTTTATTTATATTTCAAGAATGTAATCCGCATTGTATTAGTTATCGTCTATGCTTTTATTGATTTTATTTTATACGGATAACGAGATTGGCGCCCAAGTTTGAATGTTTTGAAGAAAAATAGCAACGAATTATTAAATTCATACAAATAACATTTGAACTTTAAACGATGTGCTCGAGAAAACCTTATGCACATTTATAGGGAATGTATTTAAACAAGTTCTTCACAACATCAAGGCTGTGATGCTATTAGTGTATTTCTAATAATTATCCATAAAATATACTTTATAATGTGAATTAAAAGAAGGACTTGGAATTCATTTAATAATAAGAAAAGTGTCTAGATATTATTAATATTTGTAATGGTATATTTTGATAATTTTAATAGTACTAATTGGATAACAGTTCTGAGCGAAAAGTAGTCTTGCAGCAACAGCCTGTAAATGTCCCAATGCTAGGCTATGGCCTTCTCCGTTTGAGGGGAAGGTTAGGAAGTAATTGCACCACGCAGCTCGAATACGGATTGCTGGATACACACATGGAAGATTTTCATTAGACAGGTTTCCTCACTATGTTTTCCTTCATCGTCCAAAGAAGAGATGAATTATAAACATATATTAAGGAAATGGAAATTCCGTTGTGCGTGGCCGGGTTTGAACCTGCCATCTTCGGTTAAGGTTCACACTCTCAAAATATTAATCTTTTTTTTTATATATACTACGACATTTTTTGTTTAATCAATACACACTAAAAAAATGAAAAGTGTTCTTTTGATAAAAGTAAAATATTAATAAATGGTAGGGCCGTTTGGGTAGGTGCCACTCACTCATCAGTCATTTTACCTCTAAGAATACATTGTTTGAGTTTTGTGAGTGAGCTAGTGTAACTAACGGTCGAGGCTTAACTATAATAATTTAAAACAAAAAAATTGGTTGTCTGTAGAGTCGGTTTACGGACGATAATTTTACGTGATAACGTCATAAGTAAACATTGATGAAAAATTGCATACTTTTATGAATTGAATTGAATTATTATCACTGAATTATCATTATTTTGTATAATACAAAGGAGTTAATTGAAAATTACAATTTTTTCGACAAATTTACATTTATTTGCACACGTTAATTCAAATAGCCGAACGCTTAGGCCGATCGTGCCTCTCTATCGCTTGTTCCGCGCTCTCGCTTACACGCTCAGCTCAGGCGGAGCGTGACAAGGAGTCATGCATTTTCGTGCGTGCAGCCGGCGTTCATCGATTTATAAGACGTTATTACGCCAAAAACACAATCATACGTCACCAAAGGATATAAGAAATGTATGGATATATGAAAATAAAAATAGTATAGCCAAATACAAGATTGTTTATTCATTAATTACAATTAAGCTAACATCAATTTGAAATGTAAACAACCTACTTACAATTAGAGGCATTTTGAAATTCAACAATAGTTCTTTCGGACCATAGACAATAAGTCAACAAAGGAGAACTACATGTAAAGTAATACTATAGCTGGTGAGTGTTAATAACAATAAAATTATCAGATGTTGCACATGTTGCATAAAAACCCACTAAGAAAAATTGTATAACGAAGTTTAATGTATTTACTAACAAAATGTATACACTTACAACAGTTTTAATATATTTTAAAAACATAACTTAAAACGTATAGTTATTGCACAGATAGCATATAATTTTTTTCTCATCGATATTTTTAAGACAAAGAACACGATGGATTAATTTTTTTCAATTAATAATCTGTGATAAATTATAATATTTTATGGAAATTTTAAAAAACATTTAACTTCACGCAAGATACTTAATACGACTAACATTGGCAGATTTACCAGAAGGTTCAGCACAAACGACAGATTTGATATTTTTTTTAAATTATTAATTGCGTTTAACCTCCCACGTAAAATGAGTTGTGTTATGAGTTTAACTAAAGCCATCGTATCTCCCAAACGAGTGGACCGATTTTGATGCGGTTTTCCTGTTTGTTGTTATAAAAATGTAATATCCTATACTAGGAAAATCTGTCACTGTTAGTCAATGTAAGTTAATTTTATTTTAAGCTAATAAATATTATCGGAACATAAGGTTTATCCGCGAGCGCGAACACGTTTATTATTATGTATTATGAAGTTTTTGTTATTTAAAAATTGTAGTGAACGTGGCCGCAGACTTTAAAATAATATTATTTAAATTACTTTTACACTTATCGTAAATTATTATGCGTGATTTATTCGTTGCTTTAATTGATAGGTATCGAATGTGATTAAACAGTGACGAGGTATCTTCTATAAAGATACGGCCACATCTGTGTTACCACACGAGATACTTAGCGCTTCTTCCACATATACGGCAGTTACGTTACTCCGAATTAGAAAATTTCATGTAATCTTTATGTAAAGGTACTAAGTGTATATTAAAATATTACTTTTTAAATATAACGAAATTACTTTTAATTAATTTTAAGAGTGTGCCGTGTATTATACAAATTATAACATAAATACTTATTTATAAACTTATAAAATTTAATATTTTATATAAATAAATGTCTAATTCTTTGGGTTTATTTAACCACTATAAATAAATGCTTGTATTATAGTAATATTCATTTACACTTACATAGATTCGACTTAAATCATTATTATGCTTAGAACACTTTTATGTAAGTACGTTTGAACACTTTTTTTCTTGTCTTTTAATAGAAAACTAGGAGCTAATAACAACATAAATTAAATGAAAATAATTAAAAAAAATTCACTGGCAACTATTTCTGTTTTTTTTTTAATCTTCTATGGTGTTGTTTTATGACAGGACCTTTTTTAAGAGCTTTTATTTAACTACATCTGTCAGTATGTGTCTTTTTAAATCTTTAAAAACAGTGCACCCAATTAATTAAGCTGAAATTTTGCACACATACATTCACAATACAATAGTACACTAAGTGTCAATCGTTGTAGTCTATATATTATATAAAAACCTTGTTTGAAAAAGAGTTTTTTTTTTCTATTTAATAATTTTGCTAAGACAACAGAATAATAATTCATTATACAGGATTATTTGTAACGACCCAGCAACCTCGCAGTACTAGATAGCTAACACCATAGGCAACAACATTTGTTCTACGACTTTTTATAATTTGTTAGATTTTATTTTCATACAAAAATAAGTATTAATTTAATTTCCCTCTTGAATGTTTATAAAACTACGCGCATCGCAAAGATCGACGCGTCGCGTCGTCCTTACGTTTATGAATGAAATATAGACCTACAAATGTCACGACAGTACGACAAACAATTGTAAAATCACTTTTTTCATGTATTGAATTATGTCCGAAGTCGTAGAACAAAAGTTGTTGCTTATGGTGTTAGCTATCTAGTCCTGCAAGGTTGCTGGGTCATTACAAATAACCCTGTATATCATTGACGGTCTTACTCACATACGTTATTTAGCGGTGTTCAGTTAAACATTTATTTTCTCAATCTGTTATAATTAATTTGTCATTTGAAAGAAGAAGACAGCATTGTTTCACTAATTACCCCTTATTTACGATTTATAGGTTATGACGTTGATGTTTCATTGTGATTTCATTACCATTAATATTTTTACATCAAAATACTTTCACCGCTAAAAACTTGTACTAAGCCTCGGACGGCCATATGTTGTTATTGTTGACGGTACATGTGGATGTAAAAAATTATATAATTTTATTAAGGACTTGACGTTGTAATCGGTTCTGTTGCATTAATTTTTTTATTTCCGGCTAAAGCTGGTGTAATCGTTGTTGTTGTATTCGCCTTGTAAGCTGTAAATAAATACTTAATATCATTTTTTTTTTTAATTTGAATTAGGAACGCGAACGAGTATAGGTTCAGAGTATAATACATAGATTAAAATCGAATTAAACTTGCACTAGCTACCACGTGCGTCGAAATATTGCATAAGTAGCGTTACAAGTGTCATTTCTTAATTATTCTTTTCTTACTAATTAGTTCATAATTAGATTTTTGAGGGGAAAGTGTTACATCGCAAACAAAAAAATGTCACTGATCATTATTGTTTACTTACTGTAAACACTTGTATTACTTTTCCTCTTCAATAATATATTGAAGAGGAAAAGTAATTTTAGACTAGAGACGAGATCTTAGATTATATATACCATTAAAATTAATGACTTAGCGAATGAAAGTGAGGATGGGGATGATAACGAAATGTCAGGAGTTGATGAAATTTACGATTAAAAAAAATTAACTTGTACAATATTAAGTACCTAGCTATAAAAATGAAAAAAAAAAAAAAGTAACTTGGTTGTTTATCTGCTGACGGTGCTTTTGCTTTTTATGTAATAATGTGGTAAGAAGAACATTTCAATTTATGTAATATATATTTATATATAAATTAATTCATGGCACGTTACCGGTCACGTAGTTTTTGAACCACTGATTGATCCCCTCCGAGTACTCCTCGATCCAGCCGATACGAAAGGTCGCGGCGTCGACTATCTTCTGGAGAGTCTGCGACATCGGCTTCAACTCCTCCTTGTGCTTCAACGCGAACTGTTTCAACTGGGACGAGAAATTTATAATCTGTTAGTATTTCATTTTTTAATTTCAAACGCAGTTTCTATCTGCAATATATACAGCGGAGCGTCGGAAGGCACTCGTCTACCGGGCAAACGGTATCGTCAGTATCATGCGGGGCGATGCGACACCTCGGAACGACCGAGTAAGCGTAGTAGGGCAGCGCTCACGCGGTCGAGCTCGTCCTGCGCCGTCATGAACCCGAAGGCGCCGTTGAGCACGGCCTGGAAGGAGAAGGCGTCGAGCGCGGAGAAGCGCGCCAGCACGCGCGCGAAGTGCGCCCGCAGGAAGCGCTGCGCCGCGCGCGCGCCCGCCGCCGGCTCCACGCCCCACGCCGCCGCCGCGAACTGAGCGCCCAGCGCGCCCAGCGAGCGCTCCAGCAGCCTGCGGGCACCGGCGTGCGCCAGCGTGCGCAACTATTGGTTAATTTACTGGCATTCTCGAAAATTCGAATATCGTTTGAAAATAGAATATATCGTTTATCAAAAATTCGAATACAGTCGGTATTTCAAATTCGAATACAGTCGGTTTGAAAATAGAAAATATCATCGTATTTTCTGTTGGACTCTTATTGCCGATGTTAAACACCCAGTATATAAATATTATTCAATAATTAATATATATTTTTTAGAAACCCTTTTTTTTATAAGAAACGTTTTTTTAATATACAGTGGTGGTCGTATAATTAGAAGCACTACCAACGGTCCTTTACATTGTGTAAGATACTTCACCGCAATCGTTTTTATTTTGAAATTAAACAATAAATCGGACAACAATATGTTCAACGATTTATCATTTATTAGAAAAACAATATAAATCCCATTACACAAGTGCAGTTTCAATATTACATTACGGACAAACATTTAAATAAGTTTGAAGGTATGAACAACAATGGTCAACTAATTAGAAACAATAACAAAAAATATAAAAAACAATATTTTTTTTAAGTATTAGTAATTAGTATTGTTATTTACGAAATAGCTACTATCCACAGCCTACCAATAGTTGTAATTAATATTTAGTGGCGTATCCCTTATTTTCAATAACAGCACTGCAACGACATGGCATTGATTCAATCAATTTCATACATTTTTCTAGGGGGATTGAATTCCATGCTTCAACAAATGCTTCATATAGTTCGTTTTGACTGGTACTACGTTTGTTTGAGACTTTCTTTTTAACAATATACCAGAGATTTTCTATCGGGTTTATATCCGGACTATTTGCTGGCCAGTCTAAAACGGATATACGCTGTTCGCTAAGGAAACATTTGACGCTATTGGCTGTGTGTTTAGGGTCATTGTCATGCTGAAAGATCCAGGTTATAGGCAGATGATCGTCCGAGTAGGGAATCATTGTGTGCTCTAAGATATTGTTGTATTGTCATACATCCATTGTACCCCCACCGTGCTTGACTATACTGCTTGTGTATTTATAATTAAAAGCATTGTTTACAGGGCGTCTAACTTAGCGCTTTCCATCGGAATTTACCATATTTATTTTTGTTTCATCTGAAAATAACACTTTTTTGCATTCTCGTACCGTCCAATTAACATATTTTTTTAGCGAATAATAGTCGCTTCTCTCGGTGTTGCTTGGTAAGAAGCGGTACCTTTCGAGAGATTCTTCCAAACAATTTTGCTTCCACTAATCTTCGGCGTATCAGTCTTGACGAGATGTTTCTCGGGTCATCAGGCGAAAAAGCTTTATTTTTAATCTGGTTGGAGCCTTTATATGGGTCTTTTTAAGCAACACGAACGATTAGCGTATCTTCTCTGGGAGAGGATTTTCTTGACCGAGCCTTTCTAAGAATATTTTCAACAGTTCCATGTGTTTTATAATGATCAACTGCATTAAAAACTTTCTAAACAGAACAATTTAAATGCTCAGCTACTCTTCTGTACGCCCACTTATGATCTATATGTAAATTAACAATGATTTGCCTAGTTGACGCGTCACTACTTTTATTTTTGCCCATTTTGAACAAAATAAAGTTCAAATTAAATTTTGAATTGCCGCCAAAATAACAGAAAAAGAAATGTTATTCTCCAATTACAAAAAAAGAACGAGCTATGGATTATTTTTTAAAATATTTCTAATTAGGCGTCCAAGCGGCCAGTAACAGAAAATAAACTCCTACTTGTGTAAGACTCATTTTGTAATTAAAAGTAAGATATGTTTTATATTTTATGCATTTAATGAGCTTTTTATTTGAGTCGCTATATTATTGCATGATTATTAATTATTGAATGTGTATATTTTTTACGAACATTTGTACGTTGAAGTTATACTTTCTTTATTCATAAGTGTTTCTAATTATATGACCACCACTGTATGTATACAGGTGTAACAAAAACCCTGTCCGACCCGTGAACTGGTTATCAGATATCGTTAATCAGTTCTATTTATGTAATCATTTTTAGAATTCTAAGGAAAAAAAATGGCAACATAGGCGCGGGCTACAGCGCTCAATAGTTCTTACCTATCGGGTAGCTAGGACACGAGGTCATGTCAGTTGTCCATAAAATTTTCGTCATTTACAATTGAAAATGACTATTAATATGTATTTTTTATGGGTCACTTCTTTTCTAAGAATTTTAAAAATGATTATCTAAATAGAACCGACTAACGATACCTGATAACCAGTTCACGGGTCGGACAGGGTTTTTGTTACACCTGTATACAGTAACAGCTTATGAATGTCCCACTGCTGGGCTTAGGCCTTCTCTCCTCTTTTTAAGGAGAAGAGAATATTTATGTATATAAATATTAAAAATATTAAACTTAAATTGTCTTGTAACACACAGTAAATAGAACCATCGTCGAGTATAACAAAAACGATTTATTCTTCCTTTAAAGTTGGATCTATCAAGAAATATTAAGATGAAAAATATTCAGTATTACTCACAGATTGATTAACGATTCATCCCTAGTACTCGGCAGGTTGCTGATGATCAAACTCTTGACGTTCGGGTCGGTCGAGTTCTCGAACATGTCCCACAGCAAGTCGAACTCCCGCCGTCCGCCATATTTGATCGCCATGTTGTAGACGAGGGAACGGAGGTAATTGGGTATACTGAAAATTAAAAAAAAAAAACGCGAGTGAAGGGAATTAATGAATTGTAGGTACTTCAAAAGTTTTTCTCCTTACAAACGTCAAATCTTATGAAAATTAGCACAAGGACTCTGATTTTCCATACAAACTTTTACCATCTTAAGAGATGTCAAGTGAAATAACAGTATGTCAAAGTTTTACTATTACAAAGGTCCCAAATAATGAATTATGTATATCCTTTGGTGGTCCATTTGTTTAATAATAATAATAATATCCTGGGACATTATTCACACACGGCCATCTGATCCCAAACTAAGCAGAGCTCGTACTATGGAAACCAGACAACTGATATACTACATATACTACTTTTCTTTTGTAAATACATACTTCTATAGATAATTACATCCAGACTCAGGACAAACAAACATGTTCGTGCAAACAAATGTCTGTCCTGGGTGGGAATCGAACCCACGACCTGTGGCGCGCAAGGCAGGTATCTACCAACCACGCCAACCGGCTCGTCAAATTGTTCGTTAATAAACATAAAAAAAAAAAAAAAATACTCACGGGTTGTCATTCATGTCTGGTCTGCTGGTCCAGTCCTCGAAAAGTTTTCGTGCCCACTTAAGACAGCGCGGGGACTCCATGAGGCACTCCCATACCACAAGGTTCTCCGCTAGGAACGACTCGTTGTCGTCCTTGTGCTGGTCTAGTCCATAATTCAGTCGCTCCAGTTGCTTCTTGAGTATTATATTCATGTAATCCTGTAATAAAATCAATGTTTTTGGAAAAACGATCGGACTTTATATTTAATGTTTCTTGCAGGAGAATGTCCGTTCAGTTTGCGTGATGTTGATGATGACGACGACGATGATGATGATGATGATGATGATGACGACGACGACGACGACGACGACGACGATGATGATGATGACGACAACGACGATGATGATGATGACGATGACGCGATGTTGACAACGACGAAGATAATGATGACGACGATGTTGATGATGATGACGACGATGTTGATGATGATGACGACGATGTTGATGATGGTGATGATGACGACGATGTTGACGATGATGACGACGATGTTGATGATGATGACGACGATGTTGATGATGGTGATGATGACGACGATGTTGACGATGATGACGATGACGGCCATGATGACAATGATGGTGATGACGATGACGACGATGATGATGCTGTTGATGATGATGACGAAGGTGTTGATGATGACGAAGGTGACGGCGATGATGACTATGATGATGATGACGATGTTGATGACGATGATGATGATGATGGTGATGACGACGATGATGCTCAAAAATTAATAAAATTAAAACTTTAAAATAAAATTTATGAACTTGCCTGAAAATAAATATAACCAGATGTCGTTCTCAAGTTATGTTTCAAGAAGGCCATGTTATTCAGCAACAGTTCCCATACGATCCTCGAGTCTTCACCGTCGATCACGCAGGTGGTCAGTCCGAGCGCGTAGCTGTAGTTCAGTTGTCCAACTTTAGCCAGATTGAAGGCGTCGTCGATCAGCTGAGCTTTAACTATTGGGTTGTCTACGGCACCAGATTTTAGAGCTGCGCTAAGAAGCGCCCAATTCTCTTGATCATAATTTACTCGGTAGTAGCCTGGAATAAATAATACCTAAGATATAAGGGGTTTTCCAATAGGGACGCTTGAACTTTGACAGCTGATTGCGGCCATGTTGTTTGAGTGACAGCTGTCAAATGCAGTGTGTTATATTCATTCCGTCCTCCCAAACCACCATGGCAGGTTACAGTGTCGAGCAGCACGTGCAAATCATAAAATTGTTTTATGAAAATGGGTCTTCAGTTCGAGCAACGTTCCGCGCACTTCGCCCGTTTTACGGTCGCGATGATCGTCCTGCCGAGTCGACTATCCGTCGATTGGTGGACAAATTCGAGTCAACCGGGTCAGTTAACAATCAGCCGGTTCCCGTGCGTCAACGTAACGCGAGATCTGCCGAGAATATCGCCGCTGTGCGCGACAGTGTCCTCGAAAACCCGCGGCAGTCAATTCCGCGTCGCGCACAGGAACTCGGCCTTTCGCAGACGACAACTTGGCGATTTTGCGTTGTGACTTGAGCCTGCACCCGTACAAGATCCAGCTGACCCAAGAGCTCAAGGTTAATGACCATAGATAGCGCCGTGTGTTCGCTGACTGGGCATTAGAGCAGTTGGAAGTTGACGCCGATTTTGGCAAAAAAATCATCTTCAGCGACGAGGCGCATTTTTGGATGAATGGCTATGTCAACAAGCAAAATTGCCGTATTTGGGACGAGACCAATCCACACGAGGTTCACCAAGTGGCAATGCACCCGCAGAAAGTGACTGTTTGGTGCGGATTTTGGGCCGGAGGCGTGATTGGTCCGTATTTTTTCGAAAACGATAATGGTGTGGCCGTCACCGTCAATGGTGAGCGATACCGGTCGATGATAACCAACTTCTTTTGGCCTGAAATCGAGAATATGGATCTGGACAACATGTGGTTTCAACAGGACGGCGCTACGTGCCACACAGCACACGCTACGATGGAAGTTCTGCACGAGCAATTTCTGGACATGGTCATCTCGCGCGGAGGCGACGTGAACTGGCCACCGAGATCGTGCGATTTGACCCCGCTGGACTTTTTCTTGTGGGGTTTTCTTAAGTCGCAGGTCTATGCCAACAAGCCGCAAACCACCGATGCCCTCAAAGTCAACATACGCCACGCCATCGATCAAATACAGCCCGATTTGTGCGCCAGAGTCATCGAAAATTGGACCTTTCGTGTGCGCGCCACCAACCGAAGCCGTGGCGGTCATTTGAATGATGTCATATTCCATACATAATGGGGTCGATAGACCTTCCAAATAAAAAAATTTCGCAAATATCTCTCCTACATGTATTTTTTTTTGCATTTCAAAGATCAAGCGCCCTTAATGGAAAACCCTATAATATATACTCGGTGGTAGAGCTTTGTGCAAGCTCGTCTGGGTAGGTACCACCCACTCATCAGATATTCTACCACAAAACAGTAATACTTAGTATTGTTTTGTTCCGGTTTGAAGTGTCAGTGAGTCAGTGTAATTACAGGCACAAGGAACATAACATCTTAGTTCCCAAGGTCGGTGGCGCATTGGCGATGTAAGCGACGGTTAACATTTCTCACAATGCTATTGTTTATGGGCGTTGGTGACCACTTACCATCAGGTGGCACAGAAGCTCGTCCGAGTACACATACAAAAAAATAATTATAGCCCTACATTACATTTTCGTAATTCTGTAGTTACTAGTATTATATTAGTAATTACTAAGTACCAATTTCCATAACTATTTCTTCATATATGGAGGATTTTCAAAGGAACTTTCATCCCCTTTAATTTTCCAAAAATCCTTCCTTAGTGCTTACCTACTGTGTAAAAGGAACCCGTATGTAGATTGCATTATGTACAGTAAAATCTAGTATTATAATAAATGTCACAACTTACCAATAGCGTCGACGTTGACATACAGAGCTTGGGTCGCATTCAATGGCAGATTGGCAGTGACAGTCCTATCGGTCAGCCACAGCTTGGGTCCAGTTGTCCAGTTGCTAGAAGGCGTGTCCAAAGTTGTGTAGCTGATTGGTATATGCCAAAGTCGATCAGGTTTAGGGATGCCATCTTCTGAGCTCGTGAATAATTTCTGAAATACAATATTAAATACTAAGTTATGGTTTAAGAAGTTTATTTCTCTTTAAGAACAAAAGTTCACTTACACGAGAAACTAATTACATTATTTTCTTATATCTATATTATAGTTATGATTATCGGTGTCTTTATATAAAAACAAAAGTGAGTATACATTCTCAATTCAATTTTTGACAGTGTTTTTTCAGTTCGGTCTTAAAATTTAAGATTGTTCATTAATAATTTTTTTAGATAAGCTATTGTATAGTAGTGCCCCGTTAAACAATATGGTTTTTGAGCCATAACTTTTTGTTCTGGCTTTCGGTAATTGTAGTTTGTATTTGTTTCGTGTATTGTATTTATGTGATTAACTATACTATAAGATTACTAGGTTAAATATGAATTTGTATTTACTTGGTGGTGGAAATAAACCATTCCACGAATTAACTTAGTCTAGCAAGTTTTATACAGCGTTATTTGTAACACACCAGCAACGTCGCAGGACTAGATAGTTAACACCATAAGCAACAACATTTGTTCTACGACTTTTGATAATTTGTTAGATTTTATTTTCATACAAAAATAAGTATTAATTTAATTTCCCGCTTGAACGTTTATAAATCTACGCGCATCACAAAGATCGTCGCGTCGCGTCGTCCTTTCGTTTATGAATGAAATATAGACCTACAAATGTGACGACAGTACGACAACAACTTGTAAAATCAGTTTTTTTTTCATGTATTGAGTTATGTCCGAAGTCGTTGAACAAAAGTTGTTGCTTATGATGTTAGCTATCTAGTCCTGCGAGGTTGCTGGTGTGTTACAAATAACCCTGTATATAAATGTAACTTACCTGCTGGAATATAACAGAGCCAGTGGTATAAATTCTGTGCACGTTGACAACAGGGTACCCCGGCTGTCTGGTCCACGTGTTCATGAACTTCACAACGGAGAGGTCTTTCAATTTGGGGTCCGATTTTGTCGCTTTCGACATCGCGTTCCAGAGATCGTTTTCTTCAGCGTTCTGATATTTCCTACATTTTTGTTCTTTTTAAGACTGGTCTTAATTTTAATGTCAAGACTAGGAATCAAAAAATAAATAGAACATCGGCTTTAAAAAAAACACCTTCCAAAGAGAAAGAGATAGATAGAGAGTAGATGAATGTCGGTCATCGTTTAAGCTAACCTATTAACTTTTTTGGTATAAAATTTCTTATGTCAGTTTATTACAAATGTGGTACCAGTGTGGTATTAAAGGGTCCGTATCGCTCACCACTCGTTCAAGTAGGCGAACAGGCCGCGGCGGAACAGGTCGGCGGAGAGCGTGTGGTTGAGCATGCGGATGAGGCTGGCGCCCTTGGAGTACGAGATCTCGTCGAACTTCTGCGCGATCTCGGCCGCGTCGCGCACGCGCCGCGACACGGGCGACGTGTTCCGCAGCGCGTCGCTGCGCAGCAGGTCCATCTTGTCGCGCGAGAACGCCTGCAGCATGCTCCACGCCGGAGACACCTGCGCACCGACCGTCACGTCACCGCTCGTGCAGTCCACCGATCTTGCCGCAAGATCGTTTGCGTGCACGGCGTTTTATTTTGCAAAAAATATTTAGAGAGTGATTGAGTCCGTTAAAGTGTCCATTTGACGTTAGGAGAGTTCAGATCTTTATGACCTTATGATCTTGTGACTCACGTGGTCGACTCCGACGTACTCGATGTAGGTCGCGAAGCCCTCGTTGAGCCAGAGGTCGGTCCACCAGCGCATGGTGACCAGGTTGCCGAACCACTGGTGGGCTAGCTCGTGGGCGATATCGATGGCCACGTTTTGCTTCTCCCGCGGGATACCTTCCTTCTCGTCGAACAACAACGTCGTCTCTCTGTAGATGGTTTTGTAAGGAATATTTATTTTTGAGAGCGACGACAGACTTGGTTAGAGCGAGTGAATCTTCATATAGAACGTTGTGGAATAGGCTCCAAAAACTCTCCTCAAGAAGAGAGGGGGGCGATTAGTTTGAAACAAATATGTCAAATACATTTTTTTACCTGAATGTGATCAATCCCCAATTCTCCATCGCTCCACTAGAGAAGTCAGGAATGGCTATGAGGTCAAGCTTATCCAAAGCATAAGGTAATCCAAAAACGTCTTCATAAAACGATAACAACTTAGGAACAATCGTCAATGCATAATTAGCCTTGGATAGAAAAGCCGGTCTCGTCCAAATACGGATTGGCTTCGTAACATTATCTTTACTGAGATAACTAGTTTCTAAGTATTTAAAATCCGACAGGACGTAGGCCACGAGGTAGGTAGACATATTAACAGATCTTTCGAAGTGAGTCCATTGCCAACCTGGTTCTTCTTCGCTGAAAGTGGAACGGAAAATTATATTATTTTAGATATTTGATATTAGCGTTATTATTTTAAATAATTTTATGTCAGCATTTAAATAAAGTTTAAGTTATATTAAAAATTCAATAACATACAAAAACTATTGTTTTACTAGTAGTAGGAAACTTATATCTGTAGGTAATAGCCATCTGCTATACATATTTACATGTATAATTTGAAATGAATGTATAAATTATATTTTTTAACATACTTTTGTATAAAACTACGATTTGGGGTGGGAATCGATCCTGCAACTCTGGAGCGGAAGACAGGTCAACTGCACCAATGGGCCAGTCAATAAATATTTAAAAAAAAAAAATGGTATATTAACAATAATCAAGTATTACTAATATTAGGCTATACACATTTTTCACAATTGAAATTACTACTTACATTGGTTCTTGAATGGCAACCCTCATATTGGAGAGTACCGATATGTTCTGTCTGTGTCCAATGCTGATCTCAAACTTTGCTTTGAAGGCTGGCTCATCAAAACATGGGAAAGCTGCTCTAGCTGAGGTTGGTTCAAATTGAGTGACTCCAAGTTGTCTGTAATAACATTAATACCTTTTTAAAACTTAAATGAAAAAGGAAACATAAAATGATATATCTATACTACTATATAAATCTATTGGCTCTGTCTGTACATTTCTTTTTTCACCTAATTTTGTGATAAATAGTCTTTTAATGATGCAGTGATTCACATTATACTATTTTTTTTCATTTTTGTCTGTCTGTCTGTCTGTATGTCTTGTTATAACTCAAGAACGGCTTGACCAATCTTGATGAAAATTGGTACACACAAAGAACATGTGATGGCACAAATGATAGGACATATATAAGATCGGTAAACCCTATGGTATTTTATGAAAATTAATTGCAAATCGTTAATTACGTATTTCTTTACCAGTAGCTATATGTGCGTGTGTGTGTTATTATAGTAATAAAATAATTTATTATATTTTTATTAATTATACGCGGGTGAAGCCGCGGGGCACAGTTAGTATGTATATAAATTGTGTGTTATCTGTTGACAATATGAAATTTTTTTGAATGACAAGTGGAACTTTTTTTATAGAAGTATGGGTTGAAAGTATTAATGTCTACAATTACTTGTTAATACATAAAAAAAAACAACACTATTATTACCTGACTTCATTACTTTCGGTGTAAGTGCTTTTATAAAAGCCAGTTAATGAATTCTGTATTACGCCATTAAATGACAGTTGTAACGTATAATCCACATCGGGTGTAAGGGGTGATGCAAGGGTCAGAATAAGTCTATCACCAGAATCCAAGGCGACAGAGGTGATTATGATGTTACGGACATGACTATGTGTCACTTGGGTATCAATTGGTTGTGTCGTTGTGTCGTGAGCTACGACTGATATTGGATTTACTGTCTCCTCTGTATTATTAAGCACAATTGTTTCATTGTTTACTGTGGTTACATTATTATTTTCTTCAGTTACATTAAGATTTACTACTTCTCTCTTTGATTTTATCGTTGAATGCAACGTTTCAACTTTCTCATAGATTTGTTCAGTTAAAGTCACATTGGGCTTAATACTGAGATTCTTTGAGTGAAGAATTATTTCTTTAACCTTTTTATTGGCTTTTATAGTTATGTAAACGTCTCCATTAAATGATGAGTTTTCTAGGTCTGCTTTTATTTTTAATCTGTAAAAACTTGGGACCACATAGGTTGGAAGTCGTAGATCTGGTGATGGTGAATCTGATTGTCCAAATGGTTCAGCATCATCCCAATAGTCTCCTGTTTGTTGTGCCACCTGTAACAATAACCGATGAAGAGCCGATGGCCCAGTGGTTAGGACATTTAAATCTTATTCGAAGATTTTGGGTTCAAATCCGAGCAAGCGTTTGGAATGTTTTTGTGTTTATTATTAATTGAGTTCAGCAGTGAAGGGAACCATTTTATATATTATAGTTTGTTACAAGCACTTTTACTACAGCAAGAATATCAAATTAAATATTTGTGACTTTTAAATATCTTATCGTTATTTCGATTTATTTAATTCAAATTAATACTTTCGTTTAAAATATACATTTAAATAATTTTTATCATAGCATACTTACACTTTTAGTTACACAAATCACTGAATAAAATAAAATAAATAAGTAAATATACATTTTCGTCTTAATCCTCTTGTCTAGTTAAAAATATAATCAATAATTATTAAAATGATTTTATGAAATGTCAATTATATCAATAAAAAAAAAGTGTAAATCACAAATACAACTTATGTGACAATTGGGTAAATCCCAATGATAGCGGAAATATTGTTTATTCCACTTCTTAACATGTTTTTAATAGAAAAAAAATATTCTTATTATAAAATCGATCTCTATACCACAAAACACAAGTCTAACTTGCGACTTTAAAATGTAAACTGACTTATGTCATTGTCATGTGTATAATTTCGAGTTTTGACATTATACTTTTTCTAATCAAATGTCAAAGGGCATAACGATAATTTATAGACATTTATAAAAACGTTAACAGCGTCCTTGAATGATGATTTCGATAACGTACTTAGTTCCTTTTATTATTTTATAAATAAGTAACGTAAAATAAAATTTATAACTGTAGTCGCTATTTAACTATTGTAAGATTGTGAGTGTCATTATAAAAATATATATTATACAACTTACCCTAAAATAAGTGATATAGTAAACAATTATGCCTACGAGTATAGCAGTTAGCACAGCGAAGATAATAAAGCTGATGCATATACACGTCGAAATAAATATGCCTCCTTTTCTTCCATATTGTATATTATCTTGTTCTCTATGATTTTCATACGCTAGAAATTGTTGACGACTCGTCGATAAAGACATAATGCGACTTGGTCATTCTGAAACAAAATATAAATTTCAAAATTCAATAGAAGTAATGCATGTATTCATATATTACAAATAGAGGCGACTTAAACATCTGAATCCGTAGGCAGCCTACGGGTTGGAGAGGCCAGAGACGGTTTTTAGGGGGTGTGAGTGTCTTCGCCTCCCTCCGCACTTCGATACTTAATTTTAGTTGCAACGTTGTAACGAAAATTATACTTTAAAAAAGCGAGAATTGGAGAGGAATGTTGAAATATTAATCATTAATTGTAAACCCGGGTTGCTAGTATTGGTATTTTTGGCGGTTTAAATACAAACATTAAAACACATAGCGAAGTAAACACAGTATGAATATCGATAAAATAACCGAATCCTTGTCTAATGGTAATGTTAACTTCATCGCACACCTGCCGCGTGTCGAATCGTATGCGGGCGATATCAAGATAACGCTCTCCATTGCAACTTACAAACATTAAAATACGATATTTTACCCGCGTATAAGATTTAGTTTTAATAAAGAGGCAAGCAATCTTACAGTCACATATTTTTTATTTTATATCATTAAATAAATGTTAGCAATATAAATATTTACTTTTTATATTATTTATAAATAAATCATATACTGATACGGATAATCGTATAACTTAACATCTATTTTAAGCGTGACGTTTTCAATTAGTACGTGTAGGATGATCTTTCGTAAATAAATCAAATGTTTGCATTGACATAAAATTGTATAAAAATATTATTAATTCTAAATGAAGGACAAACTGTTATTGCGTATATACTATGGATAAACAACCAAATATACTACTATATATTATAAAGACGAAAGTAATTCTGTCAGTCTGTTAAGCTTTCAAGGCTACGCTACTGAACCGATTTTGATACAATTTCATATGCAAGTTAAATATGATACGTGTTCTGGAGTGGAGACTAAGCCTTGGAAGCGTAGCTTAGTGCGCCTCCTGGCTAAGTGGAGTGAGGCTAAGTGGCTGGCAGCGGATGGAGATTGATAGTTTAAGATCGAGCTTTGGAGAGGCCTATGTCCAGCAGTGGAAAGGGATGATGATGAATGAATGATATGCAAGTTTGAACAACAAGGACATAGGCTATTTAACTAATATATAAGCCGTTTTCCTCATACGCGCGGGCGAAGCCGCAGGCAATTACTAGTAATTTATAAAACGAATCTAAGCTGTCATAATGGCAATTTAAAACAGATTAAAATGTTTCCCTTTCTTTCGATTATTTTTGAATTCTTTTATGTGGTTCTTAAATTTTAGCGAAGTCTTATTGACTAGAATAAGTAGAATAATAGAATAGAATAAGTTTAAAATTTTTTTTTTTTTAATTACCTTTGGATGTGTTGCGTAAGTTCTAATTCAGAATAAGTATTCTTAATTGTAAAACCTACAATTAAAATAATAATATTCATTATATTTTAATAAAAAAATACTTATGGTAATATTAATTTTAATGAAACGACTCAGTAAATTTGTAAATATTTTATTTAGTTAAGCAAAAACTAATACGACTAATATTTGACAAAATCATACCTTAATAATAGCGTTTATTTAAAAGATATCGAAATTGGTCTTATTATTTGCTATGAAAAGGGAAAGAAATAAATATCATAAGAAAAGTAAAAATCGTCAAAAAACCGATGAAAGACCAATGAAACAGGCGATGACGCTCTAATATAATATAAACAGTTGACTGTATGAGTAATGCTAAAATACCAATTCGGTGGACATCATAAATATGTACTAAAGATCTCGTTTAATAAGTTTAAAGTATGACACAGCTGACTATCTCGTAAAAACAACGAACGTACTTTTGAATACAGGTAGCATCTTTATAATAGGGATTGAGAATGATGAATGTTTTCGATATTCGAAATTTGAGAGTGATAAGTGTTTTCATTGACACGCGATCGTACTACTGTCAATCTATATATCACATAGCTACCCCGGTAATTTTTGTGTTATTTCATAATATACATCAATTCCCAATTTAATTTGAAAACTGAATAGAATGCACTCCATTTCAGATACTGATGTCGTCCGTATTCCCACCACTGAAAGTACTCATCAGATATTCTACCGCCAAAAAGATTTGTGTTCCGGTTTGAAGGGTGAGTGAACCAGTGTGACTACAGACACAAGGGACATAGCATCTTAGTTTTCGAATTCTGTTTTACATCTTAGCGCGATCCTCTAGTTTCAGCAGTTCCATCTAAATTTCATATATTATGTGGGACAAAGATTCAACTTTAAGCTCTGTTTATTATAATGATCGAATAAAATGGGCCTATCAAATTTGGATGATCACTAATTGTAAGGTGATTTAATGATAATTAAAATAGCGGCATATAAAATACTGAAGACGGCCGTGAATTGGCAGTTATGCCAAAGGACATTACTTGATAAGAATAATTTGATTTTAATTACCAAATCTTGTTCGCTTTCACTAATGGACTGAATATTTTAGAGGCAATTCGTTTTATATTAAATATTTAAATTTATTAGAATTGTTTATGTAAGTTTTTAGTTCCGAGTTGTTTAGTCGTGAAATCGTAACAAATAGACAGATAGTTACTTTCGCATTTATAATATTAGTATAGATCAATTAAGATCAAATTTCGACTAATATGGCGACCACCAGTGTTATTAATTGCATTTTGGGCAGAGATATTATGGAATTTATGGAGCTTCGTAACCAAAACCATCGGATATCCGAAATAATCTATCCGAAACTGTAACTGATTCAGATAAAAAATGATTATTACTCAAAGTTTTGTATTGTATTGTAAAATTGACAATTTTGTTTTTGCACAGTGCTACCGTGTTATTATTTGAATTTCACTTTTTAATCAAACATCCTTCACTGAAATTATCCGAAACAATCGGCTAATCCGGATTAATTTCATCCGTAACCTTATCTGAAACCGAAAATTGTTGTACGTATCCCTGGTTTTTACCGTTAATATGCCAGTGTTTGACCGTTGTCTTGTCTGATGTTAAGCATCGACACAGTCTACGATGTAGCACGCTTGCCTGTTTACTTGAGATTTGAAGACACCAACGTTGTTATAAATAAAAAAATGGAAATAAAAGTAGAATAAATATATATTCAAAGTAAAGTAACAGCCTGTGAATGTCCCACTGCTGGGCTAAGGCCTCTTCTCCTTTTTTGAGAAGAAGGTTTTGGAGCTTATTCCACCACGCTGCTCCAATGCGGATTAGTGGAATACACATGTGACAGAATTTCAGTGAAATTTGACACATGCAGGTTTTCTCACGATGTTTTCCTTCACCGTCAAGCACGAGATGAATGGCACAAATTAAGCACATGAAATTCAGTGGTGCTTGCCCGGGTTTGAACCCACGATCAACGGTTAAGATTCACGCGTTCTCACCACTGGGCCATCTCGGCTTTATTATATATTCAAAACGCAAATTCATACATAATACTAATACATTACGTTTCTTAAAATATACAATTACGGTTATGGCTTAATTGCAAGAATTGGCCGAATACTAATATCAAAATTACATAACCAGTTTTCGGTAAAAGTTTAAAATATGATAAAAGATAGATAGATAACTTTTTGGTCACACATAAATATAATAATAGATGCACAATATTATACACACACATTTCGTACACGTGAATATTACAGTAGTTATACGTAATCGATACAATCTATGTTTCAACTGAATGCTGTCGTAATACCATAAAAAATGTCGATATGTAATAAAAAATATTTTTCTAAAATAAATTAAACATTTTACAAGGCTTAACGACTGGATAATTAAGAAGAAAATTAATGATTGTGTTGTGATGTTATGTTAGTGACATCGAATTATCGGTTTAGCTAGTGCGAAAAGTATATTGTATTATTTGTTGATATTTTTCAAATTATGATGTAGATGATTTCCTTCTGACTGATTTCGGCTACGGCGGCCAAACTCAAAAGAGATTAGCCAACTGCGCAAGACATATTATAGTGCATAAGTGTGTGCAATCTCTATTCCCTCAATCTCATAATCCGATTGGACGGCAATCCGAGACGAACGTAAACTGTTTAGGCCCAGGACCATCGGTTTTACGTGCATTCCGATACACGGGAGGGGTGTACAAATTCCAGACTCCGCTGTGCTGAGAATTTTTGACAGAAAAACCCAATAACTTTTTTCTGTTTCAACCTGAGTTTTGAAACCAGGATCTTGGGATTTACCGCCTTACATCTGGCCAACAGACTACCTCCAAATAATATATTCAGGAGATTAAAGTAATATAAAACGACACATGTGTATGTGAAGCCGTTCTATTTTTGTTAAATATATACAATGTATTATTTAAGTTCTTAAACATACACAAATAAAATAAATTACTTACTATTTATTAATATTAATAGCTAGCAATTGATTAATTTTTGTATACAACATAAAATACTTTCCAATAATATTATTTATTTTTTATTTTTGTTATACAACGAGCATTCAATTGTTCGGAGAACTAATGTATTTGCTAAATTTTTTTACCTAGATTACGCTACTACTACATAGATTCACGCACTATCGTTAATTTTTATCGTTTTATTTTGTCGTATAATAAATTTAACGAAGTGTGAAAATCAGTTTTAAAAATATTTTACCTTACTTTTTTATACTTATTGACATTTAATTTTTAAACGTTTCGTTTAAACGGGGTATAATATTTATATAGTAACTAAAATCAAAAGGACTAACTTTAAAAGACGTTTATTTTTCTGAATAACTTGTGTCGTTGCAAATATTATTATAAGTATGTTGCTACGGACAGTAAACTTACGATAATAATATGAACGTAAACTAGTAAACAGTATAGTTATTGGCATTACAAATTTATCCTTAACCACACGTCAACGAAATTATAAAAATATGTTAAATAAAAAATAAAATAAAATAATTACCGTATAAATCCCTTTAAAAATAGAACACAGTTCACTGCACTTTAACAAAATGGAAAGTTATAGGTATTGACTTAAATCTTTTGAAAATATAACAAATGTGTCTAGCGACGCGCGCGCAATGCCAATGGCGGTGTGGATATTCACTCTGTGGGCGTTTTACTTGCTTATCGACCGATTTACTTTGACCCCTCGCGCACCTGTAATTGATTCTTCATTTCCTGATATTAATATGAATTATGAGACGGAGAGAAGATCATTTGAACTGGTTAACTATAATAATAACAACGGTGACACGACCGACCTTGCGTCTGTGGGTAATGGTGTAAGGCAACCCGCACTTATATTTTTTTATTCTTAGTTATTTGTGACGTTAATAAAAGCGATAAAGCGTGATGACGTTTGACGGATTCAATGTTTTTCAGTAAGGAAAATTGTTATGCAGTTTTAAGACAGTTAATTATTGAGGTATCTGGTATATTGTTTTAACTATAATTATTAAGTAAGAAAGTATTAATTTTTTTATAATTAAAATTTCAATAAGTAGGTTTTTTGTATGTGAGAGAGATAAAATAAATAAAATGTAAATACTTTACTTGGTGGTAGGTCTTTGTGTAAGCCCGCCTGGTACCCCACCCACTCATCAGATATCCTACCACCAAACAGAAAAACTTTATATTGTTATGTTCCAATTTGAAAGGTCATCTTAGTTCTCAAGGTAGGTGGCGCATTCGCGATATAAGATAGTTAATATTTCTTACAACGTCAATGTCTATTGGCGATGGTGACCACTCACCATCAGCTGGCCCATTCGACAGTCTGCCTATCATTATAAAAAACTGTACATATATTTAACAGTATTACCTATTATAAAATTTATAAGTACCCACATATACAAATTATGTTAATTCAATTTATCCGGCAAAATAAAAGATGGTGGACGAGGAAGACATCAGCTGAATCTGCTGCTGTAAGCTTAGTGCAACCGTTATGTATTTAGACGGAATATAGGACATATAGGTTGCCGACGAGCCGGTTGGCGTGGTTGGTAGATATCTGCTTTTCGCGCGGCAGGTCGTGGGTTCGATTCCCATCCAAGACAGACATTTGTGTGCATGAACATGTCTGTTTGTCCTGAGTCTGGGTGTAATTATCTATATAAGTATGTATTTACGAAAGAAAAGTAGTATATGTAGTACATCAGTTGTCTGGTTTTGCATAGTACAAGCTCTGCTTAGTTTGGGATCAGATAGCCGTGTGTGAATAATGTCCCACGATATTATTATTATTATTATTATTATATATACAACATCTCGCCCGAACGGGGGCGAAGTCGCCCGTGAATACTAGTATTACTTCTTAAGTTGATAGGAATTTTAATATAAAGAATGATACCAGTGAAAGTAACAGCTTGTGAGTGTACTGCTGGGCTAAGGTCTATATACACATGCAGGTTTCATCACGATGTTTTCCTTAACCGCCGAGCAGGAGATGAATTATAAACACATATTAAGCACATGAAATTCAGTATTGCTTGCCCGGGTTCGAACCCACGATCACCGGTTAAGTTTCACGCGCGATTCATTCTAACCACTGGGCCATCTCGTCTTGCACGGGTCTTAGCGTATCGACAACATCCTCTGTTATCTTTATGATGTTGCAAAACACGTGCCAACCAAATATTATTAAAAAATTTGATAAAATGAATGATTATTATTCCATATAAATTGGAACTCATTTGAGATAAAATATCAGAAAATGTAAATAAAAGTTTAGGCATGTTTTGTCGTATACATAGTTATGATTTAAAGGTCAGCCCCTAATCAAGGTCTATACAGGCTTTACGCGTAATAAGACAACAATTACCGTTGAAAATCACCCTTTTAATTGTACCTTCCTGAGAACACTTTTTTTTTGCAAATACTTTTTTCTATACTATAAACATTTTTAATTTATTTTCTCTTAGTTTCAGAGACAATACTAACAATCTAATTATTTGAATAAACTTGTATAAAGCTGCGTCACCACAAATGGAAAATCGACAACTTTTGTGCTATCAACAAACATTTACGTTTCTGCTTAAATCAAGTAAACACAAAATGGATCAAATATTGCATTATTGTTGACGATTTTCTAAAGGATTGCAAATAGTTTCCAGAACGCATCATGGCTCATTATTCTACAATAGCCTAAGCGGATATTCTGAAGATATTCACGCATTTTTTTTACTCTAAATAGATAATGCATGTAGTCGAAACTCTTTGCATGAGACTAGCTTGTGATGCTGCCTAAAAATTAACTAATGAGGCGAAACAAAAATTACGCAAATCCAATAAGATAGATCATAAAATATAAAAGGTACACCATAAGAACAGACAATACGTTTGCGTAGATATGATTATTATTTGTGAAAGTAAATCCTTATCAATCTTTGATTACACTTGATTGAACGGTTATTTACATTTTTAAATTAATTATTTTCTCAAGGAGGATAACTTAAACGTAGACCTACCTGTTCGGAAACACCTATTGAGAAGAGCCGGTAAGAAACTCAATAGTAACAATATTTTTCTTAACTGCCAAATTGAATATTATCTGGAGAAAAAGAGATGAATTTTGATGTATCTGCCCGATCTATTTAGCATAAACAAAAATAATCATCAAAACTCATCTGCAACGATTATAATTAAAGCTATAACAGTTATATACATTTACGTACATATATACAATGGAATTTACTAGATCACTGTAATTCACATATATGATAATGAAATGGCTTAATAATAACAGGCAACGAACAATTAATTTTGGTACGAATCATATACTTTGAATAGCCGTTTACAATGACTTCAACTAATTGACAATCATTATTTAATGATAGATAATATCTCTATAATATGTATATTTTTATTTTTTAGACGATATAGAGATAATGTCACTCAAAAAATATTTTTTGTATCTTTGTAATATTGTTTACTGAGAAATAAGAGGTACTTCTGGTAGGTAATTAGTACGAGATGTACTCATGACTGACGAGATGATGCGGAAATAGTTTATACCGGAATTTAAATTTTAAATTATTATAAGTATTAGTAAATTGCGTGCGACGGGCATGTGTGTGTGTGTGTGACGTAATTCACAAACACTAGCTAGATGTGGTTAGCTTTATATAAATATAGGCAATTATTTGATTAACTCATAACTCAGGTAAACTCTATTCCCTCCTATATAATCCGATGAGATGACAAATCCGCTATTGTTGGAAATAAATATGGCGCATAACCAACGACTTCACGCGCAACGTTAACGAATGAAGTCACACTTCTAACTTCCGGACTACGGATTGCTACTGATCATTTCCCACCCAATCACTTTTTATCCGTTCGCGGCCCGACCAGGGCTTTGAACCCAGGTTCTCGGAATCAGTCTTTAAGTCAGCCAGAAGCCCACCAAGTACCTAATTCTAAGCTTACTTACTTTCCATAATAATATTTAGATTATCTAAAAATAAAACGAATGGGTTTTATAAAATATCCCGGGTGGCAGCCTTCGATTATGTGTAAATATAATTCACTACACAGTTTTCCAATGATCGGAATAAAGTAAATTTGTGTTTTTTTTGTATCGAAAAAATCTTATTCCTTTATGTTTCTGACACAACCCTAGAAAATATGTGTAATGTAGTTATACAAACAATATGTTATGTTAACTTTAAACTGGATTTACCCATTTAAAATTATGTTAAAGATTAGCAATTTTGTTTTGCACTTAACACTTCATTCGATGTACAAATTGTACGTACAATATGATACACATATGTACATTCATCATATATGATTACTCATTACGTCATTTAGCAATGTTAAGGATGCTTCCGCGAATTAAACGATACTTCTTTAGTTGGAATTGGTTCAATCGTTTATGAACCAGATCGTAAGACGTACGTTACATATGTGATACGTCTATTATAATAATACTATCCTGTGACATCATTCACACAAGGCCATCTGATCCCAAATTAAGCAGAGCTCGTACTCTACCAGACAACTTACATACTACATAATTATATTACTTTTCTTTTATAAATACATAATGATATAGATAATTGCACCCAGTCTCAGGACAAACAGATATGTTCATACACACAAATGTCTGTCCTGGGTGGGAATCGAAACCACGACCTGCGGCGCGAAAGGCAAGCATCCACCAACCACGCCAATCGGCTTGTCATTATAAGTTTATAGAATATATTTATGTATATATTATGAATTATATATGTGACCAATATCTTACCTTATCATATTCAATGAGCAATTCTTGTATATAAACATATTTATATTATACTAGCTGTGCGCCACGGTTTCACCCGCGTATAATTAATAAAAATATAATAAATAAAAATAAGAGTCTAAAAGATTTTTTAAATACGAACCAGTAGCTCCTGAGATTAGCCGGATCAAACAAACAAACTCTCCCGCTTTATATATTAGTATAGTTTACGTATCTCGATACGATTTTAGGATTTAGCTCAAAATTTTGTATTTAGATATGGTTTTGTTTTTCAAGTCTATTTACTGGTATATAAGTGCCTAACTTGCAATGCATTTTTTCACGCTAATATAAATAATATGTATTTTATATATATATAAATATAGCTCATAATTATTATATCATAGCATATATCATAGCATAATAATTATATATATATAAATAATTATTATTAGAGCTAAGAGAAGTTCTGTCACCCATAGAGCACAGCTTTACAATTCATTACCAAAAGAAGTTATAAATGCAAATTCAATTAATAAAAAAAGATTAAAAACTTATTTACTGGCACAAAATGTAGACTTATAAGTTATGGTATAGTAATTTATATTTAATGGTATGTCCTTATTTAAAGACTTTGTTAATGTGAACCTTAAACCTAATCATAATCACCCTTTGTGAATTTAAAAGATAAATTTATTACTAACAATTCTTTACACAATCAATGCGTCACCATTGTCCAGTATGGTGTCGAAGATGTTATGTCGCTACACTGGCTGACTTTAAACTGAAATATATTAATACCAAGCATTAATGTTTTCGTTAGAGGAAATACCTACGTTCAAAAACTTAGTTACTTTTTTACTATATATTGACATATATTCGAAGCAAATGGAACTTATTCTGACTTCGAGTTTCTAATTATCTCTAAATATGGACTAACGTATTTCAAGACGAAGACAAACGCAAACATAATTTTAACATTAATAATAATAGAAGTTAATATATTATTATTATTAACATTCTATAAGAACAAACTTGAAACTCACCGTAGAAAATGATCATGTAATGTCAGAAAGTTATATGCGATATTGACCACAATAATTATAACATTTCAAGAATATACGTATCAAAGTAGTATTTCACCATAACGGTTATCAACATTTCACGGGTGAGTAATGAAGTTAGTTGTTACAGAAGAGCACTGCTTTTGCAAAGTTTTAACTGAACATTTAAAAATAAAAGATTATCAAAAACGTTTGATTAATTAAAGCAAAAACGAAACGGCGAAACGAACGATAAGGGTTTCTTTTAAATGAAATCTTTAAATCGTATTTAATATCGTGAAGAAAGATGTATTCCCGTAAATAACCAAGTTAATAATATTATCTCACGATTTTTTTTCTAATATTATCAATAACTCTAGCTCATGGGCATATACTTCACGCATGTGACCTAATTCCGCGAAATTCGCGTCTAATTTAAACATATATATAATCTAGCTCTCATGATCCGATGGGACGGCAATCCGACACGACCGGAAAGAGTTCAGGCGCAGCACCAACGGCTTTACGTGCTTTCCGAGGCACGGGAGTGTACACACTTCCAACTTCCAGACTCCGGGCTGCTACTGAGAATTTTCGGACCACCAAAACTTTTTATTGGCCCGGCCTGGGGATTGAACCCAAGACCACCGGGTCTGCGGCCTTATATCTAGCCACTAGACCAACGAGGCAGTCATATATATATTTACCACCGTACCACCGAATATGTACTGCTGGTAAGATAGTTTAATTCTTCTCTCACATTTTAAATAGGCCAAGCCCTTATAAGTAGTTACAAGAATAAATAGTTATAGCCTGATGTAAAATACAATTAGCGCCATCTATTAATGAAAAGAAAAATTAATACAATATTTGGTATAATGTTATTTGATCTTGAAGAAATATATTGAGTTGAGTTTTGAGAAGACTTAGAATAATTGAACGTGTATTATTTGAGCCAATATTACAATCGCAGTGGCTAATGACGTCGCATCAGGCTTCGACGGACATAGCAACATGAGATAGGCTTCTATCAAGAAGATTATTACTTGTGTCGCAAAAATACTTATGGAAAAATAGCAGGGGATGCTTTGCCCAACGATAGGACACACCAGGATGATAATAACAAAAATGTATGAGCAATACAATATCACTGTACTTTAGCAAATTACTGAATAGAGGCTTCTATGCAATGCCTTCAAATTATAAAAATATAAGAGCCAAATTTGGGGGCACAATAATTAATTACTAATAACTGAAGTTAGCGATGTTGCAACATTCGTAATAACCGTGAATCAGTTGTTAATAATCTGTATCATGCCGATAATTGTTGTTAATTTGTATCTAACTTACTAACAACATTTTTGTTGAGATACGGAAACAGGGGTCAAATTCTACTAATTTATAACGATTACGATACGTTCCCGATTCAATTCCGATCTAACTTTGACTAATCTATATTTATTCGAATCGGAATCGAACCGATATGATGTTCACACATATCTACAATTTGTCACTTTATCGCATACCATACATACAATTTGTCACTTTATCGCATACCATACATACAATTTGTCACTTTATCGCATACCATACATACAATTTGTCACTTTATCGCATACCATACATACAATTTGTCACTTTATCGCATACCATACATACAATTTGTCACTTTATCGCATACCCTACATACAATTTGTCACTTTATCGCATACCATACATACAATTTGTCACTTTATCGCATACCATACATACAATTTGTCACTTTATCGCATACCATACATACAATTTGTCACTTTATCGCATACCATACATACAATTTGTCACTTTATCGCAATCGAATCGAATATAGATTAGTTAAAGTTGGATCTGAATCGAATCGGGAACGTATTGTAATCGTTATAGATTAGTTGAGGTCAGTCCCTGACCTCTATAAAAATTAAATCTTATCGACTAATACAACAAAGTTAAATATGTTGTAAAAAAACTAAATTTAACATAGACAATAAATCATTCTTTGTACTATCGATTACATCACTTTATATTCGTAAAGAAAAACGATCCCGTGGGCACAATCTGTCAGCCGTATCTCATTTTATTCCACATGTCCTTATTTTCATTGACCTTGTTTATCTTCGTATCAAGTGGCTTGTTTTAATGGAAGGAAGTTACCTGTCTCGAGTGACGTAATTCAATCTACTGATGATGAGAATTATGACGGATTTAAATTGAGAAGGTATATGTCTGCACTGTCGGACAGCTCCTGAAGTTATACTCTATAAGGCACCTATGTCTTTTTTGTACCCATGAGAATGTGATCGGTCCAGTGGTATAGCCGTGAAGGAGTAACAGACACGAGTTACTTTCGCATTCATATACTAGTATAGATTAAGGATAGGCGCGTTGAAAATCATTTTACGGTGAAAAATACATCGTCCATAGATAAAGAGAGCTAAATATACCTATAGTTATAAACGTCTGTTTTTTTATTTTATTGTATAGTTATGCGGACGAGCATATGGGCCACCTGATGGTAAATGGTCACCAACGCCCATAGACAATGGCATTGTAAGAAATGTTAGCCATCGCTTACATTGCCAATGCGCCACCAACCTCGGGAACTAAGATGTTATGTCCCTTGTGCCTGTAATTACACTGGCTCACTCACCCCTCAAACCGGAACACAACAACACAAAGTACTGCTGTTTTGCGGTAGAATATCTGATGAGTGGGTGGTACCTACCCAGACGAGCTTGCACAAAGCTCTACCACCGAATGTTCGATCATTAAATACATATAAAGTACTAGCGGTGTCGCGCGGCTTCATCCGCGTATAATTAATAAATATGTCGGGGAAAAACAATATTTTTAATTAAAAGTAGCTGAATTGACTATAGTAGTAACGGGTAAACGCGGTGACTTCTTTCGTTGTTGAAGTCACGTGGACAGAGTCGTGTTGGGGAGTGGGGTGACTGTTTATAAAAACACTTGCATTCGAGAAATGGACGGGTTTTTGCGTTTGAGAAACCGACCAGTCCACACCTCTGAGGCGAAACTGTCGGTTTACCTATTTAGTACCTAATTATACTTGTGTATTGTGATCTGTAACAATAAATCCTTGTTATACCTACATTAAGTTATTATTGATACAATATCGTGATGGACCCCGTACCACCGAATTTAGAAGAAGACAGCTCTATCGCTCAGCCATCGCTGACTCCGACATCAGAAGTGGGATCGGAACCTCATGTGTTCTGATCCGCTCTGCTACCTGTGTTCGAGTAACGTCGTTGGAGGAATAAAGCATTACATCCACGCGGGACGCCGCCGCGACCGCGTGTAAGTGATCATGACTACGGTGGAGCATCTTGACTCTGCGGCCGTGTCTTCGCCGGGGCGTGAGTGCTGCCATGAGCCGCGGTGCTGCGTCGACGATATGAGTGTTGGGTGCGAGGAGGTACATCGCGTTGAAGTTCAATGGTAATGTAAATGGAGTTCGTGACGTGGCGTGCAAGCTTAAAACATAAAGGTCAGTCTTTCACATTCTATTATGATTCAGGTGCTGAGTGTTCTCTTATTAAAGAAAGTGTTTCTTGTAAGTTTATGTCACATTAAGAGGTTATTAGTCAGTCAAGTGTTCTCAGCATAGTTCAAATATTTTGTATTTTTGAGATTGATAATAATTTAATTGAAATTTTATTGTATGTTTTGCCGGATATGTCTTGATATGCGTAGTGATATCATGACAGGGCGCGAAATATTGTCGCAGGGACTTAGTGTTAATATTATTGCGAAACAATTTCTAAAATTTCTAAAATTCATGACGTAAAATAATTATTACTCACATGTACCCTCAGCTAATTTAGAAAGTAATGTTTCATCCTGTAGTAATGAATACCGGCTCTTATGAATGATTTTACCGTTATTGATACCGAATTGTCCCTAACTCATAAAGCAGAAATTGTTACTGTGTTGATTCGTTTTTCGAAATATTTTATTACTGGTTTGGCACAAACTCGCGTAACGGGTGAACGTGTGATTCGGTTAATTAGTCCTAGTTAGTCCTTTTGGTTGAGATGGTTGATTAATTATGAAGTTCAAATTAAAAGTTGTGGTAGAAACTCGAGTAAGGGGGTCTGTAGAGACCATATGTGTGCTTACCAGGGGGTGACACACGGCGATCCAAGGGATCTGACCCATGCGTTGGATGTGAGCAATGCGATTACTGATCGGCTGGACAGCCGGGGCGGCAGATGTCTAACTCGGGAGTTTCTAGAGTCTGGATTTACGAAAGCTGCGTAATGTTGTACAGAGTCGTTTTGCAATTTAGTCCGAACGACTGTGATATGTGGCTCTGGCTGTTAGCATAATAAAATTTTATATCCCCAATTGTCTAGTTTGATATCTTTGTACTTTCCCCTAAAATGTAGTGTGGTCAGGAGTGACCGAGCTAAGTGATACTGTGTGACAAACAATGTTTCAGATTAACACACGAGGATAGTGCTTCAGTGCTTCGGGTGCGATACATCATTCTGCGCACAACTGGTGCTGATGGCTGACCCATATCCAGTCAGCAGGCGCTCCAGCCTGCCGGATGTGGTGTTGCTTGCGTAGCGTAGTGCTAGTGGCCGAGCGTCACCTGTCAGCGTGAGGCGCGTACGGCGTGTACGGCGCGTACGGCGCGTGAGGCGTGTGAGGCGCGTGAGGCGCGTACGGCGTGTACGGCGCGTGAAGCGCGTACGGCGCGTGAGGCGCGTGCAGCGTGTTCGTCGCATGGTGCTGCAGTAATCAGCACGTGCTGATCATCATCATCACGATCATGCTGAAAGTGTTCGGCTCGTTGGAAGCGTCCGACTCGATGAGAGTGCTCAGCATACCAGTACACAAGCGATACAAAACATGACAAAGAATGCTCAGTATGGTAAGACGCGGTTCGATAGTTGGTTGTCCATGGCTTGTTCGGACTCCAGCCCGGTTATCCATGTGTTGTCGGATGCCAAGAGGTTGTCCATGTCTTGTTCGGACGCCGGCCTGGTTATCCTGGTATTGTCGGATGCTGAGAGGTTGTCCATGGCTTGTTCGGACGCTGGCTCAGTTATCCTGGTGTTATCTGATGCTGTAAGGTTGTCCATGTCGTGTTCGGACGCCGGACCAGTTATCTGTGTGTGCCATCGGACGCCAGCTAAAGGTTGTCCAGAAGCTGTTTGTTAATTCAGAATGATAGTTAATGGATTTGATTGGTACTTTATCGCCGTGTTTTGTTTGCTAAGGAACTGTGAGTTCTTATTTGGGCCAGGGTGGCCGAGTGGAATTTTATTTACTGCAGAACCTTTTATTTTTTTAGGTACCTCACACGAGGACGTGTGAGATGTCACGATGGCCGTGTCGGGGAAAAACAATATTTTTAATTAAAAGTAGCTGAATTGACTATAGTAGTAACGGGTAAACGCGGTGACTTCTTTCGTTGTTGAAGTCACGTGGACAGAGTCGTGTTGGGGAGTGGGGTGACTGTTTATAAAAACACTTGCATTCGAGAAATGGACGGGTTTTTGCGTTTGAGAAACCGACCAGTCCACACCTCTGAGGCGAAACTGTCGGTTTACCTATTTAGTACCTAATTATACTTGTGTATTGTGATCTGTAACAATAAATCCTTGTTATACCTACATTAAGTTATTATTGATACAATATCGTGATGGACCCCGTACCACCGAATTTAGAAGAAGACAGCTCTATCGCTCAGCCATCGCTGACTCCGACATCAGAAGTGGGATCGGAACCTCATGTGTTCTGATCCGCTCTGCTACCTGTGTTCGAGTAACGTCGTTGGAGGAATAAAGCATTACATCCACGCGGGACGCCGCCGCGACCGCGTGTAAGTGATCATGACTACGGTGGAGCATCTTGACTCTGCGGCCGTGTCTTCGCCGGGGCGTGAGTGCTGCCATGAGCCGCGGTGCTGCGTCGACGATATGAGTGTTGGGTGCGAGGAGGTACATCGCGTTGAAGTTCAATGGTAATGTAAATGGAGTTCGTGACGTGGCGTGCAAGCTTAAAACATAAAGGTCAGTCTTTCACATTCTATTATGATTCAGGTGCTGAGTGTTCTCTTATTAAAGAAAGTGTTTCTTGTAAGTTTATGTCACATTAAGAGGTTATTAGTCAGTCAAGTGTTCTCAGCATAGTTCAAATATTTTGTATTTTTGAGATTGATAATAATTTAATTGAAATTTTATTGTATGTTTTGCCGGATATGTCTTGATATGCGTAGTGATATCATGACAGGGCGCGAAATATTGTCGCAGGGACTTAGTGTTAATATTATTGCGAAACAATTTCTAAAATTTCTAAAATTCATGACGTAAAATAATTATTACTCACATGTACCCTCAGCTAATTTAGAAAGTAATGTTTCATCCTGTAGTAATGAATACCGGCTCTTATGAATGATTTTACCGTTATTGATACCGAATTGTCCCTAACTCATAAAGCAGAAATTGTTACTGTGTTGATTCGTTTTTCGAAATATTTTATTACTGGTTTGGCACAAACTCGCGTAACGGGTGAACGTGTGATTCGGTTAATTAGTCCTAGTTAGTCCTTTTGGTTGAGATGGTTGATTAATTATGAAGTTCAAATTAAAAGTTGTGGTAGAAACTCGAGTAAGGGGGTCTGTAGAGACCATATGTGTGCTTACCAGGGGGTGACACACGGCGATCCAAGGGATCTGACCCATGCGTTGGATGTGAGCAATGCGATTACTGATCGGCTGGACAGCCGGGGCGGCAGATGTCTAACTCGGGAGTTTCTAGAGTCTGGATTTACGAAAGCTGCGTAATGTTGTACAGAGTCGTTTTGCAATTTAGTCCGAACGACTGTGATATGTGGCTCTGGCTGTTAGCATAATAAAATTTTATATCCCCAATTGTCTAGTTTGATATCTTTGTACTTTCCCCTAAAATGTAGTGTGGTCAGGAGTGACCGAGCTAAGTGATACTGTGTGACAAACAATGTTTCAGATTAACACACGAGGATAGTGCTTCAGTGCTTCGGGTGCGATACATCATTCTGCGCACAACTGGTGCTGATGGCTGACCCATATCCAGTCAGCAGGCGCTCCAGCCTGCCGGATGTGGTGTTGCTTGCGTAGCGTAGTGCTAGTGGCCGAGCGTCACCTGTCAGCGTGAGGCGCGTACGGCGTGTACGGCGCGTACGGCGCGTGAGGCGTGTGAGGCGCGTGAGGCGCGTACGGCGTGTACGGCGCGTGAAGCGCGTACGGCGCGTGAGGCGCGTGCAGCGTGTTCGTCGCATGGTGCTGCAGTAATCAGCACGTGCTGATCATCATCATCACGATCATGCTGAAAGTGTTCGGCTCGTTGGAAGCGTCCGACTCGATGAGAGTGCTCAGCATACCAGTACACAAGCGATACAAAACATGACAAAGAATGCTCAGTATGGTAAGACGCGGTTCGATAGTTGGTTGTCCATGGCTTGTTCGGACTCCAGCCCGGTTATCCATGTGTTGTCGGATGCCAAGAGGTTGTCCATGTCTTGTTCGGACGCCGGCCTGGTTATCCTGGTATTGTCGGATGCTGAGAGGTTGTCCATGGCTTGTTCGGACGCTGGCTCAGTTATCCTGGTGTTATCTGATGCTGTAAGGTTGTCCATGTCGTGTTCGGACGCCGGACCAGTTATCTGTGTGTGCCATCGGACGCCAGCTAAAGGTTGTCCAGAAGCTGTTTGTTAATTCAGAATGATAGTTAATGGATTTGATTGGTACTTTATCGCCGTGTTTTGTTTGCTAAGGAACTGTGAGTTCTTATTTGGGCCAGGGTGGCCGAGTGGAATTTTATTTACTGCAGAACCTTTTATTTTTTTAGGTACCTCACACGAGGACGTGTGAGATGTCACGATGGCCGTGTCGGGGAAAAACAATATTTTTAATTAAAAGTAGCTGAATTGACTATAGTAGTAACGGGTAAACGCGGTGACTTCTTTCGTTGTTGAAGTCACGTGGACAGAGTCGTGTTGGGGAGTGGGGTGACTGTTTATAAAAACACTTGCATTCGAGAAATGGACGGGTTTTTGCGTTTGAGAAACCGACCAGTCCACACCTCTGAGGCGAAACTGTCGGTTTACCTATTTAGTACCTAATTATACTTGTGTATTGTGATCTGTAACAATAAATCCTTGTTATACCTACATTAAGTTATTATTGATACAATATCGTGATGGACCCCGTACCACCGAATTTAGAAGAAGACAGCTCTATCGCTCAGCCATCGCTGACTCCGACAAATATATAATAAATTATTTTATTATTATAATAACACACACGCGTGCACACATACACAATTATTCGCCATATGTATCGCCCGGTCATCGGAATACCCACTAAAAACCCAGCGGTACCCTTCCCGTCTTAACGGGAGCGCCACGGGATCGCTTGCGCATGCTACCGTGGCGCTCCGACGGTAACTAACCTAACCTTTAACCTAACATTGCGCCTAACATGTTCTTCATCAGACAGACAGACAGACGGACAGACGGACGGACGGACGGACGGACGGACGGACGGACGGACAGACAGACAGACACACACAGACAGAACTAATACATTTATGTAGTGTTTGTCCTTATTTGCTTCTATGGAATATTAATTGTCAATTAAGTCGATCTCTTGCTGCGTAGCTGCGTAGGAAGAGGAAAAACTTACGCATTATAATATTACTGTATCTAGTAATGTTAATATTTTAAATGTTGATGTTTACAATTTAAAATAAAGTTACATGGTGGTAGGGCTTTATGCAGGACCGTCTGGGTGGGTACCACCCACTCATCAGATATTCTGCCGCTAAGCTGCAATAGTTAGTATTGTTGCGTTCCGGTTTGAAGGGTGAAGGTGCCAGTGTACAGGCACAAGGGACATAACGTCTCAGTTCCCAAGGATGGTGGCGCATTGGCAATGTAAGGAATGGTAATCATTTCTTACATCACCAATGTCTATGGGCGGTGGTGATAGCTTACCAGCAGGTGTCCCATTACTCAATTACTCTATACTTATTCGAATAACTCCCGTTGTGCGTATTCGTTTCAGTGATTTGCATTAGTTATATGTAATATCGGTTACAAATATTCCTTTCATAAAACATGGGTTTGTACGCTACGTAATCGTGACGTCATTACGACAGCTGTCTATATTCCAGACGGGGTAAGCCGCTCTAAAAGTAAATTATATAATATGTTATATGTAGAAATGTTTGTATAATAATAATTTATGACTACATCTTCCTTACTAATAATATAAATGTGAGTTTGTTTATTTTTTTGTTACGCTTTTACATCTAAACAACTCAACCGATCATCATGATATTTCGCATACACGTGTAGTCCAAGATTTTTCGATACTCGCTCTGCATAAAATCCGGCTACTCGATTTTTCGATTGGATTATGTTTGAGGATGCCCCTTAAGTATAAAACTGAGATTTTGTCATCCTGGACCGCGAGCGTTAGCCGCCATCTTGAAAAACGTCTCGTGGCAAATATCAAAGAAGCGGTGAGTTTTAAAGTAAAATATCTTAATAGTTATTGGAAATTCGAAAAAAATGTCTTAATCAAAGTTGGAGAACATAGAGGACATAAAGTATTTAATACCTAACCCTCGGCAGGCGGGTAAAGCTACGGGCGGAAACTAGTTTAACTTAAAATCAGATAATAAAATAAAAAATTATATTGTATGTATATGTATAGTATTTTAGTATAATTCATGATAATTTGACCGAATCAATTGAATAATCTTTTAAGTTGATTATAAGCCAGAAGTTTTAAGTGCTAATTTTGACTAATTATGCGATTGTACTCTTAATCCTAAGAGGTAAATTCTATAGGAGGAGAAAGGTAAAAAAATTGCTTATTTTTTTCTAGTTCCAAGCAAAACTACTTACCTGATTGATATTGAAGTTAAAATACTGGTAGTATTGTTTTAAATGCTTGTTTTTGTTAATTTTTTTAATACACGTATTAGGTCTAAATGGGCATTTAGTCATTGATAAAATTAGGTTAATATAATTTGGTGTTATATTAAATACGAATGCCATCTATTGGCTATAATAAACATCTAATAAAATAGTTCAATGTAACCAAAAATAGATGGCGCTGTAATGAATATTAGAAATTGAATTTATTAATTATATTAGCATTCAGTTTCGTAGTTAACACACAAAAATCGATGAACGAAATAGATATACACCTAGCTGTTATGATACTATGTTTTAAAATGAACTAATGTTTTGATAATGTTACGATGTTTGTTGAAAACTTTTAAAAGTTTACTTTTATTATTATATGCTAAGGAATTGCACTATACAGCCTCTCCTTAAGTATTTTATATGTCGTTCATATGATTAATAATTCAATACCTATTCATTATTCACGTAACACTTTATTCGATATTCAAAGTCATCATATTTAAGTATCAAGATCCTTTAAATAAATAATGGTAGGTCTCGTGACAGTCACAGCGTGGTACGCTTTGGAAAAACCAAGATACAAAAACCCATGGCATAAATGTACGATAAATTTGATCGATTAAAGTGGATTATGGTATAAATTATTCCGTGTTGAAAATATCGTCGTATTTCGATAAATATTTCATTGGAATTTGTTCCATATGTATTTCACGTGTGAATGTAACTTGTTTCATTTGATATTATACCGATAAAGTAATGACGAAGAAACGAAGTAGGTAGTTTCTACTTTTCTTGGGAACACTATCGGTAAACATAGGCTGAAAACTCCATTTTTATCAAGTATATAAGTATATTTGCTTAAGATTGCGGATATATTTCTGTATAAAAACCCCGTTTGCATACAATATAATAATTATCACTATTAGGACATGGTCTCCTAGTATTATATTGTAGGTAGGTAATTCTTTGAATTTCAGTTCTGCTTTCAATGCAAGAATAGACATAGTATTAATAAACGAAAGGAAAACGTTAAAACATGTTAAAAAATGGATTTACATCGAAAATGGGGATTATATGTATTAGCGTTTTGCCTGCGGCTTCACCCACGTAGTTCCCGTTTCCGTGGGAATACGGGGATAAAATTATAGGCTTGTTTTATAGAATAGGTAGGCGGACGAGCATATGGGCCACCTGATGGTAAGTGGCCACCAACGCCCATAGACAATGGCATTGTAAGAAATGAACTATCGCTTACATCGCCAATGCGTCACCAACATTGGGAACTAAGATGTTATGTCCCTTGTGCTTGTAATTACACTGGCTCACTCGCCCTTCAAACCGGAACACAACAATACCAAGTATTCAGCAAGTCAGATATTCTACCGATTCTACAATTTGCGGTAGAATATCTGATGAGTGGGTGGTACCTACCCAGATGAGCTTGCACAAAGCTCTACCACCAAGTACGAGTTTTTAAGTTGGCTGAACATAATTTAAGTATTTTGAAAAAAATTGTTGCGTCTTTTTTCCTTAGGACTTTAGTAGTTGAAAGTAATAAGAACATATAACACAATAAAAAGTTTTAAGACTAAAGAATGAAGCGTACGATATAACTCATTTAAAAGAATCAACAAAAGTTACTAACTCCTTGTACTTCATCCGCCATTTCTTTGACTACTAGAAGTTAAATTGTGGACTTATATATTGCTTCGCTGATTCTATTTAAATAGATATTTCTTGAAGTTTTATCTCCTTTTTAATACGAATACGATATTCAATTCAGTTTCAATTCATTTATTTCTCTCGCAGATAACTTTATAATCGTGTCAAAGTTAGAAGTCAGGTAGGTGTTTTAAATCTGTATAAATTAATCATTCGTTTTCATTTGGTTTCATTTTCCTAAACGACTGAATTTCAAAATTATGATTCAATAAATGCAATTAATATTTCATTTTTCGTTTATATTTTAAAGATAACTGTTCCGCGTAGTTCCTTGGGTATTAGTGCAAGCACCATTGAATTTTCATGTGCTTAATTTGTGCTTATAATTCATCTCACGCTTGGCGGTGAGGTAACCTGCATGTGTCTAATTTCAATGAATTTCTGCCACATGTTTATCTATTAAACTCCATTGAAAAAGCGTGGTGCTACAAACTTTATCTTAATACAGAGATGGGAGATTTACAGGCTGTTACTTTACTCTTTATAAATTTTATTTCATCATGTAAACTTAGTTACTAAACTAACGGAGCTGAGAAAAAAAGTTGGCTCTCCGTGCCTCTCTATAAACCATTATTAATAAAATTAATGATGGAATAAAAACTATCTACTACAAAACTAACTACCTACTACAAAAGAACTATATGTTACTCTTATTTAATGTAATGAAATAACTTTAATTTCAATAGTAACAAAATAAACGCTTCCTGTAATATCCTATTGAATATGTGAACATTTAAACATCGAATTAATTACTTTAGTAATTATAAATTGTGCTATTTGAAAGTGATTTCGGTCGAAATAAATAAATTCCATTAACGTCGAATATATTTAAAAATCGAACTGGATTCCGCTTTTATTTATTTATGAAGTTTCCACACTATTGACTTCAATTTGATGCTTTTAAAGGTAAAGTACATACTGCTTAACCCCGATTCATATCTCCAAACTCCCTAAGGAATAGACCACGGTCGTATACATATGTCTGGCAACCGAGTCCAATTTCAGTGGTGAGAGATGAGGCGCGAGTTCGTAACAACTGCTAATTCGCAATACCATCCGATTGAGGTACTACGTCGCTGCTATCGAAGCTGATATTTTTCTTTCCCAAGTATTGTGTTATTTAATCATTGTTATATCGTTTTGTTGAGTTTTGCGGATTTTTTGTTATTTTTGTTTTGTTATTTAACTGTTTTGTTTGGATTTGAAAAAATGTTCGGGATAATTATTACGCGAATTGTCATGCCTCTGGCGGCCGTAAATTGAACTTAACAGCATCAGTATGTCAACGTACCCCATACTGAAGTTGCAAGACCTGCGTATACGACCGTGGAATAGACACGTATTAGTACAGACATAAAAATGTTATGTCAAAAATTATCTATGAACGTGTTCAAGTTTAGCCAACGTTAGCGTAAGTTTAGCCAACGTTAGCGTAGCGTATCCGCACAGGCAGCGATTGATATTCTCGACGAAAATGTTTTGTCTGTGCCGGTGCCGTGAGTCTGCACGTCTGTGGGTAGTGGAGGAATATCTATACTAATCTATGCTAGTATAGAAACGAAAGTTACTTTATCTGTTTGTTACGCTTTTACGGCTAAACTAATGGATCGATTTTGGTGAAATTTGGCATGAAGCAAGCATGGACCCCATGTAAGGACATAGACTAGCTTTTTGTATTACCTGACAAACATCCATCCCACCACCGTAAAATGGGCGCAGCCGCGGCCGAAAATTAGTTCTCGATAAAAGTCCATGTATAAATGCTCCAACAACTAGGATCCGTATTAATTAAAATTGCAATCGAATTGTTTTTTGTAAGTTGTTCTAAAACTTGAGTTATCGTATAAACTTGTATGGAGGCAATGTTTATTTAAATGATACATTTACAGATTTTTCTAATCATGTCAATATTGTTCTTAATTTTTCATAGTATACTGTAATGATTTATACTAACTACGTAGCAATGTGTGGGTAGTACAGTTTTTGTCACTTTAGTAATTGTTCGCAGGCTTGCTCTCTTTTTAAAGGCGGTCACTGAAATCCAGCGTCGGCAAAATATGTTGAGTGACACCCTTTTGCAACGTCACACACTGTTGTGTAATCACTTTTTTTTTTATATCACAGCTAAGGCTTAGTTTTAGACGATACTATGTATAAATTTTTTATATAATCCTTTTTTTTGTTTATTACTTAGTTTTTATGTATGTATTTAGAGTTTTTAGTGTTTCTCACACGCTACGTTTTAATATTTCTAATGTCGCTTACCACTTACCATCAGACGGCCCTCTTCCATTGACATCCAAAAACCACAGAATCGACCTCTAGAAGCGGATATTTAGCCAATCTGAAACTTATATTTGGCTCGAACACAAACTTGTAATGAATCCGATTAAGGTACAGGGGTTACGGCTGAATGAATCTAGATAGATTTTGACCACTAGATAGTCTTTATCCTGAATTGGCATATACAATAAGTTCCGTCTAGGAAATTAGGAAGCTATTACAGGTCATCCAGAACTTTTGTAAATTAAATATATCTAGTGAACGAAACTGCGGCTGAAGGTCAGTATTTCACATTTATTGTTGCCAAACTATTTCACAATTTGAATGGTATTGTGTTTCGGGGTGTACGTGTTAACATTAACTGTTTACAATACGTGTGACAATCAGTGTCGTCAGAGCAAATAGGGCATATCCTGAACCAATTGAGTTGGTTCAAGCTGGTCGCAATTCATACGCCTGCTATCCGCCACTACGACCTGACTCGTAAGTAACTTTCGAATATTTTGTACTTATACGTATTATAATTACTTTTTTAATTATTAATATCATAAATAGTAAAATCTTTTTTATATATCGTATGGAAATGATATCGAAGTTTTTTTTTTTAATAAATTGGTAATAACCAGTTTACTATTGCGTCTAATTCGATTTTTTTATTTTTTTTTTATGTTTTGTTGTTTGTCGAACAATTAATAGTGTAAATACATTTTAAATGCAGAGTTTCATAAACCTGTATTTCCAGAAGCCCATAGCAGAAATGTCTTGAATTGTTCTTAACTATTTATGTTTCTTTCATTGTATCATATAAGCCAGATATAATTTAATGTCATTAATATCGTATCGTATTAATAGTCAAGACTGACTTTTTAAATTAGATTTTTGAATATTATAATTCAATTCTATGACGATAACTTTTACTGTCCTGTGCACACCGTATATTTAATCTGTTTTTTTATCATATTTTTATAAAATAATTCAGTATATAAGTAGATATTAATCGACTGCCTCGTTGGTCCAGTGGCTACATGTAAGGCCGCGGACACGGTGGTCCTGGGTTCAAATCCCAGGTCGGGCCAATAAAATAATATTGAGTTTTTCTGTCGAAAATTCTAAGTAGTAGCCCGGAGTCTGGAAGTTGTAAGTGTGTACACTCCCGTGCCTCGGAAAGCACGTTAAGCCGTTGGTCCTGCGCCTGAACTCTTTCCGGTAGTTTCGGATTGCCGTCCCATTGGGTTATAAGAGTTAGGGAATAGAGAGTGCACCTGTGTTTGCGCACACACTTGTGCACTATGATATGTCCTGCGCAGTTGGCTAATCTCTGTTGAGATTGGCCGTCGTGACCGAAATCGGTCTGGAGGACCATTAATGACATATCAATTAATTAATTACATATTAATTATAACAGAGGCACCTGGCACAGATCCTATTCATACATAGTCTTCTGCACTAAAGAGATTGATTTGAAGCCATAGATAATTTACAAATTTTTACTGATGTGACTTTCTGAACTATCTACTGCGTGTCCAGATAAATTATGTATTCATGGAGTAATTCATTATGTACCCTACATACAAGTATTTACTGTGATCCCAAACTATATATAAAGGAATCTTATTATATCTCACTATAGGATATTATTCTGCCGTAAAACAGCAGTACTTGGTACTGTTGTATTCCGGTTTGAAGGGTGAGTGAGCTAGTGTAATTACAGGCACAAGGGACATTACATCTTAGTTCCCAAGGTTGGTGGCGCAAGCGATGGTTAACATCTCTTGCAATGCCAATGTCTATGGGCGTTGGTGGCCACTTACCATCAGGTGGCCTATATGATCGTCCGCTTACCCATGATATAAAAAAAAGCAATCGCTTTGACGAGTAAAGAGCTGGTCGGTCCATCAATCGTCATCATATATATTTAGAATAATGATTATGTACAAAACAAATATTTAATTATACACAAATGCTGTTATACAATGGATTTTGTTTTATCTAAGAATAATGGTAAATACGTTTGCGGTCAGTTTAATATAACAAAATGAATGTCACAAGTGTTTCCATAAAAGTTTACCGTGAAACGGATTTCGAATTGGGTCAACTCTCAATGTATGATTTGCATCATTATCGTCGTACGTGCCTTTGAACATGGAGCATAAAATATCAAATTGATTTTTATCTAAATTATATAAATGCTTAATGTGTTATTTTCTTTTGTGTATATATTTTGTCAAATTAACCAAAAATAAAGTCTCAGTTAAAATATTTTCACTATCGCATTTATTAATGCATGTTATTAGTATTTACATTTTTTGATGTCCTTGATCGTCCATCTACGAATTACATAATAAAATGGCTTAATTTGCGTTTATAATTTATCTCGTTTTGCCGTGAAATTAACGTCGTTAGGAAACCTGCACGTGTCGTATGAAATTCAACCACGTAGGAGAAATCTTTTGTCCACTAAGAAAGTTGTAGGCTGTACTTTACATTTATTAAATGTAATGATTATTGTTTATTAATATTAATTTACGTATTCGATTTTTGAACTTCTTAATGCATAAAAAAAAGCAAAAATTAATTAAGTATGTTTTGATACGCTTTTTATTGGCTTCAACTGTATATTAACATTGAGATAAAGAACTGGAAGTGCAATCCTCACACAATGTGCGCGTTAAAGTGAGAAATATTGTAACCTATGACGTAGTTTTGAAACCTATAAATAATGTTAACTAAACATATATCTTTCCCTCTTACTCTTATGGTGAAGCGTCTTTAGATGACTAATTAGATAAAGTTGGCAATATTACTTCTAGTATATTTATTGGTGTCGCGTACTGTATTTAAAATTACTCGATACATAATGTTTAAATTTATTAACTAGAATTTTATTTGCAATAATAAAAATAAACATATATTATTATGTGCGATATGTTTTCGACTCAAACGGTGTTTTAAAATGTTGATTTTAATTGATACTTTATTTTTGATTATATTACTATATTTTTGTCATCCAAAAAGCAACTCGACCTCCTTTATATCGACCTCCTAAATTCGAATTTGTAGCATTTGGTAGGCAGAGGATGAACTCTATTTCGTTATATGTCGTGACCTTGGGCCACTGCCATTTCACTCTACTGTAAGCCGCGTAAAAGAACATTAATTGTATGAATTTTTTGACAAATAAACAAGGCCATTATCGCGTTTAGGAACAATTTATATTTGTCTTGCCTTATGAAGGAAAGTGTTTGCCTTAAAATCGAATAATTTGCATCAATTGTAACGAATTAACGGACTTGAAAAAAGGTTATTTTATTAAACAGATGACTAGACGTTTATTTAATTTAATACATATGTATTTATGCCTGACAACACTTAGAATGACGTATTGATCGTATCGTTTATCATAATATTTTATTGTAAATTGGATAATATACTACTATCAGAAACAATTTACAGACAAATTCTACTTACGTTATAAGTGCGAAACTTTGAGAGGATGGACGTATCTTTGTTGCTTTTTCACGCAAAAACTACTGGACGGACTTATTTATATTTCGAATAGAGATAGCTTACTTCAAACTTACGCTAACTAACACCTATCCTTACCTCACAGGCGGGAATAGCCGCCGGCAGAAGCTAGTAATATTATGTAAATTATATTGTTGTACTTTTCTGATCGAGATATATTATACATAACTTAATGACGCATTCGCCACTTTTTTTTCACCATGACGCTTTACCTTTTGGCTGCTGATCTCGAGATGCAGTGCAAAGCCCGGGTCGGGCGGATAAAATGTTATTCATTACTGACACCAGTCCAGCATTCGATAATTGGCAGTGTTACACACCCGTGCCTCGGTACCGCGTAAAGGCGTTGGTCCTTCGCTTTAAATCTCGCCGGTCGGGGGAGATTGCCGTTCTATCAGATTATGTTATATATTGGAACGGAGTGTATTTGTGTTTGGGCACGAACTCGAATACTATAATATCTCCTACTCTTTGTTGAAATTTACGCATTCAATTTCTATTGTTACAGTTACTTTAGCAACACAATATGTAATAATGTATACAACTAACAAAGTCGCTATAAAACAGATCTAGATGACGATTTACGGACGGGCAAATGACTCACCTGATGGTTGTGGTCACCCCTGCTCATAGACATTGGCGCTGTAAGAAACATTAACCGTTTGTCAGATCGCAAATGTGCCGCAAACTTTGGGAGCTAAGTAAGATGTAGTTCCTCTGGTTCACTCACCCTTCAAACTGAAACATAACAATATTTAGTATTACTGTTTGGCGGTAGATTTGAAACTTCAAAATTATATGAACCAATGCTATAGACAGGAAGTGATAGTTTGGGATCATTTGGTTTGCTTAAACGAGTCAAACAAATTATCTCGAATTTTCTATATTTATTTTAAAATATGTTGTAATTAAGTTTTTTGCAAACTAATACATATATTTTTAAATTTTCACCAGGTTAACACAATCATGAAGACGATAGTGTGCGTGCTCGCGTGCATGTGTGTCTCATCATATTCCCTGCCACCGGATAAGGTGAGTTAGTGCCCCGTTCGCGCCTCACCTCGTTAGCTGTCGAGCTCATATGTGATGATGTTAAACACCTATTTTGAGACGAGACTTATCACATCGTAACGAGTAATTTTATTATCCTCCTAAAATAACCTTTGAAAAGGTCTTTTAAAGGTAGACGAGGCTTAATTTAAGGTTGTAATATATGTTCTAACTTTATAAGTTACGATATAAGATATTAAGGATAACATTTACTTTATACAAATAAGTTACTTGATAAAATTAGATTTATATATTGTTTCAGTTTTCGATCAATATCAGTTTTATGCTTTGTTTAAAATTAATGTGTGAAACATTTATTTTGTAATTGAAGGTATTATTTGTTTAATACATTCATTATTTAATTACAATTATTAATTTTTTCTTCATTGAGAGCATTGAAATGTAGATCTGAAGATCTCAATATATTGTTGCCTTTTTAATTGTTTAAATGTATTTAAACGAAACTTTAGTATAGTTAAGCTAAGTATACCTATAATGGTTTTGTATTATAAGCTACTTCATTTTGTTTGCGCATATTATAGCAATTTAGAAAATGTAAATATAAGCTTTAATCTCAGCGACTTTTGTCATTGGAGTTAAAGCAAACAACAGCGAAGTGCTATTCTGTAAGAACTGACTTTATTACTCGCCCGTAACATGTTGATAACCGACTTATGGTGATATATACTATTTTGACACTTATATTCTTAAAATGTTATAATTATTATGGTCAATATCGCATATAACTTACTGATATTTAACGACCGTTTATTGCGATGATTTTCGAGTTTGTTCTTACAGAATAGCCTTACTTTTTCCAATAAGATATGTAACATATAAGCTAGTAATTGCTATTCATTCACAGATACACGCTTTTCACATTATCAAAACACGTAGCATCGATCTGAACAATGCTCACGGCTTAGCAATGGAGAGTAGATTAGATAAATCAGTTGAACCGACAGGCTACCGTTTAGAGCTTGAACCGTATCTAGAAGATGCGGTTTTTGAAGGGCACGTGAGCATTAACGTGACGTGGTTGGAAGATGCGGATACAATAAGCGTCCATTGCGCCCATGAGATTGAAATCACTGAATCCGAAGTCAAGGCATACATACCGAGTAATTCGTAAGTTATCTTAAACACTACTACTTCTACTGGTGGTAGGATTTGTGCAAGCTCGTCTGGGTAGGTACCACCCACTCACCAGATACTCTACCGCAAAATAGCATTACTTGGTATTGTTGTGTTCCGGTTTGAAGGGTGAGTGAGTCAGTGTAATTACAGGCCCAAAGGACATAACATTTTAGTTTCCAAGGTTTGGTGGCTCATTGGCGATGTAAGCGATGGTTAACATTTCTTACAATGCCAATGGCTATGGGCATTGGTGAACACTTACCATCAGGAGGTCCTTTGGCTCGTATGCCTACCTATATTCTATATATAAAAAAGAACAACGCGACTTTGTATCACTAGTATCATCTAGTATTTATGTATGGACTTGCAAATAATTATTAAAAACGGATTTGTAAAACTAACAAGCAATAGCACATTTAAGTAAAACTGCTTGAATATAATGTATAAAATTTAACTTTGACTCGTCCAAAGGTCGCGCTATCTGCGATTGAGTATATCGCGACGATTTCACCTTCCGCTAAGCTATTACTTCTAAATACTGCCATAAAATTCAATAGAAACTATGAGCCAATCTTAACAAAAATATATCTTAATGGTGAGAAGACAAGTAAAACATCACGGATTAGTTGCAACTTGTAGCGATACGATTTCATAATTATCGTTGTATCGTGGAGTTTACAATGTCAATGATAGGAATCTGAACACGTCATCGCCATACATTCATCCTTGGAGATCCGTGGAGAGAATATATGGAGAGGGAGATGACGTCATACGGTGTATGACACCGTATGACGTCACCTCCATCTCCATATATTATGCTTATAGAAAATTTTATTTATAACTTTTTCCTCATATAATAGGAAAGAATTGCAGAAGATTCAAATAAAGAAAATGAGTACTGATCCGAAGAAGCCAATTGTTACGCTACGTCTGGAAAAGGTGGTGCCGAAGTCCTCGGTTGGATTCATCAACTTCAGTTTCAAAGGGAACATGGAAACATCTTCGACGGAAGCGTTCTTCAAAACAACCTACGTCACTGACCAGGATGTTGAGAGGTTATATCTGCATTTGTAATTGAAAAAAAAAATTGTGGGCTCCCGTCAGGAACGAAGTTCTGTGCGATATTTTTTCGACTCAAACCGTGTTTTAAAATGTAGATTTTAATTGATTATATTACTCTATTTTTGTCACACCAAAAAGCACCTCAACCTGCCTTATATCGGCCTCCTAAATGCCCAACGCATCGCATTTTGTAGCATTTGGTAGGCATAGTATGAACGCTATTTTGTTATATGACATGACCTTGGGTCACTGTCATTTCACTCTGCTGTAAGCCGCGTAAAAGAAATTCGTTCCAAAAAGCAATTTCAATTTTTTTTTTCCTTTAATAATTATGTTGGCTTAAAAACGTTGAAGATAATATTGTACTGGCAATTTAATATAAAATTATTGTTATTAAATTTCAATTATTAATCAGGTCTTTTGCAAGACGGTGTAAATCGAGCCATTTATGGTAACAGGTATTAAAACTAATAAGTATACGTAGTAGTTTTCGCCTACGACTACACTCGTGTGGTAGTTGTGTTATTAGAGTGGTTAAGATTTTATTATCCCATCTGTTTATCTTCGTGTCGTGATATTGTGTGGGCTTGTAACCTGGATATATATTTAAATTTTTATAGAAGATGTAGGCGGACGGGTAAATGGGGCACCTGACGTTAAGTGGTACCGTCCGCTAAAATCATTCATGAGCAGCGACATCGACATAGCTTAACGGTGACCCTACTGTTTGTGTCACCCACTCATAAATTGTTTTATGTGTTCATACTTCTTGCCATATGGACATATCCTATCAGGTGACCATTTTGTTGTCTGCCTTCCTAAAACAAAAGTACCGATGTAATATTTTTAATAAAAGCATATATATCATTTAATAAATAAAAAAATGTATGTTAATATAAAAAATATATGTCGTAGGATGGTAGCCGCTACCCAATTGCGCCCAAATAACGCAAGACGAATGTTCCCGTGCTTCGATGAGCCTGGATATAAGACGCCTTTCGAGCTAAGCGTGGTCCGGCCTCGGAATATGGTAGCTCTTAGTAATACTCCTGTTGCGAGATCTGAAGATATGTAAGTATTTTATTTGGTCTACTGCCCCGGTTAAGTAGCTTATGAGGGTGCAGATCTCTGTTAAGATTTTCCCATCATCAGTCTCTTTGACTGACGTTGACAGTATAACACTCCCGTGCCCTGGAAAGCATGTCCATCTGTTGGTACTGTGCCTGATTTCTGGCTGTGTCGGATAGTCATCGGATATTTTGATGATAATGATCGTAAAGTAACGTTTAGTTATAGTAAATTGTTTATTAATTAGTATGATAAGAAGGAAAAACTTACTTTACAAGTTTAAAACTTATTTAATAAAAGTATAAGCCTATAAAAATTAAATATTTACTAACATATTTATGGTATAATATGTTATTTTAAAACTAGCAATGGTGAGCCAAATGCGGTGTGGGATCACTTCGAGAGGACTCCACCGATGTCGACTTTCACACTGGGCCTCATTATAGCTGAATTGAAACAACTCGGGGAATCTACTCGTTATAAAGATGACAATGGAAATGATATCGGTAAGGAAATACTAATCGAAGATATTTTACACCACAAACGCTCGTCGAAATTCACAATATTACAGATGCGTTCCGCGAAATTCAACCTATTTTAGATAAACAAGCGAACATTTATGAAGGTTTGAAATATCTGCAAGCTTAAGCAAATACCGACAGTAAATTCATTTTGAAATCGATATCTGATCATTTTATATTACTTTGAATATCTGGAATACAAGTTATTCCAGATTTATTACAATGAATAGTATAAGAACAATATAATGAACTGTCTTCAATCAATCTTGAAGTTTATCTCACATTTTTGGAGATAAACTATATCAAATTCAAAAAATTCAAAAATCTTTATTCAATGTAGAAGTGTTACACTTGCTTATTGATTGTCATAAATCTATCACCGGGTCGGAAATAAACACCTCAGACCTGAGAAGAACCGGCGAAAGAAACAGCGGGATTTTTTTTAGCTCATTCTTTACAATCATAATTGATCTACACAATAACATAATAATATTCTTATTTATTTAAAATAGTATTATTACTAAACATAAACTCGATTGAGTGCTCATATATATTTTTTATTTTCACACTAGTACAAACGCAAAAGCGTCTCTAAGTTGTAAGCAAAAAGCGATCATGTCACTCATATATTGGCGAAGGCCATTTTGGAAACAAAATCGTAACTTTAACCATTATCTGCAAAATGGAGCTATCAAGCGAACAATGGTCGATGACAGATATATGCTTCGTCATAAAGTTTTTCCACACACATTTAAAATATTATTAATATTAGCTATCGTTTTTGTATTTAACTCGATCGATATTATTTTTTACAATTCTATTCCGATTTCATTAAGATAAATTAACTATTTTTATGTTCAAATCTTTTTAATCATATTACTTTTGAAAACGTCTTTATTTCTACACTTTGGAAAAGTGTTAAAACATGGTTAGGTACATTGTTTACTAAAAGGATTACCTGTAGCTATACTATGTATGAACACACTCAGAACTCACCACGGAAACTCGGTGGTAGAGCTTTGAGCAAGCTCGTCTGGGTAGGTACCACCCACTCATCAGATATTCTACCGCAAAACAGCAGTAGTTTGTATTGTTGTGTTCCGGTTTGAAGGGTGAGTGAGCCAGTGTATTTAAAGGCACAAGGGACATAACATCTTAGTTCCCAAGGATGGTGGCGCATTGGCGATGTAAGCTATGGTTACATCTCTTACAATGCCAATGTCTATGGGTGTTGGTGACCACTTACCATCAGGCGGCCCATAATCTCGTCCGCCTACCTATGCTATAATATATATATATATATATATATATATATACACGTTTCATATATACGATTACGATTATATACTATCATTTTAATATTATATATATAACAGGACGCTGGAAAGCTGGGCTCGAATATAAGTCGCTGGTACGGGAATCCATGGTGGGCGTTATACTTCAGGAAATTTAATAATGTCACGCACCGTCATATTTATATATTCTTATTTACTTCAATAACATAAAAAATATATACTTGTTCAACTAGAACTTCGTGTGTGGGGTCGTCCCGAATATTTACAAGCTCTGGAAGGTGTCAACGAGAAACTGGCCCAAGTGTTTGGCGAAGTGGCCAACTTTTGGCAAGTGCCTCTTCCTTTGCACAGGCTTGACATCGTCGCTTTGCCGAGCTACTTTGGAATCCGACCTGCTGATAATTGGGGATTAATTGTTTTTAGGTAAATGATTTGATATAAGGTAAATTATAATTGAAAACGAGAACAAGATACTAAAAACAAGAAAACAATAATAAGTCACTGATCGCTATTAATTCATATTTATATATTTCATGTAAAGAAAATCGCTACTACATCTGAAATCTCGCTTGTGAGTTTAACGATAACGACAAAATAAAATAATTACCCCTATACATGTACATTATTTTTAATGTATTTGTTAAATGTTTAACATGTTTAACGGTTTTTTAAATAGTTTTTCATCGTTACGTATAGAGAGAGTGACCTCAGTAGTCGAGGCTACCTACAGTTGTCTCAGGAGATCTCGTACCAGTGGCTCGGCGCGCTCGCCACGCCCGCGTGGTGGAGCGACGCGCACCTCAACAAGGCGCTCGTGGGCTACCTCGCGGCAGAGATCGCATTCAAGGTACCTTATATACACGAAATATCTATCACTCGTGACATCTACTTAGTTACTTTCAAATTGACAGCAAAACTTTGTATTGAGTTAAATTTTATAAATTGATTGACCCAGAAAAACAGGTCGAAGAACATTATCTTCTTCTAAGAACATCTTAATTACCATAGCTTATGGCGTATTGGCGTTTTTTATAAAACAAAGTAAGACTGTTATTTTTAATAAAATATAAAAAAAAGAAAAACGAAAGAGACGAATTTTATACCAAATTTATCTTTATAATTAAAAAAAAAAAACAAGATTTGCCTACTCATTTTATAATAAATGAGTAATTCTTGTTTTTAAATATTTTTCTTGTATCTCGGAAACGGCTCAAAAAGATTAACGATTTGGCTCAAATTTAGTATTTAGGTAAGATTTTGCTCTTTAAGTTTATCTATATATATAAAAATCTCTTTTACACTCCTCCGAAACGGCTTCACCGCTTTTGATGAAATTTTATATGTATATTCTGTAGGTCTGAGAATAGGTTTATACCCCTATGTGTTAAGGGTGCCCCCACCCCAAATAATTTTTTTAAACTTTTTAGACAAATTCTTTTTTTTTATTTTTATTATGTGGCATTAAATATACATACAACCCTAAATTTTCACCCTTCTACCATCAACCCCTATTTTTTAATAGTGATATTAGTAATTCAATCATTTTCAACCTCGGTCGATAACTGTCAATTAACATTTGATCAGTTATCCCCGTAATAGACCCCCTATTGGTGTCACTTCTCACCATGTAAACAGCACGGAGTAGGGATGGGAGCGTTCTCCTGTCTCTCTTGCAATAAGCTGTATCTCATTTCTTACACAGTTTTCGGAAAAAAATTGGCCATTATTATTGTTTGTACATCGATCGCAGTAGTGGCGTTTACAATTATTATTTTATCATTTCCGTGTAATTCTTAACTAAATTTATTATAAATTTGCAGTTCTGTAATTGTTATTATTATTAATTATTAATATTAAGAGTATTTCTACTGTATTATTCTTAAGGAAAAATATTGTGAAAGGTAAGTGAAATAACAAAAATGTGTGTGTACTTATGTACATGCGTTAGACCTATTATAATAAAAGAAAAAAAAAACATATAACGGGCCAACTTTTTAAAAAAGATCTATTTCTTAGTGTAGGACCATTGTACGATGAGCATGATAACATAGAAACCGTAGACAGAACCTAAAAATATAATAAAAATGTGTGCGATCGGGGGACCCCCGGGAGGAACGAAGTTCTTTGCGATATTATTTTTAACTTAAAACGTGTTTTAAAATGTAGATTTTTAATGATTATATTTCTGTATATTTTTCACACTCCCTTGCCACGTAAAACCGTCGGTCCTGCCTCTTACCTGAACTTTTCCGTTCGCGTCGGTTTATCGTCCTATCGGATTATGAGAGTGCACCTGTGCACACACTTTTGCACTATAATACGTCCTGCGTAGTTGGAAAATCTTTCTTGAGATTGGCCATCGCGGTCGAAATCGGTCAGGAGGAAATTATTCTTCGGAGTGTGCTGCGTGGGGCCTCAGAGGTATACCCTGGCGGCGATAGTCGGTGGAGATCTCTCGCTGCCGAGCGTGATTAACGCCATGGAAATGGTCTCCTTCTGCGAGAGTGTCATGTCGCAAAAGGAGGCCGCGGAGTGGCAGCGCGAGGAAAATGCCTGCACTGATTCGATCCGTCGAAAAATACCGGGGAGAAGGTGTAGGCGCTATGCGCACCTTAACGGCCACCGGGGCTAAGGGGGTTCCATGTATCCGGGAACCCCGGGGCGTCACGGTAGCATGCGCAAGCGATCCCGTGGCGCCCCTCGACCAGACGGGGAGGATACCGCTCGTTTTTTCGTGGGTATTCCGGCACCTTCAGCGCCAGTGAGCCCCACATAACCCCCACTTCATGTGGGGGAAACGCGTAAATGCATTTTTCCAGCGAAAAAAAGGAGGAAATTGTTCTTACTTTTTTATCACACCAAAAATCGTTACATTTCTTAATCAACTCTCCCTTTCACATATGTATATTTTATGATATTTTTTCAATGCAAAAATGTTAAGTAAGAAATAAAATTGATAAATTTCATTTAATACTTTAGAAAAGTAGTAATTTATTCAAAATTAAATATAAAATAGCGAATTAAAAGTTAAAAAAAGAGTTCAAATTATATTTACATTTGTATAGAATTGAGGTTATCTCACTGGCCGCACACTATCCTTATTGACAAGTCTGAAATTACACATACATATACACATATAGGGTTTTCCATTAAGGGCGCTTGATCTTTGAAATGCAAAAAAATATATATGTAGGAGAGATATTTGCGAATTTTTTTTTTATTTGGAAGGTCTATCGACCCCATTATGTATGGAATATGACATCATTCAAATGACCGCCACGGCATCGGTTGGTGGCGCGCACACGAAAGGTCCAATTTTCGATGACTCTGGCGCACAAATCGGGCTGTATTTGATCGATGGCGTGGCGTATGTTGACTTTGAGGGCATCGGTGGTTTGCGGCTTGTTGGCATAGACCTGCGACTTAAGAAAACCCCACAAGAAAAAGTCCAGCGGGGTCAAATCGCACGATCTCGGTGGCCAGTTCACGTCGCCTCCGCGCGAGATGACCATGTCCAGAAATTGCTCGTGCAGAACTTCCATCGTAGCGTGTGCTGTGTGGCACGTAGCGCCGTCCTGTTGAAACCAGATGTTGTCCAGATCCATATTCTCGATTTCAGGCCAAAAGAAGTTGGTTATCATCGACCGGTATCGCTCACCATTGACGGTGACGGCCACACCATTATCGTTTTCGAAAAAATACGGACCAATCACGCCTCCGGCCCAAAATCCGCACCAAACAGTCACTTTCTGCGGGTGCATTGCCACTTGGTGAACCTCGTGTGGATTGGTCTCGTCCCAAATACGGCAATTTTGCTTGTTGACATAGCCATTCATCCAAAAATGCGCCTCGTCGCTGAAGATGATTTTTTTGACAAAATCGGCGTCAACTTCCAACTGCTCTAATGCCCAGTCAGCGAACACACGGCGCTGTCTATGGTCATTAACCTTGAGCTCTTGGGTCAGCTGGATCTTGTACGGGTGCAGGCTCAAGTCACAACGCAAAATTCGCCAAGTTGTCGTCTGCGAAAGGCCGAGTTCCTTTGCGCGACGCGGAATTGACTGCCGCGGGTTTTCGAGGACACTGTCGTGCACAGCGGCGATATTCTCGGCAGATCTCGCGTTACGTTGACGCACGGGAACCGGCTGATTGTTAACTGACCCGGTTGACTCGAATTTGTCCACCAATCGACGGATAGTCGACTCGGCAGGACGATCATCGCGACCGTAAAACGGGCGAAGTGCGCGGAACGTTGCTCGAACTGAAGACCCATTTTCATAAAACAATTTTATGATTTGCACGTGCTGCTCGACACTGTAACCTGCCATGGTGGTTTGGGAGGACGGAATGAATATAACACACTGCATTTGACAGCTGTCACTCAAACAACATGGCCGCAATCAGCTGTCAAAGTTCAAGTGTCCCTATTGGAAAACCCCTTACAATCGCTAGAATAGGAAGAATCAGTAAGAAAGAGGGGAAAGGTCGCTTGGAGGACAACGCTTTTTTGTTGCATGACAATTTTTGCCAGGTCACTCTACTCTACAGTAGTAAAAGAACTTAGTTCCAATAAATGAAAAAATATGTAGAGCATGTTGTGCTTTAATTTACGCATCATTATTATTATATGCCCTGTACCGAATACACATACACTGTATTGCATGGGCGAATGTTTATATCTTATTGATTAAAAATAAACGGGATAAAATCCTTATTTTACCCGTACGAAGTCGGGACGGGCAGCTAGTATGTCTATATGACTTTGCTGAAAAAACTCAGTCACAAAATAAAAAAAATATTTAGAGCCGAGCGAAACTCGATCGACCAGGTATTCATCGCAGTTACAACTTCTACCTCTTTAAATATGTAAAATTACTATCAAAAAGTAAACCATCAATTATAGTATAAAGTTTTGTAGTAATTTAAATGTAACTAAAAACTATTTACTTAAACTATGTACCAAAAAGTACACATAGTTAAAATCAACAACTAGTGCAGTGCAAGTAATCACTTTGTGAAATGTTGACAGCTAACAGTTATACAAGTACGCTGCTTTGATGCGAATGCTTTAAATGATTTAATTTTATTACAGACAATACGTATATCATAACTGCAGGGCTATTATGTAAGAACAAACTCGAAACTCTATGCAGGAAATGGTCGTCAAATATCAGAAAGTGCTCTTTTTATTGCATAGGTAGGCGGACGAGCATATGGGCCACCTGATGGTAAGTGGTCACCAACGCCCATAGACATTGCCATTGTAAGAGATGTTAATCATTGCTTACATCGCCAATGCATCACCAAGCTTGGGAACTAAGATGTTACGTCCCTTGTGCCTGTAATTACCCTGGCTTACTCACCGGAACACAACAATACAAAGTACTGCTGTTTTGCGGTAGAATATCTGATGAGTGGGTGGTACCTAACCTGACGAGCTTGAACAAAGCTCTACCACCGAGTGTGCTATGCGACATTGATTATCATAATTATAACATTTCAAGAATACACGCATCAAAATAGTACATCGCCACTAGTCGGTTGTGAATATTTCACGGGCGAGTAATGAAGTGAGTTCTTACGAGTTACCAACCACTGCTGATATTTCACGATTGTGTTCAATGATGACTTTCGAGCTAGTTCTACTTAAAAAAAATACAATAAAATCACAACATGAAATTCTTATAATTTCGAAAACAAAATTTTATTTTTATAGTGTAAATTTTTTTATCTGACTGTTGCCTACAATAATAACAATAAAGTTCCTAAGGAAGAGACGACAGTTTGTGTAGAAAAAAAATTAATATAAGGATGATATGATGAAGATTAATATACTTCCTTTGTAGATAAATAACGGTTCAGAGATGGAAGAAAGATGGCCAATGACAGTACTATATTCTCTGTATTACGAGTTCAGCAAGCGTTACCCACATTCTCGCATCACGGGCATGAAGCAAGAGACCGCTTGTACCAAAATAGAACTGCTCTTTCGCATGTTTAACTACACAATCGGCGGAGATACGTTCAAGAAGGGGATGAAAATGTTCATTGAATCCAAGTAAAGTTGATTTCATTAAATACATTGGCGATTGTAGTACATTGAATTTAAAAAAAAAACTTGATTATGGTTGATAATATTTTATGATTAATTCGTTAATGTACTTTCTTGTTTATGAATAAGATGTTTCTTAGTTTAATAAATTGCAAATCTTAAAGACCGAGTGAGAATATTTGTAAAGAAAATTGCGCTAGTATCTCAAATGCGCTGAAACTGGATAATCTGTCGGACAGAGCGTAATCTGTACACTTTTATTTCAACTTTAGATTACTTATTAAAAATTGTGTTATTCGATATAAATTGGAAATAAATAAAAATATGACATAAAATATATTTGTAAATAGCCAACATATATATGTATGTATAATTATATTTGCTGTTTGCCCTGAACTCTTTCCGGTCGTGTCGGATTGCCATCCCATCCGATTATGAAAGCTGGGGAAGAGAGTGCACCTGCGTCCGCGCACACACTTGTGCACTGTAATATCTCCTGTGCAGTTGGCTAATCTCTATTGAGATTAGCCGCCGTGGCTAAGATTGGTCTGGAGGAAATTATATTTGCTTTTTATGGTGTCTTTCGTATTGCGTCGTTAACTGTTTTGCGAACCTACAAAAATAAAGTAAATACATTAGTTTGAAAAAAGTATGTTAATAATGAGATCTTATTATATTATGATTGTTTTTAGAAAATTCAAAACTTTCACCGGCGATGATATTTGGAATGCTCTTAATACCGCAGCTGTAAGTGATGGCAAGATACCTAAAGATGTAGACGTTAAGACTGTAGCTACTAGTTGGATTGAAAAAGATAGATTACCACTTATAACTGTTAAGAGGAATTATGATACAAATTCAGCTATGGTGACGCAGGTACGTTTTAAAGTTTTTTGAAGTAAAAACTTCTTTAGCGGCGTTGTGCACTTTTTTATGATGGGTAAAAAATGTTAAACTCGCGTCAGGTCACGTGACTCTGATTGAAAACTCGTAAGACGGATTCTGACGTGTTAAATTTTTGAAGTGAAAACTTCATTAGAGGCGTTGTGCACTTTTTATGATGGGTAAAAAATGTTAAACTCTGATTGAAAATACGTAAGACGGATTTTGAAGTGTTAAATTTTTAATGTAATATAAATTGTCATGTTTGTCTAATGATAGTACTTTTATACTGATAATTAAAGCAATTCAAGCAAAATTTTTCCCTAATCAATCCAAAATATCAAAAATGCACAACGTTAATATTCAAGTTTTTACTTCTGCCGGCACTCCCGGAGTGCAATCCGTTGTTTTTTTTATAGTTTTTCTATAGTGTGAATTAAATAAAATACTTAGACTTCGAGATGATAGGTGATGTTAAAAAAAAACACTAGCGCTTAATAAAATTATATGAGATGTGAAACAGTTTTTGGTGTACGGTAAGGATAAGACGTACTCGTATCTTGTGTCAATAAAAGGAATGACGATCTATACCGTCATACGCCCCACACACAGACGATCCCTACTCATTTGTGCCGTTATGTGTGCATGGCGTATACTTTTGTGAAGCGATCATTTTTTTAAAATTTAATATCTATTTATAAACATTGATCGATATTCGTTTCACATTTGCCGGTCTCATGACGTTTTTCGTCAGATTTTTTTTCCGATGTAAATCAATAATTTTGAAATATTCAGAAAGTTTACCTTCGTGAGCGTCCTCATGACGTCCCAGACGCAGCGAAGATGCTTTGGTGGGCACCGTTGATAGTTGCTCGCGGTGACAAGCTCGATTTTACAAACACAACACCAGCTGCCTGGATGCGTAACCACAGGGACCTGAATCTCGTCAACTTACCTGATAAAAACCATTTTATTATCGTCAATCCTGAGGAGATTGGTGAGTAATTAACTTCGAGTACACATTTGATTAAGTAGCTAATTAATTTCCACTTCTTATACTACTTATACGAATTTAGAGCATGCTTATTCCATACGATCAAAGAAATGTAAGTTATTAAATATTCACGAATGAAAAAGTTCTTCAAAGTAAAACTTCTTTGCGAGTATCATTTCGAGGATGAAGTTTAGCGCAACGGTCTTTTATGCATTGCTTCTGAAGTAACAGGAAGTTCCACTTCCGATATAGTGAGTTGCATATTGTTTATTTTGACTATTCATTAATTTATAATTGGTAACTTGTTAATCTTGTGAGATTGTTCAACTACAGGCACAAAGAATATAACTATGGGCTAACTATATATATGGGCAGTGGTGACCACTCACCATCAGGTGGCCCATTTACCAGTTTGACTTCCTTATTTTAAGCAAATTGAAACGATGACTATCTTAAGTTAAATGTGAATTGAAAAATTCGGCAGCACCCTTTCCCGTCAACTACGAGAAAGATAATTGGAACCTCTTGTCTTCATATCTCCAAAGTGAACAGAGGACTAAAATACCTGAATTGACACGAGCCAAGCTCTTGCACGATGCATGGAACTTGGCATATGCTGGCGAGCTGTCTTTTGCCACGGCATTCAACATGACATTGTTTATGAGACACGAGAGACACCACCTGGTATGGGATCCAGTTTTTACAATGATAGACCATATTGGACGGCATATTTGTTCCTGTATCCATGACAAGTTCCGGGTAAGTTAGCTATGTAATTTCCGATACCGTATTGTCGAGAGTGAGAAGTAAACAATACTTTGTTAATTTGGGGGACTCATGCAGTGGCGGGGCAAGACCTAAATTTTATGTGGGCGAGATACATTTTGCGAGACCCTCTTTTTTTAATCTAGCTCGAAAATCTCTTTACACGTTTGCCCCGTATGAAGGGAAATGGGGCTGACATTTTTTTTCTTCATTGCGCTTCCGGTCTATGTTTCGATTCATGACGAGTCCATTTTTCCCCACTTTCAAAGCTTTTAAGTAATGCGTAACACCCACGCCTTGCCCCGCCTCTGGACTCATGACTCATAACCGATATACATTTCAAAACTGGCTGCGCTCATTATTCTCTTCAATTTATGCATCGCTCGAAAAATTGGTTGCAAAGTGAAATTAATTGTAAGCGTAAAATCAATATTTTATACACAGACACAAGCTTTAAGCTTTAGTAAATTAATTAAATATTAGTAATTCCTTAAAAGAGGAAGGTGTACTCTTTTAGGTATAAAGTTAACTAAATATAGACTTTTAATTATTATAACGGACGTGTAAGCATTTTATATATTTTTAAACAGGTGCTCTATAAATAATAGTGCATACATTTTTTTATTCAATTATTCCGTTCAATTAACAAATAGTAATAATCATTTTAAGTGTGGTATGAATTCTGTATTATTTTCTCTTATTATCTAAAATTTTTATTTAATATATTTAAGGCTTACGTTCGCATCTTATTGACTCCACTATACAATGAGCTGACAAAAGATGTGAGAGACGATGAGGAAAATTGGAGGAAGAACCTTCGTAGTTTGACTAAGACTTTCCTCTGCCAAGCTGGATACAAGCCTTGCGTCATGGAGGCGCAGGAACAGTACGCGAAATGGATCCAAGCTCCTAGTCCTGATGAAGGAAACCCGTAAGTACATAGAATAATGACATGACAAAAATAATGTTAAGTATGAATGTGAATATTTGTACGGCCAAGGGGAATTACAGTTATTTAAAAATATTTCACTATCTATTCAAAATAACTGACTCCTTTTAAGTTAATAAGTCAATTTGCGATTTACCAAACCAACCATTTTTTTTTATTTTAGACAATTACTGCTACCTAGCAATTTAAATATGTTATATACATAATTTAAATATGAATTATGTACGTTAAAGGATTTTCGTTATAAACTGAACTGAACGCTGGCTAAGTCGCGGTTTCGCTAATCTATAAAATTATGTAAGCAATCCAAAGTAATTAATTTTTTTTAATGTATTCAAGATATTTTGTTTATTGTGTGACGATATAATGTTTTTTATATTTTATTTTCACTTATTTTCTTATTTGAATTTTGTTACCCGTAACAATAATCTTCTTTATGGGACTCAAAGGTAACATAGAACTTTTAATTGTGGTTGTTATAATTAGAACCTTTACGCGTAGCTCATACACAGCGCAAACTTGTGTAATGCAAAACTTTTTCGTAATTAAACCTCGAATAAAAATGTTCTGAGCAAAAGTTTAATAATGTAACAAAGAACGAACCAACAAGGTACCACCATGATTTGAATAATTGAGTCATTAGTATATATTAGAACATATAAATTCATGGAAAAGCCGAACTCTTGGGGACAATGCTTTATATAAAGATAAAAACATTAATATTATTATGCATGTATTTTTGAGATTCGATAAACGCGTCTCGCTGAAAACGAAGTTGTTGTTTAATTATCTGTGATTGTGACGTGATAGTTAAAAAAAATTAATCTCTATAGTTTTCAGTGTTCATATTTGCTTCGTACATATTACCATTAATTGTTTCCTTGTTGCTTCTACTTTGTTTAATTGTGTATGTGTGTCCGTTTTTAGGGTTCCGTACATCATAAGGAAAAAACGGAACCCTTATAGGATCACTTTGTTCGTCCGTCCGTCTGTCTGTCTGTCTGTCAAGACCCTTTATCTCGGAAGCGCGTGGAGGTATCGAAGTGAAATTATATAGTCAGGTCTACGGTCTCTTGAAGCTGTGAAAAAATTAAACTTCTAAGTTAACGTAAAAAAAAGATACGGCCGTTTATGCCGCAAAAAACGTATATTTCGACACTCAAGGGAATCAAAATTTATAGGGTATTTCCTGTTGACCTAGAACTATGAAATTTGGCAAGTGATATCGTCTTATACTACAAGTATAGGGAAAAATCTGAAAACAATACATTTGTAATTAAATCATAAAAAACAGGGTCTTTATGCAAGGAACGACGGTCCAAATTTGGATTGAGTTAACCGTGTCATGTGGGGTATCGTATGAAAGGGCTTCATTGGCACAAGCTTAAACAGATTTTTAACACGCTTTTATTAGATCGACCTGAATGTAACTAACTATGTAATGGAATCTAAGGTAAATAATTTAACCATCTTTCAAGGATCATACCGTAATGAAAATTGGCAGCTGTAGGTAGTTCTGATGACAATACAATAATATGGTACTGTCGAACTGATCTGATGATGGAGCCGGAATATATGAACTGGAACTTCATGATGGAACATCGTATCATAGCTGTTTTTGGAATTCTTAGAAAAGTCTTGTAATGAATTTTGACCACGATTAGATTTCAAGGTCTGATGGTGAAGCTGGAAGATAGGCACTGGCATTCCATGATGGAATATCGTATCATAGTCGTGTTTGCACTTGTGAGAAAGGCCACGTAATGGACTTTGAATACGATCAGGTTTCAAGGTTTCAACACACCTATTAGGTAAGAGGTGGCAAACGAGCAGGAGGCTCACCTCATGGAAAGTGACTACCACCGCCCATGGACATCTGCAACATCCGAGGACTTGCAGGTGCGTTGCCTGCCTTTGAGGAAAGAGTACGCTCTCTTCTTGAAGGTTGCAATGTCATATCGGTTCGGAAAAGTCGCCGGCGAAAGCTGGTTCCACAGAGTGGTTGTGCCAGGCAAGAAATGCCTTAAAAATCGCGCTGTTGTAGATTTCCAGACATCGAGGTGGTGGAATTTTGCGTTCTGCCGCGATGTCCGATGGTGAAATTCAGCGGCCGGGACTAAGCCAAACAACTCCTCAGAACACTCCCTGTGATATATACGGTAGAGGATGCAGAGTGATCCAACATCTCTATGCAAATCCAAAGGATCAAGCCGGTTGGTAATAGCTTGATCGTCGATAATTCGAACTGTTCTACGTTGAATGCGGTCAAAAGGAAGAAGCTGGTACTGGGGAGCACCCGCCCAGAGGAGCAGTACTCCATGTAGGGCCAAATTTGCGCCTTGTAAAGTTTTAGGCGATGGGCCGACGTGAAGTACTGTCTCGCCTTGTTGAGCACTCCAAGCTTTTTAGAAGCCAATTTGGCTTCTAAAAAGCCAGCCAATTGACCGCGGAATTGAACAACGTTCGAAATCTCGACGCCAAGTATCCCGATACTGGCTGTGGCAGAGAGGGGAGTGTTCTCAAAATGAGGGGACATGACAAAAGGAGACTTTTTAGCGGTTAACGCGTAAACTTGAGTCTTATTGGGGTTGTATTGGACCAAGTTTAGTCGGCCCCAGTCCGAGACCTTGGATAACAAGGTCTCGACTTCAGACAAGTTAATTTCGACACTCGTCGACTTGTTCCCGAGAAATATTAGTACGGCCGGTGTAAAGGACGTCTACAGTGCTGTCATGCGCATAGCAGTGAATGTTACTGATTGTAACATATCATTGATATGCAAAAGAAAGAGAGTAGGTGAAAGAACGGAGCCTTGTGGAACACCAGAATTGACGAATTTTAAGTCAGAGTATGTACCGTCAACAACGACCTTGATGCTCCGATCTGCCAAAAAGCTGGTGATCCACTTGCATAATTTCTATTCGTCTATCGTTAAATTCCGTAACATTGCTTAACTTGATTTCTCAGGAAATTATACAAAAAGTCTTTCCTGGTCCAGCCCAACGCTTTTACAATCAAATATTATAATTTAAAGCACATAGTTTACACTTCAGCCCAGAAATAGAGACAACTTGAACGATCCATAAGTTATTTTTTACGTGCATTTATAAAAGCGTGTTTTTCTAGTTTTTTTAAAACTATTTTAAGCTACAAATAATTAATAATTAATTATTAATTTTTTTTATAGTTTTCGATTTATGACTAAGAATGAAAAAAAACCTTTTCCCTTTTTTATAAGTATAGGTTACCTAATAATTTTGGTGTATGTAGTACCTAACAGTTTGCACAGCTATGCATACCTGCTTATTTAATTTAAAATTTTGTAAATAAACACAACCCTAAATACACTACAAATTTTTACGGAACCCTCGGTGGGCGAGACCGACTCGCACTTGTCCGGTTTTTTAGAATTTAACATGACTTACATATTCTTTATTTATTTGAAAAGCGTGATATGAACATACCTTGTTTAAATTAATAAGGTCCTCCAGACCGATTTCGAACACAGTGGCCGATCACAAGCGAGATTAGCCAACTGCGCAGGAGATATTATAGTGCACAAGCGTGCAAACACGCAAACACAGGTGCACTCTCTTTTCCTTGGCTCTCATAATCCGATGGGACGGCAATCCGACACAACCGGAAAGAGTTCAGGTGCAGGACCAACGACGGCTTAACGTGCTTTCCGATACACGGGAGTGTACACACTTCCAACTTCCAAACTCCGGGTTGCCACTGAGAATTTTCTGACAGAAAAACCCAATAACTATTTATTGCCCCGACCTGGGAATTGAACCTAGGACCACCGGGTCTGCGGCCTTATATCTAGCCACTAGACCAACGAGGCAGTCAATTAATAAAATACCTAAAAGAATCAACATAACGTCGATATCCCAATAATAATATTTATATTGATGGAACTTTAATCTGCACCTACACAGTTTCTTAGGTGTTGAGTGTTCAAGCATAATTTATTCGACTTTATGTGCATTTTGTTACGTCATTGACAAAATTCGTCGTATATCGTCATTGTGCGGTGAGATTGAATCCGAAGAAATCGTGAACCCATTTATTGGACGGATCGTTGACAGCTGGAAGGGACGTCCATTCGTGTTATGTGGAGCGTGAAAATTTAATTTATTCCTGGCCTCTTATGTTGTGAACGTCATTTCTCTATTGGAAAACGGGAATTTTACGGGTTATCAAATATGCGACATAGTTACCTTTCGTCGTCTTCGGATCGTTAATAAATGAACTAACAGATGAAAATTTTTCTTCGAAAAAAAAAAATGGTTCAGTTTATTGATCTATTAAAAAATTGAGAACTAGTTGTAAGGATAGAGGAAAAAATCTTTTGTACAATCAATCGACGTGTATGAACTAGTTTCATAATAATACATATTAATTATTATATCTTTAAACGAGCAATTCTTGTATATTATATATACATATTTATATATATATATATATATATATATATATATGTAAAATAAATATTCATGCATAGTATAAAAATTAAATTTAAAAGTAAAATAGTTTTCGTACACCTCCTTACCGCTTTATTTTTCTCGTGTCCTTTACCCAAAGGTTGTCTGGAAGAGATCGCCCTTTTAGCGATAAGACCGCCTTTGTACATTCAGACATTTCTATATATTTAAATAGTGCTTATAACTGTATTTCTGTAAGCTTGTATGTGTTGTACAATAAAGCATATTCTATTCTATTCTATATATATATATATAATCTGAATCTCGGAAACGGCTCCAGCGATGAAAGATCTAGCTAGGATTCATTTTTAGAAAATGTCGTTTTAACCTTGTTTTCAATAAACAACTTTATCGATAATCAACTCTAAATATGACTCTTCTTGACATCTTTTGGTGAGTAATAATACAATTTTTTTTTAATTGGGAGCAACTAAGTTCTTTATCGCCACAACAACACTAAAGCTACTCCAGTAGATGGTCTTGTTAAGCAACACCAGCCAATGAGCGTTTTTCATCAGTAAGTAATTTGTATTTAAATATAATTTCTAAAAAACACAATTTATAAAATACCTAGCAAAGCTCGGTCATCTAGGTACTGAATAATTAAAACATGCATTTTAGAAAAGTATTTTCGCAGCTCTGTATGACTATGGCGTGAGCATGAATATGATCTCGTTATCCATCCCATGGATTAAATACAAAAAAATAATTACGTTTTTAAATTGATTCAGATTGGATTCCAGATGAATTGACATATATAGTTGGTTAACCCTTACCCTCTGATTCTCCTTATCGTTTCAATGTCCAACTTCCAATTTTTATCCACTTTATTGGTTTAAAGGTCTAAAATGCACTCAGGTCCATTATCGTATTCTATTAATCTGATGAGGTAAGTCCGAAATAACTGGCCGCAGGATCAGCTTGGAACTCTTTTTTACTTTAACCTTGGGATCTGTAACCTTATATACAATCTACTGTATCATCACTGAACAATGTGTTCATCTTTGACATATTAAATAATGTTATTTATATTTAAATGCAACCGAATATATTTTTAAGCCTAAAAGAATAAGCTTATAAAATATTTTATTGTTTTCGTCGGATACAATTTTCTTTCCATTTCCTATTGTGGTTGAGATTCATCATTCAGTGTGCTTTGGCCATTAATAATGTTAGGTATTGTTCGGTTCCTCGACGGTTCCTATTTAGTCTTCTTATTGTTCCTGTTTTAATATCATAAATATATGTTAACAGTTAATGCGGAGCTTTCTATTCACATCATAGCGTTATAAACAAAACGTTTACTCCACATTATTATTAATAATAGTATTGTATGTTATAGATTTTAGCCCAGTTTTGGACGACATTCGACATAGTTTTTGTAGCAAATCTCTACTTTTTATTAAGAAGTTTGAACTAATTTTGAATCTTTTCTCTTTTGATATTATAAATACATATCATTACACTAATATTTCGATTAGAAAACCATAATAATAAAATTTTAGCAGCCGTATGGTGTATTGAAATCTTACAATAATCTCAGGTATAACTAGTACTTGATTTTTTTAAACAAAATAACTTTTCAGAACATCCAACCAATACATCTGCCCAGTATTTAAATGGGGAACACAAAATGAATGGGACTTCGGACTCCAGAGGGTGATAAACTTCCCACCATCGAGGAAACAGAGCGAAAGAACATATCTCCTAAAAACACTGGCTGGTTGTCCAGTTGATGAACATAAAGTTCAGAAATTGTTGAACATCACTGTTCTAGAAGGCAATGGAAACTTCACAGAAACTGACCTGTTCCTTATATTCAGTATGTTGACTGGTAATTCTCAGGGTTACACAGCTCTATTCCATTTCCTTAATGATAATTGGGAAGTGCTTAAAGAGAAGTGAGTATTATATGTTTTCTTAATGATACTACGCACCGTAATGCGAACATTAACTGTGCTTTACAGACGCTTCATAGCATGGTATTTCACTGATATTTAACCCTGTAGAACGGATTTTAAAGTAAACTACAAGTGAAGAGAAATATTAAATGCTAGCTTAATGTTCATTTATTGAGGAACATTACGAATTCCATGTTGAGTCCATTAATAATAAGTCCTGGCTTCAATTGTCCTTTTCCACTAACTGGCTTATTTTTTTATGCATTCAAAATTTTAAGCCTTTTTGAAAGGAACTATTCAAATCTTGTTTTACTTAATAAAACCAGTTAGCCAAACACGCGTTGCACACAATTAATTAATTATATTATTTGACTTTTCAGTACTTTATATGTAGCATATATTGTATAATAAATATGTATAAATTCTTTAAAGATTCTCTAGCAAAACGAACATCTGGGACAACTTGATCACATCGGCGACATCACAGTTCACGACACAAGCTGGATTAGATCTGGTCTCCAACTTGTATGTGGCGCATCAAGGGGAATTCGGTTCGGCGGAGCACATAATAGAGAAATCTATGAGAAACATCAGGGAGGAAGCTAAATGGTCGGCAGAAAATTTACCAGTTATCGAGAAATGGCTTGATGATTACCTTAGCAATGCTGATGTCAAAGATGACCAGTTTGTTAGAAACTAAATGTATATTTAAGAAAATAAGAATAGTTAATTAAGTTTGTATAAATCTTTTTCTATGATGGCAATTTGTTATATTGAATTGGAAAGAAAATGTTTGTTGAAGATATTTTAATTGGTGTTTGAACATTAACGTAAAAGTTGGTATAATTTTATAACAACAAAATGATATACGGTAAGTATGTCTGGAAGATATGTCACTGACGATAAATTTGGTCTTTGACGTCTAGTAACAGATGCTCACTAGAAATATTGGTGTAAAGTTCAAAAGTCCGTTGCACGTCTCTCCATCACCTGCAAAGCTGTGATTGTATGTAACAATGACAAAGAATCTGCTGCGCGGATAGCGATTGTCACAAATGTATTTATGTTATAAAAGGTGTAAACGTGATGCGAACGAGTACGGTATTATAATTATTTAAAATAATTATTGGAGCAAAAATTCGTATTCAGTATATCGCTGGTTCGTAAATTCGGAAATTATATTATGATAACATATAAGATGAGCTTCCTATATAGGCATAGATACATTTTTATAAATAAAATGTAGAATATTTCGACTTGTAAAAATCTAAATAATTAAATAAATAATGATTTTTATTTTGTTTTGTTTTATTTGTATTTTATTACTGTTGTATGAATTATTTCACAATTTATTATATTACTATATGTATTCTAGAGAGATATACTAAATTAAACTTACGAAATATATACCAATACTTAATATTAAATATTGTAAAGAATGACAAACATAAGAAACGAGTTAATTTTATGGAATATTCGTAATCGTTAAAAATACAATACATTATAATAATCTTCAATAGTTCCATCCACGCAATCTAAGTTTGCATTTTTTATGTAAGAGCAGGGGGCTCAATTGATGAAAAGTGAGCCATAATAGAATTTTTTTTGCTATTATTGAAATAGGTAGGCGGACTGGCAGATGAACCACCTGATGGTTAGTGTGATCACTTACCATCACTTGGTCAATATATTAGTTCCCAAGGTTGGTGGCGCGTTGGCGTTTTAAGAGATGATCAATATTTCTGACAGTGCCATTGTCTATGGGCGATGGTAACCCCTTATGATGCCCTTTTTTTTCATCCATTTGCTATCCACTTCTGGACGAAAGCCATAAAACGATCCAAATCCAACCATCCCGATCCTGGGCAGCCCGCATCCATCCCGTACCTGCCACCTTTTTTAAATCGATTTGGATGTAAAGGGAGTCGACAACGACCTTAGGCTCCTTACCGTCAACCTCACCTGCCCATGGTGCATCCTGCTGTTTAACGAACGAGGATCTGGCGACCGAAATTGTAGCGGTATAGCCACTCAAATGCTGGAATCCAAAAATACAAATCCTGATAGCGGACAGCAGCGCTATCAGCGAAAGATTCCCAGCCACTGCGGTCACCGACCCGCTTGCCAAGCGTGGTGATTAAGGCAATTACCCCCCTATGAGTGATGTCCTATTAGCACGAGTATTTTTTTTTTCAAAGTAGATTGTTGTTGATTGAAAGATACAAGAATCAGTCGTTTTATTTATAATCCATACAAAATTACTTTTAAATAACCATGGAAGTTTTGATGCTAAAAAAAGTATGAAACTAAACTATGGGTAAATTTTACCCGAGGGAAAAAGTACGAAAGATGAAACATTTTCTAACACCTGAACAAAAAAGTTCCTTTGTAAATAAATATTTGTCCTTTGTGAGCCACTAGGGAAGTATTCAAGGAATGGCAATGGCAGTTACATCAAAAATGTATGCAAAAGAATGCGTGACTGCGAAGTATATGACGAGCCAGCTATGTAGGACTTACGGGTAGGTAGTATTAACGATGGATATGTACCCAATGTCCATGGTATTAATAAACAATAACATTTTTTTTTAATTTAGATAATAATATTCAATGAGTTCTTTCAAATCAAAATTATAAATAGCTATTGTACAAATCGGTACTCGGTGGTAGAAATTTGTGCAAGCTCGTCTGGGTAGGTACCACCCACTCATCAGATATTCTACCGCAAAACAGCAGTACTTGGTATTGTTGTGTTTCAGTTTGAAGGGTAAGTGAGCCAGTGTAATTACAGGCACAAGAGACATAACATCTTAGTTCCCAAGGTTGGTGGCGCATTGGCGATGCAAGCGATGGTTAACATCTTTTACAATGTCAATGTCTATGGGCGTTGGTGACCACTTACCATCTGGTGTTCCATATGCTTGTCCGCATATCTATGCTACAAAAATACAATAAAATAAATGTACAAATCATTGTCGCGTGGAACCATAGCAAGAACAGCAATAGCATTACTCCGCCTAATCGCAATTCCGATTGGACGGAAAATGTACTAACTCTCCTTTCAGAAGTTGAAACAATAAAACAATACTAACTATATAATATTAAAAGAATCGAAGTAAGAAACTTATTCGCACGTATTGTACTTATATGACTGCCTCGTTGGTCTAGTGGCTAGATATTAGGCTGCAGACCCGGTGGTTCTGGGTTCAATTCCCAGGTCGGCCCAATTAATTGGGTTTTTCTGTCAGAAAATTCTCAGTAGCAGCCCGGAGTCTGGAAGGTGGAAGTGTGTACACTCCCGTGCCTCGGAAAGCACGTTAAGCCGTTGGTCCTGCACCTGAACTCTTTCCAGTTGTGTCGGATTGCCGTCCCATCGGATTATGAGAGCTAAGGAAAATAGAGTGCACCTGTGCTTGCGCACACACTTGTGCACTATAATATCTCCTACGCAGTTGGCTAATCTGTCTTGAGATTGGCCGCCGTGGCCGAAATCGGTCTGGAGGACCTTACTTATATACACCACCGACGATTTTTTCAATTTATTCAAATATTTATGTACTCTGGCAGCCTCTTCAAGGACAGTCTAAGAAGCCGGAATACCACAACAAAAAAAAACACAGAAGGCAATCAAAACTCGAATCCTGAATGCAATCAAAATAATAAAAAGATATAACAAACTCACGGATTTCACATCTACAGCGGAAATATGATTGATTAAATTAAAAAAAAATACGTTCTGAGTAATTTCCCTTCGGTTGCATCGGATTGCTGTCACATCAGGCTATAAGAGTGAGAAATAGAGAATATGCGTTTGACTTTGTGTTTTATCTCCTGACGTCTAGACTCTGTTGAACCGCCCTGTTCGATATCGATCTTGAATCATCACTCGCTTATACCAATTATGATAATTCAAAGTACACAATCAGCAAACATACATAATTCGCTTTGGCTTAATTAAATCGTTTAAAATAGAAGCTGATTGCGGTAACAATGGCGCAAAGTAAATATTAAATGTGTAACAATTAAATGTTTTAATACATTCAGCCCGTATTTATCAACGCCGTTCGTGTTGTAATAAGGTGTATAATCAAGCTTGAATTTAGGTAGTCTGCAAGGTATCGGCCTAGATGCAACCTACAGCTGGGGGGGCCCACCGGGCAAAAATAATATAATGTTACTCTAAATGCTTCGGAATGGGCGCCTCAAATTGCAATTTCTTAATCAAACTCCGAGATCAAAGTGCCTAGGGGCCTTGGATTTTTAAGTCCGGGCCAAACTACATTTAGAAACATTCAGTCACGGAAGTGTATCAATAATTATTTATTGCTAGTTTTTGCCCACGGCTTCGGCTGCGTTTGAGGTGAGGGGTGGGGTTAGTGACAGTGACCCTGCAAACGTGGAGGCCAATTCTACTAACATAATTGTCACATTATCGGAATCGAATCGAAACATAATCTTTGACGTTTAGCTTTTCTCCTATTCTACTAATACAACAATCCAGATGCGATTCGATTTGTCTTTGATGAAACGTCAAAATTTTACAATTAAGTTTGACTTTGACATGGGTTTTTGGCTTTTGTTTATATTTTTTAATAGCATAATAGGTGGACTTGTCTATGGGCCACCTGCTGGTAAGTGGTCACCAACGCCCATAAACATTGGCATTGTAAGAAATGTTAACCATCGCTTACATCGCCAATGCGCCACCAACCTTGGGAACTAAGATTGGTGCCTATAATTACACTGGCTCACTCACCCTTCAAGCCGGAACACAGCAGTATTAAGTAATGCTGTTGCGGTAGAATATCTGATGAGTGGGTGGTACGTATCCAGACGAGCTTGCACAAAGCTCTAACACCAAGTAAATAAATAAATATGGTAACATCATACTGATTCGGTTATGATGAATAGTCGAAGCTGGATCGGAATCGAATCGAGAACGTTAATAAACGTTTGTTTTGTTTGAGTAGTTAAAACAAAAAGGTCTGACGGACAAACAATATACACTCACTTCCGCCTTTATAATATTACTTAGTATTCGATCCCATTATTTATTTAAGTTAAATCGATTACTATAAAATATAAGCGTAAAGTTTTAATGGATTTTTTTATAGAAAATTGTCAGTTTTATTTGTAGGGTAGCTTTTTTATAGCAATACAAGTACTTAAACATAATGTATTTCTAACTCGAATCATTAATAACGCATTATGAGAACGTTAGAAAATATATCATATATATTGTGTATAAAATAAATAAGTAAATAAATATCCTGGGACATTATTCATACAGGGCCATCTGATCCCAAGCTAAGCAGGGCTTGTACTATGGAAACCAGACAACTGATATACTACACATATATTACTTTTCTTTTGTAAATATAGTTATCATCGACCGGTATCGCTCACCATTGACGGTGACGGCCACACCATTATCGTTTTCGAAAAAATACGGACCAATCACGCCTCCGGCCCAAAATCCGCACCAAACAGTCACTTTCTGCGGGTGCATTGCCACTTGGTGAACCTCGTGTGGATTGGTCTCGTCCCAAATACGGCAATTTTGCTTGTTGACATAGCCATTCATCCAAAAATGCGCCTCGTCGCTGAAGATGATTTTTTTGCCAAAATCGGCGTCAACTTCCAACTGCTCTAATGCCCAGTCAGCGAACACACGGCGCTGTCTATGGTCATTAACCTTGAGCTCTTGGGTCAGCTGGATCTTGTACGGGTGCAGGCTCAAGTCACAACGCAAAATTCGCCAAGTTGTCGTCTGCGAAAGGCCGAGTTCCTGTGCGCGACGCGGAATTGACTGCCGCGGGTTTTCGAGGACACTGTCGCGCACAGCGGCGATATTCTCGGCAGATCTCGCGTTACGTTGACGCACGGGAACCGGCTGATTGTTAACTGACCCGGTTGGCTCGAATTGGTCCACCAATCGACGGATAGTCGACTCGGCAGGACGATCATCGCGACCGTAAAACGGGCGAAGTGCGCGGAACGTTGGTCGAACTGAAGACCCATTTTCATAAAACAATTTTATGATTTGCACGTGCTGCTCGACACTGTAACCTGCCATGGTGGTTTGGGAGGACGGAATGAATATAACACACTGCATTTGACAGCTGTCACTCAAACAACATGGCCGCAATCAGCTGTCAAAGTTCAAGCGTCCCTATTGGAAAACCCTATACATACTTATATAGATAATTACACCCAGACTTAGGACAAACAGACATGTTCATGCACACAAATGTCTGTCCTGGGTGGGAAAGCCAAGTGTCTACCAACCACGCCAACCGGGTCAAAATGAAATAGTATTATTACAAGTATATAGCCGACCTGTCAAGGTCACATGATTTCCACTCATTAAGTTGCATACATTATTTTTCCGTTACTCTAACACATTATGAAAAGCACATCAATATAAAGCTTAAGCACTAATAAATAATCCTGATACTTTTTTTAAGTTGTTCAATATGTATTAATATAAAAAAAAAAATAAAAATTTTTTTTTTCGTGTCCGTCTATTAGTCTGTGGTTCAAAAAAACGGCGTGTACGGATATCTCGAGAACGCCACAAAAACACACTGCCATTTTTCACTAGGAATTTTCTCCTTATTTTGCTTTTTTTTTTTACTATTATAACTGTATATTTCAGTGTGGCAATTTCTATAAAAAAAACGCGGGTGATTCAATTTTATTCGAAATTTAACTTTAAAAAAAAAAACATAACATGAGCGTTCGAGGCGTGCACTTTTGGATTTTCCAATATCATGTATTTTATTCAGAGCAGGAATGTATAAGTAATATAAGAACTTTTTAAACGGTTTAAAAAGATTAACTACTGGGTATAATGCCATTTCTTCTTATTATTATACGTTCCGATGGTGGTAGCTTTACATTTAATATTGTAACATGACGATTCAAGAGTGTCCTTATAACCTTATTTCAATAAATAATTGTTTGATTTGGTTTGGTGTTAACTGGTCATACTGGTTTTACATACGTACGTGAGGTATTACTTTTTTTTTTTTCATAAATTTATATAAGAACGCCGTCCCATTTATATACTAAACACAAAAAATAAAATCACAAGCGTCACAGGTTTTGCATGTGTCGCGTTATACAAAAAAAGTTGCCATTTCGGGACGTCAGGTGATTGAAAGAAATTTAAGTAACGAGATTAAAGAACTTCAACACTGATTGACGTATCACCATAAAATTGTCCCATATGCGATTTTGTCGTTACTAGGTAGCTTCTAAATGGCGTTGTAGCTCATCAACTTCTATACCGTCGAACCGGTCGACATGACAATTATTATATATATTTATTTATTATTTATTAGGTCTTTATTGTACACAATTTACAAATATTATAAAAAATAAGTTGTAACGACTTTCCGTACTAGATTATCTCAATTGAGGACGTCGTGTCATCAACTACCACACAAAAGAAGGCATTCTTACTAGAACGGCCATTTCACGTTTTGCGATTGGTATCTTTGCGCTTGCAACGGACGTCTATCTGAATCTCCGTTGAGCGCTACAAGGTCACGTAAGCTATTTTCTTTTGTGCTCGGAGTCGATTGTTATAGAAATCAGTGATTGAATTTACTGAGTTGAGGTTATGTTTTATGTAAATAATTTGTTGCTGATTAGATTATTATTTAGTGATAAGCAAAAGAATCGTTTTACAAATATGTGTTCATTTTAATTGATGTCCACTTCTAAAACTGTTGGGATTTGACAGACTAGAATAGTATTCTACTATAAAAGTAACGATTTAAAATAATATTAAAGATATTTGAAAATATTAAAAAATTCAACCTTAGATTAAATTTGTTGAGTATAAAGAACTAAAATGAGACGGGCGATGTCGCAGATTACTTAATAACGGACTTACTAATTAAACAGTATTTACCGCGTGACTGGTAAAACAATGCTGCGTCTTCTTCTTTCGAATGTCAATTCAATAATGACAGAGAGGGAGAAATCATTGTAAACAAATACTTAATATTATGTTATATTAAAAACAAATAATATATTTTATTATAGGAACCGTTATCACTCATTCGTATATTTCAAATGAATACAATCAACTGCAGAAAGGTTATCATCAGAACCTTGACTTTGATATAGTCTGTTAATTGTGTCAACGAAAATAATCAATTTAAACTTGATAGAATTTTGTCCTCATAACTTCTTAAAAACAAAACGCAAATTCGGTCTTATATTGTGTCTATTGTGAATCGATATTTATACATATCCCTTCTTTAATTCTTCTTCAATTCAATTTATATTTCAAGAAGAGCCCGTTATGAATAAAAAAAATTACCCTTAAGTGATGATTAGGTCATTATTTAGCTTAGAGACATTTTTGATAAATGGAAGGATTTGTTTTGCATAAAAACTTATGTTACGATGGAAGCGAGTTCCAATGCCCCTAATTTGAAAATGGAACGTTTGAAATGCCAAATGATTTTCTTATGACAAGTTTGTTTGACGCACTTTTTTTTTTTAAATAATTAAACGTTCACACCTCATTGAATGTAGTTTTTTTTATGATGAAATGACACATAACTATTTTTAATTTATTCATAATCAATTGGGGACAGACAGACATATTGGTTGGTTTATTTTTCACCACAAGAATTGAAATTGCTATTACATACCATTCACGCTTCACAATTTGTACAGTAGCTATTTTGAATTTTAATATACTGAACGGCCATAACTCTGCCATAATGGTAATGCCATAAAGCTATAAAATATAGTATCTTGATGTGTTATGGTGTAAAATGTGATAATCCATACGATTTTTTACTTTTTTACCACAAAATACCTGGAAGCAAAGCATCAGTAAGGAAGCGTAGAACCCTAAACGATCTTCGGCTTCAGAATATCTAAATATGAATAGCTGAAGGCGATAACGAGTTTTCTTTAACACGATAAAACTCCGGTAAACATTTTTCCAATACTTTCTATTGCGGAAACTCATCAGGCGCGGTCGAGGCGCTATGGGCCAGAGTAATTTTATTTTTCACCGTTTTTCAACTAGTTTTAACTTTGAGGTGGTTTCATAAACTGTGTTATGTAATTGATAAATGCTACTTAGATAGAAATGTTATTTTGTGGCGCTTTTATACTTGTTTATATTTTTCGTTTTTAAGTAATTTTAATTTTTTTAATTTCACAAAAGCAAAGATTATTTACTGAATGCCAAAGTCATGGCTACCTTCACCGAAATCAGCCTCTTAGTTATCGCAATAGAGTAGGTACGTAAAAGTTATTGGTTTCAAGAGTAAGAAAAATTAGAATCTAGGAGCATGGATCCGTTGAACATCGAATTATTTAGCGGGTGATTAGTTAAACAATGCTGTGTCTTCTTCTTTCCTATGTCAAATCAATATGACGGAAAGAGAGAAATCAGTGTTTTACTAACCAGTCCGTGAGCAACGTTTATAAGTTACGTCGATAGAGTTTAATAATAAATTCGAGTTTTTTCTTTTATCACAAAATAGGGTGGGTTCTAAAGAAAATTAATATAAAAGTCAATTATAGAATCAGATATTACTTTCATTAAGTTTATTCAAGTTATCAATAAACAAAGTGAGCAGAACAACTGTTTAGAAAATATTCCTTATGCTTTTGTCAAAGATACGAAATGAATACATATCTTCATAACGAGGTTCCTTACGTAACAGATCTTCGCCTCTTTCACTCATATTCTTTAAGTGGATTAAAACTTTCAGACGACAGCGCATTCATTTATGAAGTACACGTATTACAATTTTGTGCTGTGTTATTCTGTAAGAGCTCACTTCAATACTCACCCGTGACACGTTGTATACGACACAGGTCTATCAACAACAGTAGTGGGGGTACGTCGGCTTTTTGATGCTGTTCGGTTCAATTTACGGACGCTAGAGGCATGACAATTCGCGTAATAATTATCCCAAACACTTTTTCAAATCCAAAACAAAACAGTTAAATAACAAAACAAAAATAACAAGCAATCCGCAAAACGATATAGTAATGATTAAATAACACAATACTTTGGACAGAAAAATATACGCCGCGTGTCACTCAACCACGTTCGATAGCAACGACGTACAGCGGGCGTTATTGCGAAATAAAAGTTGTAACACAATTGCACCAATCTCTCACCACTGAAATTGGGCTCCGTTGATAGACCTGTATACAAGACCATGACCCGTGATAATGTTGACAACCAACCTATTGTATAATGGCGTGTGTTACATTTTGAATCGCGCTGTCTAGATGTTTGCTGCTGAGTACTATGGTTATATATAACGTGAAACAATAATTGTAGACTGATCAAAAAAATTATACTTGTATGTTGTCGGACGAGCAAATGGCCCACCTGATGTTTTTAGTTAAGAGCTCACCATTTATATAGTTTGTTAAGAGCTGACCATTTATATATTTATTTATTGAAATAGTTACACCATCAACTTATAACTAAACACTTACCACCTTATTCATAAACTTTATTTAACTGGTGATTAGTTAAACAATATTTTGTCTTCTCCTTTCGTATGTCAAATCAATAATGACAGAAAGAGACAAATCAGTGTTTAGCTAACCAGTAACTAAGCAACGTTTATGAATAAGGCCGTTAAAATTAACAACTTAAGCAGGTACGTCCTTAAAGGCGTAAACAACATTAACCATTATAACAAAAATAATATAAACAAAACTAACCTATATAAAAAAATTATAATCCAATCTTAACTACTAATACAACAGAATTAACCATTCCTTATATTACCAATGCCATCAACATTGGGACCTAAGGTGTTATGTACATTGCAGTTGTGCCTGAAATTGCAACAATACTAAGTATTGCTGTTTAGCAGTGGAATATCTGATGAGTGGGTGGTACCTACCCAGACGCTTTCACAAAGACCTACCATCAAGTAAAACTTCCTTAGTTTAATTTACCATTTCATCTATATGATATCTTATCTTCTTGTAATGTCATAATTATTACGGCCAATGTCGCATATCACGGTCTTGTATACAGGTCTATCAACCGAGTCCGGTTTCAGTGGTGAGAGATAGGTACGATTGTGTTACAGCTTTTATTTCGCGTCAACGCCGCTGTACGTCGTTGCTATCGATATATGCGGTCACGTGCCGGTTGAGTGACACGCGGCGTATATTTTTCTCTCCGAAGTATTGTGTTATTTAATCATTGTTATAACGTTTTGTTGAGTTTTGAGGATTTGTTGTTATTTTTGTTTTGTTATTTAACTGTTTTGCTTGGATTTGAAAAAGTGTCCGGGATAATGATCTATCGTCATGCCTCTGGCGGCCGTAAATTGAACTGAACAGCAACCATTAAGTCGACGTTGACGACCCCCAATACTGTTGTTGTTAGATCTGTGTATACGACCGTGTCGCATATCATTTCTGACATTTCACGACCGTTTTCTTGTTGAGTGCGTGTTTGGTTTTACCGAATAGCCCTACTGACGTCGTTGATGTTATCTATGTTGACATTGACAATAATACACACTGCCGTGTGGTTCATATGTTAATTATATTATTTCGTTAATGTAAATACAATTTTAAAATGATTTAGAAAATTTTCTAGTGTCTGTGACCGAGCACAACACACATTTAATATTGTTTGCTGAATTAGAAAGTAACGGCGCTAAGAAATACGACAGCAAAAAGCCACATATAATATATGTATTTCATGGAAATTTAGTTTTTTGAATATTTTCATATCTGTTTGGCTGATCACCATAAAAGTTGACACATAAATATTACATAAGATTTTTAATGATAAAGATTTCCCCTTGTAACTGTACACTTGATAGCGCTACAGCTCATTTTCTAGCTTACAACTGGTCACCATGACAATTGGTCTACATTTGGGATGGAAGATACAAAGAGGCATTAGAAAACTTACATGACATTAATTAATAATAATAATAAATTTACTTAATTTATTTACAAAATTTACAAAACATATAACATTTAATTATCTACTGAATAATGTGAGCACTGGTGCTAGGGCTCACATTATTCAGTCGTCCGGGTAGGTACCGCCCGCTCATCAGATATTCTACCGCACAACAGCAGTACTTGGTATTGTTGTGTTCCGGTTTGAAGGGAGAGTGAGCCACTGTAACTACAGGCGCAAGAGACATAACATCTTAGTTCCCAAGGTCGGTGGCGCTCTGGCGATGTAAGTGATAGTTACCATTTCTTACAATGCAATTGTCTATGGGCGTTGGTGTCTAACTAATTATTTACTGTCAGGTATGCGTTAATATAAAAATCCGGACACACGATCTACGAAACAGTGTGTCAAACGATATTTGTGTCAAGACGTCCCTCGTAATTATCGGAGCAAACGAGAATTATAAAGCAGCCGCTGTTCAAGATGGATGAGAAAATGTTACGGCTGTGTTTTGTGGTTATCGGTGAGTTTAACGGAGTTAAGTTAACCAGTGAAAAATTTGTTGATTGAATGAATAACTGTAATGTGAGTGTATTAGTTATTGGAGAAGATTATTTGCGTGATACAAATATAAACGAGGAAATGATCGTGATTTTTTTTAATGATAATTACGTATTTCGTTATATATCTATGAAGTATATGATAGTTGTAATATTATTAGTTCTTTTATATACATTGAACAATTTGACTGATATATATTGGACTGTGATTAAAGCGTGTCCTTGCTGTGGTATATTTTTTAATATCTTACTCGGTGGTAGAGCTTTGTGCAAGCTCGTCTGGGTAGGTACCACCCACTCATCAGATATTCTACCGTAAAACAGCAGTACTTTGTATTATTGTGTTCCGGTTTGAAGGGTGAGTGAGCCAGTGTTGTTACAGGCACAAGAGACATAACATCTTAGTTCCCAAGGTTGGCGGCGCATTGGCGATGTAAGAGATGGTTAACATTTCTTACAATGCCACTGTCTATGTGCATTGGTGACCACTTACCACCAGGTGGCCCATATGCTCGTCCGCCTACCTATACAATAAAAAAAATCTATACTAATATAAGGGGTTTTCCAATAGGGACGCTTGAACTTTGACAGCTGATTGCGGCCATGTTGTTTGAGTGACAGCTGTCAAATGCAGTGTGTTATATTCATTCCGTCCTCCCAAACCACCATGGCAGGTTACAGTGTCGAGCAGCACGTGCAAATCATAAAATTGTTTTATGAAAATGGGTCTTCAGTTCGAGCAACGTTCCGCGCACTTCGCCCGTTTTACGGTCGCGATGATCGTCCTGCCGAGTCGACTATCCGTCGATTGGTGGACAAATTTGAGTCAACCGGGTCAGTTAACAATCAGCCGGTTCCCGTGCGTCAACGTAACGCGAGATCTGCCGAGAATATCGCCGCTGTGCGCGACAGTGTCCTCGAAAACCCGCGGCAGTCAATTCCGCGTCGCGCACAGGAACTCGGCCTTTCGCAGACGACAACTTGGCGAATTTTGCGTTGTGACTTGAGCCTGCACCCGTACAAGATCCAGCTGACCCAAGAGCTCAAGGTTAATGACCATAGACAGCGCCGTGTGTTCGCTGACTGGGCATTAGAGCAGTTGGAAGTTGACGCCGATTTTGGCAAAAAAATCATCATCAGCGACGAGGCGCATTTTTGGATGAATGGCTATGTCAACAAGCAAAATTGCCGTATTTGGGACGAGACCAATCCACACGAGGTTCACCAAGTGGCAATGCACCCGCAGAAAGTGACTGTTTGGTGCGGATTTTGGGCCGGAGGCGTGATTGGTCCGTATTTTTTCGAAAACGATAATGGTGTGGCCGTCACCGTCAATGGTGAGCGATACCGGTCGATGATAACCAACTTCTTTTGGCCTGAAATCGAGAATATGGATCTGGACAACATGTGGTTTCAACAGGACGGCGCTACGTGCCACACAGCACACGCTACGATGGAAGTTCTGCACGAGCAATTTCTGGACATGGTCATCTCGCGCGGAGGCGACGTGAACTGGCCACCGAGATCGTGCGATTTGACCCCGCTGGACTTTTTCTTGTGGGGTTTTCTTAAGTCGCAGGTCTATGCCAACAAGCCGCAAACCACCGATGCCCTCAAAGTCAACATACGCCACGCCATCGATCAAATACAGCCCGATTTGTGCGCCAGAGTCATCGAAAATTGGACCTTTCGTGTGCGCGCCACCAACCGAAGCCGTGGCGGTCATTTGAATGATGTCATATTCCATACATAATGGGGTCAATAGACCTTCCAAATAAAAAAATTCGCAAATATCTCTCCTACATGTATTTTTTTTTGCATTTCAAAGATCAAGCGCCCTAAATGGAAAACCCTATATAAAGCTGAAGAGTTTGTTTGTTTGACCCCAATCTCAGGAACTACTGGTTCGAGTTTAAACATTATTTTTGTGTTGGAAAGTCCTTTTATCGAGGAAGGCTCTAGGCTTATTTTTATTTATTATATTTTTATTAATTATACGCGGGTGAAACCGCTGGGCACAGCTAGTATATTATATAGAGTAAAAAAATGATTGGCGTAATCTCCGTATCACCGATGAATTTCATATTACTAGAAGAGTTAGGTTAGATGGAAGGGTGAGTGAGCCAGTCATACTTCAGGCACAAGGGACATAACATATTATGCCCCAAGGTTGGTGGCGCATTGGCAATGTAAGGAATGGTTAATATTTCTTATTACCACTGTGAAAATACCACCATATGTTCCAATTGCCCGTCCACCGACTGGTATTATGAAAAAAAATGCATGTGTATAGAAATGGCACATTCAGAGCTGTTAATTATTATATATTTTTATATCAATAGCAACATCAGTGGCGCTAGCGTCTTGTCGTGGTTCGTGTCCACCGACATTGTCAGTGGATATTTGTGAAGCGACTTGTGGGCCACAAGCGCCGTGCAACAGCACCACTCTCTGCTGTCCAACCGCTTGTGGTGGAGCGATGTGCGTCGATCCGATGACAGAACGACATTTCGTCGCATTAGGTAAAATTCTTGATATACATTCAGAAACCATATTCATAAAACATAGGATCTTCTTTGGGACGAAGTTCTTTAGCCCACGATACATTCGTTTTGAGTGTGTGTGTTTCCTTTGGCGAATGAAAGCAAGGGCGAAGTAATTGTCATAAAGTATGTATGTTTGTTGGTGTGCTTACATAAGCATATGACCATGTATTGGCTTAAAAAGTTTTCACGTTAAAAGCAGTTTTCTTGTTGGTTCCTCTCGGTAGTATCCCTTGACGATTCAATAGTATTTTTAACGTCTATTTCAATAAATATATACTGATTGCATACGCATACACACACACTTCACACGCGATTTCGGCCACGGCGGCCAATCTCAAGAAAGATTAGCCAATTGCGCAGGACATATTATAGTGCAAACACAGTCAGACAAGTGTCTGTGCAAACACAGGTGCACTTTCTATTCCCTAATTCTCATAACCCGATGGTAAGAAGATAAGATAAGATAAGAAAACATTTATTCAGGACAAACATATATTAAAAACATAAAAAATAAAAGAATAAAAATACAAAAAATAGAAACAAAAGGAAATTAAACATTAACTAATGATTATTCGACGAGCCGGTTGGCGTGGATGGTAGATATCTGCTTTTCGTGCCGCAGGTCGTGGGTTCGATTCCCACCCAGGACAGACATTTGTGTGCATGAACATGTCTGTTTGTCCTGAGTCTGGGTGTAATTATCTATATAAGTATGTATTTACAAAAGAAAAGTAGTATATACCTACCGTCATACAGTTCACCTAGTACGGAGGGTAATATGAATCGAACTTGGGTTGCTTAGCATTATTATATTCTACAATTTTATTTTAGTTACGTATTCACTGCATAATACATTATACCATTTATTCTTGTATATTTTGTATTAGAAATAAGCTAAGTTGTAATTTGGATAAATAAATAAATAAATAAAATAAATAAATATGTAGTATATCAGTTGTCTGGTTTCCATAGTACGAGCTCTGCTCAGTTTGGGATCAGATAGCCGTGTGTGAATTATGTCCCACGATATTATTATTATTATTATAAGAAAACAATTAAAAAAAACGATACATTAAAATTATAAGAAAAAAAAAAAAGATGGGACGGCAACCCGACACGACCGAAAAAAGTTCAGGCGAAGGACCAACGGCTTTACGTTCTTTCCGAGGCACGGGCGTGTACACACTTCCAACTTCCAGACTCCGGGCTACTACTGAGAATTTTCGACCCGACCCAGGACCACCGTGTCTGCGGCCTTACATGTAGCCACTAGACCAACGAGGCAGTCAAATGTACTTCGTACAAATTAACGTATTAAGATTTCTTCTCTTATATTTTGTATGTTTAAATGAAAAAATAACAACCTAGAAATCTTTTATTAAAATAAACCTACATGAAAATTACTATGAAGCACCTACTTTTCAGTATATTTCTACATTGAAGTATACTAATGCTGTCTTGGTCTTAATATACTTGACATTTTTTTAAGTGAAATCCGTATTTTACTGTCTTAAAATCGCGTTACTAGATCTTGGAAAATTACGAGGAAATGAAACCATCAAGATACATACTAATTATAATATTTATTTATTTATTTTGAACAATTAATACATATCACAAACAACTTATACGATAGCAACTACTATAGTATTACACTGTGTCGTAGTTACTAACGCCCTCCAAATCGACAGCACATTTTCATTTTATCATTTGTTCAACATAAATTAGAAAAACAATTCAATTTATTCAATTCAATAATATATTTACTAATTTGCCACTTAACAAAATGGATCGACATTCAAAATCATAATTTCTTTTCAGTGAAAAAAGGTCGTTGCCCCGAATATCCCCGTGGCGTCTGGATATGCAGTCATACTTGTACTGGTGACTCTGATTGTCCCCGAGCGTTGAAGTGTTGTCCCAATCGATGCGGGGCCCAGACGTGCCAGCGACCAGACGCGGACGAAGATATGGCGCAGCCTATTTAATTCAATATGACTATATTTTAAACTAAATATAAGTTTTATTTGAAGTCAATCACTAGGATTTAGATTGACTGTTTAAAATATATATATTTTGTGTTCAATTCCATATTTAAATAAGTTCGAAAACGAATGGATGAAAAATCAGAAATATAAACATTATAATATTAATTTTATCCCAAACAATAAAAATCAACAACATCATAAATATTCAATAACAATAAAAGCCGATCATTCAAAAAATATACAAATTAATAAAAAATATTCCATTTTTAATTCTTTAAATGTAGTCGATATTATGTATTCTGTTTATGACGATGTAATTAGGTATATACATATCTATACTACTATATAAATCTATTGGTTCCGTCTGTACATTTTTTTTTCACTTAATTTTGGGATAAATAATCATTTTATGATGCAGTGATTTGTCTGTCTGTCTGTCTGTATGTCTTCTTATAACTCAAGAACGGCTTGACCAATCTTGATGAAAATTGGTACACACAAATAACATGTGATGGCGCAAATGTTAGGCCATATATAAAACCCTACGGTATCTTATGAAAAGTAATTTCAAATCGTTTTTTTTACCAGTAGCCATATGTTTGTGTGTGCGCGTGTGTGTGTTTATATGTATGTGTGTGCGTGCGCGTATGTGTTGTTATAGTAATAAACTAATTTATTATATTTTTATTAATTATACGCGGGTGAAGCCGCGTGCCACAGCTAGTATTCTATATTTTGTTGTTATGTCATACTTAAGACGCAAAAATACCATTATATTAATTGATTTAAACTATACATGTACATATAAAAAGGATCTAAAACTGTTCAGACCGTTGAGTCTACTTTTTAATACTTAATAGTTGATGAATCCGTTTAATCAGACAAGCAATAATGACATCTATGACTTTCACACTAAGAACTGTATTCGTGTAAATGCAAAAAGCCCGGTGTATCGGAATAGATGTATTTTAAAAATTTATCTTTCAAAGAATTGCGTCAAAGCGATAAAAGTAACATCCAGCTGTTTATATAAAAAAGTTACTCCAATTGATTATTTGTTTTCGTACCAATTAAAATGCTTTTAAAATGGAGTCAGATGAAAAACCAATTGAATTCGCTTGATAAGTTATTATTAATGATTGAATAAACCAATAATTAAAATATATTTTCTCTCAATGACGAGGCTCAATTCATTATGTGCGTAATTTTTATATAGCTATTGAATTTCAAGTGTGCATGGTTGAATGAATCGAAACATACATCAAAGAGAGAACATAACATAAAGCTGCAATACATATAATGTTGATATAGCTAACAGAATAAAAAAATGCAAACTCCTACATAATTTTAGCAATTTCAATGAAAGTTTCTCTTGGTATTTGCAATATTAGGATCTTGCTTCGGAAAGCACGTTAAGCCGTTGGTCCTGCGCCTGAACTCTTTCCGGTCGTGTCGGATTGCCGTCCCATCGGATGAATAGCTTGAAATTTTCTCAATTCCGATGATAATAAGGTCCTCCAGACCGATTTCGGCCACGGCGGCCAATCTCAAGAGAGATTAGCCAACTGCGCAGGAGATATTATAGTGCACAAGTGTGTGCGCAAACACAGGTGTACTCTCTTTTCCTTGGCTCTCATAATCCGATGGGACGGTAATCCGACACGACCGGAAAGAGTTCAGGCGCAGGACCAACGGCTTAACGTGCTTTCCGAGGCGCGGGAGTGTACACACTTTCAACTTCCAGACTCCGGGCTGCTACTGAGAATTTTGTGTCAGAAAAACCCAATAACTATTTATTGGCCCGACCTGGGAATCGAACCCAGGACCACCGGGTCTGCAGCCTTATATCTAGCCACTAGACCAACGAGGCAGTTTAAATTTATAATATTATGTATTTGATCGCTAGATCTTTAACTTTATAAGGTAGCAAACGAAACAGTTCTTATTAAATAATAAATTATAATTTTTAATGCCTCTTTGGTTACGTAGTAAATTAAAAGATCTGTTTATGCTGTCGTATGATTTAGTGGGGGGGTAATTGCGTATAGAGAATACCCTAAACTTCGATATAACAGTTCGCGTTGACGGAAATTGTTGCTAACTCGATTTTCGAAGTTAAATTATACTAATAATTAGTTCTAAGGTCTAATAATTAGTTATAATAGGTTTTTTCGTCGAAATTTGCGTTACGTAATTAAGTATGCAAAATCTTATACCTATATCTTTATTCACAAAAGAGATTTAAACTGCTGTGTTAAAATCTCTTTTGTGAATTATTATACCATTAATCTATTTTAAGTCGCAGTCTGATCGTTTCGGAAATGTATGAAATAAGTTTATGTACTTACTCGTATATGTATATAAGAATTGCTCATTTAATGTTATAATATAATTATATTGTAACATTTTGATGCATTTAACGTTAAAAAGAAACTACATTTTTAAATTTCTAAAGGTCGTGAAAATTCCTTAACGCTTTGTGTACAAAATAAACATTCAACTTTGCCCTCTGTAAATGGTTAGCGTGATTCGGACGAGAAATGCATTTTTTGTGAGTCGACTGAAAATTTAACTTTTGTACTATTTCGTTTTAAAAGGCTTTATTATAAAGCGGTTTTATATTAAAGCATCCTCTGTGGTTTTATGTAGTCCAAGAGAGGAAATTCATTTTAATAATTAAATGTTTTACGTCTTTGTGGAGAACGGATTGACGATCGCAGCGTAAGTTCTCCAGAACGAAATCCTTAAGAAGATGGCCTGTGATGGTATCCGACTGGAAATGAACGGCGGAACACAAATAGACTTTGACGTATAATTGTAAATCAATTGAATGCAATAGTAAATATATAGTTATAATAAAATTTGGTGTGTGATGCAATTATTGACATACTGGTGGTAGAGCTTTGTGCAAGCTGGGTAGGTACCACCCACTCGTCAGATATTCTACTGCAAAACAGTAGTACTGGGTATTATTTGGTTTCGGTTTGAATGGTGAGTGAGCCATTGAAATTACAGGCACAAGGGACATAACATCTTAGTTCCCAAGGTCGGTGGTACATTAGCGATGTAAGCGATGGTTAACATTTCTTACAATACCAATGTCTATGGGCGTTGGTGACCACTTACCATCAGGTGGCTCATATGCTTGTCCGCCTTAACTTTATTATAAAGAAACACATAATATGTCGAGAGCTGTTTTAAGTCATGCTTGCCCTTGACCATACGTAATTTTAGTACATTTTTTCGAAATAAAGATTTTGCAGCCCTTACAATGGAATTACTTATGACCATAGTCCAAACAGATAGTAGAAGTGGATCTTCTCAAGCCCATGCCGATGATGACTTAGCGTGGTCGTCTTAATCAAATTCTTATATATTTTGCTCGATTATAAAATGTCTATGTGTTTACTGCCAAGTGCGCACTATCTATTCATTTGATCTTATCATTCGATTAGAAGACGACATAAATACGACCGTTAAGAGTTCGGGCTCAGTAAAAAATTCACATGCTTTCCGAGGCGGGGACGTGTTAAAACACTAATTCCAAAACTATAGGCTGCTGAGAATATCTTGAAAGATGAACCGACCCGGAGATTGAACTCAAACCCTTAGTATCGTTTTATAAGCTAGCTATCATTAATGGGACTCGACTATATAAAATAAAATAAATAAATGAATATCTTGGGACATTATTCACACAGGGCCATCTGATACCAAAATTTCTTTTTTTTTATGTAAGAGGGGGCAAACGAGCAGGAGGCTCACCTGATGGATAGTGATTACTACCACCCATGGACATATGTAACACCCGAGGACTTGCAGGTGCGTTGCTGGTCTTTAAATAATGAGTACGCTCTTTTTGAAGGTTGAATGTCATATCGGAGCTAACTAATCAAGGCTTGTATTATGGAAACTAGACAACTGACATACTACATATGTGGCTTTTGTTTTGTAAATACATACTTATATAGATAATTACACCCAGACTCAGGACAAACAGACATGTTCATGTAGACATACATGACATGTCCACGACCTGCGGCGCGAAACGCAAGTATCTATCAACCATGCCAACCAGCTCGTCAAGTAACGAGTAAATATTCGTTATTAAGCTTTTAAAATATAACAAGATATATATTTCATTCAGAACTAAAACATTTTTATGATTCTAATGATAAATGGAAAGTTTTATTTGCATATATATTCAAAAACTTTTGGTTCCGCGAACATCTTACTCACGGAAATGTGTTTCAAAGTGACGCCAGTTTTGCAAATGAGCCGGTGACGTTATAGTACAAGTTCGAACAACAGAAAATGTAATTAAAGACATCTCATGTATTTAATTAGACTGTTCTTGAGTTAAGAGCTTAAGACACTAAGCTATAAGTTCAAAGGTATACTTTGGAAATCTTTTCTTTTCCCAGGATATTTAGCTATACACATAGTATGGACTGGTTAGAACACTGATTCTTAACCGAAGACCGCCAGTTCAAACTCTGACAACAGCTTCATTTTCATGTGCTTAATATGTGTTTATAATTCATTTCGTATTATGCGGTGAAGGAAAACATCATGAGTAAACGTGCACGATTCGTAATTCTGCCACATGCATATCTATCAACTCATATTGGAGCAGTGTGCTGGAATGAGTTCCAAATCTATACTCAAAAAGAGAGCAGGACTTTGTCGTACAGTTGGATATTAAATGGGTGTTACTTTATTTTTTACTCTCTTTAATATGAGTAGTTAAATTTTTAAACTGAAAAAAATAATTCCTAAAAGCAGGTAGAAGATAGTACTTTATGTTTTTAAACAATATAATCTATCACTAATATCACATTTATGTGATGTAGATAAATCAATGCAAAGACTAACTTCGTTTTCATATTTAAATACATTTTCTAAGTGTTTATTTAAATCGTAAAGCCGTATTCGCTTGTGCGAGTAACAGCGTGGATTCACTGTAACAGACACCATTAGCAACATACACATTGCAGGAAATTAAATAAACACCTGAGCCAGGTGACGTTATCGCAGAACGAAACTTAATCGATAACAAAACAATTTGTCAAACTTTAATTGAAATGGCAGTTGGTAGGGCCCATGTAAGGTGGACCGACGATGGAAGCAAAGGGAAGCCTTGGGAAGATTAAGAAGATAAAAAACGACGACCGGTTTATTGATGTGAGTTTTCTTTCATTATCCATTTCTGATTGCATGTTAGGTGAAAACTATGGTTTTAATTAAACGATGTTAAAAGTTAATTCGTTTTGTTCTCGGCGGTGCATCATGAGGAAATGTGGTGGATAAAATCCTGACACTCGTGTGGGTTGTGGTGCATTGGAGGAACGCAGTGGATAAATCATTATACATTACACTCGGAAGAAAAGAAAGGAGTTCCAAGCCTTCTCTTTAAAGGGAGAGGGCGCTTTAGTCCAGCAATGGGACATTTAGACTGTTTTAGTTCTTTTACTTTACATTCTTAAAAGTCGGCCTCCTTCATAAAGTAGAAGAGGCTTTTACCAAGCAATGGAACATTACTTAAGTACGTATATTCTCGTAGCGACCATGTTGTCTGTTTTTTGTTGTAGTGCGCATACTGTACATTTGCATATCGTTGTCAATTTATTAACATCATGTATACTGTTATATATGGTATATTGAAGGTTATAAGTAAAGTAAAAGCGAATATTTTATTACTTTTGTAGATATTTTCAATTGAACTAGATGCCGAAATGGTGCAGTGGTTCGAGCGGATGAACCATCAGTTATGCTCGATCCATTCTATCACGAGTTCAAATTCACGTAAGCACCTCTAAATGTTCTTGCCCTTAATTTGTAATTTTAATTCATCTCGTGCTTGAAGGTGAATGAAAATATCCTAAAGTAACCTGCATGTGTTTAATCTAACGGGGGGACGCGGAGAAAGTGGGACGTTTATTGACTGATACAAGTAATCTTACATATTGGATGGTTGTAAAAATGAATTGCAATCAATAAACCAACGCGTTCTGTGATAAAGTTCCGCCTCTTAGCGTTTATTTATTTGCGTACATTGTTTTCTGTTCTGATAGAACTGATCGTTCGGCTTTGTTAGGTTTGTCGATCGGATTCAGAGGATTTCACAAACCAAATCGTTGATTTAATACAGATTATTCATACATTTTTACACAATAATAAAATAATTTTGATTTACGACGCTTTTTCAATTTACATGGATTTTGTATTATGTTGTATTTATTTTGCGTTAGCTTCAATAATTTTTTCGGTACTTTTGAAAGCCTTTTTAATCAAAGTATGTTGTGTCTTTGAAGGATAAATTCAGAAATTAGATTATCCGGAACCAGAGTTACCGACATGCAAAATCAGCAGACTGAGTAGAAGCAGGCTGGTCACTTTGGTTGTTTTGGTTTTGGCTGATTGTCGAAGACAATGGTTATTGGAGGAGACGAGTCCTTAAGTGATCGTGGATTAGCAAACGTAGTATAGAGGGACCGATGACTTCAATAACATCGTGACTGACTGGAAGTGGAAGGCGGAGAACCGAGAATCCAGCCAGCTGAATTATAATTCTTTATATTTTTATGATCGTGCATTTTTACAAACAACTTACACTTACAGTACAATGAACTCGTAACGTTAAACATATTTATAACAAGAGGAACGAAATACTCAGAAAAATAACAAGTAAAATATATTTAGAGAGCATCAAAAGCTGGAATCAGGCCTCGGTGTGAATAAGACGGAGTACTGTAATATTTCATGTAGCCACAATTACCTCTCGACGGTTCGATGCCAGAACAAGGCTCCACTGTCAGACGACGTGACGTGACGTGAAGTTCATAAGTGTTCAAAAGTTTCAAAAGTAGGGCTTTGGGCAAGCTTGCCTGGATATCAACGATTAACACATATTTTACTGCCCAGCAGCAATACTTTGTATAGTTGTGTTTCCGTTTGAAGGGTAAGTGAGCCAGTATAATTACAGGCGCACGAGGCATAACATCGTAGTCTAATACATTAACAATACAACGGTTGGTCAAAATTCGGATGATATTTGAAAAAAAAGTCCCTTGAAATTGGCATTGAATTAGAATGATCAACATAGATAAAGAAAAAATATGTGAGAAATAAAGGTATACTTAATACCTTTTTTTGTCGATTAACGATTATACATTATTGCAACTACTTAAGAATTATTAAATTTGTCTATAATAGGTTTGAAAAAAATACTTTAACTGGAGATGATCCAGCGCCATCAATTCAGCGAGGTTATTTATATATTTTGTTTATTTTATCTTCGATAAAGTCTAGCGGTAAATGATCGCATTTACTTCTGAGTTGTGTCGACATCGGGGAATTTAAAAAATGTTGTATCTTACGGGATCGTTTGTAATAAACTAAGAAAATCGTTTTCAATTTCAGTTACTTCCGATAATGTTCGTAATTATCGACTTTAATTATAAATAAGTAACTTAAACTGAGATGAGATATATATATATATATTGCGTGATGTAATATACTTCAACTTGAAATGTTGCCATTTAAAAATAGCTAGATAAATGCTAGAAAAAATATTATTATTATATAATATACAATTCTCTCTACCTCTTTGGTCCAGTGGCTACATGTAAGGCCGCGGACACGGTGGTCCTGGGTTCAAATCCCAGGTCGGGCCAATAAAATGATATTGAGATTTTCTGTCGAAAATTCTCAGTAGCACCCTGGAGTCTGGAAGTTGGAAGTGTGTACACTCCAGTGCCTCGGGAAGCACGTTAAGCCGTTGGTCCTGCGCCTGAACTCTTTCCGGTCGTGTCAGATTGCCGTCCCATCGGTAATAAGAGTTAAGGAATAGAGAGTGCATCTGTGTTTGCGCACACACTTGTGCACTATAATATCTCCTGCGCAGTTGGCTAATCTCTCATGAGATTGGCCGTGACCGAAATCGGTCTGGAGGACCATTAATATTATTATGAATACAATTTAGACTTGTTGTGAAGTTTGCATTTCGTTGTCGAATTATTATTTCTAATGAAATAAAGAAAAAATAAATATCGTCAGAAAACTGTGGAAACCGTTTTTATATGTAAAAAATTTGAAAGCGAAAAACGTGCGAATTGACTCTTCGAGGTAATATAGAACGATGTGATTGATTTTAGGATTGGGGTCTATGAAAGAGGGGTCTCTTTTATAGACCTTTCCATTTTCTCCGTAAAATTGTCGACTAGTTTAGTTCGAAATTATTATTAATGGTCAATGTTAGTGCCAACACGCACATACCGGTTTTAAGTTTAGATTGATTCGTGTAGATAAATTGATAGGAAACCGCAGAAGCTATTTCTTATTTTGTTATTTAGAAATCTGTATTATGACAGACCTATATGCATAGAATAATAACGCTTAGAAGGATAGTGTCATACAAAGTTTCGCTCAAAATTGAAGTAACATACGACCGAATTATGTTGCAAGTGAATACATATTTTCCCCATACAGTAAGAAAATGATATTGTTTGAACTTGAATTATAAAATATATTTTTTTGCATTTAATTAATTTGAATTAACATAATTGAAGTAACATACGGCCGAATTATGTTGCAAGTGAATACACATTTTCCCCATACAGTAAGAAAATGATATTGTTTGAACTTGAATTATAAAATATATTTTATTGCATTTAATTAATTTGAATTATTACGTAGGCTGTATTCAGATGTGACAATTTGTCAGACAATAATATTGGACATTATTATTTTTTCATTAAAATTAATTAAACAACGCTGAAAGGTTTTCTGACAGTAAATTGTGATAAATAGTGATATGTAAGAAGAAGCAATCAGATTCGAAGGAAAGCTAAAAACGATTACAATTAATGAATTAGTATTATAATTATATATTGCAATATTATTTATTTAATTTTAGCTTTTATTATTATAATGATCTCTTTTTTTTAATTTATTTAGTAATATTATTTAGTTTTGCTTTTATTTTATGTATAATCATAAAGAAAAAAATATAATTATTTGAACAGTATTCATATTTTATACGTAATTTAAAAAAAATAAAATAATAATTTTAAATAATTATTACATTTTTATTATTTAAAATATTAAGCAATCGTGGTAAATATATTTTCCATAGCTGGCAGCATTTTTATTGTAATGGCGTCTTTTGTTTACAAATTCTTTTTATGTTTTGATGAATGTATTTTAGCTAAAATTATAAGTTGCCAAAAATAGTAGTTACGTGTGAAATGTGATTTTCTTATTCTTATTTTTTTTATGTGGAGTGTTGTGACACCCTTTTAGTACACAGTAAGTCATTTTTTAATAAATTGCGTGAGATGTTTACTATGGTACTTTATCCTGACGACTGACGTGACGTCAAATGTATTGGCGGGATTTTTATTTTTCTGTTGAAATTGAAGATATTGATCGTTATTACAAAAGTAACCTAAAAGTAATTAAACAGAATAATAATTTTTAATATAACTTATATCCCATTAGGCATTATTTAGTTAGTCTGTATGGGACATCTAGTACGAAATATATATTTTATTTTTATTTTGTTTATTAAGGAATTCTTATGAAGGATACACACTTTTAGGTACATGATATCATGCAAACATGTTATAAAATCTATGTGATCCTTCACATAAAAACAAAATTACCTAATAAATTAACATATGAACTACAAAACAGGTAAACAATGGTTATTTAAGACAAAATTATTACAAAACATTATATCAAATTCAAAATAACGATAAAATCTAACAGAAACAAATAAACACTTGCGTTTGACTATTAAAGTGTGAATAAATATGATTATTGAGCATGTTCATTAATTGTGTCTCAGATATCCGCAGTACCTAATTTATCAGAAATTGATATGCGGTAAGGGGCCGCTTGGGGGTAATACTACTCAGACTCAGGCTCAAGCTCAAACTTGGGCAGTCAGGCATGCGTTGACACTTAGTTCAGGTCGGATAATTATAATCAAGCTCAATTCAATGGGACGTTTGCATTTATATTTAGGTGTTGCAAAGGTTGTAATTGATTGTTATTGTATAAATAAATCATATGTATATTACATACACTATTTTCTTATTGAGAATCAGAATTACCATTCACAAAAAAGATAAGCTATGGTATATGGCAACCCTAAGAACATTTACTGTCAAGGAAACAATATTTAAAAAAATCAAATTCATTGGATTCGATTACAATACAATAAATAATTAAAAATCTCCTAAAGGCGAAAGGAACTGCGCTCAAAAACTAGTTTAGTCTAAATGCAGTTAAGATCGTAGTTGTTTTCATCATGTACTCCAACATGTAGGGGAGGCAGCCTCCGTTCTTCATCACATCGTAATTGGCAGCTCGTTGTCGACTATGTGGCTTACGTAGACTTAGATTGTAGAGTAAAAATATCAGTTAATCGAACTTTGTTAACTATTATGTGAAGTATTATTTTTCTATGAATAAGTTACTAAGATTGTGTTGGATTTTAATTAAATTTAAAATATAACTTTTTGTTCACAGTAACGAAGAGAAAAATTATCGAACGAGTTTTATAAAAGTCTTCAAAATGACAAACCTTTAGAGCACTATTCTCTACAACATTTTCACATAAATATATTATATGTTTTGTTTTTCTGATAAAATGTTAATATTTAAGTGAACCTTTTGTATTTTCTTGTCTGGGACATGTGTGAACATTAATTAATTTTAGATCCAGGTACTGAGAAGTAGCGTCGGATGTAGGTCGAGCAATCTTGAGATCCGATTAGTTGAGCAAAAATAATGAAAGCACATGATTGGATCCCGATCACTCTTTGTAAAGAGCCCCATACACGCCTATCGGATATAAAAATAACTCGAGTAGGAATTAAGATTTATGTTTGTGCTATCACATTGAAAATTATAATTAAGTAAAAAAATAAGTAATTTATTTTACATGAGTTTTTAATAAAGACTACGTCACTCCCCGGTATATAGACTATGCGAAAGGTATTACACGAAGTTTGACGTCCCTTGGGAATTTTCTTGGGCTTGAAGCTTTAACGACCACGACCTTTTGGGAGCGGAACCCTAAAAACTTTAAACTTTATCTTTAATGTACTCATAAACTAAAATTACTAATATGTAAATATCTTAAGCTTTATTAGTTCTCTCACATCTATTAAAGTCTGCGTAAGATGTGCAGAAAGACAATAATTTAATTATGTTTCATGGTCGACAAAATTATGTTAACAGTTCCTTGAAAACAGATATAAAAATTTAGGTTAATATAAAAGTGCATACCTCTCACGTTCATGTAATATTTGGAATAAACGATTCACTTTATAATTGATAAAATATTTTATTTTGCTACGTGATATATGTGTATTTTTATTAAAAATTCCAATAAATGCTTTTTTTTCGAATTTTAACTTGGAGACTGTCGTAAATTTAATATAATTTTATTTAACAATCTATTCATCAGAGAGTTACAATTTATTAATAAATAATAATACGTTGCTATTACTTTACTGATATATGAAGTTATTTATTTGTTATTAGCAACCGAATGTTTTCTTTAGCAAACTTAAACACATGTGGTACAAATCTTTTAATAAAAAAAATTATTGATCGGGGAACCCTCGTCAGGAACGAAGTTCTGTGGGATACTTTTCGACTCAAATCGTGTTTTAAAATGTAGATTTTAATTGATTATATTACTGTATTTTTGTCACATCAAAAAGCACCTCAACCTCCCTTATATCGACCTCCTAGATTCGAACGCCCAACGCATCGCATTTTGTAGCATTTGGTTAGTTTAAAGAAATATTGCTTGCATATACATACTTTACATAGAATAATATTATATTGCTTAAATAAAATAATATATAATAACTGTTTAAAAAATATTCATTGATATGTCGTCCTGTCACTATTTTATCTGTTTTTTCATAGAATAATAACGTTTAACGTTTGGGAGTGTAGGCCCAAGCGAATTGAAGTCATTCAATTGAACCCAAATAGGTTCAATACATTTGACATCACGTCAGCCGTCATGATAAAGTGTCATAGTACACATCTCGCGCAATTTATTAAAAAATGACTTACGGTGTAGTAAAAGGGTGTTACAACGCTACTCGTTAAAAAATAAGGAAAAGAAAATCACATTTCACACGTTGGTACTATTTGGCAACTTATAATTTTGACATTCATCGAAACATAAAAATATTTGTAAACAAAAGACGTAATTACAATAAAAATTTTGTCAGGTATGGAAAATATATTTACCACGATTGCTTAATATTTTGAACAATAAAAATGTAATAATTATTTAAAACTAACATTTTAACTTTTTTAAATTACATATAAAACATTAATACTGTTCAAATAATTATAAATATTTTTTTAATTTTCTTTATGATTATACATAAAATAAAAGCAACACTAAATAATATTATTAAATAGGTAAATTAAAAAAAAGAGATCATTATAATAATAAAAGCAAAAATTAAATAAATAATATTGCAATATATAATTATAATAATTTTACAAACAAACAGTATAAATTTCCTCGCTTTATGGGTGAAATGTGTATTCACTTGCAACATAAACATACGGTCGTATGTGTGCGTGTCGGTGAATGTAATTACGTAACACTTACGCACTCATTAATTTTAAAGTTACTTCAATTTTGAGCGAAACTTTATATGACACTATCCCTCTAAGCGTTATTATTCTATGTGTTTTTTTATTTCAAAAGTGTTATATAAATTTGTTAGAAATGAATATAAACTGAATAATAACAATATCCTGGGACATTATTCACACATGGCCATCTGATCCCAAACTAAGCAGAGCTTGTACTATGGAAACCAGACAACTGATATACTTACATATACTACTTTTCTTTTGTAAATACATACTTATATAGATAATTACACCCAGACTCAGAACAAACAGACATGTTCATGCAACAACAGTGCACAAATGTCTGTCCTGGGTGGGAATTGAAACCACGACCTGTGCCGTGAAAGGCAAGTATCTTACCAACCACGCCAACCGGCTCGTCGACCGAATGAATCGCGATTGTTATTTTCTTAAAATAAATTTTAGACAACTATGATTATTTTTTTAATATATAATTGATTACATATGTTATTATATAATGACATACAATATATTTCAATATATAAATAGTTTTTGTTGTTTGGTTTTCAATAAAATTGTACTTTAATTTTTAGAGGCATTGTGGTGAATGGATGGATATCTTTGGCCCGATTTCTGTTCATATGAGTTAGAGCCGCGAGCGTTTTTAAAGAAAAATCGTTACATAAAAAGAAAGACCGAAGTCGCGGTCAGCTTAAAGTTTTGACCTACTGCTTGTATTGACCGTATTTTCTACTTAAATAACTTATTATTTACAAAATCGCGTTGATTTTGGACAATATATACTCGTAATATTATAGTTAGACTAGTAAAAATGTGCTAAGCAGCTATTACCGGCGTACCCAACTTTTTTAATACCCGGGTATCGGGTATTATTTTTTCAAATACCCGGGTATACACGAATATTCTTATAATAATTTTTTATTTGATTACCAAAGAATGATTATAAGTCTCCTTAGCTTATAGTACAATCAGTTACACAGTTAAAGTCTTGTTCTCATTATTTAAGGGTCCTCCAGACCGATTTCGGCCACGGCAGCCAATCTCAAGAGAGATTAGCCAACTGCGCAGGAGATATTATAGTACACAAGTGTGTGCGCAAACACAGGTGCACTCTCTTTTCCTTAGCTCTCATAATCCGATGGGACGGCAATCTGACACGACCGGAAAGAGTTCAGGCGCAGGACCAACGGCTTAACGTGCTTTCCGAGGCACGGGAGTGTACACACTTCCACCTTCCAGACTCCGGGCTGCTATTGAGAATTTTCTGACAGATAAAACCCAATAACTATTTATTGGCCCGACCTGGGAATTGAATTGTTCTCATTAACTAATTAAGAACTATAGGGTTATCCATTAAGGGCGCTTGATCTTTGAAATGCAAAAAAAAATACATGTAGGAGAGATATTTGCGAATTTTTTTTTTTATTTGGAAGGTCTATCGACCCCATTATGTATGGAATATGACATCATTCAAATGACCGCCACGGCTTCGGTTGGTGGCGCGCACACGAAAGGTCCAATTTTCGATGACTCTGGCGCACAAATCGGGCTGTATTTGATCGATGGCGTGGCGTATGTTGACTTTGAGGGCATCGGTGGTTTGCGGCTTGTTGGCATAGACCTGCGATTTAAGAAAACCCCACAAGAAAAAGTCCAGCGGGGTCAAATCGCACGATCTCGGTGGCCAGTTCACGTCGCCTCCGCGCGAGATGACCATGTCCAGAAATTGCTCGTGCAGAACTTCCATCGTAGCGTGTGCTGTGTGGCACGTAGCGCCGTCCTGTTGAAACCACATGTTGTCCAGATCCATATTCTCGATTTCAGGCCAAAAGAAGTTGGTTATCATCGACCGGTATCGCTCACCATTGACGGTGACGGCCACACCATTATCGTTTTCGAAAAAATACGGACCAATCACGCCTCCGGCCCAAAATCCGCACCAAACAGTCACTTTCTGCGGGTGCATTGCCACTTGGTGAACCTCGTGTGGATTGGTCTCGTCCCAAATACGGCAATTTTGCTTGTTGACATAGCCATTCATCCAAAAATTCGCCTCGTCGCTGAAGATGATTTTTTTGCCAAAATCGGCGTCAACTTCCAACTGCTCTAATGCCCAGTCAGCGAACACACGGCGCTGTCTATGGTCATTAACCTTGAACTCTTGGGTCAGCTGGATCTTGTACGGGTGCAGGCTCAAGTCACAACGCAAAATTCGCCAAGTTGTCGTCTGCGAAAGGCCGAGTTCCTGTGCGCGACGCGGAATTGACTGCCGCGGGTTTTCGAGGACACTGTCGCGCACAGCGGCGATATTCTCGGCAGATCTCGCGTTACGTTGACGCACGGGAACCGGCTGATTGTTAACTGACCCGGTTGACTCGAATTTGTCCACCAATCGACGGATAGTCGACTCGGCAGGACGATCATCGCGACCGTAAAACGGGCGAAGTGCGCGGAACGTTGCTCGAACTGAAGACCCATTTTCATAAAACAATTTTATGATTTACACGTGCTGCTCGACACTGTAACCTGCCATGGTGGTTTGGGAGGACGGAATGAATATAACACACTGCATTTGACAGCTGTTATTCAAACAACATAACCGCAATCAGCTGTCAAAGTTCAAGCGTCCCTATTGGAAAACCCTTTAGCAACCCACTTTAAAATTCTTTCACCATTAGAAATCTACATTTTTACCGAGTAAGATAGGCTTTATTATGGTTTTAAAAAAATTAGAGATCCCTACCTAAAATGGAACAATGTAATCCAAGGTATCAAAATATTTTCGAGCAAAAAAGTACGCGATGGTATATGCCTAAGTGTTATAGGTAAGCCACAATAACAGTGTAAATTATAAAGTTCAAATGCGGGTAGAACTGAATAGTGGTGATATTGGTATTAATCCTTATCCATTTCAATGGTTCGATAATTAAGGTTGATTATGTACGTGTTAATTCCACTTCAAATGATTCAGATCAGACTTTTCGTTTAAAAGTTATGTCGATTATAAAAATTTCCTAAATAAGAAAAATGTCACTTTTTGAACAAACTGTAACTGTCCTACGTTTAGTCTATTAACAAATACTAATTTACGTAATTGCGTTAAATAATAGTTTTTAAATTTACACGGACGAAGTCGCGGGCGAGGGGTTTTCATAAACTTATATTCTATCTAACGCTACGTAATAATTCTACGGTATTTAGTAATTCGAAAATTTTGATGAAAGTTGATAGCCAGTGGTATCTGACATGAAATATTACCCGAGTACTAAAAATTTCATATACCCGGGTATACACGGATCCGGGTACCCGAGTAGAAAATCCTATCAGCTATACATAAATAGGCATAGATTCAGTATATTTTTCTCATATGTTCGTCAACTGAGATTTTTTTAGTTCGGATTATATTAGCGAACTTTAGATCAATAAAAAAATTGAAAATATGAATTGAGAAAAATATGTCAGTAGCATGCAAATTCATAATTATATGTTTTACTTTTAAGGTCGAATTTCGATCTATGTGTGAATAGTATTATGATTATTGTATGTATTGCTATTATTTAATTCTGTTTTTACGCACACATTTGGACGCACGTCTTTGGGATTAGTTACATTGTTCAAAGCTTCTTTGAAAGCATCGTATTTATATTATTCATATCTTTTGATATATAAGTTATAAAAATAATTAATAAGACTGTCTTCCTCTATATTAAATTTATAAAAAGCTTAATAGACAGAGTTATTTCCAACTTTCCTTTATACATTTTCGTCGTATTCAATAACAGTGTTCCAGTTGTTACCAAATGCCGCTGGGTGATAAAATATCACACATTAAAAAATGAAAATCCTTCAGTAGGCCTTGCAGCGAGGATTTTGAACTTATTCCAACATGTTGATCCACTATGGGTTACTAGATGCATGACTTTGAATCAACATTTCCATATTTCCTCAGGATGTTATTGATAACACCCGAGTGCGATATGCATTTAAAAAGTTTAAGACATGAAGCTGAAAATTCGGTAGTAGAATATTTAGGTAGTTTTCTATTTCAGTCAGTATTCATTACATTTTCTTCATATTATATTAACAACAAATTGGACTTAATTTTAATAAGCTCGCCACAACTTTTATTGGAATTCTGGCAACTTATGCTATCAATACGCGTTAGTGACAATTATAAAATTACTCTAAGTACCAGATAAATATTGTTTATTTTTTAGTATTACATACATGACTCAAGATACCCTCTTAAGGCGAGTAAAGAAGTGATGTCATAGAAAAAAAACTTGATCAATACTACTGATTTAGCTTCACCTCTTGACCACAGTAACACCTGGTGGTACGTTTTGAGGCAGTCTAAGTGAAGTAATCTAATGGGATGGCAAATCCGACACGATTGGACAGAAGGTGCAGGACCAATCTATTAAAGGCCTTTAGCACTACTGACTTTCTGACTCTGGACTATTAAGAATTTCTTGACGGAAAAGCTCTCAGCCCTGGTGAGTCCCACATACCCTTCTTCATGTGGGCGAAAATGCGACAATTTATAGTATAGGTAGGTGGACAAGCTTATGGACCACCTGATGACATTTCTTTAAAAATTAAATGGCGCCAATGTACATCCAACCTATGGACTAAGATGTTATGTCCCTTGTGCCTGTAATTACACTCGCTCACTCACCCTTCAAACCGGAACAGAACAATACAAAGTACTGCTGTTTTGCGATAGAATATCTGATGTATGGGTGGTACCTACCCAGACGAGTTTGCACAAAGCTCTACAACCAAGTAAATATAATTAACTATGTAAATAAATATAATTAAATATGTTTGTTACATGTACATTTTTTGCTTGATGAAAAAGTGTGACTACTGATTTTCCTCGCTCTTCTTGGAATCCAAATTACGGACTGCGGGTTAATATTAAAATTAAAATTTTTAATTGTGTCATAATTGTTGGTAAGAGCGTACTGGAATAAAGTCTATTTTGATATTGACTTTGATTTCTGGACATCGGGATAAGCCGCAAAGTTAGCTAATAGACGAACGGTAGCATGATTAATACATCAAGCGGAACCAAACAGTAATATCAAGCGGGTTTTTTTCAAAACAAAACCTTTATTAACGATGCTAAATCACAGATTTCACGATGTTTTATTAAACAAAAATGCTGAATCTAAATTCTGAAACGCCAGCATTAATAGCGGTTGCTGCCTCTTAACTCTCTCTGTAAACGATATGAATTCGAATTTCGAGGAATATTTGAAATAAGAATTTTAACTGAATATTTTTTTTATTTTTATTTATAAACATTATATTTTCTCTTTTGATGCTTAAAATTATACTTTTTACGAACTTTACGGTGAGTCGTGGTTAATTGCCGAAACATATGCCAGGTTATAATAAAATAATAATGATTATTACTTATATTTATTAGAATATATATAATATAAAAATGGGTGATGGTATATCTGCTTGGGGTGAATAGAATAAATTTTTTTTACCTTCTGAGCATTATGTCCTCATTTCCTCAGGATGACGGCATATTATTGAATTTAGTGTGACATAGCCTATAACTAGTGGACGATCAAGACGCTTTTAACGATATTATCAAATTATGATAATTTGTAGGTTAGTAGTTACGCGGAAACAGATGAACATATATAGGTACTTACATACATACGAGCTGGAGTCATATACCCTCTGAAGTCAAAAATATGAATGGGGAAGGAAAAGTACTCTATAGAAGATTATATACAAAGACCTTGTTATTAGAATTCAGTTATTTTTATATAAAATTAATTATATATGATTATAATAATAATAATATTTTATTTTGGATAATTGATCAATCCATATTAAAATTAAATTAACATTCACGTAACATAAAATAAAATAAAATAATAATAAATAAATAAAATAAATTAAAATTAATATAGGTTAGTAACGAATGCTTACACTATGTTAGTATTAGTATTATAAATTACCATTTAAGATTAAACCTTATATATATAGAGATTTTTGACGGTTCTTTTCGAATATGTATTTCAAATTGTAGCTTTGAATGTTATATAATATCTTGTAAAATGGCGATTTCAAATTCTCGTAAGACCTACTTGATCAAAGTATATTTTTTATGTATAATTATTTATTTACTTTGCATTTAAGTAGAACGAACTATTTACCTAAAATAAATATTTAAGCTTAGAAAACATTGGACCGAAAGAAAAATAAAAAGCAGGTAAAGGAAATTTATCGAGGGAGCGATCAGAATTATCGCTGGTGTTGTAACTTCGTTAGCAGTCTTTTCGTTGGGTTTCTTTTTCTCGAAGTGTACGTTTCAATTGTCGATGTTTATTTATGAATCGATCTGTGTTCGAGATTTAAATATTATGTTCAAATTTTCAACGTTTTTTTAATCGTACGAGTGATGTGGTTTCTATGATTGTTTGAATTTTATACATTATGTGCAATTTTTCAAAGTGTTTTTAATCGTAATGATGGTGTTGCTTTTATGGCTGTGTTCGGTTTTTAATTGTTGACCAAATTTACATTTTTAAGCTTATTTATGGTGCTGTTTTTATGAAAGTGTTCGATTTTTAAATATTTTGACCAAATTTTCATTTTTTTAAATCGTATTTAGTGGTGTGGTTATTGCGACTCTGTTATATGATATTCGGAGATTCTTTTTTAATTAGCAAAAAAATTTGCGTATCCATTGTCAGAAAAGAAAAGAAGGCGTTGGTAAAAGATCAGTATCTTTTACCTTTATTTGACTGTTTTCACGCAAATATTAAAAAAAAAGATATTCAAATGATCTACACGTTATTTTTTTTATGAATAATGTCAAAGGTACAAAATTTATGTATAAAATATTTGTATTAATACGCATACTCTATTATAATTAAGTTCTTTACAAGCTAATTGGGTGCAGAGCCGTAATTACTGAATTCCAGCCTAATTTAAATGTTCGTGACACTGAAAGAACCTTCGGTAATGAACGTTCGTGCCTTTTATACGGTTCGTTTGTTACTGTTCTTAATTTTTTTGATAATTGATGTTACATTTACGTTTGTACCTGCAGACCTTAAATGACTTGACTCATTCTTTATTGCACTAATTAACATAGTCATAAAAAAAATTGTTATGAGAATGAAAAATATTACGTGATGTATTTAAAAAAAAAAGAAGAATAATACCGTTCCATTGTATTTATTCGTATAAAATTTATGTTATTGTGTGTTATTCATGAGTGTGAGTGTATGTACGCGACGTGAATTCGTATTTCGAATTCTATTCTCAATGTTATCTTCTTAATATACGTATGAGTACGAATAGCCAAATAAAACACTAAAATATACGGAAAGATTAATAAGTATGTAAAATAAACAGCCTAAGAGCCCAACACTGTTGGTCTTAGGTCTTCACTGTAGATGAGTAGTAGACGGTGGTAGAGCTTTGTGCAAGCTCGTCTGGATACTTACCACCCAATCATCAGATATTCTACCGCAAAACAGCCGTACTTGGTATTGTTGTGTTCCGGTTTGAAGGGTGAGTGAGCTAGTGTAATTACAGGCACAAGGGACATAACATTTTAGTTCCCAAGGTTGGTGGCGCATTGGCGATGTAAGCGATGGTTAAAATATCTAACACCGCCAATGTCTAAGGGCGTTGGTGACCACTTACCATCAGGTGGCCAATATGCTCGTCCGCCTACCTATCCTATATAAAAAGGCTTGGAGCGTTTTCCACCACGCTGCTACAACTATGCTTTATAGTTTACACACGTGGCAAAGTTATTCGATATTTTCCTTCACTGTTGAATTATAAACATAAACAAATTAGGTTTGTTTCACCGGGTTTGAAGCCTCATTCTTCGGTGAAAATTTACGCCTTCTATCCACTAAGCTATTATGACTCTATATATAGAAATAACAGTATTAATTTCTTAACTACGCATTGTAAATGTAACATGATATTAAATTAACGAATGTGCACCTGACGGGCTTACGGGAATTAATCGTTGTAACCGCCAATTTAGGAGAAAACCGTGAAGTTTGTTGTGGACACTGATTTGCATTTCAAAGGTGACCGCTGACGTTAAGGCGGCGAAATTACCTGTAATGTTGTGGGAATATTTTGTTGATATATTTTTATGTTTTACGCAATTAAAATATTGTACATTAACATCTAGGAGTGTAACAGATTTGATAAAAAATACTTTCGAATTATTATTTTTAAAAATAGAATACCAAATCTTACAAATTAATGTAAATTACTCACTCAATTACTGTTAAAATTCAAATAACACAATTGAACACATTCAACAAATCACAAGTCGCGTCAATAATGAATTGATCACTTTATGTTTCTGTCCACTAACAAAATGGCGGTTTAACATTTGCGTTCGTTTTTTATAACATGTTATAACATTATATGGACCAAGTAATCTACTAACTATACAATCTTCACATACCAAACACGTCATTCACGTTTCATTGGTTTCATTGTGACACTAGGTTACAATGAAACCAATGCTTTCAGGTAAAGCAACAACAATTAACAACAATTAACCGATAAAGGGAAACTCCACATGCACAAAGAGATTAAAGTACAATTACAACAATTAAAAAAACTGTACAAATAATGTATTTTTTGGTCCACGTAGACAATATCAACATAATTGAATACATACATCGCCAATGCTACCAACATTGGTTATTGAAATATTGTCTCTTGTGCCTTAAATAACACCGGCTTTCTCCGTCCAAGCCGGAACATAACAACACTAAATATCAGAGTTTGGCGGTAGTATACGTATCCAGACAATGTTGCACGCAGTAAATGGATCTTAATAAATGATATAATGTATAGTTAACGCTTAGAAACTCATATAACCAGATTTAATAATTAATGTTGTTTGTATCGAAGGTCATAACAAAGAAATTATTTATTTTTCTTAATTTAACGTGACATAAACACGCTATTATAATGGTCTCGTAATCTTTATAATGTTAATAATAAAACACGATATCACAACAAATTAACTACAAGTAAGGGATAATGATGTGCTATTAAAGAAAAATATGTACTTGCTAATTTGTTACCGACTTTAGTAATAGGAGGTGTTATGTTTGACGCATATTTTTCTTTTTATTGCTAGTTTTTACCCGCGGCAGCGCCCACGTTTTAGGTGTGGGTTAGTCTTGGGTATAAAGTAACCTATGTTCTTACTGTGGCAATAGTTCATAGCAAATTTTATCAAAATAGGTTTAGTTGTTTAGAATGAAAGCGTAACAGACAGATAGATAAATAGATAGAGTTATATTCGAATTTATAATATTAGTATATATAACTTCCTTTCGAATATTCCACGATCGTGTTCAGCGTGAGTAAGTTTTGTACTTATAAAACATCTCTCCTGGTTTTTGCAAAATTTTAAAGAGATAGCTTGTGACCTGGTATAGCACTAAGGCAGATAAATTGCGGTCTTCATATTATGTAATAAGGGAATGTATATAATTTGACTGGAGTAATAACTAGTGTTAATAATAATAATACTATACAGGCTGGTTATACAATAATTCAGTTGGTAATAACGAGATGTTTCAATATAAAAAAAAAATAGAATGATTTATTCTTTGAGGAAATTTAATTCAAAATTAGAACGCTAACGATATTGGTTTGGTTCAAAATTGGACACGCGCGACCGCCTTCAGTACTACGACTAAATACATATGTACATACGGCGCTGGAGGCTCCGTCGGCCGAGCGGATTATTGGAAAAAACTGAAGCAACACCTTTCATTATTTTCGAAAGCTTTCAAAGTACGAGTACATGCAGAATCAATGATTGTTCAAGTTTATTGATAAATATTATGCTCAAAAAGTGTTTATATTAATATCATATTTTTACATTTGAACGAGATATTTTTATGATATTTTTTATTTAATACACAAAAACCTTTAAGTTAAATGGTTAATTGGTGGTAAGGTGCTCAAAGACATTTTCAATATAAAAAATTGTTTACACAATAAAATTGCCGCCAATCATAGGATCCACGATGTTATCTATGATATGATATCCTTATAACCTTTGCGCCTGTAATTACACTGATTTACTCAACCCTCAAACCGGAATATATAGTACTTCCACAGTCAAAAAATCCCTTTCATATATTAATAATAGTAACTCGCTTGAGTTTCTTTAAAATCAAATAAAACTTAACCCATAATTGGTTCCCTGGTGGAAATTCGCTAAGTATTCAGTGTATGTTCTAGAATTTAAATTGCAGAGTGGCTGAATCTAAGTGTCTATACTTTTTACAATTCAACGAATCTCATTAGAATGAGCTTGTAAAAACACTGAAGATTTTATATGGAAAATTTTCTTAGAGTACTTTTTAGAACCGTGATGGCGCAGCGGTTAAATCACGTAAAACTTTACTGATGATAGCGGCATCAAACCCAGCAGCAAATGAGTTTTCTTGTGATCAATTGGGTTCAAAATTCAAATTGTGCTTCAAGGAAAACATCGTAAAAACATAATCTATGTTGTTTATATTTTTTTCAGCTTTAGTTAATTCCCTTTATGTAATAAAAAAAAAACTCTATTTAACTCAGCCGCACGGCACAGCATGTCTGCTTAATATAGTAAATTGTATTTTGTTTTAAAATTAACGGCACAGCATGTCTGCTTAATATAGTAAATTGTATTTTGTTTTAAAAATAATTATAAAATATTTAATGTTACCGAGTAAATATATACCGCTTTTGAAAAGAGGTTTTATTATAAAAAAAAGAAACACTACAATCTGCTAATATTAATGCACAAGTCGTATTCATAAACATATGATAATAATGATTAATTTTCATTAAAATAATTGCATGTGTACGGTGCACTGTTTAAATGCATTTCCCTTTTCACGGCAGTGGTTGTGTTTCAATGTGCCTCCATGAGCACAATACCAGAGTGCACACAGATTAAAAATATCAGCTATCTTAATAATTATTTTAAAATAGTTATAAATAAAGTTGATTATAATATTAAGTAAAATATAGTAAATAATAATATCCTCTAGACCGATTTCGGTCACGGCGGCCAATCTCAAGAGAGATTAGCCAACTGCACAGGAGATATTATAGTGCAAAAGTGTCTGCGCGAACACAGGTACACTCACTATTCCTTAGCTCTCATAATCCGATGGGACGGCAATCTGACATGACCGGAAAGAGTTCAGGCGCAGGACCAATGCCTTTACGTGCTTTCCGAGGCACGGGAGTGTACACACTTCCAACTTCCAGACTCCGGACTGATACTGCTAATAAATTTGGTCTCGTTTTATCTATGCAGCTTAAATAATTAACTTACACAACAGTCGGTTGTCAGGTTGTTGAGAAATAAAATGAAATTAATAAAAAATACATATTATATTAAAACAATCATTGATAACAGCTTAATAAAGATGGTTTTATCAAATTTTCTCAAAAACGGTTTCAGTAATATTTAAAAAAAATGGATGTGCGACTATTAAAATATCAACATATTAAGTGATCTATCTTTTGTAATTCAGCGGAAAGACAATAAAAGCTTCTATAATAAATAATTTTCAAATGAATAACATTCATGTGTATATGCTTCATCTTGTTTCAAACCTCGTTTACTTGGTAGCAGGGCTTTGTACAAGCCCGTATGGTTAAGTACCATTTCTACTGCATTACAGCGATAGTGAGTCGGTGTAACGACAGGCACAAGGGATAAAATATTTCTTAAGTTGCTGGCGCGTTGGCACGTAAGATTAAAATTTCTTACAGCGCAAATGTCTATGACAGTGTTGATCACTTATCAGGTGGACCGTTTGCCCTATTTCATGAAAAAAGTATAGTTTCAGAGGCAAGTCAACATTATACTCTAAGGTTTACTGAGAGCTTTTATTTTTTAATGACTTAGTTTTTTTTTGGGTACAATCGTTTATGGTGATCATGAAAAAAACTACAGTTGTAATCAAAATCAAAGTGTAATTTATTTGAGTATACTGTTACAAGCAACATATGTATCGTCATTTTACAACGTTATATTGACGAGCCGGTTGGCGTGGTTGGATACTTGCCTTTCGCGCCGCAGGTCGTGGGTTCGATTCCCACCCAGGACAGACATTTGTGTGCATGGGTAGACAATCAGAAAAATGAATTTTGGGTAGATTTGTGAAAAATCCGATATTGGTAGCGACTAATTTGGGGAAGGAGTATCTGTGGCAAATTTCGAGTCTATCAGGCGGAGTGTTCAGAAGATCTCGTGATGAGTAGTAGTATGTATATATAGATTAGTAAGGATGTAAAGTTAACAATAGTGAATATATGTTTGTGTCTTGATTTCCGCTTTGTGTATTTAACTAAAATCTGTTAGATATTATTTAGATTAATAAAAACGGTACCATATATCATAAGTCCAATAAGGACGAATGTTATCTTGAATTTAACGTCATATTTTGAAATTTTACGATCGCAATGTTCCATTAGTATTCCATTTGCCTGTTAAGAAAAATCTATCACAAAAGTTCTACAAAACGAGTAGTCTCAGAAAATTCCATATCTATTCACGTTATATAGTAATAAGTACCTTATTATCATTGCCTTAATGTCGAGTTTCATCTGTGTGTTGCTTTCACTTCCCTACTTCGAAAAGACCGTAAACCCCTTCTACACCCGAACTTTGCGGTCGTGTCAGATTTAGCATCCCATCGGATTATAAGAGTACACGTATTTTCCAAACGGCCTGTACATTTGACTAGTCTCTCATCAGAATAGCCTCATAGCGGAAATCTGACATTATTTTTTTCTTTTAAATTACTATTCTTACTAAGTTTCAATGTAAAAGCGGAAACTTTGTTGTTATTGTTGTGGCTTGTGTAAAACTTATTTTTTTATCAAATGTTTATGTATTATGTTATGCTGTGTGTTTCTCAATGAATACATAAATAAATAAATTACATTTAAAATACGAAAATCTAGAGAATATTTTTAGAGTTACGAATACAATATGTTTTAAATGCGTTAATAAACTGGTTTTCATACTGTATCTTCTACACTATGGAGCAAAAATAGCCTTGAATACATTCATATTAGATCCATTGTCCACCGAGCATGTAGCTATAACCGTCTATTGTAAGGATGTGTAGCAGTTAAGCAAGGCATGTAAGTGCCAACTGTCATCTCTCTCTAACTCATTGTTCTATTCACAGGCGAGAGGAAGACAAAAGGAGATAATAATGAAAATGCGGCACTTTTTGTAGTTTCCATTGTGCGAATGAATCTCGGATTTTAATCAAAGATATTAAGATATCTACTTTCCATTATTATAGTGCTGCTGGTTTTTAAGATTTTATTTTAGAGTGAGTTCGACGCGATGCATTATCAAAATTAAAATACAAAGTCTTAAATGAAATTTACAAATGTTTCATTAATTTTGTATATGAAGTCTATTATTGAATATAGAAATGAGGTTCTTGTTTACTAAATATTTTGCAGAAAATTTGACAAAAGATATTGCCAGGGGGCTGATCGTTTCATTTCCAATGTGTCCAGGACCTAATTCCCATTCAAAGAACTCACTAATTATGTTATATAATTACGCACGCAAACCTTTATATCGAAATGTTTTTTTTTTATATTTAGCAATAGAGGCTGATTGTACTCTTTCTGGGATGCAGTTGTAAGACCGCTAACATTTCCCTACGATAAATTAACAGCCTGTGCAGATTAATAACTTTTATTTGAATTTAATGAAAAGACAAATTATAACGAAGATGTCACATTAAACCTGATTACAACTTAAATGGATGTAAGCTCTGATATGCTGATCACATAATAATCGCTAAATAGTTCGTGGGTGCCCTCGTAAAGTTAGCGACGCGGTTAGAATCACAAACGAGGCCTTTGGAGCTTATGAGATGGATTTTAAAAGATTGTTTTGGGCTATAAATCAAATGTTCGCAAAATATGTTGTACAATGTTATGATATATAATATATGTACTTGGTGGTGAGGGTTTGTGCAAGCCCAGGGTAGGCACCACCCCCTCCTCACTGTTCTACTGCCAAGCAGTTGTTGTGTTTGATGTGTAACTACAGTCACTTGATGTGCTACGATACAAATATTTAAGGGTCTGAAGGTTTTGAACCTAGGACCGCGAGGTCTGCTACCTTAACATCAGCGAGCCAGAAAAATAAAACATTAAATAACGGTTGCCCCTTTCATTTAATAAACAGAAAATGTAATAAAATGCCTTCTGAGAAACTAAATTATAAGGGGTGGAAATTAGACACGGGACACGAAGGGCTACCTTAACTGTAAAAGATAAACGAGACTGCCTGTGAATTTTAAAAATATTTATTTTGGCAAAGACAGATTTAAAAATAAACTTTCGTTTACAAAAGAAGGCAATTCATACAAAAGTTATTATCACCTACTTATTATAATAGATTCTTATTCTTATTTAGATACGTGGAAATACTTGACATTACAAAAACAAAAAAAATTATAATAATAAGACATATTCAAAGGATTTAAGAAATTAGAAATGCACTACGTCATCAAAATATGTGCATACATATATCCTTTTAAAAAGAACCGTTTCCCATTAGCTGTAACGAATAGCCCCGGTTATGCCTAAGCCTACAAGTCCGGCCTAGAGGCTCGGCCAGCCGCAAAAATAATAAAATTTTATTCTAACAGTTTCACAATAGAGTCTCTAAACCTGGGCCTGATAACGATCCATATCAAAGTATCACTTTATATTAAATAGTAGTACTAATAAAAGTAAATACTAAATAATAAACTATTATTCTTTTAGTCTTAACTGATTACTTAAAGGAAGTTCGATTTCAAGTACATTTAAAACTTCGTAGAATCCTGAATCACTGTTCCGTAACAGACGATTTGTTAGCTAATTTCAGCTTATCCGATGACAAAGGCCGGTCGGGTCGAGCGAATAAACTCATAGCTAATACGGTTGCGTACCTTTTGCCGTTACACGGTCACGTAGTTTGACAGTGTGGTGTTTTGTAAGGTCGGATACGAGATAAAATGATTTCGGCGTCCAGATACAAATACTGTTCTTATTAGATAAACTGTTTTAAGTATTAAAGTTACATATTTTAAAGGCTTGATTGTTACATAATCTACAACCAACGTGACGGTAAGAGGTCACCAACGCCCGTAGACATTGGCAGTGCAAGAAATGTTAACCATCGCTTACATCGATGATTGAAGATCTATATTGATTTTAAAGTTTTTTTTCGTAAATATATATAAGCACAACGCATATAGCAGCCATATTTGTTGAACACATCCCTTAAGTTAAATTTCCATAGAACTTCTACATTTTGAAATGGTAGTACTTTAATAGTAACAATCTGTTAATATTTCACTAGAGGGCTAAGGTTGTACTCCTTTTGAGGACAATGTTATATGCATATTTCATCACGCTGTTCCAACGTTAGAGGATACACGCATGAATTTTACGATGTTTTTCTTCATCGCCGAGTGCAATATAATTATAAATATGAAATTAGGAAATTCAAATCAGCGGTGCTATCTCGGATTATTTCCTTAATAAAACTTAACAGCACGAATAACGAGCAGTAACGACTCGCAAAAATGTATTCTAAATGAGTAATGTATTATGGTAATTCAATAATATCGGAAAGAGTCGATTAAAGTCATTTTAGATAAAAGTAATATTTATGTAATGACAAATGTTTAAATGTATCCCTTGGAAGCAATATATAAAATTGAAATTGCTCGCATTCCCATTTCGGTAATCTTCGTAAACACATACAAAGACCCTTATGTATGAAACGCATTTTTCAGTCAAGTTTCACATATTCTGACCCCTGGTTCGTGTCGGTTCGGCTCTATAAAATATACTGCAACTAGGTCATGGCGAATTATAAATTATGTGTCTGTTTATGTGTGATTTTGATATGTGTTTATAAGAATATTTGATATTTTTTTAATGAAACATATTCCCGTACCTTAAGGGTAAGACCGAGCATGCCGAGAATGGTCGCATGCCATGACGGCAATCAGCATGACTGACGTCTTGTTATGACGTCATCATATTATATATTTCGTTGCTATATATTATTATAATAATAAAAAATATTAATTGATTTATTGAATGCTTTTCTTTCATGATAAATTTTATCAATTAAAAAGCAAATTTGAAGTTTCAAATTTGCCGGGTGATCTGATATGATGGTCACATTTTTTAATTTAATAAGTAACTTGCATGCTTTATAATGTGGTGCTTATCCGCATTTGAAACAATAATCTTTGATTCATGAGCTATAACCGTGACCGAAATAATATGTGTTTTTATAAAAGGAGCACTAAATATAGTATCAGCAAATATTCAACCCATTTTAGAGAAGTGAAACATTTTTGAGTTCGATTGAGGTAAATTTCTAGGTAAAATTTGAGTGCTATGTATGTATCGCTTTGAAATGTTTTTGATGCAAAGTGGCTTTACTTCTGTCATGTGTGTTTTCATTGTTGCACGAGTTATTATTTAACACCGTTAAGAAAATGAATTTGTTGACGGTCGGTGGCTAAATATATGTAAATAGATATAAGCGGTATTGTACCCGTACGGTAACACCCGTTGTTACAATTTCTATTACAATAAATACAGTTAACTAAATAATATAAACATATTTAAGCATTTATAAATATGGTAGTGAAATATTAACGAATAAAACAAATAAATTATTTGCACATAAAAGCAACTTTTAATATAATACAAATATCAAATTTACATAAAAAAATTATATCTCGTAAATTAAAATAATTTTGCTAACACTACCATTAATGACCTTTTAAATAGTAAAATAAAACACGATGATACAAAGACGAACAATTTAAATATATGCTATAAAAATGCTATAAAAATGGTCTCATAAGGTTTAATATTTCGTTGAGAAATTTGTAAATGCTGAAATGCGATACTGAAATTGTTGCGTCGGCATATTTCGAAACGCTGTAGCGTCATCAAGGGCTTAATTGGATCTCGATTGCCGTGTTCGGGATATTGTGTTACTTTTTTTTCGTGACCAATCGTCAGGTGCACTTTTACGCTTTCGTTACGGAGTGCTCTCATGTATGCTACTTCGGCTTAGCTTTTTTTAAATCTCAAATAGATTAGGAAAACTAGTATGGAAATAAAAAATAATAATTAAGGTATGAGTTTACTAATAATAACTCAATTGTCATTAATTGTTTGTAGTGTCGTGTTATGAAGTATTTTAATAGATATTAACTTGCAAAAAAATATTGTTTAAGTATTTGAGAAAATTTACGAAGAGTTTAATAATAAATGATTCTTCTGTCGTCTGATTTCAAATTGATCACTCGTTGTTGTAAAAATACGTCATGATGTTTGACAGCACTCTTACGGAAAAAAATGAATTATTCAAGTGTTTTGTCCTTACCATAAAAATCCCTCAACATGTAAATAACATTTTCAGATACGTCAGCCTATATCACGTCCGCGAAATCACAAAAATAGGTCAGAGAAACACCCGCTGGAAATTTGAGATGGGAGCAAGACTAGCTAACGGTAACAGCTACAGGAAAACGATCGTACAAGACTGTACATGACATTTAAAATATTGAAAATTTACATTCAAAATTTAAAAATACACATGAAACATCTTTGTTAACGCCATGCCGATTCTATTTCTTAGAAACATCAAAAGTGTCTAAGGAACTAACCGAGGTTAGAGTACTAAAAATACCAGAAATCACCAATAAAACGCATACATTTTGGACGTGAAATAATTGAAGGTAGCTTTTCTTAGTGCTCCATGTCAAATCACCTCCCTGTTAGATGGATAAAATAATTCTCTAATGATAAAGAATCTGTCAGAGTTATGGTTTTGTCATCATACCGAATTATTTTACTGGCAGTTATATATTTGCATTATTGCTTATGCAGTTTAAGATAGAGGGCCAAGAAGGTTCTGGATAACAGCCTAAAAAGGCGATCCATTATAGAGATGACCTGATTATGAGTTCTGAGTTCCCAAGTTTGGTGGCGCATTGGCGATCTAAGCGATGGTTAATATCTCCTTTAATACCAATGTCTATTGGCGTTGGTGAACACTTACCATCAGGTGGCCCATATGCTCCTACCTCTACCTATGCTATAAAAAAATGAAAAAGTCATCATGACTCTACGACGTGAAATGTAAACCAATACCTTTGCAATTGCAAATGAATCTCTCGATTGTTTTCTACGTTGTAATAAATATGCGGGAACATTAAAATAATCATCTACGATATCCTTTATATAGGTTCACATTTACAATGTATGGAAGTCAGGTGGTATTGTGTAGAATAGTAATTAGGCAGAATAAAATATGTACTTGGAACAAAGTTATCATGAACAACTTGACGATACCTTAAAGGATCAGGCGAGTTGCTTAAAGTCTGGCTCACATAAATAACTTCTGGCAGCCTTTATTGCCAAATGTTTAGTGAACGGAGTAAATTCAAAGCTCAGTTGCTCAGTTGTTTGTTTGTGTTTCGCAATTGAAGTTGCTGTGTATTTGTCGATTTCGTTAGTTACGAATGTTGTTCGGAAATGTTCTTTCAAAAATTTGTTTTGTTTATTATAATGTTTTTAATTGCAAAAACATTATATCTGTTATTGAAATATTTTTAATGATATTGATACACACACAGAGACGATTTATATAAATATAACTTAGTAAATATAGTATGTACATTACCTAATGTACTATATTAAACTGAAATAATTATAATGTACGAATTAAAATTAAAAATAGCTGTACAAAATCATGACTGCGTGGAATAGTCGAAGTTTCTCCGTTGAGTCGAAGTGAATAAATTAACAAGCCCTACTGTTCAGTGGATCTAATAATCTTTCACCAGTAAAAAATAATAATAATATGGATAATTATTATTTCAAGCAATATATAAAATACTAATACAATACTGCATGTACAATACAACTGCTAATGACAAAGCGATATTATATGCTGGAAGTTAAAATAGTTTCCGTGGAATAGTCAAAGAAAACTTGTTCGAAATATATATATTTATTATATAAAAGTATACGTTTTCATTGTAAATAACGATTACTCAATCAAAATAAAACTAATTAATTAACATAAGCTTAAAACCTAAATTTCCTATACCCGAAGCTAAAATCTCAATAAAACCGGTTTGAACCGCTTACATATAAAACTGCCTATTTGGGTGTCGGTGAGTTTCCATTTCAATGAGGTTGGATAACGAACCTCTTTGGCGGCTGAATGACGGCCCTCTTTCGTATTCATACCATACTACCTGGTCCGAGTATACCAGGATATGGGTAAAAGGATACAAGCTTTAGCGGTACATACAGAATAAAGATTATATAACGGAGATTATTAATTTTGCAAAAAATAAATAAATTTAAAATAGTGATAACAGATTTACAATCTAAATTATCGATTTTGTTGTATAATTTTGTCTATAACGTGATTAACGAAATTCGTTTAGTTGATTAAACCGGTGAAAACCGGTTTTGCTTGTCCCTCAAACCACCCGAGCTCTTCACTCGTCCATCAACCTCTAGATGAACGAGTAATGAGTTACCGAATGATAGAATGCAATCTCGGCGTTGTGGTTAAAAGTGCATACAATTTCAAATATATAAGGATACTTATGTTAAGGATATAAGAACTACTTTCCTTTGGCTCATTTCAAATTTATTGATCATACGAAAAGTTAATGAATGCCTTTACTAATGGAATGCTAATCGACAGTTTTATATATAAAAGTGTTCAATTAAAATTTTAATGGTAATGAATGAACTTGTGTTATCATCAGAATTATTCATGATTTATTTATAACATTTATAAGAAATTACTTTTTAAAATTTCTTAAGTTAATTATTTATTTTAATGAACGGCTTGTTTGTAATTCTTGATATTATTTTTATTATATAATATAATTGTTTTGGTTTGCTTATACTACAAAATTCGTATTCTCTGACGCTGAAAAATATTATATAATAAGTTGCTGTTTTTTGTGACTATATTATAAAAAAACGTTCATACCCGTATGTTTGTATTTGCATATCTACATATATATAAACTTGTAAAAGCATTTTTTTTCTCATGTATTGAGCTATGACCGAACTCGTAGAACAAAAGATGTTGCTTATGGTGTTAGCTATCTATTCCTGCGAGGTTGCTGTGTCGTTACAAATAGCCCTGTATATCGATGTCGTTTTAAAAATAAAATTTGAACTTAGGTCATAAATCTCACCGCTTTCGGAGGTCAATTATTTTGAATGTACCACTATAATTTGGACTTACAAAAGTTGGACAGCTTATATTTTCAAAAATTGAAAATTCAGATTTCAGCACATCCATTCTTATCGGAGACTTGTGCCTAGCCACAGGTAAAAATTCTATTTTCTCACTCTTATAATAAAACGGCATGACTGAAGAGAATTCAGTTCGGAAGATCTTTATGAGATTTTGGAGGCACAGGGGAGTAAAAACATTGCATCCCAACTACCATTTATTAATGAAAAAGTCCCATAGCATTTGTTCGGTTTGACCCGTGTTTCCTCGAAATCCTAGAAATCGAAACCTGCAGCCCTTAGGATTTTGACCGGCGCGGCAGATTTAAAAATTATACAATAAAAATGACCATAACAAGCTGTATTTTCAATATCATAACCAATCAACGATTTTTGAATACATCTGCTTAAATGAATAATAATATAATATAATAATATCCTAGGACACAAGGCCATCTGATCCCAAGCTAAGCAGAGCTTGTATTCTGGAAATCAGACAACTGATATACTACAAATACTACTTTTCTTTTGTAAATATATACTTATACTAGCTGCCCGTCCCGACTTCGTACGGGTAAAATAAGGATTTTATCCCGTGCATTTTTTAATCAATAAGATATAAACATTCGCCCAAACAGTACAGTGTATGTGTGTTCGGTACAGGGCAATAATAATAATAATAATAATGCATAAAGTAAAGTACAACATGCTCTACATATTTTTTCATTTATTGGAACAAAGTTCTTTTACTACTGCAAAGTAGAATGACCTGGCAGAAATAGTCATGTAACAAAAAAGCGTTGTCCTCCAAGCGACCTTTCCCCTCTTTTTTTCTTACTGATTCTTGCTATTCTAGCGGTTGTATGTGTATGTATAAGTGTGCAAATTTTCAGATTTGACAAAAAGGATTGCGTGCGGCCAGTGAGATAACCTCAATTCTATACAAATGTAAATATAATTTGAACTCTTTTTTTAACTTATAATTCGCTATTTTATATTTAATTTTGAATAAATTACTATTTTCCTAAACTATTAAATGAAATTTATGAATTTTAATTCTTACTTTACATTTTTGCATCGAAAACATAATAAAAATAACATAAAATATACACATGTGAAAGAGAGAGTTGATTAAGAAGGGCAACGCTTTTTGCTGTGATAAAAAAGTAAGAACAATATTCTCCTTTTTTTTTCGCTGGGAAAATGCATTTACGCGTTTCCTCCACATGAAGTGGGGGCTATGTGGGGCTCACCAGCGCTAAAGGTGCCGAAAACCCACTAAAAAACGCCCCACGCCCTGGGGTTCCCGGATCCCCCTTAGTCCTAGTGGCTGTTAAGGTGCGCATAGCGCCTACGCCTTCTCTCCGGCCTCCTTTTCGGATCGAATCAGCGGAGGTATTTTCCTCGCGTTGCCGCTCCTTGGCCTCCTTTTGCGATATGATACTCTCGCAGAAAGAGACCATTTCCAACCAGCACCATGCGTGCTGAATGCATGGTGCTGGTTGCAGCATGGCGTTAATCACGCTCGGCAGCGAGATATCTCCACCGACTATCACCGCCAGGGTATGCCTCTGATGCCCCACGCAGCACACTCCGAAGAATAATTTCCTCCTGACCGATTTCGACCGCGATAGCCAATCTCAAGAAAGATTTGCCAACTACGCAGGACGGATTATAGTGCAAAAGTGTGAGCATAAACACAGGTGCACTCTCATAAACCGGACGGTAAACCGACGCGCACGTTAAAAGTTCAGGTAAGAGGCAGGACCAACGGCTTTACGTGACTTTCGTGGCACGGGAGTGTGACAAATATACAGAAATATAATCATTAAAAATCTACATTTTAAAACACGTTTTAAGTTAAAAAAAATATCGCACAGAACTTCGTTCCTCCCGGGGATACCCCGATCGCACATTATTTATTATATTTTTAGGTTCTGTCTACGGTTTCTATGTACTCATGCTCATCGTACAATAGTCCCACACTATGATATCCTTATTGAAAGAAAGAAAATCCTTATTGATTATTATAGACCTTTTTGAAAAAGTAAGCCCGTTATTTGTTTTTTTTTTAGTATAATAGGTATGCATGTCTATAAGTACACACATATTTTTGTTGTTTAACTTACCTCTCACAATATTTTTCCTTAAGAATAATACAGTACTCTTAATATTAATGATAAATAATAATAATAATTACAGCACTGCAAATTTATAATAAATTTAGTTGAGAATTATAAGGAAATTATAAAATGATAATTGTAAACGTCACTACTGCGATCGATGTACAAACAATAATAATGGCCGAAATTTTTATCAATTGATACCAATAGTCCCCTGAAGGGGATAATTGATCAAGTGTTAATTGATCCAGTTATCGACCGAGGTTGAAAATGATTGAATTATAATATCACTATTAAAAATAGGGGTTGATGGTAGAAGAGTGAAAATTTAGGATTGTATGTATTTTTTAATGCCACATAATAAGAAAATAAAAGAATTTGTCCAAAAATGAAAACATTTTTTTTTGGGGTGAGCCACCCTTAATACTTAGGGGTATAAAAATTAATTATAAACCTATTCTCAGACCTATAGAGTATACATATAAAATTTCATCAAAATCGGTCAAGCCGTTTCGGAGGAGTATAAACACTAAAACTGTGACACGAGATTTTTATATATATAGATAGATAATTACACCCAGACTCAGGACAAACAGACATGTTCATGTACACAAATGTCTTTCCTGGGTGGGAATCGAACCCACGACCTGCGGCGCGAAAGGCAAGCATCTAACAATCACGCCAACCGGCTCGTCAAATATTCGGTTCATACTTTTTATGAACATTATTTTCGTTATATTGTACCATGTCATGTTAACAGTACACAGAAATACACTTTTGGAACATAAAGGAATACCCCTTATATATTGGAAATGCTTCATGCATTCTCAAATACGAATTCGTCTTAAATTTTCCAAGATATATTCTATTTTGTTCGATAAAGGGAAGCCGAGTACGATAATCTATTTTCGTGTATGCACATAGACTTCAACTGCATCGTTGGTCTCGTAGCTAGCTCTAAGACTACTTACCCGTGGCCAGAGGTTCATATCCTGGTTGAACCAGAAAAACATGATTCATGCATTACAAAAAAACCTAAAGAAAGTGATCATGTGTGAGTGCGCTGTAAACCCACTTAAAACTAGCGGTCCCACCTCCGCCTGTTATGAAGCGTCACGGTATCGCTAAAGTTTAAGATCCATATTAGTTAAAGTTCAAGTCTAAGGTATATCTTTCTGGACAGCTGGTAGGTTCCTATGACTCGTAGGTCTAATACCTAGATACTTTTAGGTTGCAGATCCCAAGGTTTTAGGTTAAAATCCAAGCCCATAAAAAACTAATTGCTTTTTTTTTGTGAAAAATTCTCAGTACCATCCCGGAGAATGGAAGTAAGAAGTGTGTACGTCCTTTGCTTCGTAAAGCACGTTAAGCCGTTACTCACATAGAAAGTGCATCTGTCTTTGCGCGCATATTTGTGCACTGCAATATATCCTGCGCAGTTGGCTAATGAATATGTCTTGAAAAATCTTGTCGTGTTTGAAATCGGCCACGAGGACATCATTAGGTTCGTTGCTGAATAAAGATTTTTATTTTGAAAATTCTGCCCTGTCATCGAAATGATCACTCATATTTTTTGCTGTTTCTTTTTTTTAAATCTTGCTGGATGGGCAGGGTAAAGGTGCGAATAGCGCCGACACCTTCTCGTCATTCTTCTTCATCGGTGCGGGTTAGCCAAGGCTCTGCTCGCGATTACGCTTAACAGCCTCATTCTCCGACTAAGCCTTTTCGAAATTTTTGTTTCCAGGACCATGTTTTAGTTCTTATAGAATTTAAGATTTCTAATTCCATCTAAAATCTTATATCATGTGCCATTTTCCCAGAAATTGCAACATACATGCTGTTAACACCAGGAAAAAGTATAAACTTACAACCAATATTACCAGATTACACAGGGTTAGTAAGTCTTTTATGGGACAATGTACAACTTTTACAACAGGATCCCAGAAAGCGTTCAAAAATATTCAATTGTGAAATTTAAAATAATTGTTAAGGAACGCTTGTGTACACAATAATGACTTTTTAGATGATTGCACACCTTGGGAACGAAATGATCGCCTCCAGGGTATTTAAAATAACAAAATATTATTCTGTTATTGTATAAATTGCCTGTATTGTAACGATGAGATATAAAAACAAAAACCCCGCTGAGTTTCTTTCGCCGGTTTTTCTAAGGTCTGAGATGTTTATTTCCGACCCGGTGGTAGATTTATGACAATCAATAAGTAAGTGTAACGCTTGAATATTGAATAAAGATTTTTGACTTTGACTTTGCCAATTCCTTAATTAGAATATTTAAAAGTTTCGTTATTGAATTTATATTAACAATATTATAAAACAAAAGGAAAATCCCAGGTCGGGCCAATAAATAGTTATTGGGTTTTTCTGTCATAAAATTCTCAGTTGCAGCCCGGAGTCTGGAAGTTGGAAGTGTGTACACTCCCGTTCCTCGGAAAGCACGTTAAACCGTTGGTCCTGCGCCTGAACTCTTTCCGGTCGTGTCGGATTGCCGTCCCATTGGATTATGAGAGCTAAGGAAAAGAGAGTGCACCTGTGTTGGGGCACACGCTTGTGCACTATAATATCTCCTGCGCAGTTGGCTAATCTCTCTTGAGATTACATGTTACATGGAAATCAAAAAATATATATTTAAACTATTATTATAAGTGAGGAAGTAACTCTATCTACCTGTCTATCTGTTACGCTTTCATGGCTAAACCACTGAATCAATTTTAATGAAATTCGAGGCCAAAGGAACGACAAAGACATTTTTTACCTTGCACCTCCTCCCAACTACGAGGGCGAAGCCGCGGTCGAGAACTAGTATGCAATAAAATAAAAACAAACACAGCATTTCAATATCCCTAAAAGAGATAACCACTTATATTGAAATAAGAAAGCTCAAAAAAGATTCTCAATGGCTTCCATGACGATTTACAACTTTGTGTTTTTTAATTATGTCGTTTTGTGAATTTTAATTGCTTTTATAAACACTCGTAAAAATTCCTTGAAAAGACGTGGCGCGTGCTTTAAGGGTGATTTAGTAACACTGGGTAATTGATAGGCTGGGAAAGAGGAATGATAATTTAGGCTTTACCTTCTACTTCGTAATTATTATTATTATTTTTTATTGAATAGGTAAGCAGACGAGCATATGAGCCACCTGATAGTACGTGGTTACCAACACTCATAGACAATGGCATTGTAAGAAATGTTAACCATCGGTTACATTGCCAATATGCCACCAACCTCGGGAACTAAGATGTTATGTCCCTTGTGCCTGTAATTACACTGGCTTACTCACCTTTCAAACCGGAATACAACAATACAAAGTACTACTGTCTTGCGGTAGATTATCTGATGAGTGGGTGGTACCTACCCAGACGAGCTTGCACAAAGCTTTACCACCGACATTTGTGAACATAAATATGTTTTCTGACTTCATAGGTTTATATTATTAACCCATAGTTAATATCGAAACTGTGGTGCTATCGTTGATTTAAACTATTGAATTTTAGACGAGAGTAATAGTATAAAATTTGTTTTTATCGGAACGTCAAACTGACAGCCACATCGTTGTTGGACGTCATCAACGAGCCGCCGTAAAATTTAATTACGTTTGAATTATAATATAATTTGAATTATTATAATAATATACGATTGAATTATAATATCTCTACGCATACGCTGATTAATAATATATAGCGTGATCGAGGAAATCGTTAAACAATATATATTTAGTGATGAATTATATACTATTTTCAATATTTACCTAAGTTAATATTTTTTTTCAAATATACTAAAATATATAAATATAATCTATATTTAATAATGATTTTGACTTTGATTTTCAGAAATAGATAACTTGAGATAACTTGAGAGCTTAGATCGTTTCGTTCCTACGCAGGGCGGGCACCAAGTAAGCTATAAATCACAGAAACTACTCTCGAACTACTGTCAAAGTAATTTCCTTCCCGCTGATCGGTTCAATTTAAAATCCTTTATCGCCTTGACTTCGAACATGTATGAACTTAAAAGATTTATCATTATTTGTTTTTTTCAATATACCACGTGGTCATAAAAACAAAAGTCTTTGAAGTATAAAAAAAACTACTTTTACACGTAGTCTTACTGGCCTACGGGCCCAGTCTGGTCTTTGATTAAAAATTCCATACAGCGTAGCTTCCATATAAACCCTTTAGACGAAAAATCCTTTGTGTACACTGCACATTCTTTTGTTCGGCTGTAGCACCTGAGACTTTTAATATATAAAAGTAATAATTCAAAGTGTTAATTTGGTCTTTCGTTTTTAAAATCTTAAGCAAATGTACAAAACCTTTTTAAGCAATTAAATCTATAGATAATTTTTCTTCTAATCAAATTTTAAATAAAAATATTTCTATACCGTAGCTAGATAAATAGACTAGCATAACCGATTGGCTTCAAGGTTAGAATAATTGAACCTTAACCGCCGATTGCGGGTTCAAACCCGGGCAAGTACCAGACTTTTCAGATGCTTAATTTGTGGTTATCAATCATCTTCGCACTAAAGGAACACTTAATGAGGAAATTATTATTTATAGTAAACATGTCACGTGCATAGTGACAGGTAGTTACTAACGAAAGCAACCACAGTCTGTGGTAGAAATGGCGAATTAAATTCGGCAAGTTTTTATATTCAGCTGACACGTTTTATTTTTTATTACATAATCAAGAGGCAAATTTTATAATCCAGAAATGTGTTCTTCTCAGAATCCGCTTACTCTTCATCTCTTAGCAAACGTATTACATTTCTTTAATAATATATTTTGACGTTTCTGGAATACTGTTGGAATAAAACCTTATATTATATCCCATGAAAGAAATACTGACCTTTCATCATTAAGTAAGATTCTTAATTTAATAACTTCATGGTAAGTGGTTGAACTTCTTTCATCACCAATGCAATATATTTTTGTTTGGCGGTAGAGTAAATGGTAAATGGGTGGTTTCCACTTTCCACCTCATAAATGGGTGGTTCTTACTCGCTTATAGACAGTGTTTGTGTTGTCGAATTGTATACAACGCATGCTAGTTATAAAGAATGTTTCCCTTCAATATCAAACACGAGATTAATTAGAAGCGCTTATTAGAGACATAAATCTCAGTTGTGTTTGAACAGGCTTAAGCCAGCGACCTTCATTTCGACTCTTATATGATATTCATTTCACTCGATTTATATCGGCAAAAAGAGTTTTTTAGAAAATAAATTCAGCGCAATAAGCAATTAAATTTAGCTAGATGAATACATGTTTTGAAACTACATAAGAGAGCAAATATTATATGAAAATGTTTACGCGTTTCCATCGTATGCATTTCACTGAAGGTATTGCTAGGTATCGATCCATTAATATAGGTATTGGAAGCAGGTCAAGTTCGGTGCATATATCGTCAATAATTATAATACTTATCTGGAAGTTCAATATCTCATATAGAACCATCAATGTCATCGTCGTAATCATAATTGTTTACCCGTATTGCATCCTTCTTTTGGACGTTGTTTTTTTAAACTGGTTTAAGACATTTATTTCTTAAAAAAGAATACAATTCACAAGAATACAATTTTTGTCGTCGAAAGTTAAAAAATTAAAATTCGTTCCATATTCTCGTGAAATTCTACTCTACATAATAGAATTACTTCTAATAAAAGGAAAGTGAAGCTAATCCGAGCTTGCAGTCAGTCATAATGAAGTATTAAATGACGGAACGAGGTACGGCGAGTATTATTTAAAATGTCTCCGTCCCTTTGTTCTGCAGAACGGTGAAGTTGTGAAGATAACGAATCGTACAGACGGACCCGATGGTTGAGTGAACAGCGATAAATTAATGTACCATTCTCAAAATTCTTTTTTTAAATTTTAATCTCTTCGCACGAATAACATTTCAATAACACAATTAACCTGCTAAAACGTATTATAAACTTTATATCTAACCAGAGGAATAAATCTTCAGACAGGATGTGCAATAACCGTTTCGAGCGTAAATAACAATTATTTATATTTCTCTCTCTAGAGAACACTAAATGATACAGTAACAAATAATGGTAATATTGATTGAAATCTAGGTATTTCAGTTATAAATACGATGAACCACTGACATTTAATTTAGGGAAAATGCTGATTTAACCTAATGCGAAACCTTTAAAGTCTGAAAAGGTCAAACGCTAATCACACAAAGACATAAAACACACATATAACAAGATATAACACAAGAGTTTAACAGAAGCATAAAGTAACATACAATTATACATACGTGTTCCATAGGTATTATTCCATTTTTAATCTTATTTCAAGAGAAATAGTCGCTACATCTTTTAACTTAAGAATTTTTAGGACGCTTAATTGACGATTTTTTTACCAATAACTTAATTGTCATTGTAATTCAGTTCTGGGGGTCGGTCCTTTATGAATTGAATCGTGCCGGACCGTTTATGAAGCTAATGAGAAATTTATACTGGAAAGAAATCGTAAGGAAAAATTAAGTTCACTACGAATATTTTTCTTTTTAATGTTAATTCTTTTATATTCAGTTTCTAAAATAAGACTTTTTTATAATATATAGTGATTACTCTTTATCTATATAATACTTATTGCCAACACAAAAATAACATAAGAGTAATAGGAAAAAATCAAACAAGAAATGGTGCGCAAAGGCGGTCTTATCGCGATCTCTCACAGACGACCTTTGGTGTTTGTTTTGTAAGAGAACAGGTAAGAGCATTTAAATATAAAAAGGACATACTAAATATTAATATACATATATATATATATATAAATATTATATATATATATATATATACATATATATGTGTGTGTGGTCAGTGGTGGTCGGATAATTAGAAACACTACCAACGGTCCTTAACAATATGTGAGATACTTCACCGCAATCGTTTTTATTTTGAAATTAAACAATAAATAGGACAACAATATGTTCAACGATTTATCATTTATTAGAAAAACAATATAAATCCCATTACACAAGTGCAATTTCAATATTACATTACGGACAAACATTTAAATCAGTTTTAAGGTATGAACAATAATGGTCAACTAATTAATTAATTATTAGAGATTAGCCAACTGCGCAGGAGATATTATACTGCACAAGTGTGTGCGCAAACACAAGTGCACTCTCTATTCCCTAGCTCTCATGATCCGATGCGCCGGCAATCCGACACAACCGGAAAGAGTTCTGGCGCAGGACTAACGTGCTTTCCGAGGTACGGGAGTGTACACACTTCCAACTTCCAGACTCCGGGCTGCTACTGAAAATTTTCTGATAGAAAAACCCAATAACTTTTTATTGGCCCGTTCTGGGGATTGAACCCAGGACCAGAGTCTGCGCGCTTATATCTAGCCACTAGACCAACGACGGAGTCAAGTTTACACATATCCTACTTGGAAATCAACAAATACTAACTCTACTTGAAATTTTAGAATTAAATATATAAATAATATAGACTATCGTGGCAGGAATGATTTATTGACTTTCCGAAGTTGTACGCTGGATGTTATAATTTAGTCAGTTTAGAATTTTAATGTTTTTTTTTTATTTGACATTCAATAATTACTTTTAGTTCTATATATTAAAATTTAATATATTCGATCATTTTTAACTAAAATAAGAAAGTACATTTTTATTTACGCCTATAATAACGCAGTCTTTTCCGAGTGATTACCATAAAACCGGCCAAGTGCGAGTCGGACTCGCGCGCGAAGGGTTCCGTACCATTATCTATAAAAACGGCAAAAATATCATGTCTGTTGTATGGGAGCCCCACTTAAATATATATTTTATTCTGTTTTTATGTATTTGTTGTTATAGCGGCAACAGAAATACATCATCTGTGAAAATCTCAACTATCTAACTATCACGGTTCACGAGATACAGCCTGGTGACAGACGGAGGGACGGACGGACGGAGAGCGGAGTCATAGTAATAGGGTTTTACCCTTTGGGTACGGAACCCCAAAAACGGATATAATTGCTCAGTTTTCGTTGTAGTTTTTTGAGACCCAATTTACTTTTAATACGGTTGTCAAAAATGGCGCCTATTTCTTTGTATATCATAATAATTAGAACGACAATTTTCATTTTGAAAGTAAACCACATAGAATAGATAAATAGCCACCAAATTTTAAGTATATAGTAACCACAGCCGATAAACATTAGCGCACTAAGAAATATTAACCAATCTTTACACCGAAAATGTACCAACCAACAGGAACTTATACTGCTATTTGGCGGGAAAAATAATACTACATAGTATGTGAGTGTTGTCAACGTTGATGGTTTAAAAACCACTCAAGCCACGGAATAAGATTCTTGATATATACTTAAATCAAATATTTACAAGTGCGCTCCAGCATTCGAACTAGTAAAAGAGAAACCGCAAATTCGAATCATATTTTATGCATAGACTTTTACGAGTTATTTTGCTAGTCGTTCAAATATTCCTTTTAGACATAATTAAATTTTAAATAAATCCTATGTTCCATATTTGAATTTCATAACGCGTAACGAATAATATTAATCATAAATATATCAATAATGTTGTATAACAAATGATTTTACGTTATAATAGATTTTATTTAAAATTGCCATTTATTTAAAATAATAGAGTTCAATTTTGCGTAACATTATCTACAATTTGAATGGTGATTTTCACAATTATACAAGAATAAAGATATAAATGTACTAATTTATTTAAGTTCTAGTACGATCTGTTCATGTAATAATAATATAATAGCTCGTAAATGTACCAACTTGTGATCATCAAAGGCTTAAGCCAACGATCCAGTTCACTAAATAGATACATACACACACACCCATAGACACACACATACACATACAAATAAGAATATAATATAATTCGAACAAATTGTGAAGTGATCATAAACTACGTATTAAATTTTCAGATAAGAATTATTACGCTTGCGATTTATAAATATACAGACTCATGGCTATAAATATGCTAATGAAATATGTAAACTGATTTATAGTCGCTCGGAAACTAATTCAGTGCTGTTACAAAATTATTGTATATATACGCTCTTTGATACGGTCATGATATCAAAAATATAAATTACGAAAAAGTAAACGTTATTTGTACAAGCTGTCAGTCTGAGCCACGAGTAAAATTCATACAAAGTTGAAATTACCAGGAATCCTTTCTTAGCGGATCTTCCTCTCTTTCTTCCTTCAGTCGTTCTCTCAATTCTGAACACCATAGTCCTAGTGTTGCAGGCTCCATTTGTTTCCATGGATTTCTATCGGTGGCCATCTTAATAGATGCTTATCTTATAAAATAAACCTGAATTTGAAAATTTAGCTTTTTAGAATCAGTATTTTTGATACTGAGTCAGAACAAACGATTTTATATGTTATATCCCATGTGCCTGTAATTACACTGGCTCACTCACCCTTCAAAACCGAAACACAACAATAGTAAGTACTGCTGTTTTGCGGTAGAATATCTGATGATTGGGCGGTACCTAGCCAGACAAGCTTGAATAAAGATCTACGACCAAGTAAAATATGCTACGGAAATAGCTATCTAGGTTAAAATATTATAGTGAATGTGTACGCGAACCTAGTTTGCAAAATCTGTTCCATCACTCTAATATTCCGAGAGGACGGCAATCCGACGAGATGAAAGAGAGGTCAGGCGCCGTCAAACAATACCACTATACTCGCAACTTCGAGGTGTTATTGAGAATTTTATAACAGAAATATTTAAAAGCTCCTTACCGACTCGACCTGGGATTCGAATCCTTATGATTTCTAGCCGAATAGACTTCGAGCAGCTTCAAATACGCATAGTGTTGTCGTTTGCACGAATGCGCCTCTAAATTGAAAACAATTTCCTTTGCAGCAAAATTGCACGCTAACTTGTTAGACTTTTGCTTCGTTCCAGAATTTTATTTGTATTTGTTTATTTTACTTTTTAAATAAATCGTTGGCTAATATAGCGAATGCGATTCCTGTCCTGTTCTGTTGTCCTGGGCTCGAATCATAAATAATACTGAATTTACCGCAACCCAATAAAAAATACTGAATTTACAAAAAACTTATAGCTTAAAACTAAATGCATTGCCTACAAAGGAGAATACCTCATTCAATGATAATGAAGATAAAAAGGAGCTTATACAATTAAAATTAGCACATTTACAAGTTTTACAATATTATGCAAATTGAAAAGTTACAAAAAAATTATAATAAAAAAAAAGACTGCAAAAAAATTTGACTTACGGAACTTAGATGAAGAGCCACCAAATGGATCCAGGGAGGCACTGTGCTCGTTTAAGATTTTACAAAAACATGCCACAGGTGAGTTACTTCCTAAAACGGGTTTACGAAAAGGTCTTACTAATGGGGCTATCGGGTTTCATGGGAACATTTCATTTTAATCTAGAAACTAGAAAAGAATTATCATATAAACTATTTATAGTTTTATATAAAAACGTTGAATCTAGCATGTCACGTCGTTGACTTAAGGAAAGAATTTTGAAGTACTTTAGCCTTTCATTGTAGGCAGGAAGTCATTTGGCTTTACCTTGAGAAAATGTAAGATGGTATAGAAAACGTTTTTGAATTGTCTGTAGTCTTAAGCAGTGAGTCGCGTAATGTGGCCTCCAAACAACACTTGCATATTCCAAAATGCTCCTGACAAAACTGTTGAACAATGTAATCTCAGTTTTTGGATTTCGAAACAAATTACCGTTTTTGATAACGAAACCTAACATTTTAGATGCCCTGCTAATTATGTTATCCATATGTGGTATACAAGTTAATTTTTTATCAAAGACCACCCCAAGATCTTTAGTCGTATCCACAGAATTGCTATGAGTGCTAGCTATATTATAATGCGTACTAATCTCATTATAATTTCTAGTGAATGATATCCATGAACATTTATCTGGGTTGATTTTCATACCATTATTTTGATACCAGTTATACAATTGTGTTAAATCATCTTGTAAAAGGATCGTATCATTTGAATCTAGAATATTTAAGAGAACTAGATAAGTCGTCTATGAATATATAGAATAGTAACGGGTCTTTTTCTAAATTTTTTTTTTTTTATCTGATGATAAGTGGTCGACAACGCCGATAGACATTGGCAATGTGAGCATTTTGGAACTCCAGATTTTACTTCGCATTAGCTAGATTCAAAACCGACTGGCGACAACATAAAAATGTCTCTTAGTAAGATAAATTTCAAACGATCCTAACAGTGGCCCCGTGAGACCACATACGGACAGTTTAAAAATAAGAGCAGAAAATGGCACCATGTCATAAGCCTTACTTAGGTCAATATAAATAATATCTACTCTTTTATTTCTATCAACAGATTCAAATCAAATTTCTGAGAAATTTACTAAGTTCGTACATGTAGACCGTCCAGCAACAAAGCCATACTGATGATTACTGAACAAGCATCTAACATGATTGTAAATATATGGATAAATTAATGACTCAAACACTTTTCCAAATATCGAGACAATTGAAATGGGCCTATAATTATTTTTCTCACCACTTTTGAAAATGAAAATGGGAACTACTTTTGCAGAGTCCATTTTGAAGGAAATATCCCTAATCATAGCGGAGTGTTGCATATAATTGTGAGGGGCAGAGCAAGATTTGATGAGCATTTTACTTTGTAAATTGGGGAAATGTTATCAGGTCTTTTATTGCTATCCAAACACTTTATTTTTCTTAGAACGTCGGATTCATTCAATTAAATTATCGCTAAACTGCTATCGATTCTACTATCCAGTTTTAAGGATATTGATAATACCCTTAGCTGGACTCGCCATGTGAATGAAATCAGCAGGAAAGTGTTTGCAGCTCTGAAGTCTCTGCTTCGTCTTCGACATTTTCTTCCAATTCCTACCAAAATTATGCTCGCACAGACTCTACTCCTTATGGAGCTTCGGGCAGCACTTTGTCCAACTGGGCCCGAAGCTCATCAACACTGCTGCTGCCTTGGGCCGCCTCCTACCCAACGTGGGAGGGCCGGAATCACCATGCCGGCGTCTATACGCCGGTGTGGTGCGCTCCATGGCGCTGTACGGTGCACCTATTTGGGTGGACGCTCTCACCGCTCAGAACAAGGCCCTTTTGCGGAGACCACAGAGGGTCATAGTGGTGAGGGCGATACGTGGTTACCGTACGGTGTCATGGACGGCAGCTACACTTCTTGCGGGCGATCCGCCCTGGGAACTCCAGGCGGAGGTGCTCGCAGAAGTGTACCGGTTTCGGGTGGAAGCCAGAGCGAGTGGCGGCCGTCCAGGATCCGCGGAGGTGGGACGAATCAGGGCTCTAGCCCAGCAAGCCCTGATTCGTAGATGGGAGGAGGACCTGAGGTCCCCATCAGCAGGTCTAGCGACAGTGGAGGCGATTCGGCCCCACTTGAGTCGCTGGTTAAGGAAAAGTGGCACACTTACGTATAGGCTGACGCAGGTGCTTACCGGACATGGCTGTTTCGGTAAGTACCTGCACAAGATAGCAAGGCAGGAGGTATCACCCTCCTGCCACGAGTGTGGTGCGCCGCTGGTTTTTTAGTGGGTAGTCCGGCGCCTTCAGTGCCGGTGAGCCCCACATACCCCCCCACTTCATGTGGGGGAAACGCGTAAACGCGTTTTTCCAGCGAAAAAAAAAAAAGACTCTACTCCTTCCTATTCTTGATTACGCTGACACAAGCTTTGTCGACTTAACCGAAAACCAATTAAATAAGCTTGAGCGACTTCAAAATACTTTTAGTCGGTTTATATATGGATTACGCAAATATGACCACGTTTCACAATTTCGTTCTCATCTTAATTGGTTACCCATCCGACTTCGCCGGAATATGCACATCCTTTCTATTCTATACTGTATATTGTTTCACCCTGTTACTCCCCCTTACTTGAAGGAGATTTTTTTAATTTTAGGGAAACCTGGAGAAGTTCTCCGTTCTTCGATGAAATTGATTTTAAGGGTGCCCGATCACAAGTCAGTCTTTTAAAATAATTATTTTACAGTACAAGCTATTAAACTCTGGAACGACCTCCCTTTAAATATTTGGGAGGCCAAATCCATAAATATTTTTAAAAAACTTGTAAAAGATCACTTTTTGTCTCAAGTACCTTATCACCAATAATTTTCTTTTAGTTTTATTCTTTTTTTAGATTATTTTTCTTTCTTGTCTCGTGTTGTTTGAGGACTTATCGTTTTTAGTATCGTATTTATTTTATATATTTATATTACTGCACCACCTACCTCATATCCTATGGGTTATTCCTTACACCGTTGATTGCCTGGAAGAGATTTTGGCGACCTTATCGCTATGTAGCGATAAGGTCGCCAAAATTGTATGCTACGTTTATATAGGCCGTCCAAGTTATTGTAAAGAAAAAATTGTTGTGGTGTACAATAAAGTATAAATAAATATTATCAATAGGAAGGTACTTTATTTTCTTCATATTAAACTGATGAGAATTGTGACGCAAATAAATCACAAATTCTTGGACCATCACTCACTATAATTTCATTTCGCCTCATAGTTGCTGGATAAGTGCTAGCTTTGTTGTTTTGCTTTTTTTATATACAACTTAAAATACTTAGTATCAGATTTAATTTTATCTTTTGCAAATTTATGATACGAATTATAGCACTCCAGTGGTAGCTTGTCGCATCTTTTCTCTGAAATGGACAGTGACATCCATAGGACTTTTATATTTTTTTTATTCCTGTAAAAAGAGTTTTGTTGATCCACACTTAAAAGTATTTTACCTGTTATTTTAGGCGTATGAATATACGCAACAATAACATTCAATACATACTCTGGCTTCGTGTACGTACCAAGCTTTATACGAACCTTTTTAAGAGCGTATAGGGAGTAGTTTTAATACAAAAATTTGCAATATTATGTAGTACACAGATTGATTCTTAGTTGCTTAATAGATTAGCATTAACATTCAAGACTCAGAAGGTCAATGTTAGCTATTACGAATTTGTGTACACGAGACCTTGCGTGTGTAACAAGGATCGATAGCATCAAAATCGGGGATTGCATGCCTCTGAAACTTATCGAAGGTCGATTCGGCAGTGTTTCATAGTTTGACATAAATGGGGAGCGCGTGTATAACGTACCGTCTATAAGTGGATAATACCATAAGTTCTCCTTAAGTTGACGCAATTATTCTGTCGAATATTTTAGTTAGAACATAAGAAAAAAAACAAAACATGGTTGAAGGGCATGGTGCAAAACCCGTCTGTGTAGGTATCATCCAGTGCAGTATTCGGATTGGAGTGACAGTTGAATCTTATAACGATCTCTCCTTCGCTCCAAGTTCGACGAAGCTTGCCAGCCTTCAAGTTGACAAACTTTTTGAATATTTATTGGTCGAAAAGACTTATTTCTTCGCCTTTTATTTCAGTTTTGATGTAAAAAAAGACATCGAAATCAATATTATATTAAACACAAATTATTCTATTTACAACATACCAAACGCCCCGCGTCTTGTTTTCTTATTCGTTTTTTCGAACATCGCGTCACATCTCCGAGTACTGTCACTAATAACAAATCATACACAGTATATTTTATAAAAGAATATATATATTTATTTTAATAAAGATTAATATAGTATGACAAATTAAAATAAAACTCGGTTCATTACTTTATAAAGAACAAAGTTTTATTGAAAAGAAATTAAGATTATTTTTTATAATTTTGACAAATTCAAGCGTCTGCCCCAACATTCATCTCTCCGACTAGGTTGACATAATAAGCAATTTCTCAAAAACAGTACATCATGTAAACATACTCATAATCTATCCTACTCAATCGTAAGGGATAATTCGTTGCACGAATCCAAAATAACCTACCTATTTAAATATTTCATGAAAATCTTTATTTTAATATGTAAATATTAGTAGCATCATTCATAAAGTATAAAAATTAAATAAATTATTTTTAAATTTTTTATTCCAACGGTACGTGATACGAAATTGGAACGTTGATACGAAGCGTTTCGTAAATCTCTCAAGACTTCTTTCTGTTACGGAACCAGATAAGAATCTTACACGCAATAACAAATGTTACTCTATATTGTAAACACTATGTATTCAAAGGAATGTAAGGATTAACATTCGCTTTAAATCAACAGCAAGTGAATGTGTTGAGGTATTTTCACTGAATTTGGTTGGTGGTAGGGCTTTGTGCAAGCTCGTCCGGGTAGGTACCACCCACTCATAAGATATTCTACCGCAAAACAGGAGTACTTGGTATTGTTGTGTTCCGGTTTGAAGGGTGAGTGAGCCAGTGTAATCACAGGCACAAGGGACATAACAACTTAGCTCCCAAGGTTGGTGGCGCATTGATGATGTAAGCGATGGTTAACATTTCTTACAATGCAATACCATAATACAATTGGCGATGGTGATCACTTACCATCAGGTGGCCCATATGCTCGTCCGCCTAACTATACAATAAAATAAAATAAAACACCAAATAATATATTTATATACATTAACAGTAACAGCCTGTAATGCGGGTTGGTGGAATACACATGCGACAGAATTTCATTAATATATCTTCTGATAATTTGTTAGATTTTATTTTCATACAAAAATAAGTATTAATTTAATTTCCTGCTTAAACTTGTATAAATCTATGCGCATCGCAAAGATCGACGCGTTGCGTCGTCCTTTCGTTTATGAATGAAATATAGACCTACAAATGTCACGACAGTACGTATTTATGTCCGAAGTCGTAGAACAAAAGTTGTTGCTTATGGTGTTAGCTATCTAGTCCTGCGAGGTTGCTGGGTCGTTACAAATAACCCTGTATATTAAGTCATAAAGGAATTCTCTACCAATCAACATTTACGATAATCAGAAATATATTAATGCGGTACTGTAACTATTAAAATAATATTCAAATAAATTACGCACAGTTATACATTATGTAGATAACATACAATTTCTAATGAGTACATATTTTTAAGTAAAAATTTAAGACGTATTTTCTGTTTTTATTCTGACTTATACATATGTAATTATTATAATATATTACGTACACGTAGTTGTAATAAATATTTATATGTATAATTTCGATCGGAAATTTTAGTCATCGATAATTCGGCTTACAATCAAACTATATTATAGTTTCACATTACATAAACTTTTCATTTAAATTCCCAAGAATATTGTAATTGATTAATTTGCGATGCGGGAGGTGTAGCGTCAGCGATATATTCTCTTTCACTTTGCATTTCTATGGTGACTAATCTCTGTTGAGATTGGCCGAAATCGGCCTGGAGGACATTATTATATTATAATGAAAAAATGGTTTCGCATATAAAGACCGACACAGATTAACTCGCACTTTTGTATGAGCTTCTGTGCGATGCGTGGCTGTTCCTGGTAATCACGCACAGCGGAAAGCCACCTTAACAAACAAATTATCAGAATAGCGTATTACCGTAAGTCGATTTTCAACATCCCACTGAAATATGAATGTTAAGTGAGTTACAGAGTAGTAGTGCAAACTCGATTAATGAAACGAAAATATATTCCTAAATGCACACACTTACCAATGCAATTATTTCAAGCTAAATATTTCAGATCAATGTAAAATCAACCTTATATCTTTAGCATAAAGACTAAAATAATAGAAAGCTAGGATCCTATACGAAATATATGATTTGATAACGAACGGTTGAACATGATTAAATGTTGGTTCATGATCTGTTAACTAATGGATCACAGTTGATGTGTGATAGTTGGATTCATAACGCATCGCTTGCCGTATATTTAATGAAATAATTTATTAAAATTACCTTAATTTAATAAAATTAATTAACTTTAAACTTATTACATTTTAATACTAGACAACAATTTGAAATTTAATTTAACTTCTTCTTCTATTTAGTTTTAATCGTTATGACGATTTAGAAGTAATTGTATTATGAAGTAAGTATTTATATTATATATTATGTGTGCAATTGTCTGCACTACACGAATCTTTTGGTTTTTTTTTACTTATAATTAATATTGTATCAGCGTTGAAGGAAAACGTAGTGAAGATTCATATGAGAGTCTTCCTCGACTTCTAATCTTTTTCCTCAAGAGGAGAACCTTAGCCAAGTTTAGGCGTTAGTTGTGACTTCACTACTTTGAAATAAAGGCAATTCAATTCTCTTTATTCATAATTACGTCTGAAATAATTTCAGCAAACTAGTACTGGAAACCACATCGACCACAGTTTCGAAACTTTCTTTTCTCGCTTTGATGAATACGTTTTATATAATACAAGAACTTTAGTAAAAGTTGATAAGTCTCTGTCGACTTTCGAAGTTACTTTGAAGAAAATTTTAACAACTGACGTCTTAACGCAATACTTTTTACAACTCGTATCATACATATTAAAGCGATAACTCAAGGATTTTTATACACAATTTATTTTGCAATAAAAGTTTATATCACTGCATTGCTAACTGTGAAAAGTATGTAATAATCTAGAGTCGACTAGTGATTTAATTATTATATATATACAAATATTTGATAGATAGATATATACATGGATTTAAACGTAAAAACTAGTGAGATCGAACCCGGATAAGCACCACTTCCTATTCACGCTTAATTTATGTTTATTTTTTATTATTTATTTCAAACATCCATATAAAAACTAAATTTATCTTATACCTACTCAATAAAAACTATACATAAGTCATATAATAATAACCCTTACGACCTTATTTATAAACGCTATTTAACGGGTGATTAGTTAAACGCTAGTTTCAACGAATTGTCATGATTATCATGTATCATGTGATCAACGGTGAAAGTAAATATCGTTAAAATATTTATAAATATTGGATACAATTTAAACCTTGTACGTCGTGGAATCAGTTCAGAGCCTCGCCTCAACAAGAGAATAGAACTTTGCCGTTAGACATCGTCAATGCGCCACCAACCCCGGGAACAAAGATGTCCCTTGTGTCTGTTGTTACAATGGCTCACTCATCCTTCAAATAATACTAAGTATTGCTGTTTAGGGGCAGAATATCTGATGAGTGGGTGATACCTACTTAAACGGGCTTGCCCAAAGCCCTACCACCTAGTGAACTAAGTTTACGCGTTGCCTCCACGTAAAATGGGGTGGTATATAGAACTCGTCAGCGCCAAGCATGCGCAGGAATATCTACTTAAAACCCACTCCATCTCTTCGGTGAACGAGAAGGGATCGCTTGCGCATACCGTTCCGACGCTTCGACGGTTGGCTCACCCCCGCTGACCACGAATACCCAACGGGATCCCGGGATAAAGCGACCACCTAGCCCCAGCGACACTTACCGTTTGCGGTAACGTTTTCATTTATTAAAGTGACAGTTACACACTTACTAATCTGTTTTATCTTTCTTTATTATAAGTTGACTTTATTGTTTTTAATCAGTTTATTGATCCAAATAATATATTCTTAGAAATGTCAATGGAAATAGGTTTCTTAAAAAGATTAATCAAAACCACTATACAACAATAAAGTAAACTTATATTGATATGTACAATGTACACACAAAAATAGAACAAAGGAATCAATAATAAACAGACAGAGCTATCGCTTACGACCGAATTGCAGAAGAATAATGCTTCGCGTACGTTACTCGCGCTGCTTTTATAGGGCGCTGACAATAAATCTACCCACGAATTTAATATTAAAAGTTGAACACCTAACAATATATATAAACAAATACAGTGACATTATTAACAAGTTCGAATCTAAAAACGAAGCTATTTAATCAAGAATTTAAAAATCCTTTCGTATATTTATTAATTAAAACATTAGTATAGCTACAGCAAATCTTAATCCACAATTCCATATATTGCGGTGTTGCCGTAATAGAAATTACTCCGCAAAGTGGCAATGTCCTGGTTCCGGAAGACGGCAGTTACCTATAAACCTGTTGATTGCTCCTTAATCGACTAACTCACTCCTAGTACACAAGCACGTTTATTTACAATATAATTTCACTTGTATGCCACACCTTACAAAGTAATCGTTATTTATATAATAAAATTACTAATACATAAGTATAGGAAATTGACGCCTTTATGCCTTTATGTCATAATTTAGAAATTATGACAATACTGGGGTGCTTTGAGGGTAAGGCCGACTCGTAAGACTCGACTATACTATTTTCGTAGTTGCTATGTATAAAATTCTATTTATTTTATTAACTTAATTATAAGCATTGCCTGGGCGTGAACCCGCAATCATAGCTTCAGATTCACGCGTTTAAACCACTGGACCACCGCTATTTAACACTTCCTATTCAATGAGAAACATAATATTCTCTTAAAAGTGCATACAATTTCAAATATATAAGGATACTTATGTTAAGGATATAAGAACTACTTTCCTTTGGCTCATTTCAAATTTATTGATCATACGAAAAGTTAATGAATGCCTTTACTAATGGAATGCTAATCGACAGTTTTATATATAAAAGTGTTCAATTAAAATTTTAATGGTAATGAATGAACTTGTGTTATCATCAGAATTATTCATGATTTATTTATAACATTTATAAGAAATTACTTTTTAAAATTTCTTAAGTTAATTATTTATTTTAATGAACGGCTTGTTTGTAATTCTTGATATTATTTTTATTATATAATATAATTGTTTTGGTTTGCTTATACTACAAAATTCGTATTCTCTGACGCTGAAAAATATTATATAATAAGTTGCTGTTTTTTGTGACTATATTATAAAAAAACGTTCATACCCGTATGTTTGTATTTGCATATCTACATATATATAAACTTGTAAAAGCATTTTTTTTCTCATGTATTGAGCTATGACCGAACTCGTAGAACAAAAGATGTTGCTTATGGTGTTAGCTATCTATTCCTGCGAGGTTGCTGTGTCGTTACAAATAGCCCTGTATATCGATGTCGTTTTAAAAATAAAATTTGAACTTAGGTCATAAATCTCACCGCTTTCGGAGGTCAATTATTTTGAATGTACCACTATAATTTGGACTTACAAAAGTTGGACAGCTTATATTTTCAAAAATTGAAAATTCAGATTTCAGCACATCCATTCTTATCGGAGACTTGTGCCTAGCCACAGGTAAAAATTCTATTTTCTCACTCTTATAATAAAACGGCATGACTGAAGAGAATTCAGTTCGGAAGATCTTTATGAGATTTTGGAGGCACAGGGGAGTAAAAACATTGCATCCCAACTACCATTTATTAATGAAAAAGTCCCATAGCATTTGTTCGGTTTGACCCGTGTTTCCTCGAAATCCTAGAAATCGAAACCTGCAGCCCTTAGGATTTTGACCGGCGCGGCAGATTTAAAAATTATACAATAAAAATGACCATAACAAGCTGTATTTTCAATATCATAACCAATCAACGATTTTTGAATACATCTGCTTAAATGAATAATAATATAATATAATAATATCCTAGGACACAAGGCCATCTGATCCCAAGCTAAGCAGAGCTTGTATTCTGGAAATCAGACAACTGATATACTACAAATACTACTTTTCTTTTGTAAATATATACTTATACTAGCTGCCCGTCCCGACTTCGTACGGGTAAAATAAGGATTTTATCCCGTGCATTTTTTAATCAATAAGATATAAACATTCGCCCAAACAGTACAGTGTATGTGTGTTCGGTACAGGGCAATAATAATAATAATAATAATGCATAAAGTAAAGTACAACATGCTCTACATATTTTTTCATTTATTGGAACAAAGTTCTTTTACTACTGCAAAGTAGAATGACCTGGCAGAAATAGTCATGTAACAAAAAAGCGTTGTCCTCCAAGCGACCTTTCCCCTCTTTTTTTCTTACTGATTCTTGCTATTCTAGCGGTTGTATGTGTATGTATAAGTGTGCAAATTTTCAGATTTGACAAAAAGGATTGCGTGCGGCCAGTGAGATAACCTCAATTCTATACAAATGTAAATATAATTTGAACTCTTTTTTTAACTTATAATTCGCTATTTTATATTTAATTTTGAATAAATTACTATTTTCCTAAACTATTAAATGAAATTTATGAATTTTAATTCTTACTTTACATTTTTGCATCGAAAACATAATAAAAATAACATAAAATATACACATGTGAAAGAGAGAGTTGATTAAGAAGGGCAACGCTTTTTGCTGTGATAAAAAAGTAAGAACAATATTCTCCTTTTTTTTTCGCTGGGAAAATGCATTTACGCGTTTCCTCCACATGAAGTGGGGGCTATGTGGGGCTCACCAGCGCTAAAGGTGCCGAAAACCCACTAAAAAACGCCCCACGCCCTGGGGTTCCCGGATCCCCCTTAGTCCTAGTGGCTGTTAAGGTGCGCATAGCGCCTACGCCTTCTCTCCGGCCTCCTTTTCGGATCGAATCAGCGGAGGTATTTTCCTCGCGTTGCCGCTCCTTGGCCTCCTTTTGCGATATGATACTCTCGCAGAAAGAGACCATTTCCAACCAGCACCATGCGTGCTGAATGCATGGTGCTGGTTGCAGCATGGCGTTAATCACGCTCGGCAGCGAGATATCTCCACCGACTATCACCGCCAGGGTATGCCTCTGATGCCCCACGCAGCACACTCCGAAGAATAATTTCCTCCTGACCGATTTCGACCGCGATAGCCAATCTCAAGAAAGATTTGCCAACTACGCAGGACGGATTATAGTGCAAAAGTGTGAGCATAAACACAGGTGCACTCTCATAAACCGGACGGTAAACCGACGCGCACGTTAAAAGTTCAGGTAAGAGGCAGGACCAACGGCTTTACGTGACTTTCGTGGCACGGGAGTGTGACAAATATACAGAAATATAATCATTAAAAATCTACATTTTAAAACACGTTTTAAGTTAAAAAAAATATCGCACAGAACTTCGTTCCTCCCGGGGATACCCCGATCGCACATTATTTATTATATTTTTAGGTTCTGTCTACGGTTTCTATGTACTCATGCTCATCGTACAATAGTCCCACACTATGATATCCTTATTGAAAGAAAGAAAATCCTTATTGATTATTATAGACCTTTTTGAAAAAGTAAGCCCGTTATTTGTTTTTTTTTTAGTATAATAGGTATGCATGTCTATAAGTACACACATATTTTTGTTGTTTAACTTACCTCTCACAATATTTTTCCTTAAGAATAATACAGTACTCTTAATATTAATGATAAATAATAATAATAATTACAGCACTGCAAATTTATAATAAATTTAGTTGAGAATTATAAGGAAATTATAAAATGATAATTGTAAACGTCACTACTGCGATCGATGTACAAACAATAATAATGGCCGAAATTTTTATCAATTGATACCAATAGTCCCCTGAAGGGGATAATTGATCAAGTGTTAATTGATCCAGTTATCGACCGAGGTTGAAAATGATTGAATTATAATATCACTATTAAAAATAGGGGTTGATGGTAGAAGAGTGAAAATTTAGGATTGTATGTATTTTTTAATGCCACATAATAAGAAAATAAAAGAATTTGTCCAAAAATGAAAACATTTTTTTTTGGGGTGAGCCACCCTTAATACTTAGGGGTATAAAAATTAATTATAAACCTATTCTCAGACCTATAGAGTATACATATAAAATTTCATCAAAATCGGTCAAGCCGTTTCGGAGGAGTATAAACACTAAAACTGTGACACGAGATTTTTATATATATAGATAGATAATTACACCCAGACTCAGGACAAACAGACATGTTCATGTACACAAATGTCTTTCCTGGGTGGGAATCGAACCCACGACCTGCGGCGCGAAAGGCAAGCATCTAACAATCACGCCAACCGGCTCGTCAAATATTCGGTTCATACTTTTTATGAACATTATTTTCGTTATATTGTACCATGTCATGTTAACAGTACACAGAAATACACTTTTGGAACATAAAGGAATACCCCTTATATATTGGAAATGCTTCATGCATTCTCAAATACGAATTCGTCTTAAATTTTCCAAGATATATTCTATTTTGTTCGATAAAGGGAAGCCGAGTACGATAATCTATTTTCGTGTATGCACATAGACTTCAACTGCATCGTTGGTCTCGTAGCTAGCTCTAAGACTACTTACCCGTGGCCAGAGGTTCATATCCTGGTTGAACCAGAAAAACATGATTCATGCATTACAAAAAAACCTAAAGAAAGTGATCATGTGTGAGTGCGCTGTAAACCCACTTAAAACTAGCGGTCCCACCTCCGCCTGTTATGAAGCGTCACGGTATCGCTAAAGTTTAAGATCCATATTAGTTAAAGTTCAAGTCTAAGGTATATCTTTCTGGACAGCTGGTAGGTTCCTATGACTCGTAGGTCTAATACCTAGATACTTTTAGGTTGCAGATCCCAAGGTTTTAGGTTAAAATCCAAGCCCATAAAAAACTAATTGCTTTTTTTTTGTGAAAAATTCTCAGTACCATCCCGGAGAATGGAAGTAAGAAGTGTGTACGTCCTTTGCTTCGTAAAGCACGTTAAGCCGTTACTCACATAGAAAGTGCATCTGTCTTTGCGCGCATATTTGTGCACTGCAATATATCCTGCGCAGTTGGCTAATGAATATGTCTTGAAAAATCTTGTCGTGTTTGAAATCGGCCACGAGGACATCATTAGGTTCGTTGCTGAATAAAGATTTTTATTTTGAAAATTCTGCCCTGTCATCGAAATGATCACTCATATTTTTTGCTGTTTCTTTTTTTTAAATCTTGCTGGATGGGCAGGGTAAAGGTGCGAATAGCGCCGACACCTTCTCGTCATTCTTCTTCATCGGTGCGGGTTAGCCAAGGCTCTGCTCGCGATTACGCTTAACAGCCTCATTCTCCGACTAAGCCTTTTCGAAATTTTTGTTTCCAGGACCATGTTTTAGTTCTTATAGAATTTAAGATTTCTAATTCCATCTAAAATCTTATATCATGTGCCATTTTCCCAGAAATTGCAACATACATGCTGTTAACACCAGGAAAAAGTATAAACTTACAACCAATATTACCAGATTACACAGGGTTAGTAAGTCTTTTATGGGACAATGTACAACTTTTACAACAGGATCCCAGAAAGCGTTCAAAAATATTCAATTGTGAAATTTAAAATAATTGTTAAGGAACGCTTGTGTACACAATAATGACTTTTTAGATGATTGCACACCTTGGGAACGAAATGATCGCCTCCAGGGTATTTAAAATAACAAAATATTATTCTGTTATTGTATAAATTGCCTGTATTGTAACGATGAGATATAAAAACAAAAACCCCGCTGAGTTTCTTTCGCCGGTTTTTCTAAGGTCTGAGATGTTTATTTCCGACCCGGTGGTAGATTTATGACAATCAATAAGTAAGTGTAACGCTTGAATATTGAATAAAGATTTTTGACTTTGACTTTGCCAATTCCTTAATTAGAATATTTAAAAGTTTCGTTATTGAATTTATATTAACAATATTATAAAACAAAAGGAAAATTAAGAAGCTTATCGTAGCGGTAATGAAGTTTTAAAAGTTAATTAAGAAGACACGGATATCGTAAAACTCATTAAGTTGTAGAGAGTATTAAAAGGCACTTTTAAATTAATACTGCTTTGGTATAATCTGTGGGGATTCGAGATCGTCCAGTGCATAGGATTTAGTTGGGGATTTATTATGCTTGTTACGTATTCATATAGGGACGTACAATAAAGGAGGCCATTATGACTATAGATATAAGTCGAGACGGTGACCGAGAACGCATGAATCTTAATCGATGACCGTGCGGGCAAGCACCATTAAATTTTTATGTGCTTAATTTGTGTTTGTAATTCATTTCGTGCTTGATGGTGAAAGAAAACATCGTGAGGAAACCTGCATGTGCCTAATTTGACTGAAATTATCCCATATGTGTATTCGACCAAACCGCATTGGAGCAGCGTAGTGAAATAAGTTCCTAAAATCTTCTCCTTAAAAAAAAGAGTAGGTGTTAGCCCAGCAGCGGGATATTCACAGGATGTTACTGTTGCTGTTACGACTATTACCGAACATTTCCGTCTTAAGATATCTTCAATTCTTCATACATTATATGTCTCAAGATTTCTTAACAAGTGTTTGTTATATTTATATTAATAATAATGTATTGTTTTTTAAAGCTTTGTATGTGTAATGCAATTTATCAATGAAATTAATTAATAATTGTCCTAAATGATTAATTTTTATTTACAAAGAGCCCATTTCTAAGAACACGAATATAAACGAAGATTTCAGGATTACTGCGACTGAGTTTTTATGTACATATTTTGTATTAAGTAATTCGACTTAAAGTGTGAAACCTTTTTTAGATAAAAGTCCATCACTAATGTACATTGAGTATATGTTCATTTTAAATATGATTCTACAATTTCATAAAACTCCGCCTACTTAGTTAAATTCCTAAGATTGATTACTTTATATTTAATGAAAGAAAAAGTATTTAATATAAAAGCATTGCAAAAAACTACTAGCTTGAAGAAGAGAACATCTCAAACTTGCACAAGCAAAAGAAACTTAGCGGGAGCTTTTTTCAAACTTATTTGTTTGTAGAACTTTTAAGTTTATATGAAAATGCTTTACCTGTACACGAAATCGCCTGAAGACGATATTTTAGTTCCTAACGTGAACATACTTCTATGGACACTTTGCTGCTTTGTAGCCATTGACGTAATTTAATGTTATAGAAAAGTATTTTTTTTTATCAAAAAATGTAAATTCATATATATATTTTTGTCTCAAATTTTCAATAATGATCAATACAAAAAAACACTAATTTTGTAAATCAACGTATATTTTGGTTAAGACAAATAAATCATAGCTAAGGTTAATTTGTGTACATGTGTGTGCAGAATTTACCTTCTAATAAACGCAATTAATTATCTTGTATTTGTAGAAATATTAATTAATAATATTCAATTAATTAGGTTTGTTACGTAAACTCATGTTCTACAACGATCTAAATCATAATATTATGTTTCTCATTGAATAGGAAGTGTTAAATAGCGGTGGTCCAGTGGTTTAAACGCGTGAATCTGAAGCTATGATTGCGGGTTCACGCCCAGGCAATGCTTATAATTAAGTTAATAAAATAAATAGAATTTTATACATAGCAACTACGAAAATAGTATAGTCGAGTCTTACGAGTCGGCCTTACCCTCAAAGCACCCCAGTATTGTCATAATTTCTAAATTATATATAAAAAAAAAAAAATGAAAATCAAAAACAAATTATAAAATATGGATTACTGAGAAAGCAACGCATAAAGGCGTCAATTTCCTATACTTATGTATTAGTAATTTTATTATATAAATAACGATTACTTTGTAAGGTGTGGCATACAAGTGAAATTATATTGTAAATAAACGTGCTTGTGTACTAGGAGTGAGTTAGTCGATTAAGGAGCAATCAACAGGTTTATAGGTAACTGCCGTCTTCCGGAACCAGGACATTGCCACTTTGCGGAGTAATTTCTATTACGGCAACACCGCAATATATGGAATTGTGGATTAAGATTTGCTGTAGCTATACTAATGTTTTAATTAATCAATATACGAAAGGATTTTTAAATTCTTGATTAAATAGCTTCGTTTTTAGATTCGAACTTGTTAATAATGTCACTGTATTTGTTTATATATATTGTTAGGTGTTCAACTTTTAATATTAAATTCGTGGGTAGATTTATTGTCAGCGCCCTATAAAAGCAGCGCGAGTAACGTACGCGAAGCATTATTCTTCTGCAATTCGGTCGTAAGCGATAGCTCTGTCTGTTTATTATTGATTCCTTTGTTCTATTTTTGTGTGTACATTGTACATATCAATATAAGTTTACTTTATTGTTGTATAGTGGTTTTGATTAATCTTTTTAAGAAACCTATTTCCATTGACATTTCTAAGAATATATTATTTGGATCAATAAACTGATTAAAAACAATAAAGTCAACTTATAATAAAGAAAGATAAAACAGATTAGTAAGTGTGTAACTGTCACTTTAATAAATGAAAACGTTACCGCAAACGGTAAGTGTCGCTGGGGCTAGGTGGTCGCTTTATCCCGGGATCCCGTTGGGTATTCGTGGTCAGCGGGGGTGAGCCAACCGTCGAAGCGTCGGAACGGTATGCGCAAGCGATCCCTTCTCGTTCACCGAAGAGATGGAGTGGGTTTTAAGTAGATATTCCTGCGCATGCTTGGCGCTGACGAGTTCTATATACCACCCCATTTTACGTGGAGGCAACGCGTAAACTTAGTTCACTAGGTGGTAGGGCTTTGGGCAAGCCCGTTTAAGTAGGTATCACCCACTCATCAGATATTCTGCCCCTAAACAGCAATACTTAGTATTATTTGAAGGATGAGTGAGCCATTGTAACAACAGACACAAGGGACATCTTTGTTCCCGGGGTTGGTGGCGCATTGACGATGTCTAACGGCAAAGTTCTATTCTCTTGTTGAGGTGAGGCTCTGAACTGATTCCACGACGTACAAGGTTTAAATTGTATCCAATATTTATAAATATTGTAACGATATTTACTTTCACCGTTGATCACATGATAAATGATAATCATGACAATTCGTTGAAACTAGTGTTCAACGGCCTTATTTATAAACGGCTGCTTAGTTAAACACTGATTTCTCTCTTTCTGTCATTGTTGATTTGACATTCAAAAGAAGAAGACAGCCTTGTTTAACTAATCGCCCGCTAAATAGCGTTTATAAATAAGGTCGTAAGGGTTATTATTATATTACGTATAGTTTTTATTGAGTAGGTATAAGATAAATTTAGTTTTCATATGGATGTTTGAAATAGATAATGAAAAATAAACATAAATTAAGCGTTAATAGGAAGTGGTGCTTATCCGGGTTCGATCTCACTAGTTTTTACGTGTAAATCCACGTATATATCTATCAAATATTTGTACATATATACTAATTAAATCACTAGTCGACTCTAGATTATTATATATAATACTCTTTATTGCACTGAGAAATTTTACATGGTAATTTTACACATGAAAATATTGTTCACAATGGCGGGCTTATTTCTAAAAGAAATTTCTTCCAGCCAACCCACAGCTGTATGAGATAGTGTTATGTAGCAGGTATAAATAGTGCAACATTAGATGCTCTTAATAATATTATATAAAAGAAACAATTTTAATATAATATAATATAATATATATAATATAAAATAATTTTAATATAATAAGTATTACGCTTACATAAATATCTATAATATAATAAATACATATATACTAAATTATTATGCTTATACTACATCTAAATACACAAATATTATAAATATATCTACACTAAAAAAAGGATAATAGTAAATTTGTCAAATTTATGAAAGTAGTGAGAGAAAGTGCTCTTTTACTCTTTTTTTAAAGAGGTTGATGTTTGGACTCTTTTGAATATGTCTTGGGAGACTGTTCCAGAGATTTGCTGCACGTACCGTGAAGGAGTTAAGCAGAAACTTTGTATTACCTCTAGCCACTTCTAACTCTGAAGTAATACAGGAACGTCTGGAACGTGTTGGAGGAGGAAGAAGGTTGAAACGGGAGCGAAGGTAAGCAGGAGAATTTGGATCATTAAGAATATTAAAAAGGACTGAAAGGATGTGCATATCACGGCGAAGGCGGATAGGGAGCCATTTAAGTTGATTACGAAATGCAGATATATGGTCATATTTACGTAGGCCGTAAATGAACCGAATAGCCAGGTTTTGAAGACGCTCTAATTTATTAAGTAGCTCCTCAGTCACATCCAAATAGCACACATCAGCGTAGTCGAGGATTGGTTGAAGAAGAGATTGCGCTAGCATAATTTTTGTGCTGAAAGGGAGAAAGTATTGGAGACGTTTAAGAGAGTGGTAAGTGTAGTGTATCCGCTTGCTAACATCATTGACTTGGGCTACCCAGGACATATTGCAGTCAATAATAAGACCCAAATTCCTTACTGAATCGCAGTAAGAAATTGGAATCCCATCATAAAGTAGTTTGGGGACTAGCCCCCAGTCTAGCTTGCTTCTAAGCCTGCTACTGCCAACAATTATAGCTTGTGATTTTTTGGGATTCACAAGAAGGCCAAAAGATATAGCCCACGACTGAATAGCAGACAGGTCCATATTCAATAAATCAACAGCCCTGGGTAGCTCAGCCAAACTAAAATGTCGATAAAGCTGTAGATCATCTGCATACAGATGGAAGGGAGAAGTAATAAATCGGGAAATGTTATTAATAAAAACAGAAAACAGTAATGGTGAAAGTACGCCGCCTTGAGGGACACCAGCCGTGAGCTCTAACCAATCTGACGAGGAATCGTCGGTTTTTACACATTGCTGGCGTCCGAAGAGGTATGAATGAAACCAGTTAATAACAAGAGGAGAGACGTTGACTGCACGAAGAGTACCAAGAAGTATGTCAAAGTCAACGGAGTTGAAGGCGCTGCTAAAATCCAACAGAGCAATTGCAGTGAGCTTGGTGTTATCCATAGCCCACCGCACATCCTCCGTTATCTTCAGCAAAGCACCAACAGTGCTGTGGGATGGACGAAAGCCAGATTGGAAAGGACATAACAGGTTGTAAGTTGTAAGAAAGGAATAAAGTTGTTCGTGTACAATGGACTCAATTACCTTAGAGAGGATAGGGAGGATAGATATAGGACGATATTGGGACATAGAAGTAGGATTGCTGGTTTTGGGAAGAGGTATAACGATAGCCTTCTTCCAGAGTGTTGGGAAGATACTGCATGAAAGTGAGTAATTTATAATGTGGGTGATCACTGGTGCAATGTCATCCAACACTGGTAGAATCATATTAAGGCTGAGGCCATCGCTACCAATGGCTTTGGTGGAAATAGAACGGACACACTTCTTGATAACATCTTCAGAAACCAACTGGAAAAAGAAAGAGGGACAGTTTGGTGGTTCAAGAGAAGATAAATAAGAAAGAGTATTTGATTTCGTTATAGGATCTACAGTAGTGGGAGGGCTAGTGAAGAAAGAATTTAGTGCTTTAAGGTCAACGGAACTGTGGCAGGCTACAGGAGTTTTGCCCACACCCATTGACCTCAAGAAACACCAAACTTGGGTTTGACAGAGATTTTTGATTGTTGAGTGAATGTAGCGACGTTTTGCGTCCCTACACATTCTGTTGCAGATGTTACGTAGTCTTTTGTATGCTACAAAATTTTCCTCAGATGTGTACTTTTTATATCGACTCTTGGCTTTATCGCGTTTTGCCATGGTGTTTCTGATTACTGGTGTTAACCAGGGAGTTGGTGCATGCTTCATCCGCACTGGTCGTGCAGGAGCATGGATGTCATATATACGAATCAGTTCAGTAGTTAGATCGTTAACCATGGCATCAATGTTATTCGAAGATAGTAGTGACGACCAGTCGATATTTCTTACGCCCTCTCTCAAACGTTCAAGGTTAATATGCTTGAAATCGCGCTGAATAGATACTTTGCCTCTAACCTTAGGAGGGCGCACTTTATAAGTAAGAAAAATTAAGTCATGATAGGAAAAGGGAGCAGTCATTTGACCGTGAGAAATAACAAAATGAGGGTTAGAGACAAACATCAAATCAATCACTGAAGGCTTACAGCCAGGAAAGTAATGAGTGGGCGAAGACATTGAAAGTAAATGTAAATTAAAAGAAGACAGCAATGCATTCAGTTTCTGTGCTCGTGAATCGTCTTTCAATATACACGTGTTCAGATCGCCCATGCATATTACGTGATCAAAGTTCGGTAAAAGATTAGCTAAAATGTTTTCAAGGTCATTAAAATAATTAATTTTATCACTAGGGTTGTAAAGAACACCAAGTAGAATTTTTTTATGATGTATCTCAATACTTAAAAAAAGATATTCTATAGAGTCTACAGAATGTGGTGGGGAGCAGAGAGTAATGTTGGCCGGAATGTCTCCGCGCAAATAAATACCCACTCCACCTCCACCACGCCCAACGCGGTCGTGGCGAAACAGTTGGTAGCCGGGTAAAGAACAAGAAATAGACGGTAGGGAGGGTTTTAGCCATGTTTCAGAAACTAGAATGCAATCGACTACACTAGTGTCAAAGGATGTGAGAAAATCAGAATGGTGAGCTGGTAGACTCTGCGCGTTGACATGCACCAGTGAAAGGAGGTTCTTATTTGGGAGGAATACTTTCTGGAGTTTTGCCTCCAGAAGTTCAGTATCAGATAGTGAGTCATTGTTACTGCTTAAGGCACTTTCATAATCATCTGACGTACAAGAAAAATAATCATCTTCAAAGTTCATCAAAGTAGAAATAAATAGAAAGAAAATAAATAATTACATACTTTTCACAGTTAGCAATGCAGTGATATAAACTTTTATTGCAAAATATATTCTTATAAAAATCCTTGAGTTATCGCTTTAATATGTATGATACGAGTTGTAAAAAGTATTGCGTTAAGACGTCAGTTGTTAAAATTTTCTTCAAAGTAACTTCGAAAGTCGACAGAGACTTATCAACTTTTACTAAACTTCTTGTATTATATAAAACGTATTCATCAAAGCGAGAAAAGAAAGTTTCGAAACTGTGGTCGATGTGGTTTCCAGTACTAGTTTGCTGAAATTATTTCAGACGTAATTATGAATAAAGAGAATTGAATTGCCTTTATTTCAAAGTAGTAAAGTCACAACTAAGGCCTAAACTTGACTAAGGTTCTCCTTTTGAGAAAAAATATTAGAAGTCGAGGAAGACTCTCATATGAATCTTCACTATGTTTTTCTTCAACGCTGATACAATATTAATTATAAGTAAAAAAAAACCAAAAGATTCGTGTAGTGCAGACAATTGCACACATAATATATAATATAAATAATAGGGGTGACAATTACTTCTAAATCGTCATAACGATTAAAACTTAATAAAGTTTAAAGTTAATTAATTTTATTAAATTAAGGTAATTTTAATAAATCATTTCATTAAATATACGGCAAGCGATGCGTTATGAATCCAACTATCACACATCAACTGTGATCCATTAGTTAACAGATCATGAACCAACATTTAATCATGTTCAACCGTTCGTTATCAAATCATATATTTCGTATAGGATCCTAGCTTTCTATTATTTTAGTCTTTATGCTAAAGATATAAAGTTGATTTTACATTGATCTGAAATATTTAGCTTGAAATAATTGCATTGGTAAGTGTGTGCATTTAGGAATATATTTTCGTTTCATTAATCGAGTTTGCACTACTACTCTGTAACTCACTTAACATTCATATTTCAGTGGGATGTTGAAAATCGACTTACGGTAATACGCTATTCTGATAATTTGTTTGTTAAGGTGGCTTTCCGCTGTGCGTGATTACCAGGAACAGCCACGCATCGCACAGAAGCTCATACAAAAGTGCGAGTTAATCTGTGTCGGTCTTTATATGCGAAACCATTTTTTCATTATAATATAATAATGTCCTCCAGGCCGATTTCGGCCAATCTCAACAGAGATTAGTCACCATAGAAATGCAAAGTGAAAGAGAATATATCGCTGACGCTACACCTCCCGCATCGCAAATTAATCAATTACAATATTCTTGGGAATTTAAATGAAAAGTTTATGTAATGTGAAATTATAATATAGTTTGATTATAAGCCAAATTATCGATGACTAAAATTTCCGATCGAAATTATACATATAAATATTTATTACAACTACGTGTACGTAATATATTATAATAATTACATATGTATAAGTCAGAATAAAAACAGAAAATACGCCTTAAATTTTTACTTGAAAATAAGTACTCTATAGAAATTGTATGTTATCTACATAATGTATAACTGTGTGTAATTTATTTGAATATTATTTTAATAGTTACAGTACCGCATTAATATATTTCTGATTATCGTAAAGGTTGATTGGTAGAGAATTCCTTTATGACTTAATATACAGGGTTATTTGTAACGACCCAGCAACCTCGCAGGACTAGATAGCTAACACCATAAGCAACAACTTTTGTTCTACGACTTCGGACATAAATACGTACTGTCGTGACATTTGTAGGTCTATATTTCATTCATAAACGAAAGGACGACGCAACGCGTCGATCTTTGCGATGCGCATAGATTTATACAAGTTTAAGCAGGAAATTAAATTAATACTTATTTTTGTATGAAAATAAAATCTAACAAATTATCAGAAGATATATTAATGAAATTCTGTCGCATGTGTATTCCACCAACCCGCATTACAGGCTGTTACTGTTAATGTATATAAATATATTATTTGGTGTTTTGTTTTATTTTATTGAATAGTTAGGCGGACGAGCATATGGGCCACCTGATGGTAAGCGATTACCATCGCCAATTGTATTATGGTATTGCATTGTAAGAAATGTTAACCATCGCTTACATCATCAATGCGCCACCAACCTTGGGAGCTAAGTTGTTATGTCCCTTGTGCCTGTGATTACACTGGCTCACTCACCCTTCAAACCGGAACACAACAATACCAAGTACTGCTGTCTTGCGGTAGAATATCTTATGAGTGGGTGGTACCTACCCGGACGAGCTTGCACAAAGCCCTACCACCAACCAAATTCAGTGAAAATACCTAAACACATTCACTTGCTGTTGATTTAAAGCGAATGTCAATCCTCACATTCCTTTGAATACATAGTGTTTACAATATAGAGTAACATTTGTTATTGCGTGTAAGATTCTTATCTGGTTCCGTAACAGAAAGAAGTCTTGAGAGATTTACGAAACGCTTCGTATCAACGTTCCAATTTCGTATCACGTACCGTTGGAATAAAAAATTTAAAAATAATTTATTTAATTTTTATACTTTATGAATGATGCTACTAATATTTACATATTAAAATAAAGATTGTCATGAAATATTTAAATAGGTAGGTTATTTTGGATTCGTGCAACGAATTATCCCTTACGATTGAGTAGGATAGATTATGAGTATGTTTACATGATGTACTGTTTTTGAGAAATTGCTTATTATGTCAACCTAGTCGGAGAGATGAATGTTGGGGCAGACGCTTGAATTTGTCAAAATTATAAAAAATAATCTTAATTTCTTTTCAATAAAACTCTGTTCTTTATAAAGTAATGAACCGAGTTTTATTTTAATTTGTCATACTATATTAATCTTTATTAAAATAAATATATATATTCTTTTATAAAATATACTGTGTATGATTTGTTATTAGTGACAGTACTCGGAGATGTGACGCGATGTTCGAAAAAACGAATAAGAAAACAAGACGCGGGGCGTTTGGTATGTTGTAAATAGCATGATTTGTGTTTAATATAATATTGATTTCGATGTCTTTTTTTACATCAAAACTGAAATAAAAGGCGAAGAAATAAGTCTTTTCGACCAATAAATATTCAAAAAGTTTGTCAACTTGAAGGCTGGCAAGCTTCGTCGAACTTGGAGCGAAGGAGAGATCGTTATAAGATTCAACTGTCACTCCAATCCGAATACTGCACTGGATGATACCTACACAGACGGGTTTTGCACCATGCCCTTCAACCATGTTTTGTTTTTTTTCTTATGTTCTAACTAAAATATTCGACAGAATAATTGCGTCAACTTAAGGGGAACTTATGGTATTATCCACTTATAGACGGTACGTTATACACGCGCTCCCCATTTATGTCAAACTATGAAACACTGCCGAATCGACCTTCGATAAGTTTCAGAGGCATGCAATCCCCGATTTTGATGCTATCGACACACGCAAGGTCTCGTGTACACAAATTCGTAATAGCTAACATTGACCTTCTGAGTCTTGAATGTTAATGCTAATCTATTAAGCAACTAAGAATCAATCTGTGTACTACATAATATTGCAAATTTTTGTATTAAAACTACTCCCTATACGCTCTTAAAAAGGTTCATATAAAGCTTGGTACGTACACGAAGCCAGAGTATGTATTGAATGTTATTGTGGCGTATATTCATACGCCTAAAATAACAGGTAAAATACTTTTAAGTGTGGATCAACAAAACTCTTTTTACAGGAATAAAAAAAATATAAAAGTCCTATGGATGTCACTGTCCATTTCAGAGAAAAGATGCGACAAGCTACCACTGGAGTGCTATAATTCGTATCATAAATTTGCAAAAGATAAAATTAAATCTGATACTAAGTATTTTTGGTCGTATATAAAAAAAAGCAAAACAACAAAGCTAGCACTTATCCAGCAACTATGAGGCGAAATGAAATTATAGTGAGTGATGGCCCAAGAATTTGTGATTTATTTGCGTCACAATTCTCATCAGTTTAATATGAAGAAAATAGAGTACCTTTCTATTGATAATATTTATTTATACTTTATTGTACACCACAACAATTTTTTCTTTACAATAACTTGGACGGCCTATATAAACGTAGCATACAATTTTGGCGACCTTATCGCTACATAGCGATCTCTTCCAGGCAACCAACGGTGTAAGGAATAACCCATAGGATATGAGGTAGGTAGTGCAGTAATAACAAAATAAAATAACATTATAATAATAATCTATACCAAAAACAAACTATAAAATACATGTCAATATTAATAAAAAATACACATATAATATATCTATATATAAATTATATTATCAATACATGCTAAAATTACAAGTATATAATATAAATATATACAATAAATACGATACTAAAAACGATAGGTCCTCAAATAACACGAGACAAGAAAGAAAAATAATCCAAAAAAAGAATAAAACTAAAAGAAAATTATTGGTGATAAGGTACTTGAGACAAAAAGTGATCTTTTACAAGTTTTTTAAAAATATTTATTGATTTGGCCTCCCAGGTTCTCCACTTCTCCACCCAGGTTCTCCACTCAACTTCTCCACCCAGGTTCTCCACTCAACTTCTCCAGGTTTCCCTAAAAATAAAAAAAATCTCCTTCAAGTAAGGGGGAGTAACAGGGTGAAACAATACACAGTATAGAATAGAAAGGATGTGCATATTCCGGCGAAGTCGGATGGGTAACCAATTAAGACGAGAACGAAATTGTGAAACGTGGTCATATTTGCGTAATCCATATATAAACCGAATAAAAGTATTTTGAAGTCGCTCAAGCTTATTTAATTGGTTTTCGGTTAAGTCGACAAAGCTTGTGTCAGCGTAATCAAGAATAGGAAGGAGTAGTCTGTGCGAGCATAATTTTGGTTGGAATTGGAAGAAAATGTCGAAGACGAAGCAGAGACTTCAGAGCTGCAAACACTTTCCTGCTGATTTCATTCACATGGAGAGTCCAGCTAAGGATATTATCAATATCCTTAAAACTGGATAGTAGAATCAATAGCAGTTTAGCGATAATTTAATTGAATGAAAATTGAAATGAAAATTCTAAGAAAATTAAAGTGTTTGGATAGCAATAAAAGACCTGATAACATTTCCCCAATTTACAAAGTAAAATGCTCATCAAATCTTGCTCTGCCCCTCACAGTTATATGCAACACTTCGCTATGATTAGGGATATTTCCTTCAAAATGGAACTCTGCAAAAGTAGTTCCCATTTTCATTTTCAAAAAATAATGTGAAAAATTATAGGCCCATTTCAATTGTCTCGATATTTGGAAAAGTGTTTGAGTCATTAATTTATCCATATATTTACAATTATGTTAGATGCTTGTTCAGTAATCATTATGGCTTTGTTGCTGGACGGTCTACATGTACGAACTTAGTAAATTTCTCAGAAATTTTATTTGAATCTGTTGATAGAAATAAAAGAGTAGATATTATTTATATTGATCTAAGTAAGGCTTTTGACATGGTGCCATTTTCTGCTCTTATTTTTTAACTGTCTGTATGTGGTCTCACGGGGCCACTGTTAGGATCGTTTGAACTTTATCTTACTAACAGACATTTTTATGTTGTCGCCAGTCGGTTTTGAATCTAGCTAATGCGAAGTAAAATCTGGAGTTCCAAAATGCTCACATTGCCAATGTCTATGGGCGTTGTCGACCACTTACCATCAGATAAAAAAAAAAATTTTAGAAAAAGACCCGTTACTATTCTATATATTCATAGACGACTTATCTAGTTATCTTAAATATTCTAGATTCAAATGATACGATCCTTTTACAAGATGATTTAACACAATTGTATAACTGGTATCAAAATAATGGTATGAAAATCAACCCAGATAAATGTTCATGGATATCATTCACTAGAAATTATAATGAGATTAGTACGCATTATAATATAGCTAGCACTCATAGCAATTCTGTGGATACGATTAAAGATCTTGGGGTGATCTTTGATAAAAAATTAACTTGTATACCACATATGGATAACATAATTAGCAGGGCATCTAAAATGTTAGGTTTCGTTATCAAAAACGGTAATTTGTTTCGAAATCCAAAAACTGAGATTACATTGTTCAACAGTTTTGTCAGGAGCATTTTGGAATATGCAAGTGTTGTTTGGAGGCCACATTACGCGACTCACTGCTTAAGACTACAGACAATTCAAAAACGTTTTCTATACCATCTTACATTTTCTCAAGGTAAAGCCAAATGACTTCCTGCCTACAATGAAAGGCTAAAGTACTTCAAAATTATTTCCTTAAGTCAACGACGTGACATGCTAGATTCAACGTTTTTATATAAAACTATAAATAGTTTATATGATGATTATTTTCTAGTTTCTAGATTAAAATGAAATGTTCCCATGAAACCCGATAGCCCCATTAGTAAGACCTTTTCGTAAACCCGTTTTAGGAACTAACTCACCTGTGGCATGTTTTTGTAAAATCTTAAACGAGCACAGTGCCTCCCTGGATCCATTTGGTGGCTCTTCATCTAAGTTCCGTAAGAAAATGTTGTCCGAATTATTTGGCATTTCATTGTTATTGTTTTCGTTATCAATTTTTTTTGCAGTCTTTTTTTGCTTATTGTTTTTTATTATATTTTTTTTGTACTAATTTTAATTGTATAAGCTCCCTTTTATCTTCATTATCATTGCATGAGGTATTCTCCTTTATAGGTAATGCATTTAGTTTTAAGCTATAAGTTTTTTGTAAATTCAGTATTATTTACGATTCGAGCCCAGGATATCAGAACAGGACAGGAATCGCATTCGCTGTATTAGCCAACGATTTATTTAAAAAGTAAAATAAACAAATACAAAGAAAATTCTGGAACGAAGCAAAAGTCTAACAAGTTAGCGTGCAATTTTGCTGGTAAGGAAATTGTTTTCAATTTAGAGGCGCATTCGTGCAAACGACAACACTATGCGTATTTGAAGCTACTCGAAGTCTATTCGGCTAGAAATCATAAGGATTCGAATCCCAGGTCGAGTCGGTAAGGAGCTTTTAAATATTTCTGTTATAAAATTCTCAATAACACCTCGAAGTTGCGAGTATAGTGGTATTGTTTGACGGCGCCTGACCTCTCTTTCATCTCGTCGGATTGCCGTCCTCTCGGAATATTAGAGTGATGGAACAGATTTTGCAAACTAGGTTCGCGTACACATTCACTATAATATTTTAACCTAGATAGCTATTTCCGTAGCATATTTTACTTGGTCGTAGATCTTTGTTCAAGCTTGTCTGGCTAGGTACCGCCCAATCATCAGATATTCTACCGCAAAACAGCAGTACTTACTATTGTTGTGTTTCGGTTTTGAAGGGTGAGTGAGCCAGTGTAATTTTTACAGGCACATGGGATATAACATATAAAATCGTTTGTTCTGACTCAGTATCAAAAATACTGATTCTAAAAAGCTAAATTTTCAAATTCAGGTTTATTTTATAAGATAAGCATCTATTAAGATGGCCACCGATAGAAATCCATGGAAACAAATGGAGCCTGCAACACTAGGACTATGGTGTTCAGAATTGAGAGAACGACTGAAGGAAGAAAGAGAGGAAGATCCGCTAAGAAAGGATTCCTGGTAATTTCAACTTTGTATGAATTTTACTCGTGGCTCAGACTGACAGCTTGTACAAATAACGTTTACTTTTTTGTAATTTATATTTTTGATATCATGACCGTATCAAAGAGCGTATATATACAATAATTTTGTAACAGCACTGAATTAGTTTCCGAGCGACTATAAATCAGTTTACATATTTCATTAGCATATTCATAGCCATGAGTCTGTATATTTATAAATCGCAAGCGTAATAATTCTTATCTGAAAATTTAATACGTGGTTTATGATCACTTCACAATTTGTTCGAATTATATTATATTCTTATTTGTATGTGTATGTGTGTGTCTATGGGTGTGTGTGTATGTATCTATTTAGTGAACTGGATCGTTGGCTTAAGCCTTTGATGATCACAAGTTGGTACATTTACGAGCTATTATATTATTATTACATGAACAGATCGTACTAGAACTTAAATAAATTAGTACATTTATATCTTTATTCTTGTATAATTGTGAAAATCACCATTCAAATTGTAGATAATGTTACGCAAAATTGAACTCTATTATTTTAAATAAATGGCAATTTTAAATAAAATCTATTATAACGTAAAATCATTTGTTATACAACATTATTGATATATTTATGATTAATATTATTCGTTACGCGTTATGAAATTCAAATATCGAACATAATATTTATTTAAAATTTAATTATGTCTAAAAGGAATATTTGAACGACTAGCAAAATAACTCGTAAAAGTCTATGCATAAAATATGATTCGAATTTGCGGTTTCTCTTTTACTAGTTCGAATGCTGGAGCGCACTTGTAAATATTTGATTTAAGTATATATCAAGAATCTTATTCCGTGGCTTGAGTGGTTTTTAAACCATCAACGTTGACAACACTCACATACTATGTAGTATTATTTTTCCCGCCAAATAGCAGTATAAGTTCCTGTTGGTTGGTACATTTTCGGTGTAAAGATTGGTTAATATTTCTTAGTGCGCTAATGTTTATCGGCTGTGGTTACTACTTAAAATTTGGTGGCTATTTATCTATTCTATGTGGTTTACTTTCAAAATGAAAATTGTCGTTCTAATTATTATGATATACAAAGAAATAGGCGCCATTTTTGACAACCGTATTAAAAGTAAATTGGGTCTCAAAAAACTACAACGAAAACTGAGCAATTATATCCGTTTTTGGGGTTCCGTACCCAAAGGGTAAAACCCTATTACTATGACTCCGCTCTCCGTCCGTCCGTCCCTCCGTCTGTCACCAGGCTGTATCTCATGAACCATGATAGTTAGATAGTTGAGATTTTCACAGATGATGTATTTCTGTTGCCGCTATAACAACAAATACATAAAAACAGAATAAAATATATATTTAAGTGGGGCTCCCATACAACAGACATGATATTTTTGCCGTTTTTATAGATAATGGTACGGAACCCTTCGCACGCGAGTCCGACTCGCACTTGGCCGGTTTTATGGTAATCACTCGGAAAAGACTGCGTTATTATAGGCGTAAATAAAAATGTACTTTCTTATTTTAGTTAAAAATGATCGAATATATTAAATTTTAATATATAGAACTAAAAGTAATTATTGAATGTCAAATAAAAAAAAAACATTAAAATTCTAAACTGACTAAATTATAACATCCAGCGTACAACTTCGGAAAGTCAATAAATCATTCCTGCCACGGTAGTCTATATTATTTATATATTTAATTCTAAAATTTCAAGTAGAGTTAGTATTTGTTGATTTCCAAGTAGGATATGTGTAAACTTGACTCCGTCGTTGGTCTAGTGGCTAGATATATGCGCGCAGACTCTGGTCCTGGGTTCAATCCCCAGAACGGGCCAATAAAAAGTTATTGGGTTTTTCTATCAGAAAATTTTCAGTAGCAGCCCGGAGTCTGGAAGTTGGAAGTGTGTACACTCCCGTACCTCGGAAAGCACGTTAGTCCTGCGCCAGAACTCTTTCCGGTCGTGTCGGATTGCCGGCGCATCGGATCATGAGAGCTAGGGAATAGAGAGTGCACTTGTGTTTGCGCACACACTTGTGCAGTATAATATCTCCTGCGCAGTTGGCTAATCTCTAATAATTAATTAATTAGTTGACCATTATTGTTCATACCTTAAAACTGATTTAAATGTTTGTCCGTAATGTAATATTGAAATTGCACTTGTGTAATGGGATTCATATTGTTTTTCTAATAAATGATAAATCGTTGAACATATTGTTGTCCTATTTATTGTTTAATTTCAAAATAAAAACGATTGCGGTGAAGTATCTTACATATTGTTAAGGACCGTTGGTAGTGTTTCTAATTATCCGACCACCACTGACCACACACACATATATATGTATATATATATATATATATATATAATATATATATATATATATATATATATAATATATATATATATATATAATATATATATATATATATATATATGTATATTAATATTTAGTATGTCCTTTTTATATTTAAATGCTCTTTCTTACCTGTTCTCTTACAAAACAAACACCAAAGGTCGTCTGTGAGAGATCGCGATAAGACCGCCTTTGCGCACCATTTCTTGTTTGATTTTTTCCTATTACTCTTATGTTATTTTTGTGTTGTGCAATAAGTATTATATAGATAAAGAGTAATCACTATATATTATAAAAAAGTCTTATTTCAGAAACTGAATAAAAAAGAATTAACATTAAAAAGAAAAATATTCGTAGTGAACTTAATTTTTCCTTACGATTTCTTTCCAGTATAAATTTCTCATTAGCTTCATAAACGGTCCGGCACGATTCAATTCATAAAGGACCGACCCCCAGAACTGAATTACAATGACAATTAAGTTATTGGTAAAAAAATCGTCAATTAAGCGTCCTAAAAATTCTTAAGTTAAAAGATGTAGCGACTATTTCTCTTGAAACAAGATTAAAAATGGAATAATACCTATGGAACACGTATGTATAATTGTATGTTACTTTATGCTTCTGTTAAACTTTTGTGTTATATCTTGTTATATGTGTGTTTTATGTCTTTGTGTGATTAGCGTTTGACCTTTTCAGACTTTAAAGGTTTCGCTTTAGGTTAGATCAGCATTTTCCCTACATTAAATGTCAGTGGTTCATCGTATTTATAACTGAAATACCTAGATTTCAATCAATATTACCATTATTTGTTACTGTATCATTTAGTGTTCTCCAGAGAGAGAAATATAAATAATTGTTATTTACGCTCGAAACGGTTATTGCACATCCTGTCTGAAGATTTATTCCTCTGGTTAGATATAAAGTTTTTAATACGTTTTAGCAGGTTAATTGTGTTATTGAAATGTTATTCGTGCGAAGAGATTAAAATTTAAAAAAAGAATTTTGAGAATGGTACATTAATTTATCGCTGTTCACTCAACCATCGGGTCCGTCTGTACGATTCGTTATCTTCACAACTTCACCGTTCTGCAGAACAAAGGGACGGAGACATTTTAAATAATACTCGCCGTACCTCGTTCCGTCATTTAATACTTCATTATGACTGACTGCAAGCTCGGATTAGCTTCACTTTCCTTTTATTAGAAGTAATTCTATTGTGTAGAGTAGAATTTCACGAGAATATGGAAGGAATTTTAATTTTTTAACTTTCGACGACAAACATTGTATTCTTGTGAATTGTATTCTTTTTTAAGAAATAAATGTCTTAAACCAGTTAAAAAAAACAACGTCCAAAAGAAGGATGCAATACGGGTAAACAATTATGATTACGACGACGACATTGATGGTTCTATATGAGATATTGAACTTCCAGATAAGTATTATAATTATTGACGATATATGCACCGAACTTGACCTGCTTCCAATACCTGTATTAGTGGATCGATACCTAGCAATACCTTCAGTGAAATGCATACGATGGAAACGCGTAAACATTTTCATATAATATTTGCTCTCTTATGTAGTTTCAAAACATGTATTCATCTAGCTAAATTTAATTGCTTATTGCGCTGAATTTATTTTCTAAAAAACTCTTTTTGCCGATATAAATCGAGTGAACTGAATATCATATAAGAGTCGAAATGAAGGTCGCTGGCTTAAGCCTGTTCAAACACAACTGAGATTTATGTCTCTAATAAGCGCTTCTAATTAATCTCGTGTTTGATATTGAAGGGAAACATTCTTTATAACTAGCTTACGTTGTATACAATTCTACAACACAAACACTGTCTGTCTATAAGCGAGTAAGAACCACCCATTTAGGAGGTGGAAAGTGGAAACCACCCATTTACCATTTACTCTACCGCCAAACAAAAATATATTGCATTGGTGATGAAAGAAGTTCAACCACTTACCATGAAGTTATTAAATTAAAAATCTTACTTTATGATGAAAGGTCAGTATTTCTTTCATGGGATATAATATAAGGTTTTATTCCAACAGTATTCCAGAAACGTCAAAATATATTATTAAAGAAATGTAATACGTTTGCTAAGAGATGAAGAGTAAGCGGATTCTGAGAAGAACACATTGCTGGATTATAAAACTTGCCTCTTGATTATGTAATAAAAAATAAAACGTGTCAGCTGGATATAAAAACTTGTCGAATTTAATGTGCCATTTCTACCACAGACTGTGGTTGCTTTCGTTAGTAACTACCTGTCACTATGCACGTGACATGTTTACTATAAATAATAATTTCCTCATTAAGTGTTCCTTTAGTGCGAAGATGATTGATAACCACAAATTAAGCATCTGAAAAGTCTGGTACTTGCCCGGGTTTGAACCCGCAATCGGCGGTTAAGGTTCAATTATTCTAACCTTGAAGCCAATCGGTTATGCTAGTCTATTTATCTAGCTACGGTATAGAAATATTTTTTTTTTAAATTTGATTAGAAGAAAAATTATCTATAGATTTAATTGCTTAAAAAGGTTTTGTACATTTGCTTAAGATTTTAAAAACGAAAGACCAAATTAACACTTTGAATTATTACTTTTATATATTAAAAGTCTCAGGTGCTACAGCCGAACAAAAGAATGTGCAGTGTACAAAGGATTTTTCGTCTAAAGGGTTTATATGGAAGCTACGCTGTATGGAATTTTTAATCAAAGACCAGACTGGGCCCGTAGGCCAGTAAGACTACGTGTAAAAGTAGTTTTTTTATACTTCAAAGACTTTTGTTTTTATGACCACGTGGTATATTGAAAAAAACAAATAATGATAAATCTTTTAAGTTCATACATGTTCGAAGTCAAGACGATAAAGGATTTTAAATTGAACCGATCAGCGGGAAGGAAATTACTTTGACAGTAGTTCGAGAGTAGTTTCTGTGATTTATAGCTTACTTGGTGCCCGCCCTGCGTAGGAACGAAACGATCTAAGCTCTCAAGTTATCTATTTCTGAAAATCAAAGTCAAAATCATTATTAAATATAGATTATATTTATATATTTTAGTATATTTGAAAAAAAATATTAACTTAGGTAAATATTGAAAATAGTATATAATTCATCACTAAATATATATTGTTTAACGATTTCCTCGATCACGCTATATATTATTAATCAGCGTATGCGTAGAGATATTATAATTCAATCTTATATTATTGTAATAATTCAAATTATATTATAATTCAAACGTAATTAAATTTTACGGCGGCTCGTTGATGACGTCCAACCACGATGTGGCTGTCAGTTTGACGTTCCGATAAAAACAAATTTTATACTATTACTCTCGTCTAAAATTCAAAAGTTTAAATCAACGATAGCACCACAGTTTCGATATTAACTATGGGTTAATAATATAAACCTATGAAGTCAGAAAACATATTTATGTTAACAAATGTCGGTGGTAGAGCTTTGTGCAAGCTCGTCTGGGTAGGTACCACCCACTCATCAGATATTCTACCGCAAAACAGTAGTACTTTGTATTGTTGTGTTCCGGTTTGAAAGGTGAGTAAGCCAGTGTAATTACAGGCACAAGGGACATAACATCTTAGTTCCCGAGGTTGGTGGCACATTGGCAATGTAACCGATGGTTAACATTTCTTACAATGCCATTGTCTATGAGTGTTGGTAACCACGTACTATCAGGTGGCTCATATGCTCGTCTGCTTACCTATTCAATAAAAAATAATAATAATAATTACGAAGTAGAAGGTAAAGCCTAAATTATCATTCCTCTTTCCCAGCCTATCAATTACCCAGTGTTACTAAATCACCCTTATAGCACGCGCCACGTCTTTTCAAGGAATTTTTACGAGTGTTTATAAAAGCAATTAAAATTCACAAAACGACATAATTAAAAAACACAAAGTTGTAAATCGTCATGGAAGCCATTGAGAATCTTTTTTGAGCTTTCTTATTTCAATATAAGTGGTTATCCCTTTTAGGGATATTGAAATGCTGTGTTTGTTTTTATTTTATTGCATACTAGTTCTCGACCGCAGCTTCGCCCTCGTAGTTGGGAGGAGGTGCAAGGTAAAAAATATCTTTGTCGTTCCTTTGGCCTCGAATTTCATTAAAATTGATTCAGTGGTTTATCCGTGAAAGCGTAACAGATAGACAGGCAGATAGAGTTACTTCCTCACTTATAATAATAGTTTAAATATAATTTTTTTTGATTTCCATGTAACATGTAATCTCAAGAGAGATTAGCCAACTGCGCAGGAGATATTATAGTGCACAAGCGTGTGCACCAACACAGGTGCACTCTCTTTTCCTTAGCTCTCATCATCCAATCCTCGGCAATCCGACACGACCGGAAAGAGTTCAGGCTCAGGACCAACGGTTTAACGTGCTTTCCGAGGAACGGGAGTGTACACACTTCCAACTTCCAGACTCCGGGCTGCAACTGAGAATTTTATGACAGAAAAACCCAATAACTATTTATTGGTCCAACCTGGGAATTGAAGCCAGGACCACCAAAAACAATTCAATTCCAAATGCAATTCGGTAAAGCAAATATATTTTTCTTTCTTTCTAAATTTTGTGTTAATGCAAATGCTGTTTCTTATGCCTTTAATTTAATTGGCAATAGCACAGGTTTTCTGTGTTATTTCACATAATATTTTAGTAAATAGTATAGAGAGTATAATTATTTTTCTTTTATTATATTTATATCTTTCTATATATATTAAATTTACAGTGAATAATATCAACTTTACATTTTATAACAATAATTAATTAATTAATTGTATGTAAATTAAAATCAAGTTATTTTTACAAATGAATCCTGCTACTCGATCGTAGTGACATCTTTCGGGTCCTATCTAAACCACGCAAGGAGTCACTCAAACACTCAAAAACGTAATGAAAATCGGTTCGGTCGTGTAGGAGTTTTGTGACGAAAAGAATAATATATTTAAATACAATTTGCGGCTCTGATATATTATTTTTATCATTGAAATTAATGACAAGTAACTTACCGTATATCTTATTATATACAATCGCATACATATAAAATGATTTTGTTATTTCGTAAGTGAAATTTAAATTTATCCCAATTTCCAGTCATAAAATTAATACATTACAGAACTTCTGATTAACTTAGTTACAAAGTATTTCAACTAAAACGATTTTACAGGTGCAGTTTACAACTAGACAAAGTCGACATAGTGAAAACTCGAAGTGCATTTTCGTTAAAGAGATTTTCATTATGTCGTACGCGAAGTTAAGGAAGTGTAACTTGGATAGCTTATTTGTAACTTTGGTCTCAACGCTTCGCATTGGCAGTAAATGTCATTCTTTATATTCGTATTGTTATGATCCTATTGATATTAGCGAAAGTTGGTTCCACAGAGTGGTTGTGCGAGTCAGAAAATGCCTTAAAAATCGCGCCGTTTTTGAGTTCCAGGCATCGAGGTGGATTGATGTTACAAACTTATTTATTGAATAAAATTGACCACTTACTAACAAGTGACCCAATTGGCTGTCTCTCTACTTATAAAAAAGCAAAGAATGATATTTTATTTCTGGCTATTTTATTTGAAACCGAGACCTCGTTATCTGCAGCCTTAACACTTTATTAATAAGCTAGTTTAATCTCCATTATGAATAGAATGTAAAGAATGAGTGTCATTCATTCTTAATGGGGAAACCATTCAATTTAGATTGATACAGTTTTATGATTGTCATCTTATCCGAAAGTTATCGGATCTCGGATTGAGACTGTCAGTTTATTACTTAACCCAGTCTCAAGAGACAGCTTAAGTCCCATAACAAACCTTGTTATCTACAGGCTATATATAGTTCGTGAACATCGAAAACAAATCTGATAACAGGAAGTAATAAAACTTATATCATTCAAAATGCTTTCATTTTTTATATTATATAAAATTGATGTACAATAGTGGTAGGATCTTAATATTTATTAGAACAACGTGTATAAAAGGCTAATTTCGTCCGTAAGAGGTATAATATCACCTATGTATATATTCGTAAGCAGCCGAGATGGCCCAGTGGTAAGAACGCGTGAATCTTAACCGATGATCGTGAGTTCAAACCCGGGCAAGCACCACTGAATTTCATGTGCTTAATTTGTGACTATAATTCATCTCGTGCTTGACGGTGAAGGAAAACATCGTGAGGAAACCTGCATGTGTCAAATTTCACTGAAATTCTGTCACATGTGTATTCCACCAATCCGCAGTGGAGCAGCGTGGTGGAATAAGCTCCAAAACCTTCTTCTCAAAAGAGGAGAAGAGGCCTTAGCCCAGCAGTGGGACATTCACAGGCTGTTACTTTTACGTAAATTATTCTTAAATATACTTATAAGTACTTGAAAAAAATGTTTTCAATAAAATTGTGAACGTATGGTTTTTTTTTTTAAATAGTTACCACCTTAAAGAAATATCAACCATTCATTACATAGCGAATGCGTCATCAACTTTGGGAACTAAGATGTTATCCTTTGTGTTTGTAGTTATACTGGCTCACTCACTACATGCTGGAACACAACAATGTATCATAAATGGAAATTATGTTACATAAAATATAGAGACATGTTTGATAAAGTTACGGTGTATTTTATCGTCTAATTAATTTATACAAAATAATATTCAAAATAATGATCGAAATTTCACAACTAGAACAGAAAACGAACAATTTATAATTAAGGAAAGTTCAATAACTTTCTTAATTAAATAGTATCTTATTTTTTTAATTGCTATATATTTGTATGCCGTCTTAATGATTTGGTTTTAAGCAATATATTTTCTTCAAAATAATCATGAATTAATACCGATAATACGATTGGTCGAAAACCAGCGGTTGCTTCACCTCTCGAAGAGGCGGTGAGGCTACCGCTGGTTTTAATGAGTATGCCGATGCACTGGACGTTCTAAGCGCCGGCAAGACCCACAAACTCCCCACTTCATGTAGGGGAAAAGCACGAATGCGTTTTTCAGCGTCAAGCAAGTCAATTGATCATGACATAAAATAGTTATCTAGATCATAAAATACTTACAATATAGCAATGTGATGTTTGTAAATTACAAATCCTTTGAATCGAAAGTAAAAACGCCCTTATGTTGGGTTTTTGTATTTCTCGTTTCTGTGTTACGAGTTAAGTTATTCAAGTCGATCCTACACGACACTAATGAGACTTACGACACGTTTTTTACTGGTACGATTTTGTATTACGCCTTGTGGACAGTACCATCTAAACGAAACGTATTTAAATATCACAACTGGACATTAAACAAGTCACTCGTCGAATGGGAATTAGTTTATTAAAAAAAACACTATAATTTATAGAAAAAGACATGCGTATTTAAGTCACGTGATCAAATATATAAAGAAAGACGATATTTATCGCTTCGACTCGAATTCTTTTGTTTTAGCCCGTTGCCATTACAACGTGACTTTAATTAGTACATAGTTCCGTTCCATTGTTTTTAATCATTGCGGATAGTTACAAAGTAATGAATTCTTATCAAATGTTACCATCGTACTCTAGTTGATTTATTTTTTGTCAAGTAATCTAACAACAAAGTTAATACTTTGTCTAATTAAAAACTTATCCTTTGATACGATTGTTCTAGCTGTTGCCACAATAATATAACAAATGTGACAAAGTTATAAATAAGTTCATAGTTCTACTTCAGCTGATTAAATGTAAAATCTTATTTAATATTACATAAAAGCGATGGAAAAAAAAAACAAATAAAAAAGTAAAAATTCATTATCGTACATACGGTTGATAAAATTCAGCTATCATTGTCTAATAAAATAAATGCAAAGGTATGTTTGTTTATGCATAAAATTTTTAAACGTTTTCAGGGCTGCATAAAGAGATAAAGGGTACTGTAACGTACAATAATAAATGAGCTTAAGCCCCAACTAACTAGCTTACGTAGACTGGACCCAGTACGTGTCTTCGGTCCTTCTATTAATACATTCTCCATAGGTTACCAGTTGCTGAAGGAACCAGAGAGTATCGTCCACTCTTATATACATATATGACGATAGAACACAGATTATAGTTTTTTATGAGAGCGCGTAAAATATCGATCGATCAGTTCGGATATCGACGACATGAGGGTAGTTCAACGCGTGTGGCGCTGTAGTCGCGCGTCTAACCCATAGGAACGTTTCTATTTGGTTTCCTTTATCATGAATGAAGAAAGTACTCAAACTCCAAAAAAGAAAAAACTAAACTAGATAAATCTTGTTTCTAAAGATTGTGTGGTTTTGTAAATATTAATAATTAAATTTGTAGTATAAATTCTCATATGAAATTAATTAGAAAATGTTTTTTTGAAGTGATAACTTCTTATGTGAGGGTAAACCGCTTCGTAACGTAACGCGTTACGGTGACACTATTACCGACGCGGCCTGCTATACCTGAGAGTTCTAACCTAACGCCATCTAGCGTATACAGATAGTACTTATAATAATTTAACAACTCTTAAGTACTAATTTAAATTATATTTAATATATTATAATTAACAATAAATATTATCACTTCTGTCGAGCGTCCCGAGACGCACACGTTTTTTTTGACACTATTCACACAAAGCCACATCTGATCCCAAACTAAGCAGAGCTTGTACTATGGAAACCAGACAACTGATATACTTGCATATACTATTTTTCTTTTGTAAATACATTATACAGATAATTGATTAAATAATTGAGCTTTATATATTTTTTCGTAAACATTATTCGTCTTCGTTAATAAATACTACATACGTATGTATAAAGCTGATGATTTCTAGCATTCCATTTTATTAGTTGCCTAAGCCAATAAACTGTATTGACGACGGCTTATTGGGTACACTCGTAAAAATCACACATTTATATTAGCAAACCCCAGTAGTGATTGGAATACCATTTCGTTATGAGCTTAACAGCTAGGTCAGTTTTTGTCATACGAAAAATATTTATACGAAAAGTTGAATATAAAATCTTTGGCTATATGATATTAAATATTTCTTTTGTCAAAATTTAATTCAGTTAAAGATTTGATTTAAAGAAATTACGTTGAAAAAACATCGTAAATTTCTTTTAAATTATCAATGCCCATTTTCAAGGAAATATTATTATTCCTATTGACCCCTTCACAATAGGGGGGGGGGGAGGAGGGGAATCTTGTGTTAGTAAATTTAGACGTCGCGTCGCTACAATTCAATTCGTTAAGTGAATTAACTCGTCCGTTTGAGTCGATAAAACGTCTATTTGGTAATTTACGATTAAGCGCTTAACAAATTGAAACGAACGCTATAATGCTTTTATTGAATTGGAACTATGAAAAGCTATTGTAAAGCTAGTATGTAAAGCAATATACAGATTTAAAAAAAACGAAAACTTTTTTTTTGAAACAATAATAAAACTATTACGCGTATTTTTATTCATTGAATATTCCAAATTAAAATAAGTTTAACTTACATTAAAATAATAATAATAATAATAATCATATATTATTTAAAATGAATAATAAGAATAGCGATTTTGTTAAGGCGTTTTTTTTTCTTAGCGTATGTGCGTGTCTGTTTGTAGTATGACGAACCATTTTTATTTTTTAATAAAAAAATTAAAAAGGAACTTAAATTAAAAAGTTAATTATTGTGATTGCATCGGTTTAGCCTGAAGCGGTAATTACGAGTACACAAATTTTGCAGTTCTTCGGAATGAAAAGGTTAGGTTTCCCTAACTTATCTTTTTCTTTTTTTGTTTATTTTATTCTTATCTTAATCCAAAAATATAAACACGGGAAGTTTACAATTTAATAAATACAATATTGTTACCAAAACATATTCATTAATAAGTAAGCGTGGTATGTCTTTTGTAACAAGTCTTGAAAGTATTATAACAAGAGCCTCTGGCTCCTTTGTGCCTCTGTAAGCTTAACAAGGCTGATGTTATCTTTAATAATTAAATTAACGATAGGCTATTGATATAGACGGCAATATTGCTTACGTTAGAAAATTTATTAGATTAATCTAAGTCACATATTTTCTTAATAAGGATGGAACATACTCGAGGGACAAAGCTAAGCTTACGCTATGTTGACAGGCGTGGAATTTGGATCACACTGCTCGGTTACGGATTGATTGATTACCTCGTTGGTCTAATGGCTAGATACGAGGGAGTAGGCTGTGAGGTCCTGCATTCAAACCAGATCGGGGCAATACATAGTTATTGGATTTTTGGAAGTGACTATGATCCCATGACTGAGAAAGCATGTAAAGCTGTCGGTCCTACACCTCGTCACAGATTGCTGTCACATCAGATTATGTGAGTGAGGGAATAGAGAGTGCATATGTGCTTGCGCACACACTCGTGCACTACAAAATGTCCTGCGTAGTTGGCTAATTTCTCTTGAGATTTGCCACTGTGGCCGAAATCGGTCAAGAGGACATCATCATCACCATTACGGATTGTACATAATAAGTTTATTAATTGTAGCATTCTACATTAACTCGTAAGAAATAACGTTAAAACATGCACGGATTTCAAACTGCAACCGTAGTGTACAATCCAAGGTCTTTCCACTGGGTATTTTCTTTTCTTTCGCAAGTAATCCTTACTAATATTATAGATGCAAAAGTTTGTTTGTTTGTATGTTAAACTTTCACGTTTTAACCATTCAGCCTATCAAGAGATTACATACATAGATGTCAGGGGTACGGAAAAGGATATATGGTGCCTAACAATTGTACCCTCCTCCTCTCACCGACGAAGCTGCGAACTATCTAATCTTCTACTAAACTAAATAATCTTAGGTAATTGTCTATGACAAATAAAATCGTTTGAATATCTTTCACTAGTTAAGGAAATAAATAAAATATAAATGTCAAAAATTCAAGCCTCACTATCGAACGCAAGAGTGATGTCAAAGCGAAATCTTCCTTTGACGCGGTCGTTGAAGCGAGTTGGCAGACATTCTATCACTAGATCGATCCTCCGAATACTGATTTGTTTAATAAAAGTCCTTAATAATTCTACTGTTGAAACATACTGAACCGTGGCTAGTGAGTTTTATCTTCCACTTTCTGTCTATATGTTCTCAAAATATTGTAAGGATACTGGTCATACTGTAATCATATTGCGGCGAGGTTTAATTTCATAATATTTAAGTAAATAAAAGTTAATACTGTAATACTATCAGGATCGATTCAGGTGATCTCTTCGCTTGTGCTTATCTATAGCGTCTCCGTATTTTTTGATCATGTTGCTACTTAAATATCCGTTGATATCTTAAAAAGTGTTGAAAAAAGTTATTTTATTTACTGAAACATATAAAAAGAAAGTGTTATTTATTTTGATAAGAATACTGAATGATCTTTGAACTTATCGATTTTTTAAACTAAAACCTTTCGGAAATTATACCAAAATTGTACCGCATCGAAAACTAAAGTCATTTATTTAGGTTAATATTTTATACATTTAATTTATTTGAACTCGTTTTTAAGCTAAATCGATTATCATTCTACAAATGATAACATCGATATACCAGTTAAGCCGACGTACGTGATATTCCATACTGAACTATACAATTTGTGTACAATATTGATGGGCTGATATCTTGTTATGGGAAACGGTGTGTTAAATAATATTATGTATCGGACCCGTAACAGTTATGTGTTATAAAGTTATATGTATGTTTATCGATAATATACTATAATGTAAATTAGTTGCAGGGCTTTGGTACAGATTATTATAGTATATAGATATTTGAAAGTGATTCTATTTTTAATTTAAATGAAATTCAACATTTTGTCTTTGCACCGCACTTTTGAAACGTTGAAAACGGACTTACGATGGTACGCTATTTTGATGCGTGTATTCTTTTAAAATTATTATTATAACGGTCAAAATCACGTATCGTTTTCTGACATTTTACGATCGTATTCTGCGGTGGAGCGAATTCATTATTACGTAATAGCTTTATTTTAATGTAACGAATTAATTTATTTCTGTAACCAAAATATCATTATGAACACATATGTGCATTAAGATTTCTTATAATAATCTTCTCATCAGCTCTCCACGGAATGTTAAGACCACTCTAATCTCTTGAGAAGAACTGTGCAGTAGGAGTACCCTGGCCTAGGAATTATGTATATACATAAAGCCGAAAGCTCAGTGTTACAAGCTAATCTTTACTTCTCGTCTTCTCTATATAGACAATGTATATGCCATTTCTGATAGCTCTGATCTAAGTTTATGCCATCGTACAAGATAGTAGAATTTCCTTTAACCTCTATCTAACATAATGTATTCGATCAGTACCTCCATGACTGCTTATCAGCGTAGTACATTGCTGATATCATTGGTTACATAAGACCTGTTAAGTAAACGAATCTGTTTACTATTATACATAAGTTGAGTTATATTTTAAATTTATAACATTATCTCCTATATATTAATAACACAGACTGTGAATGTCCCACTGCTGGGCTTAGGTCTCCTCTCCTTTTTTGAGGAGAAGGCTTGGAGCTTATTCCATCACGCTGCTCCAAATCGGGTTGGTGGAATACACATGTGGCAGAATTTCAGTGATGTTTTCCTTCACCGTCGAGCACGAGATGAATTATAAACAAAAATTAAGCACATGAAAATTCAGTGGTGTATGTCCGGGTTAGAACCCACGATCATCGGTTAAGATTCACGCGGCCATCACGGCTTCAATAACACATAACGTTATATTTTAACACGTTTTATTAACAGCACGTAAATCAATACGTATTTTATGATTAAGATCTTTCATTTTACAAATTGGTTAAGTATGACGTTTTCATCTTCATTGGAGTAATTATCGTCGAACACGAGATGAAAAATATGAGTGTGTTTTTTCGATTTCGAAACCACAATCTTCGTATAAGATTTTCTTTCGTGTTCTATGTCATGTTGGCTCTGTTCTGGTAGCAATAGATGCATATATTTAATTATCAGCACTAACACATGTCTCGTTATAACTTTTTTATTCCAGATATCAGGATAAACACAGCTTGATAGCTTGTCTATCGAAGGCATATCCTCTCACATACGCCTTCAGGATGTTGGAGTGTCGCTATACTCAGCATGCTATTGATGCAATTTATTTACTTGAAGGAGTAATCGTACTCTGATACACTGTGATGGTGGAAACCGTGTCATTACACTAAATACATTGTTGTGTTGTACAATATAATATATAAAATTTACATGTTATAAATATATTAAAATCTTAAAATAGAATAAGAGAGAGTCCACATCCTTCAGTTTCGTAATACATATATAATAATAATAATATCCTGGGACATTATTCACACACGGCCATCTGATTCCAAACTAAGCAGAGCTTGTACTATGGATACACAACTGATATATTACATAATATACTAATTTTCTTTTGTAAATACATACTTATATAGATGATAACACCCAGACTCAGAACAAACACACATGTTCATGCACACAAATGTCTGTCCTGGGTGGGAATCGAATCCACGACCTGCGGTGCGAAGGGCAAGTATCAAGCAACCACGCCAACCGGTTCGTCGTACATGATTGAAATCAAAAATATATTTATTTTACATCTTAGTTTTACAAAATCAATTAAATTTAAAGCTACTACCGGTTCAGAGTATATATCCTACTGGGAAACCAGGAGAAAATCAGTAGTTACCCAATATTTTTCATTTGGACTAACTTTGCTCGCTTGTTATGGTAAACTTATAATGGTAACCAACGTTTACCGTGTATTACGATTTCCTTGCCCGTCTAGGAGTAAATACCTGGAGGTAAATACGTTACTTGGCTTGGATTAAGCTTATAGTACTAACTAAGTTTCTATATGTATGCTACCCTTAGTAAGCTAGATATAGTTAGCGTTTAGATCTTCGTTGAGCCAGTCAGTGGTTTTAGTAAAACGCTCAATGCCTATAATGTATGATACTAGAAGTCTTTAATTATTGTCGTTATTGTTTTGTTAATTTTTTTGGATATACTGATTGATAAATACATGTTGTGCTCACCCCACTTAGTGGGATAATGGCAGGAAGAAGAAGAAGAAGATACTGATAGTGATTCTTATATAAAATCCGGAGAAGACAATGTTACTGAAGAATTTCGGCAGTAGTGGAACATTTACTGTACTGTAACTGTTATATTAAAATGTTGTAAAAATATATTCATACTAAAAATAATATCAATTGTTAATACTATACAAAAAATTATAGGTTGGTCATTTTCTGTACCTCTGACGACGTTGTAAAATTTTATGATGTTAGTTTGAGCAGTTGAGACGTGAAAGCTTAACAAATAAACGAACTAAAAACACAAACTAACAGTCACATTTATAATATTAGAAAAACGATCAAACGTTCATAAAGAACACGATCAAACGCCCAAAACATTTTCATAGGAAAATGAATTAACAAAAAAATTATTGTTCTCGCCGTATCACTAAATTACCATTTTAATATATATTCAAATTTATAGCAAAGCTATTTAAATAATTTACATCCTTATGCAGAGTAAACATTATGTATTTAGTTTGATGCGTGTATTCATCAATTAAATAGCGTTGAATTAAGTTCTTTCACATGTGTAACCATCGATCTGCACTGCAACAGCCTCACGGAAAAGCTCCTAAAACTTTCCCTCTAACAGAGGAGTCCCTTGTTGTGATATTTTTTTTAATTTTGGCCCATCTGTTGGCGTGTGGTCAGCACCGACCATAGACAATTGGCTGTTAGAAATATTAATCACTCTTTACATTGCCAATGCACCAACCTTGGGAACTTGTGCCTGTAATTAATTAGAACACAAAAATATTTATTGTTGTTTAGCAGTAGAATACCCGATGAGAGCTTGCACACGGCTCTATCCTTAAGTAAAATACTTTATTAATACATAATGATTATATAATAGATTATTGAATAATGTAAGATATGATTCTCACGTGTACTTAGTGAGCCATAAAGAGATCACTCGGTTTGTATCTTAAGACATGGAATCTTCAAAAGCTTATTTTAATCAGCCGATGATTCTGTATTTCACGCACGTATGGCTTCTACGATTGATATCATGTTTTTATTTAATTCCAATTTCATATAATTTTATTCGACTTACAAGTGTAATGAAATATATTTATTCATAGAGTTTTTCCCGCGGTTTCATCCGCGTAGTTCCCGTTACCGTGGGAAAATGAGGATAAAATATATCCTATGTTACTTGTTGATAATGTAGGTTTCTAATTGTGAAATTTTTTTTAAAATCGGTTCGTAGGCTTAGGCGTGACAGCGTAACAAACTGACAAACTCATATTCGCATTTATACTATTAGTTCGGATTTATCATTTTTCTTTGCAAATGAAGGCTTTAATTGTATATTTTTGTGTAGTATTAACAATAATAATAAATATGAAGAAATAGATATGTATATTGAACGAAGGGAATTGTGTGCTTTCTAAATGAGTTATTAATATAAGCTAAGTTAAGTGCTAAGTTTTTAATCACAATGCTAAAGAAACTGTTTGAAATAATTTAATTTGAAACTTATTCTACAGTATTTTTCATTAAAGTTTTAATTAACGTCAGGAATGTCCCATAGAAATTACTTAATAAGCATTTTTTTAATCCTCAATTAGGTCACACGTGGCTTAGCATTCTCACCGGTTCATAATTTAGAAGATTAATGGGTAGCGAAGCGAACATTCCAATACTAATTTTATCGATACCTGCACTTGTGGAATAATTTTTTTATAGGCGACCTACTTCGATGACGTAATTTTAAATGTGGCTTAAAATGGTTTCGGTATTTTTAACAGCAATTAGTTACTTCGGCACAATTAAATAAAAATATTTTTAATATTTCCTCTCGCATCGCTTCTGACGTGTAAAATCATTTTACGGATTTTGAAGGAAGTCAGTTCCGCCATTTTTGCTTTCCCTTTTTTTTGACTAGTGAACGGTCCATGGTGGTATGTCACATCGGCTTATCGTATATATCGTTTTAAGAAACGGTGTAAGGTACACCGTTATGCTCTGACATGCTTAACCAACTATGTTACCGAAGATGTGCCTTCATGCCTGTAATTAAATTGGCCCCACCACTTTCCAAAGCGAAACATTCGCGATTTACATTATACATTATTCATTGGTGTGGTAGCTTACAAAGCTATAGATCCCGATATATTGGAGTTTCTGGTAAAGAATAAAATAGAAAGGTTTTTCTGTCAAAAATAGCCTGGTTTATGCTTCCTGGTCCTTCGAAACGGATTGCCGGTCCTGAATGATGTCCGGTTGTATTAAATTGTCATCCCATAAGATAATTAGAGTGTACGGAAAGTCCACTAGAATTTGCGCACACACTTGTGCACTATAGTATATTCTGCGTAAATGGCTAGTCTCTAGTCAAAGGCTCAGGGGGGGGGGGGTCTATCTTCATCATCGTCATATTCCCAAATAGAAAAACTAATGAGCGAGCGATAAAGTCTTATTACCAGATATAGCACTTTTATCGTCTGAAATACTCGTCACACTTAAGTATATAAAATACTTTGTCAAGTTTAACAGAATGATTATAAGTTTAGATGTAAAACTCGTCTCGGAAAACGCGTTGTATAGTTTGTTATATTGCAATAATATTGGACTAAAAGTTTACGAACAAAGTGAAGAGATGAGACCAGCGAAATTACATTTTTTGTGCTCTAGGCAAGACTGACAACACTGTGACGTGATTTTTAAGGAGCATAAAAGAATATTGCATCGATTCAAGAGGAATTTTCATTTAATTATTATATCTTATAATATTATATCATAATATACATACATATATATTATATACACGGTCGTCTGTTCCAAAAATAGGCAACTTAATGCCTGTGTAATTAGGTAACAGCCGACGGATATAGGCGTATTGTTTAAATATGTAATTTAATTTTAAATATATATAAATAATACATACTTTTTAAAATAATACACTCACACTCAGGGCGGGAATTGAACCCGCACCCCAGAGCGGAAAGCAGGGTCACTGTCAACTTGAAACTCAGTAGTAAATAACTTATTACAACTACATTTATAATATAATTAGGTCCTTACATATGAAATTGGCGTTTTGTACGGGAGGAATATAAAGTCAAAATTATTAGCTATGTCTGAAGTGCTTTGTGATGGATCCGCTTCCACAATAACATTTAATTCTTCATTTTCTACTTTGGTCTCCGGCCGTCCACGGGGTTGGTTCTGAAGGTCGAAATTTCCAGAACGAAAACGTTGTAACCAAAAACGTACCGTGCTTTCTTTTGCGACACCAGCGCCGTACACATCATCAATCCTTCGAGCTGTTTCTGCAGCACTGGTGCCACGGTAGAACTCGTACTCATAAATATACCGATATTTCATGTTTTCCATTGTGCGGTAATAAGCGACGCCAAAGAAAAAATAATGAGGAAAAAACAAATGAATAACTGTTTTCAATACTCAAATGTACCAGCTAAATGAATTTACAAATTTGAATTTGGAATTATTAGCCAAAGAGGAGATATTTCAGATCAAAGTGGTCAGTACGACAAAACGCTAATTTCATATAAGGACCTAATTAATATAACTAGTACGGAAATCAATGGATAGAAACAATGTTAAAAAAATAGGTATAGTTTAATTTGTTACGTTACTCGAAAGCACAACGTAACATAGTGTATCTACATAAACGATCACACAATAACCGCGTAACTGAAATTATACACCTTATATTCCATAAGTCGCAAACCAATCAGACCGCAACATAAAAGCTTTCATAGTCCAAGGCAACCAATGCACTTAACGCTCGAGTATGTGGGGTATACCTGATTGCAGTTGAAACTATATTACGAGCTCACATAGTTGATCATCCATTACAGTCTGTCGAGGCTAATGAAATAATGGACCGCGTAACTGATCGATGGAAACGAACAAATTTTGTTAGCTGTTCATCTAAATCTTGTTATGAAACGCGGGCAGTTTGTAAGCATCTATTCAATTTAATTTTAATTTTTTTTCTTAAACGTTTGATTTTGTTAACTGTACACAATGATTTCTCTGAGATTTATTTATCACGTATATATTTTTTATTGATAATTGTTGAAATAAAATACAAAATATCTGTATGTACACGCAAATATCCGAAACTACTGAACAGATTTTCTTTTGGGTTTCTTGAGTAGATTAAGCTTAGATTGAACAAACATTTAGGCTTTGTTTCATTGAAACCAGAAGACTATGAAAAAAGTTATCGTCATCGTCATTTAAACAAAATTATAAATTAATCTTCTATTTATAAAAAATAATCACACAACGACTGATAGCGATAAAAAAGTAAAAGAATATGAAAATGCACTTTTTTAAATTATAGCTTTCAGAAGTCGCTAGCTAGTTTAATAAAGACTTATTAAAATAAAGTTAAATAAGACATTTACTAAGTATATTATATTACACGAACTATATTGTTATTATTTTCGTCAATGTTCTAGTTTTGTGCCGGTTCATTGCCTTAGAAACTTTATTTCGAATCAGTAATTGTTTGACATTAAATATGTTATTGTAAAATATCGTATCAAGATAGCTTGTACGACCTATATGAATAATATTTATATTTTAATAATATTATTAAGGCGAATATGTTATCAGACACACGTAATACAATGATATACAATACATATACGAGTACTTCGTGTCCTAGGCATTAGGGTTTAACCGTATTAATCTCTCGGTTCGCCGTTTGATACAAGGCTCAAAGGTCCACATAGTTGCCATAGTTTTGATATGGAAATTTAAACAGTCACGGTATTATGGCGAAGTGACGTAGGACGCAACATATTAATGTATGATTAGGGAAAAATTTTGCTCGAATTGCTTTAATTATCAGTATAAAACTACTATCGTTTATGTGATAAAATACAATATTCATTTATTGCGCTATCGTACACAAACATGACAATTTATATTACATTAAAAGTTTAACACTTCAAAATCCGTCTTACGAATTTTTAATCAGGGTCACGTGACCTGACGCGAGTTTAACATTTTTTACCCATCGCAAAAAAGTGCACAACGCCGCTAAAGAAGCTTTCACTTCAAAAAAATTCTAAGCTGTTTGGGCCGTTTGGTCGTTCACAAGCTTGTATCTAATTCGTTAGGTCTTGCTGTTTCACCCCATTCAGTATTGGTTAAAGTTAGGCGAAAAGTGTGCTTGGCGTTCGTGGACACGTTTTCAATCAGCTTAGTTATAATTATACGTTCTTTAAGTAGGCTTAATAAATCGTCAACTTTGAAGATTGGTAATGTTTTACTTTACACTGTAGTAAGCTATTCCCGCCCTTACACGTTGATTTTGTAGCAACAATAAATGTATATCTAATTTTTCTGAGTTAATTAGAAAATATAGATACAATAAGTCTATAAATAAAATGGTATAGTTATTAGACGTAATTATATATATTTATATGTGGTTAATCTAAGTTAAGTTAATGATGTCAGATAATAATATATTTGTATCCACCAACTCGCATTGCAGCAGTGTGGCGGAATAAGCTTCAAGCCTTCTTCTCGAACTTGTTTCTTTCTCGGAAAGGAAGTCGGTCTCAGCACAGCTCTCGTATATTAAGAGGCTGTTACTTAAGTTCTTACATATATTTCGCTATTTATTATATGTTCATACATTGTTCGAGCTTCGAATGTGACGTCGTTACCCTCACGGCGGAACTCCTCACAAGATAGGAGGTTCTTGCCTATAAAAGTGAATATATGGTTGATGTAAGCGCTTCCTTTGAGCGCTTTGTTATGTAAAATTTTAAAAATAACAAAATATAATTTAAAATATTCATATAATTCAAGACACTGCAGATAGAGATAGTATTTTTGAAATATTTGTAGCTTCAAACTAAATATTATATTTTATAGTAGTATTTTTGGATACCTACATATTTGAATAAATTTAAACGGTTAAAGATTTTCATATTTTTTAGTTTAATGAATATTTAAAATGTTTTTTTTTTTTCCATTCAATTCCATTTATTTTCTTTAAACATAATATATCCGTTTAGTCACTATATTACAAGCAAATATTTTAACTTAAATTTATTAAATTAAATATTATAGTAGAGTTAATACTTACACTTCATTACATTAATTAACATATCACATTATAAAGGTAGAAGTCACAATATACATTTTGCCATAAAATTATAAACCAAGACATAATAATTCCGACATAATAGTCCCGTGGAGTGCCGGGCTTATAATAGCGCTCTCCCTAGACTAAGGGACTGGGATAAGGGGGGATGGGCAGCAGCGTCTCCCCCGTAAACAACTACCGCCCTACTGCGCTCGCCAACACGCCTGCCCAGCGCGGCGAGTATGGGCAAACCCTCCTAAATGGTAGGTGCGCAGAAAAAAAGGCCCCTAGTTACCGGCAAGCCCGCTAGGCCCGACCAAGGTAGCGGTCGCGGTATCGGCAGGGCAGGGGGTGCGAAGAATCACCGGTTCATGGCAGGCTACCATAGACGACTACACATGGCAACGTATAATGGACGCTCGATAAGGCTGGACCATCACCTCGCCGAATTAGAAGTAGAGTTAAGTCATATAAACTGGCACATACTGGGGTTATCTGAAGTCCGAAGACAGGGGGAGGACACGATAACTCTAGAGTCCGGTAACTTACTCTACTTCCGCGAAGGTGATAAACTCTCCCAGGGTGGTGTCGGTTTTCTAGTCAAAAAGGATCTCATTAGCAGCATTGTGGAAATCAGTAGTGTGTCGAACCGGGTAGCGTACCTTGTCCTAAAACTTTCCGACAGGTATTCCCTGAAGATCGTACAGGTATATGCGCCAACTTCGGCATACTCTGATGATGTGGTAGAAGCGATGTACGAGGACATCGCAAAGGCCCTTAACAACACCTCGAAGGCCCACTACAATGTTGTTATGGGAGACTTTAATGCTAAAGTGGGAGTACAAGATAGCGGTGAATCGAAAGTCGGACCTTACGGCTTGGGCTGCAGAAATCACAGGGGGCAAATGCTGGTAAACTTTCTCGAAGCGCAGGGGCTCTTTTTGATGAATTCTTTCTTTGAAAAGAAGCCCCAGAGGAGGTGGACCTGGCGAAGCCCCGATAACGTGACAAGGAACGAGATAGACTTTATCATTTCGAATAAAAGGCACATATTTAGAGATGTCTCAGTGATCAACAGGTTTAATACCGGTAGTGATCACCGCTTGGTTCGAGGCACTCTAGATATCGACTTCAAAGCCGAAAGATCGCGACTGATGAGGTCTACTCTCCGCCCTACCATGCTCCAAGCTGCTCAAGGCTCCGAAAAGTTCCAAATGGAGCTTCAAAATCAATTCACCGCGTTGGAAACCGTAAGCAATATTGATGAGAAAACCGATATGCTGGTCAAAATACTGCAAAACATATCCCGCAAGTGTTTTCCGCCACAGAAAAGAGACAGCGCACCAAAACTCTCTGCTGAGACACTCGAGCTCATGAGGAAACGACGAGAACTACCATCGTTTTTGTCAGATAAGGCCTTAAACCGAACTATAAAAACGCTGACGCGACGCGATCTCCGATGCTCCAATACCCGTGCCATCACGACTGCGATTGAGCAAAATCGGGGATCGAAAGTGTTCGCTCGCAAGTTTGGGAGGCCGCGTCTGACAAAACTTAAAACTGAAAATGGTAGGGTCGTTACCTCAAGGCCTGAGATCGTCGGAGAAGTAGAGAGGTTTTATGGGCAGCTGTTCTCTTCAAGATCGGATAAACCTGTGGGAATCAGTGTTGATGACCAGCGCGCCCCTCTTACGCGCCATTACTCCGATGAGCTCCCGGTCGTTGACCTAGGCGAGATTAGGGCGGCTCTAGAACAGCTTAAAAACAACAAAGCTCCGGGAGATGACGGAATCACAACAGAGTTGCTTAAGGCAGGCGGGACTCCGGTCCTGAAAGAGCTAGCAAGCCTCTTTAATTCCGTCATCCAACATGGCAAGACCCCGGAAACGTGGAGCGGGAGTGAGGTGGTACTGTTTTTCAAGAAAGGTGATAAAACCCTCTTGAAAAACTACAGACCAATCTCCCTCCTGAGTCACGTGTATAAGCTGTTCTCAAGAGTCGTCACGAACCGTCTCGCCAGACGACTTGACGAGTTCCAGCCCCCAGAGCAAGCCGGCTTTCGATCAGGCTACAGCACCGTAGACCACATCCATACTGTTCGGCAGATTGTGCAGAAGACCGAAGAGTACAATCAGCCGCTGTGTATGGCTTTCGTGGATTACGAGAAAGCCTTTGACTCCATCGAAACCTGGGCTGTGCTCGACTCATTGCAGAGATGTCATATCGATTGGAGATATATCGAGGTACTGAGATGTCTGTACAACGCCGCTACGATGACTGTCCACATCCAAGGCTGTAAGACGAAGGCGATCCAACTGCGCAGAGGGGTGAGACAGGGGGATGTAATATCCCCGAAACTGTTCACCAGCGCGTTGGAAGACGTCTTCAAGACGCTGAATTGGACTGGATATGGAGTCAATGTAAACGGCGAGTACATCTCACACCTTCGATTTGCCGATGATATCGTCATCATAGCAGAGTCGCTGGAACAACTCACCGAAATGCTGCGTAGCCTAAGCGATTCTTCCCGGCGTGTCGGTCTCGGTATGAACTTGGACAAGACCAAGGTCATGTTCAATAGGCATGTCGTGCCGGGACCAATATACGTCGAAGGGAAACCTCTCGAAGTTGTTAGTGAATATACCTACCTAGGACAGGTTATACAAGTCGGTAGGAACAACTTCGAGAAGGAAGCCGATCGAAGAATTCGCTTGGGATGGGCAGCATTTGGCAACCTTCGTCAAGTCCTCACGTCGTCTATACCGCAATGTTTGAAGACGAAAGTCTTCAACCAATGCGTCTTACCTGCCATGACATACGGTGCCGAAACGTGGACACTAACTGCGGGACTAGTCCACAAATTCAAAGTCGCTCAGCGTGCTATGGAGCGAGCTATGCTCGGAGTATCTTTGAAGGATAAGATCAGAAATGAGATTATCCGGAAAAGAACCGGAGTCACCGACATAGCTTGCAAAATTAGCAGGCTGAAGTGGCAGTGGGCTGGTCACGTATGTCGTAGGACCGATGGCCGTTGGAGCAGACGAGTCCTAGAGTGGAGACCGCGAATCGGCAAACGCAGCGTAGGGCGCCCTCCAGCCAGGTGGACCGATGACCTTATGAAGGTGGCGGGCACCGACTGGATGCGGAAGGCGGAGGACCGGGAGCTTTGGCGCACTTTGGGAGAGGCCTATGTTCAGCAGTGGACGACGATTGGCTGTTGATGATGATTAATATAAACGACTTATTCAGTGTTGACACTTAAAATTTCACGGAAAATACGGACGGACAAGTAGTATGAGAATTTATTGCTCGTTGAAATAAAAATTAATTCTCGTGACTTCTATTTGCGTTTCGTTTCATTACATTTAATTTCGTGTACATTCGAGCGGGATAAATATAATTTAACACGTGTTATTTTTATCTTATTTGGTTTGGTAGCCAACGACCGTGTCGCGGTAGTGCGCGCTTAACAAGGAAAACATACTTCACCTTTATAAAGTTATATACACAAGAGTATAATAAATATAATTTATATAAATTAAGGTAAATAAAAAATATAATTTATATAAATTAAGGTAAATAAAAAATATAATTTATATAAATTAAGGTAAATAAAAAATATAATTTATATAAATTAAGGTAAATAAAAAATATAATTTATATAAATTATATTTAACGTTTGTAAACATTATGATAATTAATAAAATACTTTCTACCTCATAAGTATCAATAACAAAACCAATTATTTGATTTGCCCCAGTTAAAGTGTTATTAAAGTTAGGTTAAATGTTTATATGTCTAGTTATTAGTCGATTAACCGAGAATTCAGATTGAAACTAAAGTAATTTGAATTCAGTTAGCGTTTAAAAAAAATAATAATATAGAACTAGAAAGAACAAAAACATAATAAGACTCGTATCATTCAACACTAACTATTCCAATCGAATAAATTTAAACAAACGATCGTATATAACCATTACTCTGTATAGAGTCAGAGTGAAAAATAATTCATAACTTATTCAAATCTTATACAGAGCAGCAAAAAAAGGCGAGATAAAAGCGATATTTTTAAAGAAACTGCAAACAAAACGCTTTAACTCACCACTAATGACTCGGCGGGGAGAATAGAACGAGAATGGGATGGGTGGTCGACTCTAAGACTCGCTTTAAACGAGACACAGAGAAGCAACTCGTGTTCCGCTTATACAGACGTATTTTATAATAAAGAAATATTTTAGACGAAGAAATTCCAAAGATTATTGGTTGCTGTATACACGCAGACACACACACGTACAAACTAACACACATGTTTATTTCTTAACTTTCATATAAAGGTTAAAAATAATTGTATGAGTATATTATAATGTTAATGCTAAGGCTTCAGAGAAATTGTTTGTTAGTATATATAGTTTTATTGTATAGTTCGGCGGGCGATCATATGGGCCAACTGGTAAGTGGTCACCAACGCCCATAGACAAAGGCATTGTAAGAAATGTTAACCATCGCTTACATTGTCAATGCGCCACCAACCTTGGGAACTAAGATGTTATGTCCCTTGTGCCTGTAATTACACTGGCTCACTCACCCTTCAAACCGGAACATAGCAATATCAAGTACTGCTGTTTTGCGGTAGAATATCTGATGAGTGGGTGGTACCTACCCAGACGAGCTTGCACAAATCCTTTCCACCAACTAGAACACATAAGGTTAAAAAATACAAACAACCCGTTAATCAAATAAAAAAAAAATTAACAACGTGATTTAAATAAAAATAAAATATTTTTATTCAAATATACTTTTACAAGTACTTAAAACCTTTGACAGGTACATTTTAATTTGAAACGTTATAAATAAAAACGTTGCACTTCCATTCGAACCGATATATTATTTACATTGGCGTTCAAATAAAAAATAAAATACTCTGTATGTACATACATATATTTTAAAGTGAAATACAATATCAGGATTAGTGGACGTGTCAGTTTTTATTTTGTCTATCATTAAGTTTTATTTTATTTCTATATATTTGGAATAGATAGACAGTCTGGCAAATTGACATTGTCAAAGCGCCACTAACCTTGGCAGCTAAGATGTTACGTTCCTTGTGATACATAATGATGCTAAATATTAGTGTTTGGTATTAGAATATATAAATAGTGGGTGCTTCCTACTCAGACGTGCTTGCCCTATCCCTAAGTAAGTATATTAAAAGAAAAAAGCGTACTCATTCCACAAAGGCCGGCAACGCACCTGCAAGCTTTCGGGTGTTGTAGATGTCCATGGGCAGTGGTAGTCACTTTTCATCAAGTGAGCCTCATGCTTGTTTCCATCCTTACATAAAAAAAATAATTAATAAATAAATTTGAATTTCGAATGTTGTATGTTTTTATTACAAAAAAATGCATCTAATAATTTATAAAAACTGTGCATTATAAAATAAAGTATGAATAACATTTTCTTTAATATAATATATATAATAAATAGTAATATACATTTTTATATTTCAATATCAATGTAACTAGAAGAGAACGACTTATTCGTACCATCTGGGATTTTAATCAAGAGCTCATCAAGCAGTAGAGCTGTAAATTAAAATTTATATTTTAAGCCGCGAAAACATCCATTCTGTCTTTTGATTAACGAATTTTATTAGAAAATTGATAAAGTACTTTTTTAATTGAGTAGATAACTGTTCTTTCATAATGGTAAATTAAAAAAAAAGAAAGTTAACCATATGTTCCATAGCTGGGCAATGGGATTCTCTCGACGAGGTTTGAAGATTATTCCACCATGTTATTCTAGTTAACAAGATTATGATACAAATATGGGAGAATATCATTCAAGATAAGTTAGAATCGTCACGATTCACCACCGAATACGAGTTCAATTATAAACACAAATTAAGCATTCAGTTCTATTTGTCCGGATTCCGTGAGCTTCGTTTATGAACTCCGTGTTAACTGAGTCACATCTTTAAAAAGGAATTAATAATTATGTTGTATATTGTAACACTAAAATGTGCCCTGTTTTATTCACATGTTTTAGAATCGTAAAAACTATTTAACAAACGTGATTACTTAATTCAATTGATGTTTGAGGGTAACACTCCGTTCGTCAGAGTTCAAAAACTCGTTCATTTTTATATAAAGTTTAAATGCTATAGAAATCTGTTTAATGCAAAACTAATTATTCAAATCTGTTTCGTAGTTTGAGATTAGTTCGTTCAACCACAATAATAAAAAATAAACTCTCTAACTTTATTTCTTCTTTCTCCAACACCATTATTATTGGTACATACAACGTTATTCTACCGCCGGTTAGAATGGCGAGTGAGTCAGTGTAATTAAAGTCACAAGCCTGGGTTGGACCTTGCTATCTTTGCTCAATATTTTCGTATTCTATCCACTTGGCCATCTTGGCTAATTGCTTTTTAATAGTGTTCAGAAATATAAAAATAATAAACAGATGCAATCAAGCGAAACTTAAAACGACCGTAACAGAAAATTGTATGTAAAGACACGGTCACATAGTGCGATCTGCGAAGTCTCTTTATTGTAATTATCTCGCTCGGTTGCACACGTGTGGCCGTAGCTTTATAGATAAATCGAGGAAGCTTCCACATCGTTTATTCGCACAGGTGTGTTTCATATCTTAATGTTATTAGTATAATTAAATATTTAAATAGGTGATGTTTGATTAAAGATTCTTTATCGACTTGATTTTATTAAGGATACTTAAGGTTTATCTGTAAAAGTCTTTAGCGGACATCAAACTGAATTTTAAGATTCTTAGTTTGTTATTATAATCTCCCATAGATTAGAGACAGAAAATATCGTGATTAAAACTGCAAGAGGCTAATGAAAATCTACCACGTGTAACCATAACAAACATAGGATCGGCGTGTTGGGGTAAGCTAAGCTAAGCCTTCTCCTCGAAAAGGAGGCTTTAGCCCAGCAGTGGAACATTAATAGGCTGTTGCTTTTACTTGGATGGCTGGCGCAACTAAACTGGCACACAACACGCGTAATATACACGAAATATGAATTTTCATTAAGAATACTGCCTCTTTGGTATAGCGGCTGGCTTACATTTTTATTTATTTTTATTTTTTTTATTTATTTATTAGGTTTGCTAGCGATTTTTACATTGGTCATTCTTACATACATACAATTATAATATACCCACAGATTATGTAAAATCATTTAAAAGCAAACACTACATGCTAATTAAGCCAATAATTACTATCGCTTGCTACGAAAAGAAAAGTGAAAAAACAAAACAAAAACTAAGAATGAGCAAAAGAGAAAAATCTTAAATTTGTTCATGTATCTTGTGTGCATGAACAAATCCAAGACCTCACAAATTCACACTTTAAATACAAATTCACACACTTTAAATATGAAGCTTATATGACCGAGGCCCCCGAAGACTTATATTTATATTCCGGACTAGCTGTTGCCCGCAGCTTCGCTCGCGCGTGGTCTTTGTCTATACTAATATTATAAATAAGTAAAAATAGATTTTTTGTATGTTTGTTTGTAGCGAATAAACTAAAAAACTGCTGTACTGTTTTTAAAAACCTTTTTTACCTACAGAAAGATGCGTTATCAGCTAGTAATTAGCTGCCCGTCCCGACTTCGTATGGGTAAAATAAGGATTTTATCATTTTTTAATCAATAAGATATAAACATTTACCAATCGATATATTCGCCCATCCAGTATAGTGTATGTGTGTTCATTACAGGGCATATAATAATCCTACTTCCTACTAATATAATAAACTCGAAAGTTTGTATGGATGTATGGACGTCTGTTACTCTTTCACGCATAAACTACTGAATGGATTTTAATGAAACTTTACAATAATATAAGCTTAGGGAATACCAATTAAGTGGTACATATGGCAATAATGGAATATGTTTTTTTTATCCAAACATCACCAACATAGTGAAGTTCGTATATTTCTCCCTAAGAGATATTGATATAAGATATTGCGTATTTTGAATTTCATTATTTGCACCCAACTCTTCCAAACAAAAATAAAAGTTTCTAAAAACTTTGAAATTCATGTTTATTAATTCAATCAAAAAACTCAAATAGTATATTTCTATTTTTTTTTAATTTTTATACTAATGCTTTTACCCCGTTTCTCCCGTTTGGAGTTAAATTTCTAAAAACGACGAAATACGTATGCATAGCTTTAATACTAAATACCATTCCTCTTACACCAAAAGTGACGGAATCCCCATACAAACTTTCAACCCCTTTTTTACCCTCTCAGATTTAGATTTTCAAAAACGCTGAAATAGATTTTTATTTATTTTTAAGCTTGTTCATTAAATTTCATGCTTCTAACTTTTAAAATGACGGGTTTCTAAACAATTGTTCAACTCTTTAGGTAGAATTTCCAAAAATCCTACCTTAGTGGGTTTTATAAAATGTATCAACTGCCAAAATTTCAAGTTTCTAACCCCCGCAGTTTAGGCTCTGCGTTAATGAATCAGTTAGGAAGAGTAATAATATTATGTGAATAGATATCAACAAAAATACGCATTTTTTATAACTTTTGATAGACTCAACTAATTTTGATGAAATAAAGGCTAAACGGAATCTTGAAATAGTTCTTATAACAATTCGGTTATTTCAATTTTTAGACGATTGAAAGATACAGACATGCAGGCGGTAAAAAAATTAAAAAAATGATTGCTTTGGCATTGGTAAATCGTAAATAGTCATATAACCTTTAAAACAGGCAGTTATTTTGAAATAACAGACAGAAACTTCAATTTTATTTATATGTATGGATAATTTATTAATTAATTCGTTTTTGTTATAGATATAGATTTATGTTATTTTATGTGTACAATATAAAGTAAAAAGTAAAGGAAAAGTTTCTTCTGTCAGAGACTAAATAAAATCAGACTTAACCAAGGCTACTAATTTAATTAAACAAAAAAAGGGAATTAAAACAAATGTTGTCCATTGAACTTGACACACATCTGAATAAGCTGCTTAAGAGGCTATTTTATGTAGAAAAAGTATATAATATACAAACAAAAGCTATATAACAATTTTAATTAAAGTTTCAAAAGCAGTTATTTGACCGCTCTGGTAGGTTAAGTGTTAAAAATGAGATGACACTTATAGCATATATATATACATATATAAATACAACAATAATTACACAATCATTAAAATAATCAAAACATATATAAAATCGAACAGCTAAACCATCATAATCAGTAAAGGTGTAGTAAGATATATATTTTTTTATAATCAAATATAATTAATTACTTAATGAAAACACAAATTTAACAAAAACAAAATATAAATGAAATCACATAGCTTAAGCATTATTACATTGAGTGAGGCCAATAAAATGCAGTAAATAAATGATATATATATTATTTATATATTTTTTAACCAAATACAATTAAAAGGCAAGCAAGAATATGACTACAGTACAAAATTTATAACAAACTAAAATATTGAATATTAAGATGGGTTGGTACATTCATTTTATTTAAATTAATACATTTAATACATTACTATTTTTATCTTATTTATGTTATTTTTGCAGTGATTTTTTTTAAAATATATAATATCAATATCTGAGTACACTTAATTATATATTATATGCTCGCACAGATCTACTTCTTCCTATTCATGATTATGCTGTCGCAAGCTTGATGTAGCCAAAGATCAATTGAATTAAGCTGAGAGATTACAAAATACTTTTATTCGGTTTATATTGGGATGAGGCAAATTAACCACGTTTCACAATTTTGTTCTCTTCTTAATTAGTTGCCCGTCTGACTTCGTAGGAATATGCACATCTTCTCTATTCTGTACTGTGTGTTGTTTAACCCTTTTACTCCCCCTTCATCACTTGATATTCATTAGATGATGACGGTTATGACGACGTCTCAGTGCTTTTATTTATGTGCTCCGTATTTTGTTGTTCGATCACTACTATTTTAGCTATCTCTATAACTTTCTTTAGTGACAGATCAGACTGTTGTAATAATCTTTGATGTTTGGCGAGCTACTCTAACACATATTCGCTGTAAATTTATCACTGACCAATGACTATTAATTCAACGAAATCGCATTTTAAACTGTAATTTTCTAGACTCGTAATAAAGTTGGTTATATTTTCGTGTTTGCTTTGTTTTCTCATAAAAAATACATGTCAGGCCATAGTTAAATTTTGCCTCGGTTCGAAATACTTGTTACATTTATTAATGAGGTCTTCTAAAGTAATTTCTGTTATTTTAATGTTGAACAAAATTGCTATTTTTCTCTATTTACACTTCTTATATTTAACCAGTGGCTAATACTCCTTATATATATCCAGTGGCTAATAAATATAGTTCAAAATATGGTTGCCATTTTTTCCACGTAAAATTGCTATTTATTTCGTTGTATAGAAAAAACTTCGGTAGGTAAGTTTGAATTTTTATCTGCCGTTTTAAAACTTTTGACAGGAAACACGAATTTAGGACAAAATTATACTTATTTAAAGTTTTAAGAAGTGATATACCACGTTGATGTTTAAAGCAAGCACTTCTAAAACCATGTATTATTGTTATAGTTGTTTTTAGGCTTTGTTTGTACACCTATATACTATTCACGTATTAATTATTGTCACTGAGTTAACTGACTTGCTCACACGCAGACTTAAAGCGTACTGTTATGAAAGATATAAGATGAGATCATAAAGATACACACAATATATATGCAATATTAGTTTTTATGCAAAAACAACACACGAAGCTACTGAAAACACGAAATTGTTAACAAAACTTTTTGATTTTGACAAATAACAGCGCGCGTACTTTTCCTACAGATAATAATTTATTGATGTTTAGTAGTGATACTAAACTTTTAAAAAATAAATAAAGAGATTAAAAATTTAACAAAATATAGGATAAAACATAAGCAAAAGTGTATATTACATGTAATATTTAATCTCTTTTTAGTTTGACCATAACCATTTTTTAATAAATGTTCTACGTGTATCTTTAAATTGACATAACTTTATTATTTATGAACCGATTGAAATAAAACAAACACTAAATGTTAAGTGAAGTTAGCCACAATACATTAGTGAAAACCGCACTCAAATCCGTTAAGCCGTTTTTAAGATTAGCGTGCACAAACGCACAGACAAACAGACAAACAGACAAACAGACAAAAAATTTATTAATCATTGTTTTGGGTTCTATTGTGTTTATAATGACCCCCGATAAAAGTTTTACTCATTTATCTTCCATGTACAGACATCGACCAGTTACAGATTTATTATATGTATAGATTGGGTATTTATTTTCTTTGAACCTCAAAAACACAGGAAATATTAGTGCCATACTGGTGCAAATCGTTCGAAATAAGCATAAAATCTTACGATTTTGAAAAATGTTATTGTTGTGTGTGTGGCCATTAGGAACCGTCGGAAGAGTATGGCATGGTGATTTTCGTGAATCACCATGCCATGGGCTACTCGACGATTATTATCTGTGTAGCTTGGTACAAATGGTTGAATTGATTTTTTAAATTAACATGTTCTCGTCGATATGGCGGGCCTTAAATAACACCGGAGAAGTATGGCACTACGTCTCCTTCTTTTTTTATTGATTATCGGAAAATACAAGAATTTTTGTGAAACAAATCGTTCGAATCTCATAATTTATCCGACACGTTCGATTAACGCCCACGCCATTGGGCCACTGGTACCAGCGCTATGACCAACATTTTCATTTTCGTCATTACATAATTAGACACTTGAAAAGTCTCTGCGGTAGATATTCTACCGCAAAACAGCAGTACTTTGTATTGTTGTGTTCCGGTTTGAAGGGTGAGTGAGCCAGTGTAATTACAGGCACAAGGGACATAACATCTTAGTTCCCAAGGTTGGTGGCGCATTGGCAATGTAAGCGATGGTTAACATTTCTTACAATGCCTTTGTCTATGGGCGTTGGTGACCACTTACCATCAGGTGGCCCATATGCTCGTCCGCCAACCTATACAATAAAATAAAAATAAATAAATAAATAAGTCACTATACTGGTACAAATGACCTCAAATTTTGTGTCACCTTCTTCCGGTCAATTACGGTCAATGTCGTACTTCTGACATTTCACGACTATTTTCCTCGGTGAGTTTCGAGTTTGTACTAACAAAATAGACCTACAAGTATCGGTATCGATACGCGTAAATATTTCACCTAAAGTAGACTAATGGTGGTTTAATATTGAATCGATTTGTTGAGACGGAAGCACCACAAGTCATTACTATAGAACACTCTATTAGAAATGGCATGTTTCTTGTCGAATATAAAACAAGTACGTGAAGAGATTTCAACTATAATATAATATATCTACAAATATCTTCCTTTTTGATTCATAGGAATAAATATGTATTATTATTTTATATAGTGAAGAGTAATTTATTTATAAATTTAACATCCATTTTATCATAAAAATGTAGTATGTACCTACTTATAATAATAATGTCCTCCAGACCGATCTCGAACACGGTTTAGCCAACTGCGCAGGACGTATTATAGTGCACAAGTGTGTGCGCAGACACAGGTGCACTCTCTCTGCCCTAGCTCTTATAGTTCGATGGGACGGCAATCCGACACGACCGGAAAGAGTTCAGGCGCAGGATCAACAGCTTTACGTGCTTTCCGAGGCACGGGAGTGAACACCGTTCCAACTTCCAGACTCCGGGCTGCTACTGAGAATTTTCTGACAGAAAAACCTAATAACTATTTATTGGCCCGACCTGGGAATTGAACCCAGGACCACCGGGTCTGCGGCCTTATATCTAGCCACTAGACCAACGAGGCAGTCGAAAGATCAGTAATATAAACATGTAGTACATTATTTTTAGTATCTCCAATAGTTTTAGTTTTATTGTAGCTATTTTTTTAAATTTATTGTTAATTCTTAATAATAAATGTGTTAATTATCTTGGCCACTTAATGTAGATTAAAATTGTCTTACACTAATTTGAATAAATACTTTAAAATATATCACAGATTCCTTACGATTTTCTTTAGTAGTTCTTTATTATATGCCCTGTACTCAACACATACACTGTATCCTATGGGCGAATAGATCGCTTGGTGAATATTTATACCTTATTGATTAAAAAATGCACGGAATAAAATCCTTATTTTACCCGTACGAAGTCGGGGCGGGCAGCTAGTTATATTATATTGTTAAGTTTGCTTGCATTGAAACCTTCGTTCGTCTGCCAAGGTATGTATTTTGCCATCTAGATTTTTATTCTCAACGAAACATGAGTTAATAGAATAGAAATATAAGTACACTCATATCAAATTTTATTCAAAAGACTTTCAATTTATTTTACGATTGAAAAACTTTTTGATAGTTTATTTTTAACTATAGTATTATTAATTTGCCATCCAATGAAATAAAATATTACAAATGCATTGAATATAAAAAATATGTCCCGAGCGTTGGTTAGATTCATACTATATGATTATATAAATATATATAATCGAATGCTTAATTTTACATAGAGAACAGTATTTCAGATGAAGTTCACTATTTCGTCATAAAAAACGTATCAGTTCCTTCTTGTAGATATTTTAGTAAAAGAGATTGACTTTTATTCAACCGTTAACTAAGAAATATATACGTAAATTATACAGACATTGAAGTATTAGACTTACTTATTAATTATTAGTCAAAGTAGAAACTACCACAGGTTCGGAAAAGAAATATCCTGACCTGGGAAGAAACTCAGCGGGATTAATCACTTCGTGTTATTGTTTAAAAATTTTCCGTATAAAAAAGTTACTAACTCTATGCAGTCGTGAAACAGCATTAGTTTGCATTTGGTCCTTGTACTAATATCATGTGCGTCACATTTTCTCAGAAAATCATTTTTATTCTTCCTTACATACATGACATTACAGAAAATAATAAACAGTATCTTCATTTTGTGCGACGCGCTTTACTTGCACCATTTTCCTCTATTGTGCTATAACAGTAACAAATGTGCTGAGCTATGTACGAGGAATTTTGTTTTTGATGTGCAAACATACTATTGCTTAGTAGAGGGTTGGGGCTATATTTTTATTATTATAGTATTACTAGGTGATAACATCCACTGATCAGATATTTTACCGTAAAATAGCTTTACTTAGTATTGTTGCGTTAAGGTTTCAAGGATGAGTGAGCCAGTGTTAGTACAGTCAGTAGGGACATATCTGCTTTCCCCAGGTTGCTAGCGCATTGGTAAAGAATGGTTAATATTTTTTACATCGCCAATGTCTAAGGACTGTGGTGACCATTTATGATTGGCCACAGCCACAGGCCTATTTGTTCGCCCGCTTACCTATAACAGACGTCAGCATAAGATTTCGAGCGTCAGTCACCGTCAGCATAAGATATCGAGCGTCAGACACCGTCAGCATAAGCTTTGTCATTTATGCACCTTATACACGACGCCCTTAATCTATACAATTCTTATATTAATGACGTTCGTGAGAAATATCATTAATATAAGAATCTGGTTGTCCGTGGAATATTTCTTCTCGGTTCTTGTAAATAATTATCATCAATCATATATTTTCGAAGTATGTTTTTATCTTCGAGTTTTACACAGTACAGTACAGTTAGTAGTAGCCTGTGAATGTCCCACTGCTGGGCTAAGGCCTCTTCTCCCCTTTTTGAGGAGAAGATTTTGGGGCTTATTCCACCACGCTGCTCCAAAGCGGTTTGGTGGAATACAAACGTGACAGAATTTCAGTGAAATTAGACACAAGCAGGTTTCCTCACCTGTTTTCCTTCACCGGCAAGCACGAGATGAATTAGAAATCACAAGTTAAGCACACGAAATTCAGTGGTGCTTGCCTGGGTTCGAACTCACGATCATCGGTTAAGATTCACGCGTTGTTACCACTGAGCCATCTCGGCTTCGAATTTTATTTATTCTTTATTTCAAGGTATTGTTAAAATGCAAAGGAAACCAATGTGAGCTTATTTACTTGACTTTTCTACTGCTTATCTTGATATGTATAATACTTCTGTACGTGTATGTCATTAAACTTTTAAAAGGCTGGACCGATTTTGTTTTTTTTTTCATGTATGTTTCAGTGGGTCAGTGGGGTAGGTGGGTGGGACGGGTTATATTGGACCCGGTGGGTAGCACTGCGACAGATTATAAAGATAAATTACGTTCTTGTTTCACCCGCACGAAGTCGGGACGGGCGGCTATTTGATTTGGCGGTTATTATGAATAATTAAGTTGAACGAGATTACAAACATAGAAACCGCCCTTGAAATTTATAATAGCTGATATTTGAATTTGAATTTCGAATTTTATTTATTTTCAATATTGACAGTTTTAGATTAGTTTACTTTGGTCTTATTTGTGCAATTGTTATTCCAAGGAGTACGGTTTGTAAAGATATATGTATGTGTAATTATGAATAATAAAAAAGTTCCACGGGTCCTTATGCAAACATAGATAAGATCTGTTCACTGTTCTCAAAGGAGGCACGTTTTCGTCATTCCAACAGAGACGCTGCTTATAAACATTAGTTAGTCGTGTTACTATTCTATCCTTGTATGCTTCTGAGTCTTTCTGTAAGGCACTAAGGATTGCATTGAGTTCTTAAAACCCAACTCATTCCTAAAATAATGTAGTATCTGTTGCATTACGATCACTATTTTTAATGTTAGCTAATAATTTTACTCAGACAAAGGCTTGCTGATGTTTGCTAATATTATAATAAACACTAGATAATCTATAGAGTGAGTATAAAAACAATATATAAAAACGTACTGATGTATCTGCGTTACAGTAAAAATAAAAGGTTTATCTTCAATAAATACTTCAGTAATATTTATTAGTTCCTGTGATGGGTTAGTAGTCCGAAATTTAGATTTACAAAACACACGCTTGTTCACACACATGATCATGTGTGTGAGTATACTAACACTTACACATATTCCGTATTAATTAAATTATCGACTGAGTATTTCGTACAAACAGATTAAAATATATGTATATTTTAATAAATTAATACTTTTTCACATTTTATACATTAAAGATTTAAACAAATAAAAATAAAAATTAAAGCTCCTGAACAAATGGTGATGGTACATTAACAGATCAATTACATTTTCCAGATTATAACGCAAAAAATATTGTCTAAAGACAACAGGTTTCTGTTTGTTAATGACCCCATCATCAGTAGTAATTTTATATTATTGAACAATTCTATTTTAAAAAATACTTTAAATTAATAAAATATACTCCTCCTATAAATACATAAGATTATTGTTTAATTTATAATACTTGCAACACTATTTACAAGGAATATACGTTAACTCTTTCCAACTTATAACATAATATACAGTGTGTTATAAAAACCCTGTCCGATCGAGTAGTTATTAGGTATCGTGAGTCGGTTCTATTTATGTAATCATTTTTAAAATACTAAGCAACTTACTTCTTAAAAAAAAACCTATAAAAATATATATAATTAATTAGATTTCAAAAATGTTACACTGTAACTATTTATAACAAAATAAAATAAGGTCTCCTTATTTATAAGCTATTCGCATGACCTTTACTCCTTTATTAATTTTATTATACGTTTATAGATTTAATGTGTTTTCCTTCAATAGACCACTATAAAAAGAAAATCAATCTATCTCGATCACTTATCTATAAAAGTAAATCGCTCGTTAAAATCCCGTAAACTCAGGTTATTACCTAGGCTATACGAAGCGTTCTAAAATTAAAAAACTTCCACTTCAGACTCTCATCTTTGTAAGATAAGTCGAGACCATAAATCGGCTTCGTCAAAAGATGTTTGCATTTTAATAGCGTTATTATCATAATCGATGTCCGGTAGCGTCGAGTAAGCGTGTATACACAGGAGAAAACTAATTTTCCCATGGACTATATGATGAGCCGTGATGGTTGGTTAGAACACGTAAGTTTTAACCAAATATTATGGGTTCAATCTTAAAATCTTAATCTGTTTAATGATTGGATTTAACTCGAGTTCGGCTGTGAAGAAGGACATCACGAAGAAACCTGCTTGTGTTTTATGAAAATCAGTCGAATACTCATATGTAAACCTATACATACATCTCAAGGTTCTAATTATTTAAATCGGTTCAAATATAGTGAAAACCAAGCGAACAGACTAACAGACAGAGTCACTTATGCCTTTATTATATACAATTTTCATATATAATTTCCAATTATAAATGTATGTAAATTAGTAAAAGATGATTAATGACCCGAGTATAAGCCTACAGTTTCGTCTTCTACAGATATCCATATATGTGTAGAAGACGAAACTGTAGGCTTATAAAGATAAGTACGTTATAATTTTTTAGAATAGCGTTGAATATGCAAAAATATATTTCAACATTTTTGTAAAAACGCAATAACTATTTATATAACAATTACGCGCCGTATCTTTCTATTTAACGTGAAATATATTAAATACGGCGCTTAATGTACCGTAATAGTGGTCAAGTACAAAATAAATTGTACTAGTCTTTGACCGTTGATCGAAATTTGACCAAAAGCACTATTAATAAAATATGAGGAAAATATTATATGAATTTTCATTATTCGATATGTTTTAATTTTTAACATATAAGTCATCCATCATCGTCACTCATCAATATCTACAATACTAAAACAATAAAAAAGGAGAATCAGATACAATAGCCCAAGTATGAAACACTGTCGAATGCGGATCGTAAAAGTAACGAGTTCACGATACGATAATAGAGAATAAGACGATACGAATTCCAGACTGTCACTGAAAATTTTTCGACAGAAAATCGCAATTGCTTTTTATCGGCCGTTTTTTATCTCAACGGAACTTTCTAGATTTGAATCCAATATTATCGTTTAAAAACCGCTTGATATAATATCTACTGTATGAACTAAACTAACTTTACTTATTCAAATTATTTTCTACTGTATTTGGTAGAATGTCTTTGTTTGAATAGACTGGTTTGTAAAGTTCTAGATTCTGCTATGAACAAGCTGTGTATCGTCGGCATAGTAATTATAGCGAGAATGTTCCCTTAAAACGTTTCTTTTTTTCTGTAGCCTTAAAACACAGATTCAAACCGGATTAATGTGTCATTTTAAAAACCATAATACCGTCAACAAAACATTTTTTTTTTATTTTAATTTTAGTGGTAGCACTCCTGATTACTCGTTTTCTGACCAAATATCGCATATGTTATATCAATTCCAAATTTAAAAATCTTATTTATAAATTTTCATGGTGTTATTTTTATTTGTTTTAATACGTAGAAGCTAAAAACGTAAAAAATCAAGTCAAAACATTTTTTTTTTGTCATTCTTTTATATAATATATGTAGGTGGATAGGCAATTGGGCCAACTAATGGTCAGTGGTCGCCGATAAACATTGGCATAATCCAATGCCTTACGTAGTAAATGTAACAACAACCTTGCGAATTAAGTTTATGTTGCTGACCTTTGTTCCTGTTGTTTTACTGTCTCACTCACTCTTTCAACCGGAACACAACAATACTAAGTGTTGATATTTGGCGGTAAACGTGTGATAAGTGGGGATTACCTAACCAGACGGAATATTATTTATTTTATTTATAATATAAAATAAAATTACCGTAAAAATGTAAATGTCCTATCGCTGGGCCAAGTCATTTATTCCACCACGTTGCTCCAATGCTCGTTGGTGGATAAACATATGGCAGATTTTATCCCACATATGTCAACATATGTCGGTGTCCACAATATGTTTTCTTTTACCGTACAATATTAATTATAAGCAAACCAATGTCTTCCGATACAGTAAAGTTCATTGACATAAAGTGTCTGCAACGAAAATACTTACACGAGTTGACCTAGAAAGCACAAATCCGTCACACGTAACAATTTTTTTAAACTTGTATCATATTTTTTGCTAACTGTACACGATATTGTGAATGCGGCGATAACGAGACATATATCCATCACGCTCGTTTTAATCAACCGCGCAGTTTTTCATCTCCGACATTTATTTTCATGCAGCATGCATATGAAAAGGGCTACGGGCTTAGTGATGTATTCGTAAATATTGAGGCTAATTTTAGTATCACTGCTTTAAGCGGAGATATAATAAATATTATTTTATATTGAATATACTTGCAAATCGCCATCTGATGGTAGGTGGTCACCATTGCTTATAGACCTTGGCACTGTAAGACCTGTTACCCTGCCCACTTACCCTACAAATCGGAACACAAGTGGGTGAACCATTTATTCAATTTTTTCTCCCGTTTAGTTCCCGTTCCCTTAGGGATACGGGGATACAATATAGCCTATGTTACTCGCTCATAATATAAAATGCTTTCACCAATAGAAAGCAAAAGTGAAAGAATTGGTTTAGTGGTTTAGGCATGGAAGCGTAACAAACAAACTCACATTCGGATTTATATATGTATATATTAGTTAGGATTAGTTAGTATTGTCACAAATTCCATGAAAATTATCTAATATTTGTGAATTTATACATAATACTATTTGCAAGCAATTGTGACGCGACATATCGGGACGAGGGACTGTCGAGAACAGCGCAATTTGAATTTGGAGCACCAATATTATGTATACGCAGCCTCAGGAAACTACAGAATCCACCGAGCAGGCTTTCTGACAGCTTAACAGACGTAGCATATCATATGAGGCCGATTAAATATATATTTTTTTTATACTTTCATGTAATGTTAAATTTACCGCTATATATTAATGGGTTTTTTTTACGAGTGTCGTCAGCAAGCTTCGTGCTTACCTAGGTTAAAGATCAGAGATGCAATATCGCCAGAGTCCTGGTCGCAATGTGAAAGAATAATATTTCGGACGGATCATAATATATATATATTTACGTATATAGATTTTCATTTATAAAAATCTTATTTATTTCAAATCAAATCTCATTAGAATATTCATATATATATATTTTTAGCACAATCAAGTATAATATTAATATATGTTAAATCAAGTAAGTATGTACATTCAACATTAGAAAATAAATTAACTATTATATACAATAGCGAAACCTTGTATTGTGTCTCTTGACAACAAAAACGATCGGAAAATGGTACAAGTCATAAGAACTAACCAGAGTAAAAGTATTTTTCGAAAACAGAGATTGATGATGAGATTCCGAATCTGATCTGCATTTTTTTAATGAAAATATGTAGACACACTGGTTAAATAGCTACCTAATGGTAAGTTATCACCACTGCAGATATTGTGGCACTGTTAGTAAAGTTAACTATTCTTTACATCGCAAATGCTCAATCAACCAGCTAATGCGTAATTTATGTCCCTCGTGCCTGTGTGCCGGTTACTGTATATTCATTTAAACGACTCAATTCTTAACAAAGGCTACGTCTGTTACGAAGAACGCTATTCAGTTTAATATGCCACATTACACGAAATATTACAGACGATTTGAATATAAGGCATATTATTCAACGTAATCACATAAATGATAATTACACACATATGGTTATTTTTTACCTAATAACCCCCAGGCGTTATATTCATAATTCTATGCTTACGTTACAATAATTGCTACACTTGTAACTATATAAAAGTTCCATATCAACATAGATGATTTACGTTCAGGTAAATTTAGCTGTCAGCTTTAATCCTATTAATGTTAATATAAAAAAGTATCAATATTAAAAAAAAAAATCATTTCATTTTTCATCAATTCATGTAAATTTAGCTGTTCGGGTATTCCGTCTACGATGACTTGAATTTTTCTTACAACCCTTAATTTATATGTCTATCTAGAATCTTATCTCTATGCATAATTTCATCACGATCAGTTCAGGCCAATTTGGCCGTCCGCCATACTAGTACAATAAATATAGCAGCTTTTATGTCTATGGGCAAAGACCACTTACCAGGACCACGATGCTGAAAATAATAAACATCTTGATCTTGAACTGACATGACATATGTAATTGGTCTAAGTAATCGCTATACTGAACATACTGCACCGCTTTTGATGAAATTTGTTATAAAGCAATCTTGAATAGAATACTACATTTTGGTGGTAGGGCTCCGTGCAAGCTCATCTGGGTAGATACCACCTATTCTACCGCAAAACAGCAGTACTAGGTATTGTTATGTTCCAGTTTGAAGGGTGAGTGAGCTAGTGTGTTAGAGGCACAAGGGACATAACATCTTAGTTCCCAAGGTTGGTCCGCATTGGCGATGTAAGAGATGGTTAACATTTCTTATAAATCCAATGTCTATGGGCAATGGTAGCCACATGCCATCAGGTATATAAAAAAAAAAATGTCGCCCTCCTCCGTTACATAACATGCGGGCTTTCAGACTGAAAGTCGCTTTATATTGCTAGCAATCGAGGCTTCAATTTATAATTAGGTACATATATTTTAAATACAATCGCTTGTCGCTTGTATAACAATGCTAGGCCGTTCTTTCAACTCAAATGTTACTTTGTGACAGCTAGAGAGACGATATAATGAATATAAGTTATGGACAAACATCCGGACCCTACGTTTATAATATGATAATGTAAGCCCTCTTTTACACAATGAAAGCGTAATAATAAAACGATAATGTATTCCAGTATTATTTTTATTATTTTTCACATAAATTAAAATCTATATATCTACTCGGTGGTAGAGCTTTGTGCAAGCTCGTCTGGGTAGGTACCACCCACTCATCTCATTCTACCGCAAAACAGCTGTACTTGGTACTGTTGTGTTCCGGTTTGAAGGGTAAGTGAGCCAGTGTAATTACAGGCACAAGGGACAAAACATTTTAGTTCCGAAGGCTGGTGGCGCATTGGCGATGTAAGCGATGGTTAACATGTCTTATAATGCCAATGTCTATGGGCGTTGGTGACCACTTACCATCAGGTGGCCCATATACTCGTCCGCCTAACTATATTATAAAAAAAGATGAACAATACGTAAAAGAAATGTAGATAAATAATAATTAAAAAAAAAAGTTAAGCACTATACCATGCTTAACATACACTTAGTTTAATTTAATTTACAAAATATTTAAGGTCATAAGGAAAAAACTGTAATCGCTATAATATATTTTATTAATCTACACTCAAACAATTACACAAAATAATAAAATATCTTAAACATTCAGAGGAGTTTTATTTCACGTGATCACATCTCTATATAAAACATAAAAAAAATAACATCCATTATTTATAATAAATTTAGAACCATGATTTAAATTTCGAACACACACAATTATAACAAAAAGAACCGTATTTTATTGAAATACTAACAATTATCAATGTCTGCTGAATATGGCCATGAATATAAAGGCCATTTTTTTTATTAAAAGAAAAACTCTCACGTAACTATTCGATATAAAACATTTTATTTTTAATTTGGTTTAAAATTTAATAATCTATGAAAATAATAAACTTGTATTTTACATTTTTATAAGTTAGATTTTTTTTTTTGTTAAGGAAGCTAAGAATATAGTTTTATTTGATCCTATAACAATGTCTGATACAGGCACGTCACAAGATTTTAAAAAAAATGTAAAGAATTTTTTATGATTGAATATTTAAAAAAAACTGTTAGCTTTGTCAACTTATTTAATAATAGCGCCAAACAAGCACGGATAATACGTCAAAACGAACCAGCACGGATATATTCAACGGAATGAATTTCAATCGAGCTTTGCAGTTAGGAAGATGTAATTATTTCCCGGAGATTTTTCTATTTGAATCCATAGTGTAAAGCGATTAAGCTCTTCACATTAATGTATACTGACTGACATAAGTGCTCGTCCATTCGCTCGGAGAATAGGAACTTTGATTCAACGGATAAATGTTGCTAGTATTATTATTTCCTATCAACGCTGTCATAATTTATATTCATAATTAATAGTTGTCTATATATTATAAAAGAAAATAAAGCTTGCAAACTTAATGCATATTAATTAAGACGGATTAATTTTAATATATAAATTAACGATGCTTTGTTTAATATCGAGAATATTTTTATTTAAAAAAACATTTGAAAAAAATAATGGTTTTGATAAAAAACGGTATAGGATAAGTAGCAACAAGTGACATCGATCTTATCATCGTGAAATGGGAAGACCAAGACACTATATAAGAGTTAGTATTTCTTATAAACATTGATTATTGATTTGAATTACAACATTTTAATATGTATTTAAGAATATTTTAAATCAACTTCAATAAAATTATTTACAATATTCATTCTATAATCGACAATGCTAAGGCGTCAAAATGTCATAACTGTTAATGCAAAACGTCGTAAGTATAATAATTTGTGTTCTTTTCAAGGAAGCATATAACCGATTTTTTTGTGTTTAAATTATTTAATTTACCCGCACGTAGGTTTTGATTGTGAATAATACATATATCTGAACATTAAAACATTGACAAATTTAAACCGCAGTTTGAAATTGGAACGTTATTATCACATACGACCTTTTACATTGACAGTAAAGATATAAGCATTTTAATCTAAACGAGAACTTTTATAATATCGTTAGAAATATCTACAAGGAAGATTTGTTTTATTGTTACATTCACGTATAATCTAGTCTTAAATTTAATTATGTCTTAAATATATAAAACACCTTCATTACAAAACAAGAATAGAATCAACACATCTATTAAGAAACAATTTTGACACTGGTTGCTGGACTAGATAGTAAAACATTAAAACCGACTAACGGTGATATGCTATTTTGATGTGTATATCCTTCAAATAATATTATTATTAAGTCATTGTTGTATAACATCATTTATGACATATCACGATCGAGTTCTATATCGAATATTGAATTCTTAAAAAAATTGCTATAGATCTAAGTATTCTAGAAAATAATATATTTAAAAAATGATTCATAAGTAAACTTTTATGGGAGGACAGAATCAAATAGTATGAGGAAATCAAATGTAAAATGACATATATCAACATATGTTGATACACCGTATCGACGCTTATTTTGTAAGTATAACATAATTATTATATTGAATGTTGCGTGAGTTTTCACCATGGCATAATTTTTTTTGCACAGAACATCTTTTATATTGAGTATCAATACATTAAAAAGTAATTACATCTATTTGAAATATAATGATCACATAAATGTCAAGGCAAACATAAATTTAAAATAAAATCAACACACGTACTTTAAGACATAAAAAAATTTAGAAACTAAATATTGCTATCATTGTAACGAAACCATTGTCTATGTATGTATTAATTTTGGTTAAAATCTTTTTAGTATAATTTGTACAAATTAATCTGAAATCTACCTTATATACTTATAATATAACAAATGATAAGACATCTAATACTAATGCATTTATATTTGTACTCACTATATTAAATATATACTATCAAATGTTTACTGAATCTATCGTTATGTCACTTTAGTCTTTCATTTTTGTAACAACTTATTATCTATTGAACAATGAATTATTATAACACTGTGTGTTTAATGCCTAAAATTTTATTGATGGATGGGAATGCTTTAATTTTATATAAAAATGCATCCTTATCTGGTATTAAACGATTCGTTATACTTCGAAATTGTAATTTCATTAAATCGTGTCAACGTTTTTGATGTACGCTTCGTTGAAAATTGTACTATCGATTAAATTAACCGGACACAAAAAACAATAGGCTCAAGTTAATATTAAGCTCGAGCTGTTGTACGGAATTAATAGATATTCAAATTAAGATACAGCCAGATATAAATTTCATCTTGGAAAGCATAATCTCTTATACTCTTACCATTAAACAAAAAAAAAAAATCTAAATAACTCAATATATCCATTTTCTGAAATCAAGTTCTGAAACCAAATTCCATTTGTTGAAATCAAATTTAGTGTGAATATACTTTTATTAAAGCATTCTCACCAAATTAAATATTATTTTTATAACAATTTTAGGTAAATAAACTACAACGTTTTCAATTGTTTTTTTTATTTACACAAAATTACTTAAGATTAGTGAATATTTGTTAGGCCTTAGTCGAAGATAAATTAACAATTTATCTACAAAATGCAATTGAGTATTAAAAAATTGGTACATTAACATTAATAAGAAATTTATTTGGTTAATGAAACACCTTATGTATTAAAAATCCTTTTAAATAATCAACTATATATAGTATAACTAATTAAAAGATGACGTAATTGACTAAGAACGCTAAAAATCTTCAGCTGGGCTCGTGGCTTAAAATTTTTAAGCGTTTTTATACGTTTTAATAATGTGACAATGAATAGATTTTAGCTTAATACTTATATCATTATTTATATCGTGTTCATAATATTTACATTTGAGTGTCATTTAATTTGGAAGCGCAACAATTCCTCCTCCAAAAATCCTAATTAAATTTTTATTTAATTTATTGGTAATCATCTTAAATTTCAGATACAAAAATCTGATTTATTGTCACAGTATAACTTATTATTAATTTACATTCAGATACTAAGTATCAAAGACTATTTAAGATAACATCATCGAAAACATGTACAAATGTTGATTGACGTTAATTAGAAATATAAAGAGACATTTAATATTGAAAAACATATTTACAACATCAAACACTTATTGTCAGTTCTGAACATTACGGATGAAATACTTAATATTATGCAACAAGTAAACTACAAGTTTATTTACATATTATAATTAAAATGCCAACCTTAAAAAAGCTGGGAAAATTCTTAACATAGTAATAAATACACCACTTACTTATTCATCTCTATACATTGAAAGCAGCTTTATATAATTCATATTTTAGTATTGTCTTATTATAATTAGCAATCTAGTTGATATAATTCCTACGTAAATTGTGCGCGTAATTTTTTCAATTATAACGCTATATAACAGCGTCAGATTACGCATTTTTGTAGCCAACATACATGGACTAGGTGATGTGAAAATCGCCCCGTAGAAGTCTCGTGAAAGTCTTCTTGAATTGTTGGTTAGCCAATGCGTAGCAGAAGGGGTTAATGGGGCTGTTAGCGTAGCATAAGAAATACGAAAACATGTACAAATGTTGATTAATACATGGGGGATCTGTACAAAAACCTTCGACTAAAGCTAAGATGTGATATGGGGTCCAACAGACAACGAACGCGCCTAATATAAAGGAAATCGTTCGAAATGCTTTCCTAGCTCGATTTTCCGATTTAGACTTTTGTCGACCAATACTCGGGAATAATCCGTCTCGCTTTGAACGTTTAACTTTTAATTTTTTTCCTATATTTTTAACAAAGTCTTTCCTCGAATCTCCTCGACCCACCCCACTTACGGCTGGACTCGAAATGTCACTATTCTCAATTGCTGGCGTATCATTTAACTTCGTTTTTGAGGTTTTATTATCTGATTGTTTTGAAGATTGACCATCGTTATTATTGGAAGACGAAGATACAAGGGTTATAATAGGTTTCGGGCGCTCTCCAGTTGTCAAACTTACCTCGGTGTTAACTTTTATAGGTGGTGGAGGAGATAAATTTGTTTTGGGTTGTGTTACTTGAGCTTCAGCTGTTGCTCGTATGAGAGCAGCCTGTAATAAGGAAGTATTTGTTACATTACCCGAATTGAATGTAGGAGGAGATGATGGTTCTGTAGCAGTTGGAAATGTGATTGAAGATGGAGGACTTTCGTTTGTAGGTGAAGGAACGATGACTGAACTTTCATCCATGTATCTTAAGTCAGCACCATCCAGACCTAACAGCACATCAGAGTTCGTGCCATCACTTTTTATTGATTTAAAATTTTTAGCTCTGGATGATTCCGATTGAGATGGTGGACTATCAGATACGGATGGACTACCCCGAAATTCTGATGGTGGAGGGATGATTCTTTGAGCGATTGTTGTTGATATTTCTCTTTCAGACGGTGTGGCTATCCCCGAAGATGAAGGGGACATAAAGCTTACAGAAGATAGAGGCACACTTACTGCTGGAGTTTGTCCATTACTCTGCGAGGTATCGGGATTTTCTGTATCAAGAAGGCTCTTCTCCGATATTTGCGAAAGCGATGACTTCGGTTTTTCAGTTTCATTTTTCAAAAGGGGCGATTGTTTCATATCAGATTTAATAAGCATATTACCATTTAAATGCATGTTATTAAGTAATTGCAATGCACCAGTTTGCATTACTAAGTTTGCAACAGACGGTCGTTTCTTCACGTTAGATTGAGTAGTACTTTCATCGTCAGAGTCAAACGCTGGACTGCTTGATCTTTCTGCTTCCACTTGATCTTCCTTTTTATCTCCTTCGGATTCAACGGTTGTAGATGTACCAGTTGCAGTAGCGCTACTTTTATGAGCTGAAGACTTTTGACTCGAATTGGAATCAGTCGACCCACCTAAATTGAGAAGAGGAGCTTGAAGAGATCCTTTGGATGTAGAATCTTTTCGAATTGATTCTGTAACTTTTATTTGATCTTCGCTTGATATTGTAGCTTTAGATAGAGCTGCCATTCCAGCAGCCCTTCCCGCCATACCAGTCATTACTCCAGCACTTAAAGCAACCATTGATTGCATCTTTCTCTGTTTGGCTTCACTCTTTTTCTGCATGTCATACGCTGTTTTAAAAATCCCAGCGTACAATACGATTAATACAAATAGTGTTGTCCAATAATATCCTATAATTAGAGCAGTATTGAAAATTGGATCTTTCAAAAATTGCACAGCACACTCGCCTTCTTGCAGGTCTCTATAGCCGACAAAATGTTCCCATCCAAAAATAGTTGTGAAAAAAAGTAATGCTGGTATTATCCAAGTGACCGTGACCATCCATATTACTCGATTTTTTGTTCTCCACGCTCTGTATCTGGCAGCTATTTTAACACTACAAAATCGATCTACAGTTATAAGCAAGACGGTGTATTGTGATACTAAGCATACCGTATAATCAACGGATAGCCAGAGGTCACATAATAAAGGTCCTAAATGCCAGTACCCTTTCAAGACATAATCTGTGTAAAAGGGGAGCGATAATGTACCTGAAACAAATCAATATATTAAGACAGTAATTTGTGAGATCGCCCATCTAACATTATCCATAAACTTAAAAATATGATAACGATAAAAATACATTGATAAAAAATTCATTCTTACCTATAAGTAGATCGGTAGCAGCAAGTGAGGCTATGAAATAGTTACTCGGCTGGCGTATAGTTCTGTCCACCAGGAAGGCGAGGAGTACTAGCACATTGCCACTCACAGTTAACAGGATGACCAGGACCAGGCACGTTGCTATGATCACAGCCAACCAGAGAGGAAAAGGAGGTAAGACGGGTTGCTAAAAAAATTTATAAAATAATATTAGTGCATAAATACTTTACTAAAAAATTTTAATAATTTTATTTTCAATTATATTTGAGCTTACTCTTTATTTGGCGTAGAATCAAATTTAGTATTGATGTATTTTTTATGAATAGTTAAAAATGTAGCATATTATGAGCTATAGCATATTTAACTTAAGCTTAAGAAAATCTATCAGACATTTAAATAGAAACCCAATTATAATGTTTTATTCTTCATTTATAAACTTGAAAGATTGGTTTAATGAGGCTTGAAGAGAAATATGGCAAATCACATTTTTAATATGATTAAGTTTCAATGATCTGAAAAATGATTTTGTGTATAATGACAAAATAAGCATTTCCTTAGAGTCGGAAATATATATAATATATATGTATTTATATTAATAATTGTATCTCAACTGCCTCGTTGGTCTAGTGGCTAGATATAAGGCCGCAGACCCTGTGGTCCTGGGTTCAATTCCCAGGCCGGGCCCATAAAAAGTTATTGGGATTTTCTGACAGAAAATTCTCAGTAGCAGCCCGGAATTTGGAAGGTGGAAGTGTGTACACTTCCGTGCCTCGGAAAGCACGTTAAGCCGTTGGTCCTGCGCCTAAACTCTTTCCGGTCCTGTCGGATTGCCGTCCCATCGGATTATGAGAGCTAGAGAATAGAGAGTGCATCTATGTTTGCGTACATACATGTGCACTATAACATGTCGCAGTTGTCTAATATCTCTTGAGATTGGCCTATCTCGACGGCAATCCGACACGACCGAAAAGAGTTCAGGCGCGGGACCAATTATCACTGAATTTAAATTAAATATTTACATTGTACATACTTAGTTATATATAATTTATACAATTTAGTATCTTCAGTAACAAAACTATATAATAAAAGAGCAAGTTTCTATATAAAGGTGAACAACAAAAGTTCCATTGTTTTAAACTTATTCATCGAGAAGATTTAAATAGATACTATTTTAATTCTTATATCATAATCCTAATTATCTAGGATACATACAAACCGTAATAATTCTTAAGGAATTGGAAAGATAGATTGAAATGGATAATAAGTAAAATATTTTTATAAAAGGAATAGCGTACAAGCACTCTCTATTCTGTTTCATTTTGCCATTCATATCGTATCAAGAGCAGCATTGTTGCGAGGCCACTAGGAATTGTACATTAAGTGGATGAATCTACACTATACATATAAAAGGGGTAAAGCTGGAAGTCTGTGTAAACGATCCACAGCACTGATCACAAAAATGATTATTAAGAAGCATCACATTATTCTATCACCTAACAGCAATATTTAGTAATTGATTTATCATAGTTACTTATGATAATGACGATTACATTGAAGAGCAAACATTAAACACAATGTATTATGACATCGCTAATACTAAGTAATATTATAAATGCGAAAGTGAGTTTGTTTGTTTGTGACGCCCTCATGGCTGAACCACTAAGCCGATTTTAAAAATTCTTTCACCATTTCATGGAAAGCTACATTATCAGCGAGTAACATAGGCTACATGTGAAACCGCGGGCAAAACGCTAGTAAATATATCCAGCAGTTTGTTACTACTTAGTTTGTTTCCCGTTCTTCTGATTTAAATCTAAATATTGATAAGTAGTTTTACATCATATTTTAATATTTAAATTGACAATTTAAAGGCTCACATAATGCTATCTTTATTGTAAATGTATTTTTAAGTGCGAAGTAAATGATTTACAACTAATTAAATAACGCCACGAACAACACAGAAACTTGTTTATTGTTTGTAAATCATAAAAAATATTTAAGTGTTAATACTGAGGAACACGCAATGCAATTATTTAGAATTTTTAGTATTAATTGGTAGGCCAACGGTCAAGTAGGCCATCTGATACTAAATGGTCACCATAGCCTATAGACGTTGGCGCTGTTAGACGGACGGCAATCTGACACGATCGGAAAGAGTTCAGGCGCAGGAATAACGGCTTTAAGTGCTTTCCGAGGCACGGGAGTGTACACACTTCCAACTTCCACACTCCGGTCTGCTACTGAGAACTTTCTGACAGAAAAACCCAATAACTTTATTATTGGCCCGACCTGGGAATTGAACCCAGGACCACCGTGTCTGTGGCCTTACATCTAGCCACTAGACCAACGAGGCAGTCAAGTTATAAATATAAACAGTTCCTTACATCGCGCATCGCATCTTGGGAACTAAGATATCTTTTGTGCCTGTAGTTACACTGACTCACTCAACCTACAAACCGGACCCATAGTAAGTTGCTTTTCACCGGTAGAATAACCGGTGATACCCACCGGTGATACACCGGTTGATAAGCGGTACCTACCCAGACGTAGACTCAGACTAAATAAAATATGTATTAGCATTCATATAATGAAATACACTATATTATATTTATCGGCAGACGCGGAAAACAAACCTTAGATTTACAAATTCCATGCGATTCGTTAATAGCTATCCTATATTTAAATTTAATTTCCGAAGTTGCGATAACAACTTTGCCGACATTCGAAACGCTATTAATTCACGATTCATTACTCTGTACAGATCATGTAGATCTCGACTTTTATGTCATGTGAATTCAAGATCAAAGTTCCAACTATATGTTTCTTTAAAGTGTGTCTTGTGCTATGATTCGTTTAACATTCTAATTTACCGAATGAATAATCTTTCTATCTATACTACTATATAAATCTATTGGCTCTGTCTGTACATTTTTTTTTCACCTAATTTTGTGATAAATAATCGTTTTATGATGCAGTGATTCACATTATACTATTTTTTTCATTTTTGTCTGCCTGTCTGTCTGTATGTCTTCTTATAACTCAAGAAAGGCTTGACCAATCTTGATAAAAATTGGTACATAAAAATAACATGTGATGGCGCAAATGTTAGGCTTACGATATTTTATGAAAATTAATTTCAAATCGTTAATTACGTATTTCTTGACCAGTAGCCATACGTGTGTGTGTGTGTGCGCGCGTGCGTGTGTGTTATTATAGTAATAAAATATTTTATTATATTTTTATTAATTATACGCGGGTAAAACCGAAGGTTACAGCTAGTCTATTATAAGAACATAGCTTTTTTCTTTATATTTATTTTAACTTAGCCTTTTCTAATTAAAGCTTAGTACTGTAATTACTTCTGACTATAACTTTGTCATATCTTAATTAGTAATGAGAAGCGCATTTAACTTATTTTTTTATAATTAAATGAGTTTTATATATGATAACTTTTGTTACTTCTTGTGTTCTGAATAAATAAATAAAACAAAAAAGGAAACACATAAGACAAACCGAAAAGCAAACACAAAAGTGATGTTCGTCGTCATCTTTTGATTTTCATTTTAAATTTATAAAAAAATATTGGTGGTAGGCTTTGTGCAGCTCGTCTAGTTAGATGCCACCCACTCATCAGATCTTCTACCGCAAAACAGCAGTACTTGATATTGTTGTGTTCCGGTTGGAAGGGCGAGTGAGCCAGTGTAATTACAGGCACAAGGGACATAACATCTTAGTTCCCAAGGTTGGTGGCGCAGCGGTGATGTTGTTTTTGTTTTAAGAAATATACAAACCACTGTCTATGGGCGTTGGTGACCACTTACCATCAGGTGGCCCAAATAACCTTTCACCCAACAATTCTATATAAAAAAAAAATTGTAAGACTTAAAAGAACGACTAGTTTGTTTCAGTTACGGTTGTTTAACGCTCACACAAATGCAGTGGCCCTGACATACCGGTAATGGTACGAATCGATTTACTGTCGCTTTCCTCACGCTTCTATTCATACAATGAATGTAAATAGGCGTTATAGTTTTTTCAACAAAAAATCAATTTTATCGACATAGGTAAATAAAGTGTGTCATTAAGCATATATTGATTAGTCATATTCAAATTGATTTATGTGTTTTTTTTTTTGTATTGGTAGTGATTTCGGTTTGTGTATTGACATATAATATTCACATATAAGATTCACAGTTAATACTATTGCAGTCGTCACCGTATTCTCTTTTATAATATAATAGTTACCAATCGCGACTTTCCCTTTTAGTGAGGAGAAAAATTTCATGATGATCAGTCGAGTAAGACGTGCACAAATTTTATTAAGTATGGAAACATTTATTACTCGAAAAATTTAAGATAATTCTATTGATTAAAAAGAAAGATTTACGTTTAACATAAGTCAAGTAGGAAAACTTCTTGTAAGATACTTTTCGCCCGCGGCTTCAAAGCGATGACAGAGTTACGCATTTATAATATAAGTATAGATGACCGTCTATATCTGATCTATTATTCCAATAATATTTAAAAAATATATATATGCAAAGATCATAACTTAAGTATTTTATGAAGCGTCAATATGTATGCAGTCGTCTACGGGCCGACTAGCTATGTAAAAGTCACAAGTTCGATCCTGATCACTAGTACTAATGTTGTCCTCAACTCTTAATACAAGCTGTACTCTCAATTGGATTGATAATTAGAAATATTAGTTCCTTAAAAACGGACTTACATTATACTTCTTAGTTTTAAGTACTATATACAAAATAAAAAAGCCGAGATGGCCCAGTGGTAAGAACGCGTGAATCTTAACCGATGATCGTGGGTTCAAACCCGGGAAAGCACCACTGAATTTCATGTGCTTAATTTGTGATTATAATTCATCTCGTGCTTGACGGTGACGGATGAAGGAAAACATCGTAAGGAAACCTGCATGTGTCAAATTTCACTGAAATTCTGTCACATGTGTATTCCACCAACCGGCATTGGAGCAGCGTGGTGGAATAAGCTCCAAAACCTTCTTCTCAAAAGAGCTCAGCAGTGGGGCATTCACAGGCTGTTACTATACAAAATACATTTATTTCTCAATGTTATAAATATCACGAAACTAACTGCTACCTAGCTTTATATCCCCTAAAACAGGTAAATAAGGTTAACCCCGAAATATATAACAATAAATAATAAATATTAAGATTAACGAGGGCATTGAGTGTGATATATTATTGATCATACGTCGGGATGGTTTAGACGTAATGTGTCTTTGATTTATGAATATAGAAAACGATGAACAAGAGACTGCTTGTTAGAATGACGTTGGATTGATCGATTGCGTTGTCATTTATAACGAATCTTATGTTTTTTTTATGCGTTTTACGATATGTAGATAAAAAGGGGTAAAACACTGATACTACATATAGCTGATAATGCTGGGTATGAGAAATTTAATAAGCGATTTGTGAAGACACTTCGGAATTTATATAAAACAACTTCAAATGAATTCAACTTTAACGGAAAGCAAGAAATGTATTGATTCTGCCACATTCTTTTTTTTAAATTGAATACCTCTTCGGTCTAATGGCTAGCGTATATGGTAAAAGATTGTCGGTAGATTATATGATAATTGGGTGGTACCATCACGGACGGGCTTGCATACAGCAGTACCAGCAAATAAAGTCTTCATCTCTTTTGTATGACCACTGATTTAGATGATCATGGTGGTGGCTCAGTAGCACAAAATAATCATTCTATTTTAGACATCTAAACTCCTTCTTTGTTCAATATGCAATTTAAAGTAAAAAAGTATAATATTCTATTATTATAAAGAAATAAAATACTCCTAACTGAATAAGGCCACTTGCGATCCCAGAAAATTTCGATTCAACGAAACAGTAACGAACTGATTTAAAAAAAGGAAAGAAACAAACAGTCTTGTTCAACTCAGCGCAATAACAATGGTTGAACTTTCGAGTACCGAACGCAGAATACTTTTATATTAAAACACGAAAATATGCAGAGATTTTTTTTATCATCCACCCTCATAATGTAGAGCTATACGCGTTCAGTGCATAAAATGTCTCGCTGAAGGTCATGAATGTACGATGCTCGTATATTTTATTTATGCTTAGCAAATAAAAAAGAATATTGTATTTCCACACATCGAGTCGTGTTGTAACTTTGTTGTAAAAAGAAAATTCTTTACTGAAAATATATATGAAATCACAAATTTGATAAGAATCACCCATATTTGTATGTCGAATTTCTTTTTAGGCATTCAAACGAATGTTTCACGTTTATTGTTTTTGGTGTTACCATATTTATAAGCCGTGATGAGTGGTCAGAAGACAATTTTAACCGATTATCGGTATCCGAGTATCCGAATTCAAACCAAGATATTTTCATGTAATTTTAATCTGTTTTTATAATTAATTTCATGCTCAGTGAAAACATCGTGAGGAAAGCTATATTTTCTTTCGACGCGAAAGAAAATCTGCCTTTGCCTTAGTGTAGTCACCGATCCGCTTTGGAGCATTTAGAACTGTCTTTGGTTTATAAATAAATTACGGTCTTACTTATAAAAAAATCTTATTGGGTGATTAGATAAGCAATATTGTGTCTTCTTCTTTCGAATGTCAAATCAATAATGTCAGAAAGAGCGAAATCAGTGTTTAACTAAACTGCCGCTAGGCAACGTTTATACGAATATCGGGTAGGTTTTAAAAACTAAAATAAAACGTTTTTATGAACCTTATTTCAACATAATTATGAATTTAATGACCGTAAAATTATGTAGAGTGATCGATATCAGGTGTTTTTTTATTAGCAATAAACTAACTGTAATGTTAAAGCCATAAAAAGCAAAAAGCACCCGATTTATAGCGTACATATTTAATTATATTTTATTTGGTTTTTATTAGTTTTATAAGGTATTATACCCTATATAGTTTTATGTAACCCTGACCTGTCTGCAATGTTTTACAATAATCGGTTGAGTAGGCAAGACGTAAAAGCATAACAAACACACTCACTTTCGCATTTACTAGTTAGACTTACGGAATAAACAACAGTTGTTTTAAAGTATAAAAAAGAATTTAAAAAAAAAACATTTTACGAACGAAAAAAAATCAAAATAGTGAATGATCAATTTTGCTAATGGACATTTGAAACTCTAGAATCTCTGGATTCTATCTTACTGCTTTTTGCTTTCAGAACGGAACGAATATGTCAATCTTTTTCCAACTGTAGCACTATTCTGCGAGAACAAACTCGAAACTTGTGTTAGAAAATGGTCATGAAAACCCAGTAAGTGACATGCGACATTAACCATAATAAATATAACATATCAAGAATATACGCATCAGAATAGTCTAAGTTGGTTATAAACATATCACGGGTACTTCGCAGTTTCATTCGCTTTAAATTTAGAATATTGTGAGGGGAGGCGGCATGTTTCCTTCCTTAGGCTTCAAGCTTGCTTCATACCAAATTTCATCAAGTTTAGTTCAGTGGTTTACCCGTTAAAGCATGACAGATGGAGTCACTTTCGCATTTTATAATAATAGTACACATTAAAGTTAATTACGCACGTCACTTTCTAAAGCTTCACGATCCTGTTCTGCGGTAAGTTTCGAGTTTATTTCTTAACAAATAGCTTTACATTTCTGAAATCTTAACCATTATACGCAAAGAGTTACTATTTCAAAAAGTTATTACTCTTGAAATTTAAAGTTATAAGAGCGACTTTCAATGATAATAATTAAGCTACTATTATTTAATATTTTAATATAATTGATTACCGTGAAAAATAAATAAGAATTCTATTGTATTTAAGTGTTGGAAGGAAGTAATGTGAGTTTTTTTTCGGTTCATCTTTGTAGACTCTACATCCCGAATCGGTGGTACATTTAATCTTGTCGATTGGAGATTCAAAATGTTTGTAAAGTTTCTGACTAAAGTAAATTTTCATTTCGATTGTATGCATAGTGCAAAAGTTTAGTTGCCTTTGCTTAAGGTATCTGAATCCTGCTCTTAAAATACATTCATATATTTATGGGAGTATAAAATTACATTGTACTTTGTGTGTAGGGTCAACTTAAAACCTCTGCCGGCGTAACACTATGGTTTATTGTACATAAAATGTCCTGTCGTAAAATTGTTTCTGTCGGACGCCTACTGTATATTTATTGCGCGGCCATTTGCTTTTGTAGTAAAACACAAAAGGGAAATTTTTATTATTTAAAATAATTTATTTTTCATGTATAGATTTATTTATTTTATTCTGTATTGGTTGCAGATCTAAAACTTACTTTTACATGCGACTTTTACTGTAACCATGTTCTTAATATAATGTTCTTTAAAAAATTGGAATTATTGATCATATTAGAGAAACAATCACCTCGTTCGAGAAATAAATGCCTCGGCGTTATATATGTATAAGTAAAGAATATAATATGAATTTACTTATCATAAGGAATCGAGATGAACAGAGACTATATCCAGGAATTCTCACCGAAGGTGGTGGGTTCAAACTCGTGTAAGCACTACTAAATTTTCATGCGTTTAATTTGTGCTTATAGTTAACCTTGTGTTCGGTAAAGGAAAAAATCGTGAGGACATGATTTGTCCAATGAAAATCTTTCATCACATACTTTCTCTTCATAAGGAAAGGCCTTAGCCCAGCATTTACGGGCTGTTATGTACTATCGTGTACATACTATCGTTTTCACTGATTATATATAAATAATCAATATTATTAAATAAATATACATAATACTCTTGTATATAATTTGTGTAATTTTTCTTATGTGATCTCTACGGACTGCTTGTTGCATATTGAAGATATATACTTCTAAGTCGGTATATGGAAACACATCTCTTAATAAAATTTTAAAATGTAACTGGTCTCGCGGACGCAGGACATAAAGGCAATTTTTATTTAAGAAAGCAGACGGGCATTATTGTTCACCTGTAAGTGAGGTTTACTTGTTGGTAGGGCTTTGTGCAAGCCAGTGTAATTATAGGCACAGGGACGTCGTATCGTTCCCAATGATGATAGCGCATTGGCAATGTGAAGGATGTTTATTTTTTGTTGCAGCGCCGATGACTATGAACACTATACGCCAGTTCAACTACCTGTATCATAAAAAAGGAATGGCCCTTACTAAAGTGCAGTAGTTATTTGTGTATATATTGTTCGCATAAAAATAAGTACTTGTAAGCCTCGTCATGTTAAATTTTATCTATGACGATGCACTTTACTTTCAAATCGGAAATAAAAGCATCTGCCAGACAATAGTCAATAGGCTCTTCAGCCGACGTATGTATGTACATTAAACTCGATTACACTCAGCGTGTAGCTTTTGTTAAATTTATTTTTATTAAATGGCTTGTAGTGTGGCGTGTATATTTATACGTCTGGCGTGTTATTATATATAGTGTTGATAAATATATATAAAAAGAAGTCCTGACTGATTCATCAACGCAGAGCCTAAACCACTGGGGTTAGAGATTTGAAATTTTGGCAGTTGATGCATTTTATGATGAAAACGCGTACTAAGAAAGGATTTTTGGAAATTCCACCCCTAAGAAGGTGATATAAGGGATGAACCGTTGTATGGAACTCCGTCATTTTCAAAGTTAGAAGCATGATCACAAGCTTCTGGCTGGAAATAAATAAGCACGCTTATCAGAGTTTTCCAAAATTCACCACCTAAGAGGGTGAAATAGGGGTTGAAATTTATATGGGGAGTTCGTCATTTTTGATGTAAGAAGCATGAAATTTTATATACAAGTCTCTGGTTAGAAATAAATGAATACGCATTTCAGGGTTTTCGAAAATCTACCCCCAAGAGGGTGAAATAGGGGTTGAAAGTTTGTATGGCGGGTCCATCATTTTTTATATAAGAAGCATGAAATTTTATATACTAGCTTCTGGTTAGAAATAAATTAATACGTATTTCAGGGTTTTGTAAAAACTACCCCGCAAGAGGGTGAAATACGGGTTGAAAGTTTGTATGGCGGGTCCGTCATTTTTGATGTAAGAAGCATGAAATTTTATATACAAGTCTCTGGTTAGAAATAAATGAATACGCATTTCAGGGTTTTCGAAAATCTACCCCCAAGAGGGTGAAATAGGGGTTGAAAGTTTGTATGGCGGCTCCATTATTTTTTATATAAGAAGCATGAAATTTTATATACTAGCTTCTGGTTAGAAATAAATTAATACGTATTTAAGGGGTTTTGTAGAAACTACCCCGCAAGAGGGTGAAATACGGGTTGAAAGTTTGTATGGCGGGTCCGTCATTTTTGATGTAAGAAGCATGAAATTTCACATATAAGCTATTGGTTAGAAATAAATAAATATGCTATTCAAGATTATTGAAAATTTACCCTCCAAGAGGATTAAATAGGCGTTGAAAGTTTGCATGGTGCCTCCGTCATTTTTGAAGTAAGAAGCATGAAATTTTATATACAAACCTCTGGTAGGAAATAAATAAATACGTATGTCAGGGTTTTCGAAAATCTACCCCCCAAGAGGGCGAAATAGGGTTTGAAAATTTGTATGGTGGGTCCGTAAAGCTTCTGAGCAAAAATAAACGCATACGTATTTTGTCATTTTTGAAAATTTAACCCCAAACTCGAGAAATGGGTTAAAAACATTAGTATAAAAAAATGGTCTGATTACCTTGAAATTTACTGTTTTCACGGCTAAAATAGGCCATAATTAACATATTTTATTATTTTTGATTATGTCACAGGCAAAGCCGCGGGGCAACCGCTAGTTAATTATATTATGATAATGTAATTTGAGTATTAGTTTAATTTAGACGTAGTCTTCATGTATTTTTGTTTCGTTTAAAGATTGCTTGGTTAGGAATGGTTTCAGGAATTAAACACGTCTATTGTATTTATACAAACTATTTATTATTAAATTAAAAAAAGTTTCGTAGGACGTCCTAAAGATGTGAAACACCGAAATTAAGGAAACCCAATAAAAATGAATATGGAATAAAATTTGTATAAATATATAGTTTCATAATTATATATAGTAAATTAAACATACTTTTCGTATTATTGTAATGGTATATAGCAAAGAAAAACACGAGGAGTAGAGGGCGGATGAGAAAACGTCATGCCGTTTGCCGTTACGGCATACGAGTCGGTTTTCCCAAGGAGCGCTAATCATACATAATCGCCAGAATCTAAATCGTAAAACGAACCTTTACATATAATTCAATCTTTATAATCGAAAATTTAAAAGATTGTAACAGCATTTATTTCGCAAAATAAACGCTTTTATAACTAATAACTAGGAGCTTGTTTATTGTTTGTTACTCATAAAAATTATTTAATTATTTATACTGAGTTATACGCAATGCGATTATTTATTTCGTAACAATCTACATACATTTAAATGGATGCTGTTGTGACTGTTTGAAACGTTACCGCCTTGAATGTTAGCACACATATGCATTTTTATGGGGAATTTATAGTATTTAATACTATAAATTTACCGCTAGCTGGCGTAAGAACACTTAATTTTTTATACCTTTCCCTGATTAATATAAAAATTCGGATACAACACATACATACATACTGGCAAGTCAATTCCTGTTAGGTTTTGATATTATAATAGTGGAAGGTGTTGAAAATTGATGTATGAGAAAATTTCATTTCCATTTTACTAGTCGATAGTACGTTTATTGATGTTACAGAAACGTCACCAGCTATTCTGTAAGAACTTATTTCCACTACTCACCTATGAAATGTTAACAACCGACTTATTGTGATATACTAATTTGATGCGTGTAATCATGAAATATTATAATTATAATGGTCAATTTCGTATATCGTTTGTTGACATTACACTCTTTTACTGCGGTGATATTCGAGTTTGTTCTTAGAGAATAGCCTTACTGAACGAATGGCATTTGTCTCACGATACGAGTTCCCTTGCGGCTCTTATAAATAATAACGACGAACATATCCGACAATATTCAGAATTTTTTGTTGAAAAAAATATTTTTGCATCATTTCTATGTACACAATGTAAATAAAGTTGGTCTGAAATAGAGACATACTCCCATTGTAACGCCTAAAATGTATCATTCTCACAATACAAGTAACGGATGCTTTGGAATGGTCTCATTGAATGAGAAGTTTACACACACTGATTTTAACTTCTGTCATATTGTAGTAATTTTCCTTTTTATTTACATTAAGTTCAGCTTCGGTTTTAATATTATTGTAGACCATAGTGTTACAGAAAATCCAAACGCAATGTTCTATACATTGCGTTTGGATTGGATCACATTGACATAATACATCATAAAGGTTAGAAACAATAAAGATCTTCTTTTAGAGTAACAATATTTTTTTTATCTGATCCATATAATTTTGTTTTAATATTACCGATATTATCGTTAATAATTAGTTTTTTTATTGTACGCGATTGATAGTCAGCCAAAAAGGAATGGTTAACGGTTTTTTTATTGGGTGGGTGATATTAGCAATAATTCTCTCTACGTCGTCGTGATGTTATTTTATCGTGTTATTACTTTATCTGATTCCATTTGATTTCACATCAATTTGTATCGTGATTTTTTTAAATATATTTTATCAAACCGCGAATCCATCACCGGCGCGGAATGTACATTTTTATCAATGAAGATATTTCAGTACATAATCATTTCAAACTTTTATAATCTGTTATATGTAATTTATAGGATAAAATTATTTCTAGAAAAAGTAAGTAAACAGTAACTGCCTGTAAAAATCCCTCTACCGGGCAAGAGCATCCTATCCTCTCGAAAGCTTAATCCACCACAATGTTCCAATGCTTGTGGTTGAATTTCTTCTTTCTTCTTAATAACTATTTGAAGGAAAACAATGTTGGCCACTCGGCAATCCAAGAAAGGGCTGATACCAAGGATAGAAACAGCCACAAGTATGAAGGTACTTTTTGATATAGTATATTTACATATATTTCTGTATCCATATATTAAATATTACATTATCGAAAAGGGCCTGTATTGAACACGGCATTGCTTATTGCAGACTCAGATCAAACCGGGTATTAATATATATTTTTATGGGTTACCAACATGATAACAGTTTGGCAAGGGTCTACGACGGTATAATGAAAATTTGTGTTAGTAATATTTAGAACATCACTAAAGCCTCGCACGTTTCGACCTACCAATATTATTCCAACGCCTCATTTGATATAAGAAACACGGAAGTGAAATTCTTGCAGAAAAAAATGGATTTAATCAAATATAACAATAACAAATGGTTTGGTATTTTGGTGTCCTTTATTTATCTTATTGTTGGTAATATTAGTATGAGCAAAATAATATATGATATTAAATACAAGTAATATCATACTAAATGTCATTGATAAATAAAAAATCATTCCGATCGATATAATATGATTATTTGATTGTGGGTAGTTATTATTGCGACCCACGCAACTACACGGACAACTACATACTACTAAATACAGACGTAAAGAATGTCTGAGGAAGTAGCAAAAAAGGTATTTTATTGGAACATCTATAATGTTTTTTTAAAAAATCATAGAAAATGTCCTGGAAGGCTATTACAGCTTTACAAATAAATCTGCATATAAGTAAAACAGTATGGGAAATATCGTTTATGGTGTTTTATTATATGTGTGTTAGTATTATATAGCCCTACAAGATTTTTGTGTTTTACAAATAACCCTGTAATAAGTGAAACAGTATTGGAATAGTAAAAAGTAAGTCCAATGTTATGACCACAGTTTAGTATTACAAAGTAAGTAAACAAATTATTAGGCTTAAATATATATGACAATAAAAAATCGATTTGCTCTAATTTTTAGTTTCTAAGGTTGGTGACGCATTGGCGATGTGAGGGATCGTTAATATTTCTTACAATGCCAATTCACGTCACTAGTAATATCTGGTACTCAATTGCCAGTCTGTCTATTTTTTTGTAATAGAGTGTATATTATAAAACACGTACCAAATCAATAGTGTCATCCAAAGTACCATTGAGGAAGTAGACATCGGTGTAGTTGGTGGCGTTACTTATCAAGTATCCTTGACATTCAGGATAAGTTGAACTGGCGATGCATGTTCGTTGCTTCAACTTCTGTAGTTTCCTGTGGAGGGCAGAAATTCAATTACCAAGATTCATTTTACACGATATTTTGAACTATATCACTAAAACTATTACTCTATATCTGGTATATGACAGCCAATGGGTACCAACTTTGATCATTCCCATCATCGAGCTGAGTGCTTATTAATTTGTTGCATTCCATGGATTTGTAATCTTAAACCGTAATTATAATCATTATATTTTCCTTGTTTTAAAAATATCTTATTTTATATATATCTACTATTATTAAAGTGAGAATCAGTTTTCCTTTATTTTTAGTACTTTTAAATTAATCTCTATTATTTTAGTTTAACATAATAGTTTCTAAATAATTAAACATAAATTATCTCTGGTTCTCAAAAATACCTATTATAAAACTGGATATATATTGGGTTAATCAATTTTATGAAGGTGATAATAGGAGATAAATAAATGAGGCTTAAGTCGACAGAAAGTAACCGGCTCATTTACTTTGGCAAACTCGCAACTGTTAAAGAACTATATGACCCAAGATTACGGCATAACATCCATATCATAATTTGTTACAAGTATTTGAAGACATTGTTATATAAATATAGTTTAATTACTCGTATATTATATTGAAAAATCAACATATAATGAGTTTAATCACTAGTAAAGCCTCTTTGTTTTTTTTTTCTTATTAATATTTTTAGTAAACCCGTTACTACTATTTCGATTTTCCCTTAAAAATAGTTGATAATAGCTGAGATGGTATAAGGGATAGAACGCGTAAATCTTAACCGCTGATCGTCGGTTCAAAACCGGATGAGCACCACTGAATTTTTAAGTGCTTTATTTGTGTTTACCATTCATATTGTGCTTGACAGTAAAGGAAAACATCGTGAGGAAACTTGCATGTGTCTAACTTCACTGAAATTCTGTCATATGTGTATTCCATCAACTCGTAATGGCGCAGCGTGGTGAAATAAGCTCCAAATCTTCTCCTCAAAAAAGGAAATGAGGCCTTAGTCCTGCAGTGGGACATTCAAAGGTTGTTACTAGACCTAAAAATACCTGGTCGATTTATTTAAGAGTAAGATCATCTCAGGATTAAGTAGCCGAGATAGTTAAATGGAAAGATTAATCTTTAACAAATGCCGTGGGTTCAAATTAAAACAAATACTACTTAGCCTCTGGACCTTAATTGACTAGGATTTTGCTCGTGAAACCATAAATGGCATCGAATAAATTAAAAATAATTTGTCCAGAGATATTTGCTTTCTTATTCTATATTATAAAGGCGGAAACACTTAAGAATTTTTGTTTTTTTTTTTGTATAAAGTTTATAAAAACATACATATAATTTTCCAGGAAACCAGCAAATACTATCAAGTGATGAAGAACTTTGACCAGAGCCACTGTACAGCTTATTCCATTTATATAAACTTCTCGATCGAAACCCATTTGAGCTTAATAGTCTAAAGTCAATCCGATTGTGTAAATTTATTGAAGTTAGTTTTGTAGTTTCAATTAACTAAGCCATCTTAATGGTATCGTATTGAATTTCGTACAGTTCAATAAATGTAAATGATTATTTGTACATAAGAAATTTTTAATTTTCATTTATTTTTTATTGATTAAGTATTACACTTAGTTATTGATTGTTAAATGTATCACCGGTTCGGAACGAAACACCTCAGATCAGAGAAGAACCGATAAAATAAACTCAAAGGGATTTTTATTAAATTTAATATAACGTAACCTTTCATTAAATAAATTCTACTAAGAAAAATTAGCAAGAAATTGTATCATTGGCTGCCAATTAAATAGCATAGGTTTGTTAAATTAAATACCATGAAATTTTTATTTACTTCGTATTATCCCTCAATGACTTTTTATGCATTTGTATAATCTTATATTTAATAAAACGTACCACTCGTTAAAGTTCCTTGGGAAGTTCAAAACTTGGTGTAACAAGTTTTTCTTCAGTTCTCATGTTTATACAAAATAATCAATATCATTTTGTATTCCTACTTGCAATAAACTTATATTCGATATTTAAAAATTTAAGATTACTATATAGTCATTCTGACCCTATCGAGTATGAGTTCAATATATTTGTTAGTTATCTTAAACATCAGTATTCGCGTGTGTGGGGCCCGCTCTACGGTACCTTATGTCCTTTTTTGTACCTCTGAAAAAGTGTATGTAAAATTTAATAATGACTCGTTGAGTAGTTAAGACGTGAAAGCGTAAAAAATATATAAACACATTTTCGAATTAATAATATTAGTTATGATGCACAATAAAATGAACGACATGATCTTAAAATAGAAATTGCGATACGAAAAGCAAACCAAAATGCAACACGTTTAAAAATGTGTGCGAATGATCGTTGGCTTCCAATGAAAAAGGAAATTAGTTCATTAAAAATGAATCAATCTTCGTGTCGTGCCGCTCGCATTATGGTTGAGCAATTCTGTACATTACTCTGTTACGTGATGGGAATTGTAGCATAACATACGTATACTATAATTTCAGTAACGATATGAAGTTATCAACTAGTAAAATAAAACTTTCAAAACGCTAAGACTATTATGAAAAAAAGTACGATAAAAAATATTCTTTTGAGCAATTTGCTCAACACAATGCGCTAAGGGATTAGACCCTTATTATCAAGGATGTTTGAAGAAGCTTAGGCGAGAAGTAACAGTACGAAATTTCTAAGAGCTGCGACTGAATTCTTTTTTTAATGGAAAACTTTTATTTGTCCGATCTTGGATTTGAACTTGGGATTTCATGATCTCAAGCCGCAAGGTTAACGAAGCGGAATATATATTAAATTAATAAATCGATTTACATTAATTTAACAAGATACATAGATAAACAGAAGATAATAAGTCGCCAAAAAATCATGTGCAAATTTAAGGCATATAATAAAAAACAAGATGTGACGATAGACGATAACCTATTCCAATGGAATAAGGTTCTATGTAGGTAATATGATTTCGTTCACTGGAAATAATATTATACTACTCATTAAATTTATTCGTAACATATCATTATGATTATAGAATATACATATAATAATAATAATAAGGTCCTCCAGACCGATTTCGGTCACGGCGGCCTATCTCAAGGGAGATTAGCCAACTGCGCAGGACATATTATAGTGCACAAGTGTGTGCGCAAACACAGGTGCACTCTCTTTTCCTTAGCTCTCATAATCCGATGGGACGGCAATCCGACACGACCGGAAAGAGTTCAGGCGCAGGACCAACGGCTTAACGTGCTTTCCGAGGCACGGGAGTGTACACACTTCCAACTTCCAGACTCCGGGCTGCTACTGAGAATTTTCTGACAGAAAAACCCAATAACTATTTATTGGCCCGACCTGGGAATTGAACCCAGGACCACCGGGTCTGCGGTCTTATATCTAGCCACTAGACCAACGAGGCAGTAGATACTTCACCCTCATATACATATGAGGGTGAAGTATCTACCCTGTGTTTGTCAAAAGAGTGAAGGAAGCCACAACATTTGAGATAACGAATCACACCGTCAAACTGACAATACACGGTACAGACTGGGACGAACAATCTAGAATGTTTATATTTATAGTTATACTTAATGCTTTCAATATAATTATATTATATTATATTTTTAATATCTTGGTAATACTTTCCGCCCGTGGTTATGTCCATGTATCAGGGGAGGGCTTCGTCTGGGTAGGTACTACCCAATCATCAGATATTCTACCGCAAAACAGCAGTACTTGGTATTATTGTGTTCCGGTATGAAGGTCGAATGAGCCAGTGTAATTACAGGCACAAGGGACATAACATCTTAGTTCCCAATGTTGGTGGCACGTTGGCGATGTAAGCGATGGTTAAAATTTCTTACAATGCCAATGTCTATGGGCGTTGGTGACCACTTACCATCCGTCCGCCTACCTATACTATTATATATATGTTTCCTATTTGTACGAGATTTCGGTTAAAAGAAATTTATCCTATGATCTTTTCTATACTGCTACCAACGTGTACGCAAAAGGTTGAGCAGTTAAGACATAGAAAGCTAAAAACATTCACTTTTCATAGATGTTCTCAATTTAAAAAAAACGGTTCATTTATAAAAGTATTTCATATGTATCGTAGGAAAATACGCAGCCGAATTTACGTATGTAATGTAGGTAATTAACATGAACGTACATACGTTATATAACTTAAACACTGAATTATGATTTTATGTTTAGTTCGTAATTATTTGATGAATGGTTAATTAAAACGCAGCGTAAATGGAGATTATTCGCATTTAAGTTATTTCATGTTACAAAAGAATGTGTATGCCTCTATTGTTTTCATATGTGAAATAGGTTAGTGGTATGAAGCTTCGAACATAACTGTGTAATGAACAAGTCTTAAATACTTGTATATAAACAGTGTTCAGTGGGACAACTTTAGTATATAAATAAACATGGAACTTAAATCTTAGATATATATTCAGTTTAGTTAGTAGGACGAAATGTTATATGAAATTGACATAAATTTTAAAGTTCAATAGTCTGTAAATGTCCCACTGCTGGGCTAAAGGTTTGGAATTTATTTCATCACGTTACTCCAAAGCGGGTCGGTGGAATACACATGTAGCAGAAATTCAGCGAAATTAGACACGTAGGTTTCCTCAACATATTTTCTTACACTGTCAAGCACGAGATGAATTATAAACTCAAATTAGGCACATGAAAATTCAGTAGTGCTTACCCAGTTTGAACATACGACCATCGGTTAAAATTTTAGCGTTCAACAATAATCAAAATTTTAAATAGTTTAGTTTATGTAAAAGGTATTTCAAGGAGAAAAAATTTAAAATCATTCAATAAAAAAAACAATGAGTTGCACTCCAGGAGTGCCGGCAGAAGTTAAAACTTGAATATTAACGTTGTGCATTTTTGATATTTTGGAATGATTAGGGAAAAATTTTGCTCGAATTGCTTTAATTATCAGTATAAAAGTACTATCGTTTATGTGATAAAATACAATATTCATTTATTGCGTCATCGTATACATGACAATTTATATTACATTAAAAATATAACACTTCAAAATCCGTCTTACGAATTTTCAATCAGGGTCACGTGACCTGAGGCGAGCTTAACATTTTTTACCCATCACAAAAAAGTGCACAATGCCGCTAAGGAAGTTTTTAATTCAAAAATTTCATCATCATCATCCCTTTCTCGTCCACTGCTGGACATAGGACTCTCCAATAGCACGCCAATGAGCTCGATCTTCAGCTCTCAATCTCCATCCGCTGCCAGCCACTTTGCGTATATCGTCACTCCACCTAGTCGGAGGGCGTCCTACGCTACGCTTGCCAAGACGTGGTCTCCACTCCAGAACACGTCTACTCCAGCGGTTGTCGGTTCTGCGACATATGTGTCCAGCCCACTGCCACTTCAGCTTACTAATCCTTTGGGCTATGTCGATAACTTTAGTTCTCTGTTGGATCACCACATTTGGGATTCGATCTTTCAGAGAAACTCCGAGCATAGCCCTTTCCATAGCACGCTGAGCGACCTTAAAATGGTGGACCAAACGCACTGTCAGTGTCCACGTCTCGGCTCCGTAGGTCATAACCGGTAAGACGCACTCGTTGAAGACTTTTGTCTTCAAGCATTGCGGTATCCGTGACGAAAAGACTTGACCAAGTTTCCTATACGCTGTCCAGCCTAGCTGTACTCTTCTACGTGCCTCCTTCTCGAAGTTGTTTCGACCCAACTGCAAAGATTGCCCAAGGTACACGTACTCCTGAACAACTTCGAGAGGAACTCCGTTAAGAGCTTTTGGTTCTGGCTTGACGTGTTCATTGAACATTAACTTGGTTTTGTCCAAGTTCATCCGGAGACCAATTTAACACGTCAGAATCCGTCTTACGAATTTTCAATCAGGGTCACGTGACCTGATGCGAGTTTAACATTTTTTACCCATCACAAAAAAGTGCATAACGCCGCTAAATAAGTTTTTACTTCAAAAATTTAACACGTCAGAATCCGTCTTACGAATTTTCAATCAGGGTCACGTGACCTGACGCGAGTTTAACATTTTTTACCCATCATAAAAAAGTGTAGAACGCCGCGAAGTTTTCACTTCAAAAACAATATATGTCAAGAATTATGGAACATGTTAGAAAAATTTTAATCAGGCAGGTCTTGTTATCGGGTATTACAAGACAGTCAACTTACCACTGTGTTATGAAGTTCGTGCCAATAGTGTAAATAGGCGTTGATCTGTTGACGTCGAGGCTCGCTTCCGTCGAGTTCATTATTACCAAGCCTTTGTTCCAGAGATCTTTCGATGTGCCTACCGCATCTGAATAGAGAAATTTATTTAGTTCTTATATTATTATATAACTATATTATACTAATATTAAAAAATCCATGCAAAATAATCGATATAGATTGATTGATAACTGATATGATTTCTCTAAATATCAATTTACTATTTATCAAAACCCATCGGAAACACAATAGAAATCCAGCAATAGCATATGTTGTAATTCGTAATTCTTATATATTTTTGAATGCATAATTTTTCTGTTTTTGTAATCACACTATTGAGCCTGTTCGTCTATCTTTACCAATAAATACACTTGTGTTGAAAGGCTTATTCAAAATATGTAGTTGTGTTTATGCAAACAAAATAAACGCAACATAATTCCGTATTGGGAAAATAAAACAGCGTTCCGCCATGTTGATAAATCAAGGTTATTCTGGACGACTAAGTTGGTATGTTTATTATATGTAACCAAACTGTACTAGCTGCGTCCCGCTTTCAAATTGAAATTAATTGAATGATTGATATAACTCGTGAACAAAACGTAACTTAACTTTTAGATCTCCTAGTATTCATTGCATAAGAAACTGGTATTGTTATTAATATGCTTTAAAATTATAATATAAATCATATTTAATGACGATGTCATTATACAGGTGAGAAATATATACATCGTTTAGATGATATTCTGAATTCACCGACCTAAGCTTACCACTTCGGTTCTTATTTAAATTAATTAAAAATATTTGCTCCTATAGTCATAATGAAAAAGTTTGATATTACGCTGAAGGTAACAAGAGGTCCATTATAATTATTTTGCATAAAACATCAACTATTTTTTATTCTTTATAATGATATTAAAGTCTAAGTCAGGTACATTTGTTAGCAAACATTTTCTTCACATAAATTACCAGGAAAACAACTTTTAAAGTTGAAAACATTTGATAACAATGCACTAAAACAAGCGATATTTTATTAACTCGCTTTCGCGTGTCCTCGTTTAACGCAACATGAAAGGTAACAAAAATATATTTCATACATGTTTTTATTTTAATAAGCACATTCACGTTCACATTTATTAATAAACAACAGATAAATTAAAAACTTTTCTTTAAAATTATGTAAACAAATAATAATCTTTGTTTTGTAGTAAATGACGTCATAACGTACAATCTGTTACAACCGTACCAATGTAACGGTGCTTATTAGCGTGTAATGTTTTACAAGGATCAGATTGCCCGTAGTGCTCTTAAATTATTCAAATTTCAACAATATACAACGCCACAATCTATCAAATAGTGTAAATTATATATATATATATCACCTATCTATAGTGTGAATGTTGGATCCAGGCGGATGGAAGTCCGTCTATCTGCTTCGTCCATGCCAGCATCTGAAACGGAAATGCCTGTGAGCCTGACTGATAAGGTGTGGATTAATATTACGTTCGCATAAGCGATTATACAGTTGTTTCCTATTTGTATGCGATTTCGGTATAAAGAAATTTATTTCTCAACAAAACATGATAATTTCAATCAATAATTTTGTTGAGATACGTAAGATTATAATTTTTGTAACAATATTTTGCCTCAATTGCGCTTTTACAACATATAATTGAATACTATCCAATACATATTTGTTTTGTTTATATATCGAAGACGTAGCTTGAATTTTTTAATATTTTTTTAATTTAATAATTTCTGCTTATGTGTGTATTGTAGCTAACGAGAAAGTAAGAAGCGCAGCTTATTCATATAAGACTAATAGTTTTCAGTAATATATCAGTTTAATGTCTCCTCATCTATTAGTAAAGATATTACATTAAATTGTATGTAATGCATGTATCTACTGCGGTAGGAACTTGCAGTAGCTATATATCAAAATTAAAATTGAAATGATTCTTTATGAAGTTCTTATGCTATCAATCAGCAATCCTTATTATCATTGGGTTCTAGTTTGAAGTGAGTAAACATAACTACACGCATAACATTTTAGTTCGTAGTTTGTTGGTACCTTGTCGTTGTAAATAATGTTTGATAATTCTTACAATACCTATCTATGGACGGCGGTGATCACTTAACCGTCCGCCTATAAAATAAAACAATAAATTTAAAAAAAAAGTTAGCCTTTGTAACCCTCCAGATTCTCATGGTAAAATCTCTTTTTAATTTTATCTTTAAGAGATTGGTTGAAGCGACCAGACTGCCGTTGTTCAGTCTAACTCTAATAGGTTTGTTTTTATTTGCACTAAAGACTTTTTTATTTCTCGTGCGGCTGAAATCTGAGTCTTTAGATTTTTAATCTTTATTTATAACTGGTTTTCGCTTGAGGCTTTTTGGCGTGTGATTGTGCTTTATTTACCTTCACCCCTGACAACGTGTATGTAAAATTGAATGATCGGTTGAGTTTAAGTTAGAAAATAAAAAATCTCAATTTCGCTTTTATAATATGAATTATGATTTGTGTAATTTTTAATATTAACGATATCATGGAAATAAATATGGATTAATATATTTTAAAATGAAATTTTCGTTCAAGATTTTCAAATTGTAAAACTTTATTTGATGTAGGATTAGTTCACTGAGTTCAAAGGAGAGCTGAGTCCATCGCGAATATGATTCAACACATCAGAGTTATTGGAATTATATTTAATATGTTATTTTAATAGAAAAATATTTCCTGTTGTATACTCTATTGTTAGAATCATTCTATTGTTGTTTTTATTTAATACCTTATTGCATAGCATATAAATAAAAGATAACATAAGAGTAACAGATTAAAAATTAGTTAAACAACAAATGGTGCGAGAAGATGTATTTATAGCTTATATTTATTTCTTACTAATGACTTTCTATTGTTTTATTTTTTTATCAGTTTTGATGTTTCATTGATTCGCATTATTCTGTCTGTGTAAAATATTTTTCTGGATGCTTTATTGGTTACTTATATATATTGGAACGAAGTTCTTTTACGCGGCATACAGTAGAGTGAAATGACAGTGGCCCAAGGCCATGTTACATAACGAAATAGCGTTATGCCTATCTCTAAAATGCTATAAAATGCAATGCTTGGGCATTCGTATTCAGTACTGCGCGAGCGTTTCTGGAGGTAGTACCTTGCCGAATTTATGAGAGCCAAACGATAGAGCGTGAACTGTATAGTACGCTTAGCATTTTATTATGAATTTTATTTAAATACTTACCTAACGTTCTTAGAAATACAAAAACAAAAATATAAACGTAATACAAAACCATATAAGGAACAATAGCGCTAAGGCTTACGAGACGTACGCAAGTTCCTGGTTAGAACTTTGGGCTATTGCCACAATTCCCATCATAAACTTTGTTTAATTGGAGGGGTTAATTACTAAAATAACATTAAAATATTAGTAAATTCCTTAAAATGGGGATTCCTATTATTATAAAAAATTGTTAATTGTAGGTATTTAAAAATTTAAATCGTTTCGTAATCTTTGATTAGAGAGAATTCTATTAAGGAGGCTTAGGCCCTTTTTGTGTGACAAAAATACAGTAATATAATACAATTAAAATCTACATTTTAAAACACGTTTTGAGTCGAAAAAATTTGGCAAAGAACTTCGTACCTGACGGGGGTCCCCGACCGCACAACTTTTGTATAACTATTTGATTTCCTAATATATTATATAAATATTTATTAAGGCATTATCAACACTTTTGTTTTACTTTGTCTGTCATTAATATAAGCAGATATTATGCGTTTTTCATGTTTCCGTTTGTTAGTACAAATAACATTATACGTGTAAATGACACAGTTATGCAAGTAAGTGTTGTCGCGGTTAATGACCTAAAGTGTTAGCACTTCTGCGAAATTCAAATTACTGCCAACAGCTGGTAGTTCTCCCATTCAAATTAAAAAATATAATCATGTTTAAGCTTCTTATTAAAAATACTTAATAGGCACAAGAATGCTGCGTATATAAATATGTTATCTGCAAGTGAGATTCAATAAGTAAACATGATATAAGATACCAATCCACGTAATTCGATATAGACAAGCGATTCTGCCGAAATCAAATACAAATAAAACGCAGTTTCTTCAATAAAATAATATTTAAACCATCTCAATTAATCTAGCTGTTGTCAAGCAATTGATGGACACACATACACGTCAAAAATTAAACTACGAATATAACCATTTTTTTATTGGACGGCGATTAATCTATCCGTCACTCAAAGCCTCATCAGATTTTAATTAAACTCACCTAAATAAAAGGGTAATAAAGAGGACAAATACTAAAAGTAAATACGTAAACGAGTATAAGTCAATATATAAAACTAGTTAAAGCCGTGGCATAGTGATTAGATGTTTGAATTTTCATGTGATTAATTTTGTGTTTATTATTCATCTCGTGTGAGACGGTGAAGGAAGGTTCGTGAAGATATCTGGATTGGCAAATAAGCAGCATGGTGAAGTAGACTCCAAACCTTCTCGAAAATGTGCATTCCTAAAGCCAGCTGTAGGGTATTTACACTAACTGATACATAACTTCGGACCGCCTCGTTGGTCTAGTGGCTAGATATAAGGCCGCAGACCCGGTGGTCCTGGTTTCAATTCCCAGGTCGGGCCAATAAATAGTTATTGGGTTTTTCTGTCAGAAAATTCTCAGTAGCAGCCCGGAGTCTGGAAGGGGTACTCCTGTGCCTCGGAAAGAACTCTTTCCGGTCGTGTCGGATTGCCGTCCCATCGGATTATGAGAGCTAAGGAAAAGAGAGTGCACCTGTGTTTGCGCACACACTTGTGCACTATAATATGTCCTGCGCAGTTGGCTAATCTCTGTTGAGATTGCCCGCCGCGGCCGAAATCGGTCTGGAGGACCTTATACATAACTTCGATAATTAGAAAATGTATTATTTTTTAACGTCTTTTTAAATATTTTTAAATACAAATGTGCCATCGTACTCGTTACCCGGCGCAGCTTCACACGGGTAAACATTCGCATAGGTCAGGCTACTTAATATTTACTGAGATTTTCTATCAAATAATTCTTAGTGACCGGCAACAGGAAGCAGGCATTATATTCCGTATCTTCGGAAGCACGAAAAACCGTTGATCCTCTTGAGCATAATCTACATTACATATAATTGTTTAGTTTCGATATCATTAAATATGAAATTATCAAATAAAACTTTTCAATAGATAGCAAAAACGTAGTTTCTCCATACATAATACCGCCCACTCGTATGAAGACGTAGCAGCTCGTTGACAATAGATCTCGTACTTATTTCAATTCCCATTTGTATTTCTGCAATCGATCATAAAATCGTATTAAAGAAATATTCGTAACACATCGTTCCATAGCTCGTAATTTAATTCTAACCCTGTCCACATATACATAAGGTTCAATATCACAATAAACCGTGGTAATGTATCGGCCACTGCTTTGCTGAACGATTTGTTTTAGTCCAATGGCTTTGCGTAGTGGCCTGGAAGAGGTCTTAAGGAACTTATTCTGTTTATACATAAGCCGAATCAATAATCTTGAAAGGATAATACATATTATGTGATAAATATTATTAGATTTATATCTAACTAATATTATAAATGTATGTTTGTTTCTTACACTTTTACGTCTAAACTACTCGACTGACCAAAATGAAATTAAACACAGGTTGTCAAGGCTATATAAAAGTATATAGGATACCTAATACCTGGCAAAGCCACGAGTGTTAAGTACGTTAATCGATATAAAATTAAATCTTTGACTAAGAATATTTAAAGTATAAATCTAAACGGCTTATAGTCTTCTATTGAATATTGTTGAATAATCCTACCACTTCAAACATACAAGTAGTCTGTTTCCTGAGCGTTATAATCCGGGTATCTTAGAGGCAAGCGTGTTCAATTAGACCGTGTCTATACTTAGCTATACCAAAAAAGTACATTAATAGAATACATACCGCTTATATTATGTGCCCTATGCAATATCGTCGGATTTTATGTTTGTCCGACATGAAAAAAGAGTTTCTAAATTATTTGTATTTATTATTTGCAGAGGCTGGGCCGTAATGGAAGCGTTCGTTGGATTTGGACATTCGAGTAACGATACATCTTCCTCAGTTATCATTGGATTGATAAGGTGGCAAAGATCTTACATACATAACACGATAGCTTAATACACAATGTGTGTTATTATATTTTTATGGTGTAGTGGCTACTACCTGTACACTAGTAATGTAAGAAATATTACTAATCCCTATAAGATTCCTTGTGCCTGTAGTTACACTGGCTTACTCTCCCTCCCAACCGCAATACGGCAATGCCAAGCTTAAGAAATTATAATTAATTTTCATAAGATACCGTAGGGTTTAACGATCTTATATATGCGCCATCACATGTTCTTTGTGTGTACCAATTTTCATCAAGATTGGTCAAGCCGGCCTGAGTTATAAGAAGACATACAGACAGACAGACAGACAAAAATGAAAAAAATAGTATAATGTGAATCACTGCATCATACAAAGATTACTTATCACAAAATTAGGTGAAAAAAAAATGTACAGACAGAGCCAATAGATTTATATAGTAGTATAGATTAAGTTGAACAAGGGGCTTACCCGGTACTTATTTTATAATCTTAACTAATATTATAAACGCGAATATGAGTTTTTTTGTTTGTTACTTGTTCACGCCTAAGCCACTAAACCTATTTTAAAAATTCTTACACCAATGGAAAGCTACATTATCAGCGAGCAACATAGGCTTCATTTTGTCCCCGCATTCCCACGGGAACGGGAACTACGCGGGTGAATGCAAAACGCTCTGATTTTAATGATTCTATTTCATTGAATAATAATTTATACTTCAAAGGTTTCCATTTTAATTTGGAGAAAAAAATCCACAAATTATCTTTCTCTAAAAGAATGTCTTAGTTATACTATATTTAGAAAATATATATGTTTTTATAATTGGTTTTTAACCGACTTCAAAAAAAAGGTACCAAATCGGTTGTATTTATTTATTTATTTTTGTTACCACAGAATTACTGTAATTTATGAACTGATTCGGCTTTTTTTGTTGGGGTATATTTCCCGTTTGGTCCCATTTACTTTAAAGAAAAAAACACAACCTAAGGGTGAATGGGTAATTATATAAAACTACCGCCAATCACGCTTAAATTAAAAACGTAAATATACTTATAACGGTGAACAAAACTAAAGCTAGGCAAGTCTGTTCACGTATGATATCAGCGTAATATTAACCCGTCTTATATTCCTTGCAAAAAAATATAATAATAAATATATTTTTCATTTATTTATCTGCTGACGGTGTACCACTACAAACGCAAACACGTCTTCAAGCTGATTTATATGTAATTTGCTCAAAGACTTAAGCGGACATATGTGCATACCCATTTTATTGTAGTCAATTATATATATTTTTAATATATTAATTGGTATAGTATTTAATCGTATTGTGTTTGATAACTTACGTTTATTGAGACACGCCAATGAAAAATATCAATAGTTATGGTAGCCAATTCACTAAGCTAATCCAATATTGGCTTTAAATATAGACAATCTACTATAAGATTGTCCTTTGGATTGGAGAACTAAAGCTATTGATCAGCCAATCCATTGGGTCCAAATAGAACGATTTTTGGAACACAAAAAACCAACAAGGAAATCCTTGTAGGCCTACGTGTAAGTTACATTACATTTATCATTCGGCTGGCTTAATAATATCTTGGCTCAGTGGATTGGTTATTGGCCTCGTATAAATGCATTAGCAATACAAAGGCATTTGAGTATTATAACAATTACAAATCGTGTATGTTCATTTGTCGAGAGTGTACTACTATTACTACGTGCTTAATAGGTAATGACTTCAATTGAAATTGATTAAGTATTAATTATTGATTTAGTAGTAAATTATAAATATAAAACCGATATAGACCAGTGGTTAGTGCACGGAACTTAAACGTAGATTGCGCGTTCAAACTACTCAACAAATGGGGGGACAAGGGGGAGTTTTGATGTGATTATAATTTACATCTCGTGCTTGGGGGTGAGGGAAACTATCGTGAGAAAACCTGAATGATCCTGCTGCATGTGCATCCACCAACTCGCGTATAATTAATGTGGTGGAAGCTCCCAACATACTTCTCAAAGAACCTTGCTTTAGATGACTGAGCCTACTCGAATGAAATAAATATTTAATAATTATTAGTCTATACTCTTAAGTATTTTACAATGTCATTTCTTTTTATTGTATAGATAGGCGGACTAGCATATGGGCCACCTGATGGTAAGTGGTCACTAACGCCCATAGACATTGGTATTGTAAGAAATGTTAACCGTCGCTTACATCACCAGTCTTGGGAACTAAGATGTTATGTCCCTTGTGCCTGTAATTACACTGGCTCACTCGCCCTTCAAACCGGAACACAACAATACAAAGTACTGCTGTTTTGCGGTAGAATAACTGATGAGTGGGTGGTACATACCCAGACGAGCTTGCACAAAGCCTTAATGTGTGTCAAATAATTCAAGTTAAAGTTGGCTTACTCATTTTAATAATAACTACCGGCCAGCCCGAGTTGGTTCGGGTTGAAAATTATCTTTTTATTCCAATAATGACATTTATGGAATAAAAAATTCATGTTTATTGATGACGTTGAGTTACATAAGGTTATTGAAAGTTTCGTAAGGATCTCTAATTTTTTTTAAATAAAATATGGCCTGTGATACTCGCTGATAATGTGGCTTTCTATAGATGAAAGTTTTTTGAAATAAAAACTTCTTTAGCGGCGTTGTGCAAACTCGCGTCAGGTCAAGTGACCCTGATTGAAAATTCGTAAGACGGATTTTGAAGTGTTAAATTTTTAATGTAATATAAATTGTCATGTTTTGTATACGATAGCGCAATAAATGAATATAGTATTTTATCACATAAACGATAGTACTTTTATACTGATAATTAAAGCAATTCGAGCAAAATTTTTTCCTAATCATTCCAAAATATCAAAAATGCACAACGTTAATATTCAAGTTTTCACTTCTGTCGGCACTCCCGGAGTGCAACCCTTTGTTTTTTTTTAATCAGTGAAGTAATTTTTTAGTTTATTCATTACAAACAACATACAAAAAATAAAATACCTTAATGTTCAATTAAATAACGATATAAATATACAAACAAAAACTATACAGTACAGTAACAGCCTGTGAATGTCCCACTGCTGGGCTAAGGGGTCTTCTCCTCTTTTGAGGAGAAGGTTTTGGGAGGTTATTCCGTCACGCTGCTCTAATGCGAGTTGGCGGAATTCACATGTGACAAAATTTCAATGAAATTCGACACATGTAGGTCTCCTCATGATTTTTCCTTCACCGTCAAGCACGAGATGAATTATAATCACAAATAAAGCACATGAAATTCAGTGGTGGTTGTCCGGGTTTGAGCCCACGATCATCGGTTAAGATCCTAGCGTCCTTACCACTGGGCCATCTCGACTAATAAAACAAAAACTATCTTGTTACCATATTGGTAAGTTCAATGTTATAAGTCATTCATTTTATAAAAGCTAACAAATCTATTCTGGTATAGAAATAGCGACCTTAATTTATATAATTTTCACGTATTCAACAAGGTCTCCATAATGTTCTAAAGTGTATCAAATCATCCCTCTTGTTACAGTAAATAGGTACCCAACAGACCGCATCGTCTCAAAATAAAAGGGACACGAACGTATCGCTAACGTACCGTAAATATTAACGTAACGAACCATTTTGACCTTTAGTGCATTAACGATAAATGTTACAATTCCTTGTAATGTTTTGACCTTAAGGTGCACTGTACTAGGCTGATATAGCCATGTCGCACGGTAGAACAGTGGTAATCGATTTGACGAAGTGGCTTGAAACGAAATAAGTGTGCTTGAATTTATTTACATAAAACTCATTAATCTATTCGTTAAGGTTTTATTGTTTCGATATGATGTTCTAGAATGTACTAGAAGTAAAAACCACGCGTTAAAATAAACTATATTGATAAAATATGGCTCCTTTAAGGTTCATATTTCAAATTCGTTTATGAAACTATGCTTAAAGCCATCACGCTCGTGACAATAATAACTGTGAAAACTTTATCATGATCTCCTAAACGATGCGTGAAAGCGTATATTATGAACAAAAATATAGGGCCGTTTCATTGCCCGTCAGATTCGAAAATTCGAAATAGATTGCTTTAAAAAAAATTAATAACAAAAGAAAACCAATTAATGAATATAGAGTAAAAAATAAATAAATCTGAAAGTTACTGTAAGAAATGTATTTTAGTTATTAATATAATAATATACAACAACGACGTATACGCGACACATACGTCGTCATAAGAGAGCGCGTGGCGTTGTTTTCTGTCACGGCATACGAGTTGGTCTGACCCAAGGCCCACCAAATACCTAAATATGTTGACATTCATTCATCAATATTTTTTACAGTACAGCAGTACAGTAACAGCCAGCGAATGTCCCAAAGCTGGGATAAGGCCTCTTTTTATTTTTTTGAGCAGAAGATTTGGAGCTTATTCCACCACGCTACTCCAATGCGGATTGGTGAAATCCACATGTGTCAGAATTTCAGTAAAATTAGATACAGGCAGATTTCCTCACGATGTTTTCCTTCACCGTTAAGCACGAGATGAATTATAATCACAATTAATTTAATAATCACAATAAATGTGATAATCACAATTAATTTGTTATTGTAATTCATCTCGTGCTTAACGGAAAGTGTACTTGAAATTCAGTGGTGTTTGCTCGGGTTTGAACCCACGATCATCGGTTAAGATTCACGCGTTCTTACCACTGGGCCATCTTGGCCTAAGTAGTAGCCACGTACTAGTTGAGAAATAAAAGCCGGAATAGAATATACTTTAGTAACTCGAAAACTTTACAGATAATAAATAACTATTGCCGTAACAATAAAAGTGCAATCTAGTATAGAAATTCAAGCGAAAATATAATAATTTAAATAAGTAGGACTTTGTGCCTTCCAGCGGGAAAAAAAGGGCTTTGTGCCTGTTTGGAATGGTCATCACATTTTGTACCGGCTCGCAGCAATACTTACTATATTAAAGTGGAGTGTTTTTGTAAGAACGTTTATTGAGTGTATGAATATTACAAATATTGACCAGGTCAGTGCATTATCCACCATATCTATCTATTTAAATATCCATGTACCAACAGTAATATTTGGAAGGTTTTTCCAGTTTATAAATATTATATGAAAAATTAATGTTATTAAACTTTTTACTTTAACAAAGTTAATGAGCGTTGATTAATTAAGGCCGATAAGGCTCTATTATGAATTGTACCAATCTTTGTAACTGGAACAAAAGAGTTTAAATTTAAGTAAACTTCTCTTCGGAGGTTGTTTTTAATTGTCTGATTTTCTATAAATCAAAAAGTATCTTTCAAAGTAACAACGAATAATTTATCAAATTAAAAAGTGTATAAATAGTTTATATACTGTTAATGCGACGCCAACATATACATACAAGGTTATTGACGGAAGGAATGTGGATTGTGCGGGATTCATGGCGGTCATTAACTCATGCCAATGAGTCCAATCTTGACAGTTTGGTATCCGGAACTGTTCTTAAAATATGTAAAAGTATAAATATCGTATTTTTATGATTAGACAAAACAAGAATATTTATTAAAAAAGTGGAAAAAAAACTAAAGTTTAGATATATTAGCAAATATATATAGCTGAGTTGTTGCTATTAATTTAATGCAGGCAAACAATTGTTACCGATTTCAGAGAGAGATAAGGTCCTCCCTACCGATTTCGGCCACGGCGGCTAATCTCAAGAGAGATTAGCCAACTGCGCAGGAGATATTATAGTGCACAAGTGTGTGCGCAAACACAGGTGCACTATCTTTTCCTTACCTCTCATAATCCCATGGGACGGCAATCCGACACGACCGGAAAGAGTTCAGGTTCAGGACCAACGGCTTAACGTGTTTTCCGAGACACGAGAGTGTACACACTTCCACCTTTCAGACTCCGGGCTGTTACTGAGAATTTTCTGACAGAAAAACCCATTAACTATTTATTGGCCCGACCTGGAAATTGAACCCAGGACCACCGGGTCTGCAGCCTAATATCTAGCCACTAGACCAACGAGGCAGAGAGAGATAAATAGATAAGAGCTCACTTAAACTTTAAAAAAAAGTATTAGTTCATTCATACTTAGTAGCATTATTTTATTTAATCTCGTGGTAATAACCAACAAGTAATTAAGTATCGGAGAATATTGTCAAAAATTATGTATTGTTCGCGTTGAACGGCACGATAGTGTAATATATTTAAAAAGCTTATGTCGTCTAACTTCGCCTAGCAGACAAATTAAACTAAACGGGCGTGCTTCGAATAAGGGAACAATTGTTGAGCTATTTTGCTACGAGTATTTTGGTCTTAAAAAGTACGATTTTAATATGACGTCAATATTGAATGTATAATGTTAATATTACATTAAATATTCGTAACAGCCTGTAAATGTCACACTACTGAGTAAAGACCTTCTCTCCTCTTTATGAGAAGACTTATATTGTTCCAAAACGCTGTATAAATACGAGTTGATGATACAAATGTTTTTGGCAGATTGTGTTTCGCAACATCCAGGTTTCCTTACTATATTTTCACTTAACACAACATGAATTATAAACACAAATGAAGCTAATATAAATCCATTGGTGCATGGCCGCCACCACCACCAGTCTTCGGCTATTACGAACTTATAAACCATAAAATATATGTTATATCGTATGTATAAACCATATCGGTCTTAAGATTAATCTATTCTAATATTATAAATGCGAAAGTAACTATGTCAGTTTGTCGGTTATGCTGTAATGGCTAAATCAATAAACCGACTTTGATGCAATTTCATACGTAGCAAGATTGAACTCCAAGGACTGACATAGGCTACTTTTACGTCGGAGCGTCACGGTAGCATGCGCAAGCGATCCCGTGGCGCTCCCGTTAAGACGGGAAGGGTACCGCTGGGTTTTTAGTGGGTATTCCGATGACCGGGGCACACTCGGTGCCTTGGACATATGGCGAGCCCCACATACCCCCCCCACTGTTCCCGTGGGCGTCATGCGTTTTCCCAGCGTCAAAAAAAAAAAAAAAAAGGCTACTTTTACGTATCACCTGATCTTCATTCGCGTGCAAAGCTGTGAGAAACTGGAAGTAGATAAATATAATTTAAAAAAGCTTACAATACATTTTTTTTTTATAGGTTGGCGGACCAACGTCCGTAGATAATGGCATTGTAAGAAATTTTAACCATCACTTACATTGCCAATGCGCCACCAACCTTGGGAACTAAGATGTTATGTCTCTTGTACCTGTAATGACACTGGCTCACTCACCCTTCAAACCGGAACATAACAATATAAAGTACTGCTGTTTTGCGGTAAAATATCTGATGAGTGGGTGGTACCTACCCAGACGAGCATGCACAAAGCTCGACCACCAAGTAAAATACACAAAATATGAAAAATGAATCAACAATGTATTTGATCAAACAATCACTAAATAACTCTCAATACATCATCGTTTGTTTCCAATCGAGTGTATAATTGGAAACAGATTACACTAAAACAACCCACGAAATATATTAGTGTTCAAAAACTAGTTCGTAGATAGTGATACGGTAATCATGAAAACCGTAATATGTAGTGATCACGCTTTCCCGAGCGCGAAGATTATCCGGGACTAGGGAATGAAACTCTGCAATTTGTGTCCGTGTTGCGAAACAAATTAAACTATTCGTAATACAACAAAACTAAACTTCAAATAAATCTCTAAAAACGCACAAAAATTTAAAAAAAAGATTGTCTTAACTCCACCCGTGAGATATTGTAATTATGACTTTACTATTAAAGGATAAACGGACTTTTTTAATAACGTTGCTCAGCGGCTGTTTCGTTAAACACTGATTTCTCTTTGTCTACCATCATTGTTTTGACATTCGAAAGAAAAAGACAGCATATTTAACTAATTATCCCCTAAACGATATTTATAGGTCAAGCTGTATAATGTCTCATAAATAGTTTATAAAAAATATACATGTCGTTAAGCACGATGCTATGCAATAACACCGAAATTGTTGAAGCCAAGAATTAAATTCTACCTGTCTCCGAGTTTATAAGAAACTGGGAGCTTTACTAATCAATAGTTACACGTATAATATAACGATAAAAACGATGTATATAAACCATTATTCAAACCGTGCGAAGCCGGGACGGGTAGCTAGTAACTATATAAAAACAATATAGGTACATTCAGTCCCGATTTTTTATTTACGAAACGTGTGTACGTGGCTTTAGGTTTGAGCAGGTTTATGACTGGCCTGGAAATCTTATTTAAAGGGACGAAAAAAACTTTGCTTGACTTGCTATAAAATTCAAGTGAGGAAATTGTATTAGAATATTCTGTGAAAGATTGGATATTGCGTTTTCATATTATATTTTATTGTGTTTGTTTGAATAAATACATTGCTCAGCAACGACTTTGTACATTAATAGATTTAGAGATTAATCAAATACATGGCTCAATTTCGGGTTGGAAATACATTGTCTGGCTGTTCAAATATTCCTCACAATATTGCCCTTTTCTTTAAAATTAATTGCACGAACAAATGAAATGATTCCAAGACAAAAAAGCCCTTGAAGTACCCTTAAAAAAAATGTTATATGTAAGCCGAGATGGCCCAGTGGTTACAAGGCGTGAACCTTAACCGATGATTGTGGGTAAAAGCCTGGGCAAGCACTGAACTTTCACGTGCTTATTTTTTATTTATTATTAATCTCGTGCTTGACGGTGAAGGAAGAACATCGTGAGGAAACCTGCATATGTATGATTTTACTGAAATTCTGCCACATGTGAATTCCAACAACCCGCACTGGGGCAGGTGGAACAAGCTCCAAAGCCTAAAAAAAGGAAAGGAGGCCTTAACCCAGCAGTGGGACATTCACAGGCACTGTACTAAAAATAGATGCCTCAAATAAATTTAATACGCATCTCCAGAGAACATGACTAAAATCATATTTCATATAACACATAAAACATTTTCCAAACCAAAAAACATTTAATCCAAGTCTAAAAATGAATAATATACAGTTAAGTTTATTATTGTTGCCAGAACTAAAAATATGTACAAAATTTGAGCTCAATCGATTGTATGGAACTAGTTTAAAATTTTAGTATGCAGATGTGACCCGTTGTAGTTATATAAAAGTTTGTGAAGATGGGAATCGATTGAAGTACTAGGAGTTCCGGTGGATCGCATGTGAATGCGTTCTTAATATAAATTAGTTAGAAGAGATAAGATACTTTTAGATAAAGATGATTGGACTTGTGACGGTTTGAAGGAGGTCGATACTTCGTTAGTCCTCGTTGTTGTAGTGGTTTGCTTAAAATTTCATACATTCTAAAGTCCTGGGATCAAATCTGAGGTCGGGCCAAAAACTTAAATTGGCATAGATATATTTAGCCTGGAGTCATCCAACTTCCAGACAATGTAGAATTTCTGGAATCCTCGGAAAGCGAGTGAGTTTGTTGGCTCTGCGTTTGATCACACTGGTTGTCTAACAATAATAAGAAGTATTGTTTAGTAGTAGAATAAGAGATCAGTGAACAGTACCCATTCAGACAAGCTTGCACAATGCCCTAGCACCAAGTATGGCATTAGTTATTAAATGTTAACAAATGGGACTTATCACATTAGTCTTTATAATTTGATACAAAAGTAGAACGTATTCATAGCAAATGTGAACGCAAATATACTTAATGTTTCATAATTAAAAAGAGGCTGTACAGTGAGAACTCGTTGCTTTGTGTGCGTTTATCTCAAGAGATATTATGCTTAGGTCACTGGGTCAATCACTGCGATGGAAGTTTGCTAAGTTTGAAGTGATAACGGTATGATATGAACATTTTGAAGTTTCAACTATTTAAATTAACGTTGTAATATGGATGCCCTTTGTATACAATGTTCGATACTTTAGAGAGGTTTAACGGTACTTCGTCTTACATGAAATATTATATCAATAGAAAGTCTAATTAAGATCTAAATCTAATTAAACTTTATTGAAGGACGTTATATAATTTATCGTCATCCCTCATTTGGTATTTCGGCTCAATCATAAAGAACAGGTAAGTGATGATTAAATTATAAGGACTCCTAAAATACAGTTTTTAAAATTGAATTGAAAATATTTACTAATTTTGACATTCAATAAGAATATAGACAGGACCATCGATTCTCGTGCTTTCCGAGGTACGTTCACAAAGGAACATTGCCAAATATTTATCGCTGGGCTGCTATTCAAACTATCTTAACATAATAAACTTATAACTTTTATTCGTCTGCACCTGTGTATTCGAAACCGGGTACTCAATATATATATTTTTACAACAAAAATAAAAAACGCCAATAAAAAGTTGCATTGTACATTTTCTTAAAAAAACATCGCCAATGCGCCTCCAACTTTGGGAACTAAGATGCTATGTCCATTGTGACTGTAAATATAAATAAATGCAGCCATACATGCAACCTACAAAAACAACGGGGCAGTAAAACGAGCCTTTATTTAACTCCATCTATTATTACTTTTAGGTCAAATCTTGCAGTTGAATTATAAAAGAGTTCCACTTAGCCGATTGAAGTGAAATTTTGCACACACTTCTAAAGCTTGTGACAATAGAATATATCGGGTTTAGCTTTAAATGTTTTTAGGACGTGATTAGTAAAACAATTTTGTCTTCTTCTTCCGAATATCAAATCAATGTTGACAGAAAGAGAGAAATCTATCTATCTCAATCCACTAAGCAACTTTTATAGGTTTGGCTGAATTAATTTTTTTTAAAATATTGTCATAACAAGAGGATTGAATAATAAAACTCAAAATATATTTTTTTCAAGTAGATTCCTACAAGTATTTTCGATAAGTTCGACAAGTTTCAACAGTTTTCGAGTCAATTCAGAATTACGTTTATGAAGAAATGTACATTCAAACGAGAAGAATCGACAAGAAAATGAAGTAGTTACTCCTTTACCAATAAAACCAATAAAATTAAACTTATATTTACATTAACATAACATTACCACTTTTTGTTATAGTTTACACAAATTACAGTATGATCGCTTTTGAAAAGCGATCGAATGTAAACAAATGAAAAATTTCGTAATTCCTTTTTAAAAACTTCGCCTAACAAAACGTTTTTCTTTTCCCCGTTCAACTATATCGTATTTTATTTAACGAGATCAAGTTTGTTCAAAAACGTTTTTAGTTCCATTCTGAAGTTGGAAAGTCTGTTTATTAGATCTGACTATTAATAATGAGTCGTTTGTTAAAACATTTAATTGCCTTAAACTTTTTTTACTAACAGTATTTATGGGATATTAGTTATATTATAATTACAAAATATATTTTATTGAAGTCGGCTCTCACTTTTGAATCGTCATCTTAAAATTATAATTTTTATACATAATGTAGTTGACTATAGTAGCAGTTCCTCTTTTTAACAATAAAACAACAAAGATAGAGTAATTGTAGAGACTAGAATGAATTTTCTTGGTGGTAGAGCTTTGTGCAAGTTCATCTGGGTAGGTACCACTCACTCATCAGACATTCTACCGCAAAACAGCAGTACTGGGTATTGTTGTGTTCCGGTTTGAAAGGTGAGTGAGCCAGTGTAATTACAGGCACAAGGGACATAACATCTTAGTTCCCAAGGTTGGTGGCGCATTGGGGATGGATTTTTTTAAAAAGAAATGTATAATGCAACTGTTTATGGGCGTTGGTGACCACTTATAGTCAGATGGCCCATATATGCTCGTCCGCCTACCTATACAATAAAAAAAAGAACATCAACGAATACTAATTCCATACTCTTTTGTCATTTTTCCTGTAGTATTAATAAGGCATATATATTTAAAAGAAATAACGTGAGTATTAAAAATTACTTAACGGTAAATATTAAAATGTAAAAATGCTGTATATAATATGTCATTTGTTGGTGCCTCTTTGATCTAGTGAATAGCTATATCGTCGCAAATCCTGATGTCCCGTTTTCAATCCTTGGGTCGGGCCAGTTAATGTTATTGGGTTTTTAAGTCGAGATATTTTTAGTAGCGGCCTGGGTCTGGAATCTGGGTCTGTTTACACTCCTGCGCCTCAAAACGGAAAAGAAGCCGTTGGTACTGCACCTGAACTCTTTGGTCATATCAGATTTGCCGTCCCCTTCGGATTATGAAAGTGATGAAACAAAGAAGGCACCTGTGTTTACGTACACACTTGTGCAATATACATACGCACATACGAAAATCGATCCCATAAAGTGAAAATACAAATATCATATATAATACTTAAATTAAATTTAAATTAAATTATTTTTTTATATGCTAGTATTCTGAGTTTATTAGTCTATAATGAAAACTTAAAAGAATACCATAAACACTTTTTTATAATTCCAATCACTTGATGCAATAAAAGAGGTTTTATGTATAAATACAGTTTCAAATTAAAAGTAATATTGTCCATCGCGGTAATCGTACGTGCTTCGGTTATTAAACCAAAACGCAGCATACTCCCCTTTATTACGTAACCACTGCACGATCTCTATTCATGTAACACGATAACTCTACGATCTACTATCAAAGTTTTATTACACTTTAATAGTAATACGAGGTTGCTATTAAACTCGTCAGATATGCTGCCGCAAAACAGCAGTACTTGGTACTGTTGTGTTCCAGTGTGTAGGGTGAGTGAGCCAGTGTAGTTACAGGCACAAGGGACATAACATCTTAGTTCCCAAGGTTGGTGGCGCATTGGCGATGTAAGCGATGGTTAACATTTCTTTCAATGCCAATGTATATGGGTGGATGACTGCCTCGTTGGTCTAGTGGCTAGATATAAGGCCGCAGACCCGGTGGTCCTGGGTTCAATTCCCAGGTCGGGCCAATAAATAGTTATTGGGTTTTTCTGTCAGAAAATTCTCAGTAGCAGCCCGGAGTCTGGAAGTTGGAAGTGTGTACACTTCTGTGCCTCGGAAAGCACGTTAAGCCGTTGGTCCTGCGCCTGAACTCTTTCCGGTCGTGTCGGATTGCCGTCCCATCGGATTATGAGAGCTAAGGAAAAGAGAGTGCACCTGTGTTTGCGCACACACTTGTGCACTATAATATGTCCTGCGCAGTTGGCTAATCTCTCTTGAGATTGGCCGCCGTGACCGAAATCGGTCTGGAGGACCTTATATGGGTTTTGGTTACTACTTACCATCATGTGGCCCATATACTCGTCCGCCTACGTATAGGTACAATCAAAAAAATGAAAATCAATAATAAATTAAAAACATTTTTGAATAAGATGCACTAATAAAAACAATACTCATATGGATATGCACTCATACATTACAGTACCGAGATATTTCCATTGGTTAGAACGCGTGAATGCCGGTTCAAACTCTAGCAAGCAACACAAAATTTTCATGTGCTTAATTTTTGTTTATAATTCATCTCATGCTCGGCCTAAAACCTAGTTATCTAATTTCAGTGAAATTCTGCCATATGTGTATCTCGCATTGATACAGTGCAACGGAAAACGCTCCAAACCTCTCTTCGAACGGGCAGGCTTTAGTCCAACTAGGGGAAAGCTCATAGGTTAATTTACATAAATATATTACTTGTGTAAATTTTATTGATGACAATAATAGAAAGATCAACTGTGCATGACATGTTATGGTTGTATAAGTTTTTGCGCATAATGAGATGCTCCGAGGACCAAAATCTTTACGTCTTTTTCGAGATACGTGAGAGTAAAGTTCACTTCCAATTTCCATACTTTCAGACTCCGTTTCTTCTGAGAATTTAATGATTAAAAAACCCAATAAGTTTTTAGTGTTTCAAACCTGGTTTTGGAACCAAGTGCGGGATGTGCAGCCTTATAAGTTAGCTATTACACCGATGAGAAAAAAAGTTACACACAGACTGTACGAGACATACAGTTAGATACACACTCTTACTTTCACGTACTACCCTCTTACTTCATAATGATTATAAATATTTAGCATATCAATTTATTAAGGAGATAATATATAATTTATAAACTCTAACTTATCGATGAAATTTTCAAAAAACAACTCCACGTCTAGTTATATGAAGTCTTTGTAAATGTGACTTCAAATTTTATGTACAGAAATAATTAAGTTGAAATAAATAACGAACGAAGCTGAGGCGATAGCTTTTCTATATCAGTGAAATGTAGATCGTTATAATTAAAATTCATAACGAATATTTTCCACTGTCTACTTGATACAAAGAATTGAAGGTCTCTTTATAGTTATGTTTTTAATGATTTTTTTTTACTCTACTTTCAATGCACCGCTTTGAACGCCTTTAAGCTTCACAGATTCTATTTGAATTAATATTTTATGAGATTTAAAGATACCTTTGTCATCGGTTTCTTAACAGAATTCTATACTTTTTTTAAATCAAAGGAATACTTTGTGAAGCATATTTAGTGAACTTGAAACGCAATAGGTCAGAAAACGAGAACTACAATTTAAATAATATTTTGTGTCTTATTTGATACGACGTGCTCGTTACGTAGAAATCTTTAAAGGATTTTTTATGATATAAACATAATATATGGAGAACTTCTAGTCATATATTTATTCGTTCCATGCGAAAGTATTAGTTATTGTAAAAAATAGATATAATAGCAATATAGAATAGAATATGCTTTATTGTACACATACAAGATAACAGAAACATACAATTATAAATGCTATTTAAGAAGAGTAGTAATATAAGTACAAAAGGCGGTCTTATCGCTAAAAGAGCGATCTCTTCCAGACAACCTTTGGGTAGAGGACACGAAAAGAATAACGCGGTAAGGAGGTGCACAGGATCAATTTTACTTTTTAAATAAATATGTGTAAATAAATATTCATGCATTGTATACTATATATTTACGAATGTCTACATAAATATATATATATATATAAATATATATACATAAATATATGTATAAATAAACTATACCTATATACATACATAATATATATATATATATGAATAAAAATACGTAATTAAGATAAATATAATAATAAATAGCAATAAAATACGACAGTTGATAAAACAACATCCGAACTGGCAATTATTGAGACAAATAATATGTCTTAAGTCTGATTTTAAAAGTGTTGATAGACTGGGATCGTCTTAAGTAAAGTGGTAAGGTATTCCAAAGGCGAACTGCTTGGACAGAGAAGGAGTTAGTATAGAAGGAAGAAGAGTGAGAAGGAATTTTAAGGATAAGATTATCACCAGATCGCAGAGTTCGGCCGTGCGAGTCCTTAAGGAACTCAAATCGGTGTTTAAGATAGTGAGGAGAGTTGGGATGAAAAAGTATAGAATAGAGAAGAGAAAGAATATGAGTATTCCTGCGAAGACGGATTGGGAGCCACTCGAGTTTTTTGCGAAATTCGGAAATGTGGTCATATTTACGAAGCCCGAATATAAATCGAATGCAGAGATTTTGAATACGCTCGAGTTTATTTAATTGCTCCTCTCTAAGATCAAGGTAGCAGGTGTCGGCATAATCAAGGATGGGTAGGAGAATAGTTTGAGCTAACGCAATTTTGGTAGGAATTGGTAGAAAGTTACGTAGTCTACGGATGGATCCAATCGAGTGAAACATTTTCCTGCTCACTTCACTTATTTGTGACATCCACGAGAAGTTTTGATCTATATATATACCTAAATTTTTTACTTTGTTGCTTAATGGAATTACAGTTTTGTTAAAGATAATAGGTGGCAAAAGGGAATAGTCTACCCTCGGCAATAATTTATAACTACCAATTATAATAGCCTGGCTCTTAACAGGATTGATTTTAAGACCAAAAGATAAACTCCATTTTGAAATTTTGTCTAAGTCAGAGTTAATCGATTCAATAGTTTGAGGTATGTCACAAATTTTTGAATGGGTATAAATTTGGAGATCATCGGCATACAAGTGGTAGGAAGAAGAAATATTTTGAGTTACAGAGCTTATGAAAATTGAGAAAAGAAGAGGAGATAAAACACCTCCTTGGGGGACACCAGCACTTACCGTCAGCCAGTCTGAGTAGGAATCCTGAGCTCGTATGCGCTGACGTCGACCATTAAGATAGCTATAAAACCACTTGATTACCGTTGGAGACATATTAAGAGAATTAAGGATAGCCAGGAGTATGTCAAAATCGACTGTATTGAACGCATTACTAAAATCTAGCAATGTTAAAACTGTAAGTTCCTGGTTATCCATAGCTAGCCTGATGTCGTCAGTAATCTTAACTAATGCAGTAACCGTACTATGGCCAGATCTAAAACCAGATTGAAAGGGATTTAGCAGGTTGTAGGAAGACAGGTAAAGGTTAAGTTGTTGATACAAAAGACGCTCAAGGACTTTAGAAAGAAATGGAAGGATGGAAATAGGACGATAATCACCATATGACGTAGGATTGTTTTTTTTAGGTAGAGGGACTATTTGAGCGTCTTTCCAGGAAGTAGGAAAGGTGCAGGAACTAATGGAAGTCTTGAATATGCTTGTTGTTGTATGCAATATATAATCCATACAAGTGGTGATGGTTTGTACTTGGGGGTAGCGATTTTGCAAGCCCATCTGGTTGGTATCACCACTTATGACACATTTTACCGATAAACAGCAATAGTGTTGCTGTGTTTCGGTTTGAAGGTAAGTGAGCCAGAGATAATACAGACACAAGGGACCACTTGCCATACAAACTTACTATTGGTAGGGCTATGTGCAAGCTCGTCTGAATAGGTATCACCCACTCATCAAATATTCTACCGCAAAACAGCAGTTCTTTGTATTGTTGTATTCCGGTTTGAAGGGTGAGTGAGCCAGTGTAATTACAGGCACAAGAGACATAACATCTTAGTTCCCAAGGTTGGTGGCACATTGGAGATGTAAGCGATGGTTGACATTTTTGGCAATGCCATTGTCTATAAGCGTTGGTGGCCACTTACCATCAAGTGGACAACATGCTCGTCCACATGTTCTGTAAAAAAAAAAAATTGATTTGTATTCAAACCCGGGCAAGCACCACTGAGTTTCATGTGCTTAATTTGTGATTATAATTCATCTCGTGCGTAACGGTGAAGGAAAACATCGTGAGGAAACCTACATGTATCAAATTTCACTGAAATTTTGTCATATGTGTATTACACCAATCCGCATTGGAGCAGCGTGATGGAATAAGCTCCAAACCTTCTCCTCAAAAGAGAGGAGAAAAGGCCTTAGCCCAGCAGTGAGACATTCATAGGCTGTTACTAGTTACTAGTAAATTGCTAGCCTGTTGGTGTGGTTGGTAAGATACTTGCCTTTCACGCCACAGGTCGTGGGTTCGATTCCCACCCAGGACAGACATTTGTGTGCATGAACATGTCTGTTTGTCCTGAGTCTGGGTGTAATTATCTATATAAGTATTTATTTACAAAAGAAAAGTAGTCTATGTAAGTATATCAGTTGTCTGGTTTCCATAGTACAAGCTCTGCTTAGTTTGGGATCAGATGGCTTTGTGTGAATAATGTCCCAGGATATTATTATTATTATTGTATTTGTTATTCAAAGTTTATATGTTTTAACCTAACAAAGATTGAAGAACGGTATAACTAACACAATCATGGTTAAAAATTTGCACAAATTGCTTGGTTAGCTTAAATCTAGTAGACCTCAATCAGTTAATCATATGATATCGTAAAAATCCATTATAAATATATAAAAAAAAATCCAAATTTAATGCATAACAAAAATGTTTCAATATAAAACTTAGCTTTATACCATTCTACCATAACTAAATATATATAAAACGACATAAAAAGATACATTCCAACATATCTGATTTTAAATTTGGAATTCTAAAAACGTATTTGTTAATTTTTTTGTTGCAATTATTAATAGTATCGATTACGATAAATTCTAAATGTAAATTTAAATTTTGCAAATCCTAATAGTGCGCAAAATCAGAATTGCTATTAAAGCAGAACAAAGACTCGTACGACCTATACAAATATTAGGATACGATATAACCTGCGATATTAACACGGGAGCTATTAGTGACTATGGCATAAAATCGGCCATAAACAGTATTTATGATATCACGCACTTTATTGCTAAATAATAAAGTATTAGCTTGCTGGTATGACTTAGTGGTAATGATACGTGGATCGTAACCGAAGATTGTGGATTAAATTCCGAATAAGCCCCTTTGTTAAAGAACGCATGTGTGCTAAAGGATAATACTAAACTTTTTAGATGGTTCATGTCCACCTTAGGAAAGAAACGATCGCCTCCAGATGATTTCAAATAAAAAATAAAATTATTTGATTGTTTATTAAATTTATTTGAAAAGTATGAGATATAAAAAATCCCGCTGAGTTTCTTTCGCCGGTTCTTTCCGAACCGGTGGTAGATTTATGACAATCAATAAGTAAGTATAACGCTTTTTTATTGAGTAAAGATTTTTGACTTTGATTTTGGCTTTTCGTGTGCTTATTTTGATTCATCAGATGGTGAAGGGAAACATCGTGAGGGTATTAAACAGCTAAATTAAATTTAATATTATTAATATAATTTTTTTATTTTATATTATAGGTTAGTGGACTAGCATATGGGCCACCTGATGGATAGTGGTCACCCTCGTCCATAGACAGTGGTTTGTACATTTCTTACAAATAAAACCACATCGCCATTGCGCCACCATCCTGGGGAACTCAGATGTTATGTCTCTTGTGCCTGTAATTACACTGGCTCACTCACTTTTCAAACCGGAACAAAACAATACAAAGTACTGCTGTTTTGCGGTAGAATATCTGATGAGTGGGTGGTACCTACCCAGACGAGCTTGCACAAAGACCTACCACCGAGTAATATATTCTAATATTAGAAATGCCAAACTAACTCTGTCTGTCTTTTACGCTTTCACGGCTAAACTGAATCGAATTTAATGACGTTTGATATGAAACAAGCTTCAATCTCAAGGGAGGACATAGGCTTTTTATATACCTACCCGTCCCTCCATTTCGTGACCACGTAGTGAAGCTGAGCGAAACCTCGTATTTAATATTTTAGCAATTGTGGTTGAGACTTGTTTAATCTGTGATAGATTTTTATAAATTACTCTATATTTATTTGATACGTAGTAATATATCTTGACTCGCTTTTAATTAATTTTCTTTGTGTATATGGAAACAAATATAGAAGTTGATTTTAAGTCACTTATACAGGATGTAACAAAATTCGTGTCCGACCCGTGAAGTGGTTATTAGGTATCGTGTGTCGGTTCTATTTATGTAATAATTTTTAAAATACTAAGCATAAGTGGGTGCGCAAACAAAGGTGAATTCTATTCCCTAACTTTCATAACCCGATGGGACGGCAATCCGACACGACCGGAAAGAGTTCAGGCGCAGGACCAACGGCTTTACGTGCTTTCGGGGGCACGGATGTGTACACACTTTCAACTTCCAGACTCCGGGCTGCTACTGAGAATGATCGATTGAAAATCTCAATAACATTTTATTGTTCCGACCTGGGATTTGAACCCACTAGACCAATGAGGCAGAACGACGACGACGGTATATAACACTAAATTATTATAATCACATTTGTAAAGATTAAGATGTCGCCACTTAAGCTATAGATATGTAAATTATATCGTAATCGTTGAACAATGACGGATTTACGATTCCGTTTTACAGTATAGCCTTAAGTACAGTACATAGTAGAAAGTAGTCAGGTATTGGTTATTCGTATTATTGTATCCAGTTACTGATTGCCCCGTTGCCTGATTGACTAACATTGAATATATATATTCAATGTTAGTTTCAATGTATATATTTAAATATTGCCCAACAAAGTTGTATAATATGAACATTAATATTTGGAAACGAAATATTAAATAATACAATACTCTGAACGTCTTGCATATATCGGTCTAAAGCTTAGCAGCGCGAACAGGGAAAGAAATAAAAAGAAATCCTTAATAATCAAAATAATAAATTCATAATTTAAAACACTATTCCAAGTCCAATTGGATCAATGTTTTTTAATTAACTTGATTTTGCAATTTTTTCTTCAACAAAAATTAATTTTGTTCGATAATGAATATAAAAAAATGCTAGCATTTTTAATTATTTCAAGCATTTGGTTTGAAATATATTTTTCAGTTTATTAGTAAGAGCAATAAAAGATGTAATCTTTGCCAATTATTTGAATTACTTCGGTTTCTAATCAGCAGGGATAAACCTAAATAAAGTAGACGAATTTGGCTTAGGGCTAGAAAAAGGTCAATCTATTAATCTAATGAGCTATAAACTCGTAAATACCTTTTCGGATTGTTGCATGGTTTAAAAAACTTTTCAACTAATTTCAGAATGTAATATTTCTATAAGCGAACGAAAAATGGTTTGTCTTGCACGACATTGAAAAAGAACAAATGTGAATTTTCGATCAGAGTGTTATTTATATATTATAATAATCACCTTAAATAAAATAATAATTACTATTATTAGGAAAGGAATACTTTTATCAAAGTTATATTTAATAGCTGCTACACTGAAGATAAGTCATAATGACGCAACATGTATATTGAAATAGAGCGTCATTAATTGGAAACAGTAGTATTAGTTTTCAATTAGAATTAAACACATGTAACAGAAAAATTCAAATTGTCGAGATAGAACTCGCGACCTTTAGCTGGGATTCACGTTTACTCACGGTCACTCGACCATCTTGGCTCATAAATGGAAGTGAGTCAGATTAATTAATCAAAAAAAACAACATCGTCGATCAACCCCCCCTTTTTCAATCACAATACACTCATTCAAATTCAATAAAATTCATACCTTGGAAATTTACTTCATCCAATGTCGAAGTAACTTATTATACTTTAATCAATCTATTGATATCTTTGTGTCATGCATTCACGTCTTATAGTCACTAAGTAAGTTTTCCTTATATTTATCTGTGTCAAGCGTATGCTATCATTACTAATAGATTTATCTTATTTATAGAAACTTAGTATGCACTGAGTGACATTAAAATCATTCGTAAAGAACAATAAAGAAATTAAGCACGTATAAAAAATCCAAGTATAAAAAAAAAGAAGTAATTACAATAACTATCGCGTGTGGAAAAATGCCCATTTTTTGCACGTAACTCAACATTTTTTTGCACGTTAATGATACAGTTTTGAAAATTATGATTATTATATGAAAATATACGATAATTTTCAGTTTTCATGTTTAATTGACTCGATAAACGGTTGTAGCTAAAAAAAATTGTACCTTTGTTTGATAAAAGTATAAGATACTACTTAAATATACTATAAGTATTCATACAATGAAACGTTACTATTTTTTAAATTTATTAAACATAAGTGTTTTTTTTATTTAATTGAAATGTAAAATTTCTCACACACACACATACTAATTTTCATGAACTTTTACTTAATAACCATTATAGGTTTTTATAAGTATATCGCTATACAGCGTTATGAATTGTAAATTAATATTAACATAGAAAGCCTTTGTTGCCGTATAAAATATATTATACATATTATATTTTGGTCCACGATCCACAAAAGCTTGTTACAATTACATTACATGGGCATGATGATATTTTCTCGCACATGACCAATTTATCTTTTACCATTAATTAAAAAAATCCCATTACATGTATTATCAAAGTACAACTGATCTGGTGATCATTTGAACCGTGATTGTTGGACAATGTATGTTTATAATTAATTCCAATGTTTCTAATTGCTGTTATAATAATTATTATTAATAGGCGCATCTGTAAGAACATACAAAACAACATTCTAGATCAATAAATTCAGTAAGATTTTTGGTCGAAATGCAATCGTTATATATGTTAAAAAAAATATATATAGCTTTTATTTACTTTAATTTTCTGTATCTATTTCTTAATATATTCTTAATATACAATAACTTACCAACTTGTAGAATAATTCCTGTTCAGTATCATATTTAAATCATAAAACTTGACACTCAAAAAATCATTAGTCTCGAATAAATAACACAAGTAACTTAAATTAAATCAGAGTATCAGTTAACTTAGATCAAACTTAGAAAGCGTAACTTATATATTTCATCGTATTTCATTTAAATAGGTTACGACGGAGCATCAACTACGCGCGGAAACTCCGACGTCCGCGAGATAACTGCTACGGCTACGGCGTAGCGCTACGACGCAACAGGCGACACTGTTATGCTGTACTTTACTCAGCGATACTTTTTGTAGCAACTGTTGAGCAAATATATTTAAGTTAATTAATATTATTTTAATACACTAATATTAAATTTATTTTTGTTGAATTGATTGATTTTATCGAATGAATTAGGTGATTTGGATGATAATTTGTAAAATATATATATTAGAAATCAAACTGTTGATATAATGTTATTATCAAATAATTTTAAATCTCAGCATTATTTAATGTTATGTCGATATTATAAATTAAATAGTTACCAGCCGTGTTACGTTTGGAGTAGTTGAAGTTTCTTTGAAAACAAATTTTCGAAGCAATGGTTTTTCAGACCACTAGTTAGTGTTAATTAAATCTTTCCGGTCAGTCGGTTTCACGGCCTAAAATACACCACGCAATTTCATTTTGCGACCCCATGTGTTGTATTTTTATCACTTCATATTGGTTCGTTTTTCCCGTTCCCATCTGCTTTTTAAATTGACTTTTAAAAGAGCGACAGATAATAAATGTTAGTTTACTTGGTAGAAGTAGATACTCGTACAGTAGAATATTATTTTCAAAAGATAATATCAATACATATGTAATAGAATAGCCTACTCATTACTAAAAGGCCACGAAGTAAGCTGCAAGTCCTTAGGTGTTGCAGGTGTCGATGGGTGGTGGTCCCTTTCCATCAGTTGAGCCTCTTGACAGTTTGGCTACTAGATCGGAAGTACTCAAAACCTGGACTTGCAGTGTCAACTTATGTATAACATACCTCGAAGATGTCAAGTTAAAACTATAGTGTCTAGCAACTTTCGTTCTCCAAACACCTCAAAGGACTATCAACGCGATAGTTTCAGAGGATTTTAAGTAGCCAATTATTTTATTTATATATTTTTACACAAATTTTCTTTACTATTCTTAAGCACGCCCTGACTTACAAACTAGCTTTTAGCTGTGATTTGGAAGTCAGTTCCTTCCCAGATTTTTGTTACAACAATTATTCCTTATTATACTAAACAAAAAAAAAGAAAAACCAAATTTTATAATAGAGAATATGCACGATTTTTATATGACTTCAATTAATCATTTATATCTTTATAACGTAGAAAAAAAATATAAACAGGCTTGAAAATATTCAAATTACTTTTCAGAGTGAAATTTTAAAACATTGAATAAATTTGAACCGCTCAAGCGCCACCGTTTGCGCGCACTTCGCATGACGTCACGTGACATCCCATGTTCGTTTACTCTAAGCGGTTCAGCTACTTCATACATATTATTTTCAGTTTAATTGCTACACACTATACAGATCATGGAAGAAGCTAAAATACCTAACAAGTGATGTTAGTATTACACTCGATAAAGTGTTTTTTCATATTCCAAGCGATGCGAAAGTACGAAAAAAACGGTGTAAAATGATGAGAAGGGATAATGTATCTTTATATTTTTTTATGCAGTTTAGTGTGAATTAGTCAGAAGTAAATTCAGATCTGAAACAAACCAAAAACTTAAGTACTCAAAGAAAATTATTCATGTAAATCCGAATATCGTTTTTATAATATATATCAAATCATTATATATTTATCTAATATTTAAGTAAATAAACTTATCATAAGTGAAAATCAATAATATAATATTACGTATAAATTATTTTGATACAGATGTAAAATAGGAGCTTAGAAGCAATTTTAATAACAAATGGTTATGTATAGGTTATGTTTTGGTATGTTATAAATATTTATGAGTAAAAATCTATAAAGTAAAGTAACAGCCCATGCTATGCTATGTAATGTCCCACTGCTGAGCTAAGGCCTCTTCTCTTTTTTTTTTTTTTTTATGTGGGAGCTTTGTAGCTTATTCCACCGCGCTGCTCCAATGGCCAGAACGCGTGAATCTTAACCGATGATCGTGAGTTCAAAACCCGGGCAGGCATTTGTGCTTATAATTAATCTCGTGCTTGACAGTGAAGGAAACCTGCATGTGTCAAATAAAAATCTATGTTATGGTTCAAATATACCATTTACCATAATAATTAACTGTCATTATAATCTATATTAAACTATTTTCGGTAGATTGTTCAATTGTGCTCTTACGAAAACCAATTTCAGTCATCGTGCTAGATTTACTACAAATATAGATTCACTAGAAACCACCACAGGAATACAGTTTTAAACTAATTTTTTTTACACTACTAACAAAGTATGAATATCGACGCCGATGAATCTAATGCTGAGTCATCTGACGTCACATTTTGTTTCGACCAATGGTGACGCGTTTTGTAAGTTTCAATAACACTCCCTTATCTTTCACATTATAAACAATATTTTATGGGTTTAAATAATAACTAAATAAAAAAATACCTTTTAATTATAATGTGACTACTACAATAAGGATTAAAAAAAAAAGAAGTATTTGAGACAAATTTAAATGTTACGCATATTTCCTATTACTAATGAAAGCTACGTATTGTATTAAAATAATCTATTTAATTTTATCTGAACTATTATATAGTCAAATAAATGTACGAGGCGAAACAAAGTAAAACCATATTATCGAAATATTTGCCTACGAAATCCGTTTTCAATAACTATTCGTATAACTTGTATAAGATAATACAGATCAAACAAATCAAAAGCTTTTTCCAGCCGTTGGAAAATAGGACCATCCAATATTTGCCGTAACTTTGTTCGTCAATCCATCAAAGTTGTCAAGCTGAATCTTTTAATAATTTGTTAGACGAATTTGTTTACCAGATAAACTGAAGTTGAATTTCTTACAAATATAAAACGTGATTATTAGATGTTACGGTCGGAAATTATTTCCGGTCAAAACTACTTGTTATTGATCAAATTATTTAAAATAAAATTTTATAAAGAAATAGGTTAGATTATATACCTTATACGTTAGGTACCTTACTCTTTATACTTGAACCTATTATTGCAATTCCTAAGATTAAGGTTTTGTCACATAGGGCAAAGTCAGTTAATTTTCTTTATAATTTGATGGTAGTACCATTGTCTGTAGTTTCTCTAGAGTAGATGGGTAAAGTCTGCTTTTACTGCTGACAGTCATGATCTAGAAGCATAAGGTAGAACTTGCTGGGTGAGAATTTTACTCTTCTAGGCCTCCCAAGGAGGATGACAGCTGATAAGTGTACGATCCTGTGTGGAGAATTCCCTTGAAGTAACCGCTGCTAGATTCGTATTGTACAGTTCTGGTGAATGTACGCGGGGCACGATATAAAAAAACAGCGTTATGTGATTTCAAAGTTATATTGCTTCATTCAGTTTTCATTTGAAAAATTCTGACTGTAACATAAATATGAAATAAGGTGTTAATCAGAACAATAATAATTAAACCTGCTTCTCTCTTTTAGTGACGTTGATTTGAATTGAATTTGCGGGGTAATATTTTATGTGGAATAACAATGATTGTATAAAATTATTCGTTGAGATAATATAAAAATAAAATATAATTTTTTCTCAATAAAAATGCCTAATCTTTTTTATAATTCAAGTCATTATTGTCTATAACACAAATAAGATTACATTCGTTGCCATTTTAATGATAAAGTAGAAGTTAGAATGTACGAATAAGGTAAGGTGTCTCACTGCTGGGCAAAGGTAATTGTTCCTCTTTATGAGAAGGCTTGGGAAGGGACAACTGTGAAATCTTAAAGGCACTTGTCCAGGCTTGAATGCGCTATATTCGGTGATTATATCGTTATTTTTATTGACACATACAATTACAACTAACAAAAACTTTTCTTATACATACTGTGTTACCTTAAACTGTCCATATCTTATTTAAGATATCTAAGAGGCTATTTCTCTACATGTAACGAAGTAAAATTTATAGTTCGATAACTAAGGCACTATACAGTGTTATCCGTGCCATATATATTCACTACTACTGCAGATTTACGCATCATAGAACCATACGTACACTAGAATTTGAATATGAGTATATTGACTAACGTCACACAAACGGTTTACAGAGTTTTTTGAAAGCTCGTATTGGTATGAAATTATTTCATATAAAAAGCTTTTAACTTTTTTTTTATTATGCTTCGAGTTAACTATAAACTGGAATTAACATAGAAATAAACTAATAATAAATAAATCCATTAAATATATTTTATTCGAGTTTTAAATGCGATCATATTTTTTCTTGTTGGACGTTTCAATTTATAGCACCTGCCATGTTCACGAGCTGAATAAGAGCTCGCTTCGCTCGTTGACAGCTTGAGTTTTCTTCGTTTATCTTTATTTCAATTTTACTGTATTTATTTATGTAATAATTAATTAATATTTTTTATTATTATTACTTGGTGGTAGAGCTTTACACAAGCTCGTCGCACCACCCACTCATCAGATATAGTTGTGTTCCGGTTTGAAGTGTGAGTGAGCCATTAATTTAACTACAGTACAAGGAATAGTAGTCTATACTAACTCTATACTAAAAATCGATTTGAACGAACATTTTCGAAGCACTTTTTAAAATATGTCATGTCTAATCGCTGTCAATAAAAAAGGATAACATATTATAAAAGCTTAGACTATGTTCAGTACAAGAAATAAACTGTAATTACTGCTTTATGTAGTAGTAAATAGTATAGTAGATTTGATTCCACGAATCGGTAGTACGGTTGAACAACGAAGGGAGTATGGGATCGGTAGCAGATGCGTATATTAAAACGATACGATTGATAGGCCGTGGCGCTCGCCGACCCAAGTTGGTTATTGCAGCGATTCTATAGGGTAGAAATACAAATATACTCTCATGGCCCGGGTAATATTTCTCTGTATCAAAAAGGTAAACAAGTTTTTAATCCCGGGACGGTTCATAAAAGTGATTTTATATTTTTTTGAGTGGTTCCAAGTGATGTCGTTTTTAAGAAATTATTAAGAATTTCATTCGGACTTCGCGAGTGAAGCTATATCTAGTGCATCTCTGTTATGTTCTGTGCACATATACTCGTGAGTCATTATGTCTCCTTAGCTGATGGCAAGTCTTTGGGACTCAACTAAAATGAAATAAAACGCAGGTTTAAGGCATTATTGTAAAATTCATCAGAACATTGAAATATCTGTTATATTGCGACAGTCATACATCGTTATTACAACATAAGAGCCGATATAGCGTTGTACATAAATTAAAGCTTTTTTATAAGATAGGTAGGCCACCTGATGGTAAGTGCTCACCACTCATAAACATTGGCGCTGTAAGAAATATTAACCATTTCTTATATTGATAATGTGCCACCAACCGTGGGAACTAAGATGTCCCTCGTGCATAGAATTACACTGGATAGTGATAGATAGGTAGCGTTTCTAACAGAATCAAGTGACAAATCGCTTAGTTTTTCACTCGTAATAAAATGTTATATTTTTATTACCATTTCAAGTATGTCATGTTCATATAACGGTATTTAATTAAGTGTAAGTTATATTCGTGTATAATAATGGCCAATCTCAAGAGAGATTAGCCAACTGCGCAGGAGATATTATAGTACACAAGTGTGTGCGCAAACACGGGTGCACTCTCTATTCGCTAACTCTCATAACCCGATGGGACGGCAATCCGACAGGACCGGAAAGCTTTCCGAGGCACGGGAGTGTACACACTTCCAACTTCCAAACTCCGGGCTGCTACTGACAATTTTCGACAGAAAAGCCCAATAAGATTTTATTGGCCCGACCTGGGATTTGAACCCAGGACCACCGTGTCTGCGGCCTTACATGTAGCAACTAGACCAACGACGCAGCCATATATAAGGATATATATAAACTCTCTGAATTCCATATCATAGTAACAATGATTCCACTGTGATAGCTATGTACATACATTAATCAAGTACCGATAAATAGTAATACTTAGTATTATAGCGTTCCAATTTGAAGGTTATTTGCGTGGCGTTCCAGTTTGAAAGGTACCTTTGTTCCCAGGGTTGGTGGCGCATTGATTGGCTCATATTTCTAACATTATAAATGTCTTTGAGCGGTGGTGAATACCATCAGTTGATCCATTTACCCGTTCACCTGCATACCCTACCACCTAAAATTAAAGAATGAAAATATGTTTAAAAAATCAATCATAAATATAGTTTAGGCAAAAAAAATCGAATACAATCACCGACCGTAAAACTTAGGTATCTGGCAATAATTATAAATTAATAAATAAATGCTTTTTTATTTTATTTTTCATTGTTTTTCTAACACAAGTTGTCAAAGATGAGTAAAGAGTAACATAGACTGAACAATATGCGTCGTAAGTAGAGGGGCATGATATTTATGTCAGTACAGTTTATAGTATAAAATTTACGTATTATATATAAGGTCCTCCAGACCGATTTTGGCCACGGCGGCCAATCTCAATAGAGATTAGCCAACTGCGCAGGAGATATTATAGTGCACAAGTGTGTGCGCAAACACTGGTGCACTCTCTTTTCCTTAGCTCTCATAAAGCTCTAAAAGCATGAGAAAGAAAGAATGCCCTTTGTTTGTGCACTCACTTGTGCACTACAATATAATCTTATGTATGTGTAATTTAATCAGGGCCAAATTATTATTATTCAAGTATTCAAGATTTCGGCCACGGTGGCTAATCTCTCGATATTATAGTGCACAAGTGTGTGCCCAAATTCAGGTGCACTCTCTTTTCCTTGGCTCTCATAATCCGATGGGACGGCAATCCGACACGACCGGAAAGAGTTCAGGCGCAGGACCAACGGCGTAACGTGCTTTCCGAGGCACGGGAGTGTACACACTTCCAACTTCCAGACTCCGACTTCCAGGGCTGCTACTGAGAATTTTCTGACAGAAAAACCCAATAACTATTTATTGGCCCGACCTGGGAATTGAACCCAGGACCACCGGGTCTGCGGCCTTAGATCTAGCCACTAGACCAACTAGGCAGTGAATTTACGTATTAAATAAATATAAAATGGAATTATATCAATTTATGTACATGTGAATACAAATCTACAACAATTTTGATTTTCGAACACTTTTTTATATTTATTATAACAAATGAAGAATGAAAAGTTCGTTTTTTTCCTATGCGTCATAGATATAGATTATGATAAATGGAACAAAAAATCTCCACCTAAAAAGTCATCTAATAGACAGTGAAGGTTAATATACAAATTATATATTTTAACACACTTGTGGCCAGAATGCTTGCTTCAAATGTATAAATTATACAGCTGATGATTTCGTTAGTTTCTTTGTTTGTTCATCGTTCATTCGTTAATTTGTATAATTCGTTAATACTAGTCAGATTAATTGAAAATTATTTTTGTATTAAATGTCTCAACATCAGTAGTAAGCTTTTCTCTCTCTCACTCTCAAGTCGTTTCTTCTTTTCTGAAGATATCTGTTGGTTCAGGATCACATGGAAAATTTGCTTTCATTTGTTTCTACTTATCGCGGGTTAAATGAAAGGGAGCTAATACGAAAATGAAGCAGTGGTTCTTCTTACACAAAACATTCAGATGAGCGTTGGTTTTTTGAGGAAGTCGATTATAGTAGATACCTAGGCACGTCACTTATCATGCTGCTGCCACTGATAAGGCCAATGAGAAGGGCTTGCAGCACTGCATTTTCGTACAGTCCTACCCCAACCCTGTTTCGAGACACAAACGAAACTTTCCAACCGAATCTTATCATACTAGAAGTCGGTTTTTTCAATATTTTTTTTAGTAATTGTGCGTCCAGGTTTTTCTCGTTGCAGTATCACCATTTCGTGTTCCCCCATTAATGATGTGATTAATTATATATATATAACATCTGGGAGTCTTATCGAACTAAGTTTAGAGTCGGGGACTCTTAGGCTATAATATAACATAAATGATACATCGAAGTCGTTGACACGGCGTCTAACTTTGCAGACCGCGAGACATGCTGATGTGGTTGCAAGATTGCATAACGCGTAATATATGCTGGAAAGCACTCTTACTGTGAATATAAAGTATGTCTGATATTTTGTTTTCTTTAATCCGAAGCTAAGACTAAAATGATATTTGATATCAGCTTTTTATATAGTGGATTCAATTGTTTTGAATTGGAAAGTGATTTGTACCATCTCAAAAGACTTGCTATTAACATATTGAACAATAAAAATCGATTCAATAAATATTATCTATCTTCCATCTATACTTTGCTTTATTTTTAATATCCATTTCTGTTGAAACACAAATGCTTGTCAACTTAAAAACTATTAATAAAACTTACAGTTCTATTAATAAGCTTTAATTATTATTTTAAAGAAGTTTACGTACGACCTTGCAATTTTATTCGCTAGTATTGCAACTTTTTTTATTATAATAATAGTAACAAAACATTAATAATACATAAATTGTTTTACTTATTGTCATATAACCAAAAATATTTTTTTAGGAAAGGTAAGTTGTCTTTAAAGTTGGGAAAACTATATTATAGTATATCGTTATGGAGAATAAGATTAATATTGTATAATTTTTATTCTTTGATATGTGTGATACATGTTTTAACTAGTGAATGATTTGATATGAATTAGTACAATATATTAAAACCCAAGTATTTTTATTCCAAATTACCGACAGTTATTGATTAAAATGAATTAATTATAAATATAATTGTTATTTTTGTGCAAGGGAAAGATTGGATTTTACCAGAGGAAATAGTGTAAGGCCGTCTGGGTAGGTAAGATTCACTAAATGGAAACAAGCGATCCCGTGGCGCCCCCCGACCAGACGGAGGATACCGCTGATTTTTTAGTGGGTATTCCGGCGCCTTCAGTGCCGCTGAGCCCCACATACCCCCCACTTCAAGTGGGGGAAACGCATAAACGCGTTTTTCCAGCATAAAAAAAAGGTATGACTCACTTATCAAAGAACAATATTGTTGTGTTTTGGTTTGAAGAGCGAGTTTTGGTTGAACCAGTAATTACAGGTACAAGGAACACAACATTTTTTTCCCAAGGTTTGTGGCACATTAAGGGTGTAAGGTTAATATTTCCTAATGTGCCAACGTCTATGTAGTGATATTATCAAAGGACAGCCATTATATTTATATTTGCCAGCCCGCCTAATTAATTTATATTAAAATAACAATCGAAATCGGTCCTTAGCGTAAACGATCGAACGATTATACGAAAAACAATCTTCACACCACACAGTGTTACTCCAAGTTGTAACATCATTATGTTGAAGTGTTTAATAAAATGTGCAAAGTGTTTATAAAATATTTTTGTATGTAACTTTTGTAAATTTTGTCTTGTAAGCAAAATGAAATTTATAGTTGAATATTGCTCTAGAAAATACGCTTAAAATACATTTTAGGTATTCGATAGCCAACAAAGAGTAACCCCGAGAATATTTTGTGGCTTTAATAGAAAGCTGCATAATTTTGTTTGCAAAATAAAATTTAGATTAAATTTTGAATTGCCGCCAAAATAATAGAAAAAAAAAATGTTATTCTCCAATTTCAAAAAAAGAACGAGCTAAGGATGCTTTTCGAAAATGTTTCTAATTAGGCATCCAGGCGGCCAGGAACAGAAAATAAACCCCTACACGTGTAAGACTCATTTTGTAATTAAAAGTAAGATATGTTTTATATTTTATGCATTTAATGAGTTTTTTATTTGAGTGGCTATTATTATATATTATTATTATTGCATGATTATTAATTATTGAATGTGTATATTTTTTACGGACATTTGTACGTTGAAGTTATACTTTCTTTATTATTAAGAAGTGTTTCTAATTGTATGACCACCACTGTATATATATACGATTTGTCATTTAATGAATTCATTGTAATGTTAAAAATTCCTCTATTAATCCTATTAATCTTGTTTTATTTTATAGATGATAAAAATTATCGATTACAGGCAACTAATATCATATAAATAGTTGATAAAAATATAGCCAAGCACTATCTTCATTTTGTTTGTGTGTTCCGTATCTAGTTCATTTCAAATCATGCCTTAGATTACAAATAATATGTAAAACAAATATCTCAAATCTTAGCATGTTTCAAGTATATAATACGTTTAGAAAATAATATTCATCAATACTTACTTTGTGATTGGGTAGATAGGTTTGTGGTAGTCCGTTTGGGTAGATACTCAATCATTAAATAGTATCGCTGAACAGCAAAACTTAGTATCTTGTGTTCCAATTTGGAGGGTGAATTATGCCTACCTATTTTTAACTATAAAAAATAATAGTACTCCTCGTCTTATTGCCTCAATTGGTGACACGAGGGCTGGTTCATTTTTCGCCCGTGGATTCGGAATTGCGATTCAAAGGGGAAATGCTGCTAGCATTCTTGCCACCATTCCACGCGGTCACGATTTGTACAGTAACTATTTTTAATTTTTATTTGTATTTATTTATTTAATGTAAATAATATTCTTATTATAAGATTATCGCCGAGAGTCCTGCCAAATTAAACACGGAACCCAAAAACTATCTCCATATCAGTTTATATATTTACAATTAAATTTTGTAATCAGCGAGTGCGGGTCACACTTCATGTCGGACCACATGTGTGCACAGGTAAGCAAACAATTAACCATAATATTCACGATGAAACAAATAAAATTTATTTTAAACTCCAAATTATCCACTTTAATAGTTATTTTATTTGAGAAATTTAAGTTATCTTTAAAGAACAATCGGCGGTAATGTGACTTAAATTTCAAGGTGGAATTTGATTGCAACGACTTATATGTAACGTTTATGTGTATCGTTGTTGACGCAAAATTTGTCACGTTTGATAAGTAAATAGGCTATAGAAGAGCGTTCAAAGGAATATGATGTCTATAACTTATATACAAGGTTCTTTATTGCATGCTATACCTCAGCTTCACTAGAATTTAAGTAACAAAGTCAGGATCTGTAAAAAGTAATCAATTTCAACCCACTTCTCACTAAAATATCGTTATAAATGTATATGTTATTCGGATGACGGATAACAATACAATAATTTGATTCTATTTCAAAACTCGTCAATGGTTACTTGTTAACTGTTCATTAGAATTTATGTCGATACGATCAATACGCCGCATTGATGAAGTCGAGTTTTTTATTTTAAATTATGTCGGAAATACTTGCAATGACGGTTTTTGTTTACATTTTGTTTTACTTAATTACTACGAAATTGTATAGTGTTAAGTCGAGCGTTTAAGGGAATAAGATCTCTATTTATAATGATTTTAGGATTTTTTTTTAATGAATACAAAAAATATATAATGATGAACACATATTAATAAACAGTTATTAAATAGGTAATATATAACAATCATAATAACATAAGCAGAAAAAAAATATGTTAAGTATGTAATATTTGTAATATCTTTCTTTATGAATGTTTGTCTGTTCGTCCACTATAAGCTCCTAAACCATTCATAAGATTGTGGTTAAACTTTAGTGAGTGATTCAATCACCTATCACCAAGTGTACAAATATCTACTTCTGTGTCCTCTAATCCGCATCCAGTCTCTATAACAGGCTATGACTCTAAAAATGATTATACTGTAAAACATAATTACTTGTAGAGGTTCAAATCGATACGACAGTTAGATTGGTCGAAACATTTTTAGATTTGTTTAAATTCTGTCCTTGTTAGTTGCATAGCACATAAATGAAAAGCAAATATAAAGCCTTTATAAACCGCTTAAATCTAATCCATGTACTAAATACAAATAAAATTATGTATAGGGTTTTCCATTAAGGGCGCTTGATCTTTGAAATGCAAAAAAAAATACATGTAGGAGAGATATTTGCGAAATTTTTTTTTATTTGGAAGGTCTATCGACCCCATTATGTATGGAATATGACATCATTCAAATGACCGCCACGGCTTCGGTTGGTGGCGCGCACACGAAAGGTCCAATTTTCGATGACTCTGGCGCACAAATCGGGCTGTATTTGATCGATGGCGTGGCGTATGTTGACTTTGAGGGCATCGGTGGTTTGCGGCTTGTTGGCATAGACCTGCGACTTAAGAAAACCCCACAAGAAAAAGTCCAGCGGGGTCAAATCGCACGATCTCGGTGGCCAGTTCACGTCGCCTCCGCGCGAGATGACCATGTCCAGAAATTGCTCGTGCAGAACTTCCATCGTAGCGTGTGCTGTGTGGCACGTAGCGCCGTCCTGTTGAAACCACATGTTGTCCAGATCCATATTCTCGATTTCAGGCCAAAAGAAGTTGGTTATCATCGACCGGTATCGCTCACCATTGACGGTGACGGTCACACCATTATCGTTTTCGAAAAAATACGGACCAATCACGCCTCCGGCCCAAAATCCGCACCAAACAGTCGGTTTCTGCGGGTGCATTGCCACTTGGTGAACCTCGTGTGGATTGGTCTCGTCCCAAATACGGCAATTTTGCTTGTTGACATAGCCATTCATCCAAAAATGCGCCTCGTCGCTGAAGATGATTTTTTTGCCAAAATCGGCGTCAACTTCCAACTGCTCTAATGCCCAGTCAGCGAACACACGGCGCTGTCTATGGTCATTAACCTTGAGCTCTTGGGTCAGCTGGATCTTGTACGGGTGCAGGCTCAAGTCACAACGCAAAATTCGCCAAGTTGTCGTCTGCGAAAGGCCGAGTTCCTGTGCGCGACGCGGAATTGACTGCCGCGGGTTTTCGAGGACACTGTCGAGCACAGCGGCGATATTCTCGGCAGATCTCGCGTTACGTTGACGCACGGGAACCGGCTGATTGTTAACTGACCCGGTTGACTCGAATTTGTCCACCAATCGACGGATAGTCGACTCGGCAGGACGATCATCGCGACCGTAAAACGGGCGAAGTGCGCGGAACGTTGCTCGAACTGAAGACCCATTTTCATAAAACAATTTTATGATTTGCACGTGCTGCTCGACACTGTAACCTGCCTGGTCTGGGAGGACGGAATGAATATAACACACTGCATTTGACAGCTGTCACTCAAACAACATGGCCGCAATCAGCTGTCAAAGTTCAAGCGTCCCTATTGGAAAACCCCTTATATATTAGGTGGTATTGGATGCTAATAAATAGTGTAATAAGTTGAAAATATCATCTCGAAAATACAAATATTGAAATGAAAGTTTGTAAAGAAACGAGAACTTAACAAATATAAAACGCAAACAACAGTCAATAAGACGGGCACAATATTAATTGACGTAATTATTTAACATTTCAATAAACATACATAATCACGTAAAGCCACATCAGGCTACGAGAGTGAGGGAATAGAGTGCACCTGTGTTTGCGCACACACTTGTGCACTATAATATCCGTGCGCAGTTGGCTAATCTCTCTTGAGATAGGCCGCCGTGGCCGAATACGCTCAGGAAGACATCAACACTCGTCATATTGCCTCATCTATTGACCAGAATTGCGATTCTGCCAGCATTCTTATCATTTGTTGACGCGGTCATGATTTATTTATTTTATTTAAGTTCCAAATGTAAATAACTCAGCAGTAACCCGACGTTAGGAACTTAGAAGTTTTAAAATTATTTTATAGGCGTTACTCCTGCTTCGGAATTTTCTACGATCCTGTCGGAATAACATCCCGATAACTATGAGAGTGAGTGGAAAGAGAGTGCTCCTTTATTTGAAAACACACATGAGCATAATATCTCTTGGACTCCGTTTAAAATGACCAGTGACATATTGATTTAATTCTGTAATAGTTACAGCTACAAGGGAAATAAAATTTTCACGAGGTCCATAAAATATTGAAAACATATGAAATTATTCATTATTCCAGTGCCAATTTTCAAGGAAAAAAGATCCGTTACTATCAGACGATCAATTTGAAAGTCAGCCCTGATGCAACAAAAAAAAGTTTGGAAATATTGTGGGATACTGCGATAAGGTAAAATTTAGGATCCTTAGACTCAATATGGATACCGGATATCTGGATTAAATATATCTACAATCTGAAATTTAAGTCGATGTTTGATATTTAAAAATCGATTGATAGGTCTTCAATCCGAGTGCTAATAATGAAATCGAACTGTCATAGCCTTCTTAAGCTAAATGTATATTTCAATCATTTATCACTTTCATGTGACGTGATCACATTATTCTGATGTTATTTATATTTGTTGATTGTTATTTATAGTTATCCCTTCTCATCACATGCCCATACCACGCTAATCTATTACTCTTCAACTTTTCATCTATTGGTGCTATATACTTTCAGGCTTCCTCTGATATACTCGTTTTTTTTTTATTTTTATAAAAAATATATGTACCTATTTTTGATTATTTGATTATATTTTTGATCCATCTATTATTTCCCGAAATGGTAATCAATATGAAAAAGACATAACTTGAATGATTTACAGTTTTATAGTTCTTATAATCTTAAGATAAGGAGCACAATATAAAGAACGTCACAGTTCTCTTATAGATAAGTAAATTCCGCACACGATAAGATTAGGATTAGATTATTTCTTATATCCACTTGAGATCTAAAAATTACGTAACATTTTAAAATATTTTTTTCAATATACCATTTTAACATTAAGTATATTTAAAAAAAAAAGAAAATTGGGGCCTGTTAATGTTCCGTTATGGACAGAGTCCTCACCTTTTGAGAAGATAGATTGCAGCTTTGTCAACTATGCCTCTGTAATGCGGGTTAGATACATATGTCTTTCTTTCTTTTATACAAAGTAAGCACATGAAAATGACAGACAGTACGCCCGGCCGATGAGAAACATTGATATTAAATAAATACAAATAGTTAATAAAACAAATGCATTTTTTTATATTATTATAATAATATAAAGCGACATAGAGAAGTATATAGTTAATGTGCCAGGCTCTCATAAGGGAGTAAAGAGGGGTGGAGGGGGCATGACCGTCACGACATAGAAGTCGGTCTTACCTCCAATAACTCCTATAGATGTTTTGGATGAAAATCTGGTTTTAACTAGTTCAAGCGTTTGTTTGTGTATTGTTATACTAATAAATCATCATATTATCATTTGGCGTTTTAATGAGATTATACCGTATCACGAAATTATTTTATCTGATATATTTAATTATGATAAAGCAATACTGCAACAAAACTAGGCATGTGTATTGTATTTGGTAACACGTGTCGGTATACGATTTCACTTATAAAAATCGAATTGCTTTGCATATTTTTTTAATAAGAATAAATACTGGTATTGTAGGTAAAAGTATAACATAATAATTCTACGAAAAAATACATTAATTCGTCATCATCGTCATCATTATCCGGCCAATCGTAGTCCACTGGTCCTGGTCTATCCCATGATGTGATGCTCCTGATTTTCCGCGTTAAGCATTCAGTCGCACCCTGTAACCGACGTTAGGTCGTCAGTCAAATATTTTACAAGAAACGAAATAACAAATATATAGTTTCGAATAAGAAAAATGATTAGAGGTCGGAAATTGTAAAAATAGAAAATCACATTAAATAGCATCTATAAGAGCAAACTCGAAACTCACCGCTGAAAAACGGTCGGTAAATGCCAGAGAGTGATATGAAATGCTGACCATAAACATTATAAAATTTCAAGAATCACACATCAAAGTAGTATATCATCATAATTCGATTGTAAACATTTTAAGAGAAATGGAGTGACTTCTTATAGTAATAATTTAAAAATTATTATAATTTAAAACTGGAACATCATCAATGACATTAAAGATGCACCTATAACGATAATTATGATAATTGACCTGAATGTCAAAACTATTTTAATTGAAATTACCTTAATCAATAATGATAACAATATCGATAAACATAATTTGATACAGGATAATAATGGTAACATTTTTATTGAACTTAATAAAATATGTGATATTGGACATAGTGTCTTGCGTTATTTTGCTATTTATCAATATTTCTTAACTAGCTGTCCTCGATGCACTTGATGCGATAAAGTTACTTAATTTATTTAAGTGAAATTTTGTATATTGATATCAAAGTATCAAAATTTATCTGTTAACATACTTTATATAACACAATAAATTATTTATATGGTACCTATTTCACGCCACGTCAAATTGTTTGGTAATTTTGTTATTTATAGAAATATCATAATAATAATAAGATGACGATGATGAATATGATGATGGAGATGTTTTGCCCGATTTCGGTCACGTGGCCATTCTCAATAGAGAATAACTATAGTGCACAATACATAACACATTATAGTGCGCGCACAGGTGCACTCTATTCCTTCACTCTATTTAAAACAATTGTATCTACCAATTCTTGAATCATAGACTATAATAAAAAATTGAGCGGTCGGGGGACCCCCGTCAGGAACGTCGTATATTTTTGTCGACTCAAACCGTGATTTGACACTGTAGTTTTTAATTGATTATATTACTGTATTTTTGTCACACCAAAAAGCACCTCAACCTCCTAAATTCAAACGCCCAACGCATCGCATTTTGTAGCATTGGGTAGGCACAATGTATGAACGCTATTTTTTTTTTCGTTATATGACGTGACCTTGGGCCACTGCCATTTCGCTCTTCTGTAAGCCGAGTAAAAGAACTTCGTTCTAATAAAGACTTATATAGGGTATAGTTTCACAATATAATAGATAATGATAAGACTAAAACTACAATTCTTGGGACTTCAATGACCTAACTTGACTTTTTCAGATATGTTTCCTTTAATATTATTAAGTGTGGTCGGGTCTGCACTCAGCACACCAGTAACAACCAACGATGTGACCGCCAACTACGAATCGTACAGACTGCCAAATCAATCGTTTCCAACATTCTACGATGTCCGACTATTCTTCGACCCGAGGAACGTCGTTAACTTCACAGGCGAGGTTTCAATACGAGTATTTCCTAATGTACCCTCCACTGAACTTGTGTTGCATGCGATGGCCATGGAAATAAGGAGTATTCAATTATTTGCATTATCGAACGAAAATGTCAACTTGTTCAAGAATTACACCTTAGCTACTGACGATACTCATTTTTTGAGGGTCGAATCGAATGAGGTGCTCGTTCCTTTGCAGCCGTATATTTTGAATATTGAGTACGTGGGAACGTACGCAGATAATATGTTTGGAGTTTACGTATCCACTTATCAGTATTCAGGTCAGACTGTGTAAGTATCAATATGTGTAAATATGAAACAAGTGATAGTCTTGACGAATTTACGATACTCGTATGAAATTTAAATGATATTTGAATCGAATACATAATTCATTGAATTATAGTAAGAATTGATCTTGTTAAATGACGATTCAAAAATGCCTCCTAAAGATTACTTATATAAATATCGTTTTATTTTAAATAATAAAAACCGGCTTTCTTTTCAAAAATCCTGAAAGTACTAATAATTTGATACACATGTAAAAAAATGGGATTAAATTCTTGATTTATTTTTAATTTTGACTCAGTGAATATTAATATTTGATTTTTTTAAGTAATTAAAATAAAAAAATAGACAAGATTTACTGATGCATATTTAGACACCGCGTTATGAGACTATTCTGTTCATCTCTATGTTTCAGCAATTTAATTACATCACAGCTTCAACCAACATTTGCCAGACGTGCATTCCCGTGCTACGATGAACCTGTTTACAAGGCGGTGTTCAGGACTACCATTTACGCCCCACCACAATACCCTGTCGTAAGAACTAATATGCCTGAAAGGACTGATCTCTCGAAGTAAGTTTATAATTAGAAGGCTTAGAATAATGGATTCGATTAATCTTAATAGCTTCAGTATTTTTAATCCTCTACAATCCGTACTTGAATTGTCAACTGTCACTACATATTCATATCTTTTAGTTTTTCTTTAAGAGTGACCACCGAGTTACCTTTATTTATCAGTAGAATGCATTGAGAATGATTGACGATTCAAAAGTAACTGTGAAACTATATTTAAATAAAATTACTTCGATTAATTTATTGCGCCACCCATATATAATACATAGATTATAAATGGTAAAAATCTTGATGATATCTATATTTAATATATGTATAAGTCGGGATTGACGATGAATGAAATTGATCGACAGAAAGTCTTCATCCGAAGCTTAAGAGAGATAATTTTTTTAAAATGCGGTACAGTTACATACGTAGCAAGCGTCCCACGTTTGGTGTCGTATCCTCTGGCGGAAACGGAAATACGTTCCACTACAGATTTATAATGTTGTCGTTGTTAAAGTGACGTTTGGGAATTTATTAAGCTAAATTACATCTTATATTAAATTATATATTGATTGATTTGACACTACACATATAATTACTTATATGTATATAAACGGTTCTAAATAATGATTTGGCAATTTTTTTTAATGATATTAGATTTCGCTTTATAGATTCTCAAGAAAACACATTTTTTACTAAATATTGGAAACGAGCGAAGCTCGGTCGTCCGGGTACTAATTAACAAAAACAGTTACTACTATTTTTCATTTTGACATTTAATATTATGTATTTTATTTAATATTTTTATTTAATGCAATTATTATATGACAATTTCAAAATTCGAAATTTAAAAAATAAATCCTATGAGGTTGGTGAATTGCTAAATTAAACTAATCAATTGTATTTTTTTCTTGCCAGGCCAAATGTGGATGGTTACGTGAAATACGAGTTCCAAGATACACTAGTTATGTCTACGTATCTTCTGGCTTATCTAGTATCCAACTTCGACTTCATCTCCAACGAACAAAACGTGATCTATGACGTACCATTCAGAGTATATTCCAGACCAGGAACGCAGAACACCGCAGAGTTCGCTTTGGACTTTGGTCAGAAAAATATGATTGCTCTGGAAAATTACACCGAATTCCGTTACGCTATGCCGAAGCTTGACAAGGCTGCTGTACCAGATTTCGCAGCTGGTGCGATGGAGAACTGGGGTTTGGTTATATACAGGTGTGTTTTGATTTCAAATTTAATAGAGGTTTTTAAACAGATTGCATGATTTATTGATATATTTTTAAATATTTAGAGACACTCGGTGGTCTCTAAACATTTAAAAGCTAATATAAAATAAAGAGCTTTGTGCAAGCTCGTCTGGGTAGGTACCACCCACTCATCAGATATTCTACCGCAAAACAGCAGTACTTTGTATTGTTGTGTTCCGGTTTGAAGGGTGAGTCAGCCAGTGTAATTACAGGCACAAGGGACATAACATCTTAGTTCCCAAGGTTGGTGGCGCATTGGCAATGTAAGTGATGGTTAACATTTCTTACAATGCAATTGTCTATGGGCGTTGGTGACCACTTACCATCAGGTGGCCCACATGCTCGTCCGACAACCTATACAATAAAAAAAAAAATATATATATATAAGATATATTATGAGCTACGAAGGCGAATAACATTCCTATAATATAAGTATATATACAATTCTCTCGAATAATATATGTATTTGTTTAGACTTATTTAAAAAAAAAAATAGTTTATTAAATATCGTAACCCAATTTATTTCAATAAATCTTGATTTTTGTCTGATAACATACATTGAAAAATACGAGTATGTTAGCTCTGTTAGTATTATCTAGTTTCTTATCTCTCATAAGAGATTCATTTTAATAGTACCAAAATAATATAGTATAAATAAATCAAATTTTCATTCGAAAACTGGTTAAGAAATAATACCTTTTAATTGATAAAACGTATAAAAACAGAAGTGTACAATAAAATGAATATAACTCACGACCGGACCGACTCGGAATGAACGCTAAACCGTGGTTTCTGAATGAGATTTATCTCCGTCTCTTTCGGATTACCTTCCGATCGGATTATGAAAGAGAAACAACATAAGTTGCTGCAGCTATCTTTTATATTGTTGTTATTGTAATTAACAAATAATGTTACATCAACAAGAAATATGTTAGAGTATGTATTAATATTCATAGGAGTTATATAAATTGAACACTTCGATTGACATACGTCAACTGGCACATGTCCCGGGTCAATGAAGAAGTCATCTGGACTCTACGACGTCGAAAGATTTTAATCTATAGACACAACAAGACATAGATTGTGATGCAGCCTGGTGATCAACATGGAGGCAAATTAAAATAACATTAATATAAAAATTAAAGATAAGATACACCGAACAAAAATACTCGGTAGAGTCTAATTATTGCCCAACCGGTGATAGCTTTGCAACTTTTTAAAAATCTGGTAAAATGACAATTCCAAAGTACTTGTATTTAATTACTTAATAATATTATTAAATTAATATAAATATAATTTTGATTTATCTGCTTCATATAAACTGAAATAGCTACACAAAAATAAAAAGAACACGTTTGTCAATGTAGTACCTAAATATCTCATTTAATGACGGCAATTGAAACTAACGGGCACTATCTAAATTAACCCCGAGGAAAGTTACGATAATAATGAAAAAACTCAGAACTTTTGTGAATACCGCAAATGAGTCTCTTGCATTATAGTTGATAAAATGTGGTGACAAAGAACATAAGGATCGTTATGAAGTAAACATGTTTGTACTGTTTTATCCAAGTTATTGGTGGGGAAACTTTTGAATTTTATACTTTAATATATAAGCTGTAAGGTGTAATATCGTTTAATATAATCTAACAACAACTTAACAACCTAAGTTTTATAATAAAACGACGGATCATATCTGTGTATATTATATTGCGTATAAATTTGTTTAATGTCATATATTTTGTAATTAATTAGTTATTAATTAATCTAATGTCCTTCTAAAGATTTCTTATTTAGGTGGTCTTATATATATGCAAATATTATATATATTTATTAGCTCATTACATTACGCTGCTTCAATGCATTGTGGTTACAAATATAGCAGAAATTAATTTGATACAGGCAGATTACCTCACTGAGTTTTACATTACCGACTAGATTAATTATAAACACAAATTAAAAAGCACATAAAAACAAGTAGTCGCTGGTTTTAATTATTTTTTTTTACTTACAATAAATAGCGTTTTTTTACAATGTTTGTACAATTATTACTTATGACTAAATAGATAAGGCCACATAAGATTACAAATTTATAACACAGTTTAAAAAAAAAAAAACATTCTTGCTTTTTATTAATGCGAAAAAATCATATACGTGCGTGTGCTTTCTGTGTGCGTTTTTTTTTTTTTTGTTGTTTAGGAAGGCGGACGAGCGTATGGACCACCTGATGGTAAGTGGTCACCAACGCCCATAGACAATGGCATTGCAAGAAATGTTATCCATCGCTTACATTGCCAATGCGCCACCAACCTTGGGAACTAAGATGTTATGTCCCTTGTGCGTGTAATTACACTGGCTCACTCACCCTTCAAACCGGAACACAACAATACAGAGTACTGCTGTTTTGCGGTAGAATATCTGATGAGTGGGTGTTACCTACCCAGACGAGCTTGCACAAAGCTCTACCACCGAGTGTGTGTGTGTGGTTTTCCGCTTTATTTTTACGATGAATTTGAATTATTTCTCTTTTTAATAGCATTTTGGATAAGTGGAAAAAGTCGAGATCAGAACCAAATTTGTTATAAGTTCGCCAGAATTATCCACTCTGCTATCTAAATTAATTCCCTATATATACTTCTCCACCTTACTGATCATTAGTATCGTCCTGATTTCTACATACGAATAATGAAACAGTGATTGCAAAACAAATTTTATGTATTTCTCATTTATTCAACAGAGAGGTGGCGCTATTAGTTCAAGAAGGGGTCACCACAACCTCAACGAAGCAGAACATTGGTCGTATAATTTGTCACGAGAACGTGCACATGTGGTTTGGTAATGAAGTCAGCCCCTGGCAGTGGACTTATACTTGGTTGAATGAGGGCTTCGCGAACTTCTTCGAAAATTATGGCACAGATTTGGTTAGTACTATTCGTAGGTTATTTTTAGCCGTTCAACAGAAAACCCTAACCGACCGACTAATTAACTGACTTAAAAAAAAAGTAAGTGGGTCTCAATTCGGTTGTAATTCTTTATGGCCCAGAACTCCATCATTTATGAACCGATTTATTATATAGTTAATTCCACCACGCTGTTCCAAATTGGGTTGGTGGAATACACATGTAGCTGAATTTCAGTGAAATAAGACACATGCAGGTTTCCTCCTGATGTTTTCCTTTATCGACAAGTACGAGATGCATTATAAACACAAATAAGCACATTAAAATTCAGTGGCGCTTACCCAGATTTGAACCCATGATCATCGGTTAGGATTCACGAATCCTAGCCACTGGGACATACTGTTACTTTTTTAATATTGTATTTTATAGCTATATAAAAAGAGATCAAAATTGAACGTGATGTTAATTGTCCAATCCAGGTGTTACCAGGCTGGCGTATGATGGACCAATACGTTTTGCTTCTACAAAACGTATTCCAAAGCGATGCTGTGTTGAGCGTGAATCCGATGACTCATCCCGTGTATACTCCATCTCAAATTATCGGCACCTTCAATGCTGTAGCTTATCAGAAATGTAAGTATATCGTAATACTTTCGCTTTAACATATCAAAGGTGGGTATTAACGACTCCATATTTTTGAGATTTAAATTTCCGGAATTTTATTATAAATAAAAATTCCTACAACGATCGATAAAATATATTATATTTGTGATTTATACTGTAAGAGACTCATACTGTGACAGATATTTTAATAATCACAAGATCAATGTTCTATTTTTAAATAATAGTTTTATTATGTATTTCTACTATTAAATGAATTGTAAGGATTGATTACAGTGTTAATTGTAGCTTGGCATGACTACGGTTCCCATCAACTTCTATTAAATCGAATTATTACATATATACGTAAATATCTGAATAATTTGGATTGCTAGAATAGTCGTGGATAATAACGTTGCATAAAATACATATAGATACTAAAACATGACACTAAATATTTTGTTCAAGAATTTAACTTTACCAATGTTCTTTGGTTACGGCGATAGATAGATGCGATAAAGAGTACTAAATAGAATCTAGAAGATTAACTTAAATTGTTTCTTAATTAAGATAAAACTAGCCTTAGCCTGCAGTGATATTGTGTAAGAACTCACTTTATAACTCACTCGTGAAATGTTGACAACCGACTTATGGTGATATACTATTTTGATGCGTGTATTCTTGAAATGTTATGTTTAATTATTATGCTCAGTTTCGCTTACCACTTTCTGACATTCCACGACCGTTTTTTTGCGGATAGCTTAGAATTTGTTCTTACAAAATAACCTTAAACAAAATGCGTCGAAAATAATTATTTAGTCGGTGTTAGGGCTCGTGCAAACCCGTCTGGGTACGTACCACCCACTCATCAGATATTCTACCTCAAAACAGCAGTACTTGGTACTGTTGTGTTCCGGTTTGAAGGGTGAGTGACTCAATGTAACAACAGGCGCAAGGGACATAACAACTTCCTTTCCAAGGTTATTGGCGCATTGACAATGTATGGAAAGATTAATAATTCTTACATCACATCATCATAAAAATTATATCATCATACATAAAAAATAATCAAAATAATAATAATAATTAATTATTTTCTCTTAAGCGAAAAAAAACATGATAAAATATAAATAATAACATAAATAAAAATGCATTTTCTGATAATGTTCTGAAGGTCAAAAGCATTAGGACATTTTAAGCGGATTAATCTTGAATCTTTATTAATCTTTGTTTTAATCCAAGTCCAAATAATCATATTTATAGTATTACAATGTATTAAGAATTCAACGAAATATAATTCACAAATAATTAAATGTGAAACAATAATATGCTTAACTCTTATATGCATAGATGATAGTTTTCTATATACCAGGATTGTATTGATAAGATAGTGTTATCAAATTAACGTTACAAAAATATCGATAAGGACAAACAATATGATAAAACATGACATGTCTTGATCCACTTGATATTTATTCGAATGCTGCAAGCCAATATAGATATTTAATTTGTATATACATATTTATTTAACCTTTTAGAGCTTAAGTATCTCATCTGATTTCGACAATGTTTTAGTACTTTATATCACAAATATCAGATGCCGTATTATGCCAAGTATTATGATTCATTGACTGTAACTGCATGTTTTTAGTGAACTCCAAAACTAGCAAACTAATGGAAGTCAGTTGTTAGAAATAACGATAATTACGCGCTTTAAGTTTTAAATACATTAATTTAATTTCGATTTACTTCTATACATTCTGAAACTTCTTATCGTCTCGTCTCGTTCTCGTCTTTGATACATAGCATACGTATAAGTATATATTTATCTCCCTTTCGCAACTTGTTATTTTTTGACGTCATAGCCATTTCACCGTAAAGTCTAACTCACAACGCACCTTAAGAAGTATAACTCCAAAAGCTTAAGAAAAAACATGCTCTATGTCACGTCAGGAATGGCTTGCGAAATATGATTCAGAAAACGAGAGCTATGACAGTTGCGACCTTGACAAGAAACGACTGACGAATTAACTGCTTTCTAACATTGCCACTATAAATTACCCTACCGTACCCTAATTGCAAGTATTGCAAGCGCATCCAAAAGGGATAAAATCATTTAAGGATAAACAACGTTCTTCCAATTAAAAGCCGCGTTAGTAGTCGTGGCTATAATAGCCTCGGAAGACATTAATGTAGTTGTGCAAAACTTTTTAATTTATTTGGAATGCCCTTGTTTTTAAGCTTGCAATGAACGGTTTCTTCATATCAATATCATCTTTTATTAGCCTGCGATTAGCGATCTGAAATGTTAGCTCTACATGATACATGAGTGTACTTCCTGATTTTTAATGTACTCTTTGGGTTGGAAGTCTTTAGGTTTATAATTATATCCAAAAACTATAACTACGTGGTGTACGGCTTTGTGCAAGCGTAGCTGGGTACTTAATCATCACATATTCTACCGCTCAACAGTAATACTTAGTGTAACTAGAGGCACAAGAGACAACAAGTTCCTAAGATTGGTAGCGCATTGGTGATATGGTGATAGTAAGGAATGGTTAATTGGCGCCAATGTCTATAGGCGATCGTGACCACTTAATTTCAAGCATCTGGCTGGCCGTGTTACCTGTATTATTAAAAAAAGTGGGACATTAACAAGCTGTTCTGTGTAACATATAGATGAAATAAATAATGTTCCTTTTTTGAAATTGGTTGTTTAATTAGAAATGAGAACATAATTTTTATTTCTATCTTTTTTTCGCAGCCGGCTCCGTCATTCGTATGATGCAGCACTTCCTTACGCCTGAAGTATTCAGAAAAGGTCTCGTTATCTATCTACAAAACAAGTAAGTTTTTTCTTTTAACCTTTTGAATGTTTTAAGGCCTTGGCTTAGGTATGTCTTCGCAACCTTGGACGTTATATAAAACGTTTTAGTCTCAAATCTTAACATTAAATGGACAATTATTTAAAAAAAGAAAATAGAATAAGTGATAATTTGTACCAATAAATAGCAATCCTAGCGAAATATAATGAATCTTTTATCTATATAATAGAGAGAGCATTAACTGACTTGTAGTATCAGTAAGAAATATTTCAAGTGAATCAACCTGTCCATAGTGGTTTTAGTATATTTTTTGTACATTTTTCTTCATGAGAAATGTTTTAGGTATCAGATTTTATTTACTGTTTCAGCTCTTACATTATAAATTTCTATAATCACTTCATATAATGTCATTTTTGTTAGCAGAACGTTTTTCAATTTTCGAAACATGTGGTTTTTGCATTGTAGAATTAAATTCATGTAAGCAATTTGGCAGATTTTTACGGCCAGCCGGCGATTGGTTTTCTGCCACAATACCGTTAGCTGAGACTCTTACGTGCTCAATCGCAAATGTGTTAACAAATATTGACTTATGAAATACGCCTTCGCCTGCGTGTAAGAGAGACGCATAGATGCTGCTCCATGTCTTTTTATGAACCCCTGATAACGTGTACGCAATTTCATGATGATCGGTTGAGTAGTTATGACGTGAATGTCAAAATCAAACTTACCTTGCGCATTTATAATATTAGTTAAAATGATTACTATTATATTTAAGAAGGCTTTAATATTTGATAGATTTACGAAAACCAAAAAGTTAAAACTTGTTAATTAAGAGAATTAGATTATTGATATCAACTTAGCCTACACTCGGATAATGAACAAACTAACTTCTCATTTGCTTTCTCCTGTGACCATGGAATTTTACACTTCAATGATTTTTTCTTTACGTTATTTATTTGCTGTTATTTTTTACGTTAATGTGGATTATTTGTGTGCCAACATCGGCAGCTTAGTGCAGCCTAGAGTTACACGTTATAATACTCACGGATAGTTTACGAGGCGTAATTCAAAGGGATAATAAAAAACGATACGTGTATTTCAACGTCGTATGTACATGACGGAAAAACTTCCGTTACGTTACTAAGCTCTGAGTGAGTTTTTGACGTGATAACGTCTTATAAATCGATGATCGCCGGCTGCACGCACGAAAAAGCATGACTCATAGTAAATTTTATTGAATATAATATAAAATTTCGTTGAATAATTTTATAAAATAATTGACTGTCCATCGTGCCTCACCCTCGTTAGGCGTAATGTTATATAGCTGGTTGGCGTGGTTGGTAGACACTTGTCTTTCGCGCCTCAGATCGTGGGATGAAGAAACATAAGGGTATAATTATCTATATAAGTATGTATTTACAAAAAAAAAGTAGTATATGTAGTATATCAGTTGTCTGGTTTCCATAGTACAGGCTCTGCTTAGTTTAGGATAAGATGGCAGTGTGTGAAAAAGGCCCAAAAAAAAATCGAACACTAACGATCAAATGGGACTGACCTGTGATAAGGGCATTCAAACAAACAAACCAACACTTCAGTCTTATATATTAGTGTAGAACAAGTGACCAAAATTTAACGGAGATTATCTTCCACAGTAAACGTCGGGCAGTCCTTCCAAATGAACTCTATGATGGTCTACAGCAGGCATTGGATCAGTCTGACCACAGCATAAATTGGCCCATTTCAACGATTATGGAGAGATGGACCACCCAAGGCGGATTCCCTGTTATTACTGTACGAAGATCGGCTACAACCGCTCAATCTCTATTTGCATCTCAGGTAAATTACAAAACAATAAAGAACTATTATCAATTTGTTATTTATAATTAATTATACCAGCCCTTTTTAAGCAGACAATGCCTTAATCCAACTACTGTTTTCAGGTTGTTATACTGATTTAAACTAAGCAGATCTACTAATATATAGTGTTAATAAGATACCCGCAGGGTAACACGGGTTGAATAATAATCTTCATAAAACGATATAAAGTAAATAATCTTGTTTTTTACGCCAAATATTTCGCTAGTACGCTGAATAAACGCAAAGTATTATCACAATTGGATGAGTGATTCATGGACAGAGATTCAATATTATTTATTAAGGAATATCTATAAGATGATATTTTGTAATAAATTAATATTTACAATACTTATTAAATAATTTCGTAAATAGTCAAATATAATTCTAATCTAATGATACATAAAACTCTCATGGGATTGATAATGATTTAAAGAACTGCTTTGTGTGAAGTGATTCCACAGGAGTGAGCACCAATGGAGCTGCCCAAAAAGCCGTTTTAAAATTCGGTTCGATTTTCTGTGATCGCACTAGCGAAGGATTTACATGAATTCCGTTTCATATAGCTTTACCAACGTGTAGTTATCTCTACAGCGAGGGCTAAAAAACATTTAATCTGCATCGTTTCATCACCAAATAGATTTAAAGCGTTATCATAGTATTGTAGATATTTATGTAATTCGTTACTGCATGCGCCACCCCGGTACCTTATATGTTGTATGTTAACTCAAATAAGTTTTTATTTGTCTTTATTATTATTCAACAGCAACGTTTCTTAACCGACCCATCCTTGTCATCAACGAGCACTTGGCACGTGCCCATTAATTGGGTACTTTCCACTAATCCGGACTTCTCAGACACGAAGCCTCAGCTTTGGATCCCACCTACTGGTCCTGCCACGGCTATTGACATACAAGGCCTCAGTAACGCTGAGTGGTACATTGTCAATAAACAACAAACAGGTTAGTGATGTAGAATAATTTACATTAGTATTAATGTTATTCCAATTCTGAAAGCAAATACGAATATTTTGATAATCTTGTTGTTGCTTTCTAGACTTTGTAGTAGTTTTGGTCTTGCGTTGATAGTTAGTCAGGCCAAAAGATTTTACAAGTATAGATAGATGCATGTTGACATTGGATTTTCCAATATTCAGATATGAGACACGATTACCAAGATGCAGATAACTGAAACTTTATTAGATAAATAGTCTACTAGGGCTTAGTAATGTACTGCCATACAACCACGACTAAAATAAAAACATACTTGTATAATGTTTATTAAATTTGATTGTTTTATTCAATAGGTTACTACAGAGTCAATTATGATGTTCAGAACTGGCAGGCCTTAGCAAATGTACTCATCAGATCTCATAATACAATTCATTTGTTGAATCGTGCTCAGATTGTCGACGATGCCTTCAACCTCGCTAGAAATGGAAGACTCGTAAGTGAACATTGTAACTAAAGATAAGAAAGAGAGTAAGAAAGACGAGATATCTAATCTCGATATATTAAATAATATGGCCGTTTAGCCAGATATATGTCCTTGAGCTTAATTGGTAAAACTTTAGTCACTCAGAATGGTTTGTTCTTTTTTTTTATTGTATAGTTAGGCGGACGAACATTTTGGTCACCGGATGGTAAGTGGTCACCAACGCCGATAGACATTGGCATTGTAAGGAATGTTAACCATCGCTTACATCGCCAATGTGCCACCAACCTTTTGAACTAAGATGTTATGTCCCTTGTGCCTGTAATTACACTGGCTCACTCACCCTTCAAACCGGAACACAACAATACAAAGTACTGCTGTTTGGCGGTAGAATATTTGATGAGTGAGTGGTACCTACCCAGACAAGCTTGCACGAAGCTTCTTTGGAGTGGAACATAATTTTGTTATTCATTGTTTATTAAACTTTTATCGTGTTAATATCCTTATAAGCTGACGCTGACGATACATAGCTCTCAATAATATAATCAGCTTAAATCAAGGAGATTATCATTATTAGTCACTTAGTACTTAGTCTGCTTATGTGTCATCTCTCGTAGTTTATGAATATTGAAATTCTAAGCCCGTGATTCATGCACAATCTCATCTATTTATTTCACATGATTTTATATAGCTTAGTACAAAATAATTTCAATAAAAGATTATATTACTATGAAATATTCATATAAGCGCATCTTGAAAATTTTCAAAACTTTTCAATTTAATTTTAATTATATAGATAGTCGTCAAATTACATTTAACGTAATTGTATCTTTTCAATTTATAAATAAAAAATATTTTTATATAATTGCCAGCCAGTTGGTGTCGTTGGTAGATACTTGCTTTACACGCCGCAAGTCGTGGGTTCGATTCCCACCCAGGTCAGACATTTGTGTGCATGAACTTGTCTGTTCGTTCTGAGTCTAGGTGTAATTATCGATATAAGTATGTATTTACAAAAGAAAAGTAGTATGTGTAAGTATATCAGTTATCTGGTTCCATAGTACGAGCTCTGCTTAGTTTGGGATCAGATGACCTTATGTGAATAATGTCCCAGGGTATTATTATTACATTATTATTCTCAAAAATGACCCTGTTAGGATGAATCTAAACTTATATCTAGTTCAAATCTAGACTTGTACCACTGAATTCTTATGCGCTTATTTTATTTTATTTATATTATGTATTCATCTCAAGTTAAAGGATGCACCGCTAGGTAACATGTCTAGTTTAATTCTGTCACATATATCTACCAACCTGAATGGATTGTAATTAAAGCTTCAAGTCTACTTATTTTTAATAAAAGGGCATTGACCAGCATTTGCATTTAAATTATTATATCGTTGAGAAATGTTCTAAATTCAAATCAATGTTAAATTCAAAACAATACAGAATAATTTGTGTTCGATGATTTGAAACATAAGCACACAACGATACGACGGCTTAAGTCAGCAATTGCATAACAATTGCCCGTCGAAGCGGAATAGTTGAGACTGTTCAGTCAAGTATTCGAAATCAATGGTCACCAAATCTTATATGTGACAGTCTAATCTTAAGTCTTTCTCGCTTAATTTTATTATATTTTTATGTAAGCAAATTTCATTCTGGCATTGATGTTTTTTTTATTTTTTATTGTAAAATCGATCAAAGCCATCACACATTCTAACTTTTTGGTGCTTAATTTATTTATGAATTATACCTAACTTAAGAATACTAACTTATATAACGGTTATGTTTACGGTAGTTGCAATTATTTTTTTTGCCTGCTATTATATTATTTACCTGGTGTCAGTGCAGTTTGTTTATGCACTGTAGGAAATAGGATTATGTAAATGTTTAAAGCCTGCTTGACGCTAACGCCTCTTACTCGTAGGATACCCGCCTCCATTCGGGTGGTGGAAGCGCTTTATAGTACTGACAAATTATTTTTTGCTTAATCATTATCTTCTTCAGATAAAAATCGATTTTTAAGATATCCATGGGTAGTTGTAGTAGCCCTATCGCATTCTACTATACTATATATATATATATATATATATACATATATATATATAATAATGTAATGTATATAATTATATGGAACCATTATATATAATGTAAAAAAGTTATGAATTGTTTTTTTCATGCTGCTTAAGGATTTAAAGCGGTAAGATGGATGTTAATTTCCTTCGACACTCTATCGTAAACCGAAGTAATTATTTATAATGACACAAAATTTAAAGTCTTCCCGATTCCCGAAACATAATTTATTACGAAATTTACATTGCAACATTAACTTTAAGAAGTGACATTTAATTTAGTTTCAATTAATTTAATTAGGCGGATTAATTGCTTGGTGGATAGAAGACATACAACTTAACCAAATATTACGTAATGAAATCCAGGTAAACAGAGTCTGCAGGTGTTAATAATTGTTCTTAAAATACTGCGAGGAAAATTATAAATAAGGTCATCCAGACCGATTTCGGCCACGGCGGCCAATCTCAAGAGAGATTAGCCAACTGCGCAGGAGATATTATAGTGCACAAGTGTGTGCGCAAACACAGGTGCACTCTCTTTTCCTTAGCTCTCATAATCCGATGGGACGGCAATCCGACACGACTGGAAAGAGTTCAGGCGCAGGACCAACGGCTTAACGTGCTTTCCGAGGCACGGGAGTGTACATACTTCCACCTTCCAGATTCCGGGCTGCTACTGAGAATTTTCTGACAGAAAAACCCAATAACTATTTATTGGCCCGACCTGGGAATTGAACCCAGGACCACCGGGTCTGTAGCCTAATATCTAGCCACTAGACCAACGAGTCAGTCAGTCGAGGAAAATTATATGTAACGAATGAAATGTTTTTATTTGTTCGCTTATCATAAAATTTTACATAGACGTTGTCAGTGTCCTGCATAACACCTGAACCAGCTCCCGCCTTCCGCCTCACACGTACGTGAAGCTACGGGCGGGAACTAGTATGTAATACGTTCAACGATTTCACCCAGCAGCCTCAACTCATAGTGGATTACAGTGAAATTTTTGTTTTTATTAAAATTTTAATTAAAGTAATTTCAACAGGACTATCAACACGCATTCGAAGTCTCCCGGTATTTGATTAACGAAACTGATTACATCGCTTGGGGAGCGGCAAACGCGGCCTTCAGTTATCTCGACATTGTGCTCAGCGGGTCGGACGCCTATCAACTATTCCAGGTATTGCATTATTGATTTGACACAAACTAATACCTCATAAAATATGCTCTTTCAATTAAATATTATACATTAAGCTCTAGTTTCTGTAACGCGACAAAGTCGGATTAAGTAATTCGATGTTAATCTTAAAGATGACAACGGATGATTAAGTATGATCACAGAAATTACAATAAAACATTCAATTTTAGTCATGGCAACCACGTTAATAATATGTCTGACAAGGCATTGATTATTAATGCATAGATTACTACTCCTAGGTCTATCTTTTGCGTCGCATCGAAAACGTTATCAATAGAATAAGTTAATACATGAACAATGTAAATATTTATTACATAAAAATACATAAGTTGAACGTAACAGTTAAAAATCTTTTTTCAAGTACAAGTATTTTTGAATTTTCATTTTACATGATTAATTTCGATGTTAAAGTTATCACAGGTTCGAAATGTAGATTATGCTGAGTAGAACTAGTAAAAATTCAATAGTTTAATACGGATTAACATTACTATATAATTTTAAACTTACTGATTCCACACACTTTCGTTATCTAAGTGAAATGACGTCCATAACTTTTTATAGAAAAACAAAAAAAAAACGAATTCCTTTTCTCAACAAATCCGGTATTATTATTATAACATTTGTTTAATATTCAGGAATACATCCTTCAACTCACTCAACCTCTATACGCCCGTCTTGGATTCGACGTTGCTTCTGGTGAAGAACACGTAACTGCTTTCCATAGAAACATCATCCTTAACTTAAACTGCCGCTATGGTAATGAGCACTGTGTGAACAGATCCCAAGAATTGTTGCAGCAAATCAGAAATAATCCCGGTAAGTTATTTTGTATCTAGCATCATTTATTTACGACAAAAAAGATTTTTTTAATGTTTTTTAATGTTTAATGTTTTAATATCTATTCAGTTTAGAATTTCATGATTTTATTTCCAAGATTGTTTGGATTTATTTTTGTTTTGTCTTCATCTCTTTTTATGTCACTAAAGCTTTCCTACGTCAGATACTCGTGATATAACAACTGAACACTTGCGATAAATATTTTCTAATTTAACTGTGATCACCAATATTAAATATATTTTCGTAGGTCAAACCTTGAACCCGGATATTCAGACAACAGTCTTCTGCTCCGGTCTGCGTGGAGGAAGCGCAGAAAACTTCGATTTCCTATGGGCGAGGTATCGCGCCAGCCAGGACTCTAGCGAGCAGTCTATACTCTTGAATGCTCTTGGATGCACTTCGAATGCCACTCTTCGTGACTTGTAAGTATCATCATCCCATGGATACATGCAATACCGATACCAAGAACGCAGATACCAATGTTATAGAGTCAAATCTATGTTCAAAGTAATTTGAGAATTTCCTTCGGGCAATGGAATAGGGATAACGAGACGCAGGACTGTACTGTATTGCCAACTTAAGAAAGTGACATCACCTCTGTAAATCCAAACAACACTTTCAACATTTGGTCCAGCAGCCAGCGCCTTATCTTTCTACAGTAGTATCTATTCATTGTCCCACCCATCTAAAAGCATGAGAAAGAAAGAATGCCCTTTGTTTGTGCACTCACTTGTGCACTACAATATAATCTTATGTATGTGTAATTTAATCAGGGCCAAAATATTATTATTCAAGTATTCAAGATTTCGGCCACGGTGGCTAATCTCTCGATATTATAGTGCACAAGTGTGTGCGCAAACACAGGTGCACTTTCTTTTCCTTGGCTCTCATAATCAGATGGGACGGCAATCCGACACGACCGGAAAGAGTTCAGGTGCAAGACCAACGGCTTAACGTGCTTTCCGAGGCACGGGAGTGTACACACTTCCAACTTCCAGACTCCGGGCTGCTACTGAGAATTTTCTGACAGAAAAACCCAATAACTATTTATTGGCCCGACCTGGGAATTGAACCCAGGACCACCGGGTTTGCGGCCTCTTATCTAGCCACTAGACCAACGAGGCAGTCAATATTATTCAAGTAATAACTAATAGAAGCATAAATATTATTTTCAGCAGGTAGTCTATTTTTTTTTCTTATTTTCAGTTATTTAAACCAAGTTATAGATGACAACTCTTTCGTGAGGGAGCAAGACAGACATACAATTCTTGTATCTGTTATTAACTCAAGTCCCGCTGGCATGGAAGTCGCTTTAGATTTCGTCTTGGAACACTTTGCTGCGATCCAACCGAGGTAATGTAATAAATCTATGCAAGCCTGAAATAATCTATTTATAATTCATTCGTCCTTATTGCAAACATAATTTGTGAAAATATCAAGTACTAGAAAGCTATATCTATAATTAAAGCGTTTAAAGTGTACAATTGCCAAAACAAAGTACTAAAAGGCGATCTCATGCGATTTCAATGATACACATATGCTTGTATAACTCTTGGGTGAAATATAAGGGACAATTTTAATTAAATCATGCAAATAATAAACTGCGTATAATTTTGTTTCTTAATGAAATGATATTTCTTGTTTATTATTATAGTGTTACTTTCTCACATTAGTAACCGCGCTGGGAGATCATTATCGTTTCCCATATATATATTTATACTAATTATACTATGTATTCATAAATTAACCGAGTGGTTAGAGCCCAGAAACCGGTAACCAAAGGTCCAAATCTGTTTTGAAATATAATAGTGGAATCAGATTTTAATTTATTTAACCTTCTCCTCAAGAATAGAGGAGACTTAGTACAGTAGTGAGGTATTTATTGATTTTAGTAGTAAAGTCGTTTTATTTTTTTTAGTTTTCCCTGTAAATGTGTAAGTGTACTTATCTCTATTTTTATTAACATTATTGAATAACATTTCCAACAGGGTACAAGGTCTAACTGGCACAACAAACATCCTCAACGCGTTTGCAAGAAGATTGACGACCAGAGCACACTCAACAAAGGTAAGTTAAACTGTATATTGTGTACAATGACACAATAGTTGATATTTAGTTTGTATAAATTGAATGATCATATTTTTAGTTGACTTCTAACATATTTGTCAAAGTGTTTTTTTTGAATTGCAGATTAAAATATAAATATATTTTTTTATTTCTCAGATTGACACTTTTGCCACTCGATACAACAACATCTTCTCGGCCGGTGAAAGAGCATCAGTGGCCGCTATCAGAGAGAACATTGCAGCATCGATCACTTGGACTAACAACAATTACGACATGGTCAACAATTGGCTCAACATGAACTATGGAAGTAATGCGAATATCTTAACGTCCAGCTTCCTTATCATTATTTCTATCATCGTCACTCTCTATAATTATTGAGAATTGTTATTTAATTTGTGTGATATTAAGTTATATTAATAATGCATCTGTATAATAATGATTTATTTGTACATATTGTTGAGTAATTCTTTATTTTATTAAATAAAATAAACCATTATATTTGTTGTTTCTGATTTATGAATCTCATCACTATTCGTCTACCGTAATCTCCTTGTTAAATGTCAGTTGGTATAAACTTCAACTAAGCGATTTGTTCGGAATTTAACACTCATCTTAATATATTTTCTAGTGGATTTGTTCCCCGTCACTGAACGGGTTGTTACAGGATTACAAGCTACAAATTAATGATTGCCGATATATTTATTTGAAGCCTTCAAATGAAAATTATAAATATTAATTATTTTGCAGAATACCACTGTATTCTGCAAAATAATATAATAATAAATACCCTGACTGGTTATCCGAGAGTAATTAAGCAATTATATAACGTTAATTTAAGAAAATAGTTACGTCATCTTATACATTATTTTCAGTATAAAGAAGTGACGCAGACAAAATGAATTTGATCATTTAAGATATTCTACAATTTCCTCCTATAACAAGTACATATATACTTTTGCAGATAAGAATACATACGATAGCGTCAATCAGAAGAACAAGTGTCTGATAGTATTAGTATGATTAATTTGTAAAAGTTTGGCTAAAATTTAGAATAACAATACCATTAATTTATTCACATGTAATACTTAAAAGAAAATGAAGAACTTTACCTTAAAAAACTATTGATAATTCAAAATTAAAACTTTTGTTATTATTATAATGCATTCAGCCTTACTCAATTAAATGAGGGTCAGTATTATGGTTTTACTCTTTCAAACATTTTTATCTCAATGTTATTACTATTTATAATATTAAATACCCTAAATATATTTCAATTAAAATATTGAAAGGATATAAGGACTAACAGATTTAAACTGCGCACAATAAAATATGTAATCCCTTAAAAATGTTATATGTGGGCTAAACAGCTATTGTCAAATTCAATTGTTATCTAGTATCTCTTTGATATGACATTATCAGCATGGCTCGTCTGTAAATCGGAATCGACCTCTTTGCTAGTTGAGATCATTGAGTTGTGAACTTGTGTTCATATGGGACATTGCAGTGTATACTAACCGGCCTTCCAAAATGGCCCGGACTAAGTTTAAGTGGCAATTTATTATTTACCTCAGTCTCATAACTTTAAATGATGCAAGGTCACTTCCGATACATCGACCATTGACTTTACAAACAACAGATAGTGTTTATCCAAATATAGTTCAAGATACGCCTATTGAGGCAATTCAAACTTTTACAACAGAAACAGAAAATATTGTAAAAGAAGCACAAATAAATGATACACTTGATTTGCAAAATGGATCTCTGTTCAGATCTAATGTAAGGCCGGGTCAAGAAGTCAGACGGTACAGCGTTGAATTTAAGAGAGATGGTGACACTATTACAGGAAGGGCCGTTATTGACGTTCAACTAACTGAAGCTACAAGAAATAATGGGATAATATTTAATGCAGTACAACTTACAGTTACCAGTGTTCTAGTCGGTGTATTAACAAGTGCAAATGCAGTGGCAGCAACCTTCAGGCTAGCTAATCAACAATTACAAATTACGCCAGATCAATCAGCTACATCCTATGTTGTTATCGTAGAATACACTATCCCATTAAGGGAAACTGGCTTCGGACTTTATATGGGAAAATATCAAGACACGTAAGATTTATTTAATTTTGAAAGCAAACAATCATTTTTGTCTTTAAGTATGAATCTTATAACTACAAATTTTCCAAATCAAATAGTGATATAATATTTCATATATTATGAGTGGTTGGTACCTACCCAGACGGGACTGCAAAAAGTCCTGCCATCAAGTAAAATGTTTAATATTTATTCCTATTTATCCTTAAATGTTAAAGTTTAATTACATCTTTATACTCGTATATAAAAAATCCGGTGTGCGCGTGTACACAATTCTTCTCCTCTTTAAAGGCTAGACCGATTTTAATGATATTTTTCTATAATTATGTTATATATTGAGATAAAACCTTAATTTTACCCATACGTATTCAGGTAGGGCAACAAAATAACTTTATATATATATATATATATATATATATATAACAAAACAAACTAATATCTAATAATAATAATAATATCTAAAACAAATATGTACCAAATCTCAAACTCGTTAATCAATTTTAATAAATTTATAAAACGAGGAAAGCTATTTTCAAAACTATTTAAGCCGGTGGTGGTTTAATGCCACTGGTATAACGTTGTGCAGGTGTCTGAGTAAGTACCACCAAATTGTTAAATTATTTACCATTTAATAATAACATTGTAAAATTCAAATGAATTGATGGTACAACCATTTGTTGGTAAATATTTCTCACAGTGACATTAACCATCTACTTTAAATAATCACCCAAATTCTGTAACAAACCTAAGCTAACATAATACTGTATTTACTATATTATTATTTTTATAACGCCTTACAGAGATTACATAGCAATGAATCTTCATCCGACGAATGCTAGGCGTGTTTTTCCCTGTATGGATGAGCCTAATCTATCTACAATTACTACTTTTACGTTCGAAGATATGGGATATGAAACGCTACTAACAAATGCCATGCTAGCTCCAGATAGTCAGTAAGTACATTTTTATGTAATTTTAAGATAATCTGAGTAATACATCTCAATGCTCATATAGCTAAGGCTAATAACATTATCATTACTTTTCAACGGTAACTATAATGGCTTCATACAATAACTAATAGTCACTAAGAAGAACTTTGAAAACGCATATAAGCTTGTAAATTCAATTATATCGACTAACTTTCCGTATATTATGTTGTTGTTGATCTGCTTTGCCAACCGTTCTGAATAGAGTCGAGGTAAACCAGTGGCTAAAACAAAACTTAACCGAAATTTAAGGATTCAATCCTGGTTTATCTCGCATTCGTGAAGACAACGTCGCGAGGAAACATGTCTGTGTGAGAAGAAAATCTTACATAAGTATCCACCAGCCTGCATTAAACAAACGTTCTCCTCAAAAAAGTGGAAGTCTTAGCCCAGCAGTGAAACATTCAAAGAAGTTACCAATGAAATAATTAAATGATAATCAGTGGCACGTATTCTAAGTTCTAACTTCATGTTTTTGTCTTTTTTTGTAGAACTACCTTCAGACCATTAGAAGGACCGGCTCATCTGTGGGGTATGGTAACACATGACTTCAGAAATGTTGGTTCACCTGTTACGAATGTACACTTATACGTCCGTCAAGGCATTACAAATCAAGAAGAAATGGCGTCAGCTGCAATTCATAATTATTATGTAGCTTTAAACGAATGGACGAATAAACCACACAGTGAAATAGTAGCAAATCAAGATGGAAGACTGCACATGATAGCAATACCTGATATATCAAGAGATTGGTACGCTTTATCTACAATATGTATTTGGTAAGTCCCTTATTACAGTTGCCATAATAAAATAAATACGTTTTCAAATGGAAATAAAAAATAAAGAAAACATTTCTATAATTAAAATGTTAGACAATTAAAATTGAATAATTTATATTATAATATTAGTCAGTGAACGTCCACTATCCATTACTGATATATAATAGCTAATGAATATTACAATCTATATAGGGTATGCAGATGTTACACGTGGTTTCACTCGCGTTAAAGGTAATTGTTCCAACCCTGTGGGCCTAATTCTTCCTCAAGAATGGATGAATCTAATGCAAAAATAATTTTATATAAACTGGTAATTCCAGATATTAGCGCATACAAACAGAAATATTTTATTATTAGTACAGATTAGGTGAATAATATGTTGATATGAAATTAAAAAGACTATATAATGCGCTTCAAAAATTGAAAATAAAAATATCATTTACCCCACTCTGTCACATCTTTTTTTTTCAGGGAACCTTATATTCTAATGGAAAGGGCTGGTTCTGTATTACAAAGGAAGCAGGCTCTTATAAAAATCGCCGAAGCAATGTCGAGACAGTGGTTTGGATACACATTATATCCAGAAAACTGGCAACATCAGTGGATAATTTCTGGTCTTAGCAGCTACGCGGGTTATAATATCGCAAAAAATGTGAGTGAATATAATTATTTCACGTGTTTGACTTATAGTTTAATATTCTTTTATAAAATGATAAATTTTAGAAAAATATTTTTTCCCAATTAACCGGCACAATTAATTATTTAATAAACCGGCACAATGGCAAGAAATGGAGCTTTACATTTAATAATCTTGTAAAATGTAGGATCTAAAGAGATTTTAAAATCATTGTTGAATAAACTGTATTTTAATTTTAATCCAAATTATATGTATTTATATTATTTTAAAAGGATCTCCAACAAAGAATAAACATGACAAGCTTTAAATAAATTATGCGAGTTACAAGTCTATGTGCTCGTCTATGTCAGTTACAGGAAACCACAGCATCCAATTTTGTTCAAATTTGAAATCAACTTTCTACGTGGAATATAGGAGTTAAAAAGTACCTGTCAATATGCTTGCATTACTAAAATAATAAATAAACTAAGTAATTAGGACGCACACCCCTCTTATTTTTGTCATACGTTTTGTACTTGCACACGTTTCAAAAACATTCTAATGTCTTAATATTTTACAGTTTCAAACAAACCCTCAAGGTGAAGATGAATCACTAATAGATATAGATGCGATATTTACGACGGATTACATACAAGAAAGTCTTCTCCATGATTCATTTTCAAATGCTCCTCCCCTACAGCCAGCCGATAATATTTTCATAGAAAATAATGTAAGACTTCATGTGTTTGGCGTTTTAAAATATAAAGCTGCAGCAATGCTAAGAATGTTTAGATTAATTCTTGGTGATGACGAAACAGATATTATACAAGGCGCTGCGAGAGCGCTTCTAACAAGCAGGTGAGATAAAGATAAAGATAATCTATCCAAAATATACTTAAGTGTTTTTTTTTTTACTTTAAATGAATACAGACATCAAAAATTCTAGTTGTAATTGTATTTAAGTCAAATACCAAAAAGGTTAACTGACTTATGAAAACTTAAATAAAAAAAATATATTGTCAAATAATTGGTAAAGTGTATAAATTTTTTTTTCGTAGAATTACGTCATCTTTCTTTCAAAGAGTCGACAACGTGTTTTTAAGAAAAAAATCTACTTATAGTAGTTTCATATATATACTGAACAATGTGAAATAATTAATAGTATAACGAGATAAAGTTCATACGGCTTTTTTTCTTACGTATGTAAAAATCCCACATAACCCGGTTTCTCCCCCGAAAGAAGTACGATTACCTATCGAAGGTTTCCACTGTGTTAAAAAAAAAAAAAGGTTTTCTCCTATTCCCCGGTATCATTCCCATCTTGAAGAAATGCTTTGTTCCTGAGATATTGGCAAAAACATATCTGTTAATTCTAATCTCAAAATTAGGTGTTGTATTTATCAACAATTTCGAAACTCAGTGGCCTTCGGCGCTACGGCAAACTGTGTTATTTTAGAGCAGGCGGATAACATTCTTCTCTAAGGTCAATATTTATTGAGATAACAGAAAACTCTGTTTAAATTCATTTTTTTGTTTTGACCTTGAAAATTTATGTGCGCCAATTTTAATCATCATATTCGCGATCATCTAGTCAAAATACGTAAGAATACGAAATTTCAAGAAAAAAAGCGGTATGACTTTTTCGGAACTACACCCATATAATGAAACAGTATTTCATCGTATTACTTGAAATATGACATAATATAAAAAAACACACACAGTGATCATTAAGTTAACTACGATTTTTTTTTTCATAGTTTATATTCTTTACAATTTAAGATTTTCTGTTTTACATTAAATTTAACACATGCCATGTGAATTATTATTTTTTCAGTAATTGTGAGCAACCAAGAGAAATTAATTAGCAACTAAGTAAAATAAGGAAGATGCTTAGTCTGTTGGGGCTAAATAAAAATATATTATATAAATAAAAAGCTGTTTAAACTTTTGTACTAATTTTATATAATATCTATCACAGGGCCTTACAACCAATAAATTTGCAAAACTTCTACGACGCAATTATTAGTGAATTACCTGGCGAGAACTTGGTCGATTCAAATATCGATTTTATGGGAAACTGGTTAACTAATAATGGATATCCTCTCATCAATGTTAGAATGCATCAAAATGGCGTGGTTTTATCACAGGTATTACTTTTATAATGAAATAGTTTTTATTTAAAAGCGTTGCAACTATAGTATATATTTTTTAGCAGTTCTTCTTATGCCCGGTTACTATATTCAAAGAACAGTTTCGCTGATGGATGGTAGAATTGTTGGATAGAGAGTTGTCGGCTAAAATATCTATATGATTTACTCATGGGGTATACATTATTATTAATGATAATAGTTCCATAAGAAACATTAAGGACCGCGTCTTGAAAGCAGGCCATATGTATTTTTTTAAATCGGCGAAATTATTTTGGAAAAAATAAGCTACGTTAAAAAAATATTGATAAGGCTGGATGTGTGTCACACCGACTTTCTTTGTTACCAGGATGATTTTTACCTATGACTCAGAGGCAGACATGAGCAGCGAATTTAGTGCGCTCTTTTATTTTAACAAATTTGATGCCCAATAACTCATGCAGTGTAGCACTCTAATCGGAGTAAAAATATTCAATATTGATCTGAACTTAAATCGTTATCGATATGAAACGTGAGCATGATATACTCAAATGCTTGCCAGCTCTCCAGCGTGCAAGCCAAAATTCAAAAGTATTCCTAGATACAAAAATGCTTGTAAGCCTGTAAAAGACTTCTTGAGTGAAACTTATTTTATGTTTTCCCCTTTTCAGCAACGATTTAGTTTTGCCATTGTATCACAAGTAAACTATGAAGTTCCAATATCATATACAACTAGTGCTAATCCGAACTTCGATGACATTCAACCCGAATTTATGATGGAAAATACACTCGAATTAAATCTACAAATAGAAGATGATGGCTGGGTTATATTAAACTTACAAGGTCAAGGTGAGTATCATTGGAGTCATGTTTATATGTTCCTGTTGGTAATTCTATTATCTAGACAGGTACTCACTCATCTGTTTTATACTAAACACCAATGAATTTGTATTGTTTATTTATGAATTGAAAAATGATTGACCCAGTGTAATTGCAAGCATAAGGGCCATAATGTCACAGGGACATAGTACTCTTGATTGACGGTGGATTGTTGCGCCAAGGAAACCTCAAAAATATTATAAATATGAAAGTGAGAGTGATTTACGCTTAACTACTCAAAATTAACTTTTTCATTTAAGGCTACTACCGCGTGAATTACGACGACCAATTGTGGGACAGGATTATTGCAGCGTTAGAAGATCCAGAGGCAAGAGAAACTATACATCCATTGAATCGGGCCTCAGTAAGTATTAAAAATACAATTTTATCTCAAAACTATCATATTTTAAAAGATATTTTTTAATTATTTGTCATATTTGCGTTAATTTTGATAATTAAACAAACAAATATATATTCATTATCGTGTAATATGTGTAATATCAACAGCATCGTTGTACTAGTAGTTGTAAGGATGTAACCTCAAAGTCCAGAATTTAAATACCGGTCAAATATGAGTAACAGCTCAGTGTTTCTTGAAAAGCACACGAAATCATAAACCATCAAAATTGATGGTTATTTAATAAATATATAATTAATAAAAAGCTATACAATGTAAAAAAAATAATCAAAAAGTCTAATTGTTGATAAAATAAATATATATTTGTTATTATACGCGCCACCCACACCCATGGTAGTTAAAAGCGGTGGCAGAAACTACAAGACAGCTTAAGACTGTTTTCCGTCACAGCATGAAACCGTCTTACCCCCAAGGCACACCAATTGATGCCTCACATCAAAACAATGTTTCAGCTACTTGATGATTCCCTTAATTTGGCTCGAGCTGGAAGACTCGACTATGACATTGCATTCCGGATTGCACTTACCATGGAACATGAATTGGATTATGCAGTGTGGCGTTCGTTCATTAGAAATATGGACTTTTTGAGGAAACGTCTCGTTCAAATGGAAGAAGATGTATATGTAGTAAGTATACGCGTGGATTAGACTTTTATATATATAATTATCTATTATTATAAAAGAAAAACTATTTGTTCTAATTTTAAAAATTGCATACCTAATTACGTAAAATTAATTTATTAAACATTGCTATTGGATTGCTACCTTTAGCATTAATGCCAACCAAAGCTTGTAAATAATAAATTAATTGTGAATTTCACTCTAAAATTTAATAGTGTAATCTATACTTGTAAAATAATTTGTCCTGACTGACTATCAAAACTCTTGCATACATATAAATGATATTAATTTGATATTCAAATTTATTTTATATTTATAACACAAGAATCTGCTGAGAAAATCATTTTTGGAAATTTCTACTTCATGGAGTTGATTGCGAGGGGTAGTTTCACATGATTAACGAATGCCTAATATTAATTCTTATAACCTTACCTGTACGAATTCGAGTCGCACAACTAGTATGTCTATAAGAATATATAAAAAGTGTATTAAATTTAATGAGGAACATAAATATTTAAATCAATGTTTTTGTAGCGAATGATACGCAGAACGATAACATTATTTGAAGAAGAAATTGGTTTTGAACCAAGCTCTGCAACAGAGCCGGCTATGGTTAGTCTTACACGAGGTATGGTGATGGACCACGCTTGCCGGTCTGGATACGATCCTTGCATCGCAGCTGCGGTGGACTTATTTTACGATCCCAATAATAATGAAGCAGTGTAAGTGTGATATTTTAAATTGTATAGTTAAGTTTAAAAATGTATGAGTCTGTTTGAAGACGTTCAGATTTTGCAATGGGCTAATACGACTTAGTGGTTAAAACATGAATCGTAACGGAAAATTACGGATTCATATCCGGGCAAGCACCACTAAATTTTCTAGTGCTTAAATTGGTAAAACATTTAAAAAAACTTTACTTGTTATTACTATTACTTCTCTATATACTATGAAACATGCTTATTTCTTTCATTTTGCACAGAAATCCTAACATACCGAGGGATATAAGACCAGCAGTATACTGTACCATGGTGAGAGAAGGTGATGAAGATGTAATAAATGCTCTACACGAACGATTGGAAATTGAACCTTCAATTTACGAACGTGTTGTCATATTAGAATCCTTGGCCTGTTCGCAAGATGAGAACTTCATCCCAGGGTAAGAATTGTATTCTTATACAGAATATATTGTTTGTGAAATATTACACATTCATATATTATTGAATATTGACATATTCACCTCTTTCTCTCTCTTAAACCTAATAGGTATTTAGTTTATTGATAATTTTATCTGTTGCATCTACGTCTCGTACTTTGTTATAAGTGTCAGTCATTGGAAACTTTTATTGGTAATGATTTACTGATATTTGTTTTTCCTTAAATTAATTATATACTGTATATATAAATATATCTGGTAACGTATAAAGAGAGATTTGACGTAAATTTCAATAGGACCTAAAAAAATTATCTATTTTGTGACTGTGTGTTATGGATTGTTTACCATCATTATGTAATAAAAAATCCAATTTCATAATCTGTTCGATTCGTTACGGTACCAAATGCATTTAATCGTTTTTATCAGTACGCAAAATATAATGTGTAGTTCATTGTTGCTGTTTTCAATTAAATTTAAGCTTGCTTATACGTTAATATTTAATGAAAATAAACGGTAAAAGCAACATTAAAATTTATTTTATAGTTTTATTAAGGAGTTTTCCAATAGGGACGCTTGAACTTTGACAGCTGATTGCGGCCATGTTGTTTGAGTGACAGCTGTCAAATGCAGTGTGTTATATTCATTCCGTCCTCCCAAACCACCATGGCAGGTTACAGTGTCGAGCAGCACGTGCAAATCATAAAATTGTTTTATGAAAATGGGTCTTCAGTTCGAGCAACGTTCCGCGCACTTCGCCCGTTTTACGGTCGCGATGATCGTCCTGCCGAGTCGACTATCCGTCGATTGGTGGACAAATTCGAGTCAACCGGGTCAGTTAACAATCAGCCGGTTCCCGTGCGTCAACGTAACGCGAGATCTGCCGAGAATATCGCCGCTGTGCGCGACAGTGTCCTCGAAAACCCGCGGCAGTCAATTCCGCATCGCGCACAGGAACTCGGCCTTTCGCAGACGACAACTTGGCGAATTTTGCGTTGTGACTTGAGCCTGCACCCGTACAAGATCCAGCTGACCCAAGAGCTCAAGGTTAATGACCATAGACAGCGCCGTGTGTTCGCTGACTGGGCATTAGAGCAGTTGGAAGTTGACGCCGATTTTGGCAAAAAAATCATCTTCAGCGACGAGGCGCATTTTTGGATGAATGGCTATGTCAACAAGCAAAATTGCCGTATTTGGGACGAGACCAATCCACACGAGGTTCACCAAGTGGCAATGCACCCGCAGAAAGTGACTGTTTGGTGCGGATTTTGGGCCGGAGGCGTGATTGGTCCGTATTTTTTTGAAAACGATAATGGTGTGGCCGTCACCGTCAATGGTGAGCGATACCGGTCGATGATAACCAACTTCTTTTGGCCTGAAATCGAAAATATGGATCTGGACAACATGTGGTTTCAACAGGACGGCGCTACGTGCCACACAGCACACGCTACGATGGAAGTTCTGCACGAGCAATTTCTGGACATGGTCATCTCGCGCGGAGGCGACGTGAACTGGCCACCGAGATCGTGCGATTTGACCCCGCTGGACTTTTTCTTGTGGGGTTTTCTTAAGTCGCAGGTCTATGCCAACAAGCCGCAAACCACCGATGCCCTCAAAGTCAACATACGCCACGCCATCGATCAAATACAGCCCGATTTGTGCGCTAGAGTCATCGAAAATTGGACCTTTCGTGTGCGCGCCACCAACCGAAGCCGTGGCGGTCATTTGAATGATGTCATATTCCATACATAATGGGGTCGATAGACCTTCCAAATAAAAAATTCGCAAATATCTCTCCTACATGTATTTTTTTTTGCATTTCAAAGATCAAGCGCCCTTAATGGAAAACCCTATATTATTTGAAAATATGTATTGTGGAAATTACATGTTTAATATTTTAAAATCTTTAGATTACTCGAAGAAACTATTAGCGCTGATGCCGATTACACAACGGAGGAAAGAATAAAAATCTTCGCCGCTGTCGCCTCTTCGAGTTTTGATAATGCACGTCACGCACTGGACTTTTTAACTACACAGGCCGGCGCAATTAGGAATGCGTAAGTTATATAGCATTAAAAAATGAGTATACTTTATTGGAGTGTAAACTCTGGCCGTACTGATAATAAAACTAGAAAGTCGACTCACGTCACGTTTTGAAGCTCCTCTCGTATAAACAACGGTAGATCTGTGTGTATATAAGGCCGAATGAGAGAGTGAGAGATATGTAGAATTGGTCACAAAATAGCTAAAAATTTCCCACGCACTTTCACAACTTTCACGTACTCTGGTGACAATTTCTCAAACCGATTGAAAGGTAGGAATAAAGGGAGACAGGGAAATTCCTCACCAATTATTATTAGACATGAGTATGCGATGACATTAGGAATTTATCAGACAAAGACAAAATAGTAACTTTTTCATTTCTCTTTGTTAACCGTTTTTTTTCTTTGATATTTATCGATAAGCTTCGGTGTTATTCACTGCCTCGTTGGTCTAGTAGCTAGTGGCTATATGTAAGGCTGCAGACGCGGAGGCCCTGGGTTCAAATCCCAAGTCAGGCCAATAAAAAATTATATGTCGAAAAATTCTCAGTAGCAGCCCGAAGTCTGGAAGTTGGAAGTGTGTACAATTTTGTGCCTAGGAAAGAATGTAAAGCCGGTAGTCCTGCGCCAGAATTCTTTCCGGGCGGATCGAATTATGAGAGTGATGGAATCGAGATTGCACCTATGCTTGCGCAACGCACTGTTGCACTGAAATATGTCCTGCAGAGTTAGGTATTCTCCTTTAAGATTGCTCGCCATGGCTGAAAACGGTCAGGAGGATATCATAATTATCATCAATAAAACAACATTTTTTTTACATTTTTGGCAACCGATCACTGTTATGAGTATTGATAAAATTGCTGTTGTATGCAGATAATGTGATTTATAATCAATACAATGATTTCAGGTATGGCGGAGGAGAAAGACTTGACGAGGTCATATTTATTATGGCTGATAATATTCTGGATAATGAGCTTGCAAGTGATGTAAGATTTTTTTGCATCTAGTATTTAATAATCAAATATTATCTTATACAATTAAAGCAACAGTTTATTCTTGCTTCAATTATATAAGATAACATTTGATTCGATTTTGCTCCCAACTACCAAAAGTTTTAAAAGTTTGTGAGCTCAATGCAATCGCGCAGAATTAAATGTATTTTGAACAACATACAAAATAACTTATATTACATAATAACAACCTGTTAATGTCCCACTGCTTGCTAAAGGCTTTCTCTCCATTTGAGAGGGTCGGAAGCTTATTCCAGCTCGCTGCTCCAATGTTCGATGTTGAACAGATGGCGAACTTTCATTAAAGGCATGCAGGTTTCCTCTCGATGTTTTCTTTATTATTTACACAAATTGAGCACATTGCTGCTGTTACTTGTTTGTTCCAACCTTGTCATGTCCAACATGACTTAACATACGTATACATCATCATACTTAACATTACAAATATATGTCCGCAGTTTAACATTTGGGTAAATTCATTGGATTCGATAAGCAACCTTGGTGATTCGGGCGTCACAGCTACCGAAGCAAGACAAATAATTGCTCAAAATATGGTTTGGAACAACAACCTAATGGAGGAAGCTTACGACTGGATCAACGCAAACCACGCTCCAACAATATTGATTTCATCATTTTTACTTACCTTATCTTTATTTATTACTTTATTTAATTATTAAATTACTTATCTTTATTTAATGTAAACGTTTATTGGGGGTTTTCGTATAGGTGTAATGTTATGTGTAATAGTATTTTTGAATTAAGTTCGAATTATTGCTATCATCAGAATTTATTTAATATTTACTAATTGTAAGTTTGATAATTAACATTTATACAATATGTTCTAAAAAAAATTATACTCGTTTCTATCTACTTAGATAGTAAATGTAGTTAAAAATTCTACAGAATATTTGTAACACTGTTTTTTTTCATTTGAGATAAGTATAGCTTCGAATTAATTGAGCGTCACATCTCGTTACATTTCGATTTTTAACTAGAATGTTCGACGTTTATATTTTATTATCTAGGTCGTAAGGTTTATAATTGCTTATATAATCGTATTTATTGGAACTCGTCAGTTTTGCACAAAGTGAATTGTAATTAATTAAGTATATAATAATATTTTTAGTGTTTTAGTATTAACATTTTTATTGCATTTTCACTCATAAGTGTAAACTAATTAATATTATTTAATGTATTAATAATTAAGTTAGTTAAGTAAGTTATGATTTCTAAATCTTAAGCAATCGCGTCCTCTTGCTTTAGATTTGAAATAATAAAACATAAAATATTTTAAACGTAAACAAATTTATTATTCATATAAAATACTAGTTCTAGATTACGATTAAATAAAATTTAATATGAATATTATAAGACAATAAATTATTATGAACCTAGCAATAAGCACATAGTTGTTTTATTTTAGCAATGAAAATCAACCCAAATCATTACTATTTGACTAGAAAATACAAACATAGTCCACGAAAAAGTTTTGACTCACAATCAAATCAATGAATTAAAAAAAACTCAGCGAATAAAATTAACGATTCGATTAAAGGCAAGGGTATATTTAAGTATTAATTTTATTATATACGTTTATTTCATGTGTATATATTTTTTCGAATATTTTCAAGAACTTAAACGTATTTCTTAGTAAGAGGAATGTTAAAAAGTTCATGAAAATTAAAGCATGAAACACTTTATTGAACGCATCAATAATAAAGATATATAATTAGATATATAGGGCAGTGATATTGAAAAACTGGATTGTTATTGATTGAATACAAATAAAAAATCGACTAGATGTCCGGGTCGGTTTATGTAATAGAAGAAAGAACAAAATATTCATTAACAATCTAAGCTAAGCCCGACATAGGATTTTAACAAATCCTAAATTGTTCTACCATCGACTATATGAAATGCCCAAAAATATCAAAATAAATTCACCACGTGACCATTCTTCAAATCCAACAACAAAAATAATAGAAATCGAATAATGTCATATATAAAAAGGATAAATGCTTTATCCCTCTTACTTCATATTAGTGGAATAACAAGTACTGGGATCTTTCATCCAAAAAAATAAATAAACAAAATTAACACTATTTATCTCAAGGTAAAATTTATAAATATTCCTGTGCTTAATAATAAGGAGGTTATAAACGAAGCAGTTCCTATATTAGTTGGTTCTGGTGTTGAAGTTAATGGAATCTGTAAAATAATAAATTAACATTACTTATTTACAACAATAACAATATATAATATACGATATTATATTAGTTGACTGCCTCGTTGGTCTAGTGGTTAGATATAAGGCCACAAGCCCGGTGGTCCTAGGTTCAATTCCCAGGTCGGGCCAATAAATAGTTATTGGGTTTTTGTGTCGGAAATTTTTCAGAAGCAGCCCGGCGTCTGGAATTTGGAAGTGGGGGGTACACTCCCGTGTCTCGGAAAGCACGATAGACCGTTGGTGACTAGTGATTGCTGTAAAACTTTAAACCATATTTATTAACACTTGTATCACCAACTTTGGGACTATGACATTGTCTCCCTCGTGCTTTTAACTACACTCACTTATGTGATTTTGTACAAGCCCATCTGGGAAGGTACTCGTACCATCTTATCATTCAATAATATATAGTATTGCAGCATTCCACGTGGCAAGGGGACACGTTGTAAGGGATGGTTAATATTTGTGCCAAAGTGCCAATGTCTATGGACCGTGGTGATAATTTATAGATGGCCCATTTGCTTTACGCTTGCCTATTATAAATTTAACAAACAAGATGCAATTACAAAAAATATTTTCTTACCTCGGTGGATGTCGTGGTCGTCGTCGACCTCATTATCGGCAAAGGTCTTGGGCTACCTATTGGGATTCTGTAGATAAATCTGTTTTCTTCACGCCTTAAGAGTATGAAAAATAGATATATTTACAAAAAAAAAAATGAATTTGAGAAACAATGAAAGACCGATATTTTTTTTAATAGAGCGATTTTAGGCACTCTAATTTTAATAAAAATCTGATGATGTCTCTGATAACTAATAATTTATTTACTAAAATCGACAGTGGCATATTTATTGAAAACAATAATCCGTTTGATTGATTTACAAAGAGATTGATCGGCGTATTCAATCACAATAAAACTTTGAAAGGTCTTAAGCATTTTCATGATTGAATGGATTGATGTTTTATATTCAACCAAATGATAATTCATGTAAACTATAATATATAAGTAATATCATGTCATAGTTACAGAGAGAGATGAGATTAATTATTATTAAGATAAGAGCCGAGTGATCTAAGACCGTGGGAATCCGGGCGCTAAGTTTTAATGAGATTAATTTGTATTAGTAATGCATCTCGTACTCCGCGGTGGAGTAAACATCGTAAGCAAACCTACATAATATATTATGCTACAAGATATTCTAACGTAACGTTATATCAACCAATCCGTACCAACCAAGCACTGGGAATACATAAATATATTATGTTTAAGAACTTACACTTTATGTTCAGCGATAATTTTGTCTTCTAATTCAAATCGGTTCAATTTGGTTTCTATGCTATCTCTACCATCTCCTACGACTGTATAATAGCAAGCTTCACGAAAATCTGGATTAAATCTGCAAATAACACAAACATTTTATTTATAAGTATACAAGATGAAAGACTCAAACATTATTACCTGAGCTTGCAGTTTTCCAGTAATCTCTGATGCGTTTCAATATATAATGATTGCCTACGATCTCTTTCGTGGTAGGTGGCGAAAAATATAGAAAAAAACTTGTTCAGTTAAAATGTTACTCAGTGGTATATTACTCGGTGGTAGAGCTTTGTGCAAGCTGGGTAGGTACCACCCACTTATCAAATATTCTACCGCAAAACAGCAGTACTTGTTATTGTTGTGTTTTGAAGGGTGAGTGAGCCAGTATAATTAAAAGCACAAGGGACATAACATGTAAGTGCCCAAGGTTGGAGGCGCGTTGGCGATGTAAGCGATGGTTAACATTTCACTATGCCATTGTCTATGGGCGTTGCTAACCACTTACCATCAGGTGGCCCATATGCTCGTCCGCCTTCCTATATAATAAAAAAGTAAGGTATTTAAAAAAAAAATTCTCATTACGAACGTTTCTTTACGGGTAATGAGACCCATAAGTTAAAATTATTCATTATATCGGTTTTATTAACTTTATAAATGAAGAAATGCTTAACATATTTTTATATGACTATAGTTCGAAAATTCATCGAAACGCACCAGAGCAAAATATTTCAAAAATTCGACAATAATAACAGATGAATAAATTAAGCAAATGATACAATATATATATTTTAATTTTTGTCCCGTATGTACAATATATTTACCTCATTTTAGCGTCTATATGATCGGCATAATATCTTCTCATTTCGTTCAGACAAGGCCTATGTTTAATTTCGCAAGCAAATTCAACGATACTGCTTCTAAACAATCTCGTGTTTGGACGTTGTTCCATATTTGCCATTAATCTTCTATATATCGTAGATATTTTCCTTTGCATGAATTTCTGCAATTATTGAAACCAAATAAAATCTTACTAATCTAAGAATATTTTAAAATTAAACAAACAATTTTACTTAAAATTATTAGATTAGAAAAGCATCTAATTGTTGGATGCTAAATAATATAAAATTCGTTTCATTTTCACGAGATGGCCCAGTGGCTAGAACGCGTGAATCCCGATGATCGTGGGTTCAAACCCGGGCAGGCACCACTGAATTTTCATGTTGTTAATTTGTTTTTATAATTCATCTCGTACTTGACGGTGAAGAAAAACACCGTGAGGAAACCTGCATGTATCAAATTTCACTCAAATTCTGTCACATATGTATTCCACCAACCCGCATTGGAGCAGCGTGATGGAATAAGTTCCAAACCTTCTCCTCAAAAAAAATGGAGAAGAGGCCTTAGTTCAGCAGTGGGACATTCACAGGCTGTTACTTTACTTTTTTTACTCGTTTCATTTTTGTCACGTGCATTAAATTGTTCGCGTTTACCTATTTCATAGTAAAGTTCAATACCTGCCATTCTTCATAGGAAGTTTTAGTCATTTTGACGCCCTCTAACTTGAATAATTCGAAACCAGAAATAGCAGATTCCCAAACAGCTAGACTTAATTCTTTATTAAGGTAATCTAAAACCTCAATGGCGATATCTTCACGTACATCTCCAGCGGCGTAGAGTGCGAAAATATCATTTACAATCTGCATAACAAATTATTATAATAAATGTGATGATCTTATTAGTAGTAAAATTTTAATTAACTATAGGAATGCGATAAGAAAAAAATAAGTTATATTTATTTTCAAGATATTAATCTAAAAGGACAACTTAAATCTGACGAATAAAGACATTTCAGGCCAGGATATACTAAACGCTCCGTAGTTATGTTTTTGCTCTTAAGTTAAATGCTAAATATGATTTCAAAATTTATCATTTATTCAAAGAATATCAGCCTGAACGTACCTGTGCTCTATTTAACTCATCAATGGCGGCGTGGTTTTCTCTGAGAGTTTTCGCAATCAGTCTCCATGTTTCATCGTCGTAATTTACTCGATAATATCCTAAAAATATATATAAATTGGGTATTTTATATTGCAGCTTATCAGTCTTTTTTTATATATATTACCCTCTTTCGTTTTGCTTACATATTATATATTATAGTATAAATATATTAGTAGTAGTTATTTAAAAAATCGTGATTTCAAAGATGTATTTTATTAAAACGAACCTTATAAAAAGCTACACAATGTATGGCGAAAACTTCAATATCCCGAAAAGAAACAATTCTATTCGGTTTTTCCAAGCTACTAAAACGAATAAGAATAATATAAACCATAACCTAGTGTTTACAAAACAGTCGAGGTGTGGGAAGTTGTAAGAATCACGCTCGACGTGGGCGAGACTAAAATAGACAGTTTATTGCGAGTTCGAGTATAGCGGACCGCGGCCAAGGATGCTGCGCGTTAGTGTGCCAATGCTATATTTCAAGTTCACAATATGTTTCATGGCCTTAAACTAAAATAATGCAATGATGATAAACAGATGGAGATGGTATTTGTAATTTATATCGCAAATATTTTTTACTTTGATGATCAAGAGTAAACAGCAAGATTTAGGTCATATTTTGAAAAATGGGTCAATAACAATATTAGTAATGTGATTAATAAAAATATTTATATAAAACAATTCTGATAGGTATTTTCGAGATTCTAGTCGTATGATTCAACTGAATTTCTGTAACGAATTCAGTTAGACGTGTTCCTTTAATTTAAGTGATCTTGAAACATGTCCGCTTCTGCACTTTAAAACATTTTGAATTCATCATAATTATTCTTTATTTTAACAAATAAAGAATTGATGCAAACTGTGCGCGACAAAAATAAACAAAAACAAAATACAATACAATATCTATTGCAAATTTGATAGAAATATAAATAGAAAATATCAAACCTGAAGCGTTTCTATTTAAAATAATCCAACCGCCATTGAGATTTTCTCCAAACGTGTAAGTCTGCATACCAATAGTGAACCTCGGTTGGAAGCAGTTGTAACAGTTTTGATTGTTCTGAACGATGTATGAGATAGGGATTAAATAGTTTGAGTCGAATCTGTGTTCTTCTGTGAAGCTGAATTTTCTCTGGAAATAAATGTAAAAGTTAATGAGTTGAATGGTCCCTAACAAAACATTTTGGTATCTTTTCATCATCATTTTACCATTTCAACTGATTATTTTATTAGATAACGGAATGGTGTTAACAATAAATAACTTTCATTATTTTTGTTTTTAAAATAATTAATATTTATAATTTAATTTCACATGATCGCCAAAAAGCAAAAATAGATTAAATTACCTGCTTTAATTGTATAGCATTCGGCGTTCGATCTCTGAATACTTGTACATTGACAACAGGATAACCAGCCTGATGGAACCAGGAATTGAGGACTCTTGAAGCTGTAGACCCGTTAAAAAACTGGTGCAGGCATTCTACTGTGTCACGGTCGAGATTCACCATGAAATCTGTTAAGGATATATACTGTCCTCTCCTGAAATATTGTCAATTATCAGCATTAATAAGGAATAATTGGAAGAAATCATTCACAAGATTTTTTTAAATTATTTGTTTTACAATTTAATATTTTTACAACTGAAACAAAATCATCAATCAAATTAGTCAAAGTGAATCTTCAATTCACTTAACCGAATTTGGTTATTTTTACAACCCTTACCTGCTATTTATATATTTAATTAAAGCCTGATGATATTTTTCCGAACCTAACCAATTTTCTACCATCCATAGTAACGAAGCCGTTTTCATAGTCACTAGCTCTTTGTACCTCGATGGTATATCTATTGCCATTGTTCGGTTGAAAGTCGCTAAAGCTGGCGTTGTGTGATGCCAATCAACAGCCATCGCTTTGTGTTTCATTTGCAAGCCATAATTTTCGATTGTTCGTCTTCGTCCTATTGATAGGTCGCCGTGGTTGTACTACGAATGATATCAGCAAATGTAGTGTAAAACATATTAATCGATTACATAACAACAACATATTTAATCATAAACATAGTTCAAAACTAATAAATTCTTGCAAAAATATTTTTAATATTCTCGCCATTTATTCAAATGTTTTTTTTAGTTTTAAATATTTTATAAAATTAAAAAGTAAAGTTGGATCCTGTTAATTTCCCAATGCTTCTAATGCTTATTACTCTCCGTTTGAGCAGAAGTTTAGGATCTTATTCCATCACGCTGCTTCAATGAAGATCGATGGAAAACATAATTACATATTTTCATCCAATACATGATATGATCCTTCACAATTTAGATGCACAACATGAATTATAAAGATATATGAAAAATGAGTGGTGACACAATCTTTGATTAATATGCAGGTGTTCTAATCACTAGGCAATCCTGGTTTAAATATTTTATAAAAAAAACATCAGTTAGAAGCAACTCTGATACTATTTCATACCTTGACCTACTTGAAAACAAAACAAGCGTATCATTTGAATACCTGAGATAATAAATAATACGCCATATAAGTAGCGACGCCCTCCTTAAACCATTCTTCTCTCCATCTAGTGCGTTGCAATTCCCCGGGATTGCCGAGCCAAATCCGACTCAGTTGCTGGGCAAGCTCGAACATCATACGCTCTATTTGCTTTATGCTCGTGTACTCGTTAATATTGGCCAATTTATTGTCACTGGAAGTATGGAGTTAACGACAATTTAGAATAAGTATTTGCGGTGTGAAATCGAACTAAAATCATTTAACCTTTTTTAGGTCTATTTTTTCGGGTGCGTATTTAAAAGATTTAAGTTGATTTCAGGACCTACTTTCAAAATTGCTTAAAAAAATATACATTTTTGAAGTGAAAACTTCTTTAGCGGCGTTGTGCACTTTTTTATGATGGGTAAAAAATGTTAAACTCGCGTCAGGTCACGTGACCCTGATTGAAAATCCGTAAGACAGATTTTGAAGTGTTACATTTTTAATGTAATATAAATTGTCATGTTTGGGTACGATAGCGCAATAAATGAATATTGTATTTTATCGCATAAACGATAGTACTTTTATACTGATAATTAAAGCAATTCGAGCAACATTTTTCCCTAATCATTCCAAAATATCAAAAATCCACAACATTAATATTCAAGTTTTCACTTCTGCCGGCACTCCCGGAGTGCAACCCGTTGTTTTTTTTGGATAGCTCATATATATACTAAATTATTAAAAGTTATTATAGCCAATTTCAATTAATATCATACGAGCTTTACTGCGAAGTAATTACAGATATTTGCGTAAGTTTTAAAATACCCAGCTTACTAATAATATTAATATAAGCAATTTTCAAGCTAACATGGCACACCTGTTTTATATGATAAAATGTTTCATTCGAGATTTTAATAATAAACACTTTGTATCATAAGCAAACTAATTCGTTCGCAACGAAGCTTTTTATGTAATCATTAATCAGCGTATTCTAAAATATACAAGAATAAAAAAAAAGAAATTGCACATTAAAGATTGTGGTCTTTTGTTTACAATAGAAACCGATTTCATTACGGGATATATCAGTAACAGCCTGTGAATATCCCACTGCTAGGCTAAGGCCTCTTCTCCTCTTTTTGAGGAGAAGGTTTGGAGCTTATTCCACCACGCCGATCCAATGCTGGTTGGTGATGAAATTTAATACATGCAGGTTTCCTGGGGATGTTTTCCTTCACCATGAAATTCAGTGGTGCTTTGCCCGGGTTTGAACCCTCGATCATCGGTTAAAATTCACGCGTTCTTACCACTAGGCCATCTCATTTATATACTATGTCCCGAAATTTAGAGTACATTCTCAAGTCTTACATCACACATCTCAGTGTGCTTTTTATCGCCTAGTACAATAGTTGTAAATTTTATTTAATATACATAGCAGACTTTCTAACAGCAGAAGAACTTGTACAAAGCCGTACTACCAAGTAAATATGTACTAGCTATAGCCAAGTACATAAAAACTCGGTAGGGGTTTTGTTTTTTTATTGTATAGGTTGGTGGACGAGCATATGGGCCACCTGATAGTAAGTGGCCACCATCGCCCATAGACAATAGCATTGTAAGAAATGTTAACCAACGCTTACATCGCCAATGCGCCACCAACCTCAGGAACTAAGATGTTATGTCCATTGTGCCTGTAATTACACTGGCTCACTCAACCTTAAAACCGGAACACAACAATACAAAGTACTGCTGTTTTGCGGTAGAATATCTGATGAGTGGGTGGTACCTACCCAGACGAGCTTCTCCACCGGGTAGGTACAGCCCTAATTTAAAATCGCGATCTTCGGATAAGTTACACGTATTCAATCCTCCGGATCATCTCCGGTTCAGTACTGATTATGTAAAAATAAACACAATATATCTTTGTCTTTTTTCAACTCAATAAGTTTGACAAGGACAAAAAAGTAAATATTTACAATCGCGGCTTTTGTGAAAAATGGCTTCCAATTTTTATGACATGTTTTTTTATCAATAATTAATGATTTCATGCAATATTGAGAAATATTGAAGACTTCGAACATGAAAAAAAAATAATCTAGGGCAAAGTCATATAGGTTAGGTTATGTTAGGTTAGATCCCATCCGTGCCGAGGACGGCCATGTAAATATTTACCCAAGAAAGAATTGCTAAAGATACTAACTTATATTAATGCTGTATGAAGTTTATACCTACCCAATGGTGAGTAGATTCCAGCTTGAGATTTCGTATCCATTAAGTATCGTTGGTACTGCAACTATATTTATTGGACCGTATACAAGAGGCCGATTGATCAAAGCATATTCATGAATCAAATTGATAAGCATTTCTCCAAAATGCAATATAAAGTTATAATGCTTGAGATTAGACACTGGCGCCCAAATTACCAGTGTGTCGTTTTTAACCGTTACTTCTCTGTTCCCAAAGTTTGAATGGTGAAATCCTACTTGATGGAGGCCTGCTTGCGGTGATGGTATGTACTCAATGATTGTGTAGCTGTCTTTTGAACTGAAAAATTATAACATTTTGCTTTATTAAATTTTATAAATAAATTGTACTAAGAATATATTAATTTAAATTCCTGTAAATTTATATATGATGAAAGTTTATTTCGCAGATAATATTATATTTAACTAAAGTGTAATAATTTTACCACTGCCGGACTAAGTCTTTTGTGGAGAAGTTTCTCAGCTAACTCCGACACATGCAGGTTTTCTCACGATGTTTTCCTTTATCGCCGAAAATGAAATGAATTATAAACACAAATTAAGCGCATCGAATGCCATTTGTGCTTGCCTGGACTTGAAGCGATGATCTTCGGTTAAGATGATCGTGTCAGTCAATTGGCCATATAGACTCATTAATTTATTATATAATTAAATATTATTTATTATTTTTATTAAATATTAAAACGGTGATAGCATACCCAATGTGCACGATATAATTTTATTAAATATTAAAACGGTGATGCCCAATGTGCACGATATAAATACAGTTTATAGTCTATCGGCCTTATTCATAAACGTTGCTTAGTTACTGTTTAGCTAAACACTGATTTGTCTCTTTCTGTCATTATTGATTTGACATACGAAAGAAGAAGACAAAATATTGTTTAACTAATCACCAGGTAAAAAAGGTTTATGAATAAGGCGGTATATCACTCAGGAATAATGTAACTTTATATAAATGAAAACATTTTCAGAATTTGATTATTAGTTCTGATCTACCCCATACATACAGCATACAAACTAACAATTTTTTTCGCTTTATAATATAAGTATGGATATATATTTGAGTCATGAGTATGTTATTTTAATTGAATGCTATATAGCGCTATTAACTTTCCCGTCGTATACAAAAATGGTAATGGCTCTTGAAAATAGAAAATATCTACAGCTTTCTGATACAATGGACACTGTACTTAAAAGTGTTATGTACGATGTTCCAGCGGTTTTATGCAGCTAGTTATAAAATAGAATACGAGAGGAATTACGTTAGTCTATCGTTTGAAGTTTGTTCTAATATTCTTAAAATTGATAACATTGATTATGTCCTGAGCAGAAAACTGAATTTTAACGGATAAAAATGTGAATAACACACAATTTCTTTTAATTAATTTAATCCTACGTATATTTTACGTTTGTGATAAATAATCGTTATATGATGCAGTGATTCACATTATACAATTTTTTTTATTTTTGTCTGTCTGTCTGTCTGTATGCCTTCTTATAGCTCCAGAACGATTAATCTTGATGAAAATTAGTACACACAAAGAACATGTGATGGCGCAAAATATAGGCCATATACAGGATGACTGGTTAATTACTATCAATATTTAAGGAGAATACTCGGTACATGATTCTCATTCGAATTATGTAAAAAAAAATAGGTACTTAATTTTTGACCAAATTTCCGTATAAATAAATAAAGTGTGGACCCGTTCCCAGCCTTGCCGGCGGCGCGTGCGGCGGCGTGGTGTTGTATCAGCACGCCGCCGCACACGCCGTGTGTCGCTACTCCCAACCCCCGCCCCGTGGCGTTAGTCGGGCGAGCGCCGCCGTAAGGTCTGTACGTCCGTCTTCCCGCGCGCGCGCCTAGCGATCGATCTTACGCGTATACCTAATCTGTCGTGTGTGCGTGTGACCCGTTATTACTTATTATTTTTATTTTTGCCTGTCCTAAGCCAGGATTAAAGTATGAAGGGAATTGGATCATTTTTGTTTATCTAAGGTAGCCTGCTACCCTGTTAACATGCGGCGGCGCGCGGCGTTTGGATGTAGGTAAACTACCGCGCGATAACTAAATGTACCTACCTACATAACTGTTTTGTGTCGATAACGCAGCTAGGGTGTTCACACGATGCGTAATTAATTACATAACTTTTGGTTAACTTTACTTAGAAGTTTATTAATATTTATGTTATATTACTTTTTTTTTTATCATATATGATCGTCAAATATCACGTCCTCAAGTATCGATAGTAATTCACCAGTCACCCTGTATAATCGGTAAACCCAACGGTATCTTATGAAAATTAATTTCAAATCGTTAATTACGTATTTCTTTACCAGTAGCCATATGTGTGTGTGTGTGTGTGTGTGTGTGCGCGTGTGTATGTGTGCGCGCATGCGTGTTATTATAGTAATAAAATAATTTATTATATTTTTATTAATTATTCGCGGGTGAGCCGCGGTGCACAGCTGAATAAAAATTTAATATAGGTATAAGATAAATGAATGATGATGATAAGTGAATCATTGAAATAACATTAACCATTAATGTAAGTTAAAAAAAGAAAACGTATGTATTCCCAATGTTATAATAATTATAAAAGCAGTTTAAGGTGTTATTTTGCCTTTTGATCACAGTCTCAGAAAGTTTTTGGAACGTATTCCAAGCTCTTAATTAAATTATGGAAATTTAAGCATTTGTTTCTGCTACACAAACGTAAGAAAGAGATAGTATAACTTTTGAATTTTTGTCAATTTATTGTTATTTATTTTGAATAATATCTACTAATGAATAAAAATCTTTAAACCTAAATGCTTTTGAAGTGTCTTTGAAAATATATTATATTATGTACTATGTACGATAAGCTTAATTTATCTCATTTATGTTATCTATTAACATAAATGTAGGTTATGTAAATTAATTATTATAATAAAATTAAAATTGACGTCAAGGATTAACCTGAATATAATATGTTTCGTATAAAACGTAACAATGAACAATACTAATAATAATTAATATTCAATTGGAACCAAACTTGAACCAATTGAAATAATCATCACAATATAAACAATAAAGTTATACCGTAACACACACACTTATCATATATATAGATTAAATGGGAACCATCTTCTTTAAAGTCGGTTAATAAACGTTGTCAAACTGGTTTAGCCCTCAATTCTCGCCGTGTAGGGCAAGCGATCGCAACTGTGGAAACTGTGTCACTCATTGTGGTTTCATCTCGTTATAGACCTATTTATATTGAGTTGCCGAGCTTAATATAGAGTCTATATAAAAACTGATTACGTCCTTAAGAAAACAACATTGAGCCTATTGAGAATTTACACAAGAGAAATTGCACGCTATGCTTGAAAATTGTACGATTTGAACAGCTGGCATACTCTTAAATATAATGGGATCATTTGTAAAAAGTCAAATGTCAATGTCGAAATTCTCTGTTCAATGTCTTCTACATAAAACTTAGTTATCAAAATTACACCATCGTCTGTTTGGAATGAAAGAAACTAAGCAAGATTTTTCTTTAATTTTTTTTTCTTACAACTATTATTATTTACAGTGCAATTCTTCATATTTCTGTTTGAGACATATTATCGTCTAGAAAGTCATTCGTTTTATAATATATTTTAATCCTGTTGTAAAAGCGATTACATATATACTACTATATAAATCTATTGGCTCTGTATGTAATTTTTTTTTCACCTAATTTTCTGATAAATAGTCGTTTTATGATGCAGTGATTCACATTATACATTTTTTTTTCATTTTTGTCTGTCTGTCTGTTTGTTTATATGTCTTCTTATAACTCAAGAACGGCTTGACCAATCTTGATGAAAATTGGTACACACAAAGAACATGTGATGGCGCTATATATAAGATCGGTAAACCCTACGGTATTTTATGAAAATTAATTTGAAATCGTTAATTACGTATTTATTTACCAGTAGCCATGTGTGTCTGTGTGTGTGTTTGTGTTTGTGTGTGTGTGTGTGTGTGTTATTATAGTAATAAAATAATTTATTATATTTTTATTAATTACACGCGGGTGAAGCCCCGGTGCACAGCTAGTACAATAAATTCAAACCTAAATTAAAACTAATTTCAAACAAAAATATTCTTCATGCTCAAATGTATATCAATTGTCAAGGCGAACGGTCTTATTATTAGTGTTTTGTATATACTTACTTCTGTTGCTTAAACTCCTTCGCAATGACCAAACTGGTGTTACAATGCTGCAGCCCTGGATGTGGAGTTGCGACGTAAACCTTGAATTTGAAGACTGCTTCGAATTGTGGATTATCGAAACATGGGAAGAAGTATTTTGCTTTGTTAGGTGAAAGTCGAGTCGTGTAGAGATATCTGAAATAGACAATATGGTTATATTCAAAAATCGTCTTCTCGTTTCAAGAATAATGAATAATAATGGCCTCATTCAGCCACGGCGGCCAATCTCATGAGAGATTAGCCAACTGCGCAGTAGATATTATAGTGCACAAGTATGTGCGCAAACACAGGTGCGCTCTCTTTAGCGATCCCGTGGCGCCCCCCGACCAGACAGAGAGGATACCGCTGGTTTTTTAGTGATTATTCCGGCGCTTTCAATGCCGGTTAGCCCCTCATACCCCTCCCCACTTCATGTGGGGGAAGCGCGTAAAAGCGTATTTCCACCGAATAAAAAAGGTGTGCTCTCTTTTCGCTAGCTCTCATAATCCGATGGGACGGCAATCCGACACGACTGGAAAGAATTCAGACGCAGAAGCAACGGCTTTACGTGCTTTCTGAGGCACATTTCCAACTTCCAGAATTCGGGCTGCTACTGAGAATTTTCTGACAGAAAAACCCAATAACTTTTTTATTGGCCCGACCTGGGAATTGAACCCAGAACCTCCAGGTTAGCGGCCTTAATCCTAGCCACTAGACCAACAAGGCAGAAGCTATTGCCCTTAATACCCAGCCGATCTGGGGGGGCTAGTGCAGATTATTCTTCCAGACTGTACTGGCCGTCGTCGCGTTTAGATTTAACTATCACTTATCATGAGGTGGAGTGGAGTCATTTGCCTACCCAGGATTTATAGAAAAATGCTCAGCAGGCTAGCAACGTGAATCCTAAAATAATATAGAATCGAAGCAGGATTGACCTTATTATAACAAATAATCGTTGATAAGAAAATTCATGAAGGACGGTCCATGTATCTAACAAATGATGTTATTCGTAAATATATCCACCAACTCACTCTGGAACAACGTTGTGGACTAAGTTTCAAAGTTTGTTAAAAAATTACTTACAATTAGATAAAATGTACCAAATAAACGAACACGATTTATTTATTACAGTGTTTTGTGGTCCAATTACTACCCACACTCGAGGAAAAACTCGTACATAAACTTCTTTAGCAATTTTATTGTTTACCATATTCAGATAATACGTATGAGTCTATGAATTTAGTCTAATGGCTAGCCTATATAGCCGATAATGTCGAGGTTCTGGGTTCTAGCTAGGGATTGAGTCCCGGGACGTCTCGTGTCTCGAAATTTTTCGTACTTTTCGTAATTTTAGTTGTCTCGAGTCCCGGGACTTTTGGGTCGAGACTTGAGACGAGACAAGATTGTCGAAATTGTTATATAATAATTTTCATTTTCAAATAATTGAAGGAGCCTAGCACCATTTGTTAGTTAAATGAATAATTACTTGGTCTACTACGTAACTACTGAGTACACAACACAATAAATGCGTTTGTTTTTTTTTATTAAATCATCAAAGAAGTCTATTTAATATGTTAGTTGATTATTTAAAAGACTGATTTATAAGTCTATTTTAATATTTATATTTAGATTATTTAATTATGAAACAAATCTGTGATTATGAGAATTAACAATGTTGTGATTATGACCAACCGATACTAGAATTACTAGATAATAGTAAAGTTATTAAGAATTATTAGTATGATTTTTAACTAAGTTCGTTTTATAACTATAAGATTTAACTGCTTAAAAGTGAATCTGTGTGTGATTAAAAGAAATAAACAAAGCAATTATTAAGACTGAGATAAAAGTTACAGTTATTAAGAATTATTTTTCTGTTTAATAATCTGTTAATTTTTACAAAAAAATGCCATTTTTTACTTAGATTCACCAGAAATTAACTCAATTAAAATTCTACAAACAAGGCTTATCCTTAAAAAAAACAAAAAACTAAATTCTTAAAAGTCAAAAAACACTTAAAAATCAAATTCCCTGGACTTTGATTGTAGGCTGTCTCGTGTCCCGGGACTTTGAAATTGTCGAGAATTCCCAAACCCTAGTTCTAGTCCGTGAGTCGTCTAAATAAAAGTTATTGAGATTTTACGGAACTCGGAAGTGTGTACACAGGGTGTGGACAGCATGTGAACCCGTTAGTTATGCACCTGAGCTCAAACCGATCGCAGTTTACCCATATGACTATGCTCGCGCCTAATAATATGTCCTGTGTAGTTGATAGTCGTCCATGAGAAATACTGCCATGGCCGAAAAGAACATCTTCATCGTTTAGCTTAATTACTGCTCACACTAAACGTAATAATTTGAATTACCCTTATTCCGTTTGAAAGATGACTTCCATACATCGTAAACCACTAAAACGCTCGTAACATAGGTATTTACCCGTTTGTGTTTTTACTTTAAAGAAATAAATTTAAGATAAAACCCCGTTTCCCTTTTTTGAAAATAGAATTAAAACTTCTTTTTTAATTAGAACTTATAGAATACTAACACTTTAGTTTAGACTTATTAACGAAGGCATGTAGTTATTAGCTTAGTTATTAACACCGTTCAACTGTTCGACTAGTCACTTTAGACAAAGAATCGCTTTCGTCACCTTTCGTTTTAAACTATGGAAGTAAGGAACGTATTCTTGTTATGATACTTAACCGGAGCACAACAATACTAAGTAATGCTGTTTTGCGGTAGAATATCTGACCAGTGGGTGGTACCAACCCAGACGAGCTTGCACAAAGCTCTACCACCAAGTAAAGTATTGACGATGTAAGAAATGGTTAATATTTCTCACAGCATCTATGGGATGGTGACCATTAACAAAGTGGCATTTGACGGTTCACCTTCATATCAAATATTAAAAAAAAAAATGTCGTCTGTAAAGTCGGTTTACGGACGATAATTTTAAGTGATAACGTCATAAGAAAACATTGATGAATACTCGGACGCATCGGCCGATGGAATGGAAGAGAGATAGATGCGTCACAAGCCGAACGCTAAGGCCGATCGTGCCTCTCTATCGCTTGTTCCGCGCTCTCGCTTGCACGCTCGGTTCAGGTGGAACGTGACAATGAGTCATGCTTTATAGTGCGTGCAGCTGGCGTTCATCGATTTATAAGACACTATCACGTCAAAACATGATCATCATCAAAATGGCGTATTCCTCTAAGTCGCTTCTCAACATTTCACAAGTGAGATACTAAATCAGTTCTAAGAGAAATTCACTGTCGGAATAACAACTCACATTTAGTTAATTCACATTGAGTAACAATCTCACGATTAAAAGTAGTGGTTTTTTTTGTAATCAAGTAGTCAAAATATCATATTAGATTACTAGCATGGTTTAAATGATTTATTTATAAGAAATACATTAAGACATTGTAATTAATTGTAGATATTAAAAATGTCTACAGAACTCGGCGATATATAAAATCTAGCTTTTATAGACAGATTCACCCATTATTTGGTAAAAGAAAATGTGTTTTTTTACACTATCCTATTTAAACTAATATTAGGTCCTTGCATATGAAATTGGCCTTTTGTACGGAAAGAATTTAAAGTCAATTTTGTTTTTGTAAAATTTATTTAATTAATCAAAGTATGCACCGTTGTTATCTATGCACTGTTGCCATCTCACAGGTAGTTCATTGATGACTTTACTAAAAAAAAATTTCCTTGTAAGAAGTTGTCTAAATTCCGGAAAAAATGGTAATCTGTTGGAGCAAGGTCCGGGGAGTACGGTGGATAACGCAGACATTCCAATTGTAGCTCATCTAACTTAGTGGTGGTTTATTGTGCAGTGTGTGGTCTTGCGTTGTCGTGAAGCAGCAGTGGCCTAGAGCGATTGACCAATCTCGGTTGACTAGCACGTAGTTCTTCCTTCATGGCTTGCAGTTGCTGACAATAAATATCTGCCGTAATCGTTTGGCCAGATTTTAGAAAGCTGTAGTGAACGACACCGGCGCTAGTCCACCAAACACTCACAAGTAATTTTTTCTGAGTCAATTTTCGTTTAGGGCAGGATTTGGCTGGGTCTCCAGGGTTCAGCCATTGCGACGAGCGCTTCCGATTATGGTACAGTATCCACTTCTCATCACAAGTAATGATTCGATTTAAAATCCCTTCATTATTGTGTCGGTTGAGCATAGTAACACAGCAGTCGACGCGTGTTTGCAAGTTCGTTGCACCCAATTCATGAGGTACCCATCGTTCAAGTTTTTTTACTTTCCCGATATGCTTCAATTGGATTAATACAGTTTTATCACTTACCCCGAAGCCTGCAGCTATCTCTGAAGTGCTTTGTGATGGATCCGCGTCCACAATACTCTTTAATTCTTCATTTTCCACTTTGGTCTCCGGCCGTCCACGGGTTTGGTTCTGAAGGTCGAAATTCCCAGAACGAAAACGTTGAAACCAAAAACGTACCGTGCTTTCTTTTACGACACCAGCGCCGTACACATCATTAATTCTTGGAGCTGTTTCTGCAGCACTGGTGCCACGGTAGAACTCGTACTCGTAATTATACCGATATTTCATGTTTTCCATTGTACGGTAATAAGCGATGCTAAAGAAAAAAATAATGAGGAAAAAACTAATAAATGACTGTTTTCAAAACTCAAATGTACCAGCTAAATGAATTTGGAATTCTTAACCAAAGAGAAGATATTTCAGATCAAAGTGGTTAGTACGACAAAACGCTAATTTTATATGTAAGGACCTAATATATAATTTTTTGTTAGAGTTTACGTTAGTTAATGAAATACATTTGAATAAAAAACATTTTTGAATTATATTGTTTCGAATCCTATTATCAAACACACACATAAATATACATGCATATTATATAATATAAAATATTGTATTTGTATTAATAATTAAACGTAAGTAGTTCTGCGTATTTTAATTTATAGTAATAAAACCTTGATTTGTAGTATAGCGTCTAAGTCTTCCGCGTGGGAACCATTCCTAAAATACATAATGCTTAAAATGGCAAAGTTGCATTGAAACGTGTCAATTAACGTTTACGTAGGTGTCAAAATTATTATAATATATAACATAACATAGCGTAAATATTAATTAGCAGCCGTACAATTTATTTCATATAGAAACATATTACGAACTAGTTTATATTATGGATTCATAAGAATAATAAAATTATATTTTGGCAATCAACTCATTCCTGAGGCGCGCAGTCATCTAAAAAGTGAGCACACAAACGTTCCTTAACGATTGTTTTATAATTTAACAGTTGAATATTTTTGATTTCTGGGATTCTGTTGTTAAAGCTCAGAGCTTACAAAAGACTTATTAACTCTGTGTAATTGGCTAACAACAGTTACAAGTTTTTGCTAGTTCCTAATGTTGTCCAATATACACATTAAAAACTCTGCGTTTTTTATTTGATTTTTTGCGTAAATACATAACTTTATCAGCGGTGATAAATCTGAAATTTATATATTAATCGAAATTGAATCAATAGTTTTGCGTCAATCAGGAATAAACAAAGAAATTCTACCTTATTGTAATAACAAATGTAATAGTTTCACGGTTAACAATAATGTCGAAGAAAAATTGACCATTAAGCAAAGCTCATAAAAATCCCTAAAATAACTGTAGTTGAAACGAACACTAGGCCAGTAGTCATCATTTGTGTAGGAGATGCTGACCTTTCTATACATACATATATATGGAAAGGTGTAATACCTTATCATACTATTAATGAAAAATAATGAACTATAATTAGTTTGCCTTTATTTTTAGTTAATGTTGTACACTGAACCGAATTTTTGGTACCGATGAAATTTGGCAAAGCAAGCTTGATCTCGAGGAAAAACAGTTTACTTTTTTAAAAGAACCCTTTTGCCACCACCAACTTATCCCAATTACCTAACACGAGCAAAGCCACGGGCGAACATTAGTAAAGTAATAAGCATTAAAGTGTTTGTAGCAACAATCGAAACGGAACGCATCAAGTATCAAAATCGTTAAAATTATAATTATACTTAAACCAATTCCTTTTGATCTTCATAAGATTAACATAAAATCTTATACGACTGATGTATTTACTCACTTTGGCTTCCCATCTTCTCCTTCGTATTCAACCACGAAAATTCCTTGGTTATCGAAACCCACTTGTTTTGTAAACGATATCTTCACAAAATACTGAGTCCGCGCCAAACTATATTGTTTCAGTGGTTCTCGTAAATATATGAACAATTTGCCTCTTCTATTATCAAATTCGTAAGGCCGATATTGATTAATTAAATTAACATTCTTATCTAAAACTTGTATAGAATCACCTTTTATTTCCAAATCCCTAGCGTCTAATTCTATAACATTCACATTTGGGGCATTCGCTATTATTGTAATCACTATATCACAATCGTAATAAGAATTACCGTCTTTATATATATGAGGAACAAGAGTTAGTTCGTATTGCACTGGATACACTGTGTAGTTAAGGCACTCTTCCTCTAAAACATACGCAGAGGTCGATGCAATTAAAATTAAGAAGTAGACAAACATTTTAATTTTTTAAACTGGGCAGATACATTTAAAATTTAGAATATTTTATTATAATTTGTCTAAAATACAAATTTATTATACACTTATTCTTTTTTTAATCCATAATTATTAAATATTTTTGCAATGTTTACAAATAGAACGCGTTCGAAAATTTAAATTATACTACCGCCAAAATCTAGGACGTTAGATACGTCCAACTCCGACGCGAACTTGAATGAGTTTTGCGTGTGAACGCGACGGAGTCTTGGCGCCGGCAGCTAACACCATTTACGTTTGAGCCGTAACCTATCTACCACGTGTTCGTTACAATAAGGAAAGTAATATGTTTAAGCCTAATGTCACAGGTCATGGTGTTCTGGACGTCAGGGTTCTATTCCATTGGATACGATTTATGTTTACACTTTAATGTTTATTACAAATACGGTGAATCATAGTATTCTGAAGAAAAATACATTTATACTTTCGCTAAAATATTAAAATTGCTTATTGTCTCAAATTGATTAAAAACTATTTCATAGTTATCTGAAATTAAAAAAAAAAGCAAGTTAGAATTCTTATTACAATTAAACGAACAAGTTAGTTTCAACGAACTAATCTTAAAAAGTATAATTGTGTATTACTTAAAATGTATTCTTTATAACGATGAAAAATTCTAGTTAGCTATTACTTTAAAGGTAAATAAATAAATTAAATACAGATAACTGAATTACTACCATATATTTACAAGTTACATTTAAGTGGATTGGGATCTCTTCACATTTTTAAGTTAAAATTACATAAATTCTTACAAGAACTAAAAAAAACTATTATATAAACATCTTTTATTAATAAGCAATGTTTAGTTTTATAAAGTTAATTTTAATGTTGCAAGTTAAATTATAGAATAGAATTAAATTAAACGATATTAAATAGGAATAATTTCGCTGTCTTAAAATACATTGGCGAGCGTAATAACACTCAGAACCAGTAGCAGGATCGGCGCCGATAACTTCCTGGCATCGCTTCTCAAACTGCTCCATATATAGCTCCTATGATTGTCAGCCCATGTTGTTACCGCTTTAGCTTTGGTCAACGCCGCTTTCGCGGTCGTCACCGCTTGTTCACCACATTCTGTGCACGACGAAAGCCAGGTCTCGTACTGTTGAAAAAAAAAAAAACATTTTCAAAATATAATTTTGTTATAACTTAATATCGGCCACGTCGGCCATTGTTGGGTAAAACTAGCTAACTTCGAAGGACATAAAGAGCACAAGTGTGTAAACTCAAGTGCACGTTCTAATACCTTGCTATTCTAATACGATGGGTTATATTTATAGCATTAATAAATTTGATAAAATATATATTAATTTGTATAATTGCTACGTTTGAATCTTAATAATGAACTTGTGCAAACTGTCAACAGTCATTGCGCTGAGAGTGATGAATTAAAGTCACCAATGTAGGAATGATTTTTAATTATTACAAAGTTATTTGTACCCATATACATTCTATGGGTACAGATAACCGCTTACCAGATGGCCTATTAAACGTCTTCCTCTCTGCTATAAATAAAAATACGGAATTAGGCATACCCGCAATTAATGAACATCGTTAAGTATCAAGTAATTCAATTAACAGAATAGTGTTCATATTATTTTTGTAGTAGCGTTATTTTTTGTGCCTGTAACACTGGCTCACTCACCCTTCAAACCGAAACACAACAGCACCTACCCAAACGAGCTTACACAAAGCTCTACCACCCGTGAGTTATACTAATAAAACAATGTCTGTCATTTTAATATATTCAAATCAAACGAGAATGGCAACGCAATTCAAATCTCAAATTACTGTGAAATTAATCAAAAAGGCTGTACTATCATCTCTAAAATATGATTACCGTATATTTAATAAGTACTTCGTTGATTCCACAGAAAATCTAAATCACCATCGTTATAAATAGTTACAGAGGTAATATAGAGAAATGTGAAAAGCAACAACGGTGTCACAATTAACAAATACATTTTAAACAAAGGTTGGTTCAATTAATATGACTTATTATTATACCAACAACAATGACTACATTTATAACACATATAAGGTTAATAACAATTAATTTTTTTACGACTCGATACAAAATTACATTGACCTTGCTAAGCCAATGTCAACTCGGCTTGGCAATTGTTCAATACTTGCATTCTGTAATGTGGTTAAATAATGTTCTGTAAATTTTTCTAATATTTTATAAAACAACAGGAAGTGTTAATGAAAATTGCGTTTTAAGTAGAGGTAATAGAGATCATTTTCATTTAATTAATAGTTATAAAGATTAAGCTAGTATTAATAGTGAGGAGCCCCAAAACTTTTCTCAGCAGTCTTGGAAAGCATATTCAGAGATCTTGAGTGGGACAATTTTGGCATTAATATCAATGGTAGACAACTTAGCCACTTAAGATTTGCTGATGACTTAGTCCTAATAACTGACAACGCGATAACCCTTCAACATATGCTACAACAGTTAACTGAGGCAAGCAGAGTAGTTGGTCTTACTCTAAATAAATCAAAAACGAAAGTAATGACAAACAGAGAAGAAATATTAATAAAAGTAGACAATGAAGGTATTGAATATGTTAAAAACTATACATACTTAGGGCAACTGATATCTTTTAGAGACCGGACAGACATAGAAATAGAAAGCAGAGTGGCCTGTGCTTGGAAAAGATACTGGTCCCTTAAAGAGGTATTTAAAAGCAAACACTTTCCTATGACAGCCAAGAAAAAAGTGTTTAATTCTTGCATCTTGCCATGTCTTACGTATGGGTGCCAAACATGGGCATTGACTCAAAAACATCTTTTAAAACTAAGATCGTGTCAAAGGGGAATCGAAAGGAGTATGTTGGGCGTGACGCTAAAAGACCGTAAAAGAGCAGCAGACATTAGATCCACAACAAAAGTAGAAGACGTACTAAGGAAAATAAGACGGTTAAAATGGCGATGGACAGGACATATGACAAGGGAAAGCAGAATGAAATGGACTAAAATTATAACAGAATGGCAACCACGTGATGGCAAAAGAAAAAGAGGCAGACAAGCTAAAAGATGGACAGATGATATCAAATTGATTGGAGGGACAATCTGGTCTAGAAAAGCTACCAATAGAGAAGAATGGAAGCAGCTGGAAGAGGCCTATGTGTCAATGACACGCTGACCACTAAACCGGGAAACCCGATGTATTAGATTTAAGTTAAAAACAATGTGTATGTATGTGTAAAAATCATTGTTTAGTATCAGCAATAAAGGCTTATATATATTATAATAGTGAGGAGCTACTACCAATAATACTACAACTGTACACGTAGATTCTATTTTATTCTGTATAAGCACATGAGCTACCGTTACATACTATGACTTCCATGTTCGAAATTATTTATTCATATTAATTCTAATTGATTACATTTTTAATACGGGTTAACAATATTGCAGTTGATAGGTTTATAGAACTTTTAAGAGAAATCGCTTGAATAAAATACCCCGGTTCGTATTAGACGTAAACTGTTGAATTTTTCTCTTCCCACTAATTATATAGTTCGATGTGTGATTCATGTTGTACTAATAAACGATCTAATCGAATAAGCGGCATATTTTTTTAATATATATAACATTATTAATTTTAAGTTATATAATTTCATTAATATTAGAGTACTACCAAAAGTTCTCTTTCCTTATTTTCTTTCGAAATAGTTTAAAACCCCCGTAGATGTTTCGCACAAGAACTGTTTTTGTCTGGAAAGGATGTATTTTATTGTATTAACCTTATTCCGCTGAAAGCACAACCCAACATGCTGATTTCTTAATCTCTTAACAGATAGTAATAAATAAAACAGTATAAAAAAGTAATTATTTATAAAACCTTCAACGAAACGTATGTTTATTTTGTTACATTAATATAATGTCGATTCAATATCATTTCAAATGAAAATCAATTCGATTCCGTGAACAAAACTTTGCTGGCAAAATTTCAAACACTCAAATTTTTATCTGCATATGATTCAACTGTTTCGCTAATTATATATAGGTCAATAACGCTTACCGCATCTATTTCTGTAAGAAATGACGATGTTTTACAAAAATAAATGCTTTATTTTTATGTGGAATCACTACACAAGGTGAAACAATATCCGTGAAACGATTCTTAAAAGTTAAATCGTGTTCGTACTTTTTAACATATAACAGTCATAACATCCTTTCAAGTTGGCTTGGAGTTTTTCCACCTTCCAGCGTGAGTCGATGGCTGCACATGTGGCAGAATTTCATCGCGTGCAAATTGAATTCGTTGCTGAATTCAAGGTGAATAATAAACACAAATTAAAGTTGTGAAAATGCAGTTGTGTTGAGCGCGACGCCCGCTAGGCTACACCTTGATCTTTTAGGATTAATATGTACTATCTTTTGTGCAACATCAGTAAGTTTACGTCTAATACGAACCGGGGTAATTTATTCAAGCGATTTATTTATCTACCATATAATAAAAAACCAAAATATAATTTGTTCGATTAAAATCTTACTTGTATTTTAAAAATAATTATTCTACAAGTAAAACTAACAACTAACGTTATTTTTATATTGTAAGGTTATTTTTGCATTTATTTAATTATTACATATTAGTGAGACAGCGCTAATTTTGACGCTAAACCAAGATATGTTGAACAAGTAAATTTGCTCAAAAAAATATCAATATGGTTACAGTGCCACCTATCGGCATTGCTATGAACTATTACGTTAACGGTATGACCGTTTACATAAACGAAGCTATGTATGAACTGCAATTGGAATGGAAATTGACGGACTTGTGTATAAGCTTTCTTTGCGGGTGATTAATTAAACAGCGCTGTGTTTTCTTATTTCAAATGTCAAATCAATATTGACAGAAAGAGCGAAATCAATGTTTAACCAAAAAGCCGCTAAGTAGCGTTTATAACTGAGGTCATTACTTTTGAATTGTCATATGAGAATTATTTACTTGCTTGAGACAAAACGCATTACGTATAAACCCCAATCCCAACGTCTAAGCTTCATTACAATTAACAGCGGTTTCTGCTTGATGCAAGCAAATAATAGTTCTACTCATACAAATAAATGTGAATCGAGCAAAAATTTCGCGTCGGATTTGAGTGAAATTTGCAACAAATATAGCTTATGCCCTGACTACCTGCCACACCGGACAAAACCGGGGGTGGAAGCTAGTCAAAATACATAATCTGATACGAAAAATTACAATATTAACCTTTTCAATAGGTATACCTTGACCCGCCCATTAAAGAATGATCAAATATATGGATAAAAGATAAGAATTCAACACATCATCAATTCTAATTAAACGTACGTTAATTGAGTGACTTCATAAATAACCATACGTTTGCAAGAAAATAATGAAGTTAGTTATAAAATTATATATCAAGGTAATTGATCGAGTTTTGACAAATACATATATAGGGACGCATTAACGCATCTCGCATTTCGATTTTGGGGGAAAAAATAGGGTGGAGGAGGGAGATAGGGGTGTAAAAAAACTCTCCTCCCAATCCCCCAGTTAGGAAACCCATGGTTACAGAGACATTCATAATTAAAGTTTTTGAGGTTATGTCACTTCCGAACTATCATTTCCTTGTTTTAGACTAGTGAACATGGGCCGATTCGGTTCTGGCCGATGCGCTTTAAAAGTTACCTAGCACAACCTAACCTACATGACTTTGCCCTAGAATTTTATGTGTAATCATTTGGGTACCCCGAACTAGATTTTGATGTGTAATTATTCAGGTCCACCTTATCGTTAATCAGACAAAGTCATCGGAAATCCACAAATAGCACACGAAAAACACCACGAGCACATTCCCGTAACTACAAGAGGAATGGGATGACAACATCAACAATGAACATAGCGTCGACTGTCGTATGTTGACATAAACAAAATGGCGGAAAACGTTCTGTTTCATGATCAAACAAATTTAATATATATGTCGGAGTCAGTCGTCACATCAACGCAAAGATAAAAGTACCCAACTTGACTTGATTGATTTGTTGTTTACTCAATGATAATTACAATTAGCTAGATTTTTAATGCAAATCTTTTACGACAATTCCTAATTATATCTGGTATGATTTACTAGCTACCTGCGATTGACTTATGACGACTAGTTTCGATTTCGGTAATTGTTAATAGCGATACGAAACATTATAAACGATTATTTAATTCGTGTCACATAGAAATAACTCCAAATTGACTGTTCTTGATTAACGATAATTCATATTGGAATATGTTATGATTAAAAATCATAAAAGCAGGTTTAATTACTTTGTATTTTCATTTTGGTAAACACGTGGCTGGCGTTTCGCGCCACGGACAGAGTTGTTGGGAGTAGGGGCTAGGGTATAAATACCGTGTTCACTGGCTAGTCTTCAGTCGATTTCAAGGATCGACTCAAGCAAGAGCTCTAGCTCCCGACAGAACTGTCGGTTTACCCCTCAGGCTTGACTGCCTATACTACGCTATTTAGTTAGCTGTACTTGTCCGCTTGTACGCGGTTACGCTGCCCTTCGGCATATTGCTTTCGCTGTATATCTCTGGCTTATCTGTTTGCTTTTTTTGATTGTGTATAAATTCTTTTAAGACCATTACTGTAATTATTGTAAATAATAAATCTATTGTTATTTAAATTAATTGTTGTTTCTTAAAATGGGAGCCCGACCTCCTGACGATCCGTCTAAAACCGCCCCCGATCCTATATATATATTTTTTTAATTTTAATTAATTGTTACACAATAATTCATTATTATAAAATAACAGTAAATCATCATAAAATGGTATTCTAGAACTTTAAAGATGCACATGTCAACCCAAAATGACCTTTCTTAGCACGTAACTTTAAACTCGTATAAAAAAGCAACTACGGACCTCCTAACTCTGGGAGGGTGTCATTCGAAAAAGGGAACACACTTCTATAAAATACAACACTTATTACACGCAAAATCGGGATGCGGTATTCTAATGCCAACCCACATATATAAATAAATAGTTAAATATTCATAAATAAAAATACTATATTTAAAATTCAAATGTATAACTTGCAGGAAGGAGTGCTCAGTTGTTATTGATTTACGTCTAAAATCATCTATTTGTTTCGTTTACAGTTAATATGCACCTTGAAGTGCATATGTGCGATTATTGCAATAACCTTTATTAAAAATATAACACCTCTTATTGCCTCTAATGTTGTCAGGAATGCTTGATGATTTATGCCTAATGTGATCGGAATTACGATTCAAAGGTGAAACACTGCTAGCGATCTTGCCACCATGCCACGCGGTCACGATTTCTACAAAACTTATTTTGAATTTTTATTTGTATATACTTAATGCCATAACGTAGGTATTATAGCATTTGATGAGGTACGGTTAAATGCTAAAATACACCCATCTATATATTATAATAATGAAATACAAAAAAGTCATTCAATGCCCCGTTTTATGGTCTGGTAGCATAAATTGCTGTGGCATTAACGTCCATTCTCTTTCATAACCTACAACATATACCGCCCTAACATACTCGTATACTCTGTTAAAAAATCGGTATATATAATTCCTAACTTACCCCACATTAACCTTCTCTAATTGCTCGCCATTTCGACCTAAATGACTGCCCGTCAAACAACTCAAGTCTGAGCATACATTCATTAACGTACTTGTTTGGAAAACAGTTTAAATGAGTTCGCTAATGATAGGAAACGTTCGTTGGATTTTTGGAATACTGGATTAATTGTTCTAAAAACAAAATTTCTACGCATTACTTTTTATACTTTTATCAGTATAACTAACGTTTGTATTTGGAACTTGTGACGTAAAGTATTACTGACTTGGTTGTGGTTCTAATTGTGTTGTTGACACTATTGACATATCGGGGATAAGACCGACTCGTATATCGTGACAGCAAACGACGTGACACTCTTTTATGACGTCATAACCCCTCTCCGCCGCCGCTCTTTTTTCTCTTGTGTATATTAAATACTTCTTGCCATTCGTTTTTATAATAATAAAAATATATTTGTTTTATCAACGAAGCTCTATAACGTTGTTTATTTAAGTCTATATATTTAATAATAGTTCAATAGACATAATTTTTTATATTTAGAATATAAAAACATATATTATAAAATCACGACATGCTTGTTCATATAATCAATCGTTTCTCATATAAAATTTAGCTTATCAGACTTTGGAGAGGGCGATTATATAGTTGTTGTACATCGACATGAATAGAACGAATAGAGATGTGAGATTTTAACACTTAATTCGTCCTCATATCGTTGTTATACTTAAACGTCGAATTGCTGGGCTAAGACCTCTCCTTTTGAGGGAGGAGAAGGTTGGGAGTTTATTCCGCCACAAAATTCGACTCCCTATGATTTCTTTCGCCACTAAGTTAATGATGAGTTATTTATAAAAGTAAAACAGTACACGAAAATCCACTGGTCCTTGTCTAGGTTTCAACCCATATCTTCAATTTAAATTAAAGTGTGCTTTTCGGATTATAATAAACTTAATAATAAAACAAATATAACAAACTTACTTTATTAAAATCTTCTTGAGTATGCAGAGCAGAGGCAACAGTAGACAGAACTGAATCCAGCGATGGGTAACTTTAAAAAATCATAAAACAAGTATTATAATCGTCGAGTTGAATGAAAAAAAAAGAAATAAATTCTTTTTGTTGACATATTATATATATTTTATATAAAATTCTTTAATAATAATGCTTAAAAAATTTAAAACGTTTATTTTAAGTCGTTGCTTTATAAATTATTTAGCTTTGCAAAATAACAACTATCTTCTGCCGTAATAAAATTTTGGGTACATATTATCCAACAAAACGATAATATATTTGTGGTATTGCAAAAAAGAAATAATAAAGAAAGACCTAATATTTAATTTATACTCACATTGATTTCCACAAAGATACATTTGCTTGTAGGCCTTCCAAAACGACATGAACGTTACTGTAGTTAGAGAGAACACTTGACAGAGGAACCGTAAGATCTTGAGTCTTTATTGGGCTGTTTTCAATAAGCATTGATACCAAGTAACTGAAAACGAAATTACTTTTATCAACAAATTATAATTGGCGTGGCAATATTTTTATCTTTAACTACAAAATAATGTCTATCCAAGTTATAGATTTAGTAATTGTGACGAGAAATAGAATTAAAAAAACGTGTGCGTCTGGGGACGCTCAACAGAAGTGATAATATTAATTATTAATTATTATATATTAAATATAATTGAAATTCGTACTTGAGAGTTGCTAGATTATTATAAGTACTATCTATATACGCTAGATGGCGTTAGGTTGGTAACTCTCAGGTAAAGTAGTCCGCGTCGGTAATCGTGGCACCGTAACGCGTTACGTTACGAAGCGGTTTACCCTCCCATAAGAAGTTATCACTTCAAAAATAAATATATTGAGAAGTTTAACTTTCTTTGCTCTATACAAAATTATTCTACAAAAAAAATCTGAGTAGCATTTTCTATTATATCTGAATTTTATCTTCTTTATTCATCAAGACTATTTTTCAATCGTCAATTGTTATTATAATTTTTTTTTTTATTATACAAAACCATGTCTAGTAATATTTACCTGTTAAGCTTAGTTTCGTCTGAAGTGCAACCCAAAACTTCACCAATGATCCAAATCTCATTAGCTACATTGGTTGTAGTCATTCTGTTCCATAGGAAGTCATAATCATCACCGTTACCCAAACGGAGGCCTGTACAGTACGCTACTGGTCTTAGGCTAGGATCAATCCTGTACAAAAAAAAATGACACCCGCAGCAATGGTCTCGCTTGAATTTTTAAAAATACTTTTATTTGGATTTTAAATTACTTTATTCCAAAATACAACAGTTATGTTATAATTTATTATGAAAGTTTTATGTGAGCTTTACATGTTAATTATCTCATTTTAATTTGTTTAATTGAAAAATGATAATTTACACATGTTACAAAGATAGACCTCAAAAAAAATTGTATAGTAGTCAGCGATCAATTTAGATTTTGATGGTACCTAAAAATGATATGATGTAGGTATGTCAAAAATAATCTAAATCAAATCACCAAAGGCAAAGGGAGTCTGTAGCTTTATGATTATTTAAGAGGGCGCCTAAATTCAGCAAAAATTCAGAACCCGCGCATCATTACACGCCCTTCTCGTAGCGTGATCGCTACATGTAAATTTTCTAAATAGCAAATGCTCAGAAATTATATTTATAATATTTATAAATATAATGTCATAGATATAACGACTGGCAATGTTGTATTTTTTTATAATATGATAATAAAAGCGCTGTCTATTTTTTTTCGAAGTTTGCTTGTCATATATTAGTAAAATTTAATATTATTTAAAAATTAACAAAATTCTTAGACCTACCATTTACCATTCGTTTTAAAATCTTGGAATATCGCTCGTGCATTTTCAATGCAACCTTGATGTCCTAATTTGCATGCGAATTCCAACACCTGCATTCTGTTCCTAAGAGTGACGAAATCATCCGTACTCCTCACTTCGTAGCCCAAATGATTAATTATATTTTCCATTAGGTGTAAAGCAAACTCCTAAAATATGATCAAAATTTTGAAATATATGTACATTTTTTGTACTCTAATTCCATATAGTTCAATCTAAAAATATAAGAACAGCGCCTGGCAAAACAGAGGAGCAAAAGGCACTGAACCGTTTGTTCTGTGCCCATTTAAATATTGATGTTTATTAAATACTTAAAATTTCATAAAGAAAATGAAGAACATGGAAATTAAGTTATATAATGTAGCTAGTACATTAACATGGAAACTGGAAATCAATCTTCTAAAATTTACCAGTTCTTAAATTATTGATTTGAGGAATTGAATAAAATTATACTAACATCAACAAGTGCCAAGGTATCGGAACCGATATAATGATTCCTTAATTTATTCAGCCCGCGGATTGCTGCATTCCACACAGCATATTCCGTTTCATTTTCCAAGAAATGTAGCACATCATTGAGAAGTTCAAATTGTACTTCATCAGCAAACAGGAACGCAAAAAGATCGTTAACAATCTGCAATGAAGGAATTAATATTTTGTAGATCTTAGTACTTGTGTATTCCATGTTTACTTACATAATGCTTTACCACAAAGGTATAGCATTATGTAAGTATTCATCATACATCAGATATTCTAGCGTCAAACAACAATACTTAGTAATAATTGTTGTAGTCTGTTTGTTGTGTTGTAACTAATGGCATAAGAGACATAACATTACTCGTTCCCAAGATTAGTGACGCCTCGCACCAAATTATTTTATATACTAAAAACACTGTCGATGGCAAGATTTTTATTTCATCTTGAATACATATATAGAATACATAGATATTGGCATGATCAGCCATATAAACTCTACAGTCTCATAATATAAATAAAAATACTGATAAATTTTAAGAGTTTATAGCTTACCTTAGCGCGGTTAATATAATGAATTTGTTCCCGTTTACTTCCTTTCAAATGTTCCGAAATATGGGACCATGTGTGACTATCATAATTGACTCTGTACAAACCTTGAGAAACAATGAAGTACACATTAATTTTAGAATTCAACCCATAATCATCTAGAGATTCAAGAAATTGTCTTTATTGTGTAAGATTATATAGGTTAGTCGAAAAAAGGCTCGAGCTTTGCATTAATTCTAGGTAGAAATTTGACTGCACCACTTTTCAGGGGGAGTCAGTGAGAGTCTAAATTGAAAATGGCGACCAAATTCGACCCCTGCGTTAGCCGCCATCTTGAATTCTCGTCATTTTCAACTTTTCAACAAAAATAATAAGGACTTAAATTATTGTTCATGCGACCGGACATGAAAACGCGCAAGAAATAAAATGTAGAGAACATTTTCGGAATTAAGCGGGGGGGAAAAGACAAAGTGTAGTTATACAATTATCTCGTTTATCATTAACTTTAGGGCTTAATTGAATATGAACAAAGTTGTTTAAAATAAGAAAACCAACAATTTTGGTCCCCTCTAAAGGGTAAGGGTAAACCCGACTGGGCTAATATTACAATTGACACAATGCCTGAAATGCACGTACAATTAATAAGCATGCTTACTTACTACTATTCGAGTGTGTACATTTGCCGTTGAAAGTACAAAACTTAAGAAACATGGTCATTATGACCATACTTCCATGTTCACTTGGTAAAAAGTTCGAGTAAATACTACCCAATCACTATATATTTTATCACCAAACAGCAATTTAATACTGCAATGCGTTGTTTGAAGGGTAACTGAGCTAATGTTCTAGAGACAAGGGACATATCACATAACATTAATATTATGATTGGTATTTCTAACAGCGCCAATGTCTATGGGTTGTGGTGACCCGTTTACCAGTTCGCCTTTCTATTTTATAAAAATCAAATCTATGCTCAATAATTATTTAAGCAAGATATGAGATAGGTGCTTGGTGGAAGACTGTTACACTTTTGTATAAAATCTTAAATATAAAATTATATTATTATATTATAATCTGTATTATTACCAGTTTCTTGAATATTGAATATGGGCCAACTGTGATTATCTTTTATTTCTTGAATTGGTAATACATATGTTTTTTTATCCATGATAAATGCTGGTTTCGTATTTCCGAAGTTGAAGTCAATGTCAAGTGAATAAGTGATCGGGATTTTGTAAATTTCATCAGAAGAATACGATGAATTTATGTAAAAACGTTTCTAGAACAAAAAATGTTTTAAGCAATTTGTTAAATTAAATATATTTTATATATAAGTTAATATTTATTTTATAAATTATATTATTATTAATTATTCATAAAATATATAGGACCATACGGCGTAAGTAAAAACGATATTAATAAAATAATACTGACATATTTACTTAAAACATCTTATAATTAATTTTATATATTTTTATTTTATTTAAAATAAACTTATTTGATACAGAAGTAACATATAAAATGTTGTTTTTTCCTCAATATAATTGAATATAATTGAAACTAAATAACTCTTATAAAATATATAGATACGCCGTAATATGAACATACAAAAAAAACAATTTGAGTTTTCTTTTATAAGGTGGGCTAAAAATAATATCTTGCAATAAATTTACCTGGGTTAAGATAATCGATGAATCAGCGTGGTTTACTTCAACATTCAGAATCGGGTAACCGGCTTGTGTGATCCATGAACTCATTATGCTCGTAAAATCAAATCCGGAGTAATTGGATAATGAGTTGAAATTATTGACACCCTGAGTAAGAGAAGAGTATAGCTTGTCTGGGTAACCGGATTCAAATTTGCTGAAAGAAAACATAAATTAGATATGATATGATGATGATGTTATCAACCTAATCGATTACAAAACATATGGCGTATACGTATGTACGCAAACACTAGTGTACACACTTTATGTAGTGGGCGAATTCGCTTAATCCGATGGAATGTAGTACTACACGGAGCTTAACGTACTTTTAAAAGACACGGGTAAACACTGCCAAATTCTATCATACGACATAACTCAAACAAACGTTTTTAATTATTTAGAGACAGGAAGACAGACAAATTTGCCACCTAATAGAATTATATCTGCCCTTACATTGACATTGTAAAGAGTAAGTAATTTCATATCTTGTCAATCAGGCTCACCATGCTTGTAATATCAGTAGTATGTAAGTAAAATATTGGGTAGTGGTTGGTACTGACTCAGATGGATATAAACAAACAAAGTAGAAATGAATGAATAAAAAAATATAGTTATAACTCACTTAGCTGATAAATATGCATTCAGACCAAACTTAAATGCATCGTCTCCTATTAAATGATGCATCATTCTGATAACTGAACCCGCTTTTTGGTAGGTGATGGTACCAAAATGGCCGCTAATTTCCGCTGGTGAATTAACATTGTCGTTAGTGATTGCTGGAGAATCGGGTGTACAGTCAGCGTCATAAGCTGAATACACTGAACCAATCACCAGCATATCTCCTGATCCAACGTTTGGTTCTATCTGTAATAAAAAATCTAGATATATTTTCCAAGTGAATAGAACACGTGAAATTTAACCGGTGTTTTCGGGTTAAATCCGGACAGTTTAGGATTTAACTCGTTCAGGAAAACATCGTGAGGAAAATCTGAATTATTCATAAACTTTCTCTTCTCTTCTTCTAAAAAAAACACCATATCGATTTACAATGTATAATGTTTATAATTACCAAAGAGGTAATGTAGTCTTGGAAGTAATTCGCGAAGCCTTCGTTCAGCCAGGTATTACTCCACCAGTGGCAGGTAACTAAATTTCCAAACCACATGTGTGTAGTTTCATGAGCAATAATCTGAGCCACTCTATACTTAAAATATGGTGTTGATTCTTCAGGCAAATATAATAGCAGAGCTTCCCTGAAAATTTTATAGCAGTTCAAGAAACAAACTTCTATAACATTTATGTCTTAGAATTGATCTTACAACTTAATAATAAATACTTTGATTAAAATAAAAAAATAAATAAACGAAAATTTATTAAAAAATATTATTCATTACATTGCAATACAAGTATTCTATGCTTTATTTTTTAAAACATGAATATGATAAATGCTAAAGCAGTTTTGTCATTTGATTTTTAAGGGAAAGGTAGACGAACGAGCTTATGGGCCACCTGATGGTAAGTGATCACCAACGCTCTTATACATTGACAGTGTAAGAAATGTTAACCATCGCTTATATCGCCAATGCGCCACCAACCTTGGGAACTAAGATGTTATGTCCCTTGTGCCTGTGATTACACTGGCTCACTAACCCTTCAAACCGGAACACAACAATACCAGGTACTGCTGTTTTGCGATATCTAATGAGTGGGTAGTACCTACCCAGACTAGCTTGTACAAAGCACTACCACCAAGTAAGTCTGATTGTTACTACAACACGAAGCTATCGTAATAAGCCTATAAATTGTATTTATAGGTTTCAAGGGATATTAAATTTGATGCAGAATTGCAGGTAAATCATGTGAATTCGCTTGTCTATCAATAATTGTGTTGTCTGATAATAGTCATAAGATGTTTAAAGATAAGCCATCTATCAGTTTAGGAGTGGAGCCAACCTAGTAGTTAAATAGCAATTATCGAACAGGAAAATGAAAATATTATGAAAAGGAAAAATGTTTGAACAAAACATTACGAAATCAGATGTCAAGTAATTCCTAAGTATTAAAACCCCCATCATGTTCAAGCTGTCCAAATACCATGTAGACCACCCTAGGCATCCAGAATCCCAGATAATAAATTGACAACAGCACAAGGCAAACGATTGACTCACAACAAGAAAGAAGGCAAAAAATGTAATTTTAAAATCTTGATAGTGATGCCTGGTAATAAAATGTGAGCCGTCACGGGACGCTTGGCAGATGTGAAACATCGAATGAAATAAAATGATGATGGCTTGTTTATTCATTTAACGTTCAACTTCATTAAATACAAATAATTTAAATTCAAAAATTTATTTCATGTTGCGACAACTGCATTCTTTTACTCTTTTAAGTAATCGTTACACTCGAAGTTTACTGGGTAGGACTTAACATTACCTGCTGTCGAGTTGAGGGTTAATATTTTTTTTACAGAAAGATAACAATATAAGGTCACTGAGGCTGGTCTGGTGGACCAACAAGCCGAAGCTGCGGTGGCGAGGATGGATGCCTGCGATTTGTTACGCAAGGGCCTAGAGGCTGCTCTTCCCGCAGCGCCGGAGACGTTGCAGTCTCAAAAAATAAATACAGAAATCCCTTTGAATCAGTCCCCCTATTATTTTAAATAAAATAAAATTTTATATAAAATAAAATTTATCGAACGTGTCAACTTAACTGTAGGTTAAACGAAATATTATAATATGTCAACCTCCCTACCGGATTGACATAAATAATGCAAAAATAATTTATTTTCAATAAAAAAAAATTCAAACACTTCGCGTCTCCGCATGTTGAAACTTTGCGTGTGTGCTTACAATAATGTAACCTTTCTTTAAAAAAGATATCAACCCCCAACTCGACGGCAGATAATGTGCTTTACATTATCTGCCGTTGCCTGAATGAAATGAATATAAAATTATTAATTAATAATTATTATTATTTAATTATTTTATTGCATGTTTAATATTTCCCCACACTGTACGCACTACTACGCATAGACTGTATATATATATATACCATCGTATAGCGTGGCGATGCGTCGCCACGGAATGCCTCGCCACCCGCCACGCCAACAATCAGTTTAACCCGCGGCTATAGATGTTTCACATCAAAAACATGCTGTCACATCAAACTACCCATTTCAAAATTATTAATAAATACACCAAAGGCACGGCCAATACGTCCGTTTAAAAAATATAAATATGTACCTGTATTTAATAAGTCCCCAATTTTCCATAGCACCAGCTCTAAAGTCAGGCAATGCAATATGATCGAGTTTCAAATTGCTATTTGTTGAATAATAATCAATTCCATAATAATCGCTAAGCGCCTGCACTACTCTCTGACCAAAATCAAATGCATATTCACTCTGATTCTTAGCTTCTGGTCTACTGTATACTCCAAATTCGTTGCTTCCAACTGTTATAGTTGCGCCAGCTTCAAACTCTGATATTAGAAAAGCCACCAAATAGGTAGACATTTTTGGCGTTGGATAAAAAGTTTCACGGATGAAACCGTTTGACCTAAAATATAAAATTTAGTTATTAGTCAAATAATAATAATCTTTCCCAGCTCCTCTACATTTTAATCTTCTTGATGTTCTATGCTATTCATAAAAGTCGGATATTGTACGGGAAATATACTAACGTTCATTTACAATGCAATCTAATCATTTAGTAGACTAGCCATCTAAATATGTGAATATGAAAATACCACCTCAGTACCATCTTAAAGAAAGTTTAAAAATTTGTAAAATCTTTAAGCGGAGTTGTAAAGTTTAACGTGAGTAAAACCGCGCGAAGTAATTGCCATTACCAAGGCTTATGAGCACAGACCATAATCTGTCAAATAATATACCTTAATACGGTACATTCAAAATATTAAATCGAATGAACTGTCATTAGTCTTTATTTAAATAAATATTGACTGTCTAAAAAATTGAACACAAATACTTTAAAAGGTTTGTAAGTTGCAATATGCGGGTATAAGAAACGTTTAGAAACTTACGCATACCCTACCTACGTAAACGTATACACATTTATCCATACACACACACACATAATTAATGACTCGAAATTTGAGATCCGTAAAACGTAGACTAATAATTACGTATATAAAGAAGAAAAAAAAAATAACATAATATTATGACAAAAATTTGAACTATTACATACAATGTTACTGTGCTTTGAAGCTTCGTGTTCGTTAAAGTCGGTTTGTAATTCTGTGGTCTGTCGATGATGAGGGTGAACACTGCCTTCAGTTCTGGCTCGTCGAAGCATGGGAACACTTTTCTGGCGTGAGTAGGTTCCATTTGAGTAGCGCCAAGCCATCTGTGAACGGATACTTTATAAATTATGTGTAAATATACCAACTACAGTTCATTTTGTACTTTTCTAACGAATTTGAATAAATTAGTTTTCTTTCTGTTCTTGTTCTTACCGTGTTTCTTTTGTTTTTGTTTTTACCGTGACAGTAGATTTGAAATAACACATAGTGTGCCTATACTACTAGTGGATATATATTATTATTGTTATGTGAAAAACGTGTTGAAATTACTAATTAAACTATTTATTTTTTATTTTATTTCACTAACGAAACTTTATTTAATTATAAATTATTTCAATGACCATCATTTTTTATTTTTCTATGTGATTTTTATTATACATTTAGTATTTCGATTTTCGCGAATTTTAAAAAACTATCCAGACTCGACATAAGAAATAAATTAAATAGAAAAAAAAGTCATCACGAATTAACCTTGCTGCATAATGTTGTTTGCATCTGTTATTTCAAAGTCAATAAATATTGAGGATAATTCATTTGCGAATACAAATAACTTGTTTTTCCTTAAGTCATCGAGTACTTACATTTTATCTTAAACTTGATGTGTCAATATCGATAACCAGATCCCGAGACTTTGATGGAAAATTTCGTAAGTATTTATCTCTAAAGAGTTTAGTTAAAATCATCTTGAAAACCATTTTATCGGAACATTTATCATTTTATGATTTCTAGAGAAATATATGTTGTGTAATTTATCTTATTTAATACAATTATATAAGAATCATCATCATTATAATATATGTATTTAATAAAATAGTGATATTTAAATTGGTAGGCTATCCTGTGCTATCTTCCGTCATGTTATATTTCTCTGAAACTCTACGATGTCTGTTCATATTAGAACTTATTCACTCAAAACCTTCATGCAGTTGTATTTAATCTTAGTATCACAACAATAATTTAAAAAGCAAAAAATTAAATCTTAAAATTACGATTGATGCTGCCTGGAAATAAAAACATGTAGGTACATCGACTACTAAGCTCAATCGAGATAATTTGAACTTATACTAGTAAATATGTGTGTTGTATGTTTCTAGAAAAATAGAGACATTGCATACGTGAAAAGAGATATGAAAGTTTACAAATATACAGTCACTTACTTCTTAACGCCATTTTCGATGTAATAGTTTTTATAAAAACCATTCAAGTCCGCTCTAATTGTACCTTGATATGTAATTTTCAGCGTATATTCAACTCCAGATAAAATTTCGTTTTGTAAATTAATGTGTGCAAATGTGTAATTATTCTCAAATTGCAGAGGATTATCTGCGTGGAGGCTGACAGCATTAAGGCCATTTGTTAAAGTTATATTCGATGCGGTAAATGTTAGATCTTCTGAATGGAGTTTTATTTTATCAATATTTGATCCAGGCACGAATGTTATGGCGACTTCTCCATCGAACGTGAAAGCTCTGCTGTCACCGGTATCGAAATATGGCGTTATAGATATAGTATATGCTGAAGGTACTATAGTGGTATTCAACCTGTAGTTTGTATCCGAGTAAACGGATTTTATGCCAGCGCACATAAACGTCAATAGAAATAATTGCCGCAACATATCTAAAAAAAAAATTAGAAGATGAAAATCAAAGTCTCAATTATTATTTTTGTCTAGCCTCAAGGCATGAAACGAATTAAACATTTGACAAAAATAATTATACAATAACCGAATGACTAGACATTATCCAGAATCTTGTATGAATTATTTTGTAAAATAATGGGTAAGCGGTATAGTGGAGCCAAAAAAAATACCTAGCCTAGCAATACCAAAAATACAATCCTAGCCCAACAATACAGGGCTAGAGTAGCAAAAATATATAATTAAGCAACAAAATAATTCTCAAATAAGAATATTTAATTTTATAGTTCCAATAGTTTACAAACTCAAATTATCAAAAGAATATTGTAATTTAACTAATTACAAAAATTATAATTTAATTACAATGCACATTACACGCGATGCATCATAAAATAACAATATAATACACAATACTAATGACCCTTAATGGCTTACATGCCATTGTTAGTGTCTATTTAAAAATATGTATTTAAAATGCAACAAAATAAAAACTAACCTGTTGTCTTCACTACGGCAATTTATTTAACAAACTGTATTCACACTTTAGTCTTGCTACACGATAAGAATCATCTCGAGATTTACCTTATCATTAATATACTTTGATAATATATTTTAGTATCTCTTAAGCAAATACAGTTAGCGAGGAAAATGCTATTGTTATTCTCACTATATCATATTCAAAGATTAAACGTTAGTGGCCTCATATTTAAATGTCTTATACCAAACCAGACTGTTAAATGATTGTTTTTATTATTTTTTACTGTTAAGAGTTCAATTAATGATCGTTGAGGATCAGTGAGGCAAATATCACAGTTTTAATTAGGAGCCCAGAACCTAAGTTGAGAAGCGGACTTTAAGTCCTGCTGCAGGTCTAGCAACATAAACTGCCTAGGACACATCTATTCCAGTGCGTAAAATCTATTCCAGCACCAAAAAATGGATTGACAATTACTCCGTGTTCAAGATTTGAACTTAGACGAAACCAAGTCAAAGAGAGGGCACATAAGAAAATCAAAACTTTTATCACGTTTCACCCGCGTTTGGATTATATATGATAAGTATTTAATCTTTGGTTGTGTAACCAAAGAATTCGTATTATTAAACAAATACCAGACAATTTTAGTGTAATAATTGCTCCGCTCTGCATTGTTGTAGCGTTCAGTTATTCAGTCTGTGACCTTTCTTAATAAATGGGATATCTAACGTTAAAAGATTATTACAAATCGTTCTGATAGTTCCTGAATAAGAGTTTTTAACCATACAAGGTCTCTTATAATCAAGTTGTGCTCTGCGGTTTCATCGCTCTAAATTTAAATATTATAAATGTAGGTCTTACAAAGCTATGCAAATTGATTGATGTTTATAATTGTAGGATGTTATAAGCTGTAAGCTTTCTCAATAATAGGATTATCTAAGGAACACCCGAAAGTCCTTGATATCGTAACTAACACGTTCAATCATGTGGATACATGATTACAGTCTCAATATCCTAAATATAGATTAATAAAGTATAATATAATTAGGAAACACCTTCATCCCTACAAAAGCGTTGTATAAAAAGAGGCGCGCTAATTTATAACCTCCATGGTGGACAGAATGGTAACGTAGTTAATTATTATTGGCTTGACTTGCGATTTGTTAAATGTGTTCAATTGTGTTATTTTTTTTTTTAACAATCAATTTAAAGAAATAATTTACATTAAAACCTTAAATAAATACAAATAAAAATTAAAAATATTTACTATACAAATCGTGACCGCGTGGAATGGTGGCAAGAAAGCTAGCAGCATTTCCCCTTTGAATCGCAATTCCGATTTTCTGGGCGAAAAATGAACCAGCCCTCCTGTCACCAGTAGAGGCAATAAAGCGGGGTGTAATATTTTGGATGAAGTTTTTTGCACTATTACTCCAAGCGTTTCAACTGCAAACGGAATAAAAATATAATTTTGAATAAGAGTAGAATATTTGTTATGTTTGATCGTTTCAGCTTTTTCCGCGGCAGCACCGGCTTTTAACATGGGCCCGTCCCCGTTCCCAGAGAACCAATGTCAGTCTAGTCCATCAGGTATCTTGCCATAATCACGACTAATTCCATGACGCTCAATAAGAGCAGGAACATCAATGGTGGAAAGAGCCTTTTTAATAGTATCTTATAAAGTAAATATGGGTAGGTTAAGGTTAGGTTCCAAAATAAAAATGTAATATCGTCCGCCAGCGCGTATTTATAAGCTAGGAACAGATTGGCATTATAGGCTCGGGAAAGATGGTGTGGATATAATGTTGTCACCTAACAATATATATATATATTTAACATTCAGAAATGAAACTGATTTTATAAAAACCAAATCAAATTTATGTAAATTTACTCCCTCAATTACTCTTAAACCAAATCCAAATAACACAATATAAAAAAAAGTATTATAATAATAATTAATATAATTACGCTTATAATATTTTTTTTAAGTAAATTTTAAAACACCAAACCCCATAACGCTATCATAATGATACGGTAAATAGTAATATCTTAGTAGTCATATAACATAACTACATGTGCCCCGAGTTCGACATCGTTAAATTGGAATTATATATCTATGTTGTTTCAGAAACTTGATGAGAACCTAACCATATTTACTTTATAACTAACCATCTCCCATGGCGTCGTTGTTCTCGTTTCGACATATAGTTTGCCAATTTAGTTAACCCTTATAAATACTGGATCACTAATAACGTTTATAGCGTAAAGTTAAAATTACCGACTCTAGAAAGATGAAATTTGAAACAAATATTTATTTCCATCACCGATTATACTTACATCACCTCTGGAAGGTTTTTAAAAAATATATTCTTTCTATGGGTAATGGAGGCGTATGAATTTTATCCGTACGAAGTCGGGACACATAGCTCGTATAGCATTTAACCTATCTCAATAATTTGGGCCAACACTAATTATTTTTCAAATCGGGCTCGTATGAGAATGTTAGTGGGTTGAAATAAACTCCAGTTTTATAATACATAGATGAATGAAAGAAAATAAGTGAGTACTTATAAATGTTGCAGATTTATTTTGTAATATTGACGAATAACAAAATACACTAGCTTAGGAATAATTTCATCTTAACAATAGAGCGATAGATGTTGTTAACAATAACACGGTTGCTGGTACTGCTGCAGTCGCGGAACCTCTTGCTGCTCTTAAGATACTCTGAGCTCGATCTGAACCCCATCTCATATTGGCACGTGCGGATTCAATAGCGCTCAGTCCGGTTTGAGCACTTGGTACTGATGATTGATTGGCACGAAGCCACTGCTCCATCTGAAACAAATGCGTCTTGTTAAAATTTGATCGTGAAAATTTGAGCAAATTGTGAAGTTCAAATTTAACATTATTAATATATAGTGATAAAACAAATGTTTTTATGTTTGATAAGGGATTTTGGTTTATTTAAACGACTTTTAGAATTGACAGTAAAAAAATGGAATTATAAGAGAACAATGGTCGAAACATGCAAATCCACAGCTTTTCGTTTGAATATTGACAGCTGGGCGAACGTTTCAAATATTACTATTTTTTAATAACAATTGTTTTTTTCTAATTAAGAAGCTATTATTTAGTATTTTATATTATATCATGATTGTAACTATAAAACTTATACATTTTCGTATGTAAATGTTCATACTGTTTTTCGTTACACCTTAAACGTTTTTCTTATGCGTTAAGTTTGGCAGGACGTTTTTATCACTTAGCCTGCTTTATCTACAACATACATATACTTCAGTTAGAACGTGGTCGTGGATTCAAACCCAGACAAGCACCAATGAATTTTCATGTGCTTAATTTGTTTTTATATAGTTGTCCCGTGCTCGGCTGTGAAAGAAAACATCCTGAGGAACCGTGTGTCTAATTTCAATTTTAAATAAATTGATTTTTGTGATAATAATAAAGATACACGTGAATCATATGTGTCTTTTTGTTATGATCACATTATACAGAATGATACATAATATATATTACAAATATACGAAATTAAAAAAAAACATTTACAATCTAAATAGCTTTAGAAAAATAATAAGGATAACTTATTTGCAATCGAAACGTAACATAATAGGTACAAATTAAAATATTACAATACGTTTATAAAATTAACAACAACAATGTTATAAAGTTATTGTTGATTATACATTATTATTATTATGATTAAGTATTGCATTTTAATTATATCGAAGAGATTACGTTTATAATCAAAACCATTTCTTAATCAAAGCTTACTTAAGACGTCCGTCTGGTCACTCGTCATATATTTGAGCGCCAAATAGCAACACTTGTGTTAGTATTGTTGTATTCTAGTAATCTATAACTTCAAACGTAATTCAACTTTTTTGGAATAAAAAACTAATATAATTCAAATAGTTACTATGCAATACTCATACATAACGTGCTTTACAACATTTGAAAAAGGTAATGTCCTAATTTTGTCTTTCCTAATTAAAAAAAAAAAACAAAAAGCGAGGTGGACTTGTGGAATAGATAAAAGAAAAAAAGTAAGAGAAATAATATATAACTTACATCGTTAAGACCTTCTTCGTCCATATAGGCTGCTAGATTACTCAATACATTAGCGAACCACGTTGGTAGGACGACTCTGAAAATTTACATTTCATATACATTTTATCGACTTTTTCTAAATAAAATATCAATAGGTCGTTGAAACATTGATTTGTGACGCTAGCAGAAAAACAAGAACGACCATTATTATCATAGTGGATTCAAGTGTGGTTAAACCAAATATATTTAATCGAAAACCAATTGCCAAAAGGTAACATAAACTTGAAACACTTAAAAAACAATTTAGCGATTTTGTTTTTATTTTAATAATAATAATGATTATATTTTATAATAGTAAAAAAAACAACTAACAATCGATATCATATTGCTAACTCACTTCTTTGCGATATTATCTACATTCTCTTTAAGGAATTGTAACGCTATTTTAGCGTTTCCTCTGCTACCCATCAAGAGGAATGTGAAGGCATTAACGCTGTCTTGAGCTTTGAGGTCATCACTGAGAATCATTTTTAAGAATCTGAAAATTTAAACACAAAATAAATAGACGCAAATACATCGCAAAGCATCAACATTGATTTCAATCAGTATCAGTAACAGCCTGTGAATGACCCAATGCTGGGCTAAGGCCTCCTCTTTTTGAGGAGAAGGTTTGGAGCTTATTTCACCAAGCTGCTCCAATGCGGGTTGGTGGAATACACATGTCACAGAATTTCAGTGAAATTTGCCACATGCAGATTTCCTCACAATGTTTTCCTTTATCGCCAAGCACGAGATGAAATATATTCACAAATTAAGCACATGAAATTCAGTGGTGCTTGCCCGGGTTTGAACCCACGATCATCGGTTAAGATTCACGCATTCTTACCACTGGGCCATCTCGGCTTTTTTGATTTAAATATATTTGTACAAAATTAAATTGCATTATACTATCGCACAAAATCAAATGCGAAATGTATGTTAAGGTTATTGATATTATATCAATGATTTGAAATCGATAATATAATAAGCCATCTAGTATATTCTAATTATGATTTTATCACTCAATAATATTATCACTCATTTAATAATTATAAGCTCACCCATTGAACGTTAATATAAACCAATTAAAATGACTAAAATTGTAATATGATATATTACACGAGTGCATGAAGCAATATGTTTCGTAATAATTATAATGTGTAGTGAGATACTTATCGAATATTTGTAATATTGATATATACTCTGACTCGCATCTTAAATTTAAGAAAAATGTAAGCTCGTCTGGGTAGGTACCATCCACTCATCAGATATTCTATCGCAAAACAGCAGTACTTGGTATTGCTGTGTTCCGGTTTGAAGGGTGAATGAGCCAGTGTAATTACAGGCACAAAGGTCATAACATCTTAGTTCCCAGGGTTGGTGGCGCATTGGCGATATTTTTTTTAAAGAAATGTACAATGCCACTGTCTATGGGCGTTAGTGACCACTTACCATCAGCTCGTAATGGCACATATGCTCGTCCGCCTACATATGCTATAAAAATAACACATTTTTGCGATTGTTAAAAAATAATTTAATTAAGAGTAACATATAAGGTAAGGTTGTTGTAATAACTGGAAAATTTTTACTCTAACTACTTAATACTTTATAATTATATTCTTGCTTTATTGTTATTCTTAATGAGATTGCCGTGTCACCTATAAGCGAGGCACCATCTAAGCTCCTACAAAAATTGCTATGTACTTCTTTCACGTAGGTTTTAATGCGTCCTTTGTTAGAAACCTTTAAAAATAAAAATCTATTGTCGAAAATGCTTCTAAAAACTTACCTGTTTTACTTATCTTACCGATTTTTCGGTGGTATTTTTTTTATAGAATAGGTAGGCGAACGAGCATATGGGCCACCTAATGGTTAGTGGTCACCAAAGCTCATATACATCGGCATTGTAAGAAATGTTATCCATCGCTTGCATCGCCAATGCACCACCAACCTTGGGCACTAAGATGTTATGTCCCTTGTGCCTGTAAATACACTGGCTCACGGAACACAACAATACCAAGTACTGCTGTTTTGCGGTAAGAATATCTGATGAGTGGATGGTACCTACCCAGATGAGCACAAAGACCTACCACCAGTATTGAATATGATACTTACTCTTGTATAGCTTCTTCGTTAGTAGTACAACCGAGAGATCGAAGCATTGCAAATTGATCGGCTTGATTGTTTGAATTTAGTCTACGTTGGTAAAGGAAACGCCAAGCTTCGAGACCACCATTTAATAGACCTTGGCAGAAGACGTGTCGTCTCAGATTAGGATTCACACTGAAAATAATTTATTGAATATGTCATATAAATGAAACAGTTAATTTATTTAATCATTACTAATATTAGCATAGCTACTCGCTAAGCGGGTTTAATTGTAATTTGTCTTAGAGAAGAACGAGACTAAAAAAACACTGTTTAACCATTTAAAACTAGCTGTGCCCGCGGTTTCCAGCGGTATCCGCGGTAATTAATAAAAATATAATAAATAAAAATCAGCCTAGAACCTTCCTCGATAAAAGGACTATACAACACAAAAATATTTTTTAAATTCGAACCAGTAGTTCCTGAGATTAGCCGGATCAAACAAACAAACTCTTCAGCTTTATATATTAGTATAGATATAATGTATTGTGATCAATGACTGTTAGTTTAGTGATCAATATTACGTTGCGTGTCTAAGGACTATTTACAAAAGAAGATACGTTGGAGCTTAATCAAATGGAGTAATAGTGTATTACCGATATGAAAGGAAATTGACCAAGCCTATAAAATTTGTACGTACATATTCATTGTTATTGAATCGACAGAAATGCGAATTTATTTATATTATATTTTAGTAACTTTTTTATCTATGATAGTAATTTATTTTGTAAATATTGTAATAAGTGCTATAAAACCAAACTCAAAACATACTTTTTGAAGTTATATCAAAAATAAAAATACCTCTTACACATACATATTCAATAGAATTAATGCTTTAGTTAAGAAAGAAATTTAAAAAAATCGCCAATTTTAATTTAATTTTATTTTTGTTTGTATTTCAATAATATTATTCATTTTTTTTAAACTTTTGATCTATAGATTTCATGATAACATTATAATGCTTTTCACTTGTCAATTATATATTTTGTTATTAAAGTTAAAGATATTTTTTTGTTTTTCGTCACTTAGAGGTTTTTTTTATTTGAATGTTAAATTAGTCTATTAAATATATTGTTATATTTATTGTTTACACTATTATGATATAAGCAATCACAAAACGTTATTCTTAATATATAACGATGACTTATTAATTAATAAAATAAATAAATGTTATACCATTTATTCAGAAAGTCATATATTTTACCTGATTCCGTTCGTGCTTAACGCGTTGAATTTCGTGATTGCATTGTTGACGCATCCTTCATGACCGATATCACAAGCAAACGAAAGTACAGTGAAGCGGTTCAACGTCCTAGTGAGGGGTTCCCCGGCTTCGACGTCGTATCCCAAGTCTTTGATAACGGCGTCCAAGAAATCGTAAAGAATTTCCTGGTTAAATATATTTATAAATTAAAATTTATTCAATCAACAGCCAATCGTAGTCCACTGCTGAACATAGGCCTCTCCCAAGGTGCGCCAAAGCTCCCGGTCCTCTGCCTTCCGCATCCAGTCGGTACCCGCCACCTTCTTAAGGTCATCGGTCCACCTGGCTGGAGGGCGCCCTACGCTGCGTTTGCCGATCCGCGGTCTCCACTCTAGGACTCGTCTGCTCCAACGGCCATCAGTCCTACGACACACGTGACCAGCCCACTGCCACTTCAGCCTGCTAATTTTGCCAGCTATGTCGGTGACTCCGGTTCTTTTCCGGATAATCTCATTTCTGATCTTATCCTTCAAAGATACTCCGAGCATAGCTCGCTCCATAGCACGCTGAGCGACTTTGAATTTGTGGACTAGTCCCGCAGTTAGTGTCCACGTTTCGGCACCGTATGTCATGGCAGGTAAGACGCATTGGTTGAAGACTTTCGTCTTCAAACATTGCGGTATAGACGACGTGAGGACTTGACGAAGGTTGCCAAATGCTGCCCATCCCAAGCGAATTCTTCGATCGGCTTCCTTCTCGAAGTTGTTCCTACCGACGCGTATAACCTGTCCTAGGTAGGTATATTCACTAACAACTTCGAGAGGTTTCCCTTCGACGTATATCGGTCCCGGCACGACATGCTTATTGAACATGACCTTGGTCTTGTCCAAGTTCATACCGAGACCGACACGCCGGGAAGAATCGCTTAGGCTACGCAGCATTTCGGTGAGTTGTTCCAGCGACTCTGCTATGATGACAATATCGTCGGCAAATCGAAGGTGTGAGATGTACTCGCCGTTTACATTGACTCCATATCCAGTCCAATCCAGCGTCTTGAAAACGTCTTCCAACGCGTTGGTGAACAGTTTCGGAGATATTACATCTCCCTGTCTCACCCCTCTGCGCAGTTGGATCGCCTTCGTCTTACAGTCCTGGATGTGGACAGTCATTGTAGCAGCGTTGTACAGACATCTCAGTACCTCGATATATCTCCAATCGATATGACATCTCTGCAATGAGTCGAGCACAGCCCAGGTTTCGATGGAGTCAAAGGCTTTCTCGTAGTCCACAAAAGCCATACACAGCGGCTGATTGTACTCTTCGGTCTTCTGCACAATCTGCCGAACAGTAAGGATGTGGTCCACGGTGCTATAGCCTGATCGAAAGCCGGCTTGCTCTGGGGGCTGGAACTCGTCAAGTCGTCTGGCGAGACGGTTCGTAAAATTTATTATTCTATTACAATTAAAATGATTCAATAATAACAACAACAATTTCAGTTTTAATTTAAATTATGGATATAGTGTGAGTTGGCTGGAAATGGAACTTTTTATTGAAATAATAGCTACTTTTGAAAAGAAGGCCTAAGAATATGAGGTTCATTCATAGTAAGAAACTACTTATTGAAAAGGCGTAGATGGTTTTAAACAATTACAAATATAAATTTGACACTGCAAGACTAGAAGATTTTATTCAACGGTTTTTCTCAGCATTTTTACTCGTACAGCTAATGATTCTTATATCTGGAACATTCACATACTAACAGACAAATTCGCTATCTAAGAATGCTTACCATAAATAATTGCTTTCAAGTATGTACTCCCTGAGATATTTCATCTGTATCAAACTACTTGAGTTTTAAGAGTGTATTCATTAAAAACCCTAGCACGAAAAACAGATTATAACTATTAAGCTTCCCATTGTACGTTATACATATATTTACTTGACATTTGAAGTTATATATATTATCTGTATTAAGCCTATTGTATTTTTTTCTGAAAGAGATCTGTTAAAGACACATTATGTAAGTCTTTATGCTCTTTTTATTTTCTGTGTATATATTTATGGATGTCTTTGTTAATCAATTAAAAATAAAATATATTTTATTTAAATAAGCTTTTATCGAGCTTAAGCCGAGATGGCCCAGTGTTAAAAACGCGTGAATCTTAATCGATGATCGTGGGTGCTTGCCCAGGTTTGGGCAAGCACCACTGAATTTCATGTGCTTAATTTGTGAATATAATTCATCTCGTGCTTGACGGTGAAGGAAAATATCGTGAGGAAACCTGCATGTGTCAAATTTCACTAAAATTCTCTCACATGTGTATTCCACCAACCCGCATTGAAGCAGCGTGGTGGAATAAGCTCCAAAAGCTTCATCTCAAAAGAGGAGAAGAGGCCCAGCAGTGGGACATTCACAGGCTTATACTTAAACTTTTATAAGTACTATTGGATTTGTAATTTTACAGAATTATATTATGGTCAAAATCCCGCGTCATTATTACTTCATACTCACGTCAAACTGTCTCAAGGTGTCAGGCAAGTGTAAGAATCTATTCCTTAGCCAACTAAAGCCTGAAATCGCTGGGAACCAGGAGTAATAGTCCGTTTCTTCTTTAAGGAAATCCAAAACCTTGAATCCTAAATCGTATGACATGCGTTCTGACCTCATAAGGGCAAAGACGTCATCGACAATCTAAAATAAAACTTATTGATCACTTTATAATATATATAAATGAGAAAACGAGTAAGCGAACGGAGCTTTCATTATACAAATGAGTTATTCAAAGATGGCGGATCGTATTATGTATGAGTATATGTAGCTAATTCTATACTATATCTTAAATCTCAAAAATATTCAACTATATATCTGATTATAATTACGGATCATCTCATGTGAAGATTCAAATTTTATTTAAGAAAATGGAATATGGATACGATAGTGAGCGGATACAAACTCGCATATAATGATATTCTACTGCTAATAGACCACCCACTCATCAGATATTCTACCGCAAAACAGCAGTACTTGGTACTGCTGTATTCCGGTTTGAAGGTTGAGTGAGCCAGTGTAATTACAGGCACAAGGGACATAACATCTTAGTTCCCGAGGTTGGTGGCGCATTGGCGATGTAAGCGATGGTTAACATTTCTTACAATGCCAATGTCACTTACCATCAGGTGGCCCATATGATCGTGTACGCCAACGTATATTATTAAAAAAAAAGAATACACCCGCTACTATGGTAGCGGTGTTAAGATGTTATGTCCATTGCAACTGTAATAACACATGGCTCTATAAACTTTCACACCAGTAGAGCTATTCTGTAAAAGCAACCGCGAAAATTAGTGCAAAATCGATTGTGAATTGCCAGAAATTGAATTCACCCATCACGTATATCACATATAAGTCGGTTGTAAACATATCACGGGTGAGTAATTAATTGATTTTATACAGAATAGCACTCTTGATAAGAGACATACATATTATTATCGTTTGACAGTGATACCTTCTAAGATAGTCTTGTACAAAGCCGTACTTGACCTGAAAGGCAATTTCGCTAATGTTAAACGTTTATCAACGTTCTCGATTCGATTGAAACTTAATTGTTAACTTTTGACGTTTCATCAAGGACGAATCGAATCGCAACTGGATCGTTGTATTAGTGGAAAAATAAGGTAAACGTCAACGATTAGGTTTCAATTCGATTCCGGTAATGTGTTAATTATGTTAGTAGAATTGCCCTCCTGACTTAAATTTAATTAACTTACTTGTGCTTTATTCAAGTGATGAATATTTGATTCTTTATTTTTAAGGGCATCAGCGATCATTTCCCAAGTGTGAGTATCGTAGTTTACTCGATAAATACCTAAGAAATATAAATTTTAATAATTGATTAAAATAAAAGAATTGGAATATATGAAAAATCTTACAAAACCATAATACTTAAAAGTGTTGTCCATAATACGTTTGGTTATTAATTTTCATATATTTTCTATTCGTGTCGGTTTGTCATATCATCAGACAGAGTCAAAATGTACTAAGTGGACCATGTACCAATGTTAGTGCACCACACACGCTTGTATAGTATAAAATATCCTGCACAGTTAGCAAGTTCTTGAAATCAGTTGCGTGCAGAAATTTTGACATAAAAACGTCATATTCCGTATATATTACTAACCTTTTTGCTGCACATTAAATATGACCCATTCATGTCCTGGTTCTTTTTGTATTTCCATTGTCCTGTCAAGCATAACATATGATGGCGTGAGGTTATCCCAATCCGGGTTTTTGCCTGTTGTAAACGTAAGAGGTAATGGCCACACTTGCGAGGTCGGCGCCGCTGAAGCACTGATGAAGAAACGCTCCTAAAAGTGTATAATAAAATTAGTATATATCGTAAAGATTCCACCATATTCTAAGCAAAGCCAAGTTTTCTAACGGTGATAGGGATTCTAATATGAATCCTTTTAATAATAATGCCAAATTGAATTGATTTTTATTTCTTTACACCACACTTGAAATTGTATCAGTTTTTAATAAAATACTTATTTACCTGTGTAAGCCTTATATTTCCATTTTCCATGTTAACATTAACGTTTAGCACTGGGTATCCAGGTTCTTCAACCCAATACCGCATTATCTGAGCGATATTCAAATTTCCACTGAGGACATTGTCTTCTGCAACAGCTTTTTCGAAACTACTGAATAGATCTGACGGAAAAGCGTGCTCATATGCCCTTAAAAGAAAATTGTATAACTTAATACCGTCATTTACAATACATTCGTAATCCGTTGAACTTAATTGCTATAAAATAACGGTTAGGTATTACAATAGGAGTAAATTATTATTATAGATACGCAAAAAATAATTAACAGGTACCTTTCAATAAGGAAATAGTTCAACGCTTTCTTAAACGTCGGCTCGCCGAGGAAATGTTTCAACATTAATAAAAATGAAGCTCCTTTGGTGTAACTGATACCACTAAAATGTCCCGTGACTTGAGCTGGTGAATTCACCGTATGCTGAAGAGCTCTCGTTGAAGCTGATGCATCAGAAGATAAAGCACTCTGTAAGTATCTAATGTTGAACTGATCTTCTAGTTCCATGGTACGGTCGACCTGAATTTAAAGATTTAAAATAATTAAAATTTAACAAAATGATAAGCAAATCATCATTAAAACTGAAAACTATTCTGGTTTTCCATTAAGGGCGCTTGATCGTGCAGAACTTCCATCGTAGCGTGTGCTGTGTGGCACGTAGCGCCGTCCTGTTGAAACCACATGTTGTCCAGATCCATATTCTCGATTTCAGGCCAAAAGAAGTTGGTTATCATCGACCGGTATCGCTCACCATTGACGGTGACGGCCACACCATTATCGTTTTCGAAAAAATACGGACCAATCACGCCTCCGGCCCAAAATCCGCACCAAACAGTCACTTTCTGCGGGTGCATTGCCACTTGGTGAACCTCGTGTGGATTGGTCTCGTCCCAAATACGGCAATTTTGCTTGTTGACATAGCCATTCATCCAAAAATGCGCCTCGTCGCTGAAGATGATTTTTTTGCCAAAATCGGCGTCAACTTCCAACTGCTCTAATGCCCAGTCAGCGAACACACGGCGCTGTCTATGGTCATTAACCTTGAGCTCTTGGGTCAGCTGGATCTTGTACGGGTGCAGGCTCAAGTCACAACGCAAAATTCGCCAAGTTGTCGTCTGCGAAAGGCCGAGTTCCTGTGCGCGACGCGGAATTGACTGCCGCGGGTTTTCGAGGACACTGTCGCGCACAGCGGCGATATTCTCGGCAGATCTCGCGTTACGTTGACGCACGGGAACCGGCTGATTGTTAACTGACCCGGTTGACTCGAATTTGTCCACCAATCGACGGATAGTCGACTCGGCAGGACGATCATCGCGACCGTAAAACGGGCGAAGTGCGCGGAACGTTGCTCGAACTGAAGACCCATTTTCATAAAACAATTTTATGATTTGCACGTGCTGCTCGACACTGTAACCTGCCATGGTGGTTTGGGAGGACGGAATGAATATAACACACTGCATTTGACAGCTGTCACTCAAACAACATGGCCGCAATCAGCTGTCAAAGTTCAAGCGTCCCTATTGGAAAACCCTATAGTTATATACATTTTCGATCATAAATTTTTAAAGATAAATCAATTTTAAAACTACCATCGTATCGGATAATTTATCAATCGAAAAGATTTATAAATCGAATGTAATTATCATATTAATACAATTTTTTACTATCTACATAGTACATACATAATAATTATATATGTTATTCGGTACCGTGTTATATGTACCGAATAAGCTAGCTTATTTATACATGTTCTTTTTTGACATGAGCTTTTAATTAAATAATTTCTGATTGCAAAAATATTGGAACTACGTATTTACATGGTTTAACCACATTAACATAAAACTGTTTTAAGTAAAAAATAATTTCATTTAATTGTGGCTAACTCACACCATCCATAGCAAAATATTCAAAGTAGCTAGCAAAGCCTTCATTGATCCACACATTGTCCCACCATCTGCAAGTGATAAGGTTGCCGAACCATTTATGGGCAAGCTCGTGAGCGGTGATAGTTCCAATTGTCATCTTGTCTAAAGCGTTAGTCTCACCTTCTTCGTAAAGTAGACGTAGTTCCCTAAAATTTATTAGACTTTCAATATTTTTATCATAATAAATCAACGTATTCCTTAACTGAATTAGGAGCATAGCGAGTAGCATTGTTAAAAAAGATAATATTAGTATAATTAAGTAAATCATTATATGTTGTGAAGAAATGCGTACCCTGGTGATAATCATTCAATACGAATCAATATATCCATATAATAGACAGACAGACTACGTCTTTGGTCTAGTGGCTACATGTAAGGCCGCAGACACGGTGGTCCTGGATTCAATTCCCAGGTCGGGCCAATAAAATGTTATTGAGATTTTGTATCTAAATTTATCAGTAGCACAGTTGGCTAATCTCTCTTGAGATGGGCCGCCGTGGCCGAAATCGGTCTGGAGGACTATTAGTATTGATTATTATTATAACAGACAATAATGATTAGAAATAATAAGTTCACCTGTATGAAACTAATCCCCAATTTTCAGTAGCTCCAGATGCCCAATCCGGAGATGCTATCTGATCGTTTTTCATATTTTCAGCCATCGTATAGTATGGAATATCGAAATATTTCTCCAGCCATGTAGTTATTGGTGGTCCTACTTCCAACGCGTATTCACCTTGACCCTGAGCATTAGGTCTTGCAAGAATGCGGTAAGAGGCTGTTGCATTATTATTATCTGCGATTACAGTAAATTCTTCGCTGATGTGCACTGTCACTAAGTACGCTGACATCCTCGGTGTTGTATGGAATATTTCCTTAATACGATTTCCCATTCTAAAATCATAGATGGATTTATTAAGGTACGTCATCCGAATTAGATTATGTCCTCTCCCATAAACCCTAATTTTAGATAATTGAGATAATCATACAGATCAAAATATATGAAATACATAGCATTGTTATATCAATAACAAAAAATGGAATTTATTACGTATCACATTTAAATACATAGTAAGAATTATAAGATCGTTTATTATTAAATTATTGCACGATTTCAAATCATTATCATAACGTCGGTTTATATAATCTTATTATCATTTAATCTGTATACTCTTAATAATATAATATTGACGTCTATAAAAACATACACATAAGTGTGTGTTCTATGCCAATAATTCAATAGATCACCTTATTAACTATATATAAGTATATCTTTTGATAACGCTCTAAAGACAAAATATTCCTAAACAGTAAATAATTATTTGAACGTCGGTTTCATTTGAACAAATCAGGCCAAGATTTGGACAACTTTTCACAAAACTTTGTTACGATCTCTATATCATATACTTGTACTTATATTATGGTTTTAAGTATATTTACCGTATTTCTTCTTTAATCGCCATGTTTGAATAAGTCTGTGTAAAATGTTCTGGACGATTAACTATGATATCGAAAGTAGATTTGAAACCAGGCTCATCAAAACAGGGAAACGCTTGTCTCGAATTGGTTGGTTGTAAATGTGACGCTGCGTACCAACTAGAAAAGAAATGTATCTTTTAAACTTTAAAATGTTTATGTGTGTAACAATCTATTTAAATATTATATATTATGAAATACAACAATATATCTAAATTATTATTAAATTAACTTACTGAATTTTTCCATCGCTGTCTTTATAACTTCCTCTGAAAACACCTCGACTTAACGGAGTTTCATTAATATTACCAATGTAATAAATACTCAATTTGTAAATTTCTGAATTCACCAATGTGGTTCCTTGTCTCAAATTAATTCTTAAGAAATGATGTTGACGAATTCTTTCAAACGGCCGCAATAGGTCTAAAGCCAATGGAACGCCAGCTTCATTTGTTACTGTCAATGCCTGTATTTCCCTGACATTCTCATGAATCACCAGTGATGAAACATTATCTTTAACTGCCTAAAACATAATAATCATAAGTATTTTTTTTTTTTTTTTTTTATGTAAGAGGAGGCAAACGAGCAGGAGGCTCACCTGATGGAAAGTGACTACCACCGCCCATGGACACCTGCAACATCCGAGGACTTGCAGGTGCGTTGCCGGCCTTTGAGGTAAGAGTACGCTCTCTTCTTGAAGGTTGCAATGTCATATCGGTTCGGAAAAGTCGCCGGCGAAAGCTGGTTCCACAGAGTGATTGTGCGAGGCAGGAAATGCCTTAGGAAACGCACTGTTGTGGATTTCCAGACATCGAGGTGGTGAGGATGGAATTTTGAGTTCTGTCGCGATGTCCGGTGGTGAAATTCAGCAGCCGGGACTAAACCAAACAACTCCTCAGAACACTCCCCGTGATATATGCGATAGAGGATGCAGAGTGACCCAACATCTCTACGCAAATCCAAAGGATCAAGCCGGTCGGTAATAGCTTGATCGTCGACAATTCGAACTGCTCTACGTTGAATGCGGTCAAAAGGAAGAAGCTGGTACTGGGGAGCTCCCGCCCAGAGGTGAGAGCAGTACTCCATGTGGGGCCGAATTTGCGCCTTGTAAAGATTTAGGCGATGGGCCGACGTGAAATACTGTCTCGCCTTGTTGAGCACTCCAAGCTTTTTGGAAGCCAATTTGGCTTTAACTTCCAGTTGACCGCGGAACTGAACAGCGTTCGAAATCTCGACGCCAAGTATCCCGATACTGGCTGTGGCAGTGAGTGGAGTATTCTCGAAATTAGGAGATATGACAAAAGGAGTCTTTTTTGCGGTTAACGCGCAAACTTGAGTCTTATTGGGGTTGAATTGGACCAAGTTTAGTCGGCCCCAGTCCGAGACTTTGGTTAGCAAGATCTCGACTTCAGATACAAGTTTGTTCCGACACTCGTCGACGTGTTCTCGAGGAATATTAGCATGGCCGGTGTAAAGGGCGTCTACAGTGTTGTCATCCGCATAGCAGTGAATGTTACTAATTTGTAACATATCATTGATATGCAGAAGAAACAGAGTAGGTGAAAGAACGCAGCCTTGTGGAACACCAGAATTGACAAATTTTAGGTCAGAGCATGCACCGTCGACAACGACCTTGATGCTCCGATCTGCCAAAAAGCTGGTGATCCACTTGCATAATTTCTCGGGAAGCCCGTAGGAAGGAAGCTTCGAGAGAAGCGCTTTATGCCATACCCGATCGAAGGCTTTCGCTATGTCCAGACTGACTGCTAATGCCTCCCCCTTGGACTCAACCGCAGTAGCCCATCTGTGAGTAAGGTAAACTAGAAGATCACCGGCTGAGCGACCCCGACGGAAGCCGTACTGGCGGTCGCTAATCAGCTGGTGCTCCTCTAGGTACCGCAGGAGCTGGCAGTTAATGATGGACTCCATTATCTTGGAGAACAAGGAGGTGATAGCAATAGGCCTATAATTTGTTGGATCAGAGCGATTGCCTTTTTTAGGGATCGGGTGCACCAAAGCAGTCTTCCAGGAATTTGGGACTACGCCTAATGTGTAGGAGTGGCGGAAAAGACGCGTTAAGACCGGTGCCAACTCGGGAGCACAAGTACGCAGCACGATCGGAGGAATGCCATCGGGCCCACTCGACTTATGGATGTCTAAGGAAAGAAGTGCTTTACGAACTGCACTCTGCCGGAATTTAATTTCCGGCATCGTGGTATCACACCGCAAGATTGTCGGTGGTGTCTTTCCCTGATCATCAAGAGTCGAGTTGGACGCGAAGAGAGATCCCAAAAGGTCGGCTTTCTCCTTCGCAGTATGGGCCAACGAGTCATCGCTCCTGTGCAGAGATGGAAGGGAGGGCTGACAGAAATTCCCTAAGACAGCCTTAGCGAGAGACCAAAATGCGCGTGTTCCCGAAAGAAGTCGCACCAGTCTCTCACCAATTCTGCCAATGTGCTCCGATTTCGCCTTGGCAATAACACTTTTGAAAGACCTGGAGGCAGAGTTGTATTCCTTTTTCAGTGCGCTGGTATTTACATCACAAGATGCCGATGCTTCAGCCCAGGCTTGATAGCATTCTACCTTTCGGCGGGATGCCGTTTTGCAGAAGCGACCAAACCAGGGCCGGGATCTGCCGCCGATGGGTATTGCAGAGTACGGAATGAAGAGTTCCATACCCTGAAACACAACATCAGCGACCGAGTCAGCAACGACATCTGGATCATCCGGCGAGAAACAAATCCGCCCCCATGGGTAGGATGCAAAGAAGGACCGCATCCCATCCCAGTCCGCCAACCTGTAGTGCCACACACGGCGACATCCTACGAACCGAGGCCGTGAGGTGCGTGTAATCGGCACTGTACTCCGGACAAGACAGTGGTCCGACGAGCCAAGAGGAGGCTCTACGGAAACACGGTACCCATCCGGATGAGAGGTTAGCAGAAGGTCTAGCAGTGAAGCTATATGATCCTCCACATCTGGGATTCGCGTTGGCGAGGTAACCAGTTGTGTCAGATCATATGCCAAGGCAAAATCGACCACAGATCTCCCCGCGTGATCGGTAGTACGCGATCCAAGCCATTCGGCGTGGTGGGCGTTAAAATCGCCAAGAATCACGATCTCTGCGGATGGGATCTGTTGCAGCACCGAATCTGTAGCCCGTTGAATGTGCTCAACGAGCCGGTCCGTTTCGGCATTACCGCTATGGGACCTATATAGGCACGCATAGATTCGCGGATGATCATCGCAGTCTACGTGCAGCCAGAGAATGGATAGGTCCCTCCCTTCAAGATAGGCGAGGCGACGAGAGCAGATATCCTCCCTGACGTAAACACACACCCCAGCCCGTGGTACAAAGGAATGTTCCAACTTGTACCCCGGGTAGGAAAGGAATGAGGTGTCCGCCTGGGACGATATCTGGGTCTCGGTTAGAAAGAGCAAGGCCGGCTTCGCCGTCTCAAGATGGAAGTGGACGGCGTTTAAGTTGGAATTCAGTCCCCTTATGTTGCAGAAGTCCACAGCAAGGGCGGAAGGGGTTGCCTTAAGATGCCTGCTCCGTTTGCCCCGACCATTTAAGAGCGCAAAATTGCCCCCCCCAGAATTCGAAGGGCAGCCTGGGCATCCCAGCTCAGGTGGTGTATGTCCTGAGCATGGATGTCCAGAGAGGGATTGTCCACCGCGGTCGCAGATGGTACCCTCCTGGGGTAGTACTCTTAAATTCTGCGCACTCATTTTGGGGGGGGGGGGGGGATTGGGCCTCCGGGTCTCTCACATACCGAACGAAACGCGGTAGCATGGCTACCACTTTACGCCGATTTTAAGTGAGAGAGTGGTACTTCCCCGGGCGTGCCGGCCCATTCGGCTACAACCTGAAGGTATGCAGCATGGCACTACCACTTGGATAAACATGCACGTTATAAGATTAAACATGTTTAATCATCAATTATATTTTAATTGTTACTTTCAACTTAATTAGTTAAATAAACTCCGAAAATCCTTAAGTACCTATTCTTACGCCTCTCCAGCTCCAAATACTTATTTTAACATGAAAAAAATTATCATATAAACTGAATACAGGAATCTTGCTAATTGATTGACAAATGACAATTTTCATTTTTGTTACGCTTTTACGTCTTAACTATTCAATCTATTTTCATAATATTTTGCATACACATCAGGGACATAATATACATAACACTTCACCCTCCTCCCCCCTTAGGTACATATGTGCGAAATTGCAGGTGGAGACTAGTAATATCTAAATTAATAATTTACGATTACTTACTCGAACAGTTAATTCAACAAGCCCGTCGAATGTAAAAGCTTCCTTATTGCCTTCAGCTTCAAAATACGGTGTCATTTCAACTTTAATATGAATAGGATCCAGATCTTCAGGAATTCTATAGATTTCATCTCCAGCATCATTTCTAAGTATTGGTTCCTCTATATCAAGAGGGAAGTCGGACTTAACTAATGTTAGTAAAACTGGCAGTAACGCCAGCTTACGGAATAACGTCATCATACTGAAATGTTAAAATGAAACAAAAATTAACATCAGTTTTCAATATCACTTTTAAATTAAGTTATTAATTATCAGCACATGCACTTCATAAGATTAAACATGTTTAATCATCAATTATATTTTAATTGTTACTTTCAACTTAATTAGTTAAATGAACTCCGAAAATCCTTAAGTACCTATTCTTACGCCTCTCCAGCTCCAAATACTTATTTTAACATAAAAAAAATTATCATATCTAATAATTTATTATTTTATCAGCATTTATTGATATGGCATTCAAATTTTTTTTCCAGATAATAATAATTAAGAATTTATAAAGGACTCGATAAAACAATTTGTGCCCGTAGTGTTTGCACGTAAATACACTTTGTGTATAATTTTGAATATGATACGATTGTATAACTTAAACAATTGCGTTTGCGTTAGTGATTTTTTTAATAACACAATATATAAATCACTCCTCATACATCATTGTACCACATATGGAACTTAGATATTATTTCCTGTGTACTTAAAATGATACCCTTAAAGGGTGACTAAACAAGTATGTTTACAGGTTCCAGAACATAACACTAGGTATATCACGAGGATATATAATGGTATAATAATTAATTTGTATGGATAATTAAATCTTTGATATTTCATTTTTTATCGATTAGGAGTTGTTTACCGACATACAGACTATAACGATTGTACTGAGTATAGATAATTCTGTGAAGACTAATAAATAATTATTATATTTAGATTATTTATCACTTTTGATAAGTTCCACGCGTAACGCGATTAACATTTCATATTCATTTCAAACTGGATTCCGATAAACTCTTCAAATAATGACGGAAAATTAATTATTTAATTCTTTGTTGATCTAATCGCATTAATTAAATCTTAATTAAAAATGTTATGAAAATATCATAAAATATATAAACAAAAAATACATTGCATCATTCGATTAATTAATTTCTGATAATCATAATGACAACGTCTTCTATAATCATGTAGATTATTTTTTGTATTCATTCCTTAACTATGACGTACGATACGATAATTAACACCTTATTCTTCCTCTCTGTTTAATTTAAGCCTACCTAAACTACCAAAACTAAAAGTGTAAAGCTTCGAGAAATTTAATTATTATCATAAACAAATAAAAATCTTAACACATTCAAGATAAACTAGTCCATTAACAATGATTTATAATATTTAGAAACAAAAATACTTTAAAATTCCTTTGTTCAGGCTTAAAGAGTAAATGAACCAGTGTTAATAGCCAAACATGACCAGATAAATGGTCTATCGGGTAGCCCACTTGGTCGTCTATTTAAATATTAAACAACGAAATATATATTACAGATAAAATAAACGACATTTATTGATTAACGTACTTTTTTATTTTCAGCTTCTTTAGTAATCAAAATCCACTAATTTAGTAATCAAAATACAAATAAATAATCTATCTTATCTTTGTGCTGTTTACCTTCACCTTGAGCTATTGTGCTAAAATATATAGCACTTTGTCTCTTCCACTGGTATCAGGCTGGCTGATTGGTTTCTCGCAAGGTGTACGGTTACACCAGTACACCAGCTAGCTTTCATGTTAATATTGCAGTCCAGCAGCTATTTTTCATTATAATCTGCATATATTTTGTTGAATACTAATATATAATACTATGTATTTAGTATGTAATATGTTAAAATAATAAATAATTTTATTGCACAATTACAAAGAAAAAAAAACAAAACAAGTCAGATACAAATAATAAGAAAATAATAATAATAATAATAAAAGATAAAAGCTGATATATTTATAATCAATTTTTTTTATTCTATACATATTTATAATGCATCATATTTAACTTTATAGTTTCGAGCTCATAAGGTTGTCTGGAAGAGATTGCTATTTAGCCATAAGACGGCGGTCTTATTGCGCATCTTGAATTTTTCAAGTGATTGTTATCGTAAAATTTATAGATCTTTGTTGTAGAATATTATTTAGTGAAGTCCTTATGTGAATGATTATGTAAATAAATATAACAACATTGTTTAATATTTTTAATAATATTAATTGTTACATTGAAAAGTGAATTGTACTTAAGATACACTTGCTTTTATATCTTATCTACAACGGTCACAATCAACTGTAATAAAACTGAATCAAGGATTCGGAAAAGTTGTAAATTTAACACTAAATTATACTTTAATAATGTGAAATTTAATCGTTTTATTTATTACACAAATACAGCGATTACGGCCATTGTTGATATTAAAAATGTTGATATAATAACAGTAGTTGCGCCATCTCTAGCTGCGTTCAAAATCATGTCAGCGTTAGCTGTACCCCAAGCCATATTGTTGCGCGCTGACGAAATAGCAGATATAGCGCTGTTGAACTGGGCTGTGTTACTTTGGGTACTTCGAAGCCATTCTTCGTACTGTTAACAAAAATAAAATATTAATTGTTACGTATTACTATTTAAGACAAAAAAAAAACTAAGACAAGTTTTTGTCAGTGTAAATTAGCAAAAAAGTCAAGGGTTTACTATTGGGCATTAAATTATTCATTATTTAACTCCTAACTCTATCATCAGAACGAACAAATGACTTGTACCAAAATATATTATCATCTGAATTAAATATGCTTATGACATTTCAAATACAAAAAAAATAAAATTTAAATTGACTTTTTTAGATTAGTTACATGCAAATGAAGTTAATGTAAGGCGTGTAAAATTACAAAAAATATATTTGGCATAAAAAATAATAACAAAACAATTATGAGATTGATAAAAACACATGTGTCACATTTTATCCGATACATGCATGCCCCCCACGCTACGGTTACGGCTAAATATCGGTCCAAAAATGATTAACAACGAGCTGTCGTCTTTCTTATTATAACAAGGATCTTGCACTACCAAGAATACACTATTTAGAATCTCTTCAGTGATATCGTATGGGTTTAATCACAGCGATTTCATCTGCGGGGTGACATGTTGGGGAGTACTAACCTCGACAAGACCAGCTTCATCCAAATAAGCAGCAAGATTGGACAGAGCAGTATGTACGGGATTCGGAGGAGCGCCTTCAACATATCTGTAACAGATTTAACTAAATCTTATGACCTACACATCACTCATTTTCCACTCTCTAAATACAATAATTATTATTTATAATCACAAAGCATTTTTAACAAACGAAATGAAAGTCTTTACGTGTTCTTTTGACATGTAAGAACACACTTAGTGTATCACTCTGACTTGAGAAACTATTAACTAGTTCAGTTAGATCAAAACTTACGCGACTCTGATAGCATTGATGTTGTTTTTCACGAACTGCAATACAGTGTAAGCATTTTCAGGGTTACCAAGCAAGGCGTAGTTGAAAGATGTAGCTTTGTCGTGCGATCGAACAGCTTTGTCTAGTGTAAATTCCAAGTATCTAAAAAAATTACATTAACGGGTGTATAAATAAAAATAAAACAAAAGCTTATATAAATTTCCTGTATGTAAATTTCAAATAAAAATTTAAGAATATTAACCTTTTCAAGTACATAATATATAGATCGGTTTTGGATCACTTTTGTTATCAAAAAAAAACATTAATTTAAATATTTTAAAATTACAATTATTTTTTGCTACAAAACCATACCTCGTTAATAGCTGAGGATCGCTGGTAGCACCAAGTGCCCTCAAAATTTCCAACTGATCATTAGCAAAGTTCGAATTCCTGTATCTGTTTAAGAGGAACTCAAAATCTTGCTGCCCTCCATGTCTCACTCCTGCAATATACACATGGCGCCGGATCCGAGGATCGACCCTAAAAGACAAAAATATTCGATTTTCAAATTATTATCTAATAAGCTTATTTTTAAAGCCAGTATTATTTTAAATACAACGATAACAATATTTTATGTTACGCGTGTTATTTTTCACTTATTTATTTAACTGCATAAACGGTTGACAAATTCAGATACTTTCTACGCAACTGATCAAAGTTTTCATGCAATTGAATAAATGTTGTAGGAATTCATACGCTACAAACATATATACACATTAAATAAAAACAAAATGTATGAATCAAAAGGCTATGTATCTTTCTTTTCTAAATCTTACTTAAAAAAATTATTAAGTAACTGTGATGAAACTATTAAATGTTTCAATTGTGGAAGGTATGATCAGAGATCTTTATTGTTTAACATATTTTATCTGTTTTAGATTAAATCGATGTTTGTTTAACTACTTATTTGGCACAACGTATCCAAAACGATTTTGTGATCAGAATAAAACCAATAAAAGCAAAAAAAGAAATTTATCACATCAATAGTAAAAATAATAGCTCGCTAAAATAGTTGAAAGCAAAATACAACCCATAAGAAAATTATCGCACAGATAAAAGAGTGCTTAAAATATATTCTTACCAAGTGCCTTGGTCTCTCATAGATATGAATTTATCCCTCGAATTTTGAATGCATACTTCGTGACCGAGAGTGCATGCAAAGTGCAGGATCTCTTGCCGGGTAAGGGTTACAGTCACCGTTTCGTTTAAAGCTGGTTCATATCCAAAAGTTTCGATAACCTCATCCATATAGCTAAGAAGATATGACTGTAAATATTTCAGTTTTAGTATAAACGTTACCATTTTCAAAAAAAGCATCACTTACTACAAAAGGTACAAGAAATGGCTGATATAAAAAATGTTATTAATAAAATCACGATTGTAGTACAATCAATGACTGCTTTCGTTTGTGTACACTAAAATAAAATTACTGACGTAATAATGACTCACCACATTTGATATGAACCAAATTTATATAAAGTAAAATCACGGTTTTTAGAAAGAAGAGTCATTCATCTACATCTATACTAGTATATAAATCTATTGGTTCTGTCTGTACATTTTTTTTCACCTAAATAAATTGATAAATAATCGTTTTATGATGCAGTGATTCACATTATACTATTTTTTTCATTTTTGTCTGTCTGTCTGTCTGTCTGTCTGTCTGTATGTCTTCTTATAACTCAAGAACGGCTTGACCAATCTTGATGAAAATTGGTACACACAAAGAACATGTGATGGCGCAAATGTTAGGCCATATATAAGATCGGCAAACCCTACGGTATCTAATGAAAATTAATTTTAAATCCTTAATTACGTATTTCTTTAACAGTAGCCATATGTGAGTGTGTGGGTGTATGTGTGTGAGTGTGTGTGTGTGTGTGTGTGCGCGCGCGTGTATTATTATAGTAATAATAAAATAATTTATTATATTTTTATTAATTACACGCGGGTGAAGCCCGGGTCACGGCTAGTATTAATATATAAGTATAATGTATTTTTTAATACAAGGTAACTTTTTGGTACAAACTATGTAACCTTCTCATATAATTTTGTTATATCTAATACTTACATCAAATGTCGCCTGACTCTCCGGAAGATGGCGCAGTCTATTCCTCAACCAGGTGTATCCACTAATTGCTGGATTCCAAACGTGATAATTGACCTCATTGCGTAAGAATTTAATAATGTGAAAGCCGAAGCTGTATGTTAGCTTATTAACTCTCATTAGGGCAAACACGTCATTGACAATCTGTTAAAACACAATTATATTTATAAGTGAAGTCTTACTGACCGAACTTCCGTCACGGCGGTCAATCTTAAGGACGTTTCGCGTCACATGCACGCGAAACGCAAAATACATGTATCGAATTACTCTCATTTTCTATACAATCCGTGATATATGTACACATAAATAAACCACTTCATGTATGTTTAGCTGCAGTACCGAGGCACGGGTGTGTTACATTGCCAACGTTATATATTAGTTTTGAAATCGAGAATTTTTCGACCGAAAAACACAATTACTTTTTAGCGGTCAAACTCGGAATATAAGCCAAGACTCAAAACTCTATAGACTTTGAACCTAAACAATCAAGGACTAAATCGGTCTTTTTTCTCTCTCGTTTTTGATATCTAGCTATATAAACTTTATTTACATAATAAATGTATTTATACATTTTAATAAACTTTTTCGAATTATATAGATGTAAATAGACGTAATTATTGCAATTGAATTTTCTCCATTGAAATTATATCACATAAAATGTTGTAGCAATTCCTTTGCTAATATGTAACATATAATAATTAAAAAATTACATTACGTGTGTCCACCCTAATCCAGGTTTGAGTATATACTTACTTGCGCTCGGTTTAAGTAATGAATAGATTCCGGTTCGTTCAACAAAGCCTCTGATATTAAATTCCAAGTTTTGACATCGTAGTTAACTCGGTAGTGTCCTGTATATAAGAAATTTAATGTTATAAGAATTACATTTTATGAGTATATTTAAAATTGATATTTTATAATTAATAAAGTCTTATTATTTAAGTTTAAGTATTTAAAATGTCGTAAGATAGGTTCACTTGTGTTCAGAATTGTGTTGAGAATAATATCACCGAAGATCGCCCAGGGGTTAGGATAGTTGAATTTTAATCAAAAACAGTAATTTCACACCCTGACATGGTTGCCCGGACAGTACTGCTATAATGAGTAATCATTTACATAATTTATATTTCTATTAAAAAAAACATCATGAAGAAACCTGCAAATGTCATACAACATTATATCCGTATCCAGCGCGGTGAAATAAGCTAAAACAGTCTATACTACTACTACTGGACCGGGAGATGGTGACACAAAATTTTAGGTTATTTATACCAGTATGTCGACTCTTCACGGGCTTAATTACGTAATGAAGAAAAGGAAAATGATGGTTAAAGCGCTTGTACCGGCGGCCCAATCGCGTAGGCGTTAATAGAACGTGTCGGATAAATTACGAGAGTCGAACGATTTACAAAAATTCTTGTATTTTCCGATAGTCGATAAAAAAAGAAGTAGGTGTAGCGTTATGCTATACTTCTACGGTGTGACTTACAGCCCGCCATACCGACGAGATTAATTAAACAAAAAACAATTCTACCATTTGTACCTAATTCACAAAAATCACCATGCCATACTTATCCAACGGTACCAAACCACCGGAAAGGAGTATTTTTTTACTACTATATTGATACAAATGGGCGCTACACATGACCTGGAATTTTGTGTTACCATCTCCCGGTCTATACTATAATTATATATATAATTTACTCAATACAAAATTGTTATCATTAAAAATAGTAGTAACGCCATAGAAAATAACAATAACAAACATTACGGTACTAAGAATTGCAACATTTTTTTCTGAGTACTTGTTTTTAAATATCCTCCAACTAGAATGGAATAAAAAAAATATAATAGTATTTAAGTTACGTACCATGTTGCTTAATGTTGAATATAACCCATTCATCGGTTGGTTCTTTTTGAAGTACCGCGTGTTTCGAAGTCAGCATGTAAGTGGCTTTTAAATTTGTAAAATCTGGCCTGGTTTTAGTAGCATATGTTATAGGTATAGGATATATTTGATCTGTGGTTCCCGCAGATGCGCTGAGGAAAAATCTTTCCTGGTAAAATTATTATTAATATAATTATTAGAAGTACTTATCCAATGACCTCGGCCTTATTTGCTAGCCACTAAATCAACGAGACAATTATTGGTGAGCAACATATTGTATTATACGAACATTTTTGTTTTAATCAGTAACATAGTAAAGCTGAACTATAAAAAACTAAATATTTGTTTTCAGATAAAATAAGCATTATCTCGAACTTACTTGAGTCAATGCCATTTCACCAGTTACGTAATCAACTTCCACTGTTAAAAGAGGATAGCCTGCCTCATTTACCCAAATACGATAAAAGTCTGTAAAGTTAAAATTTGAGTACTCATTCAAAGTACGATCTTCATTTATTGCTTGTGCGAACGCGTCATATAAATCGTACTGATCTGTTGCTTCGTAAGGGCTAAAAAAATTAATAAATAAGGAAAGATTGATATGAAATTGAAGACATTTTTGTTGGTTGAGTTGAGACATACAACAACTATACTTAGTAAAATTATTCAGAAATGATTTCCAAATATTCAACAATTTAGAATTATTATTTTTATATTTGCAATTAAATTATGAAAAAAATCTTACTTATTCAACAAAAAATATTGACAAGCTTTCTGAAATGTTGCAGGTGTTATCATATCACCGAGCATTCTCAGAAATGCAGCTCCCTTAGAATAACTGATAGTTCCAAAATGTCCAGTCACTTGAGCTGGAGTATTGACATCATGGTTTAGTGGAACAGTTGTAACTCCTGAATCAAAGTTTAAGCTGGTTTGAAGGTAACGAGAATTAAAATGCTCATGCAGATCGTACTGAGGAAACATCTGTGAAATTCAAATGTCAAAATTATTATTGTGTTAAAAATAATACGAAAAAATTTAAGAAAATCAACAATCAATTCTGTCTGTTCTGTCAGGTCTGCTGAGCTAAGGCCTCTTATCTTCTTTTTGAGGAGAAGGTTTTTGGAGCCTATTCCACCACGCTGCTCCAATTCAGGTTGGTGGAATACATATGTGACACAATATATCAATGACATTTGACCCGTGTAGGTTTCCTGACGATTATTTCCTTCACCGTCGTACGAGATGAATCATAATCACAAATTAAGCACATGAAATTCAGTGGTGCTTGCCCGGATTTGAACCCACGATCAACGGTTAATATTCACGCGTTCTTTCCACTGGGCCATCTCGGCATCAATTCTATAAGAAGTAACAAATTACCTGATGTGCGGCAATGTATCCGAAATAGCTGGCGAAACCTTCATTGATCCATGTGTTACTCCACCAAAAACAAGTTATCAAGTTGCCGAACCATTTATGAGCCAATTCATGGGACACGAGAGTAGTGGCGTAATGTTCAACCGACATAATAGTTTCCCGTGGATCGATTATTAAGTATAATTCTCTAAAAAAAGTTCATATTTTTGTATAATAATTAAAATTAAAATTTCGTATTCAAAATATTTATCGCACAAAAATCTAAGCCCAATCTTAGCAAATAAATAAATATTTAAAATTATATTTACATTTTAATTCTTTACTGTTATAGTAAAAGATATCAAATAAAATAAATGGAATGTGATTCGTTAGTTTTGTATTTCACGAATCGAATCAGTTCAAACAGTTCTACTTTTAGTTAATTAGCTTACTTTACTTAGTGAAGTGTTAATTCAAACACTAGAAAACTCAAACTATATGATTTATAAATACTTGTAACATAACTTTTCGGACTAACCTGTAACTGACCATACCCCAATTTTCAGTACCCGCTGATGCCCAGTCCGGAGATGAAATATGATCGTTCAAAAGATTTGGATGTAAAGACGAATACGGTATTTTGAAATAATCGTCAAAGTATTCAGTCATTTTAACAGTCAGGTCTAAAGCATGATCTCCTAATCCTGCTGTATTCGATCTACCAATGATTCTTATTGCTGGAGTAAATGACGTATTACTTGCTATCACTCTAAATGATTCGCTCACTAAAAACGTGACAAGATACGAAGACATTTTGGGGCTCTCAAGAAAGTTATCACGGCTCCTATTATTTTCTAATCTGAAAACAGTAAATATACAGACAGTCATTCAGATAATTACTGTGCTCAAAATATTTTAATTATATTTATTTTATCTTTCTGGGAAAGCCTTGACCAAATTTTAAAAAAAACTAAAATTTTACTGGAATAAATTATATAATTCAAAAGTTTACTTAAGTAAATGCTCTTACTTACTTAAAATATTTTTCTTTTTCAAATCAAATCAAACAATAACTGCTCGTTATAATAGATTCATTTAAATATATTTTATGGAATTACCTATACCTTAAAAATAGCGACAACGTAATTACTTACGTATCTGTGTTTTCGATACCAGTGTTCGAGTAAGTCCCAATATAACTCGATGGTTTCGATAGATGAAGCTTGAATACAGCCTTAAATAGTGGCTCATCCCAGCATGGAAATGCTTGTCTTGCGTTGTAAGGCTGGAAATGCGTAGCTGCGTATATCCTAAAATATATATAAGTTACTGATAATAAAGTTTCACGTCTTTGGTATATTAAGTAAAAGTCAAAGCCGGTTTGATGTTTAACATTAAAATAAATTTAATGTCAACGATAAGATACCTTAGACCCTGAGAAGAATTAGTGAATCGCAGCGGGATTTGTTTTTTTTTTTCTTAAACGTCACTCAAAGAAATACTGCACAACTAGTGACTAGTACAGTATTTTTTTCAAAATACTCATTTTTCTTTAAGTCGATTGCACTATCATAAATTATTATTGTTAACATTAGTATCATTATCCAAAAAATACTTAAATTTTCGAGAAACAGAGGTAACAGTTATGCTTTTATTTGAGACAAGAGTTAATTGCTTATCGCTTGTATACATATGTATATGTCACAATTTCAAACATAACGGTATATAAAATTACTTTTATTTACCTTTCATTACCGTCATCGTCAGTATACCAGCCTCTCCAGATTCCTCGTTTCATTGGTCCATCATTCATTCTATTACTATATTCAATATATAGTGTATAATTTCTTCCAGGATCCATCGCTTGTCGTAAGTTAATGCGCAGGAAATGATATTGCGGCTCCAAAGTGTACGGTTCAAATACATTAAGGTTTACTGTTTCACCATTATCAGATAATAGGTTAATAGAGTTTATACTATCTACATTGGAGTGCAGGACCACATTAGTGACATTTTCTTCTGTTGCCTAAAGACGATTTAATAATTAGTACACTGAATAAAAAGCCGAGAGTGACAAAAAAATTTTAACAACGTGAAATTCTAGCAAAATTCGTCTTGCTCTCAGATTTATACTTTTTCTATCTACAAATACCGCCAGTATTTTTTTCGTGTTGCATTTGTTTTACAAATCATTCTGAACAATTTCTCTTGAACTATAATATTATGATAATTCATAAAAAATGCATCATTTTTTGCGCATTCGTCTCGTCTCACTCGCTGCAGCGACTGATATAAGAAACAAATATAGGTTTGAAGTATGAGTGACATGCGATAGATGTGCTAAAAGCTGTATAATGTATAGTTTTGAAAATAAAACAAGCGGATTTTACAAAAAAAACCCATAGAAGCGGTTCTAGATTATATTAGATATTTGTAAATACTCGTAAGTATAATTAATTATCCACTATCTGTCTCAATAACCAGAATAATTTAAATATTAGATGATTATTTGATAATAAATAGTTAGTTCATATTTTCAACAAGCCATTGTTCAATTATTTGAAAAAAAATTGCATCCACATAAACAACAAAAGTTACCTTATAAGATGTATTTATCGTTAAATTAAATTATTACCTGAATAATAATAAATTCCCTTCCATCGAAGCTAAATGGTCGATCTGTTCTCTCAGCAAAGTAAAGATCAATATAAATATCATATTCTAAGGGCACAACATTCTCAGGTAGACGATAATCTTTATCAGAACTTCTAGACACCAATGGATCCGATAATATGGGAAGTTGTTCTATTTCTTCAATCCATAAAGGATTTTCAGCATTGGTCGTGGTTACGACCACGAAGGTCAATAAAAGAAATAACCAGGACATTTCTGAAACAAAATTTACATATTAAAATACGCAAAGCTGGCGATCAGCAAAAGAACAATAGTCTTGTCTTATGAACAGTCTTATGTCAACAAGGGTCGGTTATCAGTAGTTATGAAAATTACCTTAATTTCACAAAAAAATAGATAATGTTCTCTAAAAGTACATTTCTCAAAAACTGTAAGTTTACAGTTTTAAAGACGTAATGAGAAAGTGGAAATGCAAATAAAATACATCAAGTAATTCATAGTCAGTAACACTAGATTACATTTAATTGGATAAGAAAGAAGTCTTAAATAATACATAAAATTAAATTTTTAAATGTATACAATTAAGAGAAAAAATTTAGAATAGTTCAGAATATTTGATTTTAATAAAATGATATTAAAATTAACTAACCTTATTAGGGAAATGTCCTTTGCTACGAATGGAGCAAGACAAAGTGAATTCGTATAATTGTTCTAAAACGACTTTAAAAACAATATTATAGGGATAAATAATACTATAAGATAAAATGTTATCATTAGATATTATTTTGATATCAATCGATCTAAATCATTAATATCATGATAGAAACTTAATTATTTATTGAACGCTCATTTACGTAATACCAAAATATATTGACAATTAATCTTTGTGTGAGATTAAGAACAGTTTTTAATTTTACTATAAAAAAAAATGTAACGAATGTTCGTTAAATTTTAATACTCTATAATATCAGTTTAATTTGTATAATTACCTAGTATCTTATGAGTTACGATTCTTTAAAAGTATTCTGTCATTAGCATCCCCTTAAAGTCTACTGCTGGATATAGGCCTCACTTCTATAATATATAATGGCTGATTATACCAAAACAGTATTTGACCTTCAAATTATTATTTTTTTATGATTTATAATACGTCTTCGAAAGATAACAAGCCTATATGAATATCTTATAATATTATATAATAGATAGATAATTTAGAATAATTAGTGATGACTATAATATACTAAAATTGATCTACTCGTATCTTCTTATATTTATTTATGTTACATTAAATTATGCTACTTTAATAATTTTATGGAATTACGATATTATTATTAAAAATGAAAAATAATAGTGGTCCCGGATAAGCCCCTGAGGGATTCCAATGTTTTTCCGATACATTATATTTTGAATTGTATTTCTTTTTAAAGATAATTCAGAAAATGTTATGTTTGTTTAATTCAAGAAGGTATTTTTTTATTTCTTATTTTAAATATCAACAATAACAAAATATTTAATAATTGAACATTTTAGTTGGAGCATGTATTTTGTAAGACGTGAATCTGTTATGAGTTATATTATATCTTGTAGGAAATCTCATACCTTTGAGCAAAAAATTGCAAACGTTTTAGGTAAATCAAGAACTTTGCTAAGGTCATATAAAAAGAAATACTTAGTTATATACAAAAGTTTATTAAAATATAATTAAATTTTAAATACCTATGCTCAAAATGAGCAAGATTTAGTTTATATAATACTTAAAATAATACAATTTATTGGAACATATGAGCAACTAATGCTACTGCTAATAAAACTATAGATGCAGAAATTGTCGCTGAAGCGTTCCTATTTCTGATAATTGTAAATAGGTCTGGGGCGACATTGTTTCCCCATCTGATGTTGTTCAAAGCAGTGTTAATAACGTTGACACCAGAATTGAAGGATGAAGCCAAAGCCAATTGTTCTCTGTACAGCCATGTTTGGAACTGTGAAATAATAAGAAAATTATGACCATAAATAATGCCAATAATACTTTACATTGAAATTAAGCAATACGTAATTTTTAATCAACAAACTATCTTATTACAAATACATAAAAAAACGAATACAATTTAATCATCCTTAATAAGGTCTACTGGATACTGATAAAACTTTTAATTTAAGTATAAAAATTTATAAGACTTAAAAATGAATTGTCAAAAGATCTAAATTCAACTTACATTAACAATATGTTCGAAATTCGTCAAGTGAGTAGCGAGAGCATTTACGCAAACGTCGAGTCTTGCTTGACCACCATATCTGAAAAAACGCGTTATTACACAATGTTTTTAAAAATCTCTGAATTTTATAAATATGTTCACATCAGTTACATTAACGTTACACATAAAAATCCTCATAGAGGATATGTGATTAAATGTAAAAACTTTTTTTTCCGAAAATTGTAAAATAAATTGACAAAGAATAATACTATATTTTCTTAAAATATACTCACGATTGTCTCATTTCTGCGTAGTTACTGTATAAGAAATCGAGAACGATTGGCACATTCTGACGATTGCCTTGAAGTGCGAAATTGAAGGCATTGGTTTTGTCATGGACCCTGATTTTGTCATTTTGCATCGACTCAATTAGGTAACTGCAAAATATAGAATATTCAGCCACTCAAAGTCAAGATCAAAGAATATCATATTTCACACACAGATTATAAGTTCTTATACTTACTTTTGCAACGAACTAGCATCTCTGGTGCAAGCGAGAGTGCGCAACATGACAACCATATCAGCGGTGTTTTCTGAAGTATTATATTTTTGGAACAAGAACTGATAGTCGGATGCATTACCATGACGAAGACCAGTGCAGTAAACGTAACGACGTGCGTTCTTTGGCACTCTGGAAAAAAATAATTATATATTTAATAATTTAAGAAATATATAAGAACATTAGAGAGAAGTAAACCACTTCAAGTCAAACAAGTCTTACAAATAAGTGTCGCTAGTTCTGAATTGTCTCCATTTTGCAAGACTATCGTTAATACAACCCTCGTGACCAAGTTGGCAGGCGTAGTTCATGATTTGCATTCTACTTTGAATAGTGGAAATTGTATCATTTGCTCTTTCTTCGTAGCCTAATTGCTGAACAGCACCTTCCAATAGCTCGAGAAGGTAAGCCTAGAGTAAAGAAAAAAATAAATAAAAATAAATAACCGGTTTTTATTTGGAAATACAACTATTTTAAATTTACCTATCAAAGGTAAATTTAAATAGTAATTAAGATCCGAATCTAGAGGGAAAAACTTGAGTTAAAATTTGATATATTTTTGTATTTATCTTAATATGGCAATATGAAAGTTGCCTAGTACAAATAATGAAATGCTTACACTGAACTCCTCGTGAGCCCTTGGCAAATGTTCTAGCCTTCGTCGAACCCAGTCTAATTGTGACAAAACTCCATTCCACACATAGTAATCACTTTCATCTTTAAGGAAAGAGATCACGTCAAACGCACGCTCTACGCTAATTTTACCTGCTCTGAGGAAAAATAGGACGTCGTTTGTCATCTGTGAAGAAAATTCATTTATATTTTATCATATTATCAAAATTTAAATACAAATACTTTTTAAAATATGTTTTAGTTTACCTGAGCTCTATTCAATTTGTGGATAGAATTTCTGTTACGACGTAATTGAGATGCAATCATTTCCCAATTGTGGTCATCATAGTTAACACGATAGAGACCTTAGAAATAAATAACATTAGAAAATAATTATTTGATAAAAATAATATTTTTTGTATTATAATAAATTATATTTACCAGAATGTTGAAGGTTAAACACAACCCAGTGATGCCCAGCCTCCTTTTGAATAGTCGTAGTCCTGTTAGTAAGTACGAAGCTAGGTTTAAGATTATTGAAATTTGGACTTCCGCTGTGTGTCCATGTGATTGGTATATGCCAGATTGTATTTGGTACTGTACCAGAAAGTTGGAAGCGTTCCTATATAAATTAAACATTGTTAGTTTTGGTTACGTACAATTAACATAAAGCTAATATTAGATAACACGTACTTGAGTAATAGTGATGACACCTGTTGACATGTTGACATCCACATTTAAAACTGGAGAGCCAGGATTCTGTACCCAGTTATCAAACACCACACCAATGTCGATATTAGGATAAGTAGTTTGGAAGGTAGGATCTTCAGAACATGCTCTTCTGAACGCGTTGTACATATCTTCAGGATACCCAATACCGTAGGCACTAAAATTAATAATTGTTTGAAAGTAAGCCTTTAAATGACGCAATGCTAGACCAAGGCCAACTTTTTTATTTGTTCGAAATATTCAGGGCTCGCTATGATTTGCTTACTACCAACGCCGATGAATTATAAACACAAATTGAACACATGAAAATTCTTGTATATAAATAATTCTTGAACCCGCAATCTTCAATTAAGATTCACGTGCTCTAACCACTCGGCTATTTTGGTTCGTTATAAAACGTTAAACTGTCATATTTTAATTGAATTCTTATATATTATTATTATGTGTTGACATTAATTTACTTACTTTTCTTTTAAATAATATCTCAGGGCATTCTTGAATGTTTCATAACCAACGAAATGTTCCAATGTTCTTAAGACTGAAGCGCCTTTAGCATAACTAGTTGTACTGAAATGCGCTGAAACTGATGGATTGCTCACTACCTCTGTCCAGTTCATAGGAGTTGCACCTGCGCTAGCATCAGCACTTAAAGCGCTTTGTACTCTGTCAAGAATAAAACGATCGTCTAACTCCAAAGATGTATCAGCCTGAAAATATGAATGAATATTATTTTATATATTTCGCTAAAAGAAAATGTTCATTTATTTTTATAATTCTTTATAAAAATAAAGTAACATATTTCTGTAAAAAAATAACGTTTTTTTTAAATTAATAAATAAACATGATTCACCATTAATTTAAAAGCTACCCGTTCCCGTTCGGAATATGGTTTCACCCGAAAAAAAAACGGTACGTAACTTAGTAGTTACTTTTATACGACAATTAAATTACATATTGTACTTAACAATTCAAGCATTACTTAGCTGCTTAGACATCAAAATTTTCAAATTCAAAACTACATTTCAATAGGATATTTTAAAAAAATGCTCTTAAACGCTTAAATATTAAATAAAAATATTTACATAGTGTGCGCCAAAATACTCGAAGTAACTGGCAAATGACTCGTTCAGCCAGAGGTTACTCCACCAGAAACATGTCACCAAGTTGCCAAACCACTTGTGAGCAAGTTCGTGGGCAATAATGGTGGAAATGAAAATTTTATCTATAATATTAGTATGGTTTTGATGATAGAGTAAGTACGCCTCTCTGAAAAAAATACAATAGTTACTGTAGTGTGTGACATTATTAATAGACTATCTTAAAAGTACATTCATATTTTGTTTTCGTTACCATGACAACGATATTATATGAATACCAACTCGAGCAGAGAGAAGTCAGTCGATGTTGAACCACGTAGTAGTGGATAGCACTACTAGATGTTTATACATATACTTCGTATTATACATTTACAATAACATAGTTTAATATAGTAATTCTAATCGTATTTTAAATGATTTAAATCGTACCTGTAGTTAACCATTCCCCAATTTTCCATAGCACCCGATGGGAAATCAGGCAACGCGATGTGATCGTTTTTCATTGGTTGCCCTTGGCCCATATCATAATAGTCAATATCGAAATATTCGTCCATCACTTCAGTTATTCTCATACCAATATCGGCAGCGTAAGAATGTTGGTCAGTAGGTCCTTGACGAGATATAATTTGGAATGGTCTGTTAGGTTTGGAAGACTCGGCAGTTGCAACGAAATCGCTGACGTGGAATGCAATGAGGTAGGATGACACAACGGGAGTTGGCAGGAATGTCTCACGAATACGGCCTGTCGATACCCTGTATAAAACAAATAAAATATTACATATACATTGTGTATAATAATCACAAATTTCTAAATTAAATATAGCTATTTACATTTTTTAACTTTTAAGGCGAAAATAATACCGAGATTTTTTTTTAAATTGTTTCTTGGGCAGATGATTGTGATACTTACTGTTGGGTAGCATTGATGGCCATATTAGAGTAAGTAGGTGAAAGATTGGCATCACGAGTTATTGAAATAACAAATGGACTTTTAAACTGTGGTTCGTCGAAGCATGGGAAAGCCTTTCTTGCATGGAAAGGTTGGAACTGTGTTGTGGCATATTCGCTAAAAGATAATATACAAAATTAATAACATTTTTATTCAAATATAAAGAAAAAGATGTATCGCCGTGGAGATGGAACGAAGTTTCTTTCACCATATATTGTTTAAAAACAGGTATAATTAAATAAATGAATAACGTTTTGAGTGTCATTATTAGGTAAGAAAATTGTTAATAATTATTTTAATATTACATAATAACTATAAAGGAAAATTAATAAATATTTCCATTATTAATTTCGTTAGGCATCCCATATTATTAGATAATACATAAATACGAAAAAGTGCCATGACGATTCAAATTTTAAACTCATTTCGTTTTTGTCTTTCTTTCGTCAGTGTCTGCAGTGAAACGCAATAAGAAACTTCGTTCCAATATCCCAGTTTTTTACCGTTTCACATTGCCGACGTAATAATATCCTTTGTAAAAACCACGATCGTGAGGATTTTCATTTATGCGACCAAGATAGCTGATAGTGATCGTGTAGCGACCGGGCATTATTGTGGATGCGAAATTAATTTTCAACACCTCATAGTAACTGTCGGTCTCGAAGGAATTTGGAAATTGGAGATTTACTGGTAGATTGTTTGCATCGACGACATTCACGCCAGTTATCGCAACTACATTTTGATGCATTACAATTTGTGTTACGTTTTGACGAACCTAAAATGAAAACGGTTACGTTAAAAAAATAAATAATTGTTTATCTATTTTAATGACGTATCTGATGTAATGATAAAACATACTTGTCTAATACTAAAGATAAAAAACAATCTGCATGCGATTTCATCACAATTCTAGTTTGAAGTAATTAAGGATTAGATGGCCGACTACATAGAATAAAATTCCATTGATCTTAATCTAACGTAGATCAGAACCAATATTTTTACAATCCAGGTACTTAATTAATTGATTACCTTACATGCTACATCCTAAATTAGTATTACGTCACATTCGATAAATACTACATTTGCATAGTTAAACACAAGAAATTAAAGTCATGTCACGGTTAGCCGACTTTTAGCAATTTTATCGAACAGATAAAACAAAATAATCATTAATATATTATGATTAAGTCTGTCGATGATTAATTTATTGGAAATACTATCTAAATCTGTGTCATATTTTTTGATAACGGCACACTTTTCATGCACTAAAAATACTTGCGATATAAGTAGACTATTAAAATTAACGTGACCAAAAAATCACGTTTCTAGTACATATTATTCATTTCGCACTCGGAAAAAAATATTAGAAAGAGGTAAAGTTTGTAAATTTGGAGGTAATTTCCGAAGCTAATCATACGATTTCTAAAATTTATTCACAATTTAGTCATCATATTTCAATATTTTGAATGAATTTTCAAGATATCAAGAGGTAGGTTCTCTTTTAATATAATTCAAGAACTTTATACACATATGTATATTATACGTAAAGATATTCTTTGCTAATGATCAATTCTTAAAATAAAGAATTATCTTTATTAGAAAACTTTATAAATGATACAGGTTAAACACAAAATTCAATGCAGTATGTATGTTGATGAAAATCTTTATGAGTAAGCTATTTAGAATTTGCGTATGTTTATTCCGTAAACTCCAATATTAAATTGACATTATCAAATACATATTATCAAGTGAGATACAAAATAATTTATACTAATATATAAAGCTGAAGAGTTTGTTTGTTTGATCCGGTTAATCTAAGGAACTACAGGTTCGAATTTAAAAATTATTTTTGTTCTGGATAGTCATTTTATCGAGGAAGGTTCTAGGCTTATTTTTATTAATTATACGCGGGAGAAACAACGGGGCACAACTAGTTAAATATAAAATATCAATTCGACATTAAAAGAGTTTTAAGTCAGATGTTTTTTATTCAGATTTAAGATCAAAAGAAAAAAAGAAGAGCTATATCTTATAGGTAATATGGATTCAGACATGAAAGTACATTAATTGTAAATGAGAGAAATGCTCAAATTTCGTCAATAGCAACAAAACGTTTGAAATTAAATTTAAAATTCGAACTGAACCTTTTAAGAACTAATGCTTTAATTTGCATAACCGCAGTGTATTTCGTATGTTATGCTTTGGGTTCAAATTTATAAAACAATACTTTCAAAAATATCACTAACCTGAACATCAACTTGTACAATACCATTGAATCTGGACTCAGCCAGATATACATCAAGGTCGACATAGAAATAAGTAGGTTGCACAATGTCCAAGAGCCTGTATTTTGGGTCATCAATATTTGTATTGTATCCAATCATTTCAAAATCGGACCCATCCTCCCCGGGGTCTGCGTAGACCAGACCCACGAGAAGGAATAAAAATGTGACCATCATTTTGAGACCTACAAAAATTTAGTTCTTTTAATATTTCTCAAATACTTTGATGAGTTATTGTTAAAATATTAATAACGTTGTATTATCTTAGGTAAATTTGATTAAAATTTTATTCATTCTTACCCATGGTGGTCACGACGGAACCTAATGGTCAACTAAATTAGTTTAAATTATTTTTCGTAATATACATTTTTTATCATTAATCAGCTTTATTATCTTAGTACCTTCTATAGATTAATATTTTTAATAAAATTATCAAATTCTATCGGCGATAATAATTTTTATGATGTCATATCATTCACATTTTTTTGTGAAATTTGACTGTTAATTATTAATCATTAGAATTTTTTGAGTGTGACTAATTATTTTTAGTCATAATTTTATATTATTGTTATTCAAGTTCTGCCGGGACGTTATATCCCTATTAATTGATAACTTCATGCCTTGTACCTAGATCCTTTATTTGTATTGCTTCCCACTGTCGACATCGCCTGAAGAAGTGATGACTAAAAGATGCAGCTAAACCACATTCAATTTGAGAAAATGTTAGGCGAAGTAATATTTTTATTAATGTCACTTCTTTGGTTTATCAGACACCTTTATTAGACTTTATGACGCATTCCAAGATAAAATAAATTCGAGCTATTTTTATAATATGTACTATACATATATAATATAATACTCTATATAATTTCATATAATCTTAAGACTCCATTACTAGTTTACTCATAGTTGAATTCGCCTTATCCTTCGATTCCATTTTTTTTTTATTGTATAGGTTGGCGGGCGAGCATATGGGCCACCTGATGGTAAGTGGTCACCAACGCCCATAGACAATGGCATTGTAAGAAATGTTAACCATCACGTACATTGCCAATGCGCCACCAACCTTTGGAACTAAGATGTTATGTCCCTTGTGCCTGTAATTACACTAGGTCACTCACCCTTCAAACCGGAACACAACAATACAAAGTACTGCTGTTTTGCGGTAGAATATCTGATGAGTGGGTGGTACCTACCCAGACGAGCTTGCACAAAGCTCTACCACCGAGTAAAATCTACCGAGTAAATATGTTTGTATTATTTTTATTCAGGTTCGCCTGTGAGGGTACCACTGACACACAAACTATTCCACCGTCAAATTGTAATAGCGCAAGAAGGGATTTATACTTCTTAGATAGCCTTAGAACCAGGTCTATGGTTGAAGGTAAGGCCACAGACACGTTGGTCCTGGCTTCAAATCCCAGGTCAGGCTAATAAAATATTGTTGAAATTTTCTGTCGAAAATTCTCAGTAGTAGCCCAGAGTCTGGAAGCCGTTAAAGTAAAGCCGTTGGTCCTGCGCCTGAACTCTTTCCGGTCGTGTCGGATTGCCGTCCCATCGCGTTATGGGAGCTAGGAAATAGAGAGTGCACCTGTATTTGCGCACACACTTGTGCACTATAATATCTCCTGCGCAGTTGGCTAATCTCTCTTGAGATTAGCCGCCGTGGCCGAAATAGGTCAGGAGGACCATCACCATGGTTGAAGGTGACCAGATATCATAATGTTGGCCTTTTGCTTATTTGCCTTCTGTTTAACAATAGCAAAAGCTTTGCTGAAATCAAAATATACTTTATTCAAATAGGCTCTTATTTATTAAGATTATAAATTATTATATTTATGATAAATGATTAAATTGTATATAAAGCTATCACCGGTTCGGAATAAAGATTCTACCGAGAAGAACCAGCAAGGAAACTCAATAGTTTTCTTTTTTCTTAAATCAAATTACATAGACGAGAATAAACAATTGAATTTATATGACCTACCTATATGGAAAACGACGAACACTTTTTTTATCATCCATATGATGATGTCCTGTTCGATTCCCAACAGAGTATAACAAATTGCGCAGATATTATTGTTCAAATGCGTGCGCAAACGTTCTCTGACCGCGATCTGACTGGTGAGATTTCAGTAATAGGAGCATCGGCTCCATGTACGGGATTTTTACAATTACCAACTTCCAAACTTCAAGTTTCTACTGATAAACTTTCTCCTAAGCTATAACATATATTTATAGCTAATAATAAAAATAAGTATTTATTTAATACATGAAGTTATGTATAATTACTATACTTATTTAATGTTTTAACTCGCATGTCAATAACATGCATTATTCAACATAAGAAATAAATTCATCAATCGAAAAACTATATCGAATCATTTTAATCAAAGAGAATTGTATAATAATATAATCTATACTACTATATAAATCTATTGGCTCTGTCTGTATTTTTTTTTTCACCTAATTTTGTGATAAATAATCATTACATTATACTATTTTTTTCATTTTTGTATGTCTGTCTGTATGTCTTCTTATAACTCAAGAATGGCTTGACCAATCTTGATGAAAATTGGTACACACAAAGAACATGTGATGACGCAAATGATAGGCCATATAATATCGGTAAACCCTACGGTATTTTATGAAAATTAATTTCAAATCGTTAATTACGTATTTTTTTACCAGTAGCCATATGTGTGTGTTTATTATATTTTTATTAATTATACGCGGGTGAAGCCTCGTGGCACAGCTAGAAAGGCTTTCATAAGAAAATATTGTTGTGTAAATGATTAGTTATTAAATAAACAATTCACATACTATGTATCATGTGAAAACGTGTAATTATAGCCATGTTTTTATTTATACTTAAACATGTAAATTTATTTTTATTAACAAACATTTTTACGATACTAATGCATGAGAATAAACACAGTTTTAACATATATTTATAAATTTATTGAATATCAAAAATAAACTTAAAGGTTACACCATTAAGCTTATAGCAACTGTTGTAACTAATGTTATGACGCTTAGCGTAACGATGTTAGCGGAGTCTGGTGCGCCATCTTCGTTTCCGCCATCTCCAACGTCGTCACCGCCATCTTCAGTTCCACCGTCTTCATCTGTGATATCGTCAAGTTCATCTTCAACGAAACCAGTGTCAAAGTAGTTCAGGAATTCAGCCACACGACGAGCTGACCACGCGAGGTTGTTTCTAGTAGTGGTAACTCCATTTATTCCGACAGTATAATCATTGCCAAGAAGCTCACGATTTTGTTCCAACCAAAGTAAGAACTGAAAATCAAAATTTATTATTATTTTATAAAGTTACTTAAGGTAAGGTATTGATATGTTAAAAAATTGTTAAAATATTTGTTTTGTGTACCATACCACCATATAGTGGTGAAACCATAATTATATAATCTATTATAATCTATGTACTTACTTCATTGATTTGTTCGTCGTTGCGTAAGCGACTAGCAATGTTACTGATAGGAGTAGCGGCACTTCCAAGACTATAAAATAAAATAAAATCAATAGAATATTCAAAACTACTTTGATAATTATTAATTGAAATTGACTTTAAGCCAATAAATTATCAAAATAATCTAAGTCATAGCTATATGGTTGTAAATCGCCAAGCTCAAAACAGGCGTAGTATTTAATTATATTTGCGCTTTGGCCCTTGAATGGCTTTATTTATTAATGTGTTGCTATTTTTAAGTGTACTTAAAATTATAATATTCAAATAATATACATACTTGGTTATAACCAGATTTATATTTCTTTGCAGCCAGCTTAATAATAATAGTGTATTTTCTTCATTGCCGGACACGGCCGAGTTCCAAGCAGTACTAAAATCTTGTGGTCTGATAGTATCGTTGTTTGATATAATGGCGTCTAAGAATTTTTCTAAGCTATTTCTATCAGACGTACATCCAGCAGCTTGTATCATAACAACAATCTCACTAGCGAGGTCTTCATTAAGGAATCTATTCCAGAAATAATCGAAGTCTTCAGCAGTTCCTTGTCTAAGACCACTGCAGTAAACCCATGGACGCATATTAGCTGGTAAGCTGTGGGAAGTATATCGTTTCTGTATACAATTCAACATATATTTATATTTTATTCAATAACAAATAATCTAATCAATTAACACAGACATATTTATTGACATTGACATTTTGATTGATGCCAATAAAGAAATACTTATTTACCAGTTTATGTACTCCTGATAACGTGTTTGCAAAATTTTATAATGATCGGTTGAATAATTACGACGTGACGTAAGAATTAAAAAAGGCCCACTTACGCATTTATAATATAAACTTTGGCAACTTACAATGTATTACTTCTCCAGCTTGCAAAGTTTTGTCTAGCTGCTGCTGTGCATTCAGGGTGACCCATATTGCATAGGAATGTCATGACGTACATACGGAGTAAGCCATCCATATATGTGTCACTATTAACTTCCGAATAACCGAGACGCGCTGTGACAGCGGTACTCAGATTTATTATTTCATTCTGCAATATAAATAATGTTTCATTAATTTTCCTATGTCATACAAAAGGTACTTAATGTCCCGGTGACTGTTTTCCTGTATGTACATGTATGAAACATTTTACTGTTTATTATTGTTGAAAGAAGCTTTCAGTATGCGTTTATTTCGCTGATACTAATAAAACAAATTAAATGTATGTAGTACTTATGCTGAAATTTTCACACATAGACTTAACACATACATACAATTTACATATACACACAATTTGGTAACTCGTAATGGTAATTTTATATAATGATTTTATAACATCATATCTCTTAAAACATCATACAAAACTAAATTAACAATAAACATATGCAACGTGCTACTTTTAAAGGTAGCTAAAACATTTATGTTGGAAAATAATAAGAACACAAGGCTTACATTAAATTAAAATGATGTGCAAAATTTAATTCCTACTATCCGTTTACCGCATGCGACTACAGATACGAGACGTTTGTCGCTTGGTTAATCAACGCAAATTTCGGATTTAAATAGAATATTTATGGGTTTTTAATTTCCAGCGGGATAAAAAAGGGTTACTAAAATTTCTATTTTATTTAACGAAAGCAACTGTGTTTTTAATATTTTTGATTTATATATTAGGAAGTTTAAATATTATTGTTACATAATCCTTTGCATGTAATGATATTTTAATTTATTATAAATGTTTTGTTTTTATCTTTTCTTATTATTTTTGTACGAAAATATTATTTCTAATAAGGTTTTTAATAAAAAAATAACATAAAGTGAATGTGTTAAATTAAACTATTAACACAGAGATTAAAGAAAAAAAAACTTTATATTGCAAATAAACGCTTACCCGCAATCTTTGCAAATGGGTACTATTGTAAGATAATCGACTCGCCGCAAAATTGAAACCAGTAATTGCAGCAATCCATGGGGCATAACCATCTTCCATTTTCAAAAACGACAAAATATTAAAAGCTCTATTGTAAGGCATGACTCCAGCTCTAGCGAAAGCAAATAGATCATCGACAATCTAAAAAAAATAAAACAGATGTTTAATAGTCAAACATAATTGACAAATAGGTGACGTTATAAAAAATTCTCTGATCTTTACCTGAGCACGATTCAACTCATGAATCAATGTTCTGTTGTTATTACGTAAAGCTCTAGTCAGAAGAGCCCAGTTAGTGTTATCATAGTTCACCCTGTAGAACCCTAGAGACAAATCACACAAATTAAACATTTTATTGACGAATGTCTAATGCATTACAAATAATTAAAAAATAAATAAATTATAAATATTACCTGATTGCTGTTTGTTGAAAATAACCCACTCGTGACCTTGTGTGCCTCTTTGAACTGTAGACACCTGGGCTGTCAAGACTTGCGATGGTTTTAAGTTGTTAAATTCTGGAGCTGCTCCTCTGGTCCACGTGATAGGGACATCCCAAAGACTAGGGAATTGTGATACTCCATTATCGCGGTTCCAACGAGACTAAGAAAACATAAATGTCATAAAATATAAAATAAGTTTTTAACGTTTGAAATATTGTACACATTCAAATTTAAATACAAATATTTTATTATTATGTAATAAAAACAAAATATTATATTCGTTAATTTCTAATGAGTATGTAAACCAACCAAATAGGAGAAAATAAAGCTATATACTCACTTGTGTTACAGTCATTTGACCTGTTCTTTGGTCAATGCTCACAGTAAGGACGGGATGACCGGCCTTTTCAGACCAGGATCTGAAGTATCTATCAATAGTGATAGCGTTGTACTGCGAGAGCGCATTGTCTTCTGCTGCTGCTGCATCCAAAGCTTCAAACAAATGATGCGGTTCTGCTACATCGAATTTCCTGAAGATAATAATAACTTTTAGCGAAGAGTTCTTTGTGTTAATACCTTTTAGTGAGATAGCAAATCTAACCTGGCGTCTAGATATGTGCGTAACCCCTTAACAAAGGTACCTTCGCCGAGTAAATGTTGAGTCATTCTTAGAACAGAAGCACCTCTTGCATAGGTGATAACAGAGAAGTGCGCACTAACAGTAGTGGGATCGTTAACATCGGGATTTGTAAGTGCATGAGCAGAATCAACGGAATCCGATAACATGGCGGAATGGACTTGTTCTACGATGAATCTAGTATCGTATCCCAAATCGGGTGCAACCTTGAATAAAAATCGTTATTAAATATTACATGAACTCACTTGTGATTTCGGAAATAATAAAAAATTAAAAAGGTGTCATACCGAATGTGTGAGATAGTACTGATAAAATCTGGCGAATCCTTCGTTTAACCATAAGTTGTCCCACCAAGCGCAAGTAACAAGGTTACCAAACCACATGTGAGCGATCTCGTGTGATACTATATTGGCTACACGCTGTTTGTAGAAATGGTTGGAGTTCAGTGGGTCGAATAGAATTAAGGCTTCCCTGAAAAAGTAAAGCGTACCATCAATCAGCAACATATTAATAAATATCGTATTTAGGTTTGTACATTTTTACGGATTATTGTCACTTGAGCAGATGTTCAAATAACAATATAACGTAACGCGTACCTGTACGTCAATAGACCCCAATTTTCCATAGCACCAGCAGAAAAGTCTGGGATAGCAGCTTGTTTCATGTTTATGTTTGGAGCCATAGTGTAATACGGAATTTGTGTATAATTTTCCATAGCTTCAAGCAGAAGTTCTCCAATTTCGAGAGACCAATCACCAGTTCTTTCGGCATTATCTCTAGCGTATATATCGAATGGGCGTTGTAAATTATTATTCGTTGAAACTTTCTGGTAATGCGACACGATGAACGCAACTAAATATGTCGAAGTCAGTGGTGTTGTGTAGAAAGTCTCAGCCGTTCTTCCGTTGCTCAAGCTTAAAAAAAATAACTATAATGTTACAATTTGTATTTGATAAATAAATTGGTAATTCCAAATTATATGAAAAATATTTACGTTTGTGTAGTTCTTATCGGCATGTTGGATATGCTGGAACTGAAATTGCTTTCTCTATTGATTGTGATATCAAACAGCGCTTTGAACGAGGGTTCGTCGTAGCAAGGGAATGCTTGGCGAGCATGACCAGGCTGGAATTGTGTTGTGCCCATCCACCTAAAGAATAAATATTATAAGAGTTTCCTAACAATGCTCCAGCTTACAATATGTAGAATTGCTTACAATTATTTTCATGAATTCAATTGAAATAAATTAAAATTAAATAACAAAGAACATTAAAATTAAGAGTAAAAACCGATTTCATAAATAATTTTAAAAAAAACTAGTAAATTATGATTTTTTACATTGGGAAATGTTATCGACATTCCTAGATATTTTTTTAAAGTTACCTTATCCCGGTGGAATCTCTGTACCAACTCCTATAGAAACCTCGCATATTCGTTTGGAGGTTACCCGTGTATGTAACCGTAACGACGTATTGCTGCCCCAATTGCAAGGCATCGTTTGTACCAATTCTTAAAAAGCTCCTCGGCATCTCGCATTCAAATGTATTATTACTAATTAGACCTATCTGAGCACCGTTTAATGTGACAGTCACACTTTGGATTGTTAGATCATTACAGTGCATTACTATTTCTCTGACGTTAGCCTCAGTGGCTGTTATATATATAGTTGCAATGCCATCAAAAGAAAACGGTCTTATGTTAGGAGCGGTGATGATATCGAAATAAGGAGTCAAGTTTATTTCATATCGTGATGGTCGCGTGGTGGTAGGCAGGCGGTAGGATGGATCACGTAACATTCTCCAGAATTCTGTCCACTCATCTTCGGGTACAGGAATGGGGCTTAATGCGGATAAGCTCTGTAGAAGAGCAGCCCCCAATATGAAGGTTATCCAGCGAACGACCTTAAAATATAATAAGTGTTTATCCAACGTGCATTCATTTTGCAAAAGCAATGATATGGCCTGCGCAACATATATTAAAACTATTAAACACCAATAACTCGTCAACACGACATCTAATACTAACTATTGCTGTTTGACATTAGAATCTGTGATGTGGTTACCAAGTAAAACTAGGCGATAGATTTTTTAAATAAACGAAAAATGTTTTTATTTGTAGAATAAATAACAAAGTTTACACAAAATGTTGTTTTTAATTTTGTGTAAATTTTGTTATGATGAACATATTCATCTATGTCTGTAACGAAAAACCTAGATTTGTAAACAACTGAAACTATAATAATAATACTTAAAAAAAGTTAAATATATGAAATTGTAAATAAGTTTGAATCTATTTCATAAAAAGGATGGTTGTATAAATTTTGGTAAAATCACAATAAGATGGAGCTTAAATAAGGAATTTAAATTAAGATTAATAAAAAAAAAAACACAAATTAACAAACGAACTCACCATTTCGCTGGTTTGTTACGAAAACTGATAGAAATTTGAATATTTTTCTAATCGACTATGGTATAACTCCTTATCTTCACATTCACTAATCTACTTATCTTATCGATAACGTATTGATATTTAACAATATTGTGGGAGAACTTTAAGGTCATTATTTATAATCCTCGATAAAAACGGTATATTATACATTTAAAAGTTGGTTTTAATAATAAAAATACAAGCATAAAATTATATCTTCATATTATTTCTTGATAATCAAATGGAGCCTACACGTACATTTTTATCAACCTATAATGACATAAAACCTGTTATCATTTTTTTTGTTCCTTGCAATCCAACTATGTCAGTTATGGTTTACTAGGTTGACTACCTCGTTGGTCTAGTGGCTAGATATAAGGCCGCAGACCCGGTGGTCCTGGGTTCAATTCCCAGGTCGGGCCAATAAATAGTTATTGGGTTTTTCTGTCAGAAAATTCTCAGTAGCAGCCCGGAGTCTGGAAGTTGGAAGTGTGTACACTCCCGTGCCTCGGAAAGCACGTTAAGCCGTTGGTCCTGCGCCTGAACTCTTTCCGGTCGTGTCGGATTGCCGTCCCATCGGATTATGAGAGCTAAGGAAAAGAGAGTGCGCCTGTGTTTGCGCACACACTTGTGCACTATAATATCTCCTGCGCAGTTGGCTAATCTCTCTTGAGATTGGCCGCCGTGGCCGAAATCGGTCTGGAGGACCTTACTAGGTTTAATACTCTAAGCTTCACGGCCTTGTTGGTTAGGTTAGTGGTATTTGTGGCCAAATAAGGCTAACCACATAAGCAAACAACCCGAGGTCTTATTTTCAGACCCCGAATCATTGAAAAGTTATTGGATTTTTCTGTTTAAGAATTGGCAATGTTAATACACCCGTGCCTCAGATAGTACGTAAAGCCATTCGACCTACGCCTGAACTCTTTTGATCGACTCGGATTTCTGGATTATTAAAATTATTTAATAATGCAGAAATTAAAAGCAGATTAAAAGTGATTAACGATAATTTTATAAATCAGAATTAACGTAAACGATCAATCAAATTATAATATTTTATTTAAATGTAAATAATAAAATTATATTTCATAAACAAAATCGTTTCAGGTTTGAAAAATTTGATAAAAAATTGGTTCTATTAAAAAATATAAGTCAGCCTAATATTGTTGAGACATTCTTCATAACATGCATGATTCTGATGATGTTGCAGAGCAACTGCTACGGTAAGCATGACGTTGGGGCCAATTCAATAATTCAATCCAATCGAAGCGTGATTGTTGCCGTTTAACCGTCTTCCCCTTCTTTAATTTAACTATCAACTATTGGCATAAAAGTTAACAATTAAGTTTGGTTTTGGCAAAACAGTATAATTTAATATCATATCGGTTCAGTTCCGATCCGAATAAATATAGAATAGTCAAAGTTGGATCGAAATCGAATCGGGGACGTATCGTTATCGTTATAATTTAGTAGAATTCTGACATGGCTGCTGCATTCACTATTAGCTCACAGCAAGAGAACACCTCAACGGTTCATAAAAGAATAATTTCTGGTCGCGAGAGTATGTATTTACTGACACAAGGAATTCTATGTAAAAATTTAGACATTTAAAAAAAAATTACACACGTAAATTATTTTAGCAACAAAATAGTATGTTTAATTGACTTCAAAGTTTATCTTTTCTTTTTAAGGGCATTGAAATAAACATTGTTTTGTTTATAATATTACGCTTTTATTAATTTCTTTTTATATCTTATTAGTGATTAATGATTTCAGAAATTAATATAATAATATCATATATCCATTATTTAGTAAATTACAATACAATCTATTAGAATACATGTTTTTACTCACTTTATAATTTATCATATAATTTATAAGTAATTCATTTGTATTTTGATAAGAGTAAAATAACACAATATAAATATGCACACTTCATTGTAAAATTCCGATAATATGGCAGAGATCGAAACTAAACAATAGTCGCTAAATTTACTATATTCTTCATTTGTTAAATTATATTTTTCACAGCCAGGTAATATAGTGCGGATACTTACGAGCGCGGTTAGAAATTCTGGCTTGTCTATCCACCCATACCTTTAGTAAACTAGGATCTAGGTTTCTGTGGAGAAACCAGACTCAGAAGGAGTGCACCTTTTCAGTTTTATTAAAAAAACACCCGTAGCAACATCTATTGCAAACTATTACGTCTATAAGTCGATGGTCAAAAAAACTTTTATAATTAAACAAAAATATTTTGGAATTCCAATGTTCTCGTTTTCAGTTCAAAGTTAGATTTATGTATTAAAAAGGACCTTTCACCCTTCCTCCCTCTTTTCTCTCTCTTCCACTCTATCTGAGTGTGAGTGTAGTGTGTGTACCTGTATTTATTAGGTCCTCACATATGAAATTAGCGTTTTGTACGGGAGGAATATATAGTCATTTTTTTTTTGTAAAACATATTTAAAAAAATATATGAGGAAAAAACAAATGAATGACTGTTCAAAATTCAAATGTACCAGCTAAATGAATTTATAAATTTGAAATTGAAATTCCTAATATTAAAGTACACATGTACAACTAATTCGGTTTCTTTATAAATGTTTCTTTCGCCTACCGTATCCTTTGTTACTAAATTCTTGCTCCTGTTTTAGTAACACCCGCATTCATGCATTTTATTATAAAATTTTCTAATACGATAGTTTCATTACTTTTTCTGTTTTGTGAAAGAGGAATTTATGGGGAGCAAGTATATCCCTTTAATAAATAAAGAATCAAATTATAAAAAATATATTTAATAAGTTACAAATACAAAATTATATATTTACATATTTAAAACGCACTTATGCTTTATTTATTCTATAGAACTAAACAAAAACATTAACTACAAATGCTAATAAAAGTGCTGTAATCGATAGAACGGATGTTACTGCTGAATCGGGTAGGTTAGGCGATTCAGGCTGAACCAACTGCGGTGGTGCCACTGTGACCGGTGTGGTCACTGGTGGTGACGTGACAGTGCTAGGTGTAACAACATTATCACCATTCACGAAATAGTCGTTTAAATCATCCTGGACTGTACCAACCCAAAGAAGACTCTGACGAGCGGAGTTAGTACTCTCAATAATACCTTGATAATAGTCTCCTAATGCAACTTGATTTTGGGTAGCCCAGGTTTGGAACTGAAAAGACGTATACGCATTAAAAACGAACAAGTATAACAATTTAAAGATTTGATGCGCCCAATCTAGTGTATATATGTAGCATTATTTTATTGAACTGCTTGGTATTTGTAGTGACTGGCCTCGAGACTTGGAACTTAAATCCCAGCTTAGGTTCTGAAATATTATTGTTTTTTTTTCTGTGTGATCTATCTCCGGTCATATCAAATTGCCATCCCATCCCATCAGGTCATGAGAACAAAAGAATATAATAGAGACCTGTGTTTGGGCTCCACCTTTTCCTATGCAGACAATTCTATTAAATTGGCCGATTTTGCCGAAATTTGGCCAGTAGAACAAGAATATTTCATATTTCGAATATCTTGGATGAGAAAAACATAGAAATTTACTCTGATCGATTAAAATACTCTCAAACATGATTAATAAATTTACATAAATTTACCTGATTGATTTCAGCAACAGTACGCAATCTCGAAAGAACTGAAGTTATTGGAGATGCAGATCCAAAACTGGAAAAAATATACATAACTATAACACCGATTACTGCCATACATTAAATTACAAACCAAATGAACAGCTGCTGTTCATAAATTAGTTCGTAAGCAGGTCAATAGATGGTGTATTTTATGCCGCGCTAACGAAATCATATCATAAAACATTAAGATATCAATGAAGCTAACTATAATCATTCGTAAAATTTCCAAGCGTTATTTAACTCTTCTAGTTGCTCTCTGCTACTTCCATCTGTAAGATTATCTTTATAGTCGTCCTTAACTTGTTAAGTAACATATCCCTAATACAACGCACTGCGAAAATGTTGTCATCATTCCTAACGTGTCTTTCTACATTTTTCTTTATTCCAAATAGGTAGGTAAATTAGTAAATGGGCCACTTATTGGGTAAGTGGGAACCACCGACCATTAGTATTGTAAGGAATATTAAACACCCCTTTTTTTGTTTTTTTTATTGTATAGGTAGGCGGACGAGCATATGGGCCACCGGATGGTAAGGGGTCACCAACACCCATAGACAATGGCATTGTAAGGAATGTTAACCATCGCTTACATTGCCAATGCGCCACCAACCTTAGGAACTAAGATGTTATGCCCCTTGTGCCTGTAATTATACAGGCTCACTCACCCTTCAAACCGAAACATAACAATACAAAGTACTGCTGTTTTGCGGTAGAATATCTAATGAGTGGGTGGTACCTACCCAGCTGAGCTTGCACAAAGCTCTACCACCGAGTGAGATGTTATGTCCCTTGAACCCATATCCACTGGTTCATTCACTCTTCAAACCAGAACACAATAATACCATTGCTGGTTGGCGATAGTATAAATACTACATAACTAATTATTGTGATAAAATAATTTATTGAGTTTTAAAATTTTTAAACTTATGAAGTTTTACTTACGCGTTAAGGACGGCTTGTAGATTATTTTGAATAAATTCAAAGACAATAGCGGTATTTCCTTCGTTACCATTAAGAGCGCTGTTAAACGCTACATTGTAATCTTGAGGACGGATAACGAAATTTTCCGTGACGATTTCGGTCAGGAACCTGTAAATATATCACTAACTAAAACATCCACCTTCTACTAGGTTCTCGCTAGTAAATAGCAACCAAAAAAAACAGTTTTTTATTATCTTTGAAACAATCAATCCAGCATTCTCATCCTCCCTTTCAAGTACACGTCAGATTATTCATTATTTACGGGACATGATGGATATGAATACTCGTATACGGCCACCTGTATATATACGTCATCGAACATAGGCGTGTATATCTTTATCTTCGATGTTTCAAATGATCACAGGAATAGTATTTCTCTATGCTAATTAATGTTACTCGTAATTAAAATGTTTATTTTGACCAAACTATATAAGAACTAAGAAATAAGTATTGCAAGCTTAGACAATAATAATATATATCTGTCATATATTTTGAAACCTATTAAGAAAGTCGAATAAGACTCAAGTAACCCCTAAAAACTTATCTAGATCTAAATATGCGATCTCTGTGAAGATCACATACTAATATTATTGAGTCGGTTGTCGTGGTTGGTAAGATTGGTTGGAGGTGTGGCCTTTCACACCGCAGGTCGTGGGTTCGATTCCAACCCAGGACAGACATTTGTATGCATGATCATGTCTGTTTGTCCTGAGTCTGGGTGTATTTCTCTATATAAGTATGTATTTAAAAAAGAAAAATAGTATATGCAAGTATATCAGTTGTCTGGTTTTCATAGTACGAGCTCTGCTTAGTTTGGGATCAGATGGCCTTGTGTGAATAATGTCCCAGGATATTATAATATTATTATTACTATTCTCTCACCTCCTAAGTGATTCGGCATGAGGTGTGCATCCAAGTGTCTGAAGAATTAGGATTTTTTCAGTGTAAGTATTATGTGTGTTATAGCGCTGCAAGAGGAAGTCAAAGTCAGCAACGGTGCCTTCTCGAAGACCATTGCAGTATACCCAATTACGACTATTTACTGGAACTCTGTAAAAGAAAAATAATCCTATCACAATATACTTTTTTTTTTTAAGTTTTATTTACTCATATAACCAGCAGTTCTTAATTTCAATTTGTAGACGTTATATTGTTATATGCAAATTTTGACGTCATGACCCACCACCACAAGTGCATACCATCAGGTGGCATTTGATACCTAACTTAAATTTAAAAAATATACTAACGGAGTGTTGGCGACAAGTGCACGGAATTGTGTATTAGCGGCTGTACGACAGGCGGCAACATTCAGATTACACATTAAAGGTGCCAGCTGGTACCTTAGGTATGACCTCATGAAGGTCTCACCCGCAATAGGGGTATAACCTAATTGGGTCATCACGTTTGTTGCCCAGCGAGTTATTTGGGCCTGTAGAAAAAGAAATATTAACTTAGTGTACATAGCTCGACAGTTAATAATAATTCGATAATATTTTAATACAAAAATAATTTACGCACCGCAATGCACTAAATTGTTATAGAAAGAAATGTAATGTTTTATCAATAATTAATATTAGATTCGATACAAAAGTATGATTATTTCTTAAGTAATAAATTTAAAAGAAACCAAAAATATATATTATTAAATGCAAAATATAATATAAAATTATCAAATCCATGTATACCATACCTCCAATCGAGTTAGATAAGTAGTGCCAGCGAGCCTGTTCCTAAGCCAGTTGAAGCCGGTCAGCGCAGCAACCCATGGCGCGTATTCGGTCTCATTTTCAAGGAATGAGAGAATATTGAAAGCTCTGGTGTATGACATGAGACCAGCTCGAGCGAATTGGAAAACGTCATCAACAATCTAAAAATACATACAAATGTTAGAAGTTTAAATTAAACGATATTCGAATTTATATACAAAATTTCACGATGATCTGTTAAGTAGTTATGGCTTTTTTATAGAATATATAGGCGGTAGGATGGGCAAACTTCGGCAACGTGATGTCAGATGTCAGGGGTCACCACAGCCCATAGATATTGGCAATGTAAGATATATTAACACCCCTTACGTCAACAATGCGCCACCAACCATGGAAAGTAAGATGTTATGGGCCTTGTGCCTGTAGTTACATTGGCTCATTCACTCTTCAAACAGGAACACAACAATATTGCTGTTTTGAGGAAGAATATCTGATGTGTGAATGGTACCTATTCAGGCGACCTTGCACAAAGTACCACCAAGTACGTGAAAAGAGGACAAGGATTAAAAGGAATTATAATTTAACCGACCTGCGCCCTATTGTATTCATGAATCAATGTCCTGTTGGCACCACGTAACGCTACGATGATAAGATCCCAAGTATACGGGTCATAATTAACTCTATAGAAACCTGAAAAAACAAGATTTTAATGTAAAAACATATATTATTATACAAAAAGAAGCAAATATTATACAGTACAACTGTACACAGTAAACTAAATATTTAAGAACTTAAGAAAAAATAATTTTCATTATGAAGAAAATTTAATTATTGCTATTAAATTTTGTTATATACCGGTCTGTTGTTTATTGAAGATGACCCACTGATCTCCTGTTGAGCCGCGGTTGATAACAGTAACTGCGTTGCTAAGGATGTGACTAGGCTTGACGTCAGCGAAATTAGGATTTGAAGCGGTTGCAAATGTGATTGGAATGATATAGTTTAAGTTCGTCGCGGCATACCCAGTATTAATGCTGAATCGACGCTGGAAAATAATTTAAGCATTAGAATATTTCATGGTTATATTCTTTTAGCTTTCGTAATTTGTAAAACAGATTAAAAGCCAAGCCAGTTCGAAATCAGGCAAGCTCCGCTAAATTTTATTGTGCCTAATTTATATTTATAATTCATCTCGTGCTCTGGGGGTGCATAAATACATCGACAGGAGACTTGCATTTCTCTTGTGTAAGTCTGCCAAATACATATATCCATATATCCGCATTGGACAATCGTGATGGCATAAGCTTCGAACCTTTTCCTGAAAAAGGAGAACATCCTCTCCTTTTCGAAACCACAAGTAGGCTTATTCACAGGCTTACTTTTATTTTTATTTACCTGAGTAATAATCATATCTCCAGTCTGGTGGTTCACTTGAACATTTAAGATAGGATGACCGCTTTGCTCAGTCCAACTTCTATAATATTCAACTAATGAGAAGTTTCCGTATTGTGAAAGAGCGCCAGCCGCAACACCGGCCGTTTCCAGTGCTCGGAAGAGATCGATAGGCCTTGCAATATCGAAGCGTCTGAAATTTTATTTACTCAGTATATTGATTCAATTTAAAAAGTAAACTTTATTAGAAACTATTAAGAAAAGGAAATACCGTTCATTTAAGTATCTACGAAGTCCATCAGTATGTACCGGAGTACCCAGGAGATGTTCCGTCATCCGAATAACAGCAGCACCTTTATTATAAGATATAGTAGAGAACATAGTACGGACTGACGCCGGGCTACCAATGTTAGGATTAGTCAATGGGTGGGCTGATTCTGAAGAATCAAACAATAATGCCGTATGCATTTGTTCATTAATAAAACGTGTATCTAATCCCATATAATCTTCGACCTGAAAATTAAATACATTTTCAATATATTGAAATATACTTTATTTTGATGTAAATTATGCTTCAATTAAATTTTCATTTCGTGTACATTATTATTAGGAAATCGGTCTTATTACACTTACCCAGTGAGTCAGGAAGTATTGATAGTATCGAGCAAAACCTTCGTTCAGCCATAAGCTATCCCAGAATTCACAGGTAACTAAGTTACCAAACCACATATGAGCAATTTCGTGAGACAAAATATAAGCAATCAGCTGTTTGAAGTAGTCGTTTGTATTATTTTGGTCGTACATCAAATAGGCTTCCCTGTTGAAATTTAAAATCAGATAAATAACAATATCGATTAAAGCTATACAATAACTGTTACAGTATATTCTTGAAACAAAATATTTCAGTATACTTTTTTATTTAAACTTGGAATTCAGGCATTCAGGCTCCCTGTCTACTAATAATAATACTTTATTGTTATTCATTACATACATATTATAAAAAGTAGCCCTGACTCCTCAACTGATGTCACCCTTCCTTCCCATTAAATTATTACAAAGTATTACAATACAAATTGCCTTATTACTAATTATTGTAAGTTAATCCAAACCATGTGTTTACATATTTATGCGTGTGTGTATTTGTGCGCGTGTGTGTGTGTGTTTGTGTGTGTGTGTGTTTGTGTGTGTGAGCGTGTTTGTGTGTGTTTGTGTATGTGTGTGTGCGTGTGCATGCTTGAAAATATTAGGTAGTTAATAATTTCTCAACGTCTTCACAATGTTTTTAACCATGTTTTAGTTATGTCTTTTAATTGGTAGCTATTAATGTCCTTTATTCTTGATTTTTTTTTTTTTTTTTATTAAATCTAAGTTCAAGGCTGTAATATGATTGCTGTGCAAATTTACTTTTAACTTTCTTGTATGGAAACCGATCTCTTCTACTGTAATTAGTTCTGGGTAAGAGTGGGACAACTACTATTAGTTTGTATGTCATTTCTGCCCATATACATAGTTAGAAACTGTTCGTTATATCGCCAATCATGGGATCTAATTTGTTTTATTACTGTGACTTGAATAACATCACCTGGCTCAGCCAAGTGTCCAGGACACAGCCACACAAGTCATTTTAAACGTACCAGTAAATTTGAAAAAAATTGATGAACCCAGCTGACACAATGATTAATAGCAACTTTATTTAAAAAAAAATAGTTCTAGCTTCTGTCTATAAACTAAAATTAATTGTTGAAATTATCTTAATATACCTGTATGTGATCAGTCCCCAGTTCTCCATAGCTCCAGCTGAGAAATCTGGAATGGCTGCATGAGTCATTTTAAGGTTAGGATGCATGGTGAAGTATTCTATGCCAGTATGTGTGTTCATGCTTGACGTGAGACGCTGGCCGACCTCCAAGGCATAGTCTCCTTGTCCTGCAGCGATAGCTGATTGTCTCGCAATCAATTCATATGTGAGAGGGGTGCTTTGTATTGCTATTGACTCGTATTCAGCAACAACGAGAGCTAGTAGATAAGTTGACATTACAGGTGTAGTATTGTAGAAATCATCTTCGTAGTTACTAAAACATAGTAATACGTTGCAATCGATACAATTATTGTTTTATAAGCGATGAAACTCTATTTATCAATAACTATAATTGTTTTTTTTTAATACAATATAATAAAGATTCGTCAACTACTCACGGTACAACAGTTCGTGTTTCTCTAATTCTCGTACATGACCAACTCCTGTAATTAGTTGGACGTCTAATGACAATGTCAAAGGTAGCCTTAAAACTGGGTTCATCATAACAGGGGAAGGCAAACCGGGCTGAAGTAGCTTGGAATTGTGTAGATGCCATCCAGCTACAAGAAAAAATCATGATTTTTTATTTTTTTTTAAACTCGCGCTTGTTGTTATGAAAATAAAAATTATACCTTACCTGACTTGGGTTTGGGTAGGTGTATTTCTAAACCAACTCCTATATATTCCATACATGTCATTTCGTAAATCAGAACTGAATTGTATACTAAGTGTGTAAGTAACAGGGGTCTGAGCATCATATTGCAAAGTCCCATTCGTCAGACTTACTCTCAAAAAGTGCAATTCTTCATCAAGATCATGAGTCTGAGAAATGAGTGTAGTCCCTAGACGCAATTGAACTGAAGTAAGCGTCTGGTCATGAGAGTGAATGACAATTTCACTCACATTAGCCTGAGTTGCCACCAGTTGAATGTCAACTGTACCACTAAGCATAAACCTAATTATGTCAATACCCCAAAGAACATTGTAGTGGACTGGACGAGTAGTCGTTGGTAGTCGGTAGTCTAATTGAACAACATTTTTAGAGATCTTTTCGTAGTCGTCTATATTTTCGAATATTTGACCTTCTAATTTTTCGTCTAAGAAAATCGTGTTTCTTGTTACTGGCGGATTTGGCAGAGCATTCGCGCATACACATGCCGCCACTAGGACGAATAATCCTAAAGTCGCCATCTGCAAACAAAACGCTTATTATTTCACATAAATAACATTTTTATAAAAGTTGCCAGAAATATTGATACTTTCTTAAAATGCCTATTTATTTATTTAAAATATCTTCAAATTAATCTATGTTATAAATACATCAGCAGTAAATGTGAATCGATAACAATAATGAATGCCGACTGATAAGTTTATTTTATCTTATAGATTTGCTAAAGTTCTGATAATAATTGAGTTAACCTTGATACTATAAAACAGATTCCTAAAAAGTTTTAGATAATTTTATACAAAAGGTGACCGTACCGATCGATCCAAGTGAGCGAATTAATTACAGAATTTTGTAAATAATATATATTTATTTACTCTATATAATAGAAAATATTTTTACACATTTTACGCAGCTTGTAAATAATACAATACCATTAAAATATTATTGAAGTATACATTCTCATTAATAAATTGTACACACTTAGATCTGCTTTGGAGGTAGTATTCGTTCGTAGTTTCGTATTTGCGACTAAGCAAATTAGTTGACCCGCATTTAGGCGGGAAAACAACTCACCAGCAAAATGCATCCCCACAATTGTTGGCGTTATGTGAGGCAGACAACTAAGCTAAGAACTATCCAGATAACCCCATAAGTGACCCCCAAAAAGTAAAGTAAAAATATTTATGACGCATTTTTTATATAATGATTTAATCAATATATCACCAGTTAGGTATGTATTTTATCAAGTTTATTATGTATGTTAGCGAATTTTATCAAATTCATATTATTGACTAATAAGGTACATGAGTCACTATAACTATATTTTCACAAGGACGTAGTGAATTATGTTGATGATAGTCGTTAGCTAATTTTGACCACGGCAGCCATATACGACCGAAGAGAATTCAAGCTAAAGTTTAACAACCAAAATATTCTCAAAAGGAGACAGGCTGTTACTTTTGTCTAACATTTATACGGTCACTATAGATAAATGTTGGTAACTAATTCGAAAACAATTTATGACAAAGTTTTTGAAGCTGCCTCCGTAGACAGTAAATTAAACTGAGTTGGCTCATTATGAAATCTCAGAAATCAGAAGCGGAAGTTTAAGCACTGCCAAGTTCCAAGCGGAAGCAGCGGACTGGTTTCTACTGAGGATCCCTATTAAGAGGAGTGGCCACACTTTAACAAATAAAATGGAAGATAAGCGTCACCAGCTCGTTTGCGAGCTTTCAATTGAATAATTCACTTATCATATAACCTCTTACTCTCTCACGTTTATAGTTCCTATGCTTCGTTCTGTTTCATGTTATATATAATTTTAGTTATAAATTATTAAATTTATTAATTTTCTTTTGTATATACAATTCAATGGTCCAAAGGGAAGTAAAGTAAGAAATCTGCCTATAAATGTCCCAATGCTGGGCTTAGGTCTTTCGTACTGAGGAAAAGGTTGGGCTTAGGTTATTTCACTACGCTACTCCAATGACGATTGACTGATACACATCCAGATTTCCTCACGATGTTTTCCTACACCAACGAACATGACACATCACGTTCTATTACGGTCATCGGGTACTATTTTTACAATTATTATTTATAAACACTTAAAATGTACTTAATTATCGACCTAGTTATGCTTAGGACCTCGGACGGTGAGAATGTTTGTGTATTTTTTTAATATCTTGTAGAATCTTTGCTCTTTGTCCACAATTTTTTTCATTTTTTTTTATATATTTAAAATTCAATAAGTTTTAAATGTTAAGGCCACATTTTTTAAATAACAAAATATCTATTATAAATATAAGAAAAGTCTAAGTTGTGATTTTAATATAATATAAATATAAAGCCTAAAATTATTTTAAGTTAATATAAATATGAAAAATCCTATATTAAAAATTCATACCTTTGATTTTGGAGGCGACGACGACACGAGCCGAATGACCGTCAACTGGATTATTTTATTTTCTAAATTTTCAATGTATTATCATTATCATATCCGACATTTATCTCTTTATCAAAAATAATCGTGGAACCGTAATCATTATTTAGGGATTAATTATGACTTCGCCGCTGATTCCGATACTCACTTGACTATCAAATTCTAACAATTCTAAAGAAACATAATATTTTAGGTATATTTTTAATACTTCGATAATATTTAATGCCCTTATATTTTACTTCGACATTGACGACGCTTTGTCTTAAAAATAATTGCACCACTTAAGGTACATAAAAATGTAAACAAATATAAAAAATATATGGTTTTCGATAGAAGTTGAAGGGTCTCTAGGTGATACAAAATAAGAAGTCATTGAAATATATTATATTACGTAATTTAATAGATAATATCTATGAATTAAATATGTTTATAAATGTATGGTATATGTTAAAAGTTTTGATTATTCTGTATATTTTATTATAATAAAATACTTATAATAGCGAAGATATTCTAAAAACCTATTTAAATGTAATTGTGTAGTACGATATTATGGTTATGACTTTTTATTCCGATTTTCGTCATGAGAAGATTGCACTCAAATGTGTGCGCAGAGTCTGGTGAACTTTATATTCCCACGATCTTATAATAATCCGATGTGACGTATGATCAACGGCATAAGGCATTACGTGCTTTTCGAGTGACGACAGTGTGACAGACGAACAACCAACTTCTAAGCTTCGGGTTGCTTCTGAAACTTCCTTACCGGAAAAACTTAACAAGTTTTACTAGCCTGACTAGATTTGTGACCTTATAAAGAAGCTATGTAGATATAATCATAGCACTTAGGAAGTTATTTAATGTCACGCATTAACAGTAATATAAAAAAATGTGTTTGTAATTTTTATAAACATAAATCATCAAGTAGTTTTAGCATAAGATTACTTCTTATTAGTGCAACATAACAAAGCATAAATTCAAATGTGACAATAATTGCTATCTTGCTCTATTGATGAACGCATAACAAAATTGAATGATAATAACATGATTTTGAAAATAATAAGAAATCATAATCAGATAATTATGTATGATAGGACAAATAGAAACAGTGGTATCACAAATTCTTGATGGCTAAATATCAAACCCGTGACCATATTGTAAACTATTTTTAGTACCACTGCACTAGACGTTCGTTGATAAATATGCTAAATGCGATAAAGCAGAAATATTGATACTAATCTAATATTATTTTATCAATTTAATGACCTACATAGTCATCATTTTAATGACGAATTTGAAATACAATGAAACATTTGATAGTTGTAAAAATGAATTAGCTATGTTTATTTGCCTTAATCCTTGTGATTCCCTCTAGCTTGTGTAAGGCTTGGGTAAGTAGTAACAAATCATCCCAATCGATCAGAATCGAACCTAAGAACTTTCAAATATACGTTGAGCTATTGACGCGTATTACTTATTCCTAATAGTTATTCCGCCCTGTCAAAGGCAAGGGTTCCTTATGCTATAACTACAACGTCGTTGGTCTAGTGGCTAGACATAACGCCGCAGACCCGGTGGTCCTAGGCTCAATTCCAAGGTCAATAAATAGTTATTGGGTTTTTCAGTCAGAACATTCTCAGTAGCAGCCCGGAGTCTGGAAGTTGGAAGTGTGTACACTCCCGTGCCCTGGAAAGCTCGTAAAGCCGTTGGTCCCGCGCCTGAACTCTCCGGTCGTGCCGGATTGCCGTCCCATCGGGTTATAAGAGTTAGGGAATAGAGAGTGCATATGTGTTTGCGCACACACTTGTGCATTATAATATGTCCTGTGCAGTTGGGTAATCTCTCTTGAGATTGGCCGCCGTGACCGAAATCGGTCGGGGGGACATAATATCCTATTTTGAAAGGTTGGTGACACATTGGTGATGTTAGAGACGGCTTATAATTCTTACAGCGCCATAAATACCTATGAAAGATGGAGATCATAATATAAACAGTAACATAATTGAAACAATAAAGTTTTCTAAAAACATTTAATTATTTTATTTGATGTTACATTGGTATTAATTTACTTACAAATAAATTATTATTAATAAAAAATAAATTACAATCTAAATTGTACCTTACGCATACTGCTTTACTTATAAATGTTGTTTAAGACATGATGATTTAGCATTGATGTCTATTTCTTTCGAATGTCAAACCATTGATGATAGAAAGAGATAAATTAATGTTTAACTGCACATCCTCTAAACAACATTTGGAAGTATGGGCTCTTATCTATTTAATAATCTGTCCAGAATTGGTGTTTTAATATACAGAATAAGCTATTTGAAATAAATTACTAAACTACTAGACATTACATACTCGGGTATTGCACTATATTGTTATGTGATATGAAAATTTGAACTATATCATTTAGATTAAAAAAAACATTTTTTAAGCAGAATCGAAATGCTTTGAGCTACGAGTGTAAACATATTTTAGTTTTGATAAGAAGAAATCCTCAGTAATTCTTACGAAAGTATCCTTATTCAAAAATTAAATTAATTAATAAAAAAATGATGAAATAAATTTCAAATATAAAATTGATATGTACGGACAGAAAATCATCAATGTTTTAAATATTATATTGATTTACTTCTTACTGAAAAAATCTTCTTATATACAACATCCACTTTTTAACCTAAATTGAGTCGGAAGTCTGTGTCTGATTTTATTACATACCATATTATAATTTACGCCTAATCAATGACTAAGCGCTTTTAACAAAAAACTTTAATCATTGAACTGATTTTATTGGATAGACAGATAGGCCACTTTCGTTTCTTTTAAATCGTTATATGCGTAAAAAATAATGATGACGAGTTAAGAGTTGTATCTTATCTATGATATTTGATTATATGCGACCATAGGCCGGGGGATAGTGGAAGAAAAATCAATGTCATGTTTTATGGAAATCTAGACTAGTCTTCAGGTGTTGAATTATATAATAAATGTATAATGACGTACCAAGGATCGTCGTGACGTAATCGAATTTGTCGGACCAATTACGATTTTTTCATAGCACAATGATTTTTGTATTTTTACAATATGTATATTTCTGCAGCCTTATTTATTTTAAATGGATAATTTCAACAGTTCAATTTTAACAGAACACACTACGCGTTTTTGTTCCAAAAATCTGATTTATTTCTGATATGGGGAAAGCTTGGACCTTATTCCACCAACGCGATGCAGTGGATTGATATTTAGCAGAATTTCATACATGCAGTTTCCCTTATGACATTTTCACCCATTGGTGAGACATGAAAAGTCAATATTAGTCGCAAACGCGATTTTTAATTAACATCCACAAGTCATATTCATTAGAGAATAATTTAATCTTAATATCAAACTTTCAAGTATAGACATCAAGTTTATCACAAATATAAATCTTAATTACAATCATTTTCATGTTTATAACTAAGGTTTATAATGATTTATATCGCGAGTAATACTAGCAAATCCACCCGTGAAAACGTAACTTCGCTCCCGTGACGTAGCGTGATAAGACATAGGTTATAAGATGCCTCAATAAATGAGCTATCAAATGTAAAAAGTTTTATTCTACATCGGACTGGTAGTTCCGTTTTATTATATCAATGCCGAGTACAGTTAAATATATATATAACGATAACTATTATAGCTGGATTAAATAATATAAATCCAACTCTTACGTTTGCATATTTTATATTTACAAAATCAATACACAAACATATTATGTGTTTTTGAAATGATTTCTCATCATTCGTTATGACTACGTTTACAAAATAACTTACAACTAAAAACATATGGCCACCTAAGATATCATATTGAGAAACTTCTAAGTAATCTCAGTAATAATTTATAAATCAATCCTAAAACGCTTACAAACAAGACTTTACAATATGTCTTGTCATCAATATAAGACATTGTATGTATTTCAGATGACAGTATTACTTTGTAGCCTGGTGCCAAAAAGGCTTAAGTACGTTTTTGAATAAAATGTAAACCATAAATTGTCATTGCCAAATCATTGAAAAAGGACATATGTTATACAAAACAACAGATGTCTATTCATTTTTTCTGTTCTGATTACCAAAAGTAAGGATTATTGACATTGGCTCTTTTGGCATCAGGACAGAATTAATTTGATAACATCCAATTGATCATGCCGAGAATTGGATAGTGAGCCATTTGTTTGCGAAGTCCTTCAATCATGGCTCATGGTAAAACTATGAGTATATTTGGTTTATTTTCTCGATAATTATATGTGGTTCGAACCCAGGACCTCAGGCGTCCTTATAAGCTGCTTATAAGCTAAGATGAGACGGTCAAAAATTTGTAACGATTAATAAAAAGCTTATCAAACATTATACCGATTATTTATACTAATTTGACGGTATTAATATTGTTGAGACTTCGGATTATTTTTGAACACCAATCTGAATCAGACTAAATTTAACATTTAATACAAAATTATATCTTATGAACATAATTTTACCAAATATCCGGTATTTAGGTATTATTCTAACTAGTAACTAGTAGAACTAGTAGTAGGAAGTACGCAATCAAGCATCAGTAATATGGAGTAAAGATTTATCTGCTTGTAAGAGCCAGTTGACGATTGTTTGGTAATTCCTTTCCATCCATTGGACGTTGGCCGCAGTTCGTTCCAGTACTTGCTGCACTGGTCGTCCAAGGTCGCTGCAATATGTCGCGACGAACCTCTTCAACTGGAAAATGATAACAAAAAAACTAGAAGCAAATAAATATTTTTGTTTCTTTAGTCACCCTTGACGTAAGCTATTTTCTGACGCCATAGTTCTTATCAGTTAATATATGCTATAGATTCTAATTATTGATAAGAAAATCAATATATACGTTTAAAAAAAGAATACGATTTTTATAAATTACAAACAATTAGTTCATTCCGAAACTAAATGCAACAAATATTCAATTCAACATAAATATTTACTACAAATAAATAGACTTTACTAATGAACTTTAATAAAAAACATAAGTTTAAAAATAGATTTCGGAATTATATTTAAAAATAATATTCTAGAAACGTTTAAATATTACCTCGTCATATTCATGTACTTGATTCAGTCTCCTAGTGACCACTTTGAGTATAGAGTTGAGAGTAGAGACGGATCCGACACTGAAATAAAAATCAACAAATTAATTTGCGTAAGCACATAAAACTTTGAGTAGGGATTATGAAATTCTAAAAAATAATCAAACCAGAATATAACCCTGTTGTAGTAGATTTAAATGACTTAATATATTATCTGCCTAGAAATTCTTAGTACCAGCTCAAAGTTTGAACGTTGGCAATGCTTACACTCAGACAGCACATTTGCTGAAAAACCTACGTTTGAACTGTCTCCAGTCGTATCGGTTCGCGACACTGGATCATGAGAAAGAGAGAATAGACAATGCATCTCTGATTGCAAACACACTTCAGCTGATATAATATCTAACAGTAGGGTGCAATATAAGAATGATCATCGAGAAAAAAATGTTCAACACAGAATATAAAAAATAGCTTACTATTCTTTTAACCTTTGCCAATTAGCTCTAACAAAGTTAAAAGCAATTGGCTCTCCGATAGAAGAACTAGCGACCGCCGAAAATACTCTCACTGTATCCTGTTTCCGTATCCCGCTGTCGTTTCGAAGTGATAAGTCAAGATATCTGGAAAAAGAAATACCTTCAAATTCAAAATTAGACCAGCTTTAGTCTAGTAAAAAAAAATTCAAATTTCACAGATAAGTAATGTTATTGTTGAATTAAACTCTAGTTATCATTTTAGCCGTTTTGAGTCATAATCTACTTTGTAATAATTTGAATAATAACATACAAATACACTTCTATTTTGAAGACGATGAAAAATATAGAAAAAGAAAATTAAGAATGTTTCGAATAAATCTTTAAAAATAATACAAATGAGACCTGTATAACAAATATGGTGCTCTGGTGCATCCTAAAACTGAGAGTAATAGTTCCCTCTCAGAAGGAGCGCTCGCCACCATAAAACGATCCCAAGCGAAGCGCCATTCCCTCGCGCCCCCCGCTTGGACCCCAACACAATACACCGTGCTCCTAATGTCAGCGTGAATCCTAAAAACATAATTAGTGCTTAACATTTCAAAGTCACATTTTTGGGTTACTTTAAATTTCGAGGTTTATGAAAACTCGTGATCGCTTGTCCAATTAACGTACAAGAAACTTACTCATTATATGCGTCAGGATTGGGTGTCAGCATCCAGTTCGTGTACATCCTAACAGCATGTTCCAAACATTCAACATGCTGGAGATGACAAGCCGTGGATAGCATGTCTGCTCTGTGTTGAGCTCGAACTACGCTCTCATTTGCAGATACTTCCCAACCAAGATCATGGACCGCGCCGCTTAAAAGGCGTAGTACGTAACTCTGGAATTTTATTTTTAATTATCCCAAGTGTCAAATGAAAGATGAAATTTCACAGGTGAGTAATGAAGTGAGGTCTTGCAGAATTGAAGAGCTGTTAGTATAATTTTAATATTTCATGATTCCCGCTTCCATTATAAACATTAAAAAAATGTTTGTTTTTGTAAATAATATTTAAGTCAGATACTAAGCATATGAAAATGTCAACTTATAAGCCAATGGAATTGGTACTTAATAACAATAAGATTTTGATAATTCTGGACAGTATTTTTTTAAATACCTACAATACAATTATTGATCCTATCAAAAATACTATTTACAACTGGTTTTAATCGATCATAAACGTTATCGTTAAGAACTGTGTTACAGATACCGTAGATACGCTATTAAGAAACTAAAACATTGTAAAAATACCTTAAATTTATCATATATATAATGCAATGTTGTAAAAGTTTTTTACGAGTAATAAACGTTAGAAACTAAATTAAATTATATGGATGTCATAAAATTGAAACGCGTTGATATTATTTTTATTAAAATTATAATCGTTCTGTTAAAAAAAAATAACAAAAGAAAACTAATAAAACAAAACACATGTAAAAGTGCAACTACATAATCTTTTCTTTATTTATATGAATTGTTTTATAGTCTTAAATGAATGGCCAACCCAAGAAGTTAGCTGACTGCCTCGGTGGTCTAATGGCTAGGTTATACGGCGGCAGGTTTTTAAGGCCCCACTTGGAATCCCTCGTGAGGCTAATAAAAGTGTAATGTGATTTATTTCATTGATTTGGTTTGGTCGTAGAGCTCAACGAAGAGAACGGAAATAAACGGTATCTTCGTTTACGTACACACTGGTGCACTATTATATCCTACCCAGTCTATAGGCCGAAATTCGTTTAAAATAAATTTTATAATGTATATAACAATGTAACATGCGTAAATGTCCCACTGCTGGGCTAAGGTCTCCTCTCTTTTCATGAGAAGGTTTTGAAGTTTAGTATTCTAAGCTGCTCCAATGCGCGTTGGTGGTTAGACATATGTATGTCAGAATCTCATTAGACACGTGCAGATTTATATAATAAACACAAATTAAGTACATAAAAAATTTGTGAATATTTATTATTATTTATTATAAATTATTTTGAAAAATTACCGGCTAAAGCTTTCTACTTAATATATATTGTAGAGTGATTCAACAAAAAATTTAAATTATTTTATCAGTATTGTCGTCACAATTGTTATCAAGTTTAATTTACCGTGTTAAATTAAACCAAATTGTTATCAAATTTTATGTACCATAAAGTGAGGCTTTCTATAAATTTTTCAGATCAATAAAACATAGAGTTAACGAAAAATTGCAATAAAAAAATCTAGTGTTCTTACTTAATCTCTCAATATATTCTTTACTGTTATTCAATTGTGAAAATGACTCTGTTGTCCCTCTAAATGTCTGTTAAGCTTTAATGGTTAAACCAATAAACCGATTTTGATGAAATTTTGTATATAGCAAGCTTGAACAACAAGAAAGGAGGTTATTAATACCTAACATTCGGTTTACATATGCAGGCATATATGGAAACCGCAGGCAAAAATAATTATTAAATACTAAATATATTGAGAAGTATTATGCAAAGTCAAATCTTAGTTGTAATAATTGATTATAGCTGTTTTATTATCTTTTTAGTACCGGTAACGCCATCTATTATCAACTCAATGCAACAAAATTAAATTTTCATGTGAAATTTCAACTTAGTAAAAATAAGTGGAATATATATAATAAATTATTTAAAAAAATACTGATATTCGGTATAAAATAAAATTGAAGAATTCAATATAAACATATCGTGAAGGTTATAACGAAGAACACTATCTATACTAATATTATAAAAGCGAAAGTCTTTTTTTACGCTTTAAGGGACATATCACTGAACCGATTTTGATGGAACATATCTTCCCTGTTCTCCTACCATGTGGGCAAATACTAGTAAGAATATTAAGAAGACAAATCTTACCTTATATTCAAGATAGTACGCTCCCTTCGATAGCATCGTATCAATGTACCCTAAAGCGACCAGCCCTGCTTTCCAGGGTACATAGCTTCTCTCGTGAAATAAGTAACTCGAAATATCCAAAGCTGTTTTGTAATCGAGACGTCCAGAAAGAGCGAGGTTCATAGCGTCGTCGATTATCTGGGCTCTATTGATTGGATGTATCTCTTCAAAGCGAGATGGACTATTCAGAACTTTTATCAACATTTGCCAGTTTTTCTGGTCATAGTTGATGCGGTAGAAGCCTGTCAAAACAATGCAATGAGTACATTATTTTATATAATAAGGTAAAAATTGGTCGAGATTTTTAAACTGAAGTTGTTGTCATGATTCCCAGTCTTATTGAGTACATTTAAAAACATGCATTTAAAAAAAACGTGTGCGTCTCGAGACGTTCAACAGAAGTGATAATATTTATTATTAATTATAATATATTAAATATAATTGAAATTAGTACTTGAGAGTTGCTAAATTATTATAAGTACTATCTGTATACGCTAGATGGCGTTAGGTTGGTAACTCTCAGGTAAAGCAGTCCGCGTCGGTAATAGTGGCACCGTAACGCGTTACGTTACGAAGCGGTTTACCCTCCCATAAGAAGTTATCACTTCAAAAATAACTAAATACAATTATAAGGATTATAAATTTGACTGATATGGATCTTTTACTTTACTAGCGTAAACTTTTAAGGTAAATATTGTTTATTACTATTGGCGTCATAGTGTAATATGTCAATGTAAAAAAAAACAATCATAGTACTACCAAAACTTTAAGAATACATTTTAAAAACTAAACCTAAAACTGTTTAATACAATATATCTACATCAAGAACATTATAATATAGAGCACCTATATTTTTTTTAATTAATCCTTATCAAAAATCTGTTTTTTTTTTTCTCGCTACTTCTAAACATTTTACTGGAGCTATTGCAAAACATTTTAAAGAAGGCTTCGGTAACATATCACCTGTTTGCTGAATGTTAGCTATAAGCCAATCGTTTTCGCTGACAGGTATACTATCAACCACAATAGACCTTTCACCCCTAAGCCACAGCTTGGGACGGGTTGATTCGAAGTCTTTTTCAGAAGCTGTAGTATAAGATATAGGGATCCACCAAACTGATGAATTGTGTTCATCCAAAGTGTCATTTATTAAGACAAATCTTTCCTAAAATCAATAGCTTGTTATATTATGCCACCAACACAAATATTAATATCAAGGTTTATTCTATTAAATTTGATGCACTTTACCTGTCGAAATGTAATCGATCCACTTTTATAATCTCTAATAATTGTTAGTACGGGAAAACCTGTCTGCAAAGTCCAAGAATCCATCACGACTCCAACATCAGCATCAAAAGCGTCTTTCTCTCTTGCAGCATTAGTAAGAGCACTCCATAAATCACGTTGTTCAGCATCACCGAACTTCTTGGCGTTCAAATAATCAGTTATGCCAGCATTGAATACGTCATCGGTTAAGAAATGATTCATCATTCGCAGTATTGCCGAACCTATATAGATAAAAATAAATTTAAAAAGACGTTGCCGACAAGCGGTGTTTTTAATCAATTATAGTCATAAACTCGTATAATTCATGACTGCGTCATTGTCATTTTTACTTTCTTATGGCTATAAGGATGCAGACCCTGAGGTACTGGTGTCAAACCAATAGTCGGGGCAATAAAAATATTTTTGGGATTTTGACACGAAATTCTTAATAGCAGCCCGGAGTTGAAAGTTTTTAGTCTACACTCCCATGCATCGAATTAAACTGTGCATAAACTCTTCCCCTTAAAATAAGGGAATATACTACTATATTATAGTGCACAGGTGTATAGTAGCTTTGAGAATAGCCACCCTATCCAATATCGGTCAGGTCATAATCCATTATACTTCTTACAACATAATTACATTTATACTTAACGTCTTAAATTCTTAGCGAACATTTTATTTCCCCTACCTTTTCCATACGAAATTTTGTCAAATATGGCTCCGATTTCTTCAGGATTTCCAACTTCAACGGATATTTGATGAGACGACGTCAAAGCGTCTAACTTAAAAACGCTTTGAACTTCGTTAAGTATAAAAATTTCCATTAACTTCCAACTTTTTTCAACCTAAAATTCATGATTCATTCATATTTTTAGTAAAGATTGATTAATGACAATATTAATCAATAAAAAATGCACTTGAAAAAACAATTTAATCGGTGATAATCTCTTTGAATTCGTCGTTTTTATTAAATGCGTCATAGTTAAAAATATTCTATTTTTGTAATTGTTTTGTTATTACTAATTACTAGTAGTAGTTTTGAGTTTTGTTTTCAAGGAAAACATCGCGAGAAAAACTGGATGTCTCAGATAAAAATCTCCTGCATTTATAAACACCAACCCGAATTGTAACAACGTGGTGTAATACGCTCCAATTTATGAATTGTATTGTATAGAATTCTTACAGCATCAACAGCGACATATTCAACGTAACTCGCGAACCCTTCGTTAAGCCATATGTCCGACCACCATGCGGGTGTGACCAGATTGCCAAACCACTGGTGGGCGATTTCATGGGCAACCACTGCCGCTACACGTGCCTTTGCTGTGGTTGGAGAAACGCCATTATCATACAGCATGGCTATCTCTCTGAAAAATATTTTTTTATTATTTAATCAAATTTGACAGACTGCCTACACAAAACCACCCGGTTTATATCACCGGATTGAATGAGCGTGAAATTGCTTTTCTTGCAGTGTCCAAGGCCACTTACCATCAGGTAGCTTATTTTCCGTCTGTATTCTTAACAATAAACAGATAGACGACTAAGTTTTCATTTAGCCAATAAAAATCCTGGTGTTAACCAACTATTATCGATACATCATAATTATAAACTACTAAAAAATTACAATACAGAAGTAATATATATTTAAGCGTCAATGAGTAACGAGCCTTATGATGTAAGAATCGCAGATCGCAGATATTATTCATTCTCACTAACTACAAACTCTACACTTAAATAGATAAATAGGATTGTCAGTAATTATTTAATAAAAACGGGCATTATTCTATTTAGTCGCGTTGAGGTCACGAGAGTTCGATTCAACTTTTTCTAAGCAAACACCACTAAATATCAATATTAAATTATATGCCTCTAACTAATAGATGTAGTATATTTACAAATAGCCTTATCTTCTTCTTTCAAATGTCAAATTATTGATGACAAAAAGAGACAAATCAGAATATACTACTATATTTTTAATGCTATACAATGACAGTTCAGCCAACATTGTTAAAAAATATACTATGATTTTATGTCTAAAGAAAAATTGTAAAAAATTATAAGATTTAAAGCTTAAAGTTATACAAAAGTTAAATAATTTTATATCATAAAATTACTACTTAAATAACAATCAAGATAACTTCAACAAGCGAAATTTACTAAATTATTAATACTTTAAATATAATGCATTAAATCCTTAATCCTCAGAATTATGATTGACACGTAATCAATAATAATTTAAATACTAATGTACCCGAAACTCGCACGTCAAAATTATCCAAATTAGTGACCTTAAGTTTCAAGCGCTTTTTGTGAGCTGAATAAAGCGCCAACACTCTAAATGATGAATGAACGGTAATGGAGCGTTACGACTTACGACAAGCTCACATAAAGTTTTGATAAAAACATATTTCAAACGAAAATACTGCAGTCAGATTTTTTTTTAAAGAATAGAGAGGCGGACGCGGGAATACGTGCCGTCTGATGGTAAGTGGCTACCACCGCTCATAGACATTGGCATTGTAGATATATTAACCATCCCTTACATCGCATATACACCAACCTTAGAACTAATATATTACGTGCCCGTAATAACACTGGCTCAGTCACCCTTCAAACCGGACCACAACAATACGAAGTATACTGCTGTTTTGCGGTAGAATAACTGATAGGTTTATGAGTGAAACTTTTTGTTTTAGTAAATAGATTTTTTAATTCCATTCTTAATTTAAAAATCAACATACCTAAATGTGAGTAGCCCCCAGTTCTCCATCGCTCCAGCTTTGAAATCCGGTAATGCAATCATGTCAATTTTCGGTAACGGGAATTTTATCTTGTAATATTCTTCTAAAAATGTCAGTATTTTCGGGCCGATAGCCAGCGCGTACGCGGCTGATGGTAGCGCCTCCTTTCTCGCCCACACCGAAAAGTTATTGTCACTCATGTTAGCAAAATCGGTGACCGCGAAAGCGACGAGATACGTCGACATCGGTAGAGATTCTGCATAATGATCCCAGATGTAATTCTTTAATATGGCACTATAAATAAAGAAAAATATATTTATTACTGCTCAGAAAAATAAGTCGTATTTATGTATGAATTATTTGCTATTAATTTTTCCTACTCTTGACCACATCGTTAGTCTAATGGCTACATATAAGATCATGAGATCCGCTGATCTCAACCCCGACTTGGGATTTGAACACAACAAATAAAAAGTTATTGTTTTCTTCTGTTGATGAATAGAGAGCATCTGTGTTTGCGTACACGCTTATGCACTGTAGTATGTCGCAGTTGGCTAATCTCTTTTAAGATTAGCTGGCGTGGCCGAAATCGGCCAGTAGGACATCATCTTTAACATTATTTTTTGAACTAATGAGACAATTTAAATAATCTTGCATTTATTCTTATAAGAGAATTATTATAGATCAAGTCCAAAATTTAAAAAGTCCATATTGAACAGACGCAGATTGAATGAAGAAAAAAATTGTTAATATCAAAGCTTATAGAATACAGCGATTTAATCTTGTGGACAGATATTATGATGCGGGTTGTTGATTCAATATAAATGGTGTGTGTAACGACAATTTGTTGTTTGTATAAAGGGTGACATACGAAAAGGGTGCTCTATAGTGCTACTCAATCGGCTATAATTAAAAGGCCTTATGTATCGTAGTTATAATACTTTACTGCAATGTCAATTACGCATTCTACATTGGAAATTATCAGCTGCTATAAACGTAATATGGTCTTCGTTCTACATATAAATAATATTCGAAGTCAATTAAAGGACTTGAAAGTATTTTCTAAGTAAGTAAACTCTTACTGAACATTACAGGCTTAAATCCGAAAAATGTTGTCTCACGATGTTTTCCTTTCACACTTGATAACTCAGATACTTTTTTTTCGGATTTAAACCCGTAATGTTCAGATGTACATATTATATGACTTATTATTATCATTATTATATATGTACAGATATGTTAATTCTTATTACATCACTAACAGCTTTATTCATTATATGTTAAATTAAAAAAAAGAAATAAAAAAACATGTAAATTAACGACAAAAATACTGATTGCAATATATTTATAGTATAGTATAAATGAATGCTATAAAATGCTAATTTTACTGCATTAATTACATACAGTAAATGAAACGTACGTTTTAATTTCAAACAGTCATAAGGAGAAACACAATCGAATATAGATTATAGAGTCAATAAATATAAATTAAAGAAAAACTTACTGTGGTTCTTTGGCAATGATATTCATATTTGAAACGGAAGTCATGTCGCTGGGCCGGGCGATGCTGATTGTGAATTTAGCCTTCAACGCGGGCTCGTCCCAGCAGGGAAAGGCGCGACGGGCGTCCGTTGCTTGGAACTGAGTTACGGCTATCCATCTGCAACAGAAATATAACGTCATATGCACACGCTCTGTCAAATTACATACCCGTACAACAACTAAAATTATGATATACAACAGCAAGAATGTCATAAGAGTAAATACTGTAAACGCGTAATAGTTTTAACTGGAATTATAATTATATATACATATTAGCTGGTACGATAAAATCTAACAAATTATCAAAAGTCATAGAACAAAAATTATTGCTTATGATGTTAACTATCTAGTCCTGCGAGGTTGCTGGTGTGATACGTATAACTCTGTATAGTTATAGATTATTATAAATGAAAACGAAATCTCAAGTTATAAAACTTAAAATTAATTCCACATTAAGATGCTGAGCGTCGTTTCATTGATAGAACATAAATGCAGACACGTACATACACACGTAGTAAACGATTACAGTGACCTCCTACAGAGAATACTAAAAAGTGCCGTCAACTGTCCAAGCTAAATTTCCGCATCGCATTATTTAACTTTTGGTGACATTTTATCGTTGTTTCCGTCAAGTTTGCAACGTTTTGTACGAATTTATTAGACACGTTGTATAATGGATACATTTAATGTACATTTTTAATTATACCGTTACATAGAAACATTTTCACATATCATAGATTAAAAAAATAAACGCCTATAACACGAGTATATTCCATTGAAAGGAGGAGTATGCAAATCTTAAACATATTCCATACGCTTTACTACAATTAAGAAGATACATTTTTTTTATGAAATCATTAAAATAAAATCAGTTTTCACTTCTGGGTTCTAAATATATGTAGATCTCAACTAATAATGACAATTCAAGGCCAACATTGAAATTGGCTATGTTTATATATAAGTATATATATATATGAGAGGCAACATTTGCTTACGAAACTAACAGATAGAAATAATTTCCCGACCTATTTACCATTCAATATGAGCTATTTATATAAAAGTTCGAAAGAAAATTAAACGTATAGTTTACCTTTTGACTTTCTTCTCTTCATACGAACTCCTATAGAATCCATGAAGATTATCATTCAATATACCGGTGTAAGTGATATTTATGACGTATTGTTGTCCCGCTATCAAGGTTTCCGCAGTGCTTATGATGTGGAACTGCCTCGGAACGTCAACTGCGCGTCTTGTTATCGTGATTTCCTTGCCATCTTCTTTCTTGTACAACTCTATTCTATGGAAACTCAATTCAACACCATGAAACGTGACTGTATTCGTTTTATTTTTAACTGTTATAACGACACTGATTTCACCATCGAATGTAAAATTACCTTCAAAGATATATGGTGTTAGTTTAAGATAATATCGTTCTGGTTTGATGTTGGTGGGCAATCTAACGTCAGTCACAGCGTTCTCGTCACCCTTCGTAGTTGCTTCAACATGTTTTGTTGTACTCTCTATTGGTAAAACACTTTTACTATTTTCAGTACTTAACGGTATCACTAATAATTTTGATTGTTCACAATGTGACAATTCGAATTTTGTTATATTTGCTAATTGATCAGTCCTGGGACAGGCTGCGAAATTGTACACTATGAAAGCTGTAGCGATAAGTGCTAGAGCGAATATGATGACGATGACAAATGTGAGGCTCTTAGAGAGGTAGACACCTCGCTTGGTTTTCGTAGAGAAGTCAGTCTGAAGATTGCCGTCCATAATTGTCAACGGCTCTCGTCCTTGCGTCATCACAGGAGCATCGCCTCAACTGAAAAGCACACATAAAACATTAATAACTAATTACTTTCAATATGTCATGTCGTTTGAGTAGAATAAAACTAACATATCAGCTCAGCTCAGATATCTATCTGGCCTGAATGGAGAATGGAGGCCGAGCGCCTTTTTTTCGTGTATAAATCATATTGACATCTTTATCACTCTCTATCCCCTTACTCTCATTAAATCAAAATCAAGATTAATACTTATCTCCAAAATAGAGAGAAACTGGTAAAAACCCCGAATCAAAATTTTTATACAACGTCCACAGTTTTAATGCACATTTGCGGATGTACAAGTCTGAAAATATCATCCTGCATACCGTTTTCCTCACAATGTTTTCCTTTATCGCTCGACTCGAGATGAAACCACGAGGTGAAAAATTCATGTGACCTAATTCGAGTTCATGAGTTTTACCCACAGTTAAAATCGCAACCTTCGGACATGGTATACGCGTACTAAATCCATTGTTCACTAAAGTTTAGATTGTGAATTTGCCTGGTAATAAAAACAGGCGCTTTAAGAAAACAAATTCAAAAATAAAATATGCAGATATTAAAATATATGGATAAAAACTGTATAGAGTAACCCAATCTGCATGAACTTTTGTTTTTATAACAAATACTCAAGCCTTAAATTCTAACTTATTTTATTTTGATCATGAGTTGATGACTAATACTTTTATTTTATTGGGCAATAAATTAACTCTTGTTATTGTAACGTCGTGTCAACGTTAATAACTCTCATCGTATGTTGCTCACGTACAACGTTCAATATTTAAGCGTCTTTATATTTTTTAAATGGAGCTCTTATACTTATTTGAAATTACTTTTGAAGAAATTCGTTTTGTTTCCTCTTATTCGACATTGATGCGACGTGAGGACTCTGCACATTAAGCATTTTTGTGTATTTTTTTACCATTTAAACTTTTTACAGAAAAGCAGTCACTTCTAAATCGTAACTAATATTATAAATTTGAATGTAAGTTTATTTGTTAGGACATAGTGTACCCGAACACCTTACCACCTCCCCACGCGGGCGGAAAATAATACGTAAATAATAACATTTTAATTATTAATTTCAATTAACACATTAAAAAATGTTTTAAATATTTTTTGTACATTTGTTTTTAAATAATAATTCTGTATAATAAAAAATAGTAGAACTATGCGAAGGATCGCTTATGGAAACTCAAGCTGAACAATAACTTTCAGAACAAGCTTATTTAAGTTGTGGAGAAGAAAAGAGTTACTTGAATATTACGTTCAGAACTTTGGAATACAGCCAAGAAAATGTTTCTAGAATAAATTTACCTTTTAAACTTTTTTATTATACTTTTTTTATATTTTAAACTTTCATAAATTAAATTGCAGTGCAATATAAACTAAATCTATTATAATAATACCGGATATTAACCAAAACAAAAAACAAAATTAAGTTCATTCAAATATTTATTACCTAAGCGTCTACTGTTGCAATCAGAAAATAGATTGAAATACTAGTTTTTTGACGTGGCTTCGCTCGCGTTTTACTGAGCGCGAGGAGCAAGTGTGAGATATAAAGAGTAGTTTATTATTATTATTATTCTTTATTATTGTTCCTTGGGGTTCCAGCTTGCTTCGTACCAAAAAGTGGTTTAGCTCTTAAGCGTAATAAACAGACAGACAACTAGAATTTGACGAGCTTGGCGGTTGGCAGAGGTTGGCATGGTCCGTCACGGTACCGGGCTCTATGGGCATGGCCCGCGTCACGTGTCCCCTCGCGGCGGCCAAGAAGCTGGCCAATGCCGGCCGCCTTCTCGTCGGGTGGAGTGCGGCCAAGGTCGTGCTGCAGGAGCGGCGCCCCATGCGCTGCTTCAGGTGCATGGGCCTCGGCCACACGAGGGTGCTCTGCCCGTCGGAGAAGGAGCGGGGCAGCCTCTGCTACCGATGCGGCTCTGACGATCACAAATCGTCGAGCTGCACGGGCAAGCTGCGCTGCGCGGTCTGCGCAGAGGCCGGCAAGCCCTCTGGGCATATGATGGGGGCGCGGGATTGCCACCCCCCCACCACGAAGGGAAAAGTGGTCCTCGGCACCCGGACCACTCCCGCAATGGAAGGAGGAAGCCGCCAGGCAGCTGAGGAAGCTAATACAAAATCAAAATGAGCACGTCAAGTATTAGCTTCCTACAGACGAATCTAAACCACTCCGCCGGAGCGCAGGACCTACTGCTGCAGTCCATGGCGGAGTGGCAGATAGACCTGGCGGTGGCCTGCGAGCCCTACTTCGTCCCTCCCCTAGCTCATTGGGTGGGGGATGTGGACGGAACGGTGGCGGTCCTCTCGAGGAGCGGAACGGGCCCCCCCCTCTCTTTCATCGAGAGGGGCTCGGGCTACGTTGTGGCGGGGTGGGGGGAGTACGCGGTCGTCGGAACGTACTTCTCCCCCAACCGCAGTCTCGCCGAGTTCGAGACGTATCTCGGCTCGGTCAGAGCTGCGGTGGCCAGGCAGTCGCCGAAACCTACCTTGGTTCTCGGCGACTTAAACGCGAAGTCGCGTGCCTGGGGCAACCCCGCTACGGATCCGCGAGGGAGGGCCGTCCAAGTCTGGGCGCTACTCTCCAGCCTGTCCCTACTTAATAAGGGGCAGGTTCACACCTGCGTGCGCCACAACGGGGGGTCCGTGGTGGACGTTTCGTTCGCCACCCCGGTGGTAGCACGTAGAGTGTCGAACTGGAGAGTAGAGGAAGAGGTGGAGACTCTGTCGGATCACCGCTATATCCGATTCGAGATCTCCACCTCTCGCAGGCCGGCGGAACCCCAGAGGGTGCCGACCACGCTGCCGAGGTGGTCTCTTGGCCAGTTGGACCGCGAACTGGTCAAGGAGGCTGCCATCGTGCAGCGGTGGGGTTCCGCGGGACGGGAAGAGGAGGGCGCCAGCGTCGAGGAGCTGGCGGGCCGCATGCGCAGCGCCCTCAAAGAGGTCTGCGATGCGGCCATGCCGAGGACCCGGCGCAGAGTTCCGCGCCGACAAGTCTACTGGTGGTCGCCCGAAATAGCCGAACTTCGGGCGACGTGCAGTCGGGCGCGGAGGGCCTACGTCCGCTGTCGCAGGCGCAACGGCCTCGACGCGGACCTGGAGGGGCAGCTCTTGGCCGCTTACCGCCAGCTGAAAAAAGATCTGCAGCTGGCGATAAGTCGGGCCAAGGAGAAGGCGAGGGAGGAGTTGCTGGCGGGCCTCAACCGAGACCCATGGGGGCGGCCGTATCGAGGTGTGCGTGGAAAATTCCGCACCCAAGCCGCCCCCGTGACGGAAACGCTGCCGCCGGAGCTCCTCCTGCGCCTGGTGGGGGAACTGTTTCCCCACCCAGGCGAGTTTGTCCCTCCGCCTATGGCCCCCCGCTCCGTGATAGAGGACGCAGTGGCTCCACCACTGATCACGGAGCGGGAAATGGAGATGGCCCTCGGTCGCCTGAGGGCCAAAAAGACGGCGCCGGGTCCGGACGGTGTTCCAGGGCGTGTTCTGTGCGACGCCCTGGAATACCTAGGTGCAAGGCTTCGGGGGCTGTTCGACGAATGTCTGAACAGCGGGCAGTTTCCGAAGCCTTGGAAACAAGGGAAGTTGGTGCTGTTGCCGAAGGAGGGTCGACCACCCGGTTCCTCCTCGGCGTACAGGCCGATCGTGCTGCTGAACGAGACGGGCAAGTTGTTTGAGAAGATTCTCGCAGCCCGTCTCGTTCAGCACCTCGACGAGGTCGGTCCGGGTCTCTCAGAGGCTCAGTTCGGGTTCAGGGCGGGTCGTTCGACGGTCGACGCCCTGAGCGCCCTGAAGACTCGGACCACGGAAGCGGTGGCCCAGGGGCGAGTGGTCCTGGCGGTTTCGCTGGATGTGGCGAACGCCTTCAACAGTCTCCCATTCGAGACGATCAGGGAGGCACTCCGATATCATGGGGTGCCGACCTATCTGAGGAGACTGTTGGAGGCGTACCTCCGGGACCGAGAGGTCGTCTGGGCGGGGGGCGACGGCAGGCTGGTCCGGCGTCGGGTTGGCTGCGGCGTTCCACAGGGGTCGGTTCTCGGCCCAATTCTGTGGAACGTCGGCTTCGACTGGCTCCTGAGAGCCCCCGTCCTTCCCGGTATGGGGGTGTTGTGCTATGCGGACGACACCCTCATCACCGCGACGGGGCGGGACTTTCGGGAGGCGGCCCGCCTGGCCGAGGTCGGAACGACCCTGACCGTGGACCGGATGGAGATGCTGGGCCTGAGGGTCTCCATATCCAAAACGGAGGCCCTCCTCTTCCACGGTCCGCGGAGGGGCCCCCCACGAGGGGCGAGTATCACCGTCCACGGGACGGTGATCGAGGTGCGGGCCCAGATGAAGTATCTGGGCCTGATCCTGGACGGGCGTTGGAGCTTCGGGCAGCATTTCGTGCAGCTCGGCCCGAAGCTCGTCAATGCCGCCGCCGCCTTAGGCCGCCTCCTACCCAACGTGGGAGGACCGGGATCGCTATGCCGGCGCCTCTATGCCGGCGTAGTGAGGTCGATGGCACTGTACGGTGCCCCGATTTGGGTGGACGCACTCACCGCTTCCAACCGGGCCCTTCTGCGAAAACCGCAGAGGGTCATAGCGGTGAGGGCGATAAGGGGTTATCGTACGGTGTCGTGGACAGCGGCGACCCTCCTCGCGGGCGACCCGCCCTGGGAGCTCCAGGCGGAAGCGCTCGCGGAGGTGTACCGCTTCCGGGCCGAGGCGAGGGAACGCGGCGACCGTCCAGGGTCGGCGGAAGTCGGGCGGATCAGGGCTCTAGCCCAGCAGGCCCTGATCGCCCGATGGGAGGAGGACCTCGGGTCCCCCACGGCGGGCCTGGCGACAGTGGAGGCGGTACGTCCCCACTTGAGTCGCTGGGTCCGAAGGAAACGAGGCACGCTCTCGTTCAGGCTGACGCAGGTGCTTACCGGACACGGATGCTTCGGTAAGTACCTGCACGAGATAGCGCGGCGGGAGGTGTCACCCTCCTGCCACGAGTGTGGTGCGCCATTCGACACGGCGCATCACACCCTGACGGAGTGTGCCGCGTGGGGGCCCCAGAGGCATTCCCTGGCGGCGGTTGTTGGCGGAGACCTCTCCTTACCGAGCATCATCAACGCGATGCTCGGAAGCGAGAGGTGCTGGTCAGAGATGGTCTCCTTCTGCGAAAGTGTGATGTCGCAGAAGGAGGCCGCGGAGCGGGAGCGGGAGGAAGATGCCGCTGCGGACCCGCTCCGCCGCAGAAGACTGGGGAGAAGAAAGCGGCGCTTTGCGCACCTTCTCCCCCCGCCACAATAGGCGCCGCCGGGACTAGGGGGGTTCCCAGTACCCTGGGATTCCTCCCTAGTGAATGGAGGCCCGCATAGGCGGGCCGGCCGTCGGAGCGTCACGGTAGCATGCGCAAGCGATCCCGTGGCGCTCCCGTTAAGACGGGAAGGGTACCGCTGGGTTTTTAGTGGGTATTCCGATGACCGGGGCACACTCGGTGCCTTGGACATACGGCGAGTCCCACATACCCCCCCCACTGTTCCCGTGGGGGGAAACGCGTCATGCGTTTTCCCAGCGTCAAAAAAAAAAAAAAAAAAAAATGGTCCGTCACGGTAGCATGCGCAAGCGATCCCGTGGCGCTCCCGTTAAGACGGGAAGGGTACCGCTGGGTTTTTAGTGGTTATTCCGATGACCGGGGCACACTCGGTGCCTTGGACATACGGCGAGTCCCACATACCCCCCCCCCCACTGTTCCCGTGGGGGGAAACGCGTCATGCGTTTTCCCAGCGTCAAAAAAAAAAAAAAAAGGTTGGCATGGTCGGTAGGTACTTGCCTTTCGCGCCACAAATCATAATAATACAAAACAATAATATAATAAATCAGCTGTTCAGCAAGTTTCCATCGCACGAATAAAATTTAATAAATACAAAACATAATTAAAATCATACGTAGAATATTATAAAATCAAGTAAGATCAATAAACGTGTAACAAAAAAAAACATTTAACCAAAAAATTTATTACTTAGCGAAAAAGGCCACAAACATACTTAAGGCTAGCAAGGAAGAATGGCTACAGTGAAAATTTTATAACAAACTAAATTATTATTGCAAGAAATAAATCATGTATTGTTATATATTATTGTTAGAAATAAATGATAACTAATTCCCTTAGAATCAAATTAAAAAAAAATCGAATTGTATATTATCCATTTATATTTTCAAATCGCTGTAACATATATACGTAAGTATTTTATTATCACTACTAACTGTATGTGTGTCGTAACGAGTGTTTGTTACATCTATTTAATTATGTCGTAAAATTATAATACACGTTCTCACAGCTTAAACACACTAACATGTGCTAAAGTAATATATTTTAAACTATTCACCAACTGATTTTTTGGCAAATAGATTTGTATGTATGTATATTGGTATAGATAACGTGAAATTATTTTTAAATTTGGAACGAAAAAGAAAACCAGGAAAATTATAATAAATGGTCAACTTTTTCTATATACACATGCTTGTACAGAACTTTCTTGGTGGTAGGACTTTGTGCCAGCCCATCAATTAATGTAGGTACCATCCACTCATCAGATATTCCACCGCTAAATAGCAATATTTAGTTCTGTTTGGTTCCGATTTGAAAGCGTGACTCTTAACCGATGATCGTGGGTTCAAACCTAGGCGATTTGAAAGGTGAGTGAGCCTGTGTAATTGCTTATTGAAGATATACATATAAAGGATGATAATTATTCTTACAGCGCCAATTTCTATGGGTGCTGGTGACCACTACCATTGATATAAAAAATCTACCTCTTATATAAAAAAGTAATCTATTACTAATACATACAGAGTTAGATAAACGACACAATACACGTTTGTGCGCAATCTACTCTCATCTCAATTGAAATCTGTGAAACTAATCAAATGCCATTTCTTGTTATAATTTATAAACTGAAGCGATTATTATAAAAAATTGTGTAAGTGCCAAGGTACTCACGAGAATTGATGTGTAAATAGTGTTAGGTTTGTTTTATTTTAACTTATTCCTTTTAATAGCAACATTGATTTTGACGGGTCGCTACACGATTGGCGCACGACAAAGATATCACGCGATGTCGTGAGCCAATCCGGAGAGCCGGATTTTCGCAGCAATACGAAAGATCATTTTGGCCAGAGGCGGGAGTTTAAAAGTGATTCGTAAATTGAATGCGATGTAACTCACTATACAATAAAACAAGAACAAAGTTAAATATTGTTTTACTCGACTGACTCAACGAACAGGAAATCTTATAATAGTCAAAAAGGATCTTAAACTGATGTCATCTGACGTTAGAAGTCTCATCCCTTACCGTGTACCGAATTCCAGATACTAACACATCAAAAACAATAGCATAGTTAGGCGGACGAGCATATGGGCCACCTGATGGTAAATGGCCCACCTTAACACATGGGATATAACATCTTAGTTCGCAAGGTTGGTGGCGCATTGGCGATGTAAGCGATGGTTAACATTTCTTACACTGCCAATGTCTATGGGCGTTGGTGACCACTTACCATCAGGTGGCCCATATGCTCGCCCGCCAACCTATAAAATAAAAAAAAATAAAAAACCAAGTACTGCTGTTTTGCGGTAGAATATCTGATGAGTGGGTGGTACCTACCCAGACGAGCTTGCACAATTATATTATTATTGCAACTCGCTAGCCGCTCTTCCCGTATGAGTGAGAAAAAAACATTCACTAGTCAATTAGGTCAGGAAATAGTTAGTTCAGGCTGACATTTATTTTCTAGGCTATGTTTATCTTGTTCATTCTCATACATTTTATTTTGTACTCAATAATTAGCCTTTCACCACCGACATCACCCGCGTCGTATTCGAAAATCCAGTTTAACGTCATATTTTAGTTGTGATAAAGAATATAAAAATAACAAATATTCACCACACACACCTTTCCTAGACCAACAACATGTATCATATAAAAAATATCTTCTCTTAATTGAATTAATCACACATATGGTGGTGAGCTACCAACCTACCAGCCAACGCCTTTTCAGATGTGATCAAGAAGTGACGTCAGGCAATTTGTGGTAAAACTGCACTAACCCAACAACATAGCGAAAGATGATGATGATTATATTAGTATTCTCTTTCTAACAGCTCAGTTCCTTAATCTACTTCTCTCTTCTTACCATAATTCCGTTGCGATTTTTTTTTATATACTGTCACAGTATTGTTATCGTCCTTATATTAAAGACAAGGGTGGTCTCTAAGACAATGGGTCGTCACACGAAGCAATTATTCGGAAGTAATAATGCAGTGAAGGAAGTGCCATATGTATAAAGATTGAAGAATTCTCATTTCCTGATACAAGATGTTTTTTATATATCTTGGAGGAAATATATGTTATATTAACGTCAAACATGAATATGAATGTATAAATCTTATTTTACGTACACGCATAATTCATATTTATCAGTTTTTTTTTTAATGATTAATAAATAACTAACTTGAATAGAATAAGAGTTGATAAAATTAATAATGATTTATGAAAATATATTGAAGTTCAAAATTTTATTTTATTCATGTACAAAGCCTAATAAAAATACATTTTAGTATAATCCCTTCCAACTACAAAAGAAGAAAACACAAATGAACAACTTTGACATTGGATTGAGGTCTTGAATAATCTATGATTTTCACTATGAATTCAAAAAAATGGCGTCTTGAATGTCGTCATAGATATTATCGAAACTTTAGACATCAAATTAAAAATAGATTTAAGGAGTTATGGGAAATATTGTTTAATTACAAATAAATATATTTTAATCAAGAACAGTGTGTAGTGGAAATATAAAAGAGATATTAACAAATCGTATTAAAGTAAAAAGTAACATCCTGCGAATGTCCCACTGCTGGGCTAAGGCCTCCTCTCCTTTTTGAAGAGAAGGTTTGAAGCTAATTCCACCACGCTGCTCCAAGGCGGGTTGGTGGAATACATCGTCACGGTAGCATGCGCAAGCGATCCCGTGGCGCTCCCGTTGAGACGGGAAGGGTACCGCTGGGTTTTTAGTGGGTATTCCGATGACCGGGGCACACTCGGTGCCTTGGACATATGGCGAGCCCCACATACCCCCCCCACTATTCCCGTGGGGGGAAACGCGTCATGCGTTTTCCCAGCGTCAAAAAAAAAAAAAAAAAAAAGGGTTGGTGGAATACAAATGTGACAGAATTTCAAATAAGACACATGCAGGTTTCCTCACGTTGTTTTCATTCACCGTCAAGCACGAGATAAATTATAAACACAAATTAAACACATGAAATTCAGTGGTGCTTGCCCGGGTTCGAACCCACGATCATCGGTTATGATTCACGCATTCTAACCACTGGGCCACTTCAGCTTTTTTAATCGGCAAATCGTATGGAATACGTAAATCTAAGGTATGTTAATTTTAAATCCTTCGATTGGAACAGGTTGTCTTGTCAACACTAAAAGTAAAAGTGAATGCAAAATTCACCACAATCGCTTCGGTTGGAATGATTCAGACCCACACATAAAACACCAAATAAAGCTTCTAAAAGTTGAAAAAAAAAAACGTAATTTGATTCAATAAAAAACCTTTTATAGAGCTTAAACATATATAGCCAACAGGAAAACTCAAGTAAAATGTTATACCGAAGGATATTATATGTATATCTTTAACATTACATACGTATCATTCTATATAAATTATATTTTACATACATATGTTAAATAAATAACAAACATGATTATGTATATTCACACCTAGTATACTAAAACACAAAATATTTGTATATAAAATAAAACAATGCAAATAATATAGCTATTATATAATATGTTGATTAAACATTCTACTACACTACTAAAGATGTAAAAATAACTTAATTGGGTTATTTATCATAGACTTTATTATATACTTACTTTAAAACTATTTATTAACAAAGTCAGAAGTCAGATGAAAGAATTTTAAACGTTTTTGTTTAAGCATAGAAGCGAATACTTTTTTCGACAGATGCTGCTCTCAAAAGCATGGTAACACTTAGCGGAATTGTTAAAGTAAATTACTCAGAAAACAATAATAATAATTATTTATCGCTACTCCAGTTAATACTACGTTTTAATATATTATATATTTATTGTACAGGAAGGCGGCGGCGGCCACCTGATAGTAAGTGGTCACCAACGCTCATAGACGATGGCATTGTAAGAAAGAAACCATCGCTTACATCGCCAATACGCCAAAAACCTTTAAAACTTCGAGCATTAATAATAATAAACTTTGTGTATCGACTAAATAGTGAAATACTATCTCTCGCTCTCTCTCTTTCTATCATGATGAATATGACATTTGAAATAAAAGAGAAGGTAGCGTAAGAAATACAAAATAATATTATAGTTAGTCATAAATCAACTAGATTGTCTTATCATCAAAGAACCGAAATAGCCCATTGGATAGAACACATCTGTCTAGCCGTTTCACATTTTAAACGACGTGTGTAACCACTGAGTTCTCACATACGTGATTTGTGTTTATAGTTTGGAGCTTATTCCACTACGCTGCTCCAATGCGGGTTGGTGGAATAAACATGTGACAGAATTTCAGTGAAATTTAACAGAACAGATTGTTCACGATGTTTTCCTTCACCGTCAAGCACGAGATGAATTATAATCACAAATTAAGCACATGAAATCCAGCGGTCCTTGCCCGGGTTTGAACCCACGATCATCAGTTAAGATTCACGCGTTCTTACCTTTGGGCCATCTCGGCTTACACATACACATTACAAGAACATATATTTATTCATTTTAGTTGTCTGTCCCATTTGAATGTCAATATCATCTATTCATTATTAAGATTACTTGTAAACTACCTTCTCTTTTTCTTTTAACTGTCGAATCCCTGATGATAGAAAGAGAGAGAATATATAACTATTCACCCGATATACAACGTTCATTAGTAATGCTAGAAGTGTACAATAAAATTCGGTTTTTACATTAAAAATGTATTGTATTTCTAATTATTCCAGTATTCTGATAAAAAAATATATTTGTTCTGATAAAGAGAAAAAAGAAAGATCACTACTCTGTTACTGATTGGAATTGTTAGAAAATGATATATTTTTTTATCGAATAAGGTTAGTCTTTTTATCAAATAAGGTTCGAGGCTGATTTTTATTAATTACACGCGGGTGAAACCCCTTGCTCAGCTAGTTTTTCATACACCTCGTTACGGGTAGATAAAAGTCATACCTAACACCTCCCCCTACCTCTTCAAGTGGGTGAAAAATAAACAATAAACTTAGAAATAACATTGTAGTATTTTTGATTGAAAATAAATAAATTCTCACTTTTATATCCGTTCGCTAGTTTTATACATACAATATAATATTCGCACGTATGTACATAAATAACGTACTGCATACAAATTCAAGGACCGTTCGTAACGAGATATATGTTCCTTCGGGACGCGAGTGAGACATAACAAGCTCTGCGCTGTCCCTTGTATATGAATAACGGAGTATCTAATTTGATACATTTTGATTGAAATTTTCGTATGAATTTTTCGTATAATTATATACTAGCACGGTATATCGTACTCACGACCATGTAAGTTAAAAGATTGCCTTACTTATATACGACTAGCATGTGGACGAGCATATGGGCCACCTGATGGTAAGTGGTCACCAACGCCCCTAGAAATTAGCATTGTAAGAGATTTTAACCATCGCATACATCGCCAATACGCCACCAACCTTGGGAACTCAGATATTATGTCCATATATAATTATAAAATATTATATACTTTTTTTTATATAATTATAAAATGAAATGGCAAATCACAGAATGGCAACCACGTGACGGTAAAATGAAAAAGAGGAATACAAGTTAAAAGATGGTCAGATGAGATCAAAAAGTTGAATGTGAAGTTAAATAAATTTTAAGAAACACAATATGAAAACTTCTTTCTTGTTCTTTTTGCATAAAAATATATATATCTACAAAACAACATATTTCTTTTTGCGTCATACTTAATAAAATAAATAGTACCAGCCTGTGAATGTCCCACTGCTGGGCCAAGGCGTTTTCTCCTCTTTTTGAGGAGAAGGTTTGGAGCTTATGGACTCTACTCCAATGCGGATTAATGGAAAAGACAGGATTTCTGTGAAATTTGACACATGCAGGCTTCCTCACGATATCTTCCTTCACCGTCAAGCACGAGATGAAATATAATCACAAATTCAGCACATGAAATTCAGTGGTGCTTGCCCGAGTTTGAACCCACGATCATCGGTTAAGATTCACGCGTTCTTACCACTGTGCTTTAATAAAATAAATACACAGACATATTCGACGACAAATAATATAAGCTATCAATAGATTCAATAACGATTCCAATTACTATTGTGGCCATGACCGACCCTTTAAAAAACACGACATTCGTTCTTGCAATATTTACAACACAACGAGACGGACACGAGACGTAATTATACAATATGTGTATAGCAAATATTTATTTTAACTGTATTTATAAAATTAATTTTAAAAACAGGCCTTATTTCATTTTACTAATTGACTTCGCATACAGTGCAAAGGTGTCATTTCACCTTTAAACAAAATAACTTCAAGACAAGTGACATTTCATCTCCAATGTTCTTACTAAATGATTTTCAAATATTTATAAATAAGCGTTTGACCCACGTCTTCGCTCGCGTCATAATTCAGAATTGCTAAGTATCAATTTCTTCAAAATGAATGAATTTTCATACCAATTTACATCTCAGTCATAAATCCTTCCTATGCAACTTTTCATGATACCTTTTTTTATTGTTTAGGTAGGTGGACGAGAGTATGGGCCACCTGATGATATGTGGTCACCAACACCCATAGACAATGGCATTGTAAGAAACGTTAACCGTCGCGTACAGCGCCAATGCACCACCAACCTTGGGAACTAAGATGTTATGTCCCTTGTGCTTGTAATTTCACTGGCTCATTTACCCGGAACACAACAATACAAAGTACTGCTGTTTTGCGGTAGAATACCTGATGAGTGGGTGGTACCTACCCAGACGAGCTTGCACAAAGCCCTACCACCAAGTAACCTTCGGCTTTGCGTTGATATGTCAGTCAGTCTTTTTTTATATATAAAGATAAAAAACCATAAACATGAAGTATAAGCTTTTATTAATTTTAAAATATTAACAAAAATCCGATTTAACTAAGTATTAAAATAAAAATAAAAAAATTGTTAATGTCAATAAATACTTTCAATGTTTTTGATTTATTCATGTAAAGTCATTATCTATAGACGGAAAAATATTTATATTTATGTTGATAACTGTTAACCAATAAAGAATTTTAAATATACGTTTTTACAACTATTCAAACAAACCTAACTTAAAACAAATCTCGCTTAGTGCTCAAAGTACTACGTCAGCTTACAAAAGATTTTGTCTATATACTTGCAAATTGTATAAATGGACAACACAACTGGACCGGATTACCTTAACCAACAAACTCACCAGTGTAATTAAAACGCAGTTACATGATTAAATATAAATTTGTATTGATTGAGAAAAACATTATTTAAACAACATTGATCGTTAATGACATGTTAATAAATATATTACAAGCCATTTTTTATTATTTTATTAGTAAATATAAATTAGGATGATGTTTGATTGTTTTTCTTCGTTTGTGGATCGAGTCATTTATGATGTTTGATGCTTCATAACTTTAATTACCATAGAAAAAGCATTTGAAATAGTTGAACATATATAAATTACTTAGATTAATAAACACATAAGTTCATAGTAGTTTCCGCCGGCGTAAGAGGGGGGGGGGGGGGGGGTTGTTGTTAGGTATTCTAGATCCTTTTAACCCTGACAACGTGTTTGCAAAATTTCACGATAATCGGTTAAGCAGTTAAAGAGTAACAGAGTCACTTCCCCACTTATGATATTACTAAGGATGTGTGTTAATCAGACGTTGGTCAGACCAAATAAAAATGCTCACTGGCCTGCCAATACCTAAAGCCATTAATACCGCCGAGGACAGAAACACGTGGAAGAGCATAGTGCAACGAGCGATCTAAACAACAACTATCAACTCTTCTAAGAAGAAGTAAGTGTTAATATAATACTTATATACAGGTAGTTTTATTACTACTAGTTTTATACTGGGGATAACTTGTAATAGAGTAGTCGTAATTTTAGACGATATCTATATCTATATCTATCTATACTACTGTATAAATCTATTGGTTCTGTCTGTACATTTTTTTTTCACCTAATTTTGTGAAAAATAATCGTTTTATGATGCAGTGATTCACATTATACTATTTTTTTCATTTTTGTCTGTCTGTCTGTCTATATATCTTCTTATAAATCAAGAACGCCTTAACCAATCTTGATGAAAATTGGTACACACAAAGAACATGTGATGGCGCAAATGTTAGGCCATATATAACATCGGTAAACTCTACGGTATCTTATTAAAATTAATTTCAAATCGTTAATTACGTATTTCTTTACCTGTAGCCATATGTGTGTGTTTGCGTGTGTGTGTGTGTGGGTGCGCGCGTATGTGTTATTATAGTAATAAAATAATTTAATATTTTTATTCATTTTACGCGGGACACAGCTAGTTATATAATATAATTGCAAGGTTACACTAATTAGCGTTGTTTAAGAAAAGTTTAGTTGAACATTGTTTTTTCTATCTGTCTGTCATCATTGATAAGACATTTGCGGCGGAGCAGTAACGTTTAACCTACGGGACTAGGTGAAACCGAAGAGGCCAAACACTGCCGAGGTGACAGCAGCTTAGTCCGACGGCGCCTTTGTCCATGTATGAACCAATATACTAGTCATTTTATCTTACAATTAGCCTATTAAATTAAAAAAACATTGATAGATGTGGATTACAAAATACAAGAACGTATAGATGATAGATATAAGCGTGGAGTTTGTTGTTTGTGTTGGATAATTTTATATTATATTAATTATGTATTATCACCTATTCCATACAGTTTGCTAAAAGGTTTGCTTATATGATGCACTAAACAGTTCTTGATTAATATATATTTATTTATAATACAACACATTCCACTGAACCACTTGTATATCCACTTTAATTTGGCTTCCAAAGTTTCGATAACAACTTGAGCGACATTCAGGACGCCATTTTTTCCCATAATAAAATTCATAGATTATTAAAGATCTCGTCCAAATATATCAGGACAAAGTGGTTTATTTTTTTTACCTTATTGTGTTTGGAATGAGCTACATGTATTTAATTTGAGTAATTGCTGAATTTCTTGCCGTTCTCGGTAGAATCAACATAAGCCGTCGGGAACTACCTTCAATTTTATCTTGTATAAATGATTCAGAATTGCTCATAAGAGGCTACTTAAATAGAGTACTTTAATAATATACTCTACTGAAAGAAAAATTGTTAAGAGCTTGATATTTAAAATATATAATAATGATAAAATGCGTTCATAACATCCGAACATGACCAACACAATAGATTGTCCAATAAACAAACGCCGTCACAGACGAGTCGATTGCTCATTGAATCGCAAATTTTGCTCACTATGGCTACGTCGCGCCCCGCTGCCTTATTAACCCGTGGCCTTCTTTTATTTAAGATCTGTTCACACCACGGACTCATCTTTTCTATAAATCTTTTTAGTGTAAATTGTTTGAAGTAAAAATAAGTTAGCAGTTCGTAGTTCTTATGACCGAAAAGTAATGAGAAGATTTACAAAAGAATTACACAATTTCTTCGACTATAAATAAGTAATTTAGCTGATCTAGAAGAATGTTCAATATATTTATGTATTTTTATATTTTACGAAACCTATTTGTCAGTATAGTAAAGGCGATCTATACCGTATAGACACCGACACGCCACGAACAAAATATGATTCATTCCATACTCTTTCAACGTGACATAAGAACTATTTTATGTATACGTTACCCCTTGTGCCCATTCAAATCGTACACAGTGATACGAAGTATTGTTGTCTTGGGATACAACGGGTATATGTGTGTAGTGCCCACTCCCCCCAAAGTAGAATAACAAAATCATTCAATTCGCGGAAAGGAAAATTAGGAACGAATGTACTTTTGTAAAACATTCATAATAGGGATATATTTTACTATTTAAATGTTTGATTATTTTCTTCACTTGAATAAGAAAGACAGTAAGAGTAACAACCTGTGAATGTCTTACAGCTGGGCTAAGACCTCTTCTTTTATGATGAGATGGTTTGAAGCTCATTCCACCACGCTGCTCCAATGCGGTTTGGTGGGACATGTAGACAGGCAAACAAGGCAAAACTAAAAATATCCTACAAGACAATTTAACGGTCCTAGTATATAATTCGTAACTAACCTACAACTAACAATTGACAATGACCTATCACTTGCAAGTTCACGTCAAAATTAGCGACTTAGTTTTTGTTAAAGATATCTGATTATAATCTGATAAAAACCTCTTTCTGAATTCAAGTTTAGTGTGAACGCAGCTTTAGTCTATCTCGATTACGACGCGACGCTGTGAAAGCCTGTCACCTCACACGCTATGCTACTCATAGGTTAGTGAAACGTTCACTAATAATGCATGTTTATATGTAAAATATTTTTAACGCGCTTTGGGGGTATGACCAACTCGTATGCCGTGATGGCAAACGGCATGACACTCTTATATCGTTATACCCATTCCACTGCAGCCTCGTGAGTGTGTTATATCGAAGCAAATAAAATACACGCCACGCACACACGAGGGTGTATAATTTTTTTTTTTATAGTATAGCTTAGTGGACGAGCATGATGGCCACCTGATGGTAAGTGGTCACCAACGCCCACAGACAGTGGCTTGTATATTTCTTAAAAAAACAACATCACCACTGCGCCACCAACCTTGGCAACTAATATGTTATGTCCCTTGTGCCTGTAATTACACTGGCTCACTCACCCTTCACACCGGAACACAATAACACAAAGTACTGCTGTTTATAATAATAAGATATAATTATAAAAATAAATATAATAATATAAAAATAAAATTATTTATTTTATTAAGGTATTTTTTTAAATAGCATAATTGATATATTTCTAAGAAGAAGCTTGAACAGCAGTAAGCAATAGGACTAAAGCGAATGAATACTACACAAAAACACATTTTTAAACAATTCAATCAAAATATGAAATAATTTAAAGTAGTACGTCGTATTTTTTGTGTTCAGACTTTGTCACTATGTTAAGCGATAGGTTCCATTAAGAGAATGTCGGTTATTAAGTAAGTAGTGTGCTATTGACGTTTCAATATAAGTATTCCTATGATGGAATGGAAACAAATCGATCATAACAATGATATATTTTGCGTATACTGTCATTGGATATTTAATTCTAAAAGCCTTTGGGCCCAGTACCATATGGGCTCGCATTACCCGTACCAATCTTATATATATATATATATATATATATATATATATATATATATATATATAAATGAATATCTATTTCCCTTGGTCATCGCATCACGCGTCAACGGATGGAACGATTTCGCTAATTCTTTTTTTGTTGTGTTTATTATTGTCAGGAGAAGTGTCTTATGAAAGAAAAAATTTAAAAGTTGAGCGGGACATCAGAATTATTTAAGAAAAATTAACGACAATTTTACATAACTGACAGTTGTTTGACATAACTATCAACGATTGACAGAACGCGCGCAACAAATATCGTTTAACTGAAATGCATCAGTTGATGAATAAAATTAATTTATCGTTTCGTGTACTTTCATTACGGAAACCTTAATTATTATTTTTTATTATTGTATAGGAAAGCGGACGAGCCTATGGGCCACCTAATCGTATGTGGTCACCAACGCCCATAGACATTGACATTGTAAGAGATGTTACCATCGCTTACTTCGCCAATGCGCCACCAACCTTGGGGACTAAGATGCTATGTCCCTTGTGCCTGTAATTACGCTGGCTCACTCACCCTTCATACCGGAACACAACAATAGCAAGTACTGCTGTTTTGCGGTAAAATATCTGATGAGTGGGTGGTACCTACCCAGACGAGCTTGCACGAAGCCCTACAACCAAGTAAATTTCGCTGGAATTGCCCAGATTACCACCTCATCATCTGCAATTAAAAATCGGATCGGTAATAATTATTTTGCGGAATATAAGCCAGCCACGTCTTTGTACCGGCACACGACTAGCAGTGAAAAAAATAATGAACAACGTCATCGAAGCTACAATTTTGAAAGGGAAGTACAAAGGCGAAGACGTTTTAATTACACGGATTCCTTTGATTCCCAACGACATGTCATTCGACTTTAAACGGTTACAATTTCCAGTGAGACTATTTTTTGCAATATCGATAAATAAATCGTAAGGGTAGTCATTAAGTGTTTGTGGCATCTATCTTTAAAATTCATGTTTTTCACATGGCCAGATGTATGTCGCCTGTTCCCGTGAAGCATGACAATAATAAACACTATGTTTTTGAATAATCTTTTTTTTTATTAATTATACCGATACGAATTCAATATTCAAAGTTAAGACAGGACAACGTCTGTCGGGTCACCTAATTCTTAATAAAAGCAAGAACTCCAATTTTCTTTCATCGCAAATGTCAAAGTAAAGCGACATTCCCAGTAGTGGTAACTTATTTTGATCAATCAATTTCTAAAAGTATAATCAGGAGATGCAAATGTTTTCAAATATTTCTAGTTTTCCTAATCTCCGATGCAATGCCTCGTATTGATTTATAAATGTTAGTAAAAGTAAAAGATCATAATTATATACATTTTTTAGTAAAAATCTTTACAAATATTATTATATCATTGATTTTTTTTATTATATTTATTTATTCATTTCATTTTTATAACTTTAAATGATGACAACTTTGATAAGTAATAATAATATTGGTCGATTTTTGGTTGCATTTATTTGAAAAATATTAGTATTAAGATAAATATAATAAATATTAACAGCTCAATATAAATAGCATTATAATAAATATTTCGCTGACATGTGATACGTTCGAATTTCAAATATATTCAGATTTGAGTATTCAAATTCAAAATTCCAATTTCAAATTATACAATTTGAAATTGGAATATTAAACACAGACTGTTCTTATACGTTGTTTTTTTTTAATAAATCTGTATATTATGCTAACAACCTCTTATTTAAGTCTTTAAAAGAAACATTAAAGAAGTTTCTACATATTTATTAACGTTGAATGCGAACCGAGCTTGTAGAACAGTACGGAATTAGATCCATACAATAAACAAACACTAGTGGAGATAAAGCAGATTAGTAATAAAAACAAAATCGGTTTCATAAAAACACATCTAAGGCTTAAAGAAAAATTTTTTTTTTTTTATCTGTTACTTGTCATTTTACCTGTCAGCTGCAATAACTGCTAAAGGACACAACTGTTTAAGCTACGATCAATATTTTGTTTTTAACAAATCCTACTACTTTACTAAATGATAATGTGATTTAAAGCTATCCTTACTTTAAATATACAAATCTTCGATCTTTTATGGCTCCACTTTCTTATTTATGAAATTAGATGTATATAATTATAAACTATTTAAATACTTACTTAATTAATGTTTCACCTGTGCCTTAAGAGTGCCTTAAGAGAATAAGTTATAGGTGCTTTAGTTCAAATCAAATTACAAAAAAACATACATTTAGTAAGGGAATATAAGAATAATCCGACAAATATATACAAAAAAAGTTATGACAAATAACTCGATAATTGAATTACTTATTATAATAGAGTAAATATATATTATCAAAGATTTTTCAAATAAGCTCTAAAATTATAAATTGTAATGTTACATGAATATTTCGTTAATTATACTTGAACCTATTAGAAATTCATAAGTTTCTATTAATTGCTATAAAATATAAGGTCCTCCAGACCGTTTTCGGCCACGGCGGCCAATTTCTAGAAAGATTAGCCAACTGCGCAGGAGATATTAGGAGATATAAAATATAACAAACTACCACTAACAAAGTAATTCAAAAGGCTTAGTAATACTACTAATAAAAAGGCCCACAGACATACTTAATAAAAAATAAGTATAAATCCTGATTTTATCTATAAGATAGGCAGAACTGCTAATAAATAACAACGGTATCGCTCATTTAAAATAAGGGGCCTAGTGCATCCCCTCACGTGACCCCTTTGTAGCGTATTTCACGGAGCTATCCTATTGTTACGCCAAAGGGCTCTTCTCCCCTACGAAACGTGAGGCGTACAAAGGGCTCAGTGTAACCAAAGTTTAGTATTATTATATTGAGGCAATAGAAAACCAAGCATGTGATCACATTGTCGAACGCTTCGCTTTGAATTAATACGTTACGCGAGGGTGACAGCTCAGATGAGCTGGTAATACCGTCCGTTCGGTGAAATGATTTATTTTTAAATGTTTTTTCAAATAGTGATATAGTTAACCAAGTAATTTTGAACGTTGATACTCAAATAATAAGTCGATGCAATATGATATTGAAATGGTAGTTATGGATACTGATATATAAATATTTATATATTTAAACTTTTTTTATTTAATCTTCCTTAACATTATTTATGCACGTATTTTTAATTATAAAGGCATATGCATATTTATTAAATAAGAATTGGTAGAAACGATTATCTTCTCGATAGATTTTATACATATGTATGAACATTTCGAATCGGTGGTAGCTTTAAATATAGTTTGTGTAATTCCGATTCAAAATCACTTGTAAAATCTTAAATCGTCTATTTTAATTTTGATTACAACCATCCTTGCTCTTAATAAAAATAGAGTCATTTATGTTACTTTGTAAGAAATGAAATATCGAGTTCATGTATATAATTAGCATTTCCAAAACCAATTATATAAATAAAATTAACAAAAAAAATGACACTTCCGCAGATCATTCAACGCGATATTATTAATGCTTCAATTAAATAGCAACAACAGCAACCTTTCTTATTGAATGTTTAATATTAAAGCTGTCGTGCAAAATTACGTATACAAAAATCATTACCGTGAGGTAAACTATACAAGTACAACGTTCGTTTATGTAAACAAATTGGAAGTTACAACCGCAATTACAACTTCACGGCCAAAGAACAAGTTCACAGTTCGATCAGCCATCACATGTAAAGAAACACCTTCTATATCGTTCATTGCTAATTTTGATTAAGTTTTTTCATCTCAGACTTAAATAACACTTTTGATTGTTAATATATTAACTATGTCTATTTATTAAATATTGAATAAACGAACGAGCAGAATTGTCTAAATTCAATTGTCAATTAATTAATAAGTTTTCTTCACATATGTTACCGACATTAAATATTAAAAGCGTAAATTTTTTTTTTTAATAAACTATACAATTCTAAATAACTAACGAAGGTTTTCAAGAAGATACACATTAAATATTATTTGTTTTCGTATAGATATTATCCGATCGAAAAGTCGTAAGAAATTTTCTTTAAAAGAAAGCTTGTCAAGTTTAAGCGGTCAAACGCTTACGATCGCAAGCGTTTGAGAAATGAAAACGCTTCGTTGTTTTCCCACGAACAATTAAATGAAAGTTTAAATTTAAAAAAAAAATACCTGTAATTCTCACGGTATCCATTGTTTCCTTTGATTGATGTGTAAATCGTTTTGTTACGAAAGGCGGGAATTGTGTATAACGAAACAGACGTCCGAATCGCGCCGTGTTCGAAACGCGACTGCTTTGTGCCACCCAAGTTCCAACGTCGGTGGAATGGGAAGATGAGGGATACTGACATGGGATATAAGAGTTTTGATAGATACGCAATCGACGTTCGACCTCCAATATTCCATTCGGATATGACATTTTTATTGGCGATGAAACTGCTATGATAGTGATGTTTAAGTAAAAATTAATACATTATATTCAAGTCGGTACTTTTTGAAGCTATTGGTTCATTCTGAAATAAATCAACCTTGTATAGGATTCCAAAACATACAATTTTTCACAGTATACTCGGGTTGTGCGAACAGAGTATTAATTGAAGAAAAACTAAATAATTGATGTCGATCTATTCTTTTAACCTCAACGACCGTAGCCACGCATTGAGGTTAAAAGAATTAACCAAGCTTAGCAAGGTAATATATAGAATATTTTTTTTGTAAAATTTCTAATCTAAGTAAATACAAATATTTATGTATTAAGTGTTTAGTGTAACTTATGGGACATTAGTTATATATTAAAATAAATCTATATAAATAAAGAATCTTAACCCTATGTTGACTGAAATTCTCCTTAATTTTTTTTTATGCAAATGGGCCGTTAACCTGATTTTTAGTGGTCACCACCGCCCATAAAAATGTGAGAAATATTAATCACTCCCTACATCGCCAATGCGCCACCAACCTTGGGAACGAAACTGTTATGTCCCTTGTGCCTGTAATTACCTTGTACACAACAGTACCAAGTACTGCTGTTCAGCGGTAGAATATCTGATGAGTGGGTGGTACCCAGACGAGCTTGTACAAGACCCTACCACCTAGTTATTATATTAATTTTCTATGTATTAGATTTTATGTCTGTTGTTCTTACTAAAACAAAATTATGAAATCATTGTTCATCTTATCACCAACTGTTCGTATTGCTGCGTTCCGATTTGAAGGATGAGTGAGCGATATTATTATGCACAAACCATTAATCTTAGATTCCATATTTGGTAACTTGCAACACCACTTACTGGGACCCTTCTTCATGTGAATTCTTTTAAAAATTGAACTTTTCTAATTACTGTATTTTCATTTATTTATTTAATATTACAACCAACAGTAGACACAATATCATATCAAAAACATTATTACATTTTGAAATTATCACGGTAAATGTTCAACTAATTACAGGTACATTACACGAAAATTATTACCTAAACAGTAAACATTAATTAGTCACAGACATGTTAATATAAACACATTGAAGTTGAAAGAGACATTTGGTACAAGTATTAAGACTTAAACTATAAGTTAGACTTGTAAACAATCGAACAGTTCGAGTAAATTTTACAAAATTCCCAAGTATTGTTTCAATCGCTATAAGTTCCCAAGTATTGTTTCAATCGCTCTAATGGATGTATATAGTTATGTAGGAGTTTTCTCACTCCAGTAATTCAACATTTTCAAAACAACAACAACGGATGTACATATAAATTTTAGATTTACGAATTTGTTGAGAAGGTTTTTTTGGAGCTTATTCCACCACGCTGCTCCAATGCGGGTTGGTGGAATACACATGTGACAGAATTTCAGTGAAATTTGACACATGCAGGCTTCCTCACGATGTTTTCCTTCACCGTCAAGCACGAGATGAATTATAATCACAAATCAAGCATATGAAATTCAGTGGTGCTTGCCCGGGTTTGAACCCACGATCATCGGTTAAGATGTCACGCGTTCTTACCACTGGGCCATCTCGGCTTGAGTGTAAGTGTTCGCCTTAATTTATATATAGTTATTTTGCACATCTACTTACGTTGTGTCCTAAGCTTATAAAGTTAGCTGATAGAGAATAGTTTTAGCAAATTATAGATTCTAGCGACAAGAACTGACATGAAAATCAGTAGCTACATTGTTCATAAACACATAATGTAATTATCTTTCACAAAGGCGCGCATTTTATATGTTCCTGGACCCTGAGTTTAAAGGTCATAAGCCTTTGAAATCCTTTGATTACTTTTGCCTCTTTTCACTTAGAAGGTTATTATCATAAGATTGAAAGTCTTAAAAATAAATTAATAGAAAGAAAACATCCTGTTTGGAAGTTATTGTGTGGATACAGTTATTGAATTTTTTTTTTGTTAAATATTTACGTCATCAGATCGTCAGTATGTTTTTTTTAATATAGTTTTGTTAAAATGTAAGTAATTTGTTACAGTCAAATGATTTTTTAGAAAATATTTCTTGAAGAGGATATTGCGAACAGCAGCGGTTCATCCAGTTCAATTCTCGCAAGTCTTCAGAAAAAAATAAATATAATTAGCTAGTTTTTACTAATATTATAAATGCGAAAGTAACTCTGTCTATCTGTCTGTCCGTTACGCAATCACAGCTAAACCACTGAACCGATTTTGATGGAATTCGGTATGAAACAAGCTACAAAGAACATGGGGTACTTTTTTAACCTAGCATCTGCCCCACCCACTAGCATATTAAGTTATATTTATCAGTAAGAAAAGCTATAGTAATTACTGACTAAGTGTTATAAATTAATAATATGAATAACACAAAGACAGTAATGTGCATAGAGACGTGAAGAGTATTGCCGGATAAGACTGTGTCACTCTATTCTATAAACTATCTCTGTGCATAAATACGAGTCGATCTATCGTTCCATCACTGAAGAAAAACAACGAAAACGCTTTCCTATTTATATCAGTGAAGATTATTTATACAACATTTACACTTCTCACTTGATAGAACATTTATAAGCTTGCTACCCGCCCCGACTTCGTACGAGCTTCGCGTGAAAATGGAAAAAACAAACCTTACTCGTCTGGGTAGGTACCACATACTTATCAGATGTACTACCGCAAAACAGCAGTACTTGTTATTGTCGTGTTCCAGTTTGAAGGGTGAGTAGCCAGTGTAATTACAGGCACAAGGGACATAACATCTTAGTTCCCAAGGTTGGTGGCGCATTGGAGATGTAAGCGATGGTTAACATTTCTTACAATACCAATGTCTATGGACGTAGGGGACCACTTACCATCAGGAGGCCCACATGTTCGTCCACCTACTTATTCAATTAATTAAAAATACCTCTTTATTATTTAATAAAATTTACTGTGCCTTGATCGGCCGCGCATTGAAGTCCTGGGTACGAGCCCCGGGTCGGGCCTCGTAAACTCATCGCGACTTTTTTTAACTCATTCTTTACCAGGCGGTTTACAGAATAACATAATAATATTTTTATTTATTTGAAATAACCTGGAGACCATCGTTTTATTCCCAAGGTGTGCAATCATCTAAAGAAATTATTTGTATATATATACAACAACAACAACAGAACAAAAGTTGTTGCTTATGATGTTAGCTATCTAGTCCTGCGAGGTTGCTGGTGTGTTACAAATAACCCTGTATAAATATATGCATGCATGTATGTTATAATTTTATGTATATTAATAAATAATTACGCAAATCGGCTGGCAGTGGATGGAGATTGAGAGCTAAATATCGAGCTCAGTGGCGTGCCATTGCAGAGTCCTTTGTCCAGCAGAGGACGACGAAGGGATGTATGATGATGATGAATAAATTGTTAATTAATAAAAAAAAACTTTTTTTTAAGTGAAATTTACATGTAATATAAAATAATAATAATAATAATAATTTATTGACCTTTAAAAGTTTCAATGATAGCCCGATCTGATTTGATCTATGACATTTACCTGAGAACTATAGGGTTTTCCAATAGCGACGCTTGAACTTTGACAGCTGATTGCGGCCATGTTGTTTGAGTGACAGCTGTCAAATGCAGTGTGTTATATTCATTCCGTCCTCCCAAACCACCATGGCAGGTTACAGTGTCGAGCAGCACGTGCAAATCATAAAATTGTTTTATGAAAATGGGTCTTCAGTTCGAGCAACGTTCCGCGCACTTCGCCCGTTTTACGGTCGCGATCGGTCGGTGATCGTCCTGCCGAGTCGACTATCCGTCGATTGGTGGACAAATTCGAGTCAACCGGGTCAGTTAACAATCAGCCGGTTCCCGTGCGTCAACGTAACGCGAGATCTGCCGAGAATATCGCCGCTGTGCGCGACAGTGTCCTCGAAAACCCGCGGCAGTCAATTCCGCATCGCGCACAGGAACTCGGCCTTTCGCAGACGACAACTTGGCGAATTTTGCGTTGTGACTTGAGCCTGCACCCGTACAAGATCCAGCTGACCCAAGAGCTCAAGGTTAATGACCATAGACAGCGCCGTGTGTTCGCTGACTGGGCATTAGAGCAGTTGGAAGTTGACGCCGATTTTGGCAAAAAAATCATCTTCAGCGACGAGGCGCATTTTTGGATGAATGGCTATGTCAACAAGCAAAATTGCCGTATTTGGGACGAGACCAATCCACACGAGGTTCACCAAGTGGCAATGCACCCGCAGAAAGTGACTGTTTGGTGCGGATTTTGGGCCGGAGGCGTGATTGGTCCGTATTTTTTCGAAAACGATAATGGTGTGGCCGTCACCGTCAATGGTGAGCGATACCGGTCGATGATAACCAACTTCTTTTGGCCTGAAATCGAGAATATGGATCTGGACAACATGTGGTTTCAACAGGACGGCGCTACGTGCCACACAGCACACGCTACGATGGAAGTTCTGCACGATCAAGCGCCCTTAATGGAAAACCCTATATTTATAATCCAGGAATTTTAGAACCAAAAACGCGTTCGCTCTGCATAAAATCCCGCTACTCGAATTTTTAATTGGATTATGTTAGATGCCACCTAAGTATAAAACCCAGTTTTTGTTATCCTAGACCGCGAAATTAGCCGCCATCTTGAAAAACGTCTCTTGGCGAATATCTCAGAAACGCTGAGTTTTTTGTACAGATTGAATTTCCCATCTTTTTTATTATAAACTTTTTCCTATATTATTAATATTATTAGATATAGTTAAAAAAATCAAATTTTGGTTTTCGTAAAATATCTTAATAATTTTTGGAAATAAGAAATAAATGTCATAATAAAGGTTAGAGAACATAAAATTTCCTACAAATTTTATAAATAGGTATTATATAAAACATTTTCTTGTAAAATCAATAGTGGCTGAGTTCTAGCGCAATAAAAGTTGTCGTCACCTAAAGAAAATCAGATGAGTGGTAATACGTAGATCTACATGCAAGCAAAGCATGACCGCCTTAGACGCTTTTTACTCGGTGGTAGCGTTGTGCAAGCTCGTCTGGGTAGGTAACACCCACTCATCAGATATTCTACCGCAAAACAGCAGTACATGGTATTGTTGTGTTCCGGCTTGAAGGGTGAGTGAGCCAATGTAATAACAGGCACAAGGGCCATAACATCTTAGTTCCCAAGGTTGGTGGCCTAGTGGCGATGTTTTTTTTTTTAAGAAATGTACAACCCACTGTCTTTGAGCGTTCGTGACCATTTACCATGAGGTAGCCCATATGCACGTCCACTAAGATATACAATAAAAAAAGAACAAAAGCCCTCCCTTAAATTAGCCAAACAAGGAATTAGCACAGGTCGATCATCAATAGCTTCTTTAAAGGACAATAAATTGGTGTAACAGAGTAATGAAGAAACAGTACGAGAAATGATCTCTGACCCCAAGCTACAACCAAAAATCCCAATGCTGCCAAGACGTCGACGATATGTCGCGAAGCGATTTTCTATACAGAAAAGCCCCAACTACCAATAAGGTGATATTATCAAATATTTATTTACAAAAGGGAATTTTAAAGATAACAACCGCAATCCGATCATACTACTTGTTCTATAAATTGCGTGTTCTCAGAAAATTAAAAAAATATTTTATTAAAGTTACAAAAATTATAAGCAATTTTATATCATTACTTTTTTTCATTAGAGTTAAAAGGAAATAAATTTCTAATGACGATTAATTAGGAGAAGGCTAAATAAAATTCAGAAAACTTTAATGATCAAGTAATCTTAGTGTTTATTTTCTTTCCTCAATTATAGTCATTATTTTCTTACAATTAAAAATATAATACAAACGCATAATAATGGCATTTATTAATACATGTTACGCCATCTGTTAACAGATTACGTAAATTTGTATTAAAGTATCTGCAATTTGTGAAAGCAATCAGTCAGTTCTATGGTATGAAACTAGATGGCGCTATTAATTAAAATATTCAAGCGTTCTATCTGTTTATAAGGTAAATGATTTAATCACGAATCATTTTAGGAATTAATACATTTTAGACAATACTTTCAGTCACAAAGTCATTAGTACGAACCAATCAACATGCTTTTCGTAACAAGGTGCTACTACTTCATCTAGTCGAATATACATAATACCCTTCAAAGCTGTCAGTCGTAAAATATTGTATAAGCTTATTTCCGACCGCGACTTCGCTCTACTGAAATGGGGTGGAGGTGTGTTAGATACCCTATGTCCATTTCTGTACCCCTGACAACGTGTATGCAAAATTTCATGATTATCTATGAAGTTCTTGAGACGTGAAAGCCCAACAAATAAACAAATCCAATACCTACTTCATAGTAAATCTGAAATACAGAGCTTGTAATTGGCTTGTATCATATTGATATCTACGATTACGATCTTTAGTGTTATCAACAGAAAAAAAATAAAATTCAAATAATATGTTTTCGTCATATTTTCAATAATGATTAAGTATTTCGAATTTTGATCACTGGGAATTCGAATTTTAATATATGCGACGAAATTAAAATAGAATCGTCCATGTATTATTTACACCAGACGAACTGTCTCATATCTGCGTCTGACCATTGTATTCGCATTATAGCGCTTACAATTCTCAGATGTTTTATATTTAGGGCTGCCGGCAAAGCAGTAAGCAGTTCAGGCGGTGACGTACAAATTCATTTCTTAGACTATTTTTATATCGTGGTTAAGCTAATAGTTTTTGTTCGGAGAAATGATGTTACGATTGAATTATGTTAATTGCTAACCCTTATATATTATTTTAAGAAGCAGATGCTAATAGAATAAACGATGTGATTGAAACATTTAATTAAATCAGAATTTAATTTGTATTCTAATAATTTAATTTTATTTCGCTTTGATGGAGGCGTTAATAAATCCACCACAGTAAAAACACGGACACTATATCAGTTATTATCGTTCATATCTTGTTAATGATATAATATGATGCTTAAATAAATTATTGTTATTATTATTATTATATCTTTTAGTATAATTGGCAATCATGAGGACTGGTAGTATTTCCATGTGTGAAATGGTCACGCATGGATATTTGTGGATTTTTTTCCACAAATAATGAGCTTGCCAATATAACCACAGCGTTCAAAGTCAGGACATGCGTAAATTTTCTTTCTGTGACGTCCCCATCGGCATAATTGTTTTGGCCCTTGTGGATTGTGGACATTTATTATTTACTTACGAACATCTTTTGATATTTGTTTTCCCATAATAATTATTAATTAAAAAAACTTGACATCGTCTGATGTGATCTGATCTGACCTTAGCAGGGTTACCATGTAATTTATACTCCAAATGGACAATTATAATCTAAGCACACCTGTCTAGGTAGCCAGCCGGAACCACTCAGTGTTTCAACGCCTACAATATCCGATAAACTATTACGGATGTACGTAAATGCGACATTTAGTATAGTTTAAATAAAAACTCTTGCTTGGGAAAAAAACACGTCGGTTCTTACGACATTTTGGGTTCAAATGATTTTGCTTTTCTAACTCTGACGACCATTCTAAATGATTACTGATTTTAAGAGCAATTTTGTTCTCATCGACTGACAACCCTAAGCTAGAATTTAGCACATGAAGATACATACATCCTCATTCACAATTGTGTGACGGAACTCGCTATATCGTATCGTTACGAAATGACAGTCCGTGCATTCACACTGGACTTATTCTGGACTTCTCAAATAGAACTTAACAAAACCTTCACTCATTGAAATGAAGTTTGTGATTGATTGATTGAGAATGAACGTTCTTTCGCCTTTCGGTTTCTTCAAAAGTATTTACTATAGAATGACTAACAGCCTCGTTGGTCTAATGGCTATATTATACAGTGTGTAAAAAAATTCGTGTCCGACCCGTGAAGTGGTTATTAGGTATTGTGTGTCGGTTCTATTAATGTAATAAATTTGAAAATACTAAGCAAAAAAAATTACTTAAAAAAATATATTAATTGTGTATAACGACACTGTTGGTGGTAAAAACGTGGACTACTGAGGTCATGACCTCATATCTTAGCTATCCGATAGGTAAGAGCTATCGAGCGCTATTGCCCGCGCCTGTGTTGCCAAGTAATTTTCGTCATCTAATATAACAAAAAACCGGGATAATTTTTTTGCTTAGTATTTTAAAAATTAATACATAAATAGAACCGACACACGATACCTGATAACCACTTCACGGGTCGGACACGAATTTTGTTACACGCTGTATAAGGTCGCAGAATCCAATGTTCTGGGTTACTTTAATAAGTCTTACAGTCAAATGAAATAACAGACACAAGTGACGTAACGCCATACTTGGTTGCGTTCTTTACATTATCAATAACATTATTTACCATTGTAGGGAATGTTTATATTTCTATATGTAATCAAATATAGGAGCTGAGATTGCCACTACGTCATAAGTGTATCTTAAGCGAAGGTTGTAGGTTGAAATCCTGGCAACCAACACTGCATTTCCACGTGTTTAAGCCTGCTTTTTTTAACCCCGACGCAAAACGAGGGTGTTATAAGTTGCACGTGTGTGTCTGTATCTCTGTTTTTCTGTCTACATGAGATCGTAACTCTCGGACGAATGAATTTCATTTAGTTGCTTTTGCTAGAAAGATATCTTAGTCGAGAATGTTTTAGGGTATGTTTGAAGAAAATTGCTTCAGCCGTTTAATAGAAATGAGGGGTGGAAGAGGCGATAAGTAAACCATAGAAAGCGAATGAATCCGAGTGGGGTATCAAATGAAAGGATTTGATTTGTGTATTACAAAATTGATTGTTTGCAGAGCGAGGGGGTAGCTATCGGGGGTTTTTCAATTTTTTTTATTTTAATTTTTTTTATGTTTATATTAACAAAGTGCTGTTAGTATTTTAAGAGTATTATTGCTATTATTTATTTAGCACCGAACTACCAACAAAAGTTACAATAATACAACAAACAATATATAATTTGACGAACCTTCGGACCTATAGCCATAAAGGAATAACTGTGATTGCTTGAATGATTAAAAGACAATTATGATTTATAGCTCTTATATATATATATATATATATATATATATATATATATATACCTTTGTTAGGTAACATTTATTTAAATCAAACTAATCAATCAGAACAAACACCATTATTGACTACCTTGAGATTTATTCAAGTGGCATTTCATTATCTTATCGCGCAAGATGCTAATTGAAAACATCATTTAATTGTTCACTACAATTCTAGTTCTCATTAGAATAAATACTTTGATATTGTAATCATTGCAATAGTTTGTATTTTGTAATCGTAGCTTTTTAGTGCCCCAAGATGAATGGAGAGCGGAGCAGTAAAGGAAATGAAATTATATTAGAAACATATGTTCCAAATTTAGAAATAATTGGTATGTACTTGTATTTTTATTTATTTTATTGTACGCATCGTTGGTTAGATTGTTGGGTTTCAGATTCCGAGATCTTGGATACAAATTCATTAAAAAATATAACGTTTGTCTGTTAAGTATTTCTCATTGGTTTTCAAAAGGGTTGACTTTAGAAATTCGCATCTCGATTTTGGGTGGGAAGTGGGGTTTGGGAGTACGGGGGAAGGTGTATAACCCCCTGTATCACTCCCATGATTATAAGTAGATAGGTGATAGACAGATAGATTATAGAGAGATATTCATGATTAAATTTTTGAGTATTAGCGAATTACTAAAGAGTTTCCTTTCAAAATTCTAAACACTGGCAGCGTTAACACTTATACCTCGACAAGCACGTAAAATCTTAAGTTCTTTCTCCTGTCAAAGTCGAATTTTCATCCCATCGGATTATTAGAGTAAGGGAATAGAAATTGCACCTGAGTTTGCGCACACACTTGAGCAATGACATCTCCCGCGCAGTTCGCTAGTCTCACTCGGGACTCGAGTATGGTCACGCAACGAAATTAGGCAAGTAAACTTGATCACTTGGTACTCATCATAATACTCTCTACCCCCCAAATAGTAATACACAGTAATATTATGTTCCGGTTGTAAAAGTGAGTGAGTCAGCAAAAACTCAGGCACAAGGGACATTACATCTTAGTTAGCAGTCCAAATGTTGATGGCCCATTAGCGTTGTAATGGTTATTGCTTACGGCCCCACTATAAAATAAAATTTAGAACGACCCAGATCAAAATTATACAATGCCTTGAGAAAATTTATTTACAAAGAAAATAAAATCTTCTAATAACTAACTTATTTTTGTAAGGATTTGTCGAATCTTATAATATGAGAGTCATCGAACTTAAAACTCTAGGGCCTGTTATAATATTTGTATAAAGAAAACTATATTTGACTGGTTGGCTCTTAGGCTTTGGCGCTGCAAGAAATATTAAGAATTAAGATATCATGTCCTTTGTGTCTATAGTTACATTGGCTCACTCACAATTCAAACTGGATCACAACAATATTAAATATGGCTGTTGGGCAGTAGAATATCTCATGAATGGCTACCTGTATGTGTATGAATACCTACCCAGACCGGCTTGAACAGAGCCTTACCACCAAGTGAACTGGATCACTAGCTTACAACAATTTATATTACATTAAAAATTGTTGTTATTTTTAAAACATCTAAATTCAAATCGGAGTGATAAAAAAGCATTCGCCTAAAAGCTAAATGCTAATAGTAGACGTAATTCGTATAGTTGACCCGACCCATATATTAAATACCATTTTAAAAAGACCCCTACGCGCTCCCTCGTTTTATTAAAATCGTTCTGAAAGAAAGGAAATCAGTACGACCATAGAGGCCGATGTTAACTGGATTAGACAAAGATAGTCCGTTCAGTTATTCCCGTTGCTGTCAGGGGTTATAATACTATTTGCTATTTGTACAATAATTCAAAAATAGAATTTGAAACGTCTTACAAATATTTTTATTAGGTTAACAAAGACATTCAAATATATTCTTTCATTATCATGTTTTTTTTTATTGTATTGGTAGGCGGACGATCATATAGGCCACCTGATGATAGGTGGTTACCAACGCCCATAGACATTGGCAGTGTAAGAGATGTCAACCATCGGTTACATCGCCAATGCGCCACCAACCTTGAGAACTAAGATGTTATGTCCCTTGTGACTGTAATTACACTGGCTCACTCACACTTCAAACCGGAGCACAACAATACCAAGTACTGCTGTTTTGCGGTAGAATATCTGATGAGTGGGTGGTACCTACCCAGACGAGCTTGCACAAAGCTCTACCACCAAGAAAAATTCACTCTAATTGTCAGCTCATTTAGCTGCAGGTCATGAGGTCACCATTACAATGGTATGTTACAATGTTGATTGTAGGCACAAGGAACATTATTGCTTATTAATTTTTATAAGAAACGTCAGTGATATGACAGTTATGACGATAATAGTAGGCTAGTACAGTGTGATACACCATTATAGACATTTAAACACTCAACTTATATAATTATAAAAAGAAAGATACAAATAAATCGTTCTGATTTTAACGATCAAATAAAACAGTTATTTATTAGTGGAATCTTGATTCGTTTATGTGTTATTTTATTGTTATTTAATATTTCTGTATAATTATACTATTTGTTTCCCGAAAAAATAAATGAATAAATAAAGAAATAACAATAATATAATAAAAAGGAAATAAAACTCTACATCGAAATTCCCAAGGTTATATATAAGGAATAAGTAATATTTCTTGCTGTGTCCATGTCGGGCTTTGGGGAAGACGGCCCATTTGGCAGTCTGCCTACCTACATTTTTTAAACATTCGCGGTTATATAAATACAATAACGGGAGTACACCCGGTGCGGCACCGGCTAAAGGTCGCGACCAATAACCCCGTCATACAGCACGCTCGTTCTACACTGCTTTGTCTGAAAATTTTATTTTTATTCCTAATAAAAATACCTGCAACCTATGTTACGATTACACGACATAATAAGTAATTTATAGAAGTAAGAGAACAAGAAGGTTCTTATAACATCTGGTACTATATATAAAAACTAAGCCTACTTGTAATGTACAGTACAGTAACAGCGTGTGAATGTCCCACTGCTGGGCTAAGGCCTCTTTTCTTCTTTTTCCACCACGCTGCTCCAATGCGGGTTGGTGGAATACACATGCGACAGAATTTCAGTGAAATTTGACACATGCAGGTTTCCTCACGATGTTTTCCTTCACCGTCAAGCACGAGGTGAATTATAATCACAAATTAAGCACATGAAATTCAGTGGTGCTTGCCCGGGTTTGAACCCACGATCATGTAAAGATCTTAACAGATCGTGATCTGTTAAGATTCATGCGTTCTTACTACTGGGTCATCTTGGCTTTTTTAAATGTAAACAGTGAAATTATTCTTCGGTTGTTCTCCATTTAGGATTTCAAAATTATAACTCATATAAGCGACTTAAAAAAAATTACTTTCTCAATTCGATTTTTTACCACAGGGTAATTTAATTATGGAAGTGAGAGGACAAGTACGTTCTTATAACAATTATAATTTGAGGATCCTCTGTGTGTTAATTAAACTAAAAACTTCATGGATTTCCTTTTTTGTGTTGTGAAAAAGAAAGGAAGTTTTCCTCAGGTCTAACGTATTTCATTGGATTAAGAGTAATACGAGTAATCTATTTAAAAATGATTTTAGCTTTGACCCTATTTAAAAATAATAATAATAATAATAATAATAATAAATGTATAAAATATGAAGAAATAATTATTCCTGACTTTTGTAATATTTGAAGTTAAATGATTAGGATCGTCATCGAAGCATTCGGAGGTTACGAGATTATTCCAATCCGCTGCCTGTTCTGTGATGGACACACTTGTGGGCTGTGGCAGAGTTTCAACCTACACAGATTTAATCTAATCTATTTACAAAATAGGTACCATTTATTACCAAACAAGCCTTACTTAGTTTGAGCCTTTTAACTTCAAATATTATAAAAGTCAGGAATAATTATTAATTCGCTATTATTGAAGATTATTTTAATGTTATAAGAAGAAAAACAGTTTACTCTTTTAAAAATAAACACTGACATCAGCACCTAGTATTTTTCCACCTTGTACCTAAATGTTGTTTAGTAGTTAAACAATGCTCTGTCTCCTTCTTTTGAATGTCAAGTCAATGATAACAGAGTGAGAGAGAGAAATGTGTGTTTAACTTAACAGCCGCTAAGCAACAAACTTATAATTCCATTCGTTTATTTATTTATTTTATTTTATTTTATTGTATAGGTTGGCGGACGAGCATATGGGCCACCTGATGGTAAGTGGTCACCAACGCCCATAGACAATGGCATTGTAAGAAATGTTAACCATCACTTACATTGCCAATGCGCCACCAACCTTGGGAACTAAGATGTTATGTCCCTTGTGCCTATAATTACACTGGCTCACTCATCCTTCAAACCGGAACACAACAATACAAAGTACTGCTGTTTTGCGGTAGAATATCTGATGAGTGGGTGGTACCTACCCAGACGAGCTTGCACAAAGCTCTACCACCGAGTTTTCGTAATGTTTCTAACTTAACATACCCTTGTAGTATTCACGACAAGAAATAAATGCATGCTTATATATTATGTAGGAGTACTATATACTCGTAGTGCCGTTGTCCCATTACGTATATATAGGGTTTTCCAATAGGGACGCTTGAACTTTGACAGCTGATTGCGGCCATGTTGTTTGAGTGACAGCTGTCAAATGCAGTGTGTTATATTCATTCCGTCCTCCCAAACCACCATGGCAGGTTACAATGTCGAGCAGCACGTGCAAATCATAAAATTGTTTTATGAAAATGGGTCTTCAGTTCGAGCAACGTTCCGCGCACTTCGCCCGTTTTACGGTCGCGATGATCGTCCTGCCGAGTCGACTATCCGTCGATTGATGGACAAATTCGATTCAACCGGGTCAGTTAACAATCAGCCGGTTCCCGTGCGTCAACGTAACGCGAGATCTGCCGAGAATATCGCCGCTGTGCGCGACAGTGTCCTCGAAAACCCGCGGCAGTCAATTCCGCGTCGCGCACAGGAACTCGGCCTTTCGCAGACGACAACTTGGCGAATTTTGCGTTGTGACTTGAGCCTGCACCCGTACAAGATCCAGCTGACCCAAGAGCTCAAGGTTAATGACCATAGACAGCGCCGTGTGTTCGCTGACTGGGCATTAGAGCAGTTGGAAGTTGACGCCGATTTTGGCAAAAAAATCATCTTCAGCGACGAGGCGCATTTTTGGATGAATGGCTATGTCAACAAGCAAAATTGCCGTATTTGGGACGAGACCAATCCACACGAGGTTCACCAAGTGGCAATGCACCCGCAGAAAGTGACTGTTTGGTGCGGATTTTGGGCCGGAGGCGTGATTGGTCCGTATTTTTTCGAAAACGATAATGGTGTGGCCGTCACCGTCAATGGTGAGCGATACCGGTCGATGATAACCAACTTCTTTTGGCCTGAAATCGAGAATATGGATCTGGACAACATGTGGTTTCAACAGGACGGCGCTACGTGCCACACAGCACACGCTACGATGGAAGTTCTGCACGATCAAGCGCCCTTAATGGAAAACCCTATACATGTAATACCCTGGGACATTATTCACACACGGCCATCTGATTCCAAACTAATCAGAGCTTGTACTATGGAAACCAGACAACTGATATACTGCATAATTATAGTAGTTCTCTTTTGTAAATACATACTTATATAAACAATTACACCCAGACTCAGGACAAACAGACATGTTCATGCACACAAATGTCTGGCCCGTAATCGAGCCCACGATCTGCGGCCCGAAAGTCAAGTGTATACAGTTTGTCTTCTTCTTTCGTATGTCAAATCAATAATGACAGAAAGAGACAAACCAGTGTTTAGCTAAACAGTAACTAAGCAACGTTTATGAATAAGGCCGATAATGTTTATCCAGACGATAAACTAATCAACACTATCGGATTTAAGAAAAATCTTCGTCTTAAGGCTCGACTTAATAAATATAATTAAACAAAGTTCACATCAATATAAATTTATCTCATTTACTAGTACCTACGAACACGTTCATATACATAACAGGTAATATGTTTAAGGAAATACTTGGAAATAATTACATAGAAATTTATTTGTGTTTAGTTATAAATAACGTTTCAGACGAAATATCTATCAGCGGATCATTTATAGACACAAAACATCTGGTACTTTAAATGAAATCTAAGCCTATTCGTAAAATAAACATAATGAAATTATTCTTCGGTAGTTTTCCATTTCGAATTTTAAAAATTGTTTTCTTCTTAAATGACTTCAATATTCGAGGAAGATGATTCGATCTTTTTTTTTTTTTAACTCAGTCTCTGCTTTTTCTTTTAAGTAATCGAGCTTTGCCGTTGAGTCATCATTTATAAACCGATTTTTTTTTTCATTTAAAGGATTTACAAGTTGGGTTATCAAAATCCAGTTCTGATAGTCTCCAGTCCTCGGAACTGAGGGAATTCCTCAAATATTATAGACATATATAAAGCGACTTTGGTATTTTCTTCAAAAAATCAAGCCATTTGCATTCAAAAAGTATAAGTTTTACTAAACTAATAAAAGTAGCCTGTACATGTCTCACGGCTGGGCTAAGGCTTCTTCTTTTGAAGACGTTTAAAGCATAAGCGTATAACCACCACGCTCGCATGCGGATTGGTGGATAAACATCTGGCATAATTCCATTGATATTTTCCTTCATCGCCAACATGAGATGAATTATATAAATAAATTAAGCACATGAAAATTCAACGGTGCTTGTATGAGTTTGAACCCGTGCACCCGTAAAACCGATAATTACTATCGGTTGAGATTTACTCGTCCTAACCGCTGGGGCATCTCGGCCCAAGTATTACAACTTATAAGGTACAATATATATGCTTAAACATATTTTTAACTGGGTTGTACCGTTGTCACGTTCTGGTTCGATCTTAAATGAAATAATTCAGTTATATTATTATTATGTAAAGTTTAATTATCAACCATTAACAAATAGCAAGTTGAGGCTGTCGTGAAATGGTGCAAGATTAATAATGTTCCCAGGTTTAAGAGTTTTCATTGTAAAAATTAGGTAAACCAGGCCAACATACAGTGATACTGATAAAAATCAATTTATTTAGTAAAGTTTTACTTTACCCTTATTTCTCAATGTCATACCATAATCGAGTTGGTTGCACATTACACTAACAAAAGCATGTTTGTGATTATTTATTACATCTATAATTTATTATTATCATAATTTTAAGAATTTTATTTAATGATTATTATCATTGAAATTATTTTCTTTATTTAATATCTAAAATAAAAAGTGTTAGTGTTACATACAAAGTTATGAAGCCAAAGTTTTTATTTTAAGTTTATTGAATTATAAACAAATACACGTATATTTTTCCTCTTTACAGTAAATTTAGAAGCAACAATTTTTAAAATAATGGAAAACAAAATATTTTATTGAACTTTTAAGCAAGTCGGTAATATTAAAAGTAATATAAATAAAAAAATAGGGAACATTTACTCTTTAACTGGCAACATTTGTTAATTGTTTGGAACTGACAAACGCCAGTCGCCGCGAAGTCAGCGCGTAGGTCAGAAGTGAGGGTTTAAATTGGTGTTCTCCCATTCTGTGCGACGAAAAGCAAACATTTAAAAGTGGACATAGTGAAAAAATACTATCAATAATAATTTGTTTTAAATAAAACGGTAAGTAAAATTGTATTATTATAATATAACTTTTCTTTAAGTTAATGAAAACAAAAGATTTTAAGTATAAAATATTAAATGACATGAAAAGTTATCGATGTAATACGATCACAAAAAGACGTCATAAAGTCACGTATAAATTATAAGTTTGTTAAACGAGAGTTATTTTATAAAATGAAACAGTTATTATACGGCAATGAAAGCGATAAACGACTTTCTTATGTACTATAATCAAGCAATAAATACAAATTTGTCATATCGAATCGAAAGATAACGAGTAAATTTTTAAGTAAGTAATACATTTTATTTGTAGTTGAACTAACGCTTATATTTAAAACGTATGGACATTTAATCTGCGATTATAAATAAAATAATGTAATGAGAGCGAAACTGGGTTACTAAAATTATACTTTCCTTTTGCTATTGAAATAATGTAGCATAATTCGCACACGTATCGACTATATACAGTACAATTAAAAGTTTGTACATCTTATTTAATTTGACAAATTAAAATAACTATATACGTTATTTGAAATCAGAGCAATTGTTAAATATAATTGATATTAAATTCAATTGATATGATCGCATTATTGCAGGTTTTCGCAAGCTATATTAATATTATAAATGTGAAAGTAACTCTTGTCTGTTACGCCTTCACGGCAATACTACTGAACTGATTTTGATGAAATTTGTTTTAAAGCAAGCTTTAACTTTAAGAAAAAGCATAATACTTTTTACCTAAGACCTGATCCCCTTCGCTTAACACTCGGGTGAAACCACGGGTAAAAAATAGTCCACTATAAATTCCTTAATGTAAATACGTGCGTCATATTTAAGATTAAGGGTTCGTCAATTTCAATCAGTCTAGCTTATGCACTGCTACAAATGCTGGCAACAACCAATTACAATATTGTTAAAAAACAAGTTAACATTCCAGATTTAAAAGTTTAACGGTAAATGGGAATAAAAATCTGTTCACCGTCAATCACGTATTTTGATGCTTTGGACAATTTACATGTACATTTGGTTCATTTTATCAGTAAACAGAAGCCGTATAACTAACAGCTTGTAAACATTCTGCTGGGCTAAGGCCTCTCTTTTTGATATAGTTTAGCAGCGCATTCCAGCTCAGGCCAGGTCAATTCCGGTCATGTCAGAAAACGTACATGTATATATTTATTAGAACCTTTCTTATACTAACCAGAATAAATATATGGATATATTTTTTTTAAATAGAATTAATTCTTTAAAAGCTTAAATAGATATCTCAGCATATCCAAGAAGAAAAGAATAAAGATAAATTAAATGTATACACTTATGTATCAAGTAGAGATAAAAATTGTGACATTTGACATTTGACCGTAAGTTTGTTTCTAGTGTGTGTAATCGGAATTCGAAAGAGATTGTTAGCTTAAACAAATATTATTAACATTATGAACGTTATACCTTATCATTAACAATGGCATAGACAAATATTTGTTAAATATCAAAAGGGAAATTACATGTACTTTATATTTACTTTGTATATATCAATATACTTACTACAATAAACAAGATATCCCGTTTCTATAGAACCAAGAAGTAATCAATAAAGGGCAGGTAGATAAAAAAAAAATGATATTAGTTAGTAGGCCCAAGTGAAAGTAAATCGAACACTATTTAACTTAGGGTTGATTGGAAGAGAATTTATTTTGGCACTATGCATTTCTGTGTCTACCTTTGCATAATATTCGCAAATAAAAATAAATACATTAACTGCCTTATCGAATGAATAATAAGACAATCGCTTACATGGTTGTCTTATTATTGTAAAATTACGCAGAAGATAAATAGTTTGAAGACGCTATAATTATTTTTTAATTCTTGTCTTACATTTGTCACCAATTTATTATGAAACCAATCACTAAAATACTAAATACATAAACACAACATTGTTCTTAAGAATTAAACCGTAGTCCACAAGACTTGTAGATTGTTCAGGCCAGTCCAATTATTTTACTGTCAAACAATAATGCTTTATAGCTGTGTTCCAGTTTGAAGGATGGATCCAGTTCAATTACAGGCACAAATGACATGAAGTTTTAAAACCTATGTAGGACAGCGTATCGACGGTATAAGATGGCTTATTCTTCTCAGCGTTGACGCCACTTATCACCAGTTGACCCATATGGTTATGTCCTGTCAAGATTGATTGATGATGATTATGTCTTCATGACGACTTCCACGGCGGCCATTCTTGACTACGTAGGAGATAATATGGTGCGCAAAAGCGTCTTCAAACAAAGGTGCACTCTCCATTCAATCTGGCATAATCCAATCGAAAGAAACTCGGATAATCTAATCCATAATACAGCCACATGACTAACGGTTTTCCACGGGATTGTACAACATTGCCAGCTTACAAACTTTATTCCGGCTCAAAACGGACATTCAAACTCGGTGCGATCTGCAGATTAATAAGCTACTAAATCAAAAAGTCAGTCACTACATATACCAGCAGCTGTAACTATTGCAATAATACAAAATGTGGGATCTTATAATACAAGTCAGTGATAGGTCAACAGTTTTGTAAATATTTCGTACCAATACTTGATACCGTACCCATACCGTAATAAAAGGTACGTTATTATTACGAAAAGGAAATTTGAGCTGTATTCGGGAATTATGCGTACATTTAATCGCCCCATTAAGGTAATAATTACTAGGAAATATATAATGAATGTATAGGGTATGAAACGATCGCCTTAAGATAATTACAAAATAAACATTTTGCTATTATTGTAGAACATAATTATAAAATTTGAGATACAAACATTTCAGTTTCTCTGCCAGTTCTCTGAGCTCTGAGGCATTTATATTCGGACCGGGGATATTTTTTTAACAAGACATAAACTTGTGTAACGCTTGTATATTGAATAAACAGTTCTGTCAACTTTAACCTCAAATGAAAACAATTCTTAATTTCTTCATATCATTCAAAAATCGACTGTGTTATGCGTATCCTGGGATTCCAGTGTCTTCCGCGGTGAGTTTCGCGTTTGTTCATACGGAATATCTTTACTGACTCGCGATCTACAATAGACATTGTGGCCAATATTTACACATGCAAAAATAGACTTGATGTACGCTGAATAAAGTGACAATGCTGATTGATGCGTTGATAACTCGTATTTGTATTATCTTTATAATAATAAGCAATGAAAACAGTTCAGTACCATTTAACTATTTAACAATCGATTGGTATTGGATTAACAGCTAAATGCAAATTACTACTACTATCACACATTCCACTAGACGATTATTTTCAACCGAAAACATACGAAACACATCCATATATATTCAATAACTTGGTGGTAGGGCTTTGTGCAAGCCTATCTGCGTAGGTACCACTCACTCATCGCATATTCTACCACAAAACAATAATACTTAGTATTGTTGTGTTGGAGGGCGAGTCAGCCGGTATAATTACAGGCACAGGGAACATAACATCGTAGTTCCCAAGGTTGGTGCCCCTATGACGATGTAAGGAATTCATATTTCTTCGATGTATATGGGCGTTGATGACCATTTACCATCATGGGGACCTAATAATATATTAATACGTAAATATATAACTATGCCAATCTCTAACTACTCAAAAATTATATAGATGATAAAAAAACATAATTAGCTAGTACTGAGTGATTTTTGAAGGGAGAGTGAGTCAGTGTAATTACAGGAACAAGGGACATAACATCTTAGCTCCCAAGGTTGGTGGCGCATTGGCGATATATATATTTTTTAAAGGTATGTATAATGCCGACGTCTATGGGCATTAGTGACCACTTACCATCAGGTGGCCCATATGCTCGTCCGCCTACCTACACTATAAAAAAAATATAAATAATAGTTTCATTAACATACCTGTGCTATTTAATTGGTGGAAGAAAGTAACTACTGTGCTACTTGCCGGCGCCGCAAGATTCTACTTTAATAATTACTAAAGTATATTTCGATTCTGTCGTCTGTAACATCTCGCTATACCAATAAATTACGCAATTTACACTAATGATTAGCGTAACTTTCCTGTCTAGAATAATAAACAGATGTCTGTTTTTAAACCTCGGACGTCTTTATGTACTATCTGAAGTATTGTTTGACTATAAAACGTACGATCATCGACGCTATGGAGTAACGGCTTTTACTAGATAGTAAAATAATATACGAAAGAAGTGAAAGATCAAATTATATTTAACACTTTACCAGCATGCTATTGTTTTATAGCTTAGATGCATCAGTGGTTAATACGCTATTCGTAGGTCATGATAGCGGCTTCAAACGGTATTGTTTATAATTCATCTCGTGGTCAACGACAGAAACTTGTATGTGTCTGATGAAATTCCGAATGAATATCCACCAACCCAGAAGCAGCGTGGTTACATAAGCTCTAAACTATCTCTTCTAAAAGAAGAGGCCGTACCCCAGCAATGGGACATGTGCAGGCTATTAGGCCCTTACTTCATATTGCATAATATAAAAAAAACTTCAATGAAATGCCCACAAGTATAATTTAAATTGACATACAATTATTATATGCCCTCATATTTCTAAAGGTCAAACCAACTATTCATGCGAAAATAACACTTATTCCAAGAGACGTAAAATCGAAACTCAACTTTATACTCCATCGCAGTAAAGGTGAAGCTATTGATAAGACATTAAATAGAAAATACATCAATTAACTGCAATTCGTCGACTAATCGATTAATCGCGATCGAAATCGAGTTTTTTTTTATAAAGTATATCTATGATCTACATATATAGCTGAAGTGCGCGACTTAGTCCGCGTGTAAAGGCGGGTCAAACGTAAGGGTTTCTAAGGTAATCCTGCAATATTTTATGATGATCGGTTAAGCAGTTAAGACGTGAAAGTGTTACGTACAAACGAACTCACTTTCACATTTATTATATTAGTTAAGATTTCGCCATCAAAATTATATATTTAAAATCTGAGATTTAGTTGAAGAATTTCTTGAAATATTATTTAAATATTACCAAATCCAAAACAAAATTATATCAATACATTAAGCAATCATAGCTCTAGTGTTCGCCCAGTTTTTTGAATATTTGAGGAAAACATATATGAATATGCATTTTCAATGTTTTTATTGATAACAATAAAGCTAGTCAATACCTATAAAAAAAACAACGGGTTGCACTCCGGCAGAAGTGAAAACTTGAATATTAACGTGCATTTTTGATATTTTGGAATGATGAGGGAAAAATTTTGCTCGAATTGCTTTAATTATCAGTATAAAGGTACTATCATTTATGTGATAAAATACAAAATTCATTTAATTGTGCTATCGTACACAAACACGACAATTTATATTACATTAAAAATTTAACACTTCAAAATCCGTCTTACGAATTTTCAATCAGGGCCACGTGACCTGACGCGAGTTTAACATTTTTTACCCATCACAAAAAAGTGCACAACGCCGCTAAAGAAGTTTTCACTTCAAAAATCGGTTGACAAACAGATCATAAAAAGGTACTGAATCGTTTTCTCTTTGCCTATTTATTACACACATTCTCAATTCAAATATTACCGCTTATAAAATCATGTTCTTTAATAATAGTTTAGTTATAACCGATAGATATTGAATGCGTCGGTAATAACCTGATTGATAAAAGAATGTCACACTGATGGGATCATCCGTGATATCCCCGAGTACTTTTTGGATGTGGTCCAGGTATATAAATGGCCGAGTGCCGTCTCAATGCAAGTCTGCCTGGGAATCTTACTGTGTTGCCAGATTACTGAATTGGATTGCCCAGATGTAAAACGTATTTTGAACTCTAATTGTCATTAATATAAAATTGATTATTGAAAATGTTATGATATTTCGATCACGGTATCTATATACTACGTCCGAGATTTTTAAGGTTAATCTTCAAAACAGAACCGAGACCATTGAATAGAAAACATGGATCTTATAATCGCGGATTATTCGTGAAAGATAAAACTTATTTATGTTCTTATGTTTTGTTTATAATCGGTAAATAATACATTATATAATAATAATAAATAGTTTACTAACACAATCATGTTCACGACTTTCATATTCCGTGTGATAAGTTTTTTTTTTTTTGAAACCCGTTGAATCTCTTTTAATTAATTTAAATATGGCACGAAAAACTAAGTTTTAAATGGTTAGATTTATTGTTTCTATTTTTAATTTACTTTTGAAATTCCATTTTTGAAACTTTCAATATGCCGCGAACTCATACTTAAATCGGAACCTAACAATACAAAGCATCTGAGTGAGTATTCTCCCATAAAACATGCAGAAAGCGTAACCACGAATGAAAAAATATTAGAAATTCTTAAATAATATAATATATATTTAATAGTTCTTTGCTACAAAGGCTTGTTAATCAGTCAATTACTGTGATAACCGCCTTATGCTACCCCATTTTACTCATTCATTCTGATTAAATCGATTCGTCCCAGAGGCCACTGCCGGTGTCTAAAGTAGCGCTCGGCTGTTTGATTATGGCTTAAGCCAGATATATATAAAATAAATTTTGCATAAGTCATATTTGACCCGATACACAACTGATAGATTAATTATTATTAACAGCCGGGCCGGTTAGCGTGGTTGGTAGATGCCTTTCGCGCTGCAGGTTGTGGGTTCGATTCCCACCCAGGACAAACATTTTTGTGCATGAACATATCTGTTTGTCTTGAGTCTGGGTGAAATTGTCTATTGAAGTATGTATTTACAAGAGAAAAGTAGTATATGTAGTATATCAGTTGTCTGGTTTCCATAGTACAAGCTCTGCTTAGTTTGGGATCAGATGGCCGTGTGTGAATAATGTCCCAGGATATTATTATTATTATTATATTATTGTTATTATTAACGTCACAGCTCAAGCTTGTTATACTATAATTTTTGTTACATATATTTGTAATCAAAATTATATTTATCAAAAGATATAAGAAATTCTGAAATTAAAAAAAATATATCGCGACTTGCTCTGTTTATTTTCGCAATGTAAATCTTTCGTTCTCAGCGTACTCGCGATCCATAGAAATAAGCCTAAGAAAACTATTTTAATCTCGCGAACTATGCTGTTTTTATTCGTCAGAATAAAAAAAATCACATTCTACGTGTGACCGAAACGCGCGTGAGTACGGTAGACGCTTATTATAATAATTATGTATAAGTGTAGGCTCTTTTTTTATAATTTAAAGACTTAGTATGACTTTTTGCGGGTATGTTTTAATTTTATTTTATAGGTAGGCGGACGGGCGTATGGGCCACTGTATGAAATATTAACCACTTCTTACATCGCCAATGCGCCACTAACCTTGGGAACGAAGATGTTATGTCTCTTGTGACTGTAGTAACACTGGCTGACTCATCCTTCAAACCGGAATGCAACAATATTAAGAATTGCTGTTTAGCGGTAGAATATCGGATTAGTGGGTGGTACCTACCCAGACGTTACGTTCTGTGTCTGTACTTACACTGGCTCACACACCCATAAAACTGGAACACAGGAATACAAAATATTTGGCGCTAAAATCGTCACTAATTATTATAAATGCGATAGTGTGATTGTTTGTTATACTTTCACGATTTAACTACTGAACTTATCATCATAGAATTTTACAGGCATGTTGTCAGGGGTACTGAAAAGGACCAGGGCTACAAAACATCTACCCAACTCTCTAAAGTTTTAATGTTTTAGATATTTATTTCCTAAAAAAAGAAAAAAAGTCCACTTAAACTTAGGAAATACCATTAAATAAATATAAACTCCAACGCAGGTGAAGCCGTGTGCGGAAGCTAGTAACTAATAAGTGAATTTTCCAGATGGCATACATAAATCTATCAGAATCTCGCCAACCACTCTTCGCCCTTCTCAATGAGCCCACCGACTATAAAAACAATACGTATTGACGCACGTTCTATTTTTTTTAATATATTGCTCTATTTTTATTAATATTTAACTACAAAATATATGTTATCGTTAATCTTTTTCATTATATAAATACAAAATTCTCAAATGATAGTAAATCGTCAACAAATGAAATAAACGGTATTTTTTTCGAGAAGCTTCGGTAACAATTTATTTATACGTCTTTTTTATCGCCTTATGGCGTTCGGCCCATTCGTTGCATGTGTTATCTTTTAAAAAGTTGTTCGTAGTAAACTATCCAATACTAATAATAAATTTTAACAAACGAATTATTATTTTTTTATGTATAGGCCGGCGGACGAACATATAGGCCAATTGATGGTAAGTGGTCACCAACGTCCATAGAGAATGGCATTGTAAGAAATGTTAACCATCGCTTACATCGCCAATGCGCCACCAACCTTGGGAATTAAGATGTTATGTCCCTTGTGCCTATAATTACACTGGCTCAGTCACCCTTCAAGCCGGAACACAACAATACAAAGTAATTCTATTTTGCGGTAGAATATCTGATGAGTGGGTGGTACCTACCCAGAAGAGCTGGCACAAAGCTCTACCACCGAGTAAAATTTCGTCATATAAATCGTCTATTATACATATGTACGTTGCTACTATATTTAAACTTAATTTAATTATTATTACTATTAGCAAGCACTTGTATATAAACTATACAAATACATTAAGATATATTGTATGATAAACGAAAGATAAAAAAGGTTCAAAGTTCAAACGTAATCAACCGAAATAGCTCCCTGGGGCAGGATGGTGAACAAATTAAAAAATTAACGTTTAATGACATGACATCATCGTTATAATTAATACACAACTTTGATAACAAAGGTATTTTACGCCGTGCCGGGGCAGCGGCCGAGCGCCAGAACCGAATCGGCCCATGTTCATTAGTCTAAGACGGAGTAGATATCTGTTAGATGAATTATCATACCCCCCAAATCAAATCTTAACCTAACCTACATGACTTTGCCATTGTGTTCGTAACCACAATGAGAGAATCACTAAATTATGAACTAAATTTAAATTTTATGAATATTGGTGCTTTCAATTCTTTTCTTAGTAAACCTTCGAGTATTTTGGCTATTTAAATATATAAATCTGTTAATGATTCTAACAAACCGAATTAGTCAAAGCATTTTTGACCATTTTTGATTTAATGTATTGTGAAACGATGGGGCCGACATATAGGCTGCCTATATAGGCCCATTAAAAAAACTAGAATAAAAAATAAAAAATTTGGAGCCATTTTTCACAAAAGTCGCGATTGTAAATATTTACCTTATTTTTAAACAGGCGGATAAATGGGCCACTTTATGGTAAGTGGTAACCACCATCATAAACATTGACAATATAAGAATTATTGAACATCACTTACGTCTTCAATGCGCCACTGACCCTGGGAACTAAGATGTTATTACTCTTGTGCCTTTTATACTTGCTCACGGACACTTAAACCGGAACACAATAATAATAAGTATTGATTTTTGGCGATAGAATATGTGAATAGTGGGTGGTACCTACAGAGACCCAACACCAAGTAATCGCTTTTAATCATTAAAATATACTTTTAGAAAAATAACCAATTACAATGACAAAAATATTTGTCGTATATTTGTAATGAATGGAATTTTCAATGAAAACGTGAGAATAGTCCAACAATACAATACCTGCCAAAAGTTCAAGTTTCAAGGTAAATTACTACAATGGCCGTGACCGAATGCCTGTCAACTACCAATACTCCTAATAAATTAATGGTGTTAGGCTGAGTGCATATTTAAGACTTATTTTCTCCTAATGTTATAAATGAGCAGTGAATTCGTTTATTTGTTACATTTTCACGTCGTACTACTAATCTACTCGAGGTATCATCATTAAATCTTACATACACTCTGTCAAGGGTACATAAAAGGACATTATCTACCATTAGCTACCTGAAGCCTATTCGACTTATATGTACGACAATAGTTGACCCTCGATGTCGTCTTCATATATTTTTTATTATTTGGTTATATAATTTTCATAATATATTGAGGATTCCGCGATCACCGATTTCTTAACATTTAAACGCGAATAAAACCAAGCTGGTATACAAAAGCCACAAAAAAGAGTTCCACGAAGTATTTTATGTAATCTATTCTAAATAAATTTCTAATAAATACGTCGGAACTAATTCATCCTGCCATTCTTTATCGTAAATTGGAGCTTTTTTTTTCAATCTATCACTGGTTTTCACACTACTTTCGTAGCCGATTTAGTAGCGGAAAGCTGGCATCGGAATCACAAGCCATCGCTAATCGTCGAACATCGCCATGCCTTGTTATTACATTTAATCTACTCCACTTTATCGCTCACTTATGTACTATTATTTAATCTTCTTTAAATCCGTAATACTAGTGTTTCTAGAGCAAGATATATATTTACAGCTTCCATTGCATTTTGTTTTCCAATTGAAACGGAGATTCAAAGCTTGTAGTAAATATTTTACGTCTGTTACTCTAAATTTGTGTACCTCGTTTAATACAAGTATATATTTTTTGTTTGCATTCAATCTGTTTTCCATTGTACAACCGATTTAGTCGAAATTTTGTATAGATTCGTTATTGTGTAAAATTTTCTGATATTGTACCATCAATGTGATAGTGTGAAGGCGTATTTATTAAATTATTACTCTCCATTACAGACATTTGGTAGGTTTTTCTATTAATATCATACTTATTCAATTGTCCGCTTTAGAATAATTCAGGAAGTCTCGCCTACAGCACCATTTTCCCTGATAAGTTACACAGACAACTCAAAGACAGCAGGAATGTCTGGAGGTGACACGATCATTTTTGGTTGGTAGATTAAATACGTAAAATAATAATTTTTCAAAGGAAATAACAAAAACATTGATACGACGATGACCTATGAGGTTAAAAATCATTCACATTGTTATAGTTTGCGAACTTACGAAAGTATTTAGTAAAAAGCGATGCGATTCATATTTTAAATACATAATTTTAATAGTTACTCGGTGGTATGTTATGTTATTCGGTTTGAAGAGTGAGTGAGCTAGTGTAACAGGCACAAGGCACATAAAATCTTAGTTTCCAAGGTTGGTGGCGCATCGGCGATGCAAGGAATGGTTCTTACAGCGCCAAATTATAAAAAACATAACTTCCCTCCCTCATTTAGCAGCATAATTCCGATTACAACTTCGCGGATATTGAAGACGCCATTTTTTGGTAAATACTTCTTGTAGTTGGAATAGACTATAGTTATTTCATATTAATAGTTCCCATGACTGCCTCGTTGGTCTAGTGGCTAGATATAAGGCTGCAGACCCGGTGGTCCTGGGTTCAATTCCCAGGTCGGGCCGATAAATAGTTATTGGGTTTTTCTGTCAGAAAATTCTCAGTAGCTGCCCGGAGTCTGGAAGTTGGAAGTGTGTACACTCCCGTGCCTCGGAAAGCACGTTAAGCCGTTGGTCCTGCGCCTGAACTCTTTCCGGTCGTGTCGGATTGCCGTCCCATTGGATTATGCTGGCTAAGGAAAAGAGAGTGCACCTGTGTTTGCGCACACACTTGTGCACTATAATATGTCCTGCGCAGTTGGCTTATCTCTCTTGAGATTGGCCGCCGTGGCCGAAATCGGTCTGGAGGACCCTATTAGTTCCCATGAGTGGCATGTTGTGAGTCCATGGAATGTATTTATGTATTTTACGTTCAACTAAATAGATTTTAAAAGTCACAATATATCAATATAAATATGAAGACATTTGCCGATACATTAGATTTTTCCCGGTGATAAATGAAACAGTGCTACTTTTAAATTACCTTTAAGAACTAACCGAAACAGATGTTAGAGGAATGCGATGTTCGGAACGACAAGCGCGTAGACACTTGTTCGCGCCAAAACATTTCTCTAAACCTAATTTATTTCATGGGATGAAGAAAAGACACGACATTTCAATATATTACTGCTCAACGGCTCATCGTGTTTACTGGTCCAGGCAGTCACATAGTTATTTACGATTTTGAAATGACATAATTTTAATTACAAATAGCAATTGACATATTGATATATATACATAATTATATATATATATATTTTTTTTTTTTATTTGAAATCGGTAGTTTATGCAGACTATCAACCTACCAGATGGTAATTGATCACTACAGCCCCAACGTCCGGGGCTTTAAATATAGGGCGTAACCCTGGGGCCGTGGATGCGTGAGGTGGGGGCCTGACGTGTCCAATTTCAAACGGCCCTGAGGAGGACGGCCGCCGGAATGGCTCTCCTCAGGGGGCGAAGGTAATCTCGGTAGCTCCGTCGAGCCACGAGCGGAGCACAGCACGGGAGGGCCCGCGGATGCGTTATATCAACACGATCCCGTAGCCTTTCCGATCCGTGCCGAGGACGGCCATCGCAGTGGTTTTAGTGAGTAAGAATCCCACATAACCCGGTTCCTCCCCCAAGAGAGTCGGGTACCTTTATGAAAGCTTCCAATGAGTGAAGAAAAAAAAATGGTAATTGATCACTACAGTCCATAGATAGAACATTACCGACAGTGAAATATACTATACACCATCCCTTAAAAGGCCTTTTACTGTAAGATTAAACGATATGATAAACCAAATTTTTCTTATTTAATAAAAAGATTATGTATACAATAATAACTTTCTTGTTACACGATTTCTTAAATTATCAGTTTTGTTTTCTTTGTATTTTAATTAAATAATATTACGTTATATGTGAACTCTTGTTTGACATTCTTTCTTTTATGTTTACAAGGCTGTATGTAAGAGATCGTTACTTACCGTAGACCGCCTTATTATATTCAATTACTAAATTAATTTTCATTTTAATCAGATAAATTGCGCGATTGAAATATATGAAAAATACCCGATAATTTGTAACAGATGTAAAAATGTAATCGATTAAATGAAAGAACTATTTCCAGAGTACTTAAATACGACAATGGGCTAGTAAAATGTTACTAGCTTGTTGTCGTTGTTCGACATCACAATAATGTAGGTACCATTTATAAACTCGACCCATTCTCTGAACGTTTCATTTATTACGAAAGTTGGCAGTCAGTTCAGAGAACACATTTGTCTACGAGCATGAGACCTCGATTGCATCGTCTTCAGAGATGCAGTTCATTGATTTACTCTATAGAACGTCGAATGATTCCATTCTATTAATACTTTACATAAAATTTATTGATTGATTGTACCATTGCTATTGTTATCTAAACGATAGAATCAAATCTGAATATTTCATTGCCGAAAGTATCACTGATTTAGCCGCGACAATTCTCAAGAGACAAATTGTGCCAATAATATTATAATGCAAAAGTATGTAAGCACTAACACAATAACATTCTATTCCGATGGGACAGAAAAACCGACACGACCGGAAAGAGTTCAAACGCAAGGTCAACAGTCTTCCGGCTTTTCCGAGGCACGAGTATAAACATCACGAATTAATGGTCCGCCTCTAAGATCTCTAGATCTATGAACATAAAAGCTAGCCACTAGACCAAAGAGTATTTAATACTAACGTAGTAGTTCTGGTTAAACTGATGGATGCATTCGATACTATATACATATATTGTTCGACACATAATGCTACTAAATGGGCTGCAAGTGCTAGTTTTCAGTGTAAACTTTTTCTTGACAGCTTAACGTTAAGAAAAAAATGGTACAGTTAAAGAAACGTTGAAACTGATGATATCAAAAAATTGCTAATTTTTCACTCGTATAGTCAAAATCATTGTATCGTTATAGAAGTCTTTATTTGTCATAAATATTTTGTGATTTATTTCAAGCACGTGTGTTTGTTCTAGGTCGACATCCCGCGGGCACCATGTTCAGGAGCGAGGAGATGGTGCTCTGCCAGCTGTTCGTGCAACCAGAAGCGGCTTACGTATCAATGTACGAGCTGGGCGAGGCAGGCATTGCACAGTTCAGAGACGTAAGTTTTAATTATTTGATTGTATTAACAAATATCGAATCATGTTTTTATTAATTGTTATTTTCTTTCAAATAAATAATATATTATATATTTTATGTTACTGTTATCAAAATTAAAGTTCAAAATCCTTAGTATTACTTACCTATCGATTATCAAATCAATAACGATCATATTGTATCATATAATCCACTTTGTGTATTATAAGTTTTTTGTTTTGTTTTTGTAGTATTTTAGAAATAAAACGAGAAATTTTAGGTACAACGTTTACTGCTTAGTCTGACCAGTATTTAAATCTGACCGATCTAACCACTAGATGACGAGACCAACTAGATAACCTAGTTATTAAAAGTTATTGGGTTTTTTTGTAGAAGATTCTCAGCTAAGGCCCGGGTCTAGAAGTTGAATGTTCACACCCGTGCCTCGCAAAGCACGTAAAGCACATAAGGTCCAGCGCTTGAACTCTTTCCGGTCGTGTTGGATTGCCGCCCCATTAGATTATGAGAGTGAGGGAATAAAGAGTGCACCTGTGTTTACCAACACACTTGTGCACTATAATATGTCTTTCGCAATTGGCTAACATCTCATGAGATTTAACTGAAAAAAATATATTTAAACAGTACACTAGATTTTCTTAGTCATATTTACAAATATTGTAAATCCAAAAGTAACTATATCTGTTATTTATCTTATAAAGAATCAGCCGCCTTCAACTCTTCAGTGATATAATACATATGTAATGATGTTACGTTTGAGTTAAAAACAGACGTAAAAAGGTTTCAATCCAGTCACCTGTAATAATTTGCTTGCGCTTTATTTATTAATAGCTGACTTCAAAACGGAATTCGGCTGTATATAAATTTTATCTATGTATTGTATTACGATTTTGGAGTTTCCTCGATGGCTTAGATTGGACGCAGTTGCGTTCGAGGTCCAGCTATATTTAGGCCTCCTTTTAAGAGGTTTTCTTAAGCAAACATTTACAAACGAATGGTTGTAGTCGGTTTTTTTTTCTCACATATTTGTAAATGTATACATTAAAAATATATCAATTTAATAAAAGATACTTGTCGCGAGCAGTTTTTTCCACCGGCCAGTGGTTAAGAATAATACGTAACGTAATTATCTGAATTAGAGTCTCCTCGTGACCCCGTCATCGTTGAAAGCGCACTCAGTCTACAAAACTATTCGTTTGAGGTTATTAAATAAATAGGTAATCTTATTTTATTGAGTTAGTAAGTTATCCTTAGTAATACTTATTCGTTGTACACATAGTTATTGTTGTTTTGACGGCCACTTTGATACAGTGGTTAGATCCCGAAGTTCTAGGTTCAAACCCGTGGTCATCACAGTAAAGGTTGAATAGATTTTTTTGTCACTAAATTCTCAGTGTCGGCCGAAGACCCGTGTCCCATTATTTTTTGTTATTTTTTTTTCTCGTAATAAGCCTGCGTTTGACCGTTGTCTTGTCTGATGTTAAGCATCGACACAGATTTAGCAGTGCGAATGATAAAGGTGGATTCCTGGCCGTTCGATAGTAAAAGGGGGCGGGCGGAATTAAATCGTGTAATTCCTGAGCATATTCTCCGAAATGTATCCGATAGAAAACTGAAAGTGGCGCAACTACACGTCGATGTTCCAGACTTTGGAGCCTAGATTCGACCAAAGTGTCGTCTCCTATCAGCCTCCTGGCACGCCTCTCAATCAACTCTAAAGCCTGAAGGTGGTACTTAGCAGAGCCGTCCCAAAGGTGAGAGCAGTACTCCATACTTGACCTCACTTGTGCTTTGTATAAGCTGAGCAGTTGTTCTGGAGTAAAGTAACGTCTCACCTTGGAGAGGATACTAAGCTTTCCGGTTTTGTCCGGCTTTGGACAGACGTACCCAAAACCGCGTACTGGTGGTTTGGATTTGCACGAGTCGGCTCGTCCGTTAATCTATTTCTCTGCTTTGAAAAGTAAATGAAAGCAATGTAACAATCATCCCTTGGTTGAGGGCAAATAGTAGACGTGGTATACAAATAATTGCAGAATCAGTGTATATATGTATATAGGCAGAGATGGCCATGTCGCCTACCATCAGGTAATATTATTCATCGAATTAACAAAAAAAAAAGATTCAGCTTAAAATATTTAAAAAAACAATATATATAATTTATACGTGTATGTGTGCAAATTATTATAATTTTAATTGCTAGGATTTTTAACAGATAAATGTATGAAAAAATGAAATTACGGAAATTAAATTAAATTGCTTTCAAAATGCACTATCCAAAGTCTAAGCGATTTGTAAACTGACGTTTTCGAGGTCATTCAAACTACAAATCCAAACAGTATACATTATGTAGGGTATAATTAAGGCGGTCATCTGTTATTTTAACCTAGAAGGGTAGTTAGGCGATTAAGTAACAAATCTTTGTTAAAAATAACGTGTTATAACTTCACAAATCCATGCTTAAAGAAATGTTTAGGATTATTCGCTTACGAAATTGTCTCACAAAGCTGCAAAACTACCATATTTACACAGTTGTAGTGTCTGTACTGGTTTGAAATGATCAGTGAATTCTTCAAGAATTGATTGAAGAACAAAGAAAGAAGAAATAGGAGAAGGAGTGCGGTGTACGTTCGCCTGCGAATATAAATTTTTACGGTCGATTTTAATCACCCGCCGCAAATGGCCTGTCACGCCGCACGGCAGTAGGCGAAATCTATTTTGACATTTACGATTTAGTCTATTCGTACTAATCAATTTACTATAAGGTAAAGTCCTCCAGACCGATTTGCCACGGCGGCCAATCTCAAGAGAGAGCTCTCATAATCCGATGGGACGGCAATCCGATACGACCGGAAAGAGTTCAGGCGCAGGACCAACGGCTTAACGTGCTTTCCGAGGCACGGGAGTGTACACACTTCTACCTTCCAGACTCCGGGCTGCTACTGAGAATTTTCTGACAGAAAAACCCAATAACTATTAATTGGCCCGACCTGGGAATTGAACCCAGGACCACCGGGTCTGGAGCCTAATATCTAGCCTCTAGACCAACGAGGCAGTCAATTTACTATACATATAGAAAAACATTTTTTATAATAAAAAAAAAAATATATAAAAGTAACATCGCATTACATTTTCTTCAATAAATAAGACCAAAAGTATTTAATGAAAAATGCAACAAATCTAAATTCAAAACAGCATGACTCGGTCTAGTTTAAACAATGTGTACTTCTAAAAGCAGGATATCCTACTAGGGCCCGTTGATCGTATTTCGCTGTAACAGATTAAAACAAACTATATTGGCAGCAAAGTTTTTATATAACTATTGTAACGAGAACTATTGTTTTCCTTATTCTTCTATGTACGTTAAAAGTATATCTTCTACCCCTTTTTCACTAAATAATTTGGAAATTGCGTTTGCTACTATTGTAACTCTTCAGAAAATTTGAAATTTCTTAGTGACAGGCTGAGTGCAAGCCCGTCTGGGTACCACCAACTTATTACATATACTTTACCGCCAAACAGCAATACATAATATTATTGTGTTCCGATTTGAACGGAGGGGAACTATTGTAATTACAGGCACAATGGAAGTATAATTTATATTGCCTTTCGAGACAGGTGAGCAAACGGGCCGCATCATGGTAAGTTGTCACCGTGGCCCATGAGCCTCAGCAATGCTATGGGCAAAGCCAAGCAGCTTTTAGAAAATAGGATACTTAAAAATCTTAATTCCCAAGGCTATTCCTCATGCCACCTCATAAGATGAGTATGTAATCGCACTTTCAGCTTAAGATACTGATCTCACTTCACGCTATACATTAAAAAAAACTATAGATAACTGCGAGTCCTTGTGCCTAATTTCTGACCGGCCGACTTATGTCGCTCATAATTGCACAAATGTGTAATTGTCGAACGAATTGACTATGGGAAGATTAAAAGCTTATACACTCGGTGGTAAAGCTTTGTGCAAGCTCGTCTTGGTAGGTACCACCCACTCATCAGATATTCTACCGCAAAACAGCAGTACTTTGTATTGTTGTGTTCCGGTTTGAAGGGTGAGTGAGTCAGTGTAATTACAGGCACAAGGGACATAACATCTTAGTTCCCAAGGTTGGTGGCGCATTGGCGATGCTTTTTTTTAAAGAAATGTACAATTCCATGGTCTGGTTGGTGACCACTTACCATCAGGTGGCCCATATGGACAAACGGCTACATATACTAAAAAAAAAAAAAATACAGCCATTTGTGTGTGTATTACGAATCTCTTATCTCCCATGAATTTTGAACCTTAATCGTTATTTACTAAATGTCCCAATAATAGCGATCATACTGACAGCCATTGTGTAAAATAATCAACTTACTAACTTACAGCCATAACAGTTACAGCTGACGAAATTTATATTAGAGATGTAATCTGAAACTTGAATCGATCTTGGATTTGGATCAATCGATATCTTGGTCTTAATAAATGTTGTTACGTAATCATGATAACATTTTCGATATTAATTTTGGAGATTTTAGATAAGAGTGATCGTTAATTATTGCCCTTTGGGTGGTTTTAGTATTCCTTAGGATACGAAATTTAATAAGCACTTTTAACACTGGAAGAGTTCAATAAACTATTGAATAATACACATAAGAATACCTTATTTATATTATAAGCAAAATTAAGGCTGGTAGCTTGTGATAAAAAATCATAGACGATTTGCGATCTTATAAATTAAGCTAATACCAAAATATTATATCCAACAAAATTGCTAGACCTACTTCGTGACCCTCCCAAATCGCGTGCTATAATAACGCATGAGCGTTAAGTTAGGCACGCAAAGGAGTGGCTTGAGTCACTCACTATCGATTTAATACGATGCCATTTTTTATTTAAAATATTTAAGTAAATTAACAGCCTATAAAAGTCCCATTGCTAGGCATGTAGCTAGTGCTAATGAGTAGAATATCTAGACTCTAGAGGAAGAGAAACCTTAGCCTAAGAAGTTTTGCGAGTTTATTCCGCCACGCTGCTACAATATGGGTTGATGGAGCACGTGTAACAGATTTTCATTCGACACATAACGATATTAATTATATGCACAAGTTTAGCTTACATAAGCCAAGTTTGAACCTGCATACTTTAAGATTCCCACTAAGCCGTTGTGAGCCTTGTCTTCAATATTACTAGCGTTGTACCCACGGTTTCACTCACGTAGTTATTGTTTCCGTGCGAATTTGGGGACGAAATGTAGCTTATGTTACTCGCTGATAATGTAGCTTCCAATTGGTAAAAGAATTTTTAAAATCTGTATTGTGGTTTAGGCGTGAAGGCGTAACAAACAAACAAACTCACATTTGCATTTATAATATTGGATTTCTTGTTAAATAGTTTCTACACGTAGAGTGGGTTACATACTCTATGTCCTTTTCTCTACTACTAACAACGTGTATGCCGAATTTCATAATGATCGGTTGAGTAATTGACACGTAAAAGCGTAACAACCAACTAAACAAACTAACTTACTTGCGCATTTCTAATATTAGTAAGAATTATCGCAATCGTACTTATTTAGCTTAAAATTTATAAGCCTGGCTTAATAAACTTCGTATAGCGATTATAATACACTTTGTCTTCTTCTTTTAGTTTCAAATTACTTATGATAGAAAGAGATAGATAATTTAATGCCTATCTATTCACCCGATAAACAGCGTTCCTTAGTGAGGCCGTTAGAGTTAAACTATAAGTAAAGTTTTCAAACAAATACCTCGTTTAATTCAATCATCATTCATCTACGCAACTCGTGTTATAATATAGTATTACATTGTACGTACAATTGTTTTTAATTGAAATGACAATGGCCAAGTCTGAGGCACATTTTTATCGCACTTACGTAACGCGATAAATGTAATTGTTTATAAGGGAATAGTAGCTTATTGTTTGTTCAATGCTCCAATTATCTGAAGGACTATGTGTAAGTGTTCCTTCGACTTCATTAACGTCAAATATTACCGCCAATTGTTTTTGTTTTTTTTTTATTTAGACTAACGTAACTCATAATACAGCCTAAAACAACGTTATAAAATGTAAAATTACAAATCATAATAATTTCTTATCGAAGATTTTTTTAATTTTTTTTTTTAATAAAAACGTCGTGAGTTGACCTTCATGTGAGGATATAAATCTGCCACCAACCCGCCTAGACCACTATACATGTATATTATCATATCTCCTACGCCGTGTCATCATTATCATCCTAGAATAGAGACTATTCTTAAAATATGTTTGTAAATTCGTATATTGAAATATGTATTATATAGTTTTTATAATGACAGATTATGGACGTTGTACTGTAGTACTACAGAAACTCTTATTACTTTGCAGTAACGATACAGATGTTTTGACTTTACAAAAGAGATATGTCCGGTATATTAATAATGATTTGGGATCAAAAATTCCTTCGGAATGTTCTTGACATAGAAGGAATCCGTTACTTAGACTAAGTTACGTCACAAGATATTTACAACAAAATTACGTGTACATGTCGTAGGATAATAATTGCGAAAATCCAAACGACCGTCTGAGCTGTTTTTAGGATCTTTGCAAAATTCTGAATTATCTTAGGTTAGGCGCGGATAACAATCACTGATCATTTTGATAGAAACGTTGATAATCATTGTATAAACTCGAGTATATTTCCAAGGTATTAGTTTCTATAATAAGATTCCGTAGATATTATCAATGTTGCCAATTAATAATAATTTAAATTTTGTTGAAATAATATAAATAAACAAGGCATACTGAACACAAGATTGTATAAATAGATGATAAAAAAGCATAGAGCACGTAGTTGTTGACTTCAAGCAGGATATATATAAATTTAATTGTATTTGATTGATACAATCATGTATTATTAATGTGGAAAATAGTAACTACTGCTCGTCGGTGCCTATCGATGGAATCTACATTCCGAACCGGTAATTGTCTTACATTTAATATAATAAGCTCCACACCTTCTCCTTAAAAAGAGGAGAAGAGGCCTTAGCCCAGCAGTGGGACATTCATAGGCTGTTACTGTAATATAATCCTCTAAAATGACGATTGACACGTGTTCCTAAAAGCGTTATTTGAATGAAGTACGTGTTGATTGCTTATATTTTATTGTATCTCGATTAAAATTATATATATACTCTAGAGTTAGCACGTGACTTCAATGTTAATTTATAAAAAATCCTACCGTAGTCCTGCTGTGTAAAGGGAGCCCGTATGCAAATTTTCATGGGGCTAGTTTGGGCCGTGCGTTGATATGTCAGCGAGCAGCTGCTTTATAGTTTTAAAGATCTTTATTTCCATAAAAAGACGCAACGTCACTTACATGGAAACAATAAATTAAAATAAAGCTGAGTGACCGTAATCTATTACAAGTTATTTATTTTCTGTTTACCAATTACAATTATATATATATATATATATATATTTATATCCTAGAATATTATTCACACACGGCCATCTGATCCCAAACTAAGCAGAGCTTGTACTATGGAAACCAGACGACTGATATACTAAATATACTATTTTTCTTTTGTAAATACATACTTATATAGATAATTACACCCAGACTCAAGACGAACAGATATGTTCATGCACACAAATGTTTGTCCTGCGAATCGAACCCACGACCTGCGGCGCGAAAGGCAGAATATAGACAATTAAATGTGTTTACTTCTAAAGAGGGTAGTTTTGAATAATATGTTCCGATAGTTTAGTCTTAAACACATTAAATGAATACTGACTGCCTCGTTGGTCTAGTGGCTAGATATTAGGCTGCAGACCCGGTGGTCCTGGGTTTAATTCCCAGGTCGGGCCAATAAATAGATATTGGGTTTTTCTGTCAGAAAATTCTCAGTAGCAGCCCGGAGTCTGGAAGGTGGAAGTGTGAACACTCCCGTGTCTCGGAAAGCACGTTAAGCCTGCGCTTGAACTCTTCCCGGTCGTGTCGGATTGCCGTCCCGTCGGATTATGAGAGCTAAGGAAAAGAGAGTGCACCTGTGTTTGCGCACACACTTGTGCACTATAATATCTCCTGCGCAGTTGGCTAATCTCTCTTGAGATTGGCCGCCGTGGCCGAAATCGGTCTGGAGGACCTTATAAATATAATGAATACTGGAAGTACATTAGTTTATTTTATATATATACATAGGTGCTTGAGTTTGTGTAAGTTGACACGTTCACAATTATCTCAAGTGCTATGTAACCTAATTAATAGCACAATCTTTCAAGTGGAAATTTCTTAGTTGAGTAGAAATTTAAAGGCTTATTGAGAACAAGCTATGCATCCCTTTTACATTATACTTTTTTATATATGTTTTTATCGGAATCTTCGTGAGTATTTTTAGTCTATAAGACAATTAATTACCACTGTGCTTATCCTAAACAGATGTGTTACAATCACACTTGTGTTACTTCTTTGTGAGTTTTTATAGTTATTTACTATTCGGAGAAAACGAATAAATAAATAAAAGGCTTTTATTTTTAATTTAAGATTATTAAATAAACCTTAGTATAAACGCTCAAAATGATCAACAGCCAAAATGATGACATTTCATATTAACACAGAGCAACAAGTTATAAATGGGAGCAATAAAAGCGATAAAGAGATCGGATGCTGCGAATAGCCAATTGATGCTCTATTTTTGGTGTGAAGGTGCGGTCTCGTTAGTTGTTTTATTGGTATAGTCTTTTTTATGTTTCAATATAATACTATTTATGGCGATGTTTGTTACAAAACCCTTTCAAAAATAATGTTTTAATCAATAACTCAACTGCATAGTCAGTAAAGCATAACATAAATAGCTTGAGCATAAATTAAAAAAAAAAATTGAAATGAAACTTGCGTCCAAAAGAATAATTTTACAATCAGTCAGATATGTATAGTACGCCTTGGGAATGTCATTTGCCATTTCTTTAAAAACGTTTCATCAAAAAAAAAAACAACGGGAGTTTCTTTAGCCAGTTCTTCAGATATCAGATCGTTTATCTTTTCCAAATCGGTGGTAGTTTTTAATTTGTCAATCAATGAGGGTAGTAATGCTTTTATTATTAATAAACGATTTAGATTTTGAATATATTCAGAAAAACATAGGCTTTTTGTCAAGCTTTATGTTCGGTCACAGAACGTGGCAATATTCAAATACGTCCCTATAAAAAACGTTTCGTAAGTTTCAAAGTCGCTTGTATGGGATACGTCACATATATACGACTAATAGGAACGACATTACCGACTTGTAATTCATAACGATCGGTTATTGATGTACAAAAACGATTAGTTAAATATAGAGCATTACAATGCCTTTTGTCATATAGAGATTGAACAGTTCTTCAGTATTGTAAAACTATTTAAATATAAATATATTGAACCAATACCACTCTAATCCGTTTTGATGTAGTGGATTGAAATTCGCTCGAAACCTTCTTCTCAAAAAGGCTTAGTCCAAAAGTCGGGACGTACTAAAGCTATTAATATCACGCCAGTTTACAGTATACATTTCTCTTCACAGCTGAATCCACACGTGAACGACTTTCAACGTCGTTATGTGACAGAAGTCCGACGGTGCAACGAAATGGAACGGAAGCTGCGTTACGTGAGCGGTGAACTGCCTGAACCACCACCTCCGCCCAAACCGTCTCCTCGAGTACTAACCCCGAGGGAGATCAATATATTAGAGGTAAGACAAGTATCCCTCTGTTAATATGACTAGCTTCCGCCCGCAACACCGTCGCCGTGTGGGGGGGGGGTTAGGTACAGTATGTCTTTTACCCCTCACATCATGTATGCAAAATTGTCTCACTCTTAGACAAAGATCCTCACTTAAGGAAATGAAAATATTCTAATTTACATTTTACTGTGGACTATTGGATAAACATATGGCATAATTTCAACCGATACATGTAGGTTTTCTAACGATGTTTTCCTTCACCAAACAAAAATCAAAAACCAATAATATATCGAAGGAATCAAATTTTCTTTCAGGAAAGGATCGACTACATCGAATCAGAAATCCAAGAGATAACGAGAAACGCCCAAAATTTGAAAACGGATTACCTTGCCCTTATCGAACTTAAACTGCTGATAGAAAAGACACAGACTTTTTTTCAAGATCACAGCGCTCATAGAAAGATCTCCGCGTCGGTACAAATCTACAATAATGACGCTGCATTAGGGCATCTGGGTTTCATAGCTGGTGTAGTAGCTACAGCGAGGGTGCCGTCCTTTGAAAGAATGCTATGGAGGATATCGCACGGAAATATTTTCTTTAAACAGGCCCAAATCGATGAACCCTTAAAAGACCCTGTAACGGTAAGTTACCACAAAGATTTATTAAGTTATAATAAACTTGGTGGAAGAGCTTTGTGCAAGCTCGTCTGGATAGGTACCACCCACTCACCTGATATTCTACCGCAAAACAGCAGTACTTGGTATTGTTGTGTTCCGGTTTGAAGGGTGAGTGAGCCAGTGTAATTACAGGCACAAGGGACATAACATCTTAATTCCCAAGGTTGGTGGCGCATTGGCGATATTAGCGATGGCTAATATCTCTTACAATGCCAATGTCTAAGGGAGTTGGAGACCACTTACCATCAGGTGGCCCATATGCCAGTCCGCCTTCCTAAGCCATACAAAAATAAAAAATAAAATAAAAATAATGGCAGAAATGGTAGAATATAAGCCAAAACATAAATTTTACTATTTAAAACAACAATGAAAAATATCGCTACATGGTAGTCTTGCGAGTAAACAATATCTCAGGCCAGATTTTTTTTTATAACTCGAAATACAATCAATAAAATTACTTGATACGTGACGTACTTTCTTGAAGTACATATACCTAAAAAGTAAAACAATCTTGGTGCTACACAAAGCGATAGTCACGACTGTTTTCATAAAACAATAGCTTCATGTAATCGATGAAATACTTGAAAATATAAGCTCCGTATCGATAACGCAAGTGTAAATAGCTGATAATAATATCAAATAATGATATTGCTTGAAAACAATCGTAACGACATTGATTTAGAGACCAGTTAGAACTTGGCATGCTATGGGCCACGCTAAATGCTAAACGGTCGTTAACCTAAGTTTTTATTGATTTTTTTGCCGTAAGGCTTTATACTTTATTTATTTAAGCGGCCGACTGACATTTGGCTATTGTAAGATCGACTTTAACATGAATAACGAATACGAGGATTAAATATTTAATCTTATATAAGTCGTTTAGCGGTTGTTTTGTTAAGCACTGATTCTCTCTTTCTGTCATTGTAGATTTGAGATTCGACAGAAGAAGACAGCATTGTTTTACTAAGCACCTCTATACTTGACTAGCTGTGCCCGTAGTTTCGCCCGCGTATAATTAATAAAAATATAATAGATGAAAATCAGCCTAGAACCTTCCTCGATAAAAGGACTATACAACACAAAAATAATTTTTAAATTCGAACCAGTAGTTCCTGATCTTAGCCGGATCAAACAAACAAACTCTTCAGCTTTATATATTAGTATAGATAAGTGAAGCAACGAGACAATATTTCCTTACTTTGAAGCAATCATGTAGATATATATTTCAAAGTTATTGTAAAAGCAAAATTATAATTTCACTAGATACAATACAATGTCAAGGGGTCTTGTCAATAAATTTCTGTTAATTTTAATTTCACTGGTCAAGTTATATTACGAATGGAATGTTTTATTTGTGATGTTCACTAAAGTTTTCGCTCTTTTCTGAATAGAAACAGTAAAGCCGCTGTGACCAAAATCGTTCATCAGAACACCATTCGTCAGTCTTTTAAAAGTTAATTATAAATATTATCCAACACAACAAAAATATATGTAGCTTACTCTTATTAACCCACTATTGCTCACCACAGTAAATAAAACAGAACAGTTTTGATGTTGAAAAGCGAATTTCAAAATCAAAATAACATAAAGTTATCAATTGTTTCAGAGTCACGAACTCCAGAAGACTGTGTTCGTCGTCTTCTTCCACGGGGAACAAATAAAGCTTCGAGTCAAGAAGGTGTGCCATGGCTTCCAAGCAACCCTGTATCCCTGCCCAGCGACATACAAGGAACAACAAGATATGCTGGCTGGGATAGAGACGAGGATTAAGGACTTAGAAATGGTAATAACGGTATCAAAAGTATTCGCGAGAGATTGTATTTATCAAATAACAGCCTATGAATATCCCACGAGAGGGGATTAACTTTGTTTACTAAACAAAGTTAAATAATTTCGTTAATTTATTATAAATGAAAATATTCCAATTCCTATCAGAAGTCCGAACCATAAAATATCCTTGCAACGACTTTGTTATTATTGTGGCCACAAATATGGTAAAGAACTATATTTTAATATAAGAATGAAATTATTTCAAGTGGAATAACTAGAACTTTTCGAAACAACTAAATTTAAATCCTGCGTTTAATTATACATTTATCATCAGATATGATCGAAATAGAAACAAACTTCATAGCATCATTAAACATAATCGATTATAACTCTTCAATTTGCGTAATATTGTTATCGTAACTTAATAAACAACTATAAACGGTGTCAAGGCAGGCTCTACTTAAGTAATATACATATTGTAATGATTGCAATGAAATGAGCTTACAAAAGTGAGTTTTATTAAAACTATAAGAGGCATTACAATAATCGGTGCTTATAAATCCGGACTGTCTAAGAAATCTAAGAAAATTTAAGAAATTTTGATAACGTATTCCAAAATTGACAGTTAACTACCTGGTTACACTTTTGAAGCGTTGAAAAGGGGGTGGAAGTACCGTTGCTTTTGAAATTACTGTGGAAATTGTTATTAAGGTTTTCAAAAAGGTTATATAGGCTTAAGAAAATGTAACCCTGGAAGGATTAAATTAAGGCTTAATAATTCGATTCGAAATGTTGTCAGTACGGATCGTGGAAATTACGTTGCAGTTGCAAAAACATCTGTTCTTAAGATTTTTTTGGACAGATGGAATTTTCAACGGCGCGAAATATTCTGAATATGTTCTAAGTGAAAATTGTCACTGGTGCCTACTATTTTAGTATATCCACTCTTGCAATTATATTGTATTAAAAGTAAAGTTACTGCTTAGATATCTTGATGTTTCTAATGAAAACTGATTTTTAGAAAATTCTAAGATGCTGATTGTTGTAAGTACGATATAATAAAAGAAAATAAATATCATCAGATGTTCAGCTAAATAAAATCAATTAAAAACTATTAAACTGTCTAATAACTGAAATGGAATAATATAACTAAATTCCAGGTGTTGGAACAAACGGAACAACACCGTAGATTAGTTTTGGCGAACATAGCGAGAGACATCAGCACGTGGATGGTCGCGGTGAGGAAAGAGAAGGCAATATACCACACGCTGAACATGTTCAGTATGGATATCGTCAAGAAGTGCCTGATAGCGGAGTGCTGGGTCCCGAGGTGTGACTTACACATCTTACAAAAGGCTTTAGACAACGGTGTGGTAAGTCCATTCTTATTTTAAGCCACTTAAAAAAGTCATTTCGTATTATGCATATTTGATTTTCAATCGTACGTATTTAACTTTCACTGTTTTCCATACTTATATAAAGATTTTTAATGTAAATCAATGTATCATCACAATATATTTTGTTATTGTTATTCACGTGTTCGGCTACAAAGAAGCATCACATGAGGAAAACTATATGTAAATATAATTTTGTCATGCAATTTCGTAGTGAAAATAAGCTCGAAATCTCCTCGACAAAGAAGAAAGCATTTACAGGCTTGTACTGTTTGTTGTAGAACTTAAAAGTTAGCTTAGGAGAAAAGTCTGATGATGTCATACATGTCGTTTACTTTCAGAAAGCAAGCGGTAGTCCGATTCCGTCCATTCTGCATCACGTCCCAACGTTAGAAGTACCGCCGACGTTCAACCGAACTAACAAGTTTACTCGGGGCTTCCAGACTCTTATTGATTCCTATGGAATCGCCAGCTATAGAGAAGTTAACCCAGGTAATAAACACTCTTCTCAGAATAAGAATAAGAAAACATTTATTCAGGACAAACAAATACTGCAGAGAATGTTACATATATAAATGTATGGAAAATTTTAAATAATAAAATCTATATAATAAAAAAATTAAAAAAAACAATAATAATATAAATTAAACATTAATTAAAAAATACTTCGATCAAATTAAATTCAAATTAAATTAAATTCAACCTTAAATGCAATGTTTAAGGTTGTTTTCACATAACTATTTACAAAAAGCAATTAGTTTTTACGACCTTTACTTGCTGGTCAAAACACATCAAAACAAATTCAACATTACTTGCATGTTTTAAAGTCGGAATTACAAAGTACCAAAAAAAAATAAAAAAAATCGACCGAAGCTCGCCGTTTAATCAAGGTTATGATTGGAACATACTAATTTGAAATAAGATCACAACTGTATTTGAGCTCTTATTTATCTTACCGATAATTTAGTACATTATTGCTATAAGAAAACAAAAAAAGAACTATTTCGACAAATCTTATACTATTTCAACAAATTCATACAAATTACATAACCAATGACGATATATCTTGTATAATTGTCTGATTTAATTAAAGCTTGGGGATGAACTGTAGAAACATTAAATCGATTATTGCATTTCAGCTTTATACACGATAATAACATTCCCGTTTCTGTTCGCCGTGATGTTCGGCGACATGGGCCACGGTCTCATCATGACCGCTTTCGCCGCGATCCTTGTTATATTCGAAAAGAAATTCACTAAAAACAAAACAGACAACGAAATCTGGAACATATTCTTCGGTGGACGATACATTATACTTCTGATGGGAATATTCTCAATTTACACCGGCTTGATATACAATGATATATTTTCGAAATCGTTAAACATTTTCGGTAGTAGTTGGCAAAATGTGTACGATGAACGGACTTTGAGAAATTTTAGTACTTTTGAATTGGATCCAAAAGTCGCTTATACGAAGACTCCCTATCCCATTGGAATTGATCCCGCTTGGCAAGTAAGTGTGAAGAAAGACATTAATTTTATTTTTCAATCTCTTATTTAGTTTCAATATTGTAACGGTGTTAAAGTTGCAATGTAAATTTGTCAGTGTTCATTTGGGCATATTATCAACATTATTTTTACCTCAATAAACACACATTTCTTTAATTTTTTTTTTTTTGTTTTTGTAATTTATTTATTTTATATTCATTTTGTAAAATGTTTGAGGTATTATCAGTGCTGTGTTTCGACTCCGTAATATATAACTGGCTCTTGTTAAGTGAAAATGAACGACCTTACTTATAGACGTTGCTTAGAGGCTGTTTAGTTAGACACTGATTTCGCTCTTTCTGCCATTATTCATTTGACATTCGAAAGAAGAATTCCGCGACATTTAGCGGAATTCTTCTTAAACAACGTTTAGCGGAATTCTTCTTAAGCAAGGCCCTAAATTGTTGTCACTTGGTTATATCTGTTTAATTCTATACCAATATTATAAATGCGAAAGTAACTTTATCTATATGTCTGTTACGCTTTGACGGTTAAACTACTGAACCGACTTTGATAAAATTTGATTTGAAATAAGGACCTAGACTACTTTTTCATACGTAACACCTGCTCAATCGCACGGGCGACGAAACCGAGCTATACATTTCTTTTTGTAGATAAATAGATAAAGTTTGTTGTATTAACTAAATATTTTATATTTTAGTATTCAGATAAATTAAAACCTCGTTTAAGCTATTCAACCTCTAATACATTTTTTCATGCCTGTATTTTATGTTTAGATTTTTCTTTATATTAATTTCTTGCCTTTCAGTTTGCCGCCAACAACATAATATTTCTGAACTCGTTCAAAATGAAACTATCAATAATATTCGGCGTATTACACATGGCGTTCGGGGTAACATTGAGTGTGGTAAACTTCAAGTAATTACTGTATTCAAGAAATTAGATACAATTCTTTGATTTTATTCTTGAAAAGTTTTTGCTATTTTTTATTTTTTTTATTTCAGCTTCTTCAAAAAGGCAGAATTCATATTCCTACAGTACATACCACAAATATTATTTTTACTCCTCCTGTTTTGGTATTTGTGTATTCTGATGTTCATGAAATGGATCATGTATTCTGCAGATGCGACAGGTAATCATTTTAGAGTTGGTCTTTTAGAATGTCATGTTTAAAAAACCCGCCCGTCTCAGGGCTGGGTGGTTCTTTTGCGAACCGGTGATAGTTTCTAGTTTGAATCAATAAGTACGTGTAATGCTTCAATGTTGAGTAAAGTATTAGGTCCTTACATATGAAATTAACGTTTTGTCGTACTGACCACTTTGATATGAAATATCTCCTCTTTGGTTAAGAATTCCAAATTCAAATTTATAAATTCATTTAGCTGGTACATTTGAGTTTTGAAAACAGTCATTCATTTGTTTTTTCCTCATTATTTTTTTCTTTGGCGTCGCTTAGTACCACACAATGGAAAATATGAATTATCGGTATATTTACGAGTACGAGTTCTACCGTGGCACCAGTGCTGCAGAAACAGCTCGAACAAGATTAATGATGTGTACGGCGCTGGTGTCGCAAAAGAAAGCACGGTACGTTTTTGGTTTCAACGTTTTCGTTCTGTAAATTCCGACCTTCAGAACCAATCCCGTGGACGGCCGGAGACCAAAGTGAAAAATGAAGAATTAAAGGCTATTGTGGAAGCGGATCCATTATAAATCACTTCAGAGATAGCTGCAGGCTTCGGGATAAGTGATAAAACTGTATTAATCCACTTGAAGCAAATCGGGAAAGTAAAAAAACTTGAACGATGGGTACCTCATGAATTGAGTGAATCGAACTTGCAAACACGCGTAGACTGCTGTGCTACTTTGCTCAACCGACACAATAATGAAGGAATTTTAAATCGAATCATTACTTGTGATGAAAAGTGGATACTGTACGATAATCGGAAGCGCTCGTCGCAATGGCTGAATCCTGGAGACCCAGCCAAATCCTGCCCTAAACGAAAATTGACTCAGAAAAAGTTACTTATGAGTGTTTTGTGGACTAGCGCCGGTGTCGTTCACTACAGCTTTCTAAAATCTGGCCAAACGATTACGGCAGATATCTATTGTCAGCAACTGCAAACCACGAAGGAAGAACTAGCTGCTAAACAACCGAGATTGGTCAATCGCTCTAGGCCATTGCTGTTTAACGCAAGACCACACACTGCACAACAAACAACCACTACGTTAGATGAGCTACAATTGGAATATCTGCGACATCCACCGTACTCCCTGGATCTTGCTCCAAAAGATTACCATTTTTTCCGGAATTTGGACAACTTCTTACAAGGAAAAAAATTCAACTCCGATGCGGCAGTCCAAACCGCCTTCAAAGAGTGTGTATTGATTCTCGCCCCCGTGGTATTTTTAGTAAAGGGATCAATGAACTACCTATGAGATGGCAAAAGTGCATAGATAACAACGGTGCATACTTTGATTAATTAAACATATTTTACAAAAAAAAAAATGACTTTATATTCCTCCCGTACAAAAAGCCAATTTCATATGTAAGGACTCCTAATATTTTGATTTTGATTTTGATATTGATATTATCATTTTGTTATTTGTTATAATATTTTTAAACATTATTACAGATAAAGCGTTAGGGACGTCTTGCGCACCATCTGTATTGATCATTTTCATTAATATGATGCTGCTAAAGGAGTCGACGGCTAAAGGGCCCTGTCAACCCTTCATGTATTATGGTCAGGATATAATTCAGAAGACCTTCCTAGCTATCGCATTCTTGTGTATACCGGTCATGCTGTTTGGAAAACCAGTTTATCAAATAATGATGGCGAAGAGGCAAAAGGTACGATTATGTATAAAAAAATAATTAAAAGAAAAATAATCACAGTTTCAAGCATATAACGAATTTGTGCCGTAACATAGAACAATGATAGTTGTGTTCAAAAAAGCAATTAAAGTAACAAAAACAAAGTATATATCGGATTTGCATGATAACGTAAGTTGTTTGTCCTAATCAATTGTGAATACTCATTATATTGATGTAGATATATTGACGCCACTGTAAATATTTCTATGTATTTGATTATAAACATATCGAACATCTCAATTAAAAAAAAATATTTATTAACAAATTGGTTGTCTGTAAAGTCGGTTTACAGACGATAATTTTACGTGATGAAGTCATAAGAAAACATTGATGAATACTCGGACGCATCGGCCGATGGAGTGGAAGAGAGAAGCCCAACGCTTGGGCCGATCGTGCCTCTCTATCGCTTGTTCCGCGCTCTCGCTTGCACGCTCGGTTCAGGCGGAACGTGACAATGAGTCATGCTTTTTCGTACGTACAGCCGGCGTTCATCGATTTATAAGACGTTATCACGTCAAAAACACAACGGATTATAAGTAGCTCTTTTGTAAAATAAAACAAATCAATATATGTAGCGTTACTTCAAAGTAATATGTCGTAATAAATAATATCACTTACTTGACTAACTTTTCTTCTATGTTGTGGCGTTAAGATTTCGTCTAATGGATGATATATTTGGATTCTACGAACTCTAAAGTCAAAAGTGATTTCTAAAAACACAGTAGCATCGATTATATTAACTACTTAACTGTTTAATGATTTAATTATAAAAAAATACATGTTTGGCTTGTTAAGCATTGAAAACTAGATTGTTACAACAATCGTATATTAGTAATAATGCATTGCTAACATCGGCATTTTTATTTTTTCCCATCAACTTTAAACAGTAACGAAGTATCATTAGCAAATATCACAAATTACTTTTACCATAGAAAGGAAGATATACGTTTTTAATTCAGTTAATGTTTTAATTGAGAAATAAAAAAAATTAAGGCGTGGCACCCGGTCCGGGGTCCTCGCGCCTCGGAAACATGTTACGCCTTACTTAAAAGCTTTGAAAGCGAGGAAAAATTGGACACGTCATGAATCGAAAAAAAAAAAAAACTTGCCGCATTTCCCTCCATACAGTGAAATCGTGTAAAAGCAATAGCCTCGCAAAATGTATCTCGCCCACATAATTTTTTTTTAGTCTTTCGTCAATTATTATGTACTATAATATATTTGCATGTTAAGTTATCCCGTAATCGGTAGATACTTTGTTACTACTTTTATATACGCATTAAAATGTATCTCTTAGTAGATACCGTTGCTTTCCTAATAAATAAATGAAGGAAAGTTCCTAAAATCGATCCTCGCGGAACACCCATTTTTCGCACTAATCCAGAAGACTTCAAATTAATGAAAACTGGTTCCTCGACTCGAGTACGTAACTACGCGACTTCGCGATTCCAATGAGAGTAGAGTAGAGTATGCGTGCGGGTTGCAGCGCGGCACGCGCGGCGTGGAGGGCGGCGCGGCGGCGGGCGAGGAGGCGCTGGGCGAGGTGCTCATCACGCAGGCCATCCACACCATCGAGTACGTGCTGGGCGCCGTGTCGCACACCGCCTCCTACCTGCGCCTCTGGGCGCTGTCGCTGGCGCACGCGCGTGAGTACCCCGCCTCGCACCTCGGCGAGAAGCCACTGGGACGAGCTGATCGCGAACCTGAATTCGTATTTTAGAATCGAGCCTTAGAATATAATTTTAAGGCTCGATGTTAGTTTTGTTATGAAAATACAGAGTTACAAAAACCCTGTCCGACCCGTGAACTGGCTATCGTTAGTCGGTTCTATTTACGTAGTAATTTTTAAAATTGTAAGATAAAAAATTACCCATAAAAAATATTAATTGACATTTTCAATTGCAAATGACGAAAATTGCATGGACAACTGAGGTCATGACCTCGTGTCCTAGCTACCCGCTAGGTAAGAACTGTTGAGCGCTGTCGTCCGCGCCTGTGTTGCCATGTAATTTTCGTTATTAAAGTAAATTAAAAATTTTTTGGGGTACATTTTATGCTTAGAATTTTAAAAATAATTACATAAATAGAACCGACTAACGATTCCTAATAACCAGTTCACGGGTCGGACAGGGTTTTTGTTACACCGTGAATAGCAGAAATGAGCGATAAAACTAACAATAATAATATGTATTTAATGAGTAAACATATTAATATTAACCTTTGCATCCACCAGAATTATCGGCGGTGTTGTGGCAGAGGCTGCTTAAAATAGGCCTGGGTGGAGGGTCTCCGGTGAACGCGATCTTGCTGTACTTACTATTCGCCGCGTGGGCTTTCTTCACACTCGCGATCTTGGTGCTGATGGAGGGGCTGTCGGCATTTCTACACACCCTGCGGTTACATTGGTAAGTTCATTCTCTCAATGTTTCATTTTTATCAACTAGCACACTTGCAATCACATCATTTAGCTACATCTTTTGATCCATTACGTAACTATATCACTTATTATTAAAGTATATCCAACTAACTGTCTTATATGATACTAATCACGGTCGGCTAACGTACAGGACGTTGGCTATGCGTTGAACGGTATTGTTATTGATGTGTTGTAGCGCCATCTAGCGGGGAATTACATGTCACTCGATGTATGTATAATTGGATAGTCTAAAATGGTTTACCATGAAAAAAAATGTATGCCAACTGATATTATGAAACGATTTCGATGTCTAATCATAAACAGTTATAAATAACCACTTTTCACTTGGTGGTAGGACTTTGTGCAACTTGTCTGGGTAGGTCTGATGAGTAGGTATCAGATATTCTATCGCAAAACAGCAGTACTTTGTATTGTTGTGTTCCAGTTTGAAGGGTGAGTGAGCCAGTGATTACAGGCACAAGGGACATAACATCTTAGTTCACAAGGTTGGTGGCGCATTGGCGATGTAAGCGATGGTTAACATCTCTTACAATGCTAATGCCTATGGGCGCTAGTTACCACTTCATCAGGTGGCCCATATGCCAGTCCGCCTACTTATACTGTAAAAAAAAATTACAATAATAACCAGGAATTAAATTATAGCTAACGGTTTATAAATTCTTTGCAAATGTAAAACTTCAATTTCAGGGTTGAATTTATGAGTAAATTCTACGAAGGACAGGGTTATGCCTTCTTACCATTTTCATTCTCCGTGATCCTGGAAGGAGATGAGGATGATATCAAGGTGAAGCCTAACGGTGGACCACCCAAGTGACATTGCGAGACACTGAAATTTCAACTTGATGACTACGAAAACCGTTTGAAAGTAAGGCGAATTTGGCATACAGAACCGATCTCTTGATAAATATATTCATAAATGAAATTACTGCCTTACAAAATTATATATGTATTTTTCTAATTGGTAAATTTACTATCAACTTATATTAAAAACGCATGTGCCTTTTATATTAATTAAAGGGTTAACTAATATTAGATTAAAATCGAATGTCGCCATTTAGGTATAAATTTACGTAGCGTATGGAATTGCTGTGGAAATTTGTTATATTTTCTTGATATGATTAAGCAATTAAGTTTTAAATAGTCGGTAGAATGTAGGACTACCTTAGATGATTGGTCATCGCGTATTTTAATATTAAGTAAAGAATTACCCTTTTTTAAATATTATAAATACGTTATTTACAACTTTTGTTACGGTTATTTTGTTTCTTATAAATTTTATATACAATTTTTTTTATATAATATTATTTTGATTTTTTTTTTCTGCTGAAGTTGACTAAAACGTCAAACCTTGTTTACCATTTAAACGATCTATAAGATCGAATTATAAATTCAAATTTAATAAATTATCTTTCCATTTTGTGCAATAATATATTTTTAAGCTATGGTACAAGTTGTGAAAACTTTTTTTTTTAATTTAAATGATCAAGGCAGAATGCTTAGATTTTACAATTATTTTTTAACATTATTTAATAAACGTTAAGTTTTCTATATAAGCGTAATTGTAAGTTGTATTAACATAGTTTACATTATCAATCGCTTGAAGCCAAAGTGTTATTGTACGTTATCGATTGCATGTTTTTAATTGTTTATCTGTAAAAATAGATTTTCTTGTGCCTTTTAGGATTTAGTCAAATTTTAAACTATATTTATAGTTGTAAGTACTAATTACTATTGTAAAGACAATTTAATAAAATTTTAGTCTTTTTTCAAGTTAATCTTTGAATATAATATTGTGTATACATGTCCTTATTCAGTTATATATTTTTTATTTGCGTTTTAAAATTGATATGTTTAATTTTTGATACATAAAGTTCTTTGAGCCAAAAAAAGATACTATAATAAATTCGAGTTTAAATATTTAACTTTTTTTTCGAAGTCGGTTCTCACTAGTACGTGATAATTAGGCAGCAGCCCAATCTAAGAGTATTGCAAAATAAATTATATTATTAAAATAAATTATATTATTAATATAATTATATCTATTAATACTTACTAGACTATTTGCATGCTTTTTAAATATTACTACGTGCTACTGCGTACTACGTCACTACGCGTTCGAGTCTCAAACCTTATCAAATTATATTCGCATTGCTAACTAGTGGGAACCGAAGCAGGGAGCCAATTCTACTAACAAATTGCCACTTTATCGCAACCGAATCCAAGCGTGATCGTTGCCGTTTATCCGTTTCTATTCTTTAACTTAATTATTGACTATTGGCATAAAAGTTAACAATTAAGTTTGGTTATGATAAATATAGAATAGTCAAAGTTGGATCGAAATCGAATCGGGAACATATCGTAATCGCTATAGATTAGTAGAATTCTGCTCTTGTATTGGACGTGTAATCCGTAACACGTGCGCCATATACATGAAGAATTACTATGAAATATTTATTCTTCGTTATCTATATCGAAAAAGGTTATATATCTGCTTTAGTAAAGCTATAACTTACCCGGACCAATTGTAATGGCCTTAAATTTTGACATATCGCTTTATTAAAAGAATAATATCAGCAAAAGTTTTATTAATCACAATTTTACAGCACATAACACTATCCATTAATTTAAATTACAGACAGAAATTGTACAAAAACCACAACACCATTCCTTAATAAAGCTATTTTAATCGAAAACGTTTATTATTTTCAATATAGAACACAAACAATCAATCTCTTAGAACGAACTATATGGATACTCTTTATTAAGCCTAATAAATTTTTTGTCTCTATAATTTCAAGGACGCGTTCAATTTGTGTAAAAGGGATAGCATACTGTTGCTGGGACACGCTTTAAAAGAATATCTAATTACAACAGATTTTAGTGTGAATGTTTAGTTTTATAATTTTGTCATAGTAATTTAGGCTAATGTATATTCTATATTACCTTAAAGAAAGAAGCCATAAGTTGCGACTTACGACAATTTACAACCTTTGATAACATATTAAAAATATTTCTAAATACATACTGCGTCTCAACCAAAGAAAATTGACGTCTTCTCTTTAGTCCATATGTGACAAGTTTCTAAAATTACATTACACTGTCCATAAAAATTATATAAATTATAATTTTATTAATAACTTTAATGACCTTTAAATAATCGCAAAAGTTGCCAACTATGTTTAATAAAAACACTTTATAATAACATCATATTCAGTACAATTAAAATGCGTCTTTAAAAACCTCGAAAAACTCCATAAAACATAAACAACAAATTTATTTAATTTAAAATAAAACATTAATAAAGACTTATAAAGGTAATAATATTATTTATTTATTTTAAATTGTTAAATAGTCACTTCACAGGTGAAAAATGTTATATCACTTCGTACTTCCTAATTCCTTAGGCACCGAAGCAGCGCTTTCAGCGCTTTAGCCCTACGCTAGGAGCAGCCGTGCTTCTGTATCCAGGTGGTGTAACGCGCTACATCAGCTTGCGTAACTGTGCGGCGTGTCTTCTCTATCGCTGCGCTAATATCCTCTTTTGAAACCGGAGCGTCCAATTCGGAACGCTTCAAGCGACGAATTTGGTCAGGGCTTTTGCCAGCTATTTTACGACGCATTGTCATCATTGCTGCGTCCCTAATGAATGACAGTTTATATACTAACCGCCTTATTCATAAACTTTATTTAACTGGTAATTAGTTAAACAATATTTTGTCTTCTTCTTTCGTATGTCAAATCAATAATGACAGAAAGAGACAAATCAGTGTTTAGCTAACCAGTAACTAAGCAACGTTTATAAATAAGGCCGTAAGCTTTTTCATCATATTAGCGTAGTCAGTATTGCCAAGTGAAAAAATTTTTGACCTTACTTGAAAGCCACAGAAACAAAATTAAACGATTTATCGTTTAATGCATGGACTTTTTTCAGCAAAGATAAAATTAAAAGTAATACAACTATTTATAAATCACATAGTTGACTCCAGTCTTAGTTTGGAGCGAGTGTCTCATGTACATGTACATGTCTCATCTCATGGCCATAAATAGTAAAAAGGTCGCACCGAACGTGGATGACTCCAATCTCGGTTATGGATTACTTACCTACAAAGATTGTTTATGTCCGAGCCACTGTAACCCTCTAACTTCGTCGCTAATTCTATAAAATCGACGTCGTCTCCTAACACCACCTCTCGCAAACATAGTCTTAACAATTTAACCCTTGTTGCCTCTGAAATACAAATAAAACCATTAGGGAAATATCACATAGTTGATATTTCTGTTTATTTACCATAATATACTCGGTGGTAGAGCTTTGTGCAAGCTCGTCTGGGTAGGTACCACCCACTCATCAGATATTCTACCGCAAAACAGCAGTACTTTGTATTGTTGTGTTCCGGTTTGAAGGGTGAGTGAGCCAGTGTAATTACAGGCACAAGGGACATAACATCTTAGTTCCCAAGGTTGGTGGCGCAATGGCAATGTAAGTGATGGTTAACATTTCTTACAATGCCATTGTCTATGGGCGTTGGTGACCACTTACCATCAGGTGGCCCATATGCTCGTCCGCCAACCTATACAATAAAAAAAAAATACAGTAACAGCCTGTGAATGTCACACTGCTAGACTAAGGCCTCTTCTCTTTTTGAGGAGAAGGTTTTGGAGCTTATTCCACCATGCTGGAGCAGCATGCGGGGATGCGGGTTGGTGGAATACACATGTGATAGAATTTCAGTAAAATTTGACATATGCAGGTTTCCTCACGATGTTTTCCTTCACCGTCACGCACGAGATGAATTATAAATACAAATTAAGCACATGAAATTCCGTGGTGCTTGCCCAGGTTTTAACCCCACGATCATCGGTTAAGATTCACACTTTCTTACCACTGGGTCTACTGTATATATATATATATATATATATTTTTTTTTTTTTTTTTAAATATCATCAATTATTTTTATATATATTTAATAAAGACAGTAATAAATTCTATGCAAGTGATTTTAAGTTATTTAATTACCGTCAGGCAATCCGACGTAAATCCGTTTTTCAAATCGTCTCCTGAACGCCTCGTCGATATCCCACGGATGGTTCGTAGCGGCCAGCACCATAATGACCTTATCTTGATTGCTAGTACGAGATATTTAAGTATAACTACTACGAGTAAGTAAAAATCTAGAAAAAAACGCACGCATATTCCATATATAATGCGTTCCAGTGAAGAAAATTAATTGTATAAACATGCTCAAGAAAAAGTATACGTATTTTCTTTACGTTAATCATCATTAATGAGATTCGTTTGTGCTTGATATATAGCACGGGATCTTTTGGATATAAGTCAATGTTTTTCTTCTTTCAATTTCCTAAATTATTTTAGCTTAATTTCTATTATATTTTAAATTAGCATAAATATAGATAGACGATTTTAATAGCACCTTGTTGTACGTCATCCACCATAATTACTTTTAATAATAAGATTACAGGCATTCAATAAACCAACACAATAACTTACAATGCTGCGGCCAGACCATCCATCTGAATGAGTAATTCCGCTTTGAAACGCCTCGAGGCTTCGTGTTCCGAATCAGCACCTCGGACCGCGCATAATGAATCGACCTCGTCCAGGAATATTGTACTCGGTGCGTAGAAGGCCGCCTGCAAATTATAAATGTGACACGAGGTCAACGTTTATATTTTTCATTGAATTCACCTGAAGTTAAATAACTGTATGCAGTCATAAGTCCACTGTGGTGTACATAATTACAACCGCATGACTGCCTCGTTGATGCAGTGGCTACATGTAAGGCCGCGGACACGGTGGTCCTGGGTTCAAATCCCAGGTCGGGCCAATAAAATGTTATTGAGATTTTTTTGTTGATTGTCTGGAAATTGGAATTGTGTACACGCCGCACACGTGCCTCGGAAAGCACGTTAAGCCGTTGGTCCTGCGCCTGAACTCTTTCCGGTCGTGTCGGATTGCCGTCCCATCGGGTTATAAGAGTTAGGGAATAGAAAGTGCACCTGTGTTTCCGCACACACTTGTGCACTATAATATGTCCTGCGCAGTTGGCTAATCTCTCTTGAGATTGGCCGCTGTGACCGAAATCGGTCTGGAGGACCATAATTTATGCATGACGAATGTCGGTAACAATACTCATTAGTTATATCACGAGCACAACTTGAAGTGGTCGTACTGGAAATAGGTGCCTATCCTATAGATAATCTTATATATTAAAATCCTGAAGCTAAATCAAACAAAGTTACAAATATATAATAGATGAATGTTTGTACTTTTATCTATACATTCATTGATTCCTTATTTACAATATTCCTGTAAGTGAAGATTTGTATATTAGTAATTCATACGTCAAATTCATAATTATAAATGTTATTCGTAAAGTAATTGGATGTTTTAATATGGATATAAATTATGATTATGTACCATATCAAATAGAAGTCTGACGAGTTTCTCCGAGTCCCCGCGGTACTTTGATGTTAGAGTCGCTGATGAAACATTGAAGAAAGTTGTCCGACACTCGGTCGCTACCGCCCTCGCGAGAAGCGTTTTACCTGTACCCGGAGGACCGGTCAATAACACCCCTTTCCATGGTCGACGAATACCCTGAGATATAGAGAAATAGTAAACATTCGATTATTATTACAATTTCTATAATATATCGTCTCTATGAATGTATGAATTGTAAATTATTTGATAATAGAGCAGATTGGAAATTCTATAAATTTCAAGTTTTTGTAAATCTAATAGAAGTAACAAAAAAAACATTAAGAAAAATGAACTTCGAAGATGTATTAATAGCCTTTCCGCCATTTCGTTTCTTAGACATTCGATTTGTAGAAATAATTAAACGTGTAGCTTGAATACTTAGATCCATGTAATCGCTCACGCGAATCGCCACTTTAAACTAGGCTAGACCAACGAATTTGGTCAGTAAATTGTTCTTTTTACTTTTTATTACGTATACAGCTAAATCCAAATCGTTTAACGATTGCTAAGATTTATTTATGCATTTTCTTGATCAAACGTACCGCTATGGTTACCAGTAAATAATAATACATAATGTGGCCAAATCTAGATATACCTATTACAACAAATTACCACAAATTTTAAAAACACTGAATTCTGTTAGTTGTTTATTCAAGTCAACAAACCATAAAAAATATCATTATTTGTGTCAGTCATGTTAATTTTGAATAATGAACGCGTCCATAGCGATTATTACATGAGGCTTTTTTTAATTTACTGGATTTTTTTTTATTTTAAATCAAAAAGAATAACATTTTAATAACCCCTGTTTACAATAAAACAATTCTTAATCCAATAAGTTTTTTCACCTTGAAATAATCAGGCATTACAAGCGGCAGTACCATGGCTTCTTGCAATACAGACTTCGCGTCGTCCAAACCAATCACGTCTTTCCAGCGAACGTCAGGATTTTTCTGCAATATATCTCTCTCCAAAGTTTCCACTAAATGTACTTCGTAACCGGCGGTGTTGAATACTTTTTCGTCCTTTTCTAACATGGTTACATCTCCCTCTGAAGGTATATCACTTTTTCGTACTATTGGTCTTATAGGTGCAAGCTGTCGTCGAGTTCTAGGAATCCGATCGACTGAGCGCGTCTTTCTTCCACTGCTCACGGAAGAGTTTGAAGAAGAAGCTTTACGAGACACAATGGATGGTAAGGTCGGTTGAATGTCGGGATCTCGTTTTCTTAAAGTGCCTGCCCATTTTTCCGTTGTTGGATCTGTCTGCTTAGATTGTTCAGACGATTGTTCTTGGAATGAATTTATTGGCGTCGGTCGAACAACTAGAACAAAAAGACAACGCCTTATACTTAACTATAATTCCAAATAAGCTTAAAGAGAGAGTTAAATACTAAGTTTTGTGTGTTACTTTCAGTAATCACAAATGTAACCTGTCAGCAATTAGGTTCGTAATAATTCACTCTATCGACAGATAATACAAAAATCACTTTAGTGAATTATGTAAGTTCGATGTAACTTAATTACCTTGTGTAGGAGGATGTCTTGTGCCGTTACCGACGTGGGTGTTCGGATTTTTCGCTCTCTCTCTCCTGTTATCACTTTTATCGGTTCTGAGGCCGTCTCTCGGTGGATCCTCACTTTTCTTGTCTCCCTCACGCCGTGCAGTCATTTTCGCGAAACCAAACGGCTGAAGACTCTCTGACATCATGCGATCCATCATCCTGGCCATTTGATGGAAGCCAGAAGATGGACTGTCAAAGAAAAATATGATCATTTATATTGAATAAAAAATATATTATGTAACCTCAAATAAAATGAAATCAACGTATAAATTGTCTCATTTATTGTTAAAAACGGTAAGTATAATATATTCACATAAACCGTAAATGCCTTACTACTACGATAATTTGAACACCTGAAACAAAGTTTCATTCGAACCAAGGTTCATCGGCAAGCACAGGTTGAACACAAATAAAACATATGAAATCAGCAATGTAAGTCATTTAAAACTCATTACTCGTAACTTTCTGTAGTTTGTACTTCTTTCTTCGTAGGTAAGTAATTTAACATATTAACAAGATATGGACGACACGCCACTTTATCGAGTTTTATTTTTAGTATTTTTATGGCTATAACTGACTGGATAGCTCTTGAGCTTAAACGCACAAAATACAATACTCGGACATAGAAGCACACATGAGGGTACCAGATGGGCTTGTAGATGACTACGATGTTAATATTTATGTTTTAACACACAGACATAATTATGTGTTTTTAATATATACTATCTATTCCATCATAAATTAGTGTTAGGGTGCCTGGGTAAGTCTCCGTATTCAAGTCTAAAAAAGTTATATTTAATCTTTTTTTTTTTTGCAGTGGCCCAAGGTCACGTCATATAACGAAATAGCGTTCATACTATGCCTACCAAATGCTACAAAATACGATGCGTTCGGCATTCGAATTTAGAAGGTCGATATAAAGGAGGCTGAGGTGATTTTTGGTGTGATAAAAATACAATAATATAATCAATTAAAATCTACATTTTAAAACACGGTTTGAGTCGAAAAAATATTACATAGAACTTCGTTCCTGACAGGGGTCCCCCAACCGCACAATTTATTTATTTTATGGCTATTATTCACTCTCACTTTCATTCAACGTAGAATATATAAAAATATTTCATACATTTTATGAATATTATGGAATTTACTCTAATTCTAAATATACTAGCTGTGCAATCTGTGATATTCCACTGTAATGATAATAATTGATCCCTCGTAATATTTCAACAGATACGTACCCAAAAAACGGATCATGCTCAAAAAAATGTCGCAAGCCACTGACATTGGGAATCAGTGTATCGCCAAAACCAAAATTCATGGTTCGTTTGAAAAAATTCAGCCCTTTTGAAATGTACATAAGTATGCTTGTACAAAATGTCACGAATACATAATTTGTCTATAATTATGTCATTTGCTGTTGGCCGGTCAAATTGTGAAAATCTTTTGGCAAGTCTGTTTTGTTCGCGTTACCATGGTACCAGCGGAAACTCCTGTCGGCCATACTTGTGCGTGTAATAAGGTCGCTCCTCCTACAAGGTGTCAAACGAAATTGAACTTTATATAAACGACTTTTGGTAAACTATTAATATTTTTGTCAATTAACATATATTTTTATACAGAAGGTCATTTCACATCCATAGATTTTTATCGTCATATTACTGACCCAGTTTTTTTGAATGTTAAGACTTCAAGGGGCACTCAACGTCAACCTTCGTTTCAATCTAGGAATACATTATATTTACCAGTATTAAAATGTAAGCGTTTTTGTGTAATATTAAATTGAGTACAAATATATATATATTGATAATTTATATAATTCATCGAGTATCAATTAAATCGCTATGCGGATAAAGGGATAAGAGTTCATACAGTAAATAATAAATAAATGTGTATATTGAGTAAAACTAACAAAAATATATAATTAATTTTAATAGTGATAATGTTATCATAGATAAAATTTTGCAAATAAATACTTTTTACTTATAATTTGTAAATAAAAATTACGAATAAAAACAATAACGGTTTACCACAGAACATGTACGTTTTACGAAGGGCGTACAATACGACGCGACGGTGATGATTCAATGAAAAATCTACACAACAACACGATTTTCCAGAGGTCATTCAACTTTATGTTTGTCCATTGACGGATGTGGGGTAAACTTACAAGCAACGAGGATGTGTGTCAAAGGCCATCGACTACCACGGGGTTAATGAACTGAAGACCCATCGATGGTATCGAAGGCTTTCGATGCCTTTTTAAAATAATTATATACAACATCGCCCTTAAACAAGGTTATGAGGATATCAGGGTCTGACCTGATAGGTCATTAATGTAGATGTGCTAGTTCCTTAATTATTATAACTAGTGTGTTATTTGTGTTATTTGAATAGTTTTAATATTTAGGATATTATAAAAGTCCTATCTATACTAGATCTATGAATAATAAGGATTATTCTCTATAACAAGGTTACTAAATGCTACTACTAATGTGCTACTTTTCGACCACTCAATGATTATTTTACGACGACAATGTATATTTCATTGCATACGAGGGACATGGTATTCGGATCCCATGATAAGCACCGAATAAATGATGTAAAGCGTGTTTTATAAATTTTGGTTTGTTTTCTATGGACGGAGGTGCCATCAGATGCAAATGAACATCTGACGACCCAAATTAAAGAATATATAAGAAATACCTAACTCGTCATTAATGACGTCAGCGTACCGCGTGGTGAGAGGTCTTAAAATAGCATTAAGTTGTAATATAGCGGACTATGATTCTTATTTATTCATTTCATCATAATTCATTTATTTTTGTTAGAGTGATATATACTATATACCTACCAAAGTAATATTTTGTCCGACACGGGTCGATCATCTGAATTGTTATGCAAATTGTATACTTTATGTTATATTTAACGGTCTATTAATTTTCGTGTGTACTTCCTTATTTTAATTACTGTAAAATTAAAAGTTACCGATAAATTCAATACCGCAGGTCTTACTAGGGTGTCTATGATGACGTATGACGATACGTCACTTCACGTGCCGTGTTTTAATTTCTCCGCACACTGCAAAGTGTGGAGAAAATGTAGCAAATAATGCAAATAGCAAACACATATTTCTGTATAGTTGTAGGTTTTAGGCACACATCAAAGAGCTATATTAGGATTGACCATCCGGTTAATAATGATAAAGCGCTTATGTGGCCGCCGCTTTATGATTCAGCGAATTATTATTATAGGATATTTGAGATATGTAGATTCATCTCATGTGTGGATCACGGATAATTAAAATGAAGTGATAATTAACGTTCAAGCCCGTTGTATTATTCTAACGTTGAGTATGCACTACCCTCCTTTCTTCCATCCTCATTTTACTATTGCGGATTGGTGGATTTCATTCAACTAGTGCAGGTTTCCTCACGACATTGTCTTCACTACGGAACATATTATTACAATTAAAAATTAAGCACACGATAGCACAATTGACTGAATTTAAATCTGCGGTCCGTGATTAAAGCCAATATGCTCGATTCTCAGGTCAATCTTGGCTACATCATAAAAAGTCAAGCCAAGTCATATGAGCCTAATATTTACAGGCACTAATGATATAACATCATATAACCCATCGTTGGCAGCGCATTTACGGTGCATTTAGGTATGTCTACTAGGAGGTAGGGCTTTGTGCATGCCCATCTGAGTTAGCATCTCTCATCAGCCGCCAAACATCAATATTTAGTATAGTTGTGTTCCGGTTTGAAGAGTGAGTGAGCCAGTGTAACTACAGGCACAAGGGACGTAACATGGTAGTTCCCAAGGTTGGTGGCGCGTTTGCGATTTAAGGAACGGTTATTATTTCGTACATCGCCAATATATATGAGTGAGGAAAGAATTAACCTTCAAAATTCACTTTGCCCATTTGATCGTCTGCCTTCCTAAGGTAAATAACATTGACAGACATAAGTCAAGCAAGGAGTGAGCAAAAACTCCTCTGAAGTAGGGAAACCCACGCAATAATCTTCATTGCAGCAATAATGTCACTTCAACGTATCCTTGCATGTTGTTTTATACTAAGGTCGTTACCAATTTATTTTTAGTGTTCGTGCCCTCAATCATCGTATTAGAGGCTGCTATAATTTATACCATTGCGAATTGCTTGATATGGTTCAATTCGAAATGATTGCCGACTCAATTCGTACGATAAAAAACAATTTAGCAATATTACAGCGTAGATTCTGAGAGCATTTAATCGGATAACAAATCTGGCTTACAAAAACATGGTACTAAGGCATACTAATATTAAGAAACAGTTTATTTTTTGTTGGTCTACACTTCTAAGGTAAAGTTTTCATAAGATTTATAGATATATGTCTGGTATTTTGTTACATGAAAGAGAAAAAAGTCGCTGGATCTTTTATTTTTTAATCATAATATAACTTCCAACCGCGACTTCCCCCGCGTTTGTGGGATGGAGGAGCTGTTATGTTCAAGTAGGGTATACACAGCCCTACCATCAAGTCATAAACTAAGGTGGTCCTGGTAAAAGTTATTTTATAATTATGGATACTTTTTTCTCATGAAAAACAATTGTAAAAGTTGAAAAAAAATACAGTGAAAACAAACTAAAGAACTATTGTAAGCCTTAAGTTACTGAAAAAAAAAATAACAAGGATGTTATAGGACGGTACGTCGAGGGCGTCGACGGTCTTTTGTTCTTTTGTCATACTAAATCTCTAGTTTCGTATATTTATTGACAAACATTTCATAAACACGAGAAGTAAATATTAACTTGTAACAATAAGGATCTATAAATTCTGAAGAACATTTTACATTTAAAACTCATGTTATTTTCTTTAATAAAAAAGGGCTATTATATTGTACATAACTACATAAATGATAGAAGATTTTGGAGTTAAATATATAATTGTATATGTTATTGCATTTACATTTTTTGATAGATGATAATGAGTTACTACTGATCTTGTTGTCGGTTCTATACTGAAATTTTAATTGTAATATTACATGATCTAACTCACAATATTACGCACATACTTTCAAATAAATAAATCTACTCATAGATATTAAAATGATTCCATCGACCATTACTACATTTAGTACTTAATAGGCATATTCGTAACTAAAAAATGTTTTGTTTTAAAATTATCATCAGGTCACTATCTCAAAATCTTGTTTAATGATGTATTGCAATGATTATGTCTAAACAAATTTACACGCATTGATTATTTATTACAAGTCTCCTTGATAATCAAACTGGGTGATCAACTACGTGGTCAGTTAAAAAAAAATCAATAGCTTTTTCACGCCAGTAACGTTCTCTTTGTCATGACCAATGTACTCGTCCGTCTAGACTGATCATTAATGAATTAAATGCATGCAACACGTCATATTCATTCCAGACAGTTTTCATCATTCTCCAGGGAACTGTTATAAAAATGAAATGAAATGATACTTGTACAGTATAAAAAATAGTACCTAGGAGAGCGAGCTCTATAAAATTAGTTTTAATAAGATTTCCTTTAGGATAAATTGCGTTTTTTCCTTAAAAATAATACACTATGTAATTAACTATCCTGAAAAACTAGAAAGAGAAATATATTGAAATACTTAAAAAGCAAAAACTTGAGTTTGAGCCAAATTGTGAGAGCTAATGTCTGCACAATACACAAAATGTATATGTGTTTTATATATATACATACAACAATTACTCACTTAATATTTTAGTACGTTAGTTTGTCATCAATCTGCGTTAGATATGTTTTTCACGAAACGAAAAGTCTATTTAAATCCTTAATTAGAATAAGTAAAATAAACGTAAAGCCAATTATTTTATTTAGGTAATTGCATATATTTAATTGGTTATTATTTCACATCATTCACAGCATCAGCCGTGAATGGATTTGTATGAGAAATTATTGTAATTTAAAAATTATTAGTGAATGTGATTTGTAATGTAATTTTAATCACACGAGTTTTGTTATTATATATCAAATTCATATTGATATCGATATCGATATTAATAAATAAGGAGACGGTTTTTTATATCACTTAATATATATAGATAATACAAAAAACCACGATACATATAATGTTTTTCAGTTGAAAAGGACCTAGATCAATACCTACACATATATAGTTTTTACCAGAAAATTCAGCGCGTTTTGAAGAAGGTTTTAGTAGAATATGATACATGACAGACAGACATGACAGATAATAATATTTACAAGTTTAAAATATAATTATAACCATGTACGTACGGTACGTAACTCATAAACAAAATATTAAAAAAAAAAAACATAAAAGTTTTTGAGCTAGCATCGCGTAAGTATACCGAATACAACACCCTCCTTATAATCACACCATGCAATTAACTCCCATATCTAGAAATATCGCGTGAGTAAGCGAAAACAGGTCACACAAAATGTACGAGTATCAAGAAGTACTCAGTACTAATAAAATACTATTAATTAGAAATCTAGGATAGAACATATGGACCATACTCAAACACCCAGGAGACATTGGTTTGTTACCACGTGTTTGATTTTTTATAATACAATAACTCTTCTTATGAAGAGGAAAGCAGGCATCTGTTTTGAGTATCGTATTCAAAATATCAATGAAGACAATCTGGTTGGTTATGAAATATATTTTGAGGACTTTTTCTTAATATTCAGTAATGCATATTACAAATGTCTCAATTTAAAGTTTTTGTGTATATTTGGGTATTCATTTGTCATAAAATCTTTATTAAATAAATACTTCCCATAAAAATAACTAAGCGACAATTTAATAGCAGAAACATTTTTAATCATGAAAATAGCCGTTATCGGTAGCGAATAATTTAAATAAAAAAAAAACATAAACAAACTAAACTCTAATATGTATTTTACTTGAAAATCTGTTTTATATTCCCATTATATATATAGTATATAAAGTACTTCTAACCGAATTTCGACAGCGGCGAAAATCTCAGACTTCTCACTCTTCTATCTCACTTATGTACACACAGGAACACTATAGTCTCCCACATAATATGTTACAATGGCAATCCTACGCGACCGCAGAGATACGAGACTTGACGGAAGTAAATTCATCAACATTCTTCGTCAAGATAACACCAACGTAATTCTTCAACATTTGAATTCTGGAACTCAAGGTAAGGAATCATCCTTATAAAGGAACCGTTGGTGTATATACTCGCAATTGGTGCAAATCGCATTGGCTTTACTTACCATCCGATATCCCAAGCGGAGTGGAACACGGGGTGAGCGGACATCGCGCCCAGCGGTACCCCGAAACCAAACTCGATTTTCACATCATTATCCCTCCGATACCACGATCGAGACCCGTTCAGATCCATTGATGCTGACTTCATATCATTCGACATTGTATCTTTTTAAAAGTTTTAAATAGATAAATGCAACTGTTACGATAAAATTGTTAATTTCAATTTAAGATAAATAGCTTATGTATAGTTAAATATTTTAATTACTTTTATAATAGTTAGCAAAAAATATTTAAACAAATCAGGCTATTATTTATACATATAACAAGTCTGGTGGGTGGTTTATGTTTTAATTAACATAAGAGACAAAAACTATTATATGTTAATCTAGATACTCTTTAATATTTAGATTAACAAAACAACTAAAAGTTCTATCAATAAAATTTCACAATGAGTCACACAAACATTTAGAAGAAAAAAAAATTTTTAGTTTTATAAATAAAACAACTATGCCGGACAATACATCAGCCTTACAGTGTGTCTGTATGTAACTATACATTAACAAAATACGTAATTTCGTAGAGGTCTACGGAGCTACGCGCTGCCCGCACGAGCACGCGAGCACGACTGCGGCCGATGACCGCGACTCGCCAACCCGTCACTTCTCACTGGCCTAATTGCACTCGCCTTTGTAGACTTGTAAAATTGCAGTGTTGCGTTTAATATTAATTTTTTTTTTTTTTTTGTTTATCTATATGTCGCATCCGGGTCAATAGTTCGGAATATCAACGATACACAAACGTCAAAGTGACGTGTACAGAGCCTAGATTGGAGAGGGTAAACGTTAATAAAAGAACGTGCACTCTGTATTCGACGATCATTACGGTACTATCGGTTGAATAAGCAACACTAGCCTAGGAACTGTACTGTGTATATTGAAAAGTATAGAGAGTCAAGTTGTGTTGTGATTTACCTACACTGTGTAATAAAAATTACTTTGGAACATACGAAGTATTTATTTCTCGCTCGGATCCCTGCTGATGCCCCACAATGAGCGACCGTGAAGATAACGAGTCTCCGTCATCAGAAGTGGGATCGGAACCTCATGTGTTCTGATCCGCTTTGCAACCTGTGGTAACGTATTATACGATGGAAAGGATCTGGTGAGTGCGTTCCAATTTGTTTAAAAGCGATAGACACTGACTTACTGTGTGTCGTAATTTATAAGTTTCTTAGTAAATTCACAAGTTAGCTTGCAAAGATTTCTTTATTTAACTACCCTGCATTGGATTATTATTAATTAACAGTGATCTTGCGCACAACTGGTGCTGCTGGCTGAACGATCGCCGGTCAGCTTTCTCCAGCCTGCCGGACGTAGTGCTGGTTACAGAGTGTCACGAGCGTGCAGGCGTGGTCGTCTGTCAAGAGTGCGCGTGCGGCTCGCGTGGCGCTTGGTGCTGAGAGCCGAACGTCACGAGCGCGCAGGCACGCTCACCTTCAGTGCGCGTACGGTGCGTGCGGCTCGTGTGGCGCGCGATGCTGGTGGTGGAGCGTCATGAGCGCACAGGCGTGTTCACCTGATCGAGTCTACGTAGTCTACGTATGGCGCGCACGGCTGAGTGTAGATCGAAGCCCAAAAACTACAAGCCAAAATCTCCTGTGAAGACTGACGTGGCTTCCACTTCTCATCGTGTAGAAAAATCAACGAGCATTAGATGTTTCAAGTGTGGAGTATTGGGACATGTGGCAAGCCGCTGTACTGCAGGAACTGGCTCCCGCGGTGGCAACACCAGCGCTAGTACATCGGCCGAGCGTCGTGTCGACGTGTGCGTAGTAGAACCTCCTACTGGATACCTTCAACATCGCGGTGAGTCTTATGTTTTTCACTATGATTCTGGTGCTGAGTGATCATTAATAAAGGAAAGTTTGGCTACGAAGCTTAGCGGAAAACGTAGTTGTAATATTGTTTCGTTAACTGGTATTGGCCAAAGCAGTGTAAAATCAACAGAACAAATTTTAGCTAAAGTTATGATTAATGAGCACTCATTAGAATTGTTGTTACATGTTTTACCTGATATTTATTTACGCAGTGACATAATGATTGGTCGTGAAATTTTGAATTTAGGATTTTCGATTGTAATGACGAGTACTAGCTTTCAATTGTTAAAAAATAATGTTGTTAATAGCTGCACTATCCAAAACTCTTGGCCTGATTTTAAACGTATCGATACAGATATACCCTTTGAACATAGATCACAACTTTTAAAGATATTAAATCGTTATTCGAAATATTTTGTAACCGGTATGCCTACTACACGCGTCATGACAGGTGAATTAGAGATACGGTTAAAGGATCCGAGCAAAACGGTTCAAAGACGTCCTTATAGGTTATCGGTTGAGGAACGTAACGTTATGCGAAATAAAGTTAACGAACTTTTACAGGCAAATATAATTAGGCCAAGCTGTTCGCCTTTTGCTAGCCCGGCTTTGTTAGTTAAAAAACAGGACGGGTCCGACAGGATGTGTATTGACTACCGGGAACTGAATGAAAATACCATTTCTGATAGATATCCCCTCCCCATCATTACTGATTTAATATCACGTTTACAAGGAGCCAAATTCTTTACTAAACTCGATTGTGCTAGTGGATTCCATTTAATTCCATGCCATGAGGAGTCGATAGAGCGTACGGCCTTCGTAACTCCTGATGGTCAATATGAATATCTGACTATGCCTTTCGTTTGAAGAATGCTATAACTGTATTTCAAAGAGCTATCGTAAATGCATTAGGAAACTTGGCACGTGATTACGTCATTGTTTACGTTGATGACGTCATGATTCAGGCTGAATCGGAAGAACAGGGACTTGACAGACTTAATACCGTCCTTGAAGTTCTCACCAAGTCCGGGTTTTCTTTAAATTCTAAAAAATGCTCTTTTCTTAAATCTAAAATTGAGTTCTTAGGCTATGAGGTAGAAAACGGTAATGTTAGACCAAATAAGCGAAAAATAGAATCACTCACTGCATTACCACCTCCTGAAACCGTTACGCAATTAAGGCAATTCATAGGATTAGCTTCTTATTTTCGACAATTTGTTGCACAGTTTGCGTGTTTAATGGCTCCACTTTATAGATTAACATCCCTCAAAGGCAATTTCATTTGGAAAACCTGAGCATGATAGGGTTAGGAAAATGCCAGGAGCTAAAGTAGTCATTGATTTAAATGAAAAATGTGATTTACCGATATGTGATACTGAAAAAAGTTTCAGAACCTTCAACTGACATTGCTGCAAGTACTCTAGAAGAATGAATGTTGATTTTGTGTTGCGTTTCAGTCACAGGGATGACTGTTGATTTGAGTCACAGGGATGACTGTTAATTTCAGTCACAGGGATGACTGTTGATTTGAGTCACAGGGATGACTGTTGATTTGAGTCACAGGGATGACTGTTGATTTAAGAGTCACAGGGATGACTGTTGATTTGAGAGTCACAGGGATGACTGTTGATTTGTGAGTCACAGGGATGACTATCATTGAACACTTGTAGTCACAGGGTTGACTTAAGTGTACGTGCGTATGTGTCGATTTCACGGTCACAGGGATGACTTAGTTACTGTGTATATGAATTGTACGGGGAGAACTTGCAGCAGTAGTCAATCACTTATTTTCGTTTGTGTAATTTTTCAATGTTGTTATAGAATTTGTGTTTAGAATAGAAATTATTTGATGACACAAGACTTTTATTTCAGTTATTTTAGTAGTGGTCAGATATGGCCGAGCGTGAATGATACTGTGCGGTATTTGCTTTTGTTCCAGATTAACACACGAGGACGCGTGTAACACAGGATGGCCGTGTCGCATCCGGGTCAATAGTTCGGAATATCAACGATACACAAACGTCAAAGTGACGTGTACAGAGCCTAGATTGGAGAGGGTAAACGTTAATAAAAGAACGTGCACTCTGTATTCGACGATCATTACGGTACTATCGGTTGAATAAGCAACACTAGCCTAGGAACTGTACTGTGTATATTGAAAAGTATAGAGAGTCAAGTTGTGTTGTGATTTACCTACACTGTGTAATAAAAATTACTTTGGAACATACGAAGTATTTATTTCTCGCTCGGATCCCTGCTGATGCCCCACAATGAGCGACCGTGAAGATAACGAGTCTCCGTCATATATAAATATTAAGAATAATTTTAAAAATTAAACATTCATATTATTATTAGCATTAAAAAAAATTTGCCAATGTCAACAGACACCTTTACGTAATAGCTTAAATACCAATTACAACAAAAAAAACTTCTCATTTAAAAAAATTAACCGACAAAAAAAGAAGTATCTTTACATTATAATACAACAATAAAACTATTGACATAGAAAACCTACTAAACGATTACCAATAAGAAATAAAAGTTCCGTATAATATACAAGATACGACAAGAATCTGACTAGATTCTTTGCAACTAGAACTCGAATCAGCCAATATACTATTCTCGTATTGTTTCAAGTATGGCATATATTTTAGCACCATGTTTAACATCGGTCCTCTCTCTAATGTTTTATTCCTTTCCGCTTCAGCTGATAGTAATGCTTGATTCTTCTTTAGGTATTGTTTGTCATGTTCTAAATTTCTCAATTCCCGTCGAGCCTTAAAACAAATATTTAAATTATAAGAAAATCTATTATCATGTCCTCCTAGCCACTCCCAACCAATAATAGTAACTGCCTGCAATAATAAGCAACTGCCTAGGATATATTATAGTGTACCAGTGTGTGTCTAAATACAACTGCACTCAATCTTACTCAATCGTGACGAGTTTACGTGCTTTCCGAGTGTAACAAACAATTTCCAAACAACAACGCCAGTAAAACAACGCCAAAGTAACGTCACTATCGGATGAATGATATGCCCATAGAACACTTTGTCCTCGTTACAAATAGTAACAGTTTGTATGTCCCACTGCTAGGCTAAAACCTCCTCTAATTTTTGAGACGACTTAACCACGCTCTCTCTCACTCTCTCACGCATGGATTCGCGTTACAGAGACTCATATATAACAATGCATAAAATCACCTTTCCTGAAACCGTCGCTGGAACTGCTAACTTCTGCTCCATACGATTAAGCCTTTCTTGTAGTTGACGAACCGTTTCAGCTGTACATGCAAAATATTAAAGTGAATTATCTATCGAAAATGTTTAAATGTCCCACTGCTGAGCTAAGGTCTCTTCTCCTCTTTTTGAGGAGAAGGTTTAGAGCTTATTCCACCACGCTGCTCCAATGCGGGTTGGTGGAATACACATGTGACAGAATTTCAGTGAAATTTGACAAAGGCAGTTTTCCTCACGATGTTTTCCTTCACCGTCACGAGATGAATTTAGATCACAAATTAAGCATATGAAATTCAGTGGTGCTTGGCCGGGTTTGAACCCACGATCATCAGTTAAGATTCACGGGTTCTTACCACTGGGCCATCTCGGCTAATGCTAAAGATAAGTTCTCTTGAATTATGAAACATTACGTGTGTGTACAATGTACATGTATGTGTGTTCTACTCTGATTTGAACAACATGGCGATTTTATCTTATAAGTTTCATTTCTGCTTTTATATTCGAAGAATTAGTTACGAATAAGGCGGTTTTTGTGATTTTCTGAATCAAACACATATATCACGATTGCAATCCTTTATTTTATTTTCCTTCTTTTATTTACTTACGATCAGATAGGTAATCTTCTATAACATTTTCGTCTATAGCTGTGGTGTTGGCAATTTTTGAAAGATTTAGGTTAGCGAGTATATCATCTATGTAAATGTCCAATGCTTTTGTTGTAAAAAATGTAGATGTTTCTATATTTATTATTGTAGTGTTAACTTTATTAATTTCCATAGCTTTCACAGCAGAGTCTGAAAAGGCAGGCATTTTTACAAGAAATAAAAACGAAGCAACATATTAAGATGTTATAAATAATGACAATTTGTTGGTAAGTCTGATTCTTCTGTTGTATGTGTCAGGTGCGTTGTGTACTCTTGGATACCTGTCAACTCATAATCATCATAGGCATATTTTGCATTGAATGTCGTTTCTTGTGCTTTATCATCTGCAACATTCGACAATACATTTTATAACTACATCAATATATAATCAAAATTTTCATTTTTGTAATGACTTACAAATAGCTTCGTTATGCTGATCGTTCAAGTCATCTATATTGTAAGTTTTTGGACGGCCAACGAAAGTTCCTTTTTGTTGTAATACCTTTCTATTTAAATTATGTGTTGATTTATTGTTTTCATTACTTTCAATACTAATTGATCCAGTATAAATTTTTATACCAGCTTCACTATTATCACTTATTGTTTCATCCGTATCCACTATGTCACGCTTTTGTATAGAATTATAAGGTGTTTGTGTTAAAGCAGAGTTTTCAATAGTAGCCACGGCTAGTTTCGTTAAGTAAATTTCGTCCAAAGCTCCAATGTAATCTAATTCTACATTTTTTTCGATTAACATAATTGTATTTAGAAGCAAATGCTCTTCAACTGTCATTACATTATCTTCATCGTATGTTTCATCCATATCATACTCTGAAATGTGAACATTGATCTCTGATTTTATTAGTTATTTCTTCCATTTTCATTCCTTTTTATATTGAAATGGAAAATTAAGCCCGCCTTTACTCTGTACTGATTTTTGTAAGTAATTCTACGATGACTTCGTTTTGTAAAATGAATTAAGTTGTAATTTGAGTTAAAAACAAATAACCCACACATATTGTTGAGGTTCAGAATTACCGTGAAAATACATTGCACGTTAATATTACAAAGATCATGAATTTATCCGTTTCAAGCGGTTCATTCGAGTACTAATTAAGTACTTACGAAAAGTGCACAGTCCCGGTAAGTCAATATCGGGACGGGAGCGAGGCGGACACGTGGTAGCGGGCGCGGCGGGCGACCACAGCGCTTGCCACGCCACAGGCCCGCGCGGCGCAAAGTTGCACACTAACCGTTCGACGGTGCGGTGACGACCACGCCACGGTATCTAATGATTGCTATAGTCAGATTAATTCTTTCTACGCATATTTTGTTGGTAGGCAAAAACAACAATTTCGGATTGCAAATATTACTGACAGGAGTTTCTTTAGGTTATGAAATATAACTTTTTAAATGTAGTTATTTGGGACATGGAACAAAATTAAAAGTCGCCTAAGATATCTTCTTACAAAATGATATCAACTTATCAGTAGGCGACAATTTATAATCAATGTTAATAGAGTGTTAACTAGTACCATGAACTTGCTTCTTCCACACCCAACCATATAAGTTCGTGACCAGACGATTTGCGCAAAGTCATTGTAGTTACTCTTGTGTGAACTGAAAGTTAAGAAATAAGCTGAATTGTATTCCAAGTTTATAAATAGGTAGATCTTCGAAGATATATTATATTCAGATAGTGAATGAGACTTACGGTATGTACGAAGTAACATTTCCTCTATAGCTCATGCTTTGTGTGTACCACAAGTCGACCATTGTCTCGGGGCGCAGGCCTGGCGCTTCGCCAACAACCGATGCCACGCACTGTCCCACTGATATCGAATCTGAGTATGATCAATTTTATTATAGTTAACATTTAAAGTATAAAGAATTATATCAATCTAACTAAAGTAAAAAGTAGCAACCAGGATGTCCCACGACTGGGAAAAACCTCTTCTTCTCTAAGGATAATATTTGTAACACATTTCACCCGAAAAAAGCAGGTTTCTATAATATCCTTAGCAAGAACTTTCATTTTACTCGGTGGTAGAGCTTTATGCAAGCTCGTCTGGGTAGGTACCACCCACTCATCACATATTCTACCGCAAAACAGCAGTACTTTGTATTGTTGCGTTGCACAAGGGACATAACATCTTAGGTCCCAATGTTGGTGGCGCATTGGCGATGTAAGCGATGGTTAACATTTCTTACAGTGCCATTGTCTATGGGCGTTGGTGACCACTTACCATCAGGTGGCCCCCATGCTCGTCCGCCTACATATATAATAAAAAAAAAGCTTTGTATCGTTTTGGGCTTATTACATACATTTTATATATAAATAGCATTATTTTAATAATATTAGAAGCGAAAGATAAATGGTCTACGATTAATTGACTACAATCTCTCTCTAGGATAAGTTCGACAATGTTTTTTCCCTTAAATAATATTGCAACTATGTAAATTCACGATAACAGTTTGAATTTAAATATAACAATCACATACATAAATCACGGCAATCGTCATTAAGCTCCGGAGTGCTTGGCGGACGACACTGATCAGCCCAGCGTTGGGCTTCTCGGGCTAGTTCATCAACCCATCGCTATTAGAAATCGTAGACTGTCTATTATCTTGTCGTTATCTTGAGTTTCAAACAAGGATACGTTATACGTATTTATATCCTAATTTCATATATGCAACTAGACAGTAACTTATTACGTTATAAGGGCTGTGCACTTCTATTAGGTAAAACATCTATCAGATAAATTATAATTATTAAATATATCTTTGTTAATGTGTGTGACTGCCTCGTTGGTCTAGTGGCTAGATATAAGGCCGCAGACCCGGTGGTCCTAGGTTCAATTCCCAGGGCGGGCCAATATTGGTTATTGGGTTTTTCTGTCAGAAAATTCTCAATAGCAGCCCGGAGTCTGGAAGTTGGAAGTGTGTACACTCCCGTGCCTCGGAAAGCACGTTAAGCGGTTGGTCCTGCGACTGAACTCTTTCCGGTCGTATCGGGTTGCCGTCCCATCGGATTATGAGAGCTAAGGAAAAGAGAGTGCACCTGTGTTTGCGCACACTCTTGTGCACTGTAATATCTCCTGCACAGCTAGCTAATCTCTCTTGAGATTGGCCACCGTGGCCGAAATCGGTCTGGAGGACCTCTTATAATATGCCGTCATATTTGTATGAACGAAAAAAAAGTTAAAGTTACAATATGTTTATTATAATATTTGTAATCAATATTCCTTATTTCAAACTAATTATAGCAATTGTATACCAATGTTAACATATCCCCAGCGGTGGGCAGGCCGCGTATGCCGCGCGCCGCATCACTGCGTCTTCGATTCAAACGCGCCAACACGCGAGCTTTCTCATTCGGCGACAACTCTGATTCGATGTAGCCCATGCATGAAGAACTTGGACCAGGCTAGATACATTTATGTACGTTATATAGTCCTTTCTACTAAATACCTACTTTAATGCACGTTATAACGTGGATGTGTAATATCGTGTTCTCTCTTTCTGTCATCAGTAATTTGACATTCAAGAGAAGGAGGCGAAGCATCATGTAACGACACAACTAGTTAGGACTTAGGGTTAAGTCACTTGGGTAATTCAAATTCAAATTCAAATTTCTTTATTCAATATATAAGCGTTACACTTGCTTATTGATTGTAATAAATCTACCTTCGGTTCGGAAATAAACACCTCAGACTTGAGAGGAACCGGCGAAAGAAACTCAGCAGGATTTTTTGTTTTTTAGCTTATTCTGTCACATTTATAGTTAATTTATATTATAATATTCTTATTTATTTGAAATAGCCTGGACGCGATTGTGTCATTCCCAAGGTGTGCAATTATCTAAGAAGTCATTGATTGCGTAATATCCTTTAGCACATAAGCGTTCCTTAACAATTCTTTTAAATTTCACAATTGAATATTTTTGAACGCTTTCTGGGATCCTGTTGTAAAAGCGTATACATTGTCCCATAAAAGACTTACTAACCCTGTGTAATCTAGTAATACTGGTTGTAAGTTTATACTTGTTCCTGGTGTTAACAGTATGTTCGTCACAATTTCTGGGAAAATCTTTCATGTTTTTGCATACATACATAACATTATCAAATATATATTGAGAAGCGACAGTCATTATTTTAATTTCTTACATCTTAATGAATCTTTTGGGCCCAGGTTGTAAATTGCACGAATAGCCCTCTTCTGCAGTACAAAATCGTATTTATGTCGGCTGGATTAGCCCAGAGTAGAATGCCATAAGTCATTATACTGTGGAAATAGCTGACATACACTAGGCGAGTCGTATCCACATCCTAATTTTTTTACCGCGAAAGTTGCAGAGTTGAGTCTATTTGCCAATTTATTAATATGAAGGCCCCATTGAAGCTTAGAATCTATGGTGATACCAAGAAATTCTGTTGCTTCTACAGAATCTAAAGGTTCCCCATTTAAAAATACATTCGTTTTTACAAATTTCACGTTTGGAATAGTGAATTTAATACATTTAATCTAATTAAAACACAGCAATAAATATTGGGTCTTTTTAAAACACAGTCCACGATTAGTCTTAAGTATTGGAGTCTCTTTCGTCCTCAACTACATTGCCTATTTTACATAAAAAATCATAACGGAAAAAATTGCTACACTGTGTTAATCAGTTGATAAATAAATTAAATAATCGCTAGGTACAAAGTATTGCAATACGTACAGGGTAACGACAAAATGTATGAGAATTGGTGTACGCGCACATCTTAGCTCCGCAATAATTAATTGATCCATCCGCAACTAGTTTGTCTAAAAATAGAAATATAAGGAAAAATTGCATTTTGTTACCCTTGAATTTTGATACATATTTTTTAGGCTTGTTTGTAATAGTTTATATATATAATGACATATGACATTATGACATATACATATGACATTTCGACATTGATTATGAAGAACAGAAGTAAAGGTAAGTTATATGAAAACGGGTATGAAAACTTTTCAATGGTTTTTGACATTGTCACACTTGTGTACTTATTAAACTTTATAAAACTTTGTGTGAAGTACAAAAAAGACGGCGAAAACTGCACTTTTTAAATATCATTTTCATAATATTAATATAACATGAAGCTCTTATATAAGAGTTGTACACAATTACACATGACAGACATGCATTCGATCCTTTGGCATTGATGGCGAAGGAATGGTAGAACGCTACCACTTACCATCCCATCGGATTATATGAGTGAAGGAATGGAGAGTGCACCTGTTTGCGCACACACTTGTGTGGTTAATCTCTGTTGATTTTCGCCGCCGTGACCGAAGTGGGTCACGACGTCGTCATCACATGAATGGTGATTACAATGTATGATCGACATTAAATAAAAAACACATCTGAAATTTAGTGAAACATCTTTATTTAAAATATTACACAAATGTATACATTAAAAGCAATAATCAAAATGCTTCATAAAATTGTTCAAATCTACAATTATTATAAAACCATACAAAATTGTGTTAGTTGATTTAAAATTATTTTAACATACATAAATAAACATTTGACGTAACAAATATGGCCATACGAGGCTCGCACTCGCCTCACTTTTTCAAAATTATATACATATCAATTTACAAGCAACTATGTGCATTAAAAATCGCATAAATTTTCAATAATTTGTAAAGTAATTACATAGATATTCAATCTGTGCGAAAGAGATAGAAAATCCCAATACAATTTAACTTTTTCTTATTATCTTCCACTTAAACTTTACCTTTGTATAATTTTATTATATTTCGTAATACTTAAGCATTACTTGTAATCATTATTTAACAAAAAAAAAAAAACATAATATATGAAATCTTAAAATTTCTACAACCATTTTTGAACATTAACGGCAAATCGTATATATTTTGCAAAACAATGAATGAAATATAATTAACATTTAAAAGCATAGTTTTAATTCGATTACTTTAAATCGGAATGTTTGATAATAATGTAAAACTAAAAACTGATAAACAACATTAGTTTTAATCAATTTAAATAGTTAATTTCTCAATCGCTCATAACTCCCTATTACCATTAAACATAGTTGCTCGACAGATAATGAAATACGATAATTCATTCCAATGGCGGGAAAAAGTTACAGATAAATAACTTTGACCTTGAATTAACGTGACGTCATTGGTCGATATTATTTTTATAATAATAAAAATTATACTTTATTCTACAACATATAAGGTCCTCCAGACCGATTTCGGCCAAGGCGGCCAATCTCAAGAGAGATTAGCCAACTGAGCAGGAGATATTATAGTGCACAAGTGTGTGCGCAAACACAGGTGCACTCACTATTCCCTAGCTCTCATAATCCGATGGGACGGCAATCCGACACGACCGGAAAGAGTTCTTTCCGAGGCACAGGAGTGTACACCTTCCAGACTCCGGGCTGCTACTGAGAATTTTCTGACAGAAAAACCCAATAACTATTTATTGGCCCGACCTGGGAATTGAAGCCAGGACCACCGGGTCTGCGGCCTCATATCTAGCCACTAGACCAGCGAGGCAGTCAACAACATATAAATAACAGATGACATAACAACAGAAATCGCAAATACCGTCTCATAGCTTATAATGATCTCTAACAGATAACCTTTGGTGAAAGAAATTGTTATCTATATATTATGTGGTATTCATTATGGATTCGTGAAAAAATTGCGTTCTAAATGTCAGCGAAGATGTTATCATAACTTTGTAAAAGTAAATCGGATATAAGTACTTAAGTGGAACACTGTTGTTTTATAAATTAAGATATATTAATCATGAACTGTTTGTAGAGCTATAAGCAAATCGGGTGGAATATATAAATCCAACTTTAATTTAATTTTAATTCTCCCACCATTGGAAAAGATTATACACAATCAACTACATATTTTGCACTTGTTGGTAGGACTACTGGTTGAGCTACCAAGACATACAAACTAACTATAAAACGACTTTTATAACTGACTAAGAATCACAATGACGACTACAATAAAACACTTACCACCACCATCTTTATCGAATAGAAATAGATCTTCCAAAAGTATTATTTAATACATTGTTACAATAAATAATACTATACAGGGTTATATGTAACACACCAGCAACCTCGCAGGACTAGATAGCTAACACCATAAGCAACAACATTTGTTCTACGACTTTTGATAATTTGTTAGATTTTCATACAAAAATAAGTATTAATTTAATTTCCCGCTTGAACGTTTATAAATCTACGCGCATTACAAAGATTAAGCGCGCGCGAGCGTCGCGTCGTTCTTTCGTTAATGAATGAAATATAGACCTTCAAATGTCACGACAGTACGACAAAAATTTGTAAAATCTTTTTTTTTTTTTTCATTTATTGAGTAGAACGAAAGTTGTTGCTTGTGGTGTTAGCTATCTAGTCCTGCGAGGTTGCTGGGTCGTTACAAATAACCCTGTATATTAAGATACATATGGAATTATTTACTTTACTATTATTATATACAGAGTCGAGACGCCTCCGTCAGTAGATAAACATTTATCAATCATCAAAAGTCTTTTTAGCTTATAAACGGTAACTTTGATCTTTACTAACATTTAAGCGTTTATGTACCAAATAATATTTTATATATGATTTTTAGAAAGGATATTTATAAAATGTACATTTAATTTAGAGTAATATACAAAAAAGTATTTAATGTTTTTTTTTAATCGAGTTCCTATATGTACTCTAGTTGGTAAGCCTTATTAATTAAATAAAAAATAAAAAATCACGTCTTTAAATATGCGCTACTTGAGTTATCATTGGCTTAGTTTGTTGTTTATAATGAGTTTCAAGTGAACTGCAAAATAATTTGAGCAAACACTTCCCCTTTAAGGCATTAACCCAGCGGTGGGACAGTGGGCTAAAATTCTATCTTTTTTTTGTTTGTTTCACCACTTTTTGTATGTGCTGAGAGTCCACGGATTATTTTGCTTATTTCAAATTATAAATTATATTGAATATTTTTTAATGAAACGAAATCTAATGATTTAAAATTACATTATTTGTCTTTTTGACAACAAGTGTTTTGTATTTCAATACATTATCTGTGTCTCCAATGTAAAAATAAGATTGAAATTAATTAAAGCCCAATTCAAATTTGGCTTCGTAAGTACATAACTCGCTTAGCAATAAAATTATATATTTCATCCATATTTTATAAAATTAGTGTTTTGTTTAAACATTTCAAAAATTAACTCTCGATTCAAACCAAATTCCAAATTATTTGATGTATCCGGTCGTCTATTCGATTCGTATATAGAAATTTTATTATTGGTACACATATCTTTGACATTGTCAAATATTAACAAACCGGTTTAAACCGCTTACAACCCTTTGCAAAATAACAGCCATTATATTTTAATCGTTTAATACTATTCCGCGTTGTCTTCCGGCTTCGGTAGGTAATACATGGAGTCGATGAAGTACTTCGTGATGTCCGACACGAGGCTTCGGTCGGGAATGCCTTGCGCGACGCCGTATATGGCCATCTGGAAATACAGGAAGTGCCAATCAGCTTTAGACTTTATACACATACGTTCAAAGTTCAAATTCGTCTAACACAATATCTAATAATGACAATTGATGAACATTATTTAAGGTCCTCAAACAGGTGTGCGCAAACACAGGTGCACTCTCTTTCCCTTAGCTCTCATAATCCGATGGGACGGCAATCCGACACGACCGGAAAGAGTTCAGGCGCAGGACCAACGGCTTAACGTGCTTTCCGAGGCACGGGAGTGTACACACTTCCAACTTCCAGACTCCGAGCTGCTACTGAGAATTTTCTGACAGAAAAAAACTATTTATTGGCCCGACCTGGGAATTGAACCCAGGACCACCGGGTCTGCGGCCTTATATCTAGCCACTAGACCAACGAGACAGTGAACATTATTTGTTAATCATAGAATCATGGTTGAATTTTGGCTTTTAATCAGATAAATTTTCTGGTGAAATCGTTGAGGCCTCTGATATTAAATACCACACTTTTTATATTTTGGATATCAGACGAGCTTATGGCAAATGGTTAAATTCACTCAAAGATACGAGTACTAAAAATAATACTAAACTATTTAAACCAACAATTATTTAGAGTCGACGCTTAAGTATAGAATATATTGATTAGGCTTAGAGGCATGTGAGCACTGACCTTCCCCTCCACCGGCTCCCCGCCCTCCTTGAGGCAGGCGCTCGTAGCGGCGCGTACGTCCTCTACGAACCGCTCCGCTACGCCCGCCTGCGTGTGTGCGTGCGTCACCGCGATGTGAACGCTACGGATCATAAATTAAGTTTCACATAATAAATATTATTAATATTTAATTTAATTATTACTCATCTCGTGCTTGACGGTAATGGAAAACATCGTGTGTAAACCTGCATGTGTCTAATTTTACTGAAATTCTGCCACATGTGTATTCCACCGATCCGCATTGGAGCAGCGTAGTGGAATAAGCTCCAAACCTTCTTCTCAAAAAAGGAGAGGAGGCCTTCGCCCAGCAGTGGGACGTTCACAGGCTGTTACTGTACCGTAACATATACCCTAACTAAAACTAACTAGAGTACATCTAAGCTCACCCCGACGGGAACTGCAGGGCATTCAAGCTCCATCCCTTCTTGTGCAACTTATCCGCCAACTTGAACACGTCGAACGTTTTCGAGCCGAACGCGATCACCGTAGTCGCCGGCTTGCCGAATATAAATATGCCCTCGATTTTACGCAACCTATGAAAATATAAAATTAACATTATTCTTGTTTGTAAAAAAAATTAACTTTTTTTTAGATTTTTCACGAGTCAATGATTTAAGGTAAGCGATTATCATTTTCATTGAACTTGGCAGATTTCGACACGATAACCCTGAACATAAAGGGCTCTGCCCACTACAACGTTTCGTACTATGGCCGTAATAGGAACGTGTCCGACAAACAATTTTCTTTGCTTTGAAAATATTAGACTATACACTAGACCGTCCCGTCACCGATCAGCACCATCGTAGTAGAGCGTATCATATTGCTTTCCGATCCTGATACGTTCATACCACGGTCATGGTATGATACGGTATAGCGGACAGACCCCTTAATACGTCACCAAAATGTTTCTCCGATGATGAAACGTAAACTCACTCGGCTTCGATGTATCGCGCCACGGAGACGATCTCCTTGGTCATCTGCACGTAGCGCTCGACACCCACGAACATCATGGTGGCCCAGCACGCCGCGATCAGCCCGCCCGCGCGACTGCCTGCCCACCAGTGGGTTCATATATACGACTTATACTATTTCTAAACGTCGTTTTAGAAGTATCTCTTGTCATTTTTAAATGAATTGACCGACTAGTGCTGTTAATATTTAACTAATATTTTAATTTAACTAATAGGTTAGTTGCAAGATCTCCGTTTTTGGTGATAATATATTATATATTATAGAGCAACATATATTATATGTATAGCATTGTGAGGAAACCTGCATATCATATAATAGACTGAAGACAAGGTCTAAACCAAACCGACCACGTCTTCTGGACACTGGCAGGTAGCCTTTAAGAGGTGTACCTTTGGATATTTACGAATTATTACTTTACCCAAAAAAGAATCTGAGCTCATTAGTAGATTAATCAATACAGCGTTTTAGTTACCGTTGACGGTGGGCGATCCGTACACACCGCCCGGCCAGTCGGTGGTGACGGTGTACTGGTGGTGCCGAAAGCTCGCGCGACGGTACACCACCACCGATGTGCCCTTGGGGGCGTAGCCGTACTGCGAAAAACGACACTCCCAATCAATACGACATAAAAAAATTTATAACTTTTGAGATTATGTGACCTATTCTTTGCTGCGAAATAAAATATCAAGAAAAAATCGGAAAATATTGTCGAAGTGTGGATATTAGCAAGCATTCAGCTTACATGGTAATAGGACAATAATGCGACAGGACAGAGAAAAAAAATAGAAAAAGGAAGGAAGTTTGAAAGCATTTCCTGTGACAGAAAAGTTGATAAAAGTGAGAAAAAAACTGATAAAAGTACAACCCGAATCGACCGGACGCCTCGCGCCGATGACGTCATAGCAGCGAAACGGCGGCGATGGGCCGGCGGGGCTCACCTTGTGCGTGTCGGCGGAGATGCTGGCGACGCCGGGCAGGCGGAAGTCGAAGGGCGGCAGCGCGTGGCCGGCGCGCGCCATGAAGGCGCCCACGAACCCGCCCAGGCACGCGTCCACGTGCAGCGCCACGCCGCGCGCCGCCGCCAGCGCCGCCAGCGCCGCGATGTCGTCCATCGTGCCGTACGGGAAGTTCGGCGCCGACCCCACTATCTGGTAACCGTTGTGTCGATCTGACGGACTCGCGGTGAAGCTCGTCGCTCATCAGATATTCTACCGCAAAACGGCAGTACTCGGTACTGTTGTGTTCCGGTTTGAAGGGTGAGTGAGCCAGTGTAATTACAGGCGCGGGGGACATAAAATCTTAGTTCCGAAAGTTGGTGGCGCAGTAACGATGATGTTACTTTTTTTTTAAGAAATATACAAACCATTATCTCCGGGCGTCGGTGATCACTTAACGGTGATCGCGTACAGGTGGCCCATATGCTCGTCCACTAACCTATAATATAAAATAAAAAAACTCTGCACGTAGTTTCAAAGCTTTATAGAACACCTTCACCGTCGTCTCGGGGCTGCTGAAAGACTGCTCTGTAAACTTTGGAACAAAATAGAATACTTGACGTGTCCCCCGGCTCGACGGAGATCGGTCTCGTCGTAGGTCTGAAGCTATTGTCACGGCTTGACTCCACGAGGATTTAGTAGAATATTAAATGTACCCATATATGAAATATCATACACTTTCAAACGTGACTTCAAAACTAAATTTTGTAATACCACACACTAATCGAGGCTCACCATACAGGTTCTCCTGCCGATAGCGCGCCGCACGGCGTCCACGTCGACGGTGTACGTCTCGCTCGACACGGGCACCGTTACCACTGATATGCCCAAGTATTGCGCCGCTTTATCGAAGGCCGTGTGCGCAGTCACCGGCAAAATCATTTGAGGATTGCTAATGCCTTTGCTGTAAGCCAAATCTCGGAACGCCTTGCAAGCCATCATAATGGACTCCGTGCCGCCTGTTGTTACCTAAGGATGAAAAAAAGAAAAATTAACAGTCCAATGACGGCTGAAGGCTTTGGAGTTTATTCCACCACACCGCTCCAATTCTGTTAAATATTTTCACCCACCACGTAGATTTCCTCACGATGTCGGTCTGTTCTGTCGGTATGTTACTAAATGACAAAATGTCTGTATGGCAGGACGACGTCTGCCGGGTCCGCTACTTTGTGTATAGAATGCATCACGTGTTCTGCGGTGAAAATCGGAAACCTGCACGTGTCTTATTTTTCTTTGATCATAATTGATTACACTTATTGCCTTGCATAACAATAATGGTCCATGACCATTAATTGAGAACCATTTGACTGAACTAGAGATATGAAGCTATAGGCTATAATTGTCTCACTCTTAAAGTTCAATAGCCGAGCAAAATTAAATAGTTATTGGTATATATGATCTATACATATACCAATGTGAAAAATACACAAGACCAAAAAATACACTAGAGTAAAGTATCAAGGTACGTACCGTCCCACAGCAGTCGTCGTCGCCGTGGAACAAGTTGATCGTCATCCGTACAATTTCCGCTTCCATCTTATTGATCCCCGGGAACACGTCCGCGTGCAGCGGGTTCGTGTACGCCGTCAGCGAGTACGCGGCGCACGCCACTTCGCTGATGTCCTCGTTCACGTGGTACACGGCTCCGGACACGTTACCGCTTTTCCAATCGTACGAACCTGAGACAAATATACAGATACATAATAATAATAATAATATAGCCATTTACTCTGACCTTAAACCTAAAAACAGTATTCTAACACATATTAAACTTAGACTTATGCTAATATTTGAAACTTGCTTATTTTCTTCAGATATGTCTGCCTATAGGGAAAGGCCTCCTCCAACCATTTCCATTCTGACCTTTCCTTGGCCACTCCGTTCCACATCACACCTGCTACCTGTCTAATCCTCATCCCATACTTTTTGGGATTTACCTTTCTTCCTTTTACCTTCTCTGGGGTATCATTTTGTGACATTTTTACTCCATTTATTGTGGCTTCGTACCATACAGATACAAGATCATGTTTAATAATAATAACAAAGTTTTATTTTTCATAATAATAATTCCATAAACATACACAACACATATTAAATACCTATAAAATAAAATCACAATCACAAAAAACTAAACGTAAAATTAACTGAATTCAAAACTAAATAAATCGTTTGGAGTAAAATCAAATTAAATGAAATATAATTATAACATTAACAATATCTCGAGTTAATCAGTAACTACATTAGAGAATTATAAATTGTACTATTTTAAGTTATAATTCATTCATTCTTAAGAAGACAAGTGTTGTTATATATTGCGTACATTCGTTTCTATGATAGCTCTTACCCGTTGATTGTCGCTTTGGAGGTACCGTTTCATGTTATCAATGTTTTCTTTAATTAAAACATTTTTTTATCTACATTAGAAATGAGTTTGAGGCGACCGTGTAATTTCCGAATGTTTTTTATCTGTAAAGTCGCATAACAACTACTTGCACACTAACGCGCCTTTACCTTTTTTTTGTTTAGAAAAAGATGAAATAATAATAGGTATATTAAGTTTATTTATATAATAAATATGTATTGAGAAACAACAGTCAACAATCGGAAAAGTGCAAAATTATTTGCACTTCGAACTTTGCACACTTTTGCGAAACTTCATGCTACTAGAACCACAGGTCTCATCTTTGCGTTCCAAGTCAGTATTTAATTGTCAAAGTTTTAAATTGATTGTGTCTTACCAAGCGTAAGATGTTTTTTGACTTCTTCAGCGACTTCTGCAGCTGTTAACCCGCATTCCGGCAGTTCACGGTATATTGTCATACCGGCAAGTCTTTTCGCTACGTCCTTCTTAAAACCTTTTTTGATATCAGCCATTCTTTCTTCTATCTTTCGGCGAACCATTGGCACTTGGCGGAGCCATCTGAAGAACTCTCTTCGTAACCTCACCGTGACGGCTAGGTTTAGAAAAAAAGGTGTTTGTTTAATCCAATAAAATTATATAAAACGAAACGTTTCTGGCATCAAAAAGGGTTATATGAGTAGGTAAATACAAGGTGGTGGACTTCGTGCAGGAATGTCGTGGGTGGGTACCACCTACTTGGCATTTATCTATACAGCAATACTTTATGTGGCACATTATATTTCTTAACAGTGCCAGTATCTATGGGCGGGGAAACCATTTGTTAGACCGTTTGATTTACTTTCAAAAATAAATTGGAAAAAGAAAATATTCTAAAGATAGTTAAACAACAAATTAAAACGTATTTCAATCGACATATTTTTTTTATTAATACAATTCTATTAAAACGAAATGTTGAGCCGTTTTAATTGTTTCACATACAAACGCTAATAATAGAATAACACAAGCATATCGCCATAATCGTGGTATATTGACGTATCTGCAATTCTTTAAACCATACATGTCCAGGACTAGTTTGGTCCAATTTAAATATGTGAAACATATTATATATTATTCACATTCATTTCCTTCATTCATGCCTTTATTCATCATTATAGACCATAAACTATGTCTATAATAATAATTTGTACTTATCAGTATAAAATCTTTTTTTTCTTGAGGCAAAAACGATACTTGATAAGGGACTATATAAAACTTACTGATCGCTATTATAATTTTGTTTCTATGTATACGTGATAAAGTTGTATTATGAATTGTATATTTGGACTAGCACTTCGCCCGCGACTACGTCCGCGAAAATTTAAAAACTGTTATATAATGCAAATATGTAAATTAATATTTGTTAATAGACTGAACGTAGGACAGTTACAGCTTGTTCAAACCGTGACATTTTTCTTACTTATAGAATTTTTAAACCCGTCATAACTTCTAAACGGAAAGTCCGATCTGAATAATTTAAATTGGAATTTACACGTACAGAATAAACATTAATTAATAAACAATTTAAATGGATAACGATTAATATCATGATACCAATATCACCACTATTCGATTCCAACCGTTTTTTTAATTAATAATTTAAACAAAAACTGTTACTGTGACTTAACTATGATAGTTAGGTATATAACAACGCGGACTTTTTTGTGAGCAATCATGAGTACTATTAATATATAGAAAACTTTTTTATATACCGTCAATAGTTTTCGCAGCGCACGCCAAATAATGACTTTTATTGACTACATTTTGATACCTTGGGTTACATTGTTCCATTTTAGGTGAGAATCTCTAATTTTTTGAAAATATAATTTAGCCTATGTTACTTGGTAAAGATGTAGTTTTCTAATAGTGAAAGAATTTAAAAAACGCTTGAGTAGTTTTTGTGTTAAATCGTAACAAACAAACAAACAAACAAAAAACAAATCTTTCCTCTTTATAATATTAGTATAGATATAGATTATGTATAAGTCGTTGTTGTAAAGATGTGTGACGGAAAACTAAATCAAATGTAATTAAATGATAAAGATAGTAAAATAAATTCTTGCGAACTATATCAAAATTATTTTAAATAATTAGGAACATTTTATCGAAACCCTCACTACCAACGATTAGTTTAATTAAAATAATAAGCAAGAAATTTATCGATTTATAATTTGTTATTTATAAATAAAGTTTATAGAACTTGGAAAAATACCAGAGCATTTGTAATTAAAAAAAAAAAAAAACAAGTAAGATTGAATTTTAAGTGACAAATAAATTAAGTCATCTATACTAAACCGTAATCTTCATTTATCATAACTAAAGAGGTCAAGGGTTTCCGATGATTATAACCATGATTCAAACATAATTCGATACATTGGTAGCTGTGGCACTTATATATATTATAGCGCTAACGTTGTCATATAGCAAAAATCAAAGTAAAAAGTAAAAATAACCCAATACTGGGTACAGGAATTATCTCTTAAGGAAAGATTTAGTTAGCACTACATCATACAAGATGGTAGATAGGTACATGAACGAATATCATGCAGATTTCCTTAAGGTTTTTGGGTCGATGTGTTAATTCAATGCGTACATTTTCCTTTTAACGCCGAACACGAGATATACACACAACAAAAGCACTTCAAGTTTAATGGTGCTTGCCTGGTTATACCGCGGTCGTAGTTTAAGAGCCACCTATTCTAACCACTACGCCACACAACGGCTCTTGTTTCTTGATTGTAATAGTTATCTGTTAACACCTGATTCGTGGCTTATTACTATATAGCCTATAAAGTATAGTTACAATACTTAACTTTGTTTGTATTTCTTTCATTGTATATTTAATTGTGATTCTCGTATTACATTGTCATAACAAAGAGATTTAATCTTACAAAATATTAAGGAAAAACGCATTTTGATCTATCAAACTTTTGCGTGATGTGCACCGACACGAATCTAAGAACCATTTTATTTATAATTTATATACGCTTCACATACACACACAGAAAGTAATTGCTATTAAATTTATTTGGATCTAATTTCTACCCGCGGCTTCGGAAGGAGGGGTACTCTGTGATTTTCTGTAGTCCTGACAACATGTATGTAAAATTTCATGATGCTCGGTGGAGTAGTTAAAACGTGATAGCGTGACAAACAAACAAACTAACATTCACATTTATAATATTAGTAAAGATCCGTACTCGATGTAATTTTCTGTATCCCTGACAACATGTATATAAAATTTCATGATGCTCGGTGGAGGAGTTAAGACGTGAAAGTGTGACAAACAAACAAACATTCACATTTGTAATATTAGTAAAGATCCAAAATTGTCTTTTAAACTTAACAATTGAGAATCGTAGTTTCAGACATATTCCAAAAAGGCATACGAAAAAATCCATCGAGCATGTAACTTGAAAAATTAGCATAGCACAGTACGCTTAGATAGATACTGGTGCACAATATTTTAACCCAAACACCAATGCGGGGTCCGGACTAAAATGTAATTGTCATTCGACAAAAAGAGCATGAAGCATGTGATCACTAACTATTTATTATTATTTGTCATATAATAGACTTCTACATTAACAATATGACTAATAGAATTAAATTACGAGCTCAAATAACAATGTTCCACATTGCAAGTCATGCTCACATGACAAATATGTTAGAATAAAATTGCATCGTGAGATACAAAAAAAAACATTTTAAGTATATAATTAAATATTTTTAAGAGATGACCCAGTTGATAGAATACAAAGATTAAACCAAATAATATAGTCAGAAATCTTTTAGAGCTGACGATGAAGAATAATTACAGGAAATCAATGCCCAACATATTTTTAATACAAGACGAATGTGATGGTGTTGTTTGAAAAAAATAAGTTCCAAATTCCTGGTTTTACTAAATCAATAAACGACTGCTATGTATACGACACATTAGAAAATTCACAAGCAAACATTTTTACACTGAGTAATCAACATCTTTGATGAAATTTAAAAAGAAAATTACACATACACACGACAAGACAAATTTGCATACTCAACTATGTCTATCACCTTTATAGATATTTTCAATTCTTATGATAAGTATATCTTTATATTGTTACTATAAAAATAATGCATACCTTTTTTTCAATGCATAGTTATTTAAAAGTATGAAGAAGAAAGGTTAACTTTTAATGTTAATTAGAGATTGTTGTGTCAAAATAATTACATAATAATAAAGCCTTTGCTTTATTTCATGATGAAAAAGTGAAATTTTTCTATGAGAGTCGAGATGGTCCAATGTTTTAAGCCCAGACAGGAACTGCTGAATTTTTATGTGCTTAATTTGTCTTTATAATTCATTATTATCTCATTCTGTGGTGAAAGAAAACATTGTGAGGAAATCTGCATTTGGACAATACCGTGGATTTAGGTCTGAAGCTTTTCCTCAAAAAGTGTTTTTTCTCAAAAAAAGAAAGTAAATTTGACTTATACTTACTGTCCTTTGCATTGTAAAGACTGTGTGCCCAAACTATAGCAAGCACTGATGAAGCAGTCATTGTAACAATCTGCCATGGTTCCTTCCCTTCAAAAAACCGGTTTACAGCTTTCAATGGCTGTGGACGCTCACTCATGTCTAGAGAACAAAGAATGAAGAATGTATAAATGAAATCTTCATACTAAGTTCACTTATATGTTTTTTAAAATGTTAATGAAAAATATATAGATTTTACATTACTATTAAACTTTTGAAAATAATGTGAGTGTTTTATTCATTACTTCTCATACATAAGTTGATGTTAGTAAAAATCACATTTTATTAACAAAAACATTGTTCGTAAAAAACACAATTAGTATAAAATACATTACTTATTTAACATCTGACTCATGTAAATTACTTCAGTTTAAAACAAAATTTTACTTACCTATGCCGTTTTATTATTCGGAAAAAATCTAATTAAGTATGATATCGTAAATCTTAATTTTCTTACAAGCAAATCAATTAACTTGTCAACATAATTGTTATCAAAATAATTCCAATGATAACAATAGTTATAGATACTCTAAATTTACGGCACAACTTTAGTATTTAAATGAAAACAAGAATTAAAGAATGAGTACTGGCTGTTAATAGATAACAAGAAAACTCAGTGCAAATTTATATTCAACAATAAAACGATAAACAGTTGTAGGCTCGTTTAGTTGAACCTTGTACCTCGAATTAACTGTCACAAGTGACAAGTGTCAAATTCATAAAACTCGATATCAATACCATTAGCTTTTTTAAATGAAAATATTTGCTCTAAATACAAATATTTTATAAAATTATTGGGCTTTTAGAGATTTGACAATAATTCAATCTGCAATATTTCGAAATGCTGAACAATACCAATTCACTATTTTTAACGATTTTATGTGATTTATTATTTTAACATATAGTTGTAAGATAAAGATATAATTTATTTCTAAAAAAAGTCAAAACAGTTGTTATATCTCTAAAGTTTGTTCTAAAGCTCTTAATAAATAAAAATATTTAAATGTCTGTACACTAGAATATTATCTACATCGCTCAATTTGTTTTATTTGTATTTTGTCCAACCAAAGCAAAGTAAATAAAAAACAACCACCTCTTATTGGTTAAAATATTACTGTCGCTCTGAAACGCGTAACGTACCTGCTACAATGAGTCATCCTCCGCCTGTTTCCTGTATTCCAAACACTGCCAAAATGTCGAAAGCTAAAAAAGTAATTGAAGAAGCGAAAGAAATAAATAATCCAGAAATTGATTTAGTGGATAAAGGGATTTCAAGCTTAGACGAAATACCTGGACTATGTGAGTTGGACGTTCTAAAACTAGTTTTTCCTTATATAGTACAGAACAAGTTTGCTACAAGTTTTGCAAGTGTTCTATTTATTTATTTTTTTCTTTTTATATAAGAATGTTTTTTTTTGTATAAATAGATAAAATAAATAAAAATTGAATTAAAATTGTTCAAAATCCTATTTCAAAACTGATATAAATATAAAAAATACTTCATAAATAACATTCCAAATTTGTTGATGATCTAATTCATAAAAGTTACGTGGGATTAATGAATACAGTATTTAGAACTTGCATACTTCGTAATTGAAATTCTGTTTAAACCTTTACCTACTCATCAAACTAATATAACTCATCCTTGTCTGTATTTCAGTTAGTCTCGAGAATATTACACGTTTAACATTGAGTCACAACAAACTGCAAGTCGTTCCTGCTGGACTAGCAAACCTCATTAACTTGGAGATTCTCAATCTTGCTAATAACCACATTGAAGAATTGCCAATCAGCTTATCATCGTTGCCAAAGCTTCGAATTTTAAATGTGTCGCTCAATCGACTCTACACTCTACCAAGAGGGTTTGGTGCGTTCCCGGTGTTGGAAATTTTGGATTTGACGTATAATAACTTAAAAGAGCAGACGCTCCCCGGAAACTTCTTCATGATGGGTAAGTTGATTAAACAGTAGAAACTCGATTGACCGTACTAATTGTTGTCGTTAGGCATTCGGATAATCGAAAATCCGGATTATCGAATCTATGAAAAAAAGCGGGTTTATTGCATATGTAGTACAATGAATACATTGAAATGTGTTTATTAAAAACAACAAATACATAGCAACGAAAATCAATGTTTATTAAGAAATTATTAAGAGATACATTTACCAACATACAATGTAAGCACTTATCCACATTTCCATGTCTAGATTTGCTGTTTCGTCATCATCATTTAATATAATTGATTGCAGTTGGTAGTCCGCATAATCGCAAATCCGTATAACTGTGGGTCGGATAATCGAGTTTCTACTGTAGTTATGTTTTGTTACTTATAATAATGTATTATAAATGTGTCAATGTATAGTCTACTTTGCCCTTCTGTGTTGGTTTCTTTGCTAAGAGATATATGCGGGCTGGTGAGTGTACACTTTTTTTAGTGATCACTTTTTCTCCCTGCTTGGTAGTCAAGTTGAATTAGAATGTAGGTATCTAACAGAAAGCCTTACACCAATCATTATTTATACCAATTGTTATGTAAAGTGTTACTAATTGTTCACAATTAATTATTTCAGAAAGTCTCCGAGCATTGTATTTGGGAGATAATGACTTTGAATTCCTACCGACGGAGATTGGCAATTTAAAGAATTTACAAATTGTAGGTATTAATGTTTTATATTTTCCTCATATTAATTCTGCTTGAAATTCAAGGAAAATGTTATTATTTATAATTATAATTCATTGTAAATTGAGGTCATATGATTAACTTTATGTAACTGAAAAAAATATATTGCTATTTATTAATTACTGAAATATTATTTATTAAAGAAGTTTATTTTTTTATTGTAGCTCTCAATGCGAGAAAATGATCTAATAGAAGTACCGAAAGAGCTTGGTCAGTTGGCCCGATTAAGGGAATTGCATTTACAAGGCAACCGTCTTGTTGTCCTTCCACCAGAAATAGGTAAATAGATTATGTAACTCTGATTTCAAATGCAAGTGATTAGTATAATTTATAAAATTATGAAAATAATTAATTGGAATATAAAAATTTACAGGTACATTGGACCTTGCCAGTAATAAATCAGTACTGAGACTGGAAGGTAACTTCTGGGTTCCACCAATCGAAGACCAATTGAAGCTGGGACCGTCACATGTACTTGACTACTTACGTTCTGAGACATATAGAGTGTAAGTTATTTATTTATGATAATAATTTCACATACTATTCATATTATTCTCCATAAAGGTCATTTTATTGGTTTAATTTCTACAGTGACCTACATTATTTAATTTTAAGTTATCGAGTGACGATGATTATAGTATAGTCAGGGATGTAATAATTTTAATTATATTTGAATAGTAGATGCTACAAGTGAAAGCATGGTGAATCCATGGAATAAGAAGTTCGTACCTCTGGTTAAACAAAACAATATGTTTGAATATAATGTTAATTTTTTACTCAAATATATGTTGCAGACTGTACAGCCGTCACATGTCAGCTAAGCCGCCCCCACCGCCGCAGACGCTGGACAAGAGCAAGAAAGCCAGCAGGGCTCGCTCCTAACTTCCTACTTTAATATTTGTGTTTCACTATCATCAAATCCATCGTAGAAATATCATTTAAGTGTAACACCTTCACTAGCATTAGAGTTTTAATACTAAATATACCGTAAGTGCTTATAACATTATTATTACACTTCACAGTTTATTTATTGAATTGTTTGCTTTCGTCGTCAAAACATGCCATACATTTCTTGATAATTTATATTTTTTTGATTGTATAGGAAGGCGGACGAACTTATGGGCCACCTGATGGTAAGTGGTCACCAATGCCCATAGACAATGGCATTGTAAGAAATGTTAACCATCGCTTATATCGCCAATGCGCCACCAACCTTGGGAACTAAGATGTTATGTCCCTCGTGCCTGCAATTACACTGGCTCACTCACCCCTCAAACCGGAACACAACAATACAAAGTACTGCTGTTTTGCCGTAGAATATCCGATGAGTGGGTGGTACCTACCCAGATGAGCTTAGCTTGCACAAAGCTCTACCAATGAGTAAAGAATATGTTATAGCAATGTTCATTGAAGTATAATTAAAGACTGATTCAAAGATTATGTTAAATGCCTATTTTGCCAAACAAATGATTCTAAATATTACAATCTCATCATTGACAAAGACAAATGGAAAATGCTGTTGCTGTGTCGACTTAATTAAATATTAAAACAATGAGGCTATTATAAGAAAGATTTGAATCTCGACAATATTTTAATAAATGTTTTTGTTTCGAGATTCTATACATTATATTCTAAAAATCTAAAATATAATAAATCATGAGAATTCTATTCAAAGCTATAGTGAGTCATATTAATTTATGTCCAAACAGTTTCCGCCCACGGGTGACGGGGTGTTCAGAAGTGTATTGTAACCGATGTTCTTTTCTGGACCCTTAACTACACGTATGCAAATTTGCTTTTGTTTAAACAAACATTCGCATTTATAATATTACTAACTACATATAATGATAAACGGCCTAAGAATTTAAATGTTTCATACAAAACAATATTACCAGTTTAATCCTTACTTGCCACCTTGGGGTACAAAACTACCCCAAGCCTATTGAGGAAAATAGTCATTTTTCCACTTTTGTTGGATTTAGCAATTTTTTTAGTGTACTTAAATTTTATTTTTGGCTATAAAAAATTAAACAATCTTTTAAAAAAAGCTTTCAATATGTTTTACAACAATTTTCAAGTCGAAATATTCAGTAGTTCATTTTTTATAACAATTTTTGTCACTGGGGTACAAATCTCCCCCATGGTGGCAAATACGTAATTCTACAGAGGTGTGGCAAGTAGGGGTTAATTTAATTAGTTTTAAGATAAACTTTGATGCTAGAGACCACGTAATTTTAAACACATTCATGTTCAAAAAAAAACACTTATCTTAACCTTAATTTAGCTATAAATTATAATCAAAATAATTAAATTACTTACATATTATAAGCTTGATTTTTATTGAAATTTATTTAATTATTAACCAAATATTTATTCAATTAAATTTATAGATTTTTTTAAATAATTTGAATAAACAGTGGCCTCTATAAGTGCCATATTGAAATAAATAGGCTTGATGAAACTGTTATATATAAAAAAATAATAATAATCTAAAACTATATTAAAATAAAACAATATTTAATAATCAAATATGTATTGGTATCTTAGAACGTAAGGAACACAATTGTTATATAAAATCACACATATTAATATATTTATAAAACACAAACACATGGTGCTAACTTCAAATTGTCAATATGTAATTTGTCTGTAATACAATAATTGTAAGAAATAAATAATAACTAACAAGATGGTTTTTTGTGCATTATTTTCATATTTGCAACAAAGTGTCTCTAATATTTGCAACAAAGTGTCTAATATTTGCAACAAAGTGTCTCATGTGATTTTTCGATATGAGGTAGGTATCTTTTATGAAGTAAGGCTGTTATCACATTGGCGATTTGCGAGCTAGTTCGGAGCCCGTTCGTTTTGGACAATATAAAAGAATGTATACAGACTTCGAAGTCGGATTTGGGAGGATTATTTTGCAATTCCCATGGTTTTTTTTTTAATAACGATGACTATAATGTTGTCACCATGTTTGATCCCATAGAATGGGTCGATTATGGATTTCCATTATAAATAACTTTCCCTTAAAGTGCGCTGAACTCTCGCCTCGCCAATGTGATGCATCCCTTAGTAGAATGTAATGTAATGACAATGCTACAAAACGATTATCTATAATAATAAAATTATTTGTCCTGGCCGACTGTTGACACACTGATAAAAGTTACTGAGTCGGGAGAACTTAAATTTGGAATATACGTTTATTTTATAACATAAGCTAGAAATACTTGGAAATTTCGTTTAAAATTGGACTGTTAATGTACATAAAAGTAAATTAGATTGGCAGTGAGAGTTAAGCGAGGGAAGGGTTAACTTTGTATTGATTTTAACCGTATGAAGTCCGGACGAGCGTCTAGTACATTATATAGTCCTAAATAAATTCATAATATCCGATATGACATAGTAGATCGTTAATTATTGGTTCGAATCCAGTCATTGATTTCGACTAGCCCCCTCGTGCTTGTTATTCATCTAGAGTTTTGGCATTGAAGGAACAAAATATCAAGGAGCTTATTCTTGAACAATGGTTTGGAAACAGCACAACATTTAGACAGGCAGCAGTATAGAAAATTTTAATCGCTTTAGTGTAGATCTTTTGCACAATACAAATTCGAATGATAAAATAATTTATACCCTATTCCAATCGGAGTAGGAATAAACACACCGCAGATTTACAAATTGAATACGATTTTCTAATTGCTCTGCTGTATTATGCACTATAAACAGTTCTTGATTAATTTACCCTCATTTAATACAACACTATTCCACTTAAGTTATAACCACATTAACTTTCGAAGTTCCGATTACAACTCCGCGGACATTGAAAACGCCATCTTTTCGCGAGTCCATAGTGAATATCATAGATCATTCAAGATCTCGACCAATGATATCGCGTCAATTGATATCGATGACCAATGGTATCGCTTTAACCTGTTGTGGTTGGTATAGGCTATACACAAATTATTATTAAACATCAGAGTTCTCGTGTAACGATAATAATAATATCCTGGGACATTATTCACACAGGGTCATCTGATCCCAAACTAAGCAGGGCTTGTACTATGGAAACCAGACAACTGATACTACTTTTCTTTTGTAAATAAATACTTATATAGATAATTACACCCAGACTCAGGACAAACAGACATGTTCATGCACACAAATGTCTGTCATGAAACAGAACTTATAATATTTGAGAAAATAAATCTTATATCGTCATACCGTTCCGCTGACTCTTTCGCCGGTTCCAAGTCGTGAATTTATAAAATAAAACAATGCCAATAAACTAAGTATTACTATAAGTTTAACATACAACTGGGTGAAGTCATTGATGAACTTGTGAAGAAATCGCGTAAATCAAATAAAAGAGCAAATAATGGCAACATACTTAAAAAAAAAACACTAATTTAAAAATAGAACATAAGAAATGAGATCTAATATCCTCGACAATATCATGAAACTCGAAAGCTAACCTTAAGAGTACGTTCGAAATTCAAATTGGTTAAGTAAAAAAAAAATGCGCTACAACGCAAAGAGCAGAGCAGTAATGCTAAATGTGATGCACTTTTAATTTTTAATAATAATATAACGATAATTTTGAAGGAATTAAGAAATACATTTTGCTTATACTAAAGTATAGTTAATTCAAGAAAAAAAAAATACTAAGAGAAAAGAATGTCATTAAAGTTAAGACTTGTGACACAGATAATGTAAAATATATTAATAAATTAAATTGATTCTTGACTCTTTAGGTAGTAATAAATTTAAAAAAATGTGACAGATAATAAATCATCATAAGTATTAAAAACTAAAATACCTAAAATGAATATTAATACAACCTTCGCAAATATGATATTTGGTTGAAGTTATGCAAATCCCGTTTTAAAAAACCCCCAAAATTCCTTCAAAAACGGGGCGATTACTGGGAAAATCGGGACAAGCCTAGTCCAACATGACTTCGTCTCTTCGACGACCAATATTTCGAGAATCGTACCGTTTTTATTACTATCACCAATGAATCCAATATTCATTCAATCGTCGTCACCGTACTCCGATGAGTCGTCATCGGATATCTCCATGTTCCTGGTGGAGTTCGCGACCGGCTTGGAGTGCTCCATTGAGAACGCATACGATTCATAGTCAATGACTTCATCGTCGTTCAGGTGAGAGTTACCTTCCACGAAACTTGCAAATCTGGAAGAAGAAAAAAAATAAATGTTGTATCGACGTTGTTATACAAAAGTTAACAACACAAACAGCTAACAACGCAAACTCAAATATATAGTTAATGTTAACAGTGAATATACGGCAGTGGCGTAGCATAGGTCACTAGCACCCGATGCGGATTCCAAATTTGCCGCCATTTTGCAATTTATTATAAAAAATTGCCGTTCACCAACTATTATATTAGTATATACTGCCCGAGTGTGCATCAAAGGATTTATGCTGCGATGCCCAAATAATATTTAAAAAGAAACCTTGCATCACCCATTCATAGAATACTATACCTGGATATATGGTAACAACAAAAAAAAATGTCGAATGAAGCACTAAAAGAAATTAACTTTCTTTTTACCCATGCTACGCCACTGATATACGGCGATAAAACCATAATATCATTTAAAAACAACCACACATACGCTAAATAAAGACGACGGAAGTTATTACAAAATAAAATAACAACTACGATGAATTTGATCATGCGACTATCAAACCGAGACGTTCGAATGGCCGGTCCCGCGGACTGACCGCTTGGCGTCGTGCAGGCGCAGCATGACGCTCCACTGCTTGCAGTCGGGGCTGGCGCAGTAGCGGCGCAGGCCGGCCAGCGCCGCCTGCGTCTCGCGCGCGCCCTGCTCGTAGTACTCCTCGCTCGACAGCAGCCGCGGCCTGGGCGGGAACCGGCGCCGCCTGCCGACATCGGCTCGACTTACAACTACCAGTCTACGGTGCGTGGCGGTGACCAAATTGCACGATCGTTTACTGATTTATAGAGCAATTATATTATTAAGCTTTGATTTGCCTGATTTGGAGTTCGTGTAAGTACTAGACTAGTTACTAGTACCGACGAGGTATCTAGTTATTATTATATAGTCTATTCCAATCACAATGTGTGTGTGAGTAGATGTGAACAAGCCGTAATTTTAAATATTCCAAATGATTTGCTAATAACTCCGCTATATTATGTACTACAAACAGTTAATAAATGTTTGTAGTACATAACATAGCGGACAAATATAAACATTACTATATCTTTATTTGTAATACAACAATATCTCACTTAACTACTTAATTCCACTTTAATTTGACTTCCAAAATCCTGAAAACAGTTTTGCCGACATTCAAGACGCCAATTTTCGATGAATTGCCAATTAATTAAGGTCTCGGCCAAGGACGTTCGCTAAACGAATGAAGAACGAATGAATTTATATAGATAAAAATATAATAAAATATATATTATTTTAGTTTTATCACAAATTTTAGATTTTTTTTAAATAGATATTTGTTTATTAATTTGTATATAATATGTAATACGAAATATTTGTAAACAAAAATAAAGAAAGAAAAATGATTATTTCTTGAAGTTTACAAACAGCTCAAAATATATAACGGCACGTGACATTATTATGTAATGGTAATGAAATTCTGTTTTATCGTTGGTAAATTATTCGGATACGGATATAGGCGTTCTTTTAAATGTGTGCGACGACGACAACGACGTGATTAGAAATAACTTTAGCAGTGACCTGTTTCAACTGACCACTTTTTTTAATTGGTTTAATACTCACTATGGTCCAGAAAATATACGTGTTATTATAACTCACCAGTAGCCCTGTATGTAGTAGAGAATAGATTTCGGGAAATACTTTGTGCCGAGCGTGATGACGGTGACAGCGGTGGACGCTTCTTGATACTGACTGCTGAATATAATCACAACAACGCCTACACCCTGGAAATTAATATAATAACCAAAACTGAGAATTAGTATTTTATATATATATATACAGCGTGTAACAAAATTCGTGTCCGACCCGTGAAGTGGTTATTAGGTATCGTGCGTCGGTTCTATTTATGTAATAATTTTTAAAATACTAAGCAAAAAATTTATCTCGGATTTTTTTTTTTTTAATTATATGTCGATACCTACGTGGCAACACAGGTGCGGACAATAGCGCTCGATAGCTCTTACCTATCGGGTAGCTAAGACACGAGGTCATGACCTCAGTAGTCCACGTTTTTACCACCAACAGTGTCGTTAAACACAATTAATATATTTTTTTAAGATTTTTTTTAAGTTTGTATGTAAATCCTTAACTTTCAAAGAAAGAGCCATGGTAATTGGTTGTTAGGAATTCTGAATTAAGGCGCGAGAGGGTAATGCGTTAATAGTAACTATTTAGCAACGAATATTTAATGTATTATAATATCTTGTGGTGTATATATCTGCCAATTTATTAGAAATTGTCTATTTTCAATATCTTAAAAAAGTCATTAAATTGCACAAAATTCGCTATAAAATAAATGGATGTCGTCATTAATATTATCATGCCTAATTAATTATTAAAAAATAAATCATTATTTCACACGCCCAACAATTTAGTGGCTCAGTATGATTTATTTCTAACATTAATTTCAATTAATTCTCGTTCTGAAGGGATCACATTCAAACGAATTACCTGCAAAGTCCACATGACCAGATTCTTGCTTCTCTGGTTCTTCGGCGGTCCGATCCTGTAGCAGACCACGAAGCTGATGAAGCCAGCCAACAGTATATACCAGAAAATATACGATTGATAAGCTGCCATGATGCCACGTATGTTCTCCCACATTTGCTGCACAAGATACACTCCTACCGTCCAGCCGCCGATTAATAAACCATACGTTAGTGTTCTCTGAAATCAAGCGAGTGTAACACATTCATTACTTGCCTGTACAGCCGATTACGAAGGCAGTTGAAATAGTAACAGCCTGTGAATATCCCACTGCTGAGCTAAGGCATCTTCTCCTCTTGAGGAGAAGGTTTTTTTCGAATATATTCCACATCGCAGCTCCAATGCACGTTGGTGGAAATTTGACACATGCACGTTTCCTCAAGATGTTTTCCTTCACCGGCAAGCACGAGATGAATTATAATCACAAATTAAGCACATGAAATTCAGTGGTGTTTAACCGGGTTTGAACCCACGATCATCGGTTAAAATTCACGCGTTCTTACCACAGGGGACCTAGACAAGTGGCTTTTACGTTAGTAGAATAGAATAGAAAGTAATGATCAATGTATGCGATTGACATTCGCGTTCGACACGTTACCAAGGTTACCAAGGTTACATGTCGAACGCGACTGTTAATCTCATACATTGATTATTATTTTCTATTCTATTCTACTAACGTAATATCCACTTGTCTACAGGGGCTGGTCCGTCTCGGCTTGCAGTTAATGATGAATAAGAAACTTTGACCTCGAATCGATATGACATTATTGGTCTAAATAATCTGTGGTTTTTATTATGAATCGATTTATGGGGTCGATTCATTAATGGCGTTTTTTTATGTTACGTTATCGGGTCTTTTGAACTGAAATTATCATCTTTACTAATATCATAATACTTTTTAGCATTACCTGTCGCTTTTAGGGGCAGGCGAAAATTAGTACTCTATATAAGTAGTTAAATGAAATAGCTTTGTATTATAAAAAAGATACATAAGTAAATGGTTTTGATGATTATTTTATCATGGGATGTTTAAAAAATTACTAAGCGTTATTGTCGACAATGTTGTTAATATTCAAAAGGTATTATGCCACAGATTTATACAATTCATAAATTCGTCCTTCACGTGGCTCATAGCCTGTAGGCCGCTTGGGAAGAGACGCTCATAATCGAACTACATTGCACTTAATAGGATAGCCACCCCCGCAAATTATAAACAGCGCATCTAACTTAAAACACATTTACGAAGCGTAAATAATAGATTTGTCACAATCGTACATTAACACTGGCTGTAATGTAGTAGATATGTATGCATGGATGCGTGCTTATAATAATGTGTAATGGACTAAATATACTCAGTAGTCGATCATCATTACAGATGTTTTATTGTGTCTAAGTCCCATCCTTATATGGCGACCCTGCCAGGATTCGAACCTGGAATCTTCTGATCCGCAGTCAGAGGCGTTCCCAAGCTTCGACGCTGACCAAACACAATACTATTAAAAATAAAAACATTTTTAGAAAACTTTATTAGTATATAAGTAAAATTACTACAAAAAACATACATACCCCCGGTATGAACCTGCTTATGTAGTACACGAGGACCATAAACGATGCTGATACACCAATCACGATGCCGCACAGGTAGAAGAACACAGGATTCCCGCTCAAAGTACGAGACGTAAATATAAGTGATGCTCCGACAACCATCATCAGAACACGCCAGAGATCCACCCCTGGAAGTGTCGCAGCCATTATTAGTTGTTCCTCTCAATATAGAGGAACATAACATAATAATGATGTTGATTCAAGCCTCGTGTTGCCGAAACAAGTTCAACGGGTATTCGGGCACAGTCACAACAAATTTTAAACATCGATATACATATCATATATTATTTAATCTTGTTTCCAGATCATATATATTTTTCAAACATCAAATAAATGAAGGTTACATTTACAATTATATAGATATATATATATATATATATACATATATATATATATATATATATATATATATATATATATATATATATATATATATATATGTGTATACATTAGACGTAAAGTGTTTCAGTTAATAAATCGTTTTTGGAGCTAGGTATACGCATTTTCAATAAAACTCCAGAGTCTATACTTGCAGGCTTTGATTAGTTATTAAAAATAATCTTATTAGTCCTATCACTTTGTTTCTGTATATGTATATATCTAGCAAACATGCATTATGCACGGATTGAATGATTGTTGGATCTCGTAATTGTATGTAATTTTAGTGTTGAAAAAAGTAACTGCAGAATCAACCGTAACACCGAACCGGTGGTAGTGCTTGAAGATTTATAAGTACTTGTAAAAATATACATTAATAAAAATAATTTGATTCGATTCACTTTTTATATGCTTTTTTTTGTTGAAACTATGTATAGTTATGTAGCCTGTGTAACTAGAAGATCACTGCACTAAAAATGATAATTAAAAAAAAAAAAAGTAATGAAAATTGACACACAGTTTGTTTTTTGGGTAAATAATGTTTTTATTTAGAAACCAAACAGTCTCCACGGCGACAAATATTTATATTAAATTTATATATTTCGCAGTGTTTAATTTGCTCAAGAGTACTAGTAATCACAAGGCGTTTCCATTCGCTTCCTAAGTAATTTACTACAGTTGATAAATTAAACGAGGTCATTGCGAACTTTTGAATTTGATCGAGAATACAGCAAGTCGTCAAATATAGGTAATTTAAATTCGATTATTTTGATGGAACCTTGTGTCACTACTATACAATAATTATAAAGGTCTAATTATAAATCCGGTTACAAAGCGGTCAGTGAACTCATTTTAATATTTTTCTTCTTACGATCGCGATATCTTATGACACAATAAATCGTTTAATGGACGTTATTTAAGTTCGGTTTAGAGAAATATATTTTGTTATTGCGATAGACTTTTTTTATTTTTATTTTATTGACCACTACAAAACGTAGTTGGAACTAAAGGCTAACTTATTTTTTTATGAGATTTTAAAGCTATAATAATATAACAGTGGTTCAACATTTGGCATTGTTAAGGAATTCATTCATAATAATTCATTGGTAAATAAATATAGAGTTTTATTTGCTTAAAAGTTGTTATTTTTTGTGCAGACTTGATTATATACAGTTATATGTAGAAGTTATTTCATGATTCCAATGTGTCATACTATATCATTCATGTTATTTATTTCCATTTTTATTTATGGCAACACTACTCCAGTGACCAATTTTCAACTAAACATAAAATTCATTTAAATTTGATATAATTTCATGATTATTACTATTTTATAAAATATTTAAATATTATTGTACTTATTTACAGTATAGTATTATATTTATTTATTGATAAATTTTGACCATACAATAAAAGGCTCACCCACGGCAGACTCTGGACTACTTTGGACTACAAAGTGATTTGGCATATTGATTGACTTCAGTAAAAAATTAAGTTCCCCTTTTGTTCCAACTACGTATTGTAGTGGTCAATAAAATTAAAAAAAAAAGACTATCTCAATAACAAAATAAATTTCTCTACGCCGAACTTATATAACGTATATTTGATATGACCTTAAACTTCTGAAGTAATAAATCTTTTCACTAGTGACATTTTATTACCCGCATGTTCATATCAACATAAACTTTTATACATATTGCTTTATCAAATCCTTCATCATTGAGTAAGTTTGTTTCAGACTATGAAAATATTTAGAACAACATGTAATATACTAATGGTTCACATTCGATTATCTTCAAATAGATGCTCAAGTATATATATATTTTATTTAATAGCATAGCTTTGCGTACGAGCGTATGGGCCACCTGATGGCAAGTGGTAACCAATGCCCATAGACATTGGTAGTGTAAGAAATGTTAACCATCGCTTACATTGCCAATGCACCACCAACCTTGGGAACTAAGATATTATGTCCCTTGTGCCTGTAATTACACTGGCTCACTCACCCAGTGTACACAACAGTACAAAGTACTGCTGTTTTGCAATAGAATATCTGATGAGTGGGTGGTAACTACCCAGACGAGCTTGCACAAAGCTCTACCACCAAGTACAAAATATGGTATCCATGGGAAGACTAAAATTGTTTAAAAAAAAATATTAATATTTTAAATAAATCAAAACATATTACTTACTTTGAATGTGTAATTCAATGCTGTGTTTCTCTTTTGTATTGACAGCCATACATGTTTGTGTGAAAATATCCAATGACACACTCTTGTATGATTTCTTCTGGAACGGGTTAATAGGCCAGCTATAACTATCCTCTGTATAATCTTTGTAAACTTGTTCTGGATTGTCGCCGAGGTACTGGCTGAATTCATCATTTTTTATCTTTATGAAAAACTAAAACCAAAAGCGATTTTAAAAAATACATATTTTTTTTAGTTCTTTAACATGAATACCTATTTAATGAGATAGCTTTGAGATAATAATTTGTAATAAATTTTTCTTAGCTGTTTTTTAATAATTCTATATAAATCTCTTTATACCTAATCTCTAATTGATCGATACTTTTATCCGTTATCCAATGCATCTATGCCTGTTATTCGTTAGTCATTAATCATTGGAAACTATTGAGATAATGATTTGTCAATATTTGTTTATAAAGTTTATGATGTTCCATTAAATACAAATAAATAAATAAATATAGATAAGAATAATTTAAAAAATATTGTAAGTATAAAGTTAATAATGAAATAATTGTAACTAATTTATATAAATGATTAAACAGACTTTGATACTGCCATTATCATTAGTATTCAACCTATAAAAAAAAATCCTCTGAACAGTTTTAGTCAGAAAAGTGAAGGTATGTTTTGCTTGTTTATTTATAAGGTGCACAAATACAATTGAAAGTATATTATTTGATCAATCTCATGCATGTAATCTCTTCTTTATGTGTCATTGGCAGAATATTTTGCCCACCTAGCATAGATACAAACCAGATTACAAAAAAAAAGATATTATTACCTTGACTGTTTGCCACAAGGTTAATAAATTCTTTGGTGTTCCAGTGTAACAGTATATATCAATAGTTTGCTTCAACGGCTGCACATCACGTTCAATAGTGGCAGGCCCACTGAGCCAGTGAACTGGAATTATTATTATTTTAACAGGCTATTGAATACAGCCCAATATTTAATACAATCAATATTACCACAAGCTTAGATTAGTCATTAAAAAAATTGATTTAATAACCAAGATAATTTTTTTCGAACATGAAATCAATGCAAGCTAAATATTATTGAATATATATAAATCTTACCGTCATAAGCTAATGAGTTTACCCGAGTAATAACAAATAATATCAACACAACTAATCGTCCGTTAAATTCCATATTTTATCAGCATTAAATTGAAACGTATATTCATACACAGATATTCTGTAAGCTAAGCAAGCAAGATGCTCTTACAACACATAATTAATTATATCATAACTATTTTGTCAATTAGTTCTTTAACAATCTAAAACATCGTAAATCGTAATCATTTGACAATTAAATGACAGCAATGTCAACAAATAATGCATTGCTTTTGACATATTTAACTAAATCATAGTGGTTATGTGCTCTATGATGTTTAACAGATACAAAAAACTTAATTTTTCATAACATATTACTACAACGTTATTTACACAAGCATATGCTAATTTTGTGAAGATGCTACTTAATAGCATACCCTTTTGCATATTTCAGTAAATATTTACAATGGCGGCTTTTACCATAAAGGGCCCCAAATTTTTATGACATGTTTTTTATCAATAATTTTTTTTTTATTGTATAGGACGAGCGTATTGGCCACCTGATGGTAAGTGGTCACCAACGCCCATAGACATTGGCATTGTAAAAGATGTTACCATCGCTTACATCGCCAATGCGCCACCAACCTTGGGAACTAAGATACTATGTCCCTTGTGCCTGTAATTACACTGGCTCACTCACCCTTCATACCGGAACACAACAATAGTAAGTACTGCTGTTTTGCGGTAGAATATCTGATGAGTGGGTGGTACCTACCCAGACGAGCTTGCACGAAGCCCTACCACTAAGTAAATGAATGATATTTCATGCAATATTGAGGAGGAAAAAAAACATCGTGAGGAAACCTGCTTTTGTCAAATTTCACTGAAATTCAGTCACATGTGTATTCCACCAATGTAGAATAAGCTCCAAAACCTTCTTCTCAAAAAGAGAAGAGGCCTTTTTTTCCTTTTCTGGCGGGTATCTCTACGCTATTTGAGCGCAAAATATTCTGCCAATGTCACGTATAGGACAGATAACACATTTGGTATGCGATTATTCGGTTTCAGAAGATGCCTTAAGCCAGCAGTATTCACAGGCTACTGTACTGTATGTGTTATTATATCTTTAGCTGATATATAAAAATAAATAAATATGCATTTTTTTCAAATTATATGTAAAAATGCAGTTCAAGATATTTTTATCATGACAATTATTAATTTTCGTTATTTTGTAAACAAAATCTTAAAATTTTACACAATTATATAATTTTACAAAAATATTTAAAATTATATGATTTATGATATCATCTGAAATCTGAAAGTAATAATGTTCTCCAGGCCGATTTTCGGCCATGGCGGCCAATCTCAAGAGAGATTAGTCAATTGCGCAGGAGATATTATAGTGCATAAGTGTGTACGCAAACACAGGTATCTTTTCCCTAGCTCTCATAATCCGATGGCACGGCAATCCGACACGACCGGTATGAGTTCAGGCGCAGGACTAACGGCTTAACGTGCTTTTCGAAGCACGGGAGCGTACACACTTCTATCTTCCAGACTCCGGGCTGCTGCTGAGAATTTTCTGACAGAAAAAAATCCAATAACTATTTACGCCCGACCTGGGAATTGAACCCAGGATCACCGGGTCTGTGGCCTTATATCTAGCCACTAGACCAACGAGGCAGTCAAAGATTTATTGTGTTGGACAATAAATATAGAGTTATCAAATAAATTATAGTTAATGACCAGTGGAAAGTACTTCCTTAATTTAATTTACCATTTTATCCTCCGGTATTACTTCGACGTAAACAGCTACAAAAACTAAATCCCGTCAGGTAGGTAATAAAAAAACTTAAAAATTATCTTAAATTTATTTGGTAAAGCATAACACAAGTCATGTAATATAAGGCATGAAAAAGGCACTCACAATAACACTGTACTTAATCAATTGTACTATAAAATATTTTATTACATTATTAAAAAAAAACGCTACTTTAAATATTGATTATAGGAATGTTATAAATACTGTTGGATTTATACTTTCAGTTGATTTTTTTAAAAATTAATACGGAAACTGCCAGTCACCAGTCTTTTGGTTAGCATTTGGAATGCTTCAATAAATACTTTTTTTACTACAATTTATCTATTAACAAAAAAAATCACAGTTACAAATTTCATGATTAATTCATGCACTGTTAATTATAAATATAAATTTTCGAATAACATATTTAATATAATATATATTTTTTGTATACTTAGGCACTTGTACTTCATAATGAGTGTTTTTGCTGAATATTTTCTAAAATTTTTACTAAATTATTAAGCGAGCAAGTGGTAGGGAAAATGTGATAGTGATATTTTTTGATATGGCAACATTTACATTCTGGAATATTTATTTTATTAATAAGCAACACTGTCCCATATAAACAGTAAAAACTGATACTCATACATAACTATATAAATGAATTCATTGATTATTTAGTAATCGGGTTAGTTTTAATTTGTCACTTTCCCTACCAAAGCTATTTACGTCTAAATCGTGTATATTAAATCACAAATTATCATTCTACGGTGGAATATATTTATATATTGCACTATCATACAATTATAGTTCACTTCACTAGAATTGACAAACGATCAAAATTGAATTTTAATGTAAAATGATAACTGACATATGTATTGATATTAATAATTAAATAAATATAAAATACTCATCACTGATTACAACTACTGCAAAAATATGTATGAAAAAGGTTCGTCTTTATTTTTAATAAATTTGATTCTGCTCTTTTTTAATTCTAATGAAATGGACCACTCGTAGCATGTGAAGGCACATTTGAAAGCACTAAGTTACTTTATACTACTTATAACTTTGAACTAAAATATTTTGTTGTAATCTGTTCGTGCTAAACGTATTCCTCTTGCTATCTGTAAAAATAAAATAAGCATAATTAGTACAAAATAAAAACAGTAAAATAATGAAATATTTCACGTCACTAATTGGTCATTCTTAAATTATGTAGCCGACCAATCAAAATACGCGAGGCCTCCTGCCCTGCTTTGCCCTGCATCGCCTCATGTTTCCACTAGGGGTTTTTATATAATGTCATTGAATATGTGTTTAGTGGTATTATAATTTAATATAAATTGTTCCGCGACGAAATTCCAAGTAATTATAATGGTTTAATAAATTATAATATCGTCGCTTTTACAATAACCCTGTGACATAATTTCTAGTATACCACTTTCTTTAACTAATTAAAGTAATTTTGCAGACCACTATTTTTATAAAAACAACATCTACTTCGCGGTAGGGCTTCGTGCAAGCTCGTCTGGGTAGATACCACCCACTCATCAGATATTCTATTATCCCGGTTTGAAGGGTGAGTGAGCCAGCGTAAACTGTTAACATCTCTTATAACGCCAATGTCTTTGGCCGTCGGCGATCACTTACCATCAGGTGGCCCATATGCTCGTCCGCCTTCCTATGCTACAAAAATTGTATTCTACCGGCCACCGGTAAGCGTGTCGGTACCGCAGCTAGTGCGCGGCGGGGCGGGCGTGGCGCTGCCACTCGCGCTCGAACTCGTGCTCCAGGATCTCGGCGCCGCGCTTGCGCGTGAGGCCCGTCTCGTCCAGGCTGAGCTCGCACATCTGCATGTCGTCGACGCCGGCCTGCAGCAGCACGGGCGTCTTGTCGGGGTGCAGCTCCATCTGGCGCGCCACGTACTGGCCGTCGAAGTGCGCGTACCACCAGCCGCGCCGCTCCTCGCAGTCGGCGCCGGGCCGCACGAACGGGATGCGGAAGTAGCGGTGCCGCGCGCCCAGGACCTCGCCCCTCGCCGGCAGCCGCGGCGCCTTCGCTGTGACCGCGCGAGACCGTTAGCGGCACTGCCACGAACCGCACGCGTGCTCCCCGTGCGACGTGGGCTTTTGTTACTAAGGCGTTACGTCGCACGGGCACGTGAGCGTAACCTAACCCGAAAATACAAATACTCACGGTATTTGTGTTTGCGGGTTAGGTTTGAAGCGGGCGTGTTCGTATTTCATGGTTTCATCGACGGGGGTAGTCATTCCGAAATTATTATTGTAAATCAAAACGCGAGAGAAATTCAGTGGGTTAAAAAATAAAACAAAAATGTCGCGTTGTGTGTGTCATAGGTTTTTTTTACAATGTTATAGAAGTAGTCGTTTACGATGTCAGTAAAACGGTCGCGCGAGGTGACGAACGTGCGTAACGGCGATCGACTCACCCGCGTCGAGCACGGACTGCGGCGCGCGCTCCTGCTCGGCGAGCGTGCTCTTGCGGGCGTTGCGCGCCTTCCACGCGTGGTACACCTTCAGGCGCCGGTGGAACTCGTGCCGGCACGCCTGGCAACACGGACACATTGAGCGCGGCACGAGCGTCTCACGTGGACGATGCTGGGCCCGCTTATATACCGGTGCTTACATTTGCTCGTCGGCAAAAACAGATCTTTTACGTTTGAACCGGTGTTGAAGTGAGAAAATCTGAGGTTCGATGCCGTCATTGAAACTTCATTAATAAAAAGTAAAAATAATGATACCTCTAACAGTTCAATATCGCAGGATGTATTGATCGTGTCCCGCAGTTCCGAGTACTTCCACTTGGAGAGGTCGTACTTCTGCTTGCCTTGGAGTGCCTGCTGCATGCGCACGCGCTCCGATCTGTCGCGTTACGTACACATAACATCGAGCCATTGACGTCGATTCATATCTACCACGTACCGCGTCCAGTCCAAAAGCATTAGCGAATCTATTATCTTTATCAACCATAGCTAATAAACAATCAATAGTGTCAGGTGGTACAGACGTGTAACCATTTCTTCCGGCAGGCGTAAAGTTAGACACACAACTTGAATTTACATTGATCGATCTAAAGTACATAAAATCTATTGTATCGACGATGTGATCATCGGAACTATTAAAGTGGATATAAGTAGTTAGATAAGAGTGGCGTTTTGTTGTAAATAAAGATATAATTATCAAGAAATGTTTGAAATTGTATAATATAGCAGAGCTATTAGCAAATTGGATGAAATTTGAAATTGTTTTGTTTAGCTTTACGCCATTATGGTTATATGAAATGTCCGTGCGTTTACGAAGATTAATAAATTCACTATTGACGTCTCGATAATGCATTAAATAATATTTTGTGTCTACATTGGAACGTGTAAGCTTCATGCGATACCAGATATGAACCGACCCTAAGTATATATTTAACCATACATAAAACAGCAGTTTGCGTCAAATAAACTACAAGTTAGAACTAATATATACAAAATGACTCAATCACATAACCCATTGATTTTATTCGTATTAATATTAATGACGATCAATTTATAATTTAAAACTAGCTAAGGTTCACAGACATGCTAAATTAATTACAATTTCGTATAAGTCTTAGTAACGCAATGTCATTTAACATGATAATAAATGTAAAATAATACGATAATTCATTTTCGATATTTTCAGATTCAATACATTATAGAAATGTTTTGTAGATCTCGTCTGTCCGTTCGTCCGTTTGATACGGAGAATTTTTTGCGCAACTATTGTATTAAAATTCGTTCAAATCTTGATGATCCAATTTCATACGGTTTTGAGTTATAAATTCGATTTTTAATAAACTATGACTTTTTTTTTTAAATTATTTTAAATTGCCTAAAGGAAACGGACAATAGAGCCTCACTTATTATTCACCGTATTTTAACGAACATAAATATCTCAAAATCCGAATAGTACAAAACCCGAATAGGACCAAGTTGATCGAAAAAAAAATAATTTTGAAACAATGTTAATTTTATATTATAATATAATGACATTACGTTATTAACAATTATAAACAACGTGCAAATAGAAATAGGAAGCGATAGCCGTAGGTTAGAAGTTAGTTTTGTTAATGTTTCCTCTTTCAATATATTAATTTATTTTTAATACTTTATTTTCAAGTTATAATAGACACACTTGTAGTATTTCTGATGTAATAAATTTTTCACGATATCCGATCGTTGCTATTAAACTACCGTACCACAGATAACAAATTTAAAAAAAAAATTGAACTTGAATGAATCGCGTTTTCTATTTGGTACAGATAAAGGATCACATCAGAATTTCTTGGTCTAATCGACGCAAATTCCGTAGCATTCACTGACGAATATATTAAAAGAGGAAACGAGGCAGCGTGCGAAGGGTGAAACTTTTTTTTTTTTTTAATTTAACATTTATCATTCAGTCGGTACCTGTTCAATCTATTCTCTCCGTTCATTGAGTCCATTGTTGGGAAACTGTGCAAACATACAACATTACTGTACCGTGTACAAGCTATGTACAGGAAGATATGGCGAAAATTGTGGACTTACATTTAATATATATGCACGTAATATATAATAATTTTATATACGTAATAATATATTGTCATATCGTATTCGATTTTAGTAGGATATTTTATTTGTTGATAATAATATTGCTTTGTTTTCTTTAGGCGTATAATTATTATAATATATATTTAACAACATTTTTGAACGACAAAAGAATTCGATATGACATAACGCACACATATATATTACAATTTTATATATGAACCACAAAACGTGATATAATGAATCAAAATATATATGAGAGCGTTATTTAAACTTATCTTAAAATTATTATATAACATTTAAATATTTTAATGGAAATTTATCTGTGGAAATCATATTTTATTTCGACGTATCAGATAAATTGCAAATATAACTTAGAACTATTATAATATATCGTATACTTTTCTTTGAGGAGACCAGGATTTATAACAAGCCAGTCAATATGCTTAATAGCGTCGCCTCTATGCATTTCTCGCTTATAGTCCAAGATCCCAGGGCCCCCGGACCGTACTTATTTTCTGATGGACAAAATATTTACAACAGAGTGGTATTCGTGTGTACAGTGAACGTATACATACCCGCTAGTATGATCGGGAACGATAACTTTTAAACAGCGAATAGTATTAAATAAACTACACATGATGAAATCAAAATAACAGTAGCGCTGAACAGACTCGACCAAACGACAAATTGAACTAAATAATACGCACGCTATAAGTATATAGTTATCTCGCTCAAACTCAAGCGCACTTATAATAGCCTTTCGCTCTTACGGCAGCACTTTAAATACGCTTAGGGGATGTTTGGCCCATACGAGTGGTCTGGCAGCTTACAAAGTCTCAGACTGTATGTAAGATTGTTTTTCTTTGTTTTCGATATTTAAAGTGTCTATATAAATACTGCCTGCCGACAGAATGTGTCTGGCAGTATTGTTTTTTTTTTTACAGCATAGGTAGGTTTTAGAGCATATGGGCCACCTGACGGTGAGTGGTCGCCGACGCCCATAGACATTGGCATTGTAGGAGATGTTAAACATCGCTTACATCGCCAATGCGCCACCAACCTTGGGAACTAAGATGTTATGTCCCTTATGCCTGTAATTACACTGGCTCGCTCACCCTTCAAACCGGAACACAACAATACAGAGTACTGCTGTTTTGCGGTAGAATATCTGATGAGTGGGTGGTACCTACCCAGACGAGCTTGCACAAAACTCTACCACCGAGTAAAATTGAATGATTAATTTGAAAATTAATCATTCGATTTCAGATTGTTTAGAATATTCCCAACAACGTACGTAAGGATCAGTTCTCAGACTGTAATTAAAGTGAGTACAAGTTTTAGGTACCTATAGCACCCGGTACCTGAGAATTGCCGTCTGCCCAAGCTAGCGTGCCAACGTATACATATACGTTCACTGTACACACTAATACTACTCTATTGTACATATTTTATTCATCAGAAAATAAGTAAGGTCTGGTATTTACTCTATTACACACACCGGTAGGCCACATAAAATTATTGTGCGAGCGAGAGGTGAATAGAGAGGACGCCATTTTAAATTCCAGTCTTTCACTGCACGGGTACGATGTTGATTTTTGCATTTTAACCATACGATTTGTAAATCGTATAAAAATACAACAATTTGGTACCATCGAGCAGACGGTGAGATCTCCTAGTAAGCCCTCCTACTATATTATATTAGGGGTAATTTTGTATACTTTGACGAGTAAATATTACATATATTGTGAAGAGCCTTATTATAAGTATAAAGAGATTTTTTTAATTTCAATTTATCTATGGAAATCGTATCCGGCTAAATTCGAATACACATTATATATAAAACCGAGTTACCTCCGGAGTTGGGGTGGAGACCCCTCTACATGTCCGTTGGTCTCCTTCGCCAGTCGGACCGCCATCTCGTGATCCCTGCGCTCTTGTTCCAAACTATAAATAGAATAGCAATATTTAAGAGTATGTTCTCTTTTCATAACCTGTCAAGTAGTTTTACAAACATTAAAATATTTATTTCTTTTTATAGGTATATTTTGCTTGATTTTGGAGCGCGATTTTTTTTTAATTTAATTGCGGACTAGCATTTGAGCCACCTAGTGCTAAGTGGTCACCAACGCTCATAGACAATGGCATTGTAAGAAATGTTAACCATCGCTTACATCGCCAATGCGCCAACTTTGGGAACTAAGATGTTATGTCCCTTGTGCCTGTAATTACACTGACTCACACACCCTTCAAACCGGAACACAACAATACAAAGTACTGCTGTTTTGCGGTAGAATATCTGATGAGTGAGTGGTACCTACCCAGACGAGCTTGCACAAAGTCGAGCCGAAAAATGCTATTGCAGTTCTAATTTGATAAGCTTCTATTGAGCTTCGTGTTATGTGTGTTGTTTAATACTCTGCAGTGACTGTTCCTAAGTGCGGTGCGCTGCTCAGCTGTAGGTATCGTTTAATACGCTAGTGCGGGTGTCGCGTGTCGCCTAGTGCACTGATGCGGATGTCGTGTAGTGCGCTCGAGTCTGTCGCCTCGTGGCGGTGTGTGCGAGTGCTCACCGGTCGCGGTCGGCCAGGTCGTCCCGCGCGGCCTGCTCCGCCTGGCGCTGCAGCGCGAGCGCGGCGGCGCGGTCCCGCTCGTCGTTGCGCACGCGCTCGGCCTCCTCCGCCTTGCGCCGCGCCTCCATCTCCGCTTTTCTGCGCAACAATAGGAGATACTTACAAATGAGTTTCACTGATTTTCACACTTAGCCTTAACCCGTGTTTTGGCTCCCATGAAAATTTACCTTAGGATTTATTAAAGCTAATTTACATTCTAATTTATTAACGAATGAAATCGTGTAGCACTTTTCCCCCTACTAGAAGTATGGCGAACATGATAACTGTCACATTGTATCATATACTTTCCAAAAACCAAATGCCATACTGGTAAAAATCCTTTTGCGAAAAAAAAAATTACTTCTTTGCCGAAACGTCCAGAAAAGTTTGGCATGGTGACTTTTGTGAATGGCTACTTGATGATGATTAGCTGTGCAAAGATTTGCCTGATACAAATGGTTAAATTGTTTCTTTTAAATTAACATGTTCTCTTCGGTATGGCGAGCTGTAAGTCACACCAGAGAAGTATGGCATTTCGCTACCGTCTTCTTCTTTTTTCATCGACTATCGGAAATTACAAGATTTTTTATGGAACAAATCCTTTGACTCTCGTTATTTATCCGACACGTTCGATCAACGGTATCAGCGCTATGACCATCATTTTCCTTTTCACTGTTACGTAATTAAACCCCTGAAGAGTCGCCATACTGGTACAAATGACCGCAAAATTTGTCTCAGTATCTCCCGGTCCATAAATAGTAAATATTAGGTCCTTACATATGAAATTAGCGTTTTGTCGTACTGACCTCTTTGATCTGAAATATCTCCTCTTTGGTTAAGAATTCCAAATTCAAATTTGTAAATTCATTTAGCTGGTACATTTGAGTTTTGAAAACAGTCATTCATTTGTTTTTTCCTCATTATTTTTTTCTTTGACGTCGCTTATTACCGCACAATGGAAAACATGAAATATTGGCATATTTACGAGTTCTACCGTGGCACCAGTGCTGCAGAAACAACTCCAAGGATTAATGATGTGTACGGCGCTGGTGTCGCAAAAGAAAGCACGATACATTTTTGGTTTCTACGTTTTCGTTCTGGAAATTCCTTCAGAACCAACCCCAGAGATAGCTGCAGGCTTCGGGGTAAGTGATAAAAGTGTATTAATCCACTTGAAGCAAATCGGGAAAGCAATAAAACTTGAACGATGGGTACCTCATGAATTGAGTGAATCGAACTTGCAACCACGCGTCGACTGCTGTGTTACTTTGCTCAACTGACACAATAATGATTTTTAAATCGAATCATTACTTGTGATGAAAAGTGGATACTGTACGATAATCGAAAGCGCTCGTCGAAATGGCTGAATCCTGGAGACCCAGCCAAATCCTGCCCTAAACGAAAATTGACTCAGAAAAAGTTACTTGTGAGTGTTTGGTGGACTAGCGCCGGTGTCGTTCACTACAGCTTTCTAAAATCTGGCCAAACGGTTACGGCAGATATCTATTGTCAGCAACTGCAAACCACGAAGAAGGAACTAGCTGCTAAACAACCGAGATTGGTCAATCGCTCTAGGCCACTGCTGCTTCACGACAACGCAAGACCACACACTGGACAACTAACAACCACTAAGTTAGATGAGCTACAATTGGAATGTCTGCGACATCCACCTTACTCACCGGACCTTGCGCCAACAGATTACCATTTTTTCCGGAATTTGGACAACTTCTTACAAGGAAAAAAATTCAACTCCGATGCGGCAGTCCAAACCGCCTTCAGAGTTTATTGATTCTCGCCCCCATGGTTTTTTTTTTTGTAAAGGGATCAATGAACTACCTATGAGATGGCAAAACTGCATAGATAACAACGGTGCATACTTTGATTAATTAAATATATTTTACAAAAAAAAAAAAACTTTGTATTCCTCCCGTACAAAACGCCAATTTCATATGTAAGGACCTAATATATTGTACAATAAAAATGGCAAAAATACAATTACTACGTTGTTTTAAATCCTCTCTGAACTTGAGCGTTTTTATTTCAAAATATTAAGTATTGCAAGATGAATTTTAAATACAGTTTGTCAAACTTCCACCATAATGGACCACAGAGAAATACTCATCAAGCCATTTGACATTTTTTATAGCAAAATCATAATCTATATTTATTGACAGCAATCTTATTAAAGGATTTTATGAAGGTGTTTACGTCTATTCTGTTGTAATGCCGAGTTTATTTGAGTTTTTTTATTCATAGCAATTTAATTTCCCAATATTCACGTATATAAAACACCGCAACTCATTGGTGTGAATTAAATTCGATACCTATGCAAACCGTCATACAGAAATTGGCCATATCCTTTACTATTTTCGAAACTTCTGACATTTTTCGCGTGGAAACCGTCCAAAAATATTTGGTCGACGAAAAAGTTTTTTTTTTTGTATTTTACAATTAAATAGTTTCAGTAATATTTCTATGGTTGGACTGTTTGTATCGTACATTTTAAAAATAGAAAAATAGAAAGTATGAACGGTTTCCCGCCAAAACAATTATATACTACTTCTACTTCAAAAATGGAATAACGGCGAGGGATGAAGATAATAAAAATCTCACAGTCTACGATTTTCCTCCTCCTGTCTGATCCTTTCTTGCTCTTGTCGCTTGGCCTCTTCCGCCGCCCGCATCTCTTCCTCAATCTTGCGCAGCCTCTCTTGTTCCTCTCTACAAAAAAAATATTTTTTTAAGCAACCAATATTTTTTTAGTTCGTTGGATCGAGCGCTCGACCACAATCATATCGTCCTCGACTCGTCGACACCCACCTTTAGTTAACCTATGCATTCAAAATTTTGAGCAAAACGGTAAATGGATCGTTTATTCTGTACGTTTATGAACTTTAAAACATATATACACATACGGTACATTTTATTAGTGTGAAATTAGCTAATAATTTCAAATCGATTCGTCTCTCGTTTCTACGAGCTCGGAAAACGCGCAGGATACTCGGTCGCCAACGTTACCTATTCTTCTGGTCGATCATCGCCTTCTGCAGGGCGGCCATCTGCGACTCGACCTCCCTCGTCAGCGCCGCGTACGTGCTCTCGATCTCCTCGCTGGTTATATTTTCGTTGGTCTAAAAACAAAAGCGTTTAGATAGAGCCTCTCCCCCGCCCCCCCCGCGCCGGGCCGCCGGCCCACCTTGATGTCCCGCGCGGCGCGCGCCAGGCGCTGCGCGGCGGCGGCGAGCAGGTCGCGCGCGCGCTCGCGGCCGGCGCGCAGCTGGTCGGCGGCGGCGCGCACGGCCGCCAGGCGCTCCTCCAGCGCGCGCAGCTTGGCCAGCCCGCGCAGGCGCGGCCGGTGGCGGCGCCGCGCCAGGTGGCCGCGCACGCAGCGCTGCAGCGTCACCAGGCAGCGCCGCCGGTACGCCAGCTTGTGTTTCACTGCGGCAGAGCGGACGCGTCAGCGGGCGGCCGGTCTGGCCGGAGGGGGGGGGGGTCGGATCACTCACGCTTCACGATGGACAGCACGGAGAAGATGCCCCTCCTCCAGCGCGACTTGACGAGCCAGGCGAGCACGGAGTCGACGATCGCCCTGAGGCTCTCGGGGTCGGAGCGCATGATGGCGTCGAACTCGGAGTACTTGCCGGGCCGGAAGAACACGCGCGTCACGCCGAACTTGTAGTCCTTGTCGGACAGGCCGAAGCTGTGCACTATCGCCTGCGGGAAGCGAACGGTTTACGCGTCGGGAGTAGCCTTGCGTCCGGAGACCGTGAGCGGATAGGCTTTTCGAACTGAACGCGAGCTCGAGATATTGTCCGGGCGAAAAAAATAATATTAGTACGAAAGTAATTGTTGACTATTTACATTAAAACTTTTTTAAGTAAACTTTGCAGGAATATTAATATTGTGACTTACCTGGCAAAATACTTTGGGTGATAAATTCTGCAACTTGGGCGGCAAATAGGAACTGTACATATTATGTAAATCTGCGAATGGAGCTCTCGAAGGAAAGCCGTGCTCCATCAACGCCAGTACTGCGATCGTTCCACTGCACTGCAACTGCGTGAGGACCAGCGAACCTTCGATCTGCTTCCCCACCATGCGAGAGTTGGGCTTGATGCAACGGATGAAGTTTGTGCCCTTTTGAAGAAAACTTTCTTTAAACATTTATTGTTTTCGGAAAAACCCAAAAAATTAAAAAAAATAACGGATTCAATTGTCCCACAAAACAATTACTGACACTAGTCGGGTACAAAATTTAAGCTTTTTCTTTATTTTACAAACATCACAAAACAGGCAGTGTCGAAGGACACCCATGGCAAACAAATAAATAAATTAACAGCAGTTAGTTACGTGTCAATTACGTGAAAAATTATAACTGAAGGAATGATAGTAATTGTAATTAAAAACATAAGTGGATGAAGATATGGTGGTCTTAAGTCACTATACACATTATGGTACCTTCACCTCTCACATATTTTTATATATTTAAGAATTAAACATATTGGATGAATGGCTTATGTACATAATTAAGACACGAAACATAAAACTGCCTGTTTACATCGAAACAATTTCGGGGAATCAATTAGTGGTAAATGTAAATAAGTAGAGATGGCCCAGTGGTAAGAACGAGTGAATCTTAACCGATGACCGTGGGTTCAAACCCGGGCAAGCACCACTGAATTTCATGTGCTTAATTTGTGATTATAATTCATCTCGTGCTTGACGGTGAAGGAAACATCGTGAGGAAACCTGAATGTTTCAAATTACACTGAAATTCTGTCACATGTGTGCGTGGTGGAATAAGCTTCAAGCCTTATCCTCCAAAGAGGAGAAGAGGCATTAGCCCAGCAGTGGGACAGTCACAGGCTGTTACTGTTACTGTAAATGGTAAATGAAACTAAGGATGAGCTTTCCACTTCACACTACTATAAATACTAAATGACTTAAACATTATACATATTCAGTAGCTAATCAAGACAGCGCGATTCAGAAATTTGACAGATTCATTCAACGCCATCTATCGCTACCGAGTAGTAATAGACGCCATTATACACTGCCGATTACTTGAAATCATCATTTTGTTTCGTCTTCCACAAATGTCTTCGATTAATGTCCCCAAAACCCGGCCTTTGCTATATAATCCTATATATATAATTTTATAAATTCGTAAGTAAGTTTGTTTGCTACGGTTTCACGTCTTAACTACTAAATCGATGACCATGAAATTTTGTATATAGGTAGTCAAGGATACAGAAAAGAAAATAATATAATAATGTTACCCTTGTAACACAAGACCGGCACGCGGGTGAACTAGAGGGCGGAAATTAGTACTCATTAACAATTTCAATAAAAAGTGACTTACATTTTCCTTTAATTTTTCCATGAGCTGAGACAACTGAGTTTGGAACTTAGCGCCGACCGATATAAAGTTCAATTTCCCTTTGGCGTTGTTGTTGTCCGACGTTTCGAACAATTGCTGGACCAAAGTGTTGTTCGACTCCTGGACGAGGAATTCCAGCGAGGCGTGGAGAGCGTCGTTGTTCTTCTCAATGAATTGACTCTGTCGATAAACGAATCGAGAACGAAATGAAAATAGACTCTTCTGGAAACGTTTAAAAGCAGAACCGACAAGAATTCCAGCAGTTATTTTTTTTATGGAGAATTAAGCGTGACCTCGAATGAACCGCACCCACCGTGTTGTAGCAGACGGCGCCGGCGAAGTGCCGCAGCAGGAACCCCTCGTGGTCGCGCAGCGTGCGGTGCGCCTTCAGGCGGGACGCGCGCGGCAGCTGCAGGCGGGAGCTGGGGGGGGGGGGTATAGTGAACGACGAATGTTCCAAACGAATGTTCTAAATTCAAAACATTTAATATACATCTAAAATTCTTCTAGACAGTAAATTACAAAAAACGGTTCCCTGTGGCCTGAGTTATAAATTTAATATAATCGACTATAAAAAAATCATATAATTTTTCACTTGCCCGTATCCCATTACATATTGGGCCATAATTGTTATCGACGAATTGTAAAACTTCTCCTCTTGTGAGTGTATTGGTCGGCGCTTACGTGCTCAATAAGTAGATTTACTTTCTCGCTATTTTTATAACTTACTTTGCATTACCGCCTCCAAGTTCCTTATGCACGGCGTTTGTGAAATGCCCGTATTCTGGTTTTGGTAATTTAGATTCTTCATCAAGAATATGGAAAACACCGTGATTCTTGCTTTCAATGAGATCTGGAAAATGTAATGACAACGAACATCCCCTTTAGAAGCGCTTTCCTTTGATATAGATTGAAACTGAGATTATTTTTATTTAATAGGTAATTAGACTGGCGAATGAGCCTCCTGGCTCACTCACACTTCGAACCGAAATTCATCATAGTATTGCTGCTTGACGATTCAATGATGTCCTCCTAACCGATTTCGACCAAAGCGGCTTATTTCAAAGGAGACTAGTCAATTGCGCAAGACACATATACGCGCAGTACACGAGTGTATGCGCACACACAAGTGCACACTATATTCCCTCTCTCATAATTCGATGGGACCGCAAATTCGACACGAGTGGAAAGAGTCTAAGCGCAGTGTCAACAGATTTACATGCTTTCCGAGGCAAGTTAGTGTATGCACTTCCAACATTCGACTCTGGGCTACTTAGAATTTTTCGAAAGAAAACCCAATAATTTTCATCGACTCTACCTGGATCGGTCATACCTAACTAGGCAGGCTTACCCACTACCATTAAGTAAATACATTATCAGTATAACACAGATAAAGCTTCTTGAAGATTCTAATTATTACTAGTTTGCGTTCGCTACGCTTTGAATTCTCACATAAGTAGCGTTAGAAGTGTCATTTGGTTTGTTTATTATAAATTTCTTACAAATTACTTCATAATAAAATATGTGACTGTGAAAACTTGAACGTGAAAACAAAAATATATACATAATATGAATACTATAATGACATTAACTGAGAAAAATGGATTGCCACAAATGTTTGTCTATATGCTATTGAAGAGGAAAAGAAATTTGAGGGCGGAGTCGAGGCCTTAGGTGCAATATCACAACGAATTATCATTAACATAAATGATTCATCGAGCGAATGCGAGGATGAGCATTACTACGAAATATGTAGACTTGAAGAAATTCAGTTCAATATGTCATTTAAATTAGGTTCAACATGTTTAAAATGAAGTACCCATAAAAATATATACGTCAAAATATTTGTTTATTTATTTATCTGCTGACGGTGAACCACAATAAGCGCAAATGTTGTATTTTTATCGTTTTGATACGTCAGCTGTTGAAATGTTAACTAAAATAAATATTTACCAATGCAATCCTGGTTATCCACAAATCTAATTTCAGGCACGTTTAACCCTTCTCGCTTATATAGTTCCTGTTCGTTCTTCAAAATACGTTCGTTGAAGAACTGTTGTAACTTCTCATTGCAGTAGTTGATACAGAACTGCTCGAAGCTGTTCATCTGAAAGTACTCTGGATAAAACGGAATAACGCTAGAGATTAGTGTTTAAAATAGTGTTAAAAAAAAACAATACTTTTGTAAAAGTTTTAGATATTTGGCGGATTTATGTAACTGAGAAACAAGAATATAATGACCACCAGTTATTAGTATGGGTAGAGCTCATTTACTTAATGGACCTGAAGTTGTAACAGGCAGTTGTTACAGAAGTGAAAACGAAATATAAAAGGAAACCAGAAATCTATAAAAAAACTAGAAGATGGCACAAGTTACGGGACTGAATCAAGAGAAATTTTGCGTTCTTACCAAATCCGGCGATATCAAGCACACCGATGTAGTATGCGGAAGCGCTTGATGGGATGCTACCGTTGATGCGTCGCACGATAAAGTCAAACAGTCGACTGTACACCGCCTTGGCCAACGCATCTCGTGCACTACACGCCTCGTACGTCTTGAGCGGCACCCTGCGGACATAACGACACTCAGCCACACGCATCCCCGCGTGCTACGCACACACGACAACAGCGCGAGCTACGCACACGCGACACGCCCGCGTGCTACGCACACGCGACACGCCCGCGTGCTACGCACACACGACTACAGCGCGAGCTATGCACACGCGACACACCCGCGTGCTACGCACACGCGACACGCCCGCGTGCTACGCACACACGACAACAGCGCGAGCTACGCACACGCGACACGCCCGCGTGCTACGCACACGCGACACGCCCGCGTGCTACGCACACACGACTACAGCGCGAGCTATGCACACGCGACACACCCGCGTGCTACGCACACGCGACACGCCCGCGTGCTACGCACACACGACAACAGCGCGAGCTACGCACACGCGACACGCCCGCGTGCTACGCACACGCGACACGCCCGCGTGCTACGCACACACGACTACAGCGCGAGCTATGCACACGCGACACACCCGCGTGCTACGCACACGCGACACGCCCGCGTGCTACGCACACACGACAACAGCGCGAGCTACGCACACGCGACACGCCCGCGTGCTACGCACACACGACTACAGCGCGAGCTATGCACACGCGACACGCCCGCGTGCTACGCACACACGACTACAGCGCGAGCTACGCACACGCGACACGCCCGCGTGCTACGCACACACGACTACAGCGCGAGCTACGCACACGCGACACGCCCGCGTGCTACGCACACGCGACACGCCCGCGTGCTACGCACACACGACTACAGCGCGAGCTACGCACACGCGACACGCCCGCGTGCTACGCACACGCGACACGCCCGCGTGCTACGCACACACGACTACAGCGCGAGCTACGCACACGCGACACGCCCGCGTGCTACGCACACACGACAACAGCGCGAGCTACGCACACGCGACACGCCCGCGTGCTACGCACACGCGACACGCCCGCGTGCTACGCACACGCGACACGCCCGCGTGCTACGCACACACGACTACAGCGCGAGCTATGCACACGCGACACACCCGCGTGCTACGCACACGCGACACGCCCGCGTGCTACGCACACACGACAACAGCGCGTGCTACGCACACACGACTACAGCGCGAGCTACGCACACGCGACACGCCCGCGTGCTACGCACACACGACTACAGCGCGAGCTACGCACACGCGACACGCCCGCGTGCTACGCACACGCGACACGCCCGCGTGCTACGCACACAAGACTACAGCGCGAGCTACGCACACGCGACACGCCCGCGTGCTACGCACACGCGACACGCCCGCGTGCTACGCACACACGACAACAGCGCGAGCTACGCACACGCGACACGCCCGCGTGCTACGCACACGCGACACGCCCGCGTGCTACGCACACACGACTACAGCGCGAGCTATGCACACGCGACACACCCGCGTGCTACGCACACGCGACACGCCCGCGTGCTACGCACACACGACAACAGCGCGAGCTACGCACACGCGACACGCCCGCGTGCTACGCACACGCGACACGCCCGCGTGCTACGCACACAAGACTACAGCGCGAGCTACGCACACGCGACACGCCCGCGTGCTACGCACACGCGACACGCCCGCGTGCTACGCACACACGACAACAGCGCGAGCTACGCACACGCGACACGCCCGCGTGCTACGCACACGCGACACGCCCGCGTGCTACGCACACACGACTACAGCGCGAGCTACGCACACGCGACACGCCCGCGTGCTACGCACACACGACTACAGCGCGAGCTATGCACACGCGACACGCCCGCGTGCTACGCACACGCGACACGCCCGCGTGCTACGCACACACGACTACAGCGCGAGCTACGCACACGCGACACGCCCGCGTGCTACGCACACACGACTACAGCGCGAGCTATGCACACGCGACACGCCCGCGTGCTACGCACACACGACTACAGCGCGAGCTACGCACACGCGACACGCCCGCGTGCTACGCACACGCGACACGCCCGCGTGCTACGCACACACGACTACAGCGCGAGCTACGCACACGCGACACGCCCGCGTGCTGCGCACACACGACTACAGCGCGAGCTATGCACACGCGACACGCCCGCGTGCTACGCACACGCGACACGCCCGCGTGCTACGCACACACGACTACAGCGCGAGCTACGCACACACGACAACAGCGCGAGCTACGCACACGCGACACGCCCGCGTGCTACGCACACGCGACACGCCCGCGTGCTACGCACACACGACTACAGCGCGAGCTACGCACACGCGACACGCCCGCGTGCTACGCACACACGACTACAGCGCGAGCTATGCACACGCGACACGCCCGCGTGCTACGCACACACGACTACAGCGCGAGCTACGCACACGCGACACGCCCGCGTGCTACGCACACACGACTACAGCGTGAGCTACGCACACGCGACACGCCCGCGTGCTACGCACACACGACTACAGCGCGAGCTATGCACACGCGACACGCCCGCGTGCTACGCACACACGACTACAGCGCGAGCTACGCACACGCGACACGCCCGCGTGCTACGCACACGCGACACGCCCGCGTGCAACGCACACACGACTACAGCGCGAGCTACGCACACGCGACACGCCCGCGTGCTACGCACACACGACTACAGCGCGAGCTACGCACACGCGACACGCCCGCGTGCTACGCACACGCGACACGCCCGCGTGCTACGCGCACATGACAACTGAGCGAGCTACGCACACGCGACACGCCGACGACGACGAGAGGCTGGTGAGAGAACTCACATGATGGCGGTGCCCTTGGCGCCCCCCCGCGAGCTCTGCATGAGGCGCGACACGAGCGCCATGCGCAGCTCGGCGGGGTCGACGCCCAGCAGCGCGGCGGCGGCGGCGAGCGCGGGCTCGCTGGGCGGCGCCACGCCGCAACCGCCGCGCGCGCCGCCCTCCTCCTCGAACTGCACGTTGCCGAGGTGCAGCACGGCCGCCACGATGGAGTACACGGACTTCTTCTCCGCCTCCGAGAGACCGACCCTCGACAGCGCCTGCGAAGGAGCGAAGGAAAAACTTTATCGGTGAACGTCGGTCCCGATCGACGACGGTCGAGAATTATATGAAGACTTATATGAGAGAGAGTCGATGAGCGCGTTACGATCGTCGATCGCCGACGCGTTTGTGTTCGTTACGAAAACCTCTACGAGAATATTTGATTACTGAAGCGAACCTGATGCAATCTCTGAAAGTCCTCTACGTCGTCTAATATGGGATCTCGTAGACCACCTTTCGCTTGCTGCTGCTTGCTTTTTTGACTAGCGTTAATTTTTTTTTCGGACTGGACCGAAGTGAAATACTGCGTGCAACCATTCTTGAGATACTGGAAGACAAATATAATATTATGCATAAATCAGTTTGATACATTGATCAATTCTGTCAAAACTGTTACGATGTTTTTAATAGGCAAGCGGATGGGAATATTGGCCACCTATGGATGGTAAGTGATTATGGGCATCGCCTATGCGCCACAAACCTTGGGAACTAAGATGATATGTCCCTTGTGCCTTAAGGAACATTTAATTTGTTATTGGAGTTATAATTATATACAATTACATCGAAATAACCGAACTCTCATGTCATTACAGCATATTTACCAAATAATCATCAGGCTTGGTTATCTTCAAGGCCGCGCGTAGTTCAGGCGGTGCTCCCGCACACAGAAGGTAGAACACATGGTAGTTCCGTTCTTCAGCGCTCTGGGTGCATATCCTTGACTTTTCCAGCAGATAATGCGATATGTGTCCGCCTACCACTTGATATTTGTTCGAAAAGTGGACCTCCATGAATTTACCGAAACGGGAACTGTTATTGTTGCGAGTTGTCTTCGCATTACCGAATGCTTCGAGGATCGGATTGGCTGTCAAAGGAATTTGCAAACATCATGTTCTAGTTAAACGTGCTGCAGTTAAAATTGATAGTGCACTTCATTAAATATTCACGTTACATATTTAGTCCAAATTCTTATATTATTTTCAATACATACCATCTAAAATCTTTTGTTCCACGGGTCCCGCTCCTTTGGCCCACAAGTCGCACAGGTATTTAAGAATATATTTGGTTGACTCAGTCTTTCCAGCACCGGATTCACCTGATACTATTATGGACTGAGATTGTTTCAGTGACTTCATGTCGCGGAATGCTTTGTCCGCTGAAATAATTAACAAAATTATCAAACTATTCAAAGATTAAATCTATAATTATTTTCTGCAAGAACGTACACTTGCTTATAGTCTCTTTAACTCTTCGAGGTGTTATGAACATCGCTTTTAAGCAATAAAACCGTTATGGTCATATAAATAAGAACTGTTTTACGAAAATTAATATTTAATACTTATATTTATTTAACAGTAGTTTAATTAAAATATTGATTACATTGTTGGTCTTGTGACTAGGCGATAGGTCATTTTAGCCAATCGAACGAAGTTCTTAATCGCTTGTCGCAGTTAAGTAAATGTTAAAAAGAAAAGCTACATTTTTTAAATATATATTTTTAATATTTATTTTTATTGTTAAGTCGGGCGGACGAGCATATGGGCCACCTGATGGTAAGTGGTCACCAACACCCATAGACATTGGCATTGTACATTTTAAAAAAAAACATCGCCAATGCGCCAACCAACCTTGCGAACTAAGATGTTATGTCCCTTGTGCCTGTAATTACACTGGCTCACTCACCCTCCAAACCGGAACACAACAATACCAATTACTAATGTTTTGCGGTAGAATATCTGATGATGATTACTATTTATATTAATAAAAAAATGGAATAAAATTTTACTTTAACCGTTCGAAATTTGAAAACAATACTATCGAATAATAAGGTGCAAATATGCTTTTAATTCTTTTCTTAGTAAACCTTCGAGTATTTCGGCTATTAAAATATATGAATTTGTCAAAGATTCTCTCAAACTGAATTAGTCTAAGCATATTTGTCTATTTTTGATTTAATGTAGCGTGTAACGATGGGGCCGACATATAGGTCGCCTATAAAGGCCCCTTAAAAAAAAAAGAATAAAAAAAAAAAAGTGCAAGTATTTGAAAGCATTTGTTACAAATACCTATAGCGAATACATGCGGAGGCAGCTCCCCCAATGATCTCCCTTGGTATTTTTTTATCGTGTTTGATGAGTACATATCCGGTATATCTTCATATGGGTTAACAGCAAGCAATATGTTTGCAACATACGTCTGAAAAAGATATATTGAAATTAAAAAAAATAATGCGTACATTGTTACGACGACACGTTGCAAGATTACTTGGAGTTGTATGAAATTGAACTTATCTATTAAATTTTTAATTTCGATTGATTATTCTCACTTAATTTTTAAGTGTGTGAGTGCACTAATCAAATGTCATTATTTTTTGTTAATGTTATATTTGTGTATGTACGCGTAAACCAGTGGTAAGTACAGCTCAATCGTGACATTTAAATTTGTTCGCCTCATACTTGTAATTGAACTAGCTCTCTTGAAATACAGAGGTGTTTGTATGTAAAACAACGTGACCAAAAGGCACATAGTTAGAAAGTGTTCTGAGTCTTAACACAATATACTAATTATAACTTATACTCGATAAACGAGGTGCTTTATCTGAAATGTACCTTAGAAAAATGGCTCATGAAAATCGTTGTTTCTTTAACTATGCAAAGAATTCCAAACCGATGTTTGTTATTATTTTGACTATCAACAAATAATTGTAATGATTCTATATTGAATTAAATATATTATACTGTTTTTTTCCATAATATAAAATATAAATAAGCCAAGTTTCCAGTAAAACAAAATATCAACAAAGAATGGACAATTAAGAATTGAGATATTAGTATTACATATATACACATAAAGTAAATGATATCTATCAATGTGAAATCCTGAGATCTGAACGATAATATATACAGTACAGTAAAATACTGTGAATGTCACACTGCTGGGCTAAGGCCTCTTCTCCTCTTTTTGAGGAGAAGGTTTGGAGCTTGTTCCACCACGTTGCTCCAATGCGGATTGGTGGAATACACATGTGGCAGAATTTCACATGAAATTCAGTGGTGCTTTCCCGGGTTTGAACCCACTATCATCGGTTAAGATTCACGCGTTCTTTTCACTGGGCCATATCATGCTTCATACACATACAAATTATAGGTAACCGTGTTATATTACACTAATTATTTTCACGTAGTAGAGACCTAGAAAAATAATCAATATGACGCGCCGTTTGTTCAAGGTGAGGAAAATATCGAACAAATTGCTCGATGTCATCGCTATGGAACAGAATAATATTATATTAAGGAAACATTATTACTGTACATATTTAGTCAAAGTCTCTATAGATCAATGGTATACGGGCCGTCTAGCGATGTAAAAGTCAGTAAGTTCGATCCTGACTACTTGATTTATTATCGTCCTAACTCCTATTATATATACATAATTGATATTATCCTTTAAAATAGAATCATACATAACTCGAATTATAACGCACAGAAAGCGATCATAAGTGTCACCCTCAGTGATATGCTTCATTGACTACAGTACAGTACAGTAACAGTCTGTGAATGTCCCACTGCTGGGCTAAGGCTTCTTCTCCTCTTTTTTCAGGAGAAGTGTTGGAGCTTATTCCACCACGCTGCTCCAATGAGGTGGTGTGGAATACACATGTGACAGAATTTCAGTGAAATTTGACACATGCGGGTTTCCTCACGATGTTTTCCTTCACCGTCAAGCACGAGATGAATTATAATCACAAATTAAGCACATGAAATTCAGTGGTGCTTGCCCGGGTTTGAACCCACGATCATCGGTTAAGATTCACGCGTTCTTACCACTGGGCCAACTCGGCTTTTTCCGGTGACATTGACTACTTGTTAATAATTTATTTCAATTTCTTATAGTGATGAAGAGAAACATCGTGAGGAAACCTGCATTGGATTCAAATTTCAAATCCACCAACCAGCATTGATGCTGCGTAGTGGAATAAGCTACAATTCGTCTCAAAGTTAGAAGAAGTTTTAGTCCGGCAGTGGGACATTTACTTCACTGCATGTAGTGATGACGTATAGCAATGATAAAGAACATACGTTTCTCTTTAAGACGACAATGGCGTGAGTCATCCGATATCAGGAAGGTTATACTCTATAAAATAATTCGTAACTCGTCTGTGAATTTAAATGTAATATTCAAACAAATAACTCGTTTATTATATGCGTCATTGAATACGATAATTATGAAAAAATACACTGGCGATTTCGTCTTATTTGGTTTGCTCACACTTTTAAACTTCTCAATTTTATTCGATATACTATTTTTTACATTATAGAAACAATTGAATCTAAGACCTTACACACAGATAAATATTATACAAATTTGTGAATATTTGTTTATTTTATTTAGGAAAACCATGAAAACATGCACTAAGAAAAGTTAATACTTAAAATTAATAGGGCTTAAGTCTGTCTGGCTATGAAGTAAGCAGTCTTAGTTAAATATTACCATGACACGTGCGTGCCATGAAAAAAAAGACTAGATGGCCCAGTGGTAAGACCGCGTGAATCTTAACCGATGATCGTGGGTTCAAACCCAGGCAAGCACCACTGAATTTCATGTGCTTAATTCATCTCGTGCTTGACGGTGAAGGAAAACATCGTGAGGAAACCTGCATGTGTCAAATTTCACTGAAATTCTGTCACATGTGTAGTCCACCAATCCGCATTGGAGCAGCGTGGTGGAATAAGCTCCAAAACCTTCTTCTCAAAAGAGGAGAAGAGGCCTTAGCCCAGCAGTGGGACATTCACGGGCTGTTACTTTTTTTTTACTTACGTGCGTGCGTACGAGTGTCGAGGTACTCACACGCACGCATAAGGTGAGCAGTCTACCTCACTTAGTACCGTGTACCAATCTCACACTCACTTACAATAACTGATGCTCGAAGTCTCCGTTAACCCCTACCATGTACCGAGCCGAGATGTACCAGTGGTAAGAACGCGAGAATCTTAACCGATGATCGTGGGTTTCAAACCCGGGGTGCTCGACCCCTGAATTTCATGTGCTTAATTTGTGATTATAATTCATCTCGTGATTTCTCTCATCTTGACGGTGAAGGAAAACATCGTGAGGAAATCTGCATGTGTCAAATTTCACTGAAATTCTGTCACATGTGTATTCTACCAACCCGCATTGGAGTAGCGTGGTGGATAAACTCCAAACTTTCTCCCCAAAAAGAGGAGAAGAGGCCTTAGCCCAGCAGTGGGACATTCACAGGCTGTTATTGTGTACCGAGCGCTAAGATGTTCAGACATCATTAAATAAAGCAGCGATCTCTTCCAGACAACCTTTGGTTAGACTTCGAGAGTAGAAGGGGACTAGAAGTTGGTTTTTTATAATAAATTACTTTTTACTTACATAGATTTTATTGTTCTTGTAACGCGTCAGCATGTTGTTTAGAAGTGTCGCCTCATTAAGGAACATTAATTCACCTGAAAACGATTAATGTTCATTTTAATACATTTGACAATGAGCTGAGATAGCGCAGCGCACCACGGAATTTTTAAATTGTAAATACAATTTTGTAAATGGAAAACATTGTGAGGAGGATAAAATTCTGCCACATTTGTATCCACCATTGGAGCAGCGTGGTGGAATAAGCTCTAAGTTTTCTCCTCTAAAAATACCATCAATGGGATATTTACACGTACGTTAAAAATAATAAAATTATGCGGTACGATATTTCTTTTGGATATTATTCGTTTCAATTATAATTTTACGGCGTTTTAATAATTTTATAAGTAATGACATAATATAATCGTTACAAACTAGTTACGCCGCCTGCGTTCTCCAAGGAAAACGACATCACACATGAACTTTTCAAGGCTCTCAGCTATTGTTATTGTTACAAGTATACTTTTAATATGATTCAAAATTATACTATATGATAGATTTAAATATAAATATATGTATTTAATAAGACAAACTGTTTCGGGCACTTATTACTTTTATAAATAAGATAACCAGTTTGGTGTTGACCATTGAAAAGGGAGGATCCTCCGACCAGACGGGTGTTAGTCTGGTGGGCTACCGCCCGATGGTTGTTATCGGGTTATTGTATATATGTTCAATCGCTCAGATAACTTTAATATCGCGATGTAGGATACGTCAGTTTTTAGTTTTTATATGTGGCGAGATAGATGTCGCTACAAGTTTTTTTTATCTGTCTCCATCTCTGGCGTATGAAGAACACCTCACAAAAGTTTCATCATAATCGATGAATAGTTAGTCTTAAAGTAGAAAAAAGATTATTATTTTTTATTGAAACGTCATAGTTTTACCGTCAGATGAAAATCTGCCGCAGAGGAGGCCATTGCCTAGCAGTAGGATTACTTTAGCTTTCTTTCTCATGTGATGAATAATTACAATACATATGATGCCTAGTGCCTACTCATACTTCAATATCACTCGACCACAGCGTCACCAATGGAGTCCAATTTATTTTTACACCAGACCAAAACTTACAATAAACTGACAAATAATAACAACTTACAATTATCATCAACATCTTTAGTTGGCTCTCCAGCTGGGAAGATATCGTCGAAGCTGCAGACCCTCCTCGGATATTTGTTGTCAACTGGAAACACATCGGCTTCTTCCCCCATCAACTCCTGGAGGCGCGCTAACACGAACCCCTCGTTCGGATCCCGGACCCATACTAACTGTTTGTCGATCGTCATTTTTCACTGAAACAAAGAAATATAGTAAAGTCATTATTATTTTAAAACAAGATTACGGATCGTCCGTCACGATATTTTTTAAAACATTTTCATATCATATCATATCATTCAGAACTAGAAAATATAATAATATGAGAGACCTTTTAAATATTTTTAACTTATTGCTAATTTAGTAAACACTATCATCCTTCACACCTCATAAACTGATGGGATGGCAATCTGACACGACACGAGAAATCAGGCTTTACGTGTCTTCTGAGGCATGGGAATATACACACTGACAGACTGACATCTTCCTAACTCTGGGCTGTTACCTAGTTGGTTTGAACGACGGAGTTTGATCCCATTATCTCGTGTGCTACTCTATATTATAGCGAAAAGACAAAGTAGATAGTCACGTATGAGATTATACATTTTTTTATTCCATTACTAGTTTCCGCGCGCGGCTTCTTATACACTCTGTACGTCAACGTGTATGTAAAACTTCATGTAGTTAAGACGTCAAGCGTAACAAACAAATAAATAAATGAACAAAACAATCTCACTTGCGCATTTATATTTTTTTTATAGAATAATAGCATTGCCCGATTTAAGAAAATAGTAATATTCGTATTTACTCCGAACCTGCGACTTTGACATCGCTAGGCGGGCCGTAAACCATTGACGTTTTAATATTAAAGACAGCCTGACTAAAAAAAAAAACGAAGTTTAACTGATGTAGACAATAATTAATCCTCTTTCAAGTTATAGTAGGGCGAGGGTATGAAAGCCTTAATTGTATTAAAATACTACGTCACAAACATAGACTCGTGACCTAAAACAAATAAAGACCGATTTAAATATTTGATATAAATGTATGTAAACGGTCTTAGTTTCGTGGCTTAGCTGGTGTTTAGTTAAATAGAGTTTTCTCCTTCTCTCACCATTGATTTGACATTTGAAAAAAGAAGACAAAGCATTGCTTAACTAATCAACACCTAAAAAGATTTCTATGGCTGGAACAGGCTGTTCCAACAACAAGAAGAGTAAAGACAAATTTCGACATTGAATTGACGCGATATTATTATTCGAGATTTATTTATTTATATCTCCAAAATAATTATATATATAAAATACATTTAAAATATGCTTTAACTTATAACTAATTATATACATCAAATTACAGGAGACCACACCATTCCCAACCACAATTACAGAGATCCTGAATAATTCATCTTGAATGATATTCGTTATAGATTTGCGAAAAAATTGAGTTTTAAATGTCAATATAAGTAGTTAAATAGAATAGTGTTGTATATAAAAAAAAAGATATATTAATCAAGAACTGTTTGTAGTGCATAATATAGCGAAACTATTAATAATAAAAACCCCATAGTATATGCAAATCTAAGGTTTATCTTTACGCCATCGATTAAAATTCGGTATAAGTACATCAGTTATCGTTTTAATCAACAACAACATGACCTTTGAATAATAATTATTGTGCTCTAGTCTCAACGTCTCATTAAAACACGAGTCACAATAACAGGCCATATGGAAACATGCAAGAACAAAACGCAGCCATGCAGAGATAAAAAAAAGTGTTTAAATAATTATGTAACAGTTACAAACATTACAAACGAATGGTAATAAAAAAATAAAATAACTAGCGCGTATTATAACGAGAGCATACCGAAAGTCATAATTCACTTTCGTTACGAACAAGTGTGGAATACTCGTGTTGCGTAATTGGCGTAATTACATTAAAACCGTATTCTTTTATAGGAAGAACAGAAAATATACTTGATATCTTAATGGCAATCGGTACTGACCGACATCGAATTTGAATTTTTGTAAGGAATATCGATGATTTTAATAGATGGCAGGGCTTTGTGCAAACCTGGATGGAACAACAAAACAGCAACCTTAAGCACTGCTGTGGTCCGGTTTGAATGTGTGTGCAATTGTAACTACAGACACAAAGGACTTGACATCTCCCAACAATTGGGAAGGTTGGTGGCGCATTGGCGATATAAAGGATTAAGGATTTCTCAATGCCAATGTCTATGGAAAGATGTACTTATAATATATTCTATAAATTGAATTATAACGAAAAATTGTGGTTTTTTTTTAAGTTCACTGAAACCGAAAGTTGTGTTACATAATTAATACCATTGAACATGGTACTGATATAATTTGGTATAAACTGGAGTCGTGGACTACTTTTTTTAGCTAGTACTGGCCCCTCCTTAAAATGCCGGCGAATCCACGGGAAGCTAGTGTTTTATAAAAATACAATATTCTTGCAATTCGTTAAATATTTCTAGTTGTGCCTCACTAATGTTTTCAACAATATCGCTGCGGACCGTTAAAATTTCGCGTTTGAACGCATCTGTCGTTCCGGTGGGTGCTTCCGGAAACGAAATGCTAAATAAGAGCCAGCACACCGTCGATCTAAACAACTCGCCATCGATAAACAAACACGATAAACAAAAACTGTTACATTCCGGCTATTTTCTCCTAAATTGTTTTATTTACGATAGCATTTGTAAACATGAGGGTATACGTAAGCGTAAATATGAAAGGCACGCGTTTCGTTTTCGTTTTCAAATATAAGTATTTGTTTCTTTCCTTAATATTAAATATATTACGGATTTCACCCATGAATCCATGGAGCGATTCACGATGAAGGTATAGATGTATAATTCATCATTATTTCACTGAAATATGACTATGATTGTTGAAGGTGGCGGATAATAAATCATCCCGGCTGGGAGCTATACTGGTGTGCGCCGTATATCTTCTATATATCTTGGCCTATAGTTACATATATGTTTAACGAATAAACGTTTTATGTACTCGTATTCTACCCGTGCGAAGACCGCTAGAGGTAGCTGCTAAAATAAATATAAAATTTATAATTTAAATGAAATATAAACGCAAGTGAAAGTATCTAAATACTACAAGAGACATTAAACGCAAATTGGCCATTAAACCATTATAAATATCACGTACCGTAAAAACTTTTTTGTGGAACACATGTAGTAACAATTACAAGAACAGTTTTTAATTCAGCGGATCAAATGAAAACGAAATCTTACAAAACGATTGTATAATATAGGAAATAAAACATTATAGATCCACTTGATATAGTGGAACGGAACATAAGATTCAACAGAGTAGCAGCATTACACACTGTTGAATCTTATGTTCCGTTGGTTGGCGTGATTGGTAGATGCTTGCCTTTCGCGTCGCAGGTCGTGGGTTCGATTCCCACTCAGGACAGACATTTGTGTGCATGAAGATGTCTGTTTGTCTTGAGTCTGGGTGTAATTATTTGTATAAGTATGTATTTACAAAATAAAAGAGGTGCATATAGTATATCAGTACTCTGGTTTCAATAGTACGAGTTCTGCTTAGTTTGGGATAAGATGGCCGTGTGTGAATAATGTCCCAGGATATTATTATATTATATATTATTCTGTAAGAACGCACTTCATTACCCACCCGCGAAATGTTGACAACCGACTTATGGTTATATACTAATTTGATGCGTGTATTCTTAAAATGTTATAATTATTATAATCAATGTCGTATAGCACTTTGACATTTCACGACCGTTTTCTGTAGTGAGTTTCGAGTTTATTATAATAATATATATAAATATTATATTAACAACTAAATGCGTATGATATAATTCTTTTGAAAATAATAACTGACACGAATAGACAACGATTACTTACATAGATTTCGACTTGTCTTCTTTTACACCGAAAGAACAATGAAAATATAAATAACTTATGTAGATTGATTGCTGCGATTGTGGAAAACAAAAACGTATAACGCACTGGCGGAAATAAGTGAACATCAGCGCGAATCAGAGGATAACAGACAGAGAGTAGCGAAAGCGTACACAGCCTAAATCGTAATGACGATACGATTGAGCGTACAATAATAGTCTATTGAAGAAAGTTAATTCAATATAAGTCGCTCTGGATTTAAATTACAAATCGTAATATCCTCGAGGGATATATTCGTATGAATGAATTTTATTCTCATTGGGATTAGGTTTCGATTTCATTTCCGCTCTTTTCACACTTAAGACTGCAAGAAATATTAATTTTACGGTTACGCTTTGTGTACTCATTCGGATTATTATTGTTGTATATTTTTACTCCAAACATTCAAAAGTTGTACAGTAAATTACGAGTGATTTTATAACTTGAAAATAGTGATAAAACAACCGCGGTGCATCATATGCATAAGCATCGTTTGCAGATTTCATAGCTGTACTATGGAATGGAAAGGGACATCCTGTGATCGTTAATGAAATTCACCAGCGAAATTAAAAGGACAAAGGACAGTCTTCATGAACACCGTGGTTGATGTAATACAATAAAGAATATGCCTTACGTTGCTTCGAGATCATTTCCTTTAAAATAAATTCAGGAGCATTATGTCTTTTATTTGAGGTTAAGGAACTCGATAAAGCCGTTGTCTTTTTAAACATCATGAGCATTAATCATGACTCGGCCTCCGACATTTTCGGAGCGTGTTGGACAACAATGGATTTTCAATGCAATCTTATAAGACATTTCAATAACATTAAATTCAGGTAAATTATACCTAAAACCTTTAAACTAGAGATTAAATTCCAATGGCTTGATAAAGCTCGGTCACGGTATACATTAGACTTGACCGTATAACCTCAAAATATGGCATTTTCATCGAATGAACCCAAATGGCCGCACCTTCCAATTTTGCTAAGTGTACAACAATCCATTAGATATTTTTATGGAACATGAACCATAAAACACATTTGAAGAAACTTTTTAGAGTGATATTGCAATTCATGACAAGCCGGTTGGCGTGGTTGGTAGACCTTTCGCGCCGCAGGTCGTGGGTTCGATTCCCACCTAGGACAGACATTTGTGCATGAACATGTCTGTTTGTCCTGAGTCTGGGTGTAATTATCTATATAAGTATGGATTTACAAAAAAAAAAGTAGTATATCAGTTGTCTGGTTTCCATACAACTCTGCTTAGTTTGGGATCAGATGGCCGTGTGCGAACAATGTCCCAGCATATTATTATTTTATTTATCACATTAAACACAACCTTGATCTGTACTTGGATGATAAATGACGCACGCTTTGAACTTGAAGGTATATCTAAAACGACAGATGTTAATGAACAAATAATATTTTGATAACGCATTTATTGAATGCTGCAAATAATGTGGCATTATATCGAATACGTTTATTGTTTTGAACAGTGTATTGGTCAACATGAACAAATTGTATAAAATGCGGGCTTAAAACTAAGATTATTTTCTACCAGCCAAGCTTAGTATGTGCAAAATATCTCGCACATAAGAAATAAACATAAACATATTTTTTTTATAAATTGTCAACTCAATGCTATTCTTTTTTAGTTTAGTATATATATTACATACAATTTTTTCGAATTAGTATTCATTTTATAATATACGCTCTAATTAAAGAAGGATATACGTAATATAACTACGCAACGCTAATAAAGAATATGGGAGCCTATCAGCCAAAAAGCAACAAATCTGGAAAACTTTATTGTTATTAAGTAACTTAGTTTACTAAGAACTTTCTATTGTGTTCATGTGTGTATAATATTTAAATATACGATTTAACACGCACACATACATGTATAATAATAACTGGAATAGCGACTGATGTTTTAAGAGATGTAGATAACATATCTTGATAACAGGGATGAGATTGAAGAGATAAGACGATCAAATAACGCTCAACGCGCCCGAGTTCTCATGAGTCAGAGCATTTAAATTGGCATCAGACGACCTCCGGGGTCGGGTTGCGATTTGCGCAGCAATTCGTCCACGTTGAATTGATATTTATTAATCAAAATTTCTTGTAATTAGATTGACATTGACACTCGATAAAAATATATTCAAAGGTGTAAATGCTTTATCTTTCTTTCTTTAGAATTATTGTCCTTAAATTTTTGATGTAAACATTGTTTTTTTTTACACTACCATATTTAACATAGCGTTAATTAATTATTATTATTAGTAATAGAATTATTTGTATTGTAATATTAATAAATTTATCTATATAAAAAATGGATGTTAATTTAGTAGCCTTTTGAGATTGATAGACTTCGACACCGTTCGCCCGATTAGTCTTTGTTGTCTGTACTCATGAAGAAAGATTTCATAATAACCACTCTGTTGCTACCATAAGTTGTATCTGCAGCATAAAAATCTTTATATTTTTACTGTATATGTAGGCGGACAATCATATTGGCCACTTGATGGTAAGTCGTCACCAACGCCCATAGACAATGGTATCGAAAGAAATGTTAACCGTCGCTTACATCGCCAATGCGCCACCAACCTTGGAACTAAGATGTTATGTCCCTCGTACCTGTAATTACACTGGCCCACTCAACCTTCAAACCGGACCATAACAATACAAAGTACTGCTATTTTGCGGTAGAATATCTGATGAGTGGGTGGTACAAACCCAGACGAGCTTTTACAAAGGCCACAGAGTAAACTTCTAATTATCATACAATATCATGCAGCCGATTGATATGACAATTGATAATGAATGAAATAAAAAAAATATATTATGCCATAACTATATTATACGGCATAATGATACGAAAATCATTTGAACAATTAAAATAAGTCTTTTATTTGACATTAGAATGAATGAGGAGACTTCGTTCATTTCATTATCTTATCGCTTCAAGGCTCATGATACAATGAAAATTCTTAGGCGAGAACTGAGTACTTCTCACTTTTTTTGTAATAAAAAATTAAAAACAATTAGTATGACGCGTTAGAATTAAACACGTCCTCTAAGTGCAGATGAAATATAATAAGTTGGTTTGTTACTGAATATTAATTGATCAGTCTTTAAGGAAAATTGTATTACAACAGATGCGATACACTAATACTTTAATAAACAGTATTATTTGTAACACACCAGCAACCTCGCAGGACTATATAGCTAATACTGTAAGCAACAACTTTTGTTCTACGACTTTTGATAATTTGTTAGATTTTATTTTCATACAAAAATAAGTATTAATTTAATTTCCCGCTTGACCGTTTATAAATCTACGCGCATCGCAAAGATCGACGCGTCGCGTCGTCCTTACGTTTACGAATGAAATGTAGACCTAAAAATGTCACGACGGTATGACAAAAATTTGTTAAATGATTTTTTTTTTATGTATTGTGTTATGTCCGAATCATATTTTTCATTTTATTTTGTTATAAAACAAGTCGATCGTAGCGCCACTTTATGGTTTCGTTTTAAAACAACTAAGGACCTCCTCAAATACATACAACAAAAAGCATCAACATCAGTCCTCCCGTTTAGGAGTTTAGAAATTATATAAAAAGAATAATTGACTGACTAACATATCAACTCATAGGACAAACTACTGGTGCTAGAACCGTGAAGATTTGCATATGCGTTCCTTTTAGGTTAGCACTAAGAAAGTATTTTCAAAAATGTAACCCGCAAGATGATGGTAAGATAAAGGGTAAGAATATTTGTATGACAATTCTTCCGTTTTGAAAAAACAGCTATGTTAATTGGTATTTCAATTCAGAATTATGACGCGAGCGATGCTGCGGGTAAAGCGTTGTGTATACATATATTATACACTAATTTGTTAGACATAAAGGAGATTGTCCACTTAGTATGGGGACTTTGGCCTGACGTGAACAGACATTTTATCATATTTTTTGTAATTAGTTTAAAAGCACTAATTAGTAATAATGAGAATATGAACTTAATTTTGTATCAAAATGTTTAAAAAGAGATTTTTGTCATGTGAGGAAAAACAGGTTAAAGCGAAATAAAACAACATTTTTTATGATTTATTTTTATTCTGAGACATCATATGTTATTAATATGTGTTCAAGAAATTGGGCAGGTGGTGAAATGTGTTCCTGATACCTTGTTCCACAGTTTATGCATCTCAGAGATACGCATTGGTAAGAAGTCACTTCTTCTGTGTGCAGACTATCATGAGACACGCTTTGGTTTTGTTCAATGTCCATATTCAAGCCGTGGTTAGCGATGGAGCTAGTTTCGGGGTCCATATTACGTGAGTGTTGGTCATCGTTTATGCTATGTTCGGAGTCCATAATACAAAAGCCAGGGTCATCGTTTGAGCGAAATTCGGGGTCCGTAGATGTGCCGGGGTCATTGGAAAAAGATAGGTCGGAGTCCATAATGAATAAACAATCGTTGAAAGAAAATCCACAATAAAACAACACTCTCAATGTAGGAAAACAAAGCGAATGTAAAAATCAGTCTGTGACATACCAATGTCAATTTGTATTTTTTTGTTTTATTAGTGTTGCAATAGAAAAAAATCATTAAAAAATCGATCGAAAACAGATATGATTACGTTTAACATTCTTCATATTTCAGTTTATAAAACGTTTTAAATGACGAAACTAATTAAAACAAATATTTTTAATTTTTTTTTTTTGTATTAAATACTTATAGTTGTATTAAGTACTGCGAGATGATTCGATTTGACGCAATCGTTACTTGATCTTGCTGGTAACACAAAACGTGGATCAATAAAGCAAATCAATGAAGATACTTTAAAAATATTTTTTCAATAAAATACAAATGTACACTCATACAACAATAGAATGGCTAGCTAAAAAAAAATATATTTTTTTTCATAAACTTGTTTTTTTGATAGCAGCTTGTTCACGCTAGGCCAAAAATGGACATCTTCTTTTAATAAATTAATTATCTCCGAGGTTTCGTCTTCATAAAGTTAATCATATTTGGGCAAGGCAATTTTATTAAATATGCGTATAGCATATTTAATAAAATCCCTCAGTCCATGAGCTGCTGCTGAGCCGGCTTTAATTAGTTATTAAAATTAATCTCATTAGTAAAGCTTATTACTATGTATCAGAATATACACACAGATAGACAAAAACACATTGATTGAATGGCGGATCTTGTGTTATAAAAAAAGTATTCTATTTAATTTTTATAAATTTGTATTATTTCTTAAAAACAATAGTCAGCAATTCCGGTTTGAAGGGTGAGTGAGCCAGTGTAATTACAGACACAAGGGAAATAACATCTTAGTTCCCAAGGTTGGTGGCGCAATGGCGATATAAGCGATGGTTAACACCTCTTACAATGCCAATGTCTATGGGCGTTGGTGACCACTTACCATCAGGTGGCCCATATACTCGTCCGCCTACTTATGCTATAAAAAAAAACTGATTATCTTGTCTGTCCTTCTCGTTATAATCCAAACAACGGACCGGTAACCCTTCCCGATTCAAAAGTACTTGTAAACATATATATTTCGCAATAACCGCAGACATTTAATAATCGTATCGTATTCATTGAAACTTATAATGTTAGTATTAAAAAAATACAAGTAGAATGCGGTAGGATAGTAATACTGACCAAAATCATGTTCGATGAAGATAAAACGGTAACCAGTATACGCGTCGACGAACGAATGTTACGCATTAATTTTTAAATGTAGGCGTAACAAGAGAACACCTGCTCTCGCTCACAACCATTGCTAAGTGGAAGTGCGCCTACGCTTTGATCCTTTTAATATGACTTAATTACGAAGTAGCTTTATTTCAAACAAACACGATGTATTTATTGACTTTATTATACGGTTGGATAACACTTTTGACTCATCATACGGGTTCGAACTATATTCTCTTCCATTAATAATTTTGTCTATAGCATTCAAATGGCAGAATGAGAAATGATCAACCAATCTTCGTTTATATACTCCATACAATTAGCTAATAGTACGTCTATATTATAGTACTAACAGTTCTTGGGGAATATATTACATTTATTTATAATACAACACTACCACATAAATACTATTTACTTTAACTTCCGAAGTTATGGTAACGATATTCAAGAAGCCATTTTTTCACGGATGGACGATTAATACCATAGATGATTTTATATCTTGAACAGTGGTGTCATGTCAATTTAGGGTCAAAGTTGCTATTGGAATACGCTATATCATCATCGTCATCACTCATTCCACCAGTTATCAATTATACTAAACTTTTACTTTGGTCTTTGTCTTCATGCGATATGTCGTTCATCTCACGAGTTTACATGTCCATTTTAATTGATTGAGATAAAATGTTATAGCCCTTGAAGTTACGACTAATTACTTAATGGGACTATTTGCAGACCCTCTGTTGAGTCGTTAGGACTCTTTATTATTTACTTTATCTAGTTTATTAATAGACATTTTGTATATACTGGCTGATTTGAGACATTAATACATACTCTGGGATACATTATAATTATTATTGAGTAATAGAACATGGGCCGAGATGGCCCAGTAAGAACGCGTGAATCTTAACCGATGATCGTGGGTTCAAACCGGGCAAGCACCACTGAATTTCATTTGCTTAATTTGTCATTATAATTCATCTCGTGCTTGACGGTGAAGGAAAACATCGTGAGGAAACCTGCATGTGTCAAATTTCACTGAAATTATGTCACATGTGTTTTCCACCAATCGGCATTGAAGCAGCGTGGTGGAATGAGCTCCAAAACCTTCTTCTCAAAAGAGGAGAAGAGGCCTTAGCCCAGCAGTGGTACATTCACAGACTATTACAATAGAACATGTAATTGCGTTTTAAGCTATTGAGGAACGTGTAGGTTTGTTCAACTTTTGTGTAAATAAATACAGTAAAATATTTTGTCATCCTAACTTCTTTAAATTAAAAAAGACAATCTTTATTACTTACCACTATGACGCCTACCAATGTAAATTTATATTGGAAGAAATAGCTTTGGCACTAATGACGTTAAAATTATTTATATAATAAATAATTCAGAATACCTCAAAACTTAGGAAACTGTAAACGAACTTAAGCGGTAGAATTCTCATGATAAAAAATATCCTCTTCCAACATAAATTACAATAGAAATAGCTACAAGAAAATTACAAATAATTTTATCATCAATAGTTTACATTCTGGAAATAAGTCCTGCTTATGATAAAATGATAATTTCACCTCTAGACGACTTGCATCAGATTAATATTACTTTAAGCCACATAACAAATATGACTGTAATATAAGATATAACTTGCAAATAATTGCTTACTCGAAAATGCCGGTAGGAACATCTTGCAGAACTTTAATATTATATTGTTCTATAGTCCGATAAGCGATTCACTATTAAATCACTTATATACTATTCAATCACGAATTAACAACGACAATTAGTAAGATAACTTTTTTGTCTATCGAATAAGAAATTTAAACTCAATGAAAATGATCAAATGATCGAACATTCTTGAAACTTCTTTGAATGAACAGCCTGTAGAGTGTGACCAGCAGCAATAAATAGAAACGGATTAAATAGGTGAGACCGAAATCTAATAGATAAAAATTTACGTTATTTTATAAAATGAAAAGGTCATTTTTTTAAATGAATTTATTATATTAAATACTGCGTCCATTTTTTCTTACATTAGCCTTTAATGTAGATGACAGGTAATTTCGTAAATATGGCCTGAAACGATACAAACTAAAAACTAAGCCAATATTATATATACACCCGTATGAGAACTAAAGTTGATAATTTATCTTCTAAATTGTATTTATTTTTCCAACGAAATAATATGTAATTCTAAATTGTTGAATATGGCAATACCAAATTTATTACGTAGGAAGCATATTCTTGCTTGGATTTAATAGTCAACAATGTAGGGTAATTTTATTTATAATGATTTAAATAAATAAAAAATTACGAAAAACAAATGTTACAATTTCGTAAATTAAGACAGAACAGAGGACTTTATTTGTCTGAATAAAAACTTAGTATAAACATCCAATAGCACTGAAATTGAGAAGAGACCTCGGCTGTGCTGTACTAGACCATAATCATGAAAACAGGTGAAAAAAAAAACACCCAAAAAAGATACGAATAATGTAATGATAACTTCTCTCCTTTTCCTTTTTGAAGTTTGTGAATATCTTTGGTACACTATCACGGGAAAACTACTCAACTGATTTACATGAAATTTGGAATAGATATAGCTTATACCCTTACCTATCACTACCCAACAGTGGCCCCCCTCCCCACATACGCGAACGGAAGCTAGTAAGTCATAAATACAAAATATACGATCTAATCGAGACGCCGTGTCTATAAAAACGCAACCGATGAAGCAGCAAATGAAGTAATATGGACAAACGATTAATGTATCGTTGTTTTTAAAGCTGTAATTACAATTACAATAAGAATAATAATAACAATAACGTTCTCCAGTCCGATTTCAGCCACGGCGGCCAATCTCAAGAGAAATTGGCTGCGAACTGCGCGATATTATAGTGCACAATTGTGTGCGCAAGCACGGGTGCACTCTCTCTTCCCTAGCTTCAGACGCAGAACCAACGGCTGAATGTGCTTTCCGAGGCACGGGAGTGTACACGCTTCCATCTTCCAAACTCCGGGCTGCTACTGAGAATTTTCTGACAGAAAATCCCAATAACTTTTTATTGGCCCAACCTGGGAATTGAACCCAGGACCACCGGGTCTGCGGCCTTATATCTAGCCACTAGACCAACGAGGCAGATAGCTGTAATTAATACAATATCGAATTGAATGATTCACGGCTGGTTGTTTTAACATAAGATATTCACATTAATATTAAATTATTCTCACACCACATCATAGTATGTTATGAGCATTGCATTTCATATACATTTTATTTTTCGCAAGAATTTCAAATGCTTTTAAAATATAAGAACCGTGAAATTATTACAATGAATTATTGGTTAATGTATAAGAAAACGGTCAAGGTTGATTGTGACTAGCGCAATGAGTGTTCCGTGTATTTATTGTAACTATTTACTTGAGTATTATGAGGCTATGAACGATTAATAGACAGCTTAACAAATATTGATGTGATGTTTTCAAATAACCGATGAATATCAATGAGCTATATATTCAGAATGTATTAAGCTATATACACACAATAAACATCTAATGTAAATAAATATTTTAAGAAGTTTCTTGATAGATAAGAATATTGTTACGGAACTCTAAATCTATACTACTGTATAAACCTATTGATTCTGTCTGTACATTTTTTTTTTCACCTAATTTTGTGATAAATAATCGTTTTATGATGCAGTGATTCACATTATACTATTTTTTTCATTTTTGTCTGTCTGTCTTCTTATAACTCAAGAACGGCTTGACCAATCTTGATGAAAATTGGTACACACAAAGACCATGTGCGCAAATGATACGCATATATAAGATCGGTACACCCTACGGTATTTTATGAAAATTAATTTCAAATCGTTAATTACGTATTTCTTTAACAGTCGCCATATATGTGTGTGTGTGTGTGTGTGTGTGTGTGTGTGTCTGTGTCTGTATGTGTGCGCGCTTGTGTGTTATTATAGTAATAAGATAATTTATTATATTTTTATTAATTATACGTGGGTGAAGCCGCGGAGCACAGCTAGTCATAAAATAAATTGTCTTCACATTTCAGTATTCAATTTTTATTTAACGTTCGATGATAATAGTTTTGACATAAATGCCAATCACAACCGTAACACATTTTATTAATTATTATTTTCTTTATAAGCTATTAGTTGAAGTTAGTTTCAATATTGTAAACAAATGATCATAAAAGCATTGAAATCGACTATATGAAAAATGGAAGCGTTTAGAGGCTTATTCCAATTAGATGGATCTTTCTAGACTTTGAGATATCGAGAGGACAATCAATTGATCAAGAAGTCTTTTTTTTAAATAATCACTTGAACGAAGGATCACAAACATCGCGTTTTGCATATTTAGCTTAATTTATTGCTGAAGGTGAATTTGCAATAAACAAAATGAAACGTCACAAGATGTATTATTGTTTAGAAAAAAACATTTATTAGTTAAGGAAAATACGTTCATCAGTTCTATTCTGTGAGAACTTACTTCATTACTAACCGATGAAATGTTGACAACCGACTTGCGGTGACATACAAATTTGATGCGCGTTTTGTTCAAATTTTATAAACATTATGGTCAATATCGCATATCAATTTATGACAATGATGACATTACACTCTTGAGTTTGTTCTTACAGTATATACCTATAGCTAACAACGATCATTACGTCATATACGATTTGCATTACTAAACCTTACTTTAACAAAAGTAACGAACGCGTTTACAAAAAAACTCGTCCGGATCGACACGATCTTAGTCATCTATTATATCAATGCCAAGGCTGGCTCGCATTTGGTGCAGTTAAAGAAACCGGTTCTTATATCGGTCAGAGCTATTTCGTTAAAGTCAACGGTCCGAATGCGGCGCAACCGGTAAATTCGCTAATACAATATTAAGAATGTAATCATTGGAAGCGATACTTAAAAAAACATCGCTTTAATCATCATTTATGTGTAAATTTTGAAACTTGTGACCGACCGATTTTAGCCACGGCGGCCAATCTCAAGAGATATTAGCCAACTGCGCAGGACATATTATAGTGCACAAGTGTGTGCGCAAACATAGGTGCACTCTCTATTCCCTAACTCTCATAGCCCGATGGGACGGCAATCCGACACGACTGAAAAGAGTTCAGGCACAGGATCAACGGCTTTATGTGCTATCGGAGGCACGAGAATGTACACACTGACAACTTCCAGACTCCGGGCTGATCGTCCGCCTACCTATACTATAAAAATAAAAATAAATATTCCACTTTGGATCGAACAATATTTTATAATATAACATATGTATAATATATGTATATTATAATAATAATATACAAATAAGACAAGGAAGTGATAATGATGCGTTAATGTAATAATTTTCGTTTGCAATGGAGCAATGTATTTATTTTATTATGCAGTCGGTATCAAAGGAAGAATTAATGGCAATCTCGAGTAGCCACTGCAATGGAAACGAGTTTATTATAATATGGTATACTTTCAAAACCTAAAACCTGTTTTAATACAGTTAAGGAAAGACGTTCAATGATATTAAAATAAAGTGACGACTTTACATTTTAAAAGCGAATATATTAAATTAGCGAAATTATATAATTTTTATTTTGTTACTACTCATCTATGATGTGGGGGCTAAGTAATAATATATAGCTAATTGTGGAATATGTCGATGCTGTATATAACTCGAGATATTTCATTATATTTCTCACATATACGAGCAATTGGAGCTTGATTACTAAGATGAGTTGGTTATATATTACCTTAGCTTTTATGAATATACATATTTTTTTTGCTTAGTTTGCGGACGAGCGTATTGGCCACCTGATGGTCAGTGGTCACCAACACCCATAAATATTGGTATTTTAAGAAATGTTAACCATCGCTTACATAGCCAATGCGCCGCCAAGTCTGGGAACTAAGATGTTATGTCCCTTGTGCCTGTAATTACACTGGCTCACTCACCCTTCAAACCGGAACACAACAATACCAAGTACTGCTGTTTTGCGGTAGAATATCTGATGAGTGGGTGTTACCTACCCAGACGAGCTTGCAACTTTAAATTTAATTTATACAATTTTATACTTTCTCTAGACGTTTAAACAACGTTATTGCTTTTTCGTTAATTAGTTTACATTTGATTATTTATAACATTAACGTATAATAAAGCGAAATTCATAATAAATATAAAATCATTAATTATTATATAATTTAATTTAAATTACATAAATCTCATCGCTTCCGCAATTTCATACAAATAGTACAAGATGTAGAACGTAAAACGCGATATAGTCGGCGCCGCAAAGATGCAGTTTCCGCTATACCGACTTCCAGTTTAATAACGAACGTTAAATAATTACTGTATAACTATAATTCTTTTACGTAATACGCTATCAAGGAAACATAATCAAATAACATTAATCTTTACGAGTAAAAATAAATTGAACACGGATGTAAATCGTAAGTTCGATAAAATTTTAGGAGCTATTAATAAAATTTAAGCGTTTTTTTTATATGCAATATTATTTATATGTTATATATTTGTATATCTACTACGGTTGCAAAAAAAAAAAATAGTACAAAGTTCTATAAATAACAGGCCAATAATTATTAATCGTGATAGTTAATATTAATTAGTCCAATCTATATCAATACGTCGATTAACGAATAAATCGTCACGGGAGCCACAGGGCCATATCAATTGAACCAGTTCCCCTCGTACGGATACGTGTCATGACATGACAGTTGCGTCGCAGGTAAAACGATATAAATATAACTGGCTCGTTATTATTGTTTAAAAATATACTGACAGTCTGAAATTTTACTCGGTGGTAGAACTTTGTGCAAGCTCGTCTGGGTAGGTACCACCCACTCGTCAGATATTCTACCGCAAAACAGCAGTATGTCCTTGGTATTGTCGTGTTCCGGTTTGAAGGGTGAGTGAGCCAGTGTAATTACAGGCACAAGGGACATAACATCTTAGTTCGCAAGGTTGGTGGCGCATTGGTGATGTAAGCGATGGTTAACATCTCTTACAATGCCAATATCTACGGGCGTAGATGACCACTTACTTACCATCAGGTGGCTCTTCCGCCTACCTATGCTATAAAACAAAAACAAATATTCCCTATGCTGGACAAAAGGTGTTCAATCACAATGATCCATTGCGGTTTGGTAACATTGAAATTAAATAAGGCTTACTATACTGTACATTTAAGATGTCGTTTAATAATATCATCTGGAATAAGTTTGAAACCTACTTAGACGGAGATGAGGCTCTAATCCAGCAGTAGGACATTTAAAGGCTGTTACTTTATACTGTATAGGGTTATATAAATAGAAAAGCCTGGAGTTAGTATTTGATGATATTCATACATACATACATAGCATGTAATTATTTTTTGATTGATGAAAAAAAGTATCTAATGAGTTTCTTGTCGGTTCTACTCATGAGAAACGACATTGCGAGCCGGTTCAATTTCACTCGGTTGCTCGCAATTGCGAGAATTTAATTTAAAGTCAAAGAGTTGGTTTATTTCTAGTGTAAGGAGTCACGAAAAATAAATATTAGATCAGATGGTTTTCCGATATACCTTAAAGGAGATTGGCTCCAAGGCTTTAATTGGGAGAACTATTAGGGAACAGTTATACTGGCTTCAATCATTTTAATATCACTTGAAGACCACTAAATGAACCCACATGTGCACCCACTTGACGTCACATCTGGTGCAAACAAAACTGACATTGACAGTGTGAATTGAAACCATAGTAATTATTGGTTTTATTAACTACTAGCTAATCCTCCCGGCTTCGCACGGGTAGATAAGAAAAAAGAATTTTGAACAGGATTTGCGTAAAATCCGTTCTTAGTGAGCGGTTACGTCGGGGAATGAGTAAAGGTGACACATTTCAAGTGAATCGGGCGCATACTTTAGGAAATCTCGTGATGAGTGGTATTTTTTTTTCGTTTTTGTCTTTAATAGTCAAGCGTTTGACCACTATCTTGCCTGATGGTAAGCAACGACACGGTCTAGGTTGTATGCAGTACGTAGCACCTTTGCCTAGAACAAACCTGTTTACTCTGGATTTGAAGACACCAACGTTGTACCTATCGGGAAATACAGACTAAGGCAAAGTATTTCACAGTTTTGCGGTGCGAATGAAAAAAATGTGGACTCGAAGCGCTTCGTACGTAGGCGGGGAATTTCCACGGTGTACCTATGGCACTTAGGTCGCCATAATTTTGGTATTTCGCTTATATAGATAGATAGATATAACTTTTGCTGTAGGAAATCTGCTCCGTTGTTTTAGTTTATTATTAGAATTCGCTTATCATTAATTGTCACTGGATACCGTTTTACCAAATCTTGATTATTTATTTAATATTTGAAATAGAGTGATATTATATAATGATATACCTATATGATAATAATATCCTCTGGGTAATTGACGAGTCTTCGTCGAGAAAGAAATAAATATTGTGGTACTATGGTACTTTGTAGTTCATGTAATATTTTTTGGAATATAGCTTTTTATCTCAAGCTGACGGAGAAAATGTTGTCAGTCCAAAAACTTTCTAACGAAACCCTATTGTAACTATAATAAATATTGTAGAACTTGAAAATTTCTACAAAAACTCGCTTATCAACACAAATAAGTCCCAGTAACAATTTTTATGTTTAAATAAAAACAAAATAATTACATCAATTTATCACAGCCCATATTAATCCTTATCAAAACATATAAAAATATTAAATTTAAGTATTTCCTGTAAATGAAAATAACAATTTACATTTTCGCTTAACAATCGTATCAATGATTGAATCATTGATGTAAAATAATGCATTAATTGATTTGTTCGATACGGATAATTGAGTTATTATATTTAATTGAATCGGACTCGTAGAGAATGAAGCCATCACACGATATTGTATTTTTTGTGAGAAATATTAACCATTCCTTGCATCACCAATGCGCCATCAATCTTAAGAAGTAAGATTTCATGTCCCTTATGCCTGTAGACACACAAACAAACTCAGGTTTTAATGTTGTTTGGGGGTACAAATTCTGTGTTAGTGAGTGGGTGATACCTACCCAGACAGGCAAAGCCCTACCACCAAGTATTTTTTCTTTTTTTTATGGCATAGGAAGACGGACGATCATTTGGGCCGCCTGATGGTAAGTGGTCACCAACGCCCATAGACATTGGCATTGTAAGAGATGTTAACCATCGCATACATCGCCGATACGCCACTAACCTTGGGAACTAAGATGTTAAGTCTGTAAGTACTGGAACACAACAATAGCAAGTACTGCTGTTTTGCGGTAGAATATCTGATGATTAGGTGATACCTACCCAGACGAGCTTGCACCAAGCCCTACCACCAAGTTTCTTCAATTATTCTGTTATTTGTCATAAAAAATTAAGACTAATTAAGGTTTTTGTGATAGGTCTACAATATATTTTATTAATTATGGATCTTCTTTTTAATATTCTAATGCAATTTTTAGACTTGCAAGCCCTACCCCAGACACGTAGTAGTACTACGTCAAATAACTTATATAAATAATTAATAAAGAAGTAAATGTAAATGAACAACTTTTATATTGAATTGACATAGCATTGTTGATCGAAATCTAAAATTCGTGTAAAAATGGCGTCATGAATCTCACCGATGTTGTCGGAACTTTGGAAGTGAAAATATAGTGGATACAAGTCGGTCAGAGGAATAGTGTTGTATTGTTTTGTTGCATAATATAGCGTAGCTGTTAGCAAATCGCATGGAATATTTGAATCTAAGATATGTTCAGCTCTACTCCTTCTACTATCAGAATACAGGCTCAGTCATAGTCAGTCGCTCTTTTCATATACAGTAGAACCTCGATCATCCGAACCCTCAATTATCCGAACGATGACTAAGTTTATCCGAACATCGGTGCGAAAGATACATTGTTTGTTGAGACTTGGCCGCTCAAAAACAGTACATATATATATGTACTGTTTTTATGTAAAAAGGTGTTGATTATGATCTCGTCCCAAAAAATCCACGTTTCGATTAACCGAACTTTTTATTATCCGAACTAGTCTCAGTTCCAATTGGTTCGGATAATCGAGGTTCTACTGTGATATCTTATGTATTATTACATTGTTAATGTCTTCTAATTTAAAGTGAAACAGTATTATACATAGTAAAACTGAAGTTATAAACATAACCGTTGGAAAGTAAAGTTTCAACTTAATAAAGCCCCAGCTTTCTAAACATCGATGTATGTATCCGAGCATTATACAAGTACTGGAAACACATACACAGCTATCGCCAGCTTTTACTACCGTTAATCCCAACTTCAGATAACTGCCTAATGGTACATTTATACAGGGCCAATTCATCATGAACTTAAACCCAGTATATGCAACTTGTCATATTATTATTTCATATTATTAGTTGAAATACGTAATCGGTGTCTATCTGTATCTTCGTTCTTGTAAATCTCGGAAACTTTCGTCGGGATTTTCATTTCGTTTTCACGATTGATTTACAAAGAAGGTTTGTGTTTACATAGATATATAAAAAATAGCGGAATAAATTTAGTTGTTATACAATATTAAATGTATTTTAAATATTTAAATATAGGTAATGTACTATTTGACGAGCCGGTTGGCGTGGTTGGTGAGATACTTGCCTTTCACGCCGTAGGTCGTGGGTTCGATTCCCACCCAGGACAGACATTTGTGTGCATGAACATGTCTGTTTGTCCTGAGTCTGGGTGTAATTATCTATATAAGTATGTATTTACAAAAGAAAAGTAGTATATGTCGTTTATCAGTTGTCTGGTTTGCATAGTACAAGCTCTGCTTAGTGGGACCAGATGGCCATGTGTGAATATTGTCCCAGGATGTCCCAGGATATTAAACTAAATATGTTTATTTGGAATGATTTATAATTGATATAATTGATTCGATGATTGTAAGCAAAAAGGTTTTAATGCAAATTAAAACAAAAATTGATATTGAATTTCAATCGTTTTGATTCCTTATGCGATTAGATTAACTTAAATATAATTATTATTGGTTACAAGATAATAGATTTATCGAACAAGCGTTTCGCTTATATCGTGTTCCAACATCCAACAAGCGGATGTCATTCCGTTAGCGGGATAATCTACGGAAGATTGACTAACGGTTCTCAATTCGAGTCTTGGACACAAATACAAATAGCTATTTAAACTTGGAACGAGAAATCTGCAAGATTCTTGTAACTATATAAATGACAATATATTTTTTTTTATGACGTGTATCCACGCTAGTTAAGTGCAAAACATTCTGCCAATGTCACGTATAAAAGATTTGACACATATGAGATCAATTGTTTTTGAATTTTCAAGTGTTCAATGATGATGATTACATAGTTTATATGTAATATAATTAATACAACTAAACTATACAACTAAACTATGTAATATAAACTAATTAACGAACTAACAGTAACTTTAACTATGTAAAATAATGATGTCAATTACGTATCCTTTCTCGAATTGCATGATAGGAATAGATTTTTTTAAAAATTCTATTGATATTTTCTACTAGTTTGTTCAGAATAAACACTAGGAAAATTATAGTAAGCACCTAAGATGTAGCTGGAATCGGCGTACCGTAGCGAAGCCTTGCAAGAACGATCGATATCGTATAACGTGGGAATGGTGGTTAGAAAAAATATTATGTATATGTCTGTTAAGACATATTCTTATACCTTATTTATTATATTTTGGATCGGCGCAGTACATTGAATTAAATAGGTTTTGGTAGACTTTTACGACCGCTAGTCAGACCCCAATCCTCTTTAAGAATATTTTCGTTGATAAATTGGTTTCCCGACACTATATAAAAAGTATCTCAATCTACTTACAACCACTACACATATATTATGTTGGCTTAATTCTGCCGGTACTACACGACTTAGGCTTTTTATTATATAAATAAAAATCAAGGTTTGTATCGTTTTTCCCTTATCTGTTCCTAAATCCGAAGCTAGTCATCCGTTTGTAATGATACTTTGGCTCAAAAACAACTTCACAAACACTGTTTTTTATGTTCGTCCTTCAATATAAGGTCCTTCAGACCGATTTCGGCCACGGCGGCCAATCTCAAGAGACATTAGCCAACTGCGCAGGAGATATTATAGTGCACAATTGTGTGCGCAAACACAGGTGCACTCTCTATACCCTAGCTCTCATAATCCGATGGCACGGCAATCCGACACGACCGGTATGAGTTCAGGCGCAGGACAAACGGCTTAACGTGCTTTCCGAGGCACGGGAGTGTACACACTTCCAACTTCCAGACTCCGGACTGCTACTGAGAATTTTCTGACAGAAAAACCCAATAACAATTTATTGGCCCGACCTGGGAATTGAACCCAGGACCACCGGGTCTACGGCCTTATATCTAGCCACTAGACCAACGAGTGCCTTCAATATAAACTGAATGTAGGCCCAAATTATGTGGAACTATGGCGGGGATAGATTTAGGCAGCGAACCGTGACTGTCGTTTGAACAAAAAACAGTATCCAAAACTTCCAACTTTTTTTTGTTATCGTCATACTTGTTTTTAGTACCGTTTGAAGCGATTCAGTGTTGTCATTGGTGTTCTACCGAAGCGGTTCAGTGTTGTCATCGGTATCCGTGTAAATCATCACTCGCAGGTACTTTAGACCGTACCGTAGACAGTTTGAATTACACAACCGGTGTAATAACTTCGCACCATGATTCGTAGAAATAAATCGATTTCTAAAGCATTAGGAAAGTTGCCAAATCATTGAAGTTTATCAACTCATGCATTTAAAGCAACTTTCACGGAGTTATCGTTTGAAATATCGATTCGAGTTACAAGATAACAGATGCTTTAATATGTTTAATAATAATCATAATTAAAACTATTATGTATGTATAGTATGTTTTCTCCTGTTTAACAATCAATTTTCTTTAATTTTTTTAAAATAGAATGTTCAAAACATTCATGTTATAATAAGTTTTCCTTATTAATAATAATTATGGTAGAATACTGACCACACGGTGGCGGCGACCACATGTATATTGAAAAAGCCTTAAAATGAACATATAACAAGTATTAGATATATATAGGTACATTGTATAAACAGACTGACGATGAGCGAAGTTAGGTCATAGTCGTAATCCAGCTTGAGCCCGGTCAAGGCTCACAAATGCTGGTCAAGACTTATCGATTATTTATATTATGTTCTAAGGACAAAATGTATCCCAAAGCACGTTAATGCAATATGTTATTAACATAAGATTATCCTTCTCTTTTCCTCTTTTTATATCACACAAGCGTTAGAGCAGGGGGTGATGATTTTTAAAATAGACATTCAAAATGACCTGGGGTCGGACATCCGTGCTTCCGTTGACTGCTGGCGCGTGACCACACCTTCCGGCCGTGTGTGCTTTTGTTTTTGAATCACGCCAATGTTTTGTTACATTGAAACTAATTAATGCAAGTCTAAAATCATTTAGTTCAAAAAATACAATTAAATCATCTCTCCTAGGAATTTGGAAATTGAGTCAATTTAAAGCAACTACTAACGGCCTAATTTTAAACGTAACACTGATACCTCTCTTTTTGTCATCATTGATTTGATATTGGTAAGAAGAAGACAGCAATGTTTAATTAAATAATCGCTCCCTAAAATACATTAAATGAAAGCAGTTTGTACTACTTAATAGGAATTGATCAGCAAGCAACCATTTCTTAACTAAAGCAATAAAATATGTATTTACTTATTTCAAACGGTGTAAGGAAAAATGCACAGATAACTTAATCTCTTGCAAGGCTTTAAAATGAACTATTTTGATCATTTAATGGATGTATCCAGAAAATATAATTACTGTAGTCAAAGTCGTGAATAACTATGACATGTCACGATCGAATTCTAAGTCGAGTTTCGCGTGTACTCTCACATAATATCTCCAATGTTAGCGGAAGGAACCTGTGAAGTTTCCTTTCTCACAAATACAAAAAAGAAATTATTCGAATAATACTCAATAATTCAAACTATAAAAGTCTAATATACCGATGATATCATTTCAATTATATCATTACATTACTGATTAATCTAATGTGTCATATTAAAAGCATGTAGGTAATATGTATCATAAAAATATAAGTTCTATTTTCAAATTTTTATATTCCACGGTGGAGGTTATAAGGTAACAAGAAAATCAATTGTGCGAAATCTTTACGACGGTTAGGTTTTATGCCGCACGTTATGGAGGTAACCTTTCCCTTGCCAGGCAACGGATTTGCACCGAGGTTAGATCAATAAGCTGGTGACGTAATTTGTACCTTCAGATAGGTATTTTGTTACATTATATTTTTCTAAAGGTTACATCAGGCAGTCAAACAGAAAATATGTGTCGTTTGCCTAACGTGAGCAGTTAGCAACATGAGTAAATACTGAATATGAAAAAATATTAAGCCTTTTGGATGATGTGATTTCTGATTCAACTATTAAAAACCGAAATAGGCGATGTTGCGAACTTAATGATAAAAAAAACCATTTAATAAAATTAAAATTAAACAACAACAATTAGGTATTTGATAATTGCGTATCATATCATAATAAGTATGGTATTAATAGCTTTATTGGATCTATAAAATTGCATTAAACAATCGCATTTTACATCAAGTATTCGAGCGTTATCTAATCACCTTGTGCTACGCATTCTTTCAAGTATCGTTATTAATTCAACAAACCACACCTTACTTCGAAATGACAGAAGAAAATAGCAATTATAAAAATAAAAATATTTATTACGTTTAGTTAATAATATTAACAAATATATTTATATATCACATCTGACGTCTGTTACCGAAGGAAATACCGCTCTGTTGGCCCTTGTTCGTTCCGTACTGAAGCGATATCACATTCTGTCCAGCTTTGAGTTGATCCTCGGTGAATTCACGAACATTTTTATCGGCTTCCTTCGGTCCGATCGAAGGGAGGCCATAATTACCGGCTTTTCTGCCCAAGGATTGCAGACATATTACAACGGAGTAAAGATTTTGTTTCTCCCAAAGGTCGATCGTTTGGAAGGTTTCCTGCGGAGGCACGCCCAATTTTTTAACGGTCTCCAGGAACGCGTTAATGTTCTCCATGCACTTGAAAGCCATCGTCGATTGGTTGATCTTCTTAACTGATCCTTCTTGGAACTTGTTGACAAGATTGCAAAGAAGGGTACCGTCTTTTAGGACTTCGTAAAGGTTCTCAGCGTCTCCGGCGGTGTTCTCCGGCTCTCCCGTAATACTCTTGATCCATTCGAGTGTTTCATGAGCGATATCGTTGTTATATTTGCTGTTGATCCTGGCCTGGGCCTCGGCATTGATGCCAGCTTTTCCAGCGCGATAATCAGCCATGTTGTATATATTGTGTTGACAGCTTTGCGGCCACGTAGTCACTGAGCTCCTTGTGATAAGGTAGCCCTCAGTATCAGGTGCATGACAAATATTATGCGATTGATAGTGATATCATTACATAAATATGACCGCTTAAAAATTTATCACTTTTATTATCGAAAGAAATGATTATATTTTATGAATTGATAACTTATAACAGGAATTTGGATTATGGATTCAAATATATCGCTAAGAATATTTATGTAATAATAATTCCTTTTTGTGTACAATGCAATTTTATTTAAAACTTCATGCATATAAAATTATGGCAATAGTTTTTTAATTTTTTATAACTTATAATCAACTTACTTTATTACATATAATACTTAATAGCCAATATATCTTTTAATGAAACATTATGAAGTGCAAATACCATTTATTAACCAATAACGCAGATTAAATGATAGTTTCAAATTTTCAATAAGCATATGGAAATATCTGGAACGTTTTACCGGTCAATCTTATCTTTTTATAATAGACTTGAATTGATTTTATCGTATATAATTGATAAGACGTCCTTACTTACGGGTAAATATCAGAATTTAAATTATGTTATATTATAATTTTATTGTCAGAAAAGAGTTGTCTTTTGCAAGTTTCTCACGCTTTAACTAATCTGATATTTTTTTTATTGTATAGGTAGGCGGACGAGCATATTGGCCACCTGATGGTAAGTGGTCACCAACGCCCATAGACATTGGCATCGCTTACATCGCCAGTATTGTTGTGTTCTGGTATGAAGGGTGGGTCAGAGTCAGTGTAATTACAGGCACAAGGGACATAACATCTTAGTTCCCAAGCTTGGTGGCGCATTGGCGATGCCAATGTCTATGGGCGTAGGTGACCACTTACCATCAGGTGGCCCACATGCTCGTCATCTACGTATGCTATAAAAAAAAAGTTAAAAATGAACGTGTGATTTTTTTTCTTATTTAAAATAGGAAATTATACAAATAAGCTACCTAATAGCAAATGATTAGCACCATCCTTCACATTAGCATTAAAACAAATACTACCTTTTCTGATATCATCTATGGTACACCAATTATGGAATATACCATATAAGATTTCATAAATTTTATTTTTTTACTTCCAAGATATAGTCTTATTGCCTAGATTGGAAATCACTTGAATAATTTTGTGTATTATTTATAATTAGCCTTGCGCAAAGCTTAGCTAAGCTTATGTTATAATTGAGTTTGATTTTTACTAAGCAATATAATATTGAACTTCTATTTGTAAGGTTATATTCTTTATAATAAATTATTATTATTATTATTTAATAACTTTAAAATGAAATGTTGTCGCACATAATATTGATAACGAGCTAAAGAATATCTAGTACAATCTGGTACCCACCAATACAGGCATGAACAAATACCCCAAGTACAAAGCCTTAAGGATAGTATTATTTTATTATAATGTCCTCCAAACCAATTTCGGTCACAGCTGCCAATCTCAAGAGAGATTAGCCAACTGCACAGGGGATATTATAGTGCACAAGTGTGTGTGCAAACACAGGTGCACTCACTATTCCCTAGCTCTCATAATCCGATGGGACAGCATTCCGAATGACTGGAAAGAGTTCAGGCACAGGACCACCGGCTTTACGTGCTTTCCAAGGCACGGGAGTGTACAAACTTCCAAAATCCAAACTCCAGGCTGCTACTGAGAATTGTCTGACAGAAAAACCCAATAACTATTTATAGGTCCGACCTGGGAATTGAAACCAGGACCACCGGGTCTAGGGCCTTATATCTAGCCACTGGACCAAAGAGGCAGTATGTTATTAACATGTATGCAACCTACTACAACAGTTTTTTTAACTAAAATTAGTGATATTGTTCTAAACAAACAATACTTGCCCAATTTAACCTTACTCAATCCCACAGTATTGCGATATTTTATTGTGTTTTATCACCAAATAAAACAATGGAACCAAAGTGAATTGCTGAATACAAAGAACTTGCTATCGAATAATGATAGAATTAGGTACAGATATCAATCTCAAAACATTGATACCATTTCCTATGTATCGAATGTATTTTATTAAATAATTATAATAAAGTTATCGTCAATTTGCTGATTGTATTTTTTGTGTCCAAATTTTATTTTGCAAAAGTTATATAAAAATATTTTTTATTCTATTTAAGTAAAATAATATTGTAAGACAGTTTACCCACGTAAAGATTTTGTATTTATATTATATTAAGAAACAGTTCGAAATTAAAAACCAATAAATACTAAATTTTAAACGGAGTTTAGAACTTTTAATAATTAAAACTTTAATATAAACGTATGTTTAAATGAATCGAATTTATATATCAATTATTTACTTAACTTTTCAACGAGTTAGGTAGTTTTTTCATGAAATTTTCGCATGTCGGTATCTTTCATCTTACTTATAAACTAATTATCAAAGCATTTGAATAAGTTTATAATTTCGGTAAGGTATCATAAGTTAATTAGACATTTTTTCGACAGAACGTTAGATAAAATGATAAGCAATGATATCGTGACCAGGTAAGTAGGTAGGTATTTGAATATCAAAGATGTAAAGCTAACAAAACGTTTCTAACAAGAAAAGTTGACTTACCTTATAAACTGATTACTGTTTGTACGTAATATGAGCACTCTACACAGAAAGAGACGCAATTAATAAACAATATCCATTTTATTATTTCACAACACCTCACTTTCACGAGATAAAGTTGTTACGGTTTGCCAACGTTGAACGAAACGTCCGCGCGGCGAAATACTTGTTGACACAACAGCAACTTACATTAATTCTGTAGAACGTTCGGAAACTTTTCCCATCCATTCATTTCAAATGCCACTCGGTCCCCTCCGGCCCCTCTGTCGGCATGTGACATTAGTGCCACGTTCCCATTGGTTACTACAAGCCAAAGAGTTGTCAAACTGAAAAAATAAGTTTATCGATATCAATGGTTATTTACAAATTAATTTCACAAATAAATCAATATTGTGTTACTTATATAATGTATTTACAATTATTTATGAAAATGTTTAATATATAATTTAAATAAATATATGTTATTTTTTGATTTCGGATTTTTCTAAGTATTTAAGATTTTTAATAAATTAATAGTTTGTAATAAATATGGGTTAATTTTTACTCTATAAGTTGTTTCGAACTTAATGAAATAAAAATATGTCTCCGACATCTATTTGTAGAGTCTTCAAAGTATTTCACTAAAACGTCTCAACGAATTAACTCAAACGTGCTAATACAATATTTCAATTTCGGTATTATTTATTATTGTGTTTATAAAATAAATTATCTATAAATTTCGCATTACATTAAGATTATACATTTATTAAAATATGATAGATTAAATGTTAATATGAATGTCGACTTGTTGCTTCATAGGTACAACACTAAATTTAAGGTGACGTTGACAGTTTGACAGATCCCCAACGTTCGGAAACTGACAAGAGAATGGTGTAAACTAAATAAAGTATCTTAAACTGCTTTGTTAAAAATAATATTCTAAATCTAGCAACACTCATTATTCTTTATAAATCTGTGAAAGTATTTCGGTGAAAATTTCTAAGCATATATATTATTATACGTAGTAAATTATTTACTTATGTATTTTTTTAATCCAGTTTTTTTCTTTGCTTCAGATTGTGATGAAACTTCTGCTGTCATCAATCTGATGATTATATCAACTAATATTGCGAATTAATAGGCTATTAACAAAATTCAAGAATGCTATGTATCTTATTTATGTCTTGGGGAAACAAATAAAGTAGTACATAATTACTTAATAAACTTGAGTTTGTCTTAATTTATATTCTGAGGTGTAAACAATGGATCCATTACAATTACCATGCTATTGTAGACCTTTCGTACAATGAATTGGAAATGGATATGGTTTTGGGTCAATAAACTTTTTAACTAGTAATTATTATATTTATGAAAGACTTGGTATGACTCATCGGTTTAAAATTGATTATAAAATATTATATTATCCAAAGACTTATCTACCTACCCTGTACCCTGACGAGATAATACGAGGAAAACTTCAGTTTTTATTTATCTCGTGATGTATTTAATTAATGATTATTTATGAAAATTTTTGTGTACTGTTGATTACTAATTACCACCTTCACGGATTTCTGTTTGACCTAAAGGTCGATGGCAGAAAATGCCTTCAGGCATTAAGTCCGCCTCTTGTTCTACCTACATATTAAGGTAGTCAATAAAGATTTTTAAATAATAAAAACTATAATAATAATAATAATAATAAAAATAATAAAACTTTTTATTTCAGGACTAGCCCATATAGTGTTAGTAAAACATATTTTTTAACTTTACAAATTTTAAAAATACAATACAATAATAAAAATAATTACATATAATATTTATCAATAACAATTTTAAAATTTAATTTAATTTAAATAGTTTTTTAACATTATATTTAATATTTTATTATTATAATTTAATATAAAATTTTTAAACAAGCAGTTATTTAATTTTAAACAAAAAAAAAAAAAAAGAACCATCAATTAAAATATAAAAATAAAAACAAAGCAATTAATTACAACAATTCTTAAAACTACGTTAGTAATACGTGGGCACGATCCCAGCACCTCCAGAGGGGACTATCCAGCTTTGCAGCCAGTGTGTTGAGGAGTTTATTGGAGCTGTTTAGTAATCTGCTCATAGCGGACGCAGTCCGCTTGCGTATGATCGCATAGAAGTCATCTACACGAGCTTCCGCAAACATTGCCGACGCGCTGCAGTATCGAGGCTTCTTCAATAAAATCCTCAGCACATTGTTGTACTGAACACGCAGAGCATTGTATGCTCGTCGGGAGTAGTTCTCCCACAGACCGCACTTGTAGAAGGACTGGCAAAAGGCTTTAAATAAAATTAGTTTTACCTGTGCCGTACATCGCGCAAATCTACGTGCTAACATATTGCCTCTAACCGACAAAGCTCTGCGTTCGCGTTCGATATCGCTATCATCATCCAAGCGTTCATTCACAATATGCCCAAGGTATTTGAACTCAGATACTTGTTTCAGAGGAGCCCCACATAGGTGTACATTCGGTGTAAAATTGGTGGGTTTGTTTTTTCCTCGAAAGATTAAAATTTCGCTTTTTTTAGCATTATATCTGAGGCCGTTCTCTTTAGCATATTCCTCGCAGATCTTTATTAATTTTCGAAGACCACTGACTGATGGACTCAGCAGTACCATGTCATCCGCGTAACTAAAGTTGTTCATTGAAACGCCATCTATTGAGCAACCGACACCTGCTCTGCTGAGCCTGTCTATCAGCTTGTTTATGTAGAGATTGAATAGCCTGGGTGACGTCAGCCCCCCCTGTCTCACTCCACATTTCAGCTTGTAAGGATCACTAAACGCTTCACCCCACCTTACCTCGTTACTCTGAACACCATACCAGTACTTTAACAACGATATCAACTCGGGTCTTAAGCTACTTTCTGTTTCAAGTTTCTGCCACAAAACTTCATAGGAAACGAGGTCAAATGCCTTGGACAGATCCAAAAAACACGCAAACACATGTGTTTTTCTATCTGTGTAGTATCTTACAGTTTGCTTGAGACACAGTATTGCACTCTCAGTTGATAGTTCTGACCTAAAGCCGAACTGCGCATCATTTATATTGACTGCTTTACTAAGCTGCGTATCAAGCAAACTGTCAAGAACCTTAGCTGTAATGGTAGCAAGAGATATAGGTCTGTAGTTGGTTCTGTCTGCCGCATCCCCTGTCCTAATTTTGATAATAGGCACGACTACTGTCCTAGTCATCGAGTCCGGCAGGAAACCATGGCTAACACAAATATTGTAGAACCAGCCTAGGACTCTTGGAAGGTGCACGCCAGCATGCCGCAGATGCTCAACACTAAGGCCATCATGTCCAGGTGACTTTCCACGCTTCATGCTCATAATCGCTTCTACTACTTCGCTAGTTTTGAAACGTAGCAAGCACTCCCCGGTGCTCTTAATGCCCCCACTGTCAGCCACTGTGCAGTTGACCTCACAAGGCTCCACTTTAAATTGAGTCTTAAACATATTAGCTATATTTCGGCAACCGCTCACGCCCCCTATTTCAACGCTCGGGCTCGGCCTTGCATTCAGTCTGTTTGTTTGTTGCCAAAATTTACCAAAGTGTTTATTCTTATATGACGTTGCTAGTATGTCCATTTTAATCTGTTCTTCGTTGTCTTGGCACCATTTGAGTTTGATTTTGAAGGCCCTACGAGAATCCTTCATATCATCGTAAATGGCTCCATGAGTTGGCCTCCCCGCCCATATCCAAGACTGAAAACAATAACGAGCCCTAGCATGAAACGGTGCCACATGCTTATTCCACCCTGTGATGGGTCGCTTATTCCTACATGGTCCCATTTTGTAACAATATATCGCTGCATCTTGCAATATTCCTATGATGCTATCGTATATATTTTTGATAATTGCTTTGTGTTCCGAAATATTACATAATTTATTACAACAATCTACCAAATCCTTAGGGAAATCAATTAATTTTAGTTTTTCATTACAATAATTCTTATATAAATCAATCTGATCAGCATCCCTGCGACCCCAGACTACTTTATTAATAGCTACATTTTTAGCCGACTTTAAGCCAGAACGATCTAAGCCAAATCTACAGTAGATCTCCAGGGGATAGTGATCAGACCACGTCACATCATTTTTAATATTAATGCTATCGATATAATTTCTAGCCAAACGAGTTACAACACAATGATCTAACCAACGTGTACAGCCATGACTATCACTCATATAAGTGTAAACATCAGAACAATTTGACAGTATCTCATAATCAATACATACCCACTTTTGATCTTCACAAAAGAGACACAATTCACGAAAAAATAATTCCCCCGGGTGCGCATTAAAGTCACCTAGCATAAAAACCACTTCAATACCGCTGTCCTCAACAATTGCATTAATTTCACTCATACAGTTTGTGAAATCTGTAAGATTTTCAAAACAGTCCACAGGCATATATACAGAGAAGCACAGTATTGTTTGCTCATGTAATTGACACTTGATATGATTGACACTTGATTGATAAAATAATGAGATATACCTAATTACCTACATAAAATACTCATTCGTCACACATCTATCATTCGGTAGGTACAGTATTTATTTATTTTTCTATTTATTTATTTATTAAGATCCTCCAGGAGTAATTACATCAATACAATATTACACAACAAAAATAACTTATAGCTTAAAACTAAATGCATTACCTATAAAGGAGAATACCTCATGCAATGATAGTAGAGATAAAAGGGAGCTTACACGATAAAAATATGTACATTTACTAGTTTGAACATATTATTATGCTAATTGAAGTTACAAAAAAAAAAAACAATAAGCAAAAAAAAAAGAGTTAAAAAAAAGTAGATAACGAAACAATAACAATCAAATGACTAATAATTCGGACAAAATTTTCTTACGGAACTTAGATAAAGAGTCACCAAATGGATCCAGGGAGGCACTGTGCTCGTTTAAGATTTTACAAAAACGTGCCACAGGTGAGTTACTTCCTAAAACGGTTTTACGAAAAGGTCTTACGCTATCGGTTTTCGTGGGTATCTAACAGGAACTTTTAAATTTATTCTAGAAACTAGAAAAGAATTATCATATAAACTATTTAGAGTTTTATATAAAAACGTTAAATCTAGCATGTCGCGTCGTTGACTTAAGGAAATAATTTTGAAGTACTTTAGCCTTTCATTGGAGGTAGGAAGTAATTTGGCTTTACCTAGAGAAAATGTAAGATGGTAAGATGGTATTAAGCGCTAAGGCATCGTATAACAGGCCTTGCTCATATTTTCTTGTGTTTATTTAAAATTAATATGTTATTTATTTTGATAAAGATTTAACTTTGTAAAAATTAAAACAAACTAATATTAATAATAATAATGTCCTCCAAACCGATCTCAGCCACGGCGGCCAATATCAATAGAGATTAGCCAATTGTGCAGGAGATATTATAGTGCACAAGGGTGTGCGCAGACACAGGTCCACTCTATCTTCTCTCGGCAATCCTACACGACCGGAAAGAGTTCAGGTGCAGTACCATAGGCTTTACGTGGTTTCTGACGCTGATACAGAGAATATTCTGACAGAAGATTGCCTCGTTGGTCTAGTGGCTAGATATAAGGTCACAGACCCGGTGATCCTGGGTTCAATTCCCAGGTCGGGCTAATATAAAAATAAACTACAGTTGTCATTTATTGACTAGGCTCAAATGAGATTCGACTAACTCTGGGATTCATCATTACGTATTAATATTAGCTACGTAATAACTCAAAATTGGTTTGAACCGTACTTTCATTGTAAAACATAGACCAAACTTTGTCCACGTTTAAACATTTGGGCAAATGAACTGCCAATTTAAAAATAATATCCGTATTGCATCAAGCTTTTTTTTTTTGTTTATAAATACGTAATTTAGTATTGAAGAGAAATCCTCTAAATTATTTATACGAATGTTTTTTTATAAAGTAGGTAGACAGGCGGCCAATTGGGCCACCACCGCCCATAGACATTCGCGCTGTAAGAAATATAAAACGTTCCTTACATCGCCAATGTGCCACCAACACTGAAAATAAAATCTTATGTTCCCTGTGCCTGGGCCTGTGGTTTCAATGGCTCACTCACCCTTCAAACTGGAACACAACAATATGAGTATTGCTGTTTGGCGGTAGAATATCTGATGAGAAGCTTTGATGCATAAAGAAAGTACATTTACTTAAGTTAAGTTTTTGCAAAGTTTAAGTTTTTAGCAATTTCTTCAATAAGTTTTTGCTTTAAAAATAGTTTCATTAATTGTTTTAGATGTTTATTGTTTATTTTTGTATGTTAGTATCTGAGGCATCATGAAGTTATAGATTACATATATTTAGAAAATAAGGAGTTTATTTAATAATACGAATAATCTTTTAGCATAATTATGCTACTTTCGATGTAAACAAATCGGTCCAAAGAAATAAGCTGCATTCGTTAACTTGCAAATAAATGTACGTTGCGCATGCGCGAGGTGCGCGCGCGCAGGCGAGGCGGGCGGCGAGGGCGGACTGCCCGCGGGCGGCGGCGGCGGGCGGGCGGCCGGCGTCAGTACGCGCGCGCCCTCGCTATGGCTCGGTGGGTGCCGGCCCTCGCGGCCCTGCTGCTCGTCTCCGTCGTCTCCGCCGCGCGCAAGACCGTGCCCCCCCCGCGCATCGAACCGCAGATCGAGGAGGTCACCGCCAAGCAACTGGAGCGAGTGCTGGAGGACAAGGACTACGTGGCGGTGTTCTGGTGTAAGTGCGCGTGCGTCGCTGGCCGGCCGCCAGCGCGGGGGCGCTGCGCTGCCGTCGGCTCATCTCCGAGTTAATGATCTTCGGCCGCTCGGCGCGGCACGCCGCCCGCCTCGCGCGATATTTTCGCAGCGAGCCACGGCCGTTCCCGGTTATGCAACCTCGGAGACAATAAAACCCGAGCCGACCGCGGCGGTCGTCGGCGCCGCCTAAAATGGCGCCGAGACTCGTTCCTCACGGTCCCGTCTCCTCAAGGTCGCCGGGCGCCTACGCTCCCGCTCGGCTAAAGCTATATCAGTGTGTGCCGCACGTTTAGCTGAAATAGATTTCCATTACGTGATATCGGCATTCCGAATGTTTTAGTTTGTCGCCAAGTTAAAGGTCCGTTTCTGTTGACCCATCGAGTGTTTGTTGTCTCTACCGAATTAGTTCTGAGTGTTGACAGTCGATGTCACCTCGCCAATATCTCACACCCTTTAGATTTTCATGACCTTTACTTAATATTGGCGTGCTCAATAATATCCTGGTCTTACTCTTGACGCGAAAAATGCAATATTTTATTCATTCGGACATCGGATCAGTTCTTGGCTGTCGGTTTCAATTTGAGCAGCGGATTTAATGAGAACGACTAACCTAGACTGTTAATCCACGTCAGAAGACATAATTTGCTATATACTAACACTCACGTCTAACCGAGGTTAAGTCAACATAAACATAAATAAACAAATCAGAACTTTTCAGTCACAGAGTATATTCTATAAAAGTTGTTTAGGTATTAAGTTAACTTTTGTTTAGACTACTCATCATATTCGATGATAATAAAATAAATTTATTAAAAGAATAATCAACACTTTGTATCATTGTATCGATACTTAAACCTTCCGATTAATTTAACGATCGCGCAGGCCGCAAAGTTTTTGAGGTTAAATTTTATGGCGCTACAAAATTTATTTTTATTAGTTGTCCAAATAAATTCACCGAAATTTATAAGACCATTATACATTGTCACAGACCTACTTCTTTTACAAAATGACTCTAGAAGTTTAATCATTAAGCCAATTTCAATTTAATTTTATCTTTATCATTTTTTTAAATTAACTTTTAAGATCATGTGAACCGTACCTAGTCTTCTTGAAATAAGACAAGTATACCGTATATATAGACAGCAATAGATATATTATTATAATTATAATCTAGATTCATAACGCAAGTTTAGGTTTATTTTGAGTAAGCATCCGCTAGGACAGGATGTTTGGAAATTTCAACTTTAATGTGATAGTGATAGTGATAACAAACAGCACAAAGTCGGAACAGACAACTAGTGATTAATAAAATATTCAAGATTAGTCCAATGCTGCCTATCATAAAACATATATAAATTTCTTATTTTCATAAGAACTGATCTTAATCGTCTTAAAAATAGTCTCAGTCCCCTGGTATAACGTGCTAGAGGAAAGACATAATTACGAAAATTCAGTGGTACAAATGTTTTGTTTGGAGTTCTTCCAAAATCATAGTATGTGATCAATTTATTTACAGGATTAATAGAATCCGCGACTCTTGTTAGGAGTTTCTGTCGTTATAATTAGTAATGATAATCCTAATTCTACTTGATACACTAGATTCAATAATTCTACTAACAAATTGGCACTTTATCGCAATCGAATCGAATCGTAATCGTTGCCGTTTATCCGTTTTCCTTATCCTTTAATGTAATTATCGAACAATTAAATTTGGTTTTGACATATCGATATATGTTAACATCGAATCGGTTCATTTCCGATTCGAATAAATATTGAATAGTCAAAGTCGGATCGGAATTGAATTGGGAACGTATCGTAATCGTAATATATTAGTAGAATTGGCGCCCTGTCTTAATAGTTTACTAGTTTCTACCCGTGGCTCCACCCAATGTTACGAACCAATGTGTTTTCTTTACCCATGACAAAATGTATGCAAAGTTTCATAATGATCTGTTGAGTAGTTAAGACGTAAAATAATATTAAATAAACCAACGAATTTGCGCATTTATATTATTAATTAGTTTTTTATTATTTTATATAAAAAAATCCTAATAAATAGTTGGCACAGGAATCATGTTATTATGTTAAGAGAAATGTAAAAAAAAAAACGATTCTATTATTCTGTCGTGTTGTTCCGTAACGTTTATTTCTGAATAAGTACTTGATAATTATATTTTATTCACCTAGGAAGCTATGTACAGTTCAGACTTTGGATAATACCGAGAATAATTGGCAAGAAACTCGGTAGTTGTTCTATTTTATCAATGAAAGTATACAATGATTATTTATTTACAAGTCTTCTATAAACATATAAGCGACCGACTGAGTCAGCACGAGAACTCCGAAACTATAGGTCAATTGACTTGAAATTCAGCTCACTTAGAGTTACTCTTTCCGCTCCCTTAGAACGGATTTGACTTATGAAGTCGGGACGGGCAGCTATTAATTATGTAAGCCCTAATATAAATTATAAAGATACATATATTGGTATATATAAAGGTATGATTGTTATATTATGTCGAATATAATATGACACCAATCACCATTCCAAACAACACGGTTCCTAGCTAAAACTATTAAAAAGTTGAATTAATTAACAAAAGTTACACTGTAATCCAACTATTACTTATCACGGTAAGGCTTGTTACGATCTTTCTGGTGTACTAATAATTTACCTTACACTTACCATGATAGTAGTTGAAGTGGGACCACTGAAAAACAAATAAGCCTTTTGCTCTTGGCTTCCTAAAATAAATAAAAATCAAAATTCCCCAGCTTAAAATCTATTAGACGCAAAGTAACAATATGAAAGGTTATATTATACTCTACCTTGACAAATAAGATGTTGTAGGTACATATAGGGGTACTGGCTGTATATGGATGGTAGATACTCAGACGGGTTTGCACGAAACCCACCCACAACTGTTCATCCTCAAGAGAGGCTAACCGACTACTGGAGACTAATGATTGGGCCCTCACTCTCATAATCCTTGTAAGAGCCTACTTGAATAACATGCTTCGTCATTGCACGTAGTTGTATGTAGAGTCATAGTGCTTGTCTTCTACTTGAATATTTTTATTAGATTTATAAACAAAGTCATTGTACATATCACACATTCAGTATTAAACTATTTAATCTATACCTCGAGATAGCTAGCTTGAGCTGCCTCATTGGTCTAGTCGCTAGATATAAGGCCGCAGACCCGGACGTCCTGGGTTCAATTCGTGGGTCGGGCCAATTAAAAGTTATTGGTTTTATCTGTCAGAAAATTCTCAGTAGCAACCCGGAGTCTGGAAGTTGGAAGTGTCTACACTCCCGTGCCTCGGAAAGCACGTAAATTGTCGGATTGTCGGTCTGAGGTGTTTATTTCCGAACCGGTGGTAGATTTATGACAATCAATAAGCAAGTAACACTTCTACATTGAATAAAGATTTTTGAATTTCAATTTGAATTGCCGTCCCCTCGGAATATGAGAGCTAGGGAAGAGGCTAATCTCCTTTGAGATTGACCGCCGTGGCCGAAATCGTTCTGGAGGACATTATTAAATCCGGGTTTGGACCAATCACAAGTTTATAAATGTGTTTTTCTGTTAAGAAATTCTCAGCTTAAAGGCTGTCAGATTGCCATCTCATCGACATGACATAGAGTGAAAGAATAGAGAGCGCACCTGTGTTTGCATACACACTTGAGCGCTATAATTTTTCCCCAACTCATTAGGTGTTTCGTAGTATTAAAAAAATATGAATTACTCAAGTATAAGTATTTATGGCTGAACAAGATATTTGATTGATGTTATTACTTTGAGTTAAGTTATCCATGACATCGACAATCATATTCATAAAAAGCTGATTAATTCAAATTTAATATATTTACATATTACTATTTCATATTATATGTATTAGATTAAGCTGAACAGTACATTTGATGTTTGAATGTGAAAATCATAAGATCTGCCAGAACGATTTGAAAATTAAAGCGTTATATCTAATGCATCATAATTCATAAGTACTTAAAATGTTATGTCCCTTGTGACTGTATTTACACTGGCTCACTCACGAATACAATGCACAATAACAAAACAAAAGGAAATGCTGTTTTCCAGTAGAATGTGGGATGAGTGGTTCCTTCCCAGACGGGTTTGAACAAAGTCCTACCTTCAATTATTATAAAAACACTAGTGTTTTGCCTTCGGTTTCACCCGCGTAGTTCCTGGACACAATCTAGCCTTTATTATTCGCTGATAATGTAGCTTTCCACTGGTGAATGAATTTTTTAAATCGGTTTAGTGGTTTAGGCGCGAAGTCGTAACAAACAAATAAACTCACTTTCGCATTTATAATATTAGATAGGATGGTAAATACTTCAAATGCATCTAGATCGAAGTGTACGGTACCTAATTGAAATTTTGATTTACATTTAAATTATTAACAACAATCACAATGTTAATGGCTAAGGCATTTTCTCCTCTTTTTGAGGAGAATGTTTGGAGCTTATTTAGCCACGCTGCTCCAATGCGGGTTGGTGTAATACACATGTGACAGAATTTCAATGAAATTTGACACATGCAGGTTTCCATCCTTCGCGATGTTTTCCTTCAGCGACAAGCATAAAATGAATTATAATCACAAATTAAGCACATGAAATTCAGTGGTGCTTGCCTGGGTTTGAACCTACGACCATCGGTTTAGATTCAAACGTATATTTAATAACATTAAATTATAAAAAAGTTTTCATTTGCCAGTATTTAAATATTTAAACTTTGCATTTTAATTTTAAAAAAGTAATAAACGCCTTCGCTATGTAATTTAAAATTAACAATTACCTTTTTGTGGGTTATAAAAGGTTTAGTACGGTTAAATAGGTACGTAGCAAGTATACCTACTTGTTATGGAGGAATTTATGTGCGATTAAAATGGTAGTTAATCTTGGTTTATAATTAAGTGAAGTTTATTGCTTGCAGTACAAAAGCAGGCACTATAACACTCGTAAACATTTCGATTTCATTGCTAGTCACAAGCGATTACTTCTTTAGGGTTCCGTACCTCAAAGCGAAAAAACGGAACGCTTATAGGATCACTTTTTCGTCCGTCCATCCTTCTGTCTGTCTGTCTGTCTTTCAAGACCCTTTATCTCGGGAATGCGTGGAGGTATCGAGTTGAAATTAAAACGATTTACTCAAGTCTACAGTCTCTTGAAGCTGTGAAAAAATCAAACTTCTAAGTTAATGTAAAAAAAGATATGATGCCGCAAAAAACATATATTTCGACACTTTCAAGGGAATCAAAATTTATGGCGTATTTTCCGTTGACCTAGAATTATGAAATTTGGCAAGTAATATCGTCTTATACTACAAGTATAGGGAAAAATCTGAAAATTATACATTTGTAATTAAATCATAAAAAACAGTGTCTTTATGCAAGAAACGACGGTCCAAATTTTGAATTGAGTTAACCGTGTCATGTGGGGTATCGTATAATAGAGCTCCATTGGCACAAACTTAAACAGATTTTTAATTATTTTTATAATGTATAGTTTTCGATTTATGACGAAGAATGAAAAAAAAAAAAACCTTTTCCCTTTCTTAAAAGTATAGGTAGACATAATAATTTTGGTGTATGTAGTACGTAACAGTTTGCACTGATATGCATACCTGCTTATTTAATTAAAAATTTTGTAATTAAACATAACCCTAAATATGTATCTACGAATTTGTACAGAGCCCTCGGTGGGCGAGTCCGACTCGCACTTGTTTTTTTTATATATAACTTACCTAACTAGGTAACAGCAATTTACGTTAAAATTACTTTGATAATTTTATTTATAAAAATATCTGTGCATCAACAGGTCCCATATCATCATTATGTTCAAACAGCTAAAAAACCCCGCTTTATTTTGATTGAAAAAAACTTTTACAATTGAACTACTCAGTTTTATATGCTTATAAAATTAAAGGTTGAGTAATATCAGTAACATTATAATATTTTATTTTTTTTAAATACTGTTGTCATAAAATAAACACAGCAAACATTTATACAATGAACATAATTTAGAACATTCAATTTTGTGTTACGAATGTTAGCTTCGATAAAATCGAATTGATCGCTTACAGGGGACCAATTCTACTAACAAATTGACACTTTATCGCAATCGAATCGAAGCGGGATCGGTGCCGTTTATCCATTTTCCTACTCTTTATTTTAATTGTCGAATATTGGCATAAAAGTTAACAATGAAGTTCGGTTTTGACCTAACGCTATACATATGTTAACATCATATCGGTTCGGTTCCGATCCGAAATAATATAGATTAGTCAAAGTTGGATAGGAATCGGAAACGTTTCGTAATCGTTATAGATAAGTAGAATTCAGCACCAGTTTTTATAGTTAACTGCTATTACGAGCTACCCGTCCCAGCTTCGCATGAGTAGAATAATATTCTACATAATACGTTTATTTCGTAATAAGGGGTTTTCCAATAGGGACGCTTGAACTTTGACAGCTGATTGCGGCCATGTTGTTTGAGTGACAGCTGTCAAATGCAGTGTGTTATATTCATTCCGTCCTTCCAAACCACCATGGCAGGTTACAGTGTCGAGCAGCACGTGCAAATCATAAAATTGTTTTATGAAAATGGGTCTTCAGTTCGAGCAACGTTCCGCGCACTTCGCCCGTTTTACGGTCGCGATGATCGTCCTGCCGAGTCGACTATCCGTCGATTGGTGGACAAATTCGAGTCAACCGGGTCAGTTAACAATCAGCCGGTTCCCGTGCGTCAACGTAACGCGAGATCTGCCGAGAATATCGCCGCTGTGCGCGACAGTGTCCTCGAAAACCCGCGGCAGTCAATTCCGCGTCGCGCACAGGAACTCGGCCTTTCGCAGACGACAACTTGGCGAATTTTGCGTTGTGACTTGAGCCTGCACCCGTACAAGATCCAGCTGACCCAAGAGCTCAAGGTTAATGACCATAGACAGCGCCGTGTGTTCGCTGACTGGGCATTAGAGCAGTTGGAAGTTGACGCCGATTTTGGCAAAAAAATCATCTTCAGCGACGAGGCGCATTTTTGGATGAATGGCTATGTCAACAAGCAAAATTGCCGTATTTGGGACGAGACCAATCCACACGAGGTTCACCAAGTGGCAATGCACCCGCAGAAAGTGACTGTTTGGTGCGGATTTTGGGCCGGAGGCGTGATTGGTCCGTATTTTTTCGAAAACGATAATGGTGTGGCCGTCACCGTCAATGGTGAGCGATACCGGTCGATGATAACCAACTTCTTTTGGCCTGAAATCGAGAATATGGATCTGGACAACATGTGGTTTCAACAGGACGGCGCTACGTGCCACACAGCACACGCTACGATGGAAGTTTTCAAAGATCAAGCGCCCTTAATGGAAAACCCTATATATATAACTCTGATGGTTTACGCGGCGCATGTCAGTAAAGCTGAATCGTCATTTTTTCAATTTTCACAAAACATTAATGAATTGTGCACTTAAATCTTCCTCAAGAAACATTCCGTCCATTGGTGAAAATCCGTAATCAAAATTTGAGTTTATCGCTGTCAGACCGCCAGACAGATAGACAGGCGGGGCGGGGGCTTTTGTTTTATAATATGTAGTGATACTTAATAACGTATCAAAGTAATAATTGCATACTATTGAATATTCTTTAATGAATGTATTTTGGGAAAATGGGCCAATTGGTTGTCTATAAAAAATATAAACATATAAAAAAGTAAGATGTTATGTTTCTTGTACCCAGTAGGCACACTCAAAATAGTTTGACAGCAATGCTCAGACAATATGGCATTAGAATAACTGGTGGTAGCCACTCAGACGGGGAAACGAATGACATAAATTAAAAATATAATTATTTCAAAATTCCAACTGACAATAAAATAATAATAGTCAGTGTAGATACTTCACTCGGCGGTAGAGCTTTGTGCAAGCTCGTCTGGGTAGGTACCACCCACTCATCAGATATTCTACCGCAAAATAGCAGTACTTTGTGTTGTTGTGTTCCGGTTTGAAGGGTGAGTGAGCCAGTGTAATTACAGGCACAAGGGACATAACATCTTAGTTGCCAAGGTTGGTGGCGCAGTGGTAATGTTGTTTTTTTTTAAGAAATATTCAAACCACTGTCTATGATGTTGGTGACCACTTACCATCAGGTGGCCCACATGCTTGTCCACTAACCTACATTATAAAAAATAAAAAAAACTGTGTAAGCATACGCATGTTTAAGACATGCTTTATACTTTTCCTTGTGGCACGTAATATTTTTGAAACAAAAAGACAACCGCATGTTCCCGGCAGTAGGACATTACCTTTTTGCTTTTACGTAATATGTATTTACTTGGTGGTAGGGCTTTGTGCAAGCTCGTCTGGGTACCACCCACTCATCAGATATTCTACCGCAAAACAGCAGTACTTGCTATTGTTGTGTTCCGGTTTGAAGGGTGAGTGAGCCAGTGTAATTACAGGCACAAGGGACATAACATCTTAGTTCCCAAGGTTGGTGGCGCATTGGCGATGTAAGATACAATACCAATGTCTATGGGTGTTGGTGACCACTTACCATCAGGTGGCCCATATGGTCGTCCGCCGTCATATGCAATAAAAAAAAAAAAAAAAAAATGTGTTGTGAATATATATATTATATATAGCACACAATATACCTACCCAGTACAGACATAGTCGCTCAGAATCGAACCTTTGATACACGTGTTCCATCTATTAGGTCATCTCAGCTATTATTAAACTGCCACTTAAAAATATACGTTTTCAAGCATTTAAACATGCGATACGAGTTAAATGATACAAAACGTCTTCACCTAAAAGAAGAATTTGTATGAATGTGTATTAAAGTAAAAAATCAATTTTTATATAGCTTTTTACAACAACACTGCTCAGTATTGTGATCCAATTTGAAATAGGAGTGAGCTAGTGTAATTTCAGGCACAAGATACATAACTTCTCAGTTTCCAAGGTTTGTGGCGCTTTGGTGACCTAAGGAATTAGTGTTATTGTCAGCACGCCTAATCATTATACATAAATAACAAGTACTTTATTATTTGTTTACGCTTCATATGGAAAGTATATTTTTATGTTATACATTTTTATATTGATAACAAGATTAGACGGCTTGTTAACACATACTTCTTACACAAAAATTAAGAGTGTTACCAGTTAAAAAATTGCATTTCTTTAAAAAGCTTTAATGTTAATTGTCCTTTGCTATTTATAAAATGACAATTAAAACAAACGATTAATCTTCATTTGCTATGCGTTCTAGAATTCGTTCTTAGTAAAATCAATTCAAAGATATAATACGAATACATTCGAGCTATTTTAATATAAGTTACGATGGCAGAAATCTCATTTTACGTAAGTCTGACGTAGGTGCCGCTTCTCTGTTTGTGAAACAGCTCATTGAAATTATTTAAATCAGGTTAACGAAATTATAATTTGAATAAAACAATCGTTATTGGAAGTTATTGTCGCATTTGTTACAAATATTAAATTTCTTACTGTGAACGTGTAGCTCGTTATTATAAGGGTAACATAAGATGTTTTGTTAGGATTGACAAATTAAATAAACTTCTTGTTTCGTGTGAAGAGTGATTTTAGTTTATTAGCTATTAAGTCATACAGGGTTATTTGTAACTCACCAGCAACCTCACAGGACTAGATAGCATCATAAGCAATAACTTTTGTTTTGTTGTGAAGTGATGAATGACATTTACAGCCTTACTTATAACCGTTATTTAGGGGGATTCGTGATAATGTTGCGTCTTCTTTCGTATGTTAAATCAATAATGACAGAAAGAGCGAAATCTTAACTTTTACCAAAACATCGCATACAACGTTTAAAGGAAAGTTCAATAAAACTCATTGTTTAAAAATGTCAATTCCTATTAACAAAATTAATAAAATGTCCCTTAGTTACATTGGCTCACCCACCCTTCAAACTGAAAAGCAAAAATATAAAGTATTTCTGTTTAGCGGTAGACAGGCTTGCACATAGCCATTAATTTTGTAAATATATTATATATAATTGTATTTTATTATTCTTAAACTGGTTGAATGTAAATATAGTTTTTTTTTTTTTTAAAAGGGCAAAATGCCTTGAGATTCTCATTTTTATGGATGTTATTTTAAGGAACAATACTTACACATTTAATATTGAATTTTCTTTTTAACCAGTTACTGCAATATATATTATATAAGACACAGTCAAAATATTATACGTAATGTATTAGATGTTATACAAATTATTGTTATATCATATTACTGTCGAGTATCTGTCATTTTTTTAAAACATTATAATATTCTACATGTTTGAACTGGCAACACAGACATCGTCATAGCGTTAAACTAATTCACTTTTTAATTTTGATATTATAACTGGGATTCCAGTTAAATATCATAACGATATTTGTATCTAATAAAATTATACAAGAAATCCTGAGAAACTTCGAAATCTGTCAATAATAATAAACTCGGCATCACACGAGTAGAATTACATTTATTAATTTTTAATTTTATTAATTATTTATTGTAGGGTCTACATAAAACGTGTATATTGTATATATTATATACGTATACATACATACGTGAAACCTTCAATCCACAAGTTTTTCAAATCATACTTATCAATTCTACGTAAAACGTTCAATCTAACAACATTTTCAGCTTAATGTGTATTAAGTAATCGGATTGGTTTAAAAGTTTTGCGGTTTCTTCTTATTAGAAAACACATTCCGAAGAAGTGATGGCTTTAAATTGAATTTAATCTTCGATTAACGATCATACGTCTAAAGCCTATTCCAACCACAAGAGGACTAAACCCAAATAAACAACGTTAACACCGATACGATTGCTCACCGATACCAATTGACGTGATATTATTGGTTGAGATCTAGATTGATTAACCTTTATAAGGTTAATCAAGAACTGTTTAATGCAAAATACAGCAGAACAATTAGAAAACCGCAAGCAATTTGTAAATCTACGGTTTTTTTAATCTTTAATCGTACTCCGATTGGATTGGGGTATAAGTTCTACGAAACTTTTGCAGAGTCTAATTGCATTGAAAAATAGACTAAAACAATGCAATAAACGTGTAAGATTCCTGTGCTTAAATACTTCAATGGTTAACACGATATCACATTAAATCTCTTATTTTTTACTCTCCTATATATTCTAAAAATGATGGCAGTTTATTGACTCCATACTGATTTATGTAGATACTACATAACAAAGTATAAAAACGTTTTGTTTCGATTTTGCTTGAAAAACGTGTCTGGTTTGAAATGTCTGAAGAACTTTCGATCAGACTAAAACAATACTCACCAGAAAAAGGAGAAGAAAACAAGTAGTAGGTTCACAATTAGGTTTAGTTTAAATATTTAAACAACTTTAATCGCTAGACTGACATGTGTCTTATTCTTGTTATAAATTTTCCTGATAGGCTCGATATAATCATGTTCAATCATCGCTCGTTTAGTTCGTGCCAAGTACAGTTCTATGCAATAGAATCGAAAGCTTTAGAACAATTTATAACGGCTACATACATTTAGAGGTAGGTCGAGGTCTTCATATTTTTCTATAATTAACTACTTTATTGTGTAAAGAGTTTGTATTGGTCTGTTGTGAGATATTTTTTATATAAAACTTGCATTGTGTTTTTCATTGTTTATCTTCAATTGTTATTTGATATAAGGCAAGAGTAAATATTAAGGTCTTTGTGATAGGGTTATATATGTTATAAATTTAGAATCTCCTTTTGAAGTGATAACTTCTTATGGGAGGGTAAACCGCGAGGGAGGGTAACGTAACGCGTTACGGCACCACTATTACCGACGCGGACTCTTTTACCTGAGAGTTACCAACCTAACGCCATCTAGCGTATACAGATAGTACTTATAATAATTTAGCAACTCTCAAGTACTAATTTAAATTATATTTAATATATTATAATTAATAATAAATATTATCACTTCTGTCGAGCGTCCCGAGACGCACACGTTTTTTTAAATATTCTAATGCTAGTTTTTCTAATACAATTAATCTATACTAAGTATTATTATTTATTTAAAATTGTTGCCAAAAAAATAATTATCGTTTTACTTAAATTCATGAATTCTACTGACATAATTTCCACACTATCGGAATCGAATCGAAACAAAATCGTTGACGTTAAGCCTATTCTACTAATAAAACGATCCAGCTGCGATTCGATTTATCCTTGATAGAACGACAAAAGTTAACAATTAAGTTTGACTTTGACATGGTTTTTTGGCTTTTGTAAACGGTAACATCATATTGGTTTTATGAGGAATAGTCTAAGCTGGATCGGAATCGAATCGAGAACGTCAATAAACGTTTTACATTAGTGGAATTAACCTCCTGATCACCAAAGTATAAAATTTTCCGAATGCCATTTACTCTGCCAATATGAAAAAAATATTTAAAAATACTCAGTCAAATTCAATAAAAAACGCACCGACAATAATTATTTTGTATTTATAGACATTGTACATTAATTGTGTTATCGCAAAGCCCTTACAATTTACAAATATTATTTAATATAGCAATAAATATTTTCAGCGAATGGTAATAAACACGTCAATGACTTAGCGCCTCGTAGTAAACGAACACAAATAAATTAAACACCCTTCAAGGCTTCAACTAAATGTATTATGATCGTATACATCGTTGAGCTATGATATATCGAGGTCTTTCAAATCAAGTGAATCCAAAAAACTTTTCAAGGGTTACATTACGAATGAAGAATCTCGCGAGAGAACCGGCTAGAAACTTAGCGATTAGCAAATATATTAAAATCAAAATATTCTTTGTTCGAATTGACCTAAACGAGCAGCTCAGTATAGTTGTATAGGATTAAAAATGTAAAAATACGACTGACCCGGAATGTGGATTATATCGAGAAGAACCGACAAACTCCTACCTTACCAATCAATTAATAAATTAATTTACTTGGTGGCTGAACCCGTCTTGGTAGGTACCAACCACTCACACTTAGTAATTGTGTTCCGAAGAGACAGAACATCTTAGTTTTAGTTCCCAAGGTTGGTGGCGCATTAGAGATGTAACGAATGGTTAATATTTGTTACATCTCTAATGCGCCACCAACCTTGAGAACTAAAACTAAGATGTTCTGTCTCTTGTGCCTGTAGCTCACACTGGCTCACTCACCCATCAAATCGGAATGGTTAATATTTGTTACATCGCCAATGTCTATGGTGGTGACGACCCACCATTGCGTATTTCATTAAAAAAAACTCAGTTTAATTAAATCTAACAAATAATCAGTAATTATTATTAAACATAATAAACGATACCTATTAATATCATTCAGCGTAAACAATCCAAAGAGGCTATCAAATGAAAAATTATCGTAAAAGCCGCCCACTAACGAACTAGGGCTGTAGCGTGTATAATCTGGAATCGTAAAAACCGGTAACCGGCGCGATTTCTTGATTTGTATGTTTATCAGTTTATTTTCACTCTCGAATGTTTAAAATATTATCGAAGTATACATTACAGTAGAGGTCAGTATTATTCCAGAAGTAATACATGTCGGTATATTTTTACTGATATTGATGAGCTAAATATGTTAAAATTGGAAGAAGTTATTTTTTTAAATTATCATTAAATAAATCTAGTATAATTTCAAATTATTAAGAAGTCCGTTTTGCAGTCAACCTGAGTGTTTTCGTGTCTTTGACTAACAAAAAAATTGATTGTCGCGTATCAATTGATAATGTGAAATTATATTCAGAAGGTTTGACATACTTATGTGCCATTAACTCTAGGAACAATGTTAAGCTTTACAAGTTTCTCGAATTCCCAGTTTTCTCTATTGTGGGGAAAATGTAAATGTAATTAAAACAGGAATCAAGTTAAAGTAATTTAAACACAATGGAAAGCTAATGAATGTCCCACTCTTACTCATAGGTCTTCTTTCCTTATATGGAGTAGCTTAGAAGTTAATTCCACCACGCTGTTCCAGTGGTGGATGGTCACAAAACATGTGGCAGAATAATCCAGCGATTTTTAGAACAAAATCAGAACTGCTGGGAGTTCTTACAGATATCGACTTGAAATCTTATGCATATTTCATACAATATACTAAATTAAAACTTGAGTGAGTGCGTGCATTCACACATAGCGCCATCTATGACCTTATAACTAAGAACTTATATGAGCAGACCAATAGTAACACTGACGTTGTCTTATTCATTACAGATGCCAGGAGCTGTGTAACTTGCGATAAAGTTCTAGAAGAGCTAGAAAAGATAGATGACGACACAGACACGTTCGGCGTCGACTTCGTTAAGATAAACGACAAGAGGCTCGCCAAACAGTATGGCATTACGAAATTTCCCGCCCTCACGTACTTCCGTGAGATGGAACCGATCATTTACGAAGGTTAATATTACTAATGGATATTTTTAAAACGTTTTTAAAATGAGCACTTCTGTATATTTAATAAATCGGTAATTTATTAAAATCGACAATTGTGTTTATTTGAAATTCTGTAAATATATATCATTTTTGTAAGAATAATGTAGGCTGTGATGTGGATCAGCCCATAGGCAGCTTATTTATATATCTGCTCCTAGTTGTACTGTAACGGCGTTCTCTAAACATAAAGAATTTATGAATAGTAAACATTGTCGAAGGTACAATATATCACATTGACAACATAAATCACTCACTCATAAAATGCTTGAATGTAATGAAGATATATGAAGTAACCTGTTTTACTTACGTCTTAAACTTGGTCATCTACTAATGTTGGTACAAATGTGTTTATATATAAACAAATTGTGAAGACTGACATTGAAGATATAGCGATTGAAGAAACAAATAGAAATGTCTGCGAGGTTGATCTTTTTGGCAGCTGATCAGATTTAATTAACTTATATTTTAAATACCTAATGCTTTACTAGTGTATTTACCAGGGCAATATGTTTATTTATAGATCTGTGTTAAGTTATTAGATATATTTTTGGAGATTTCATTATAATATATCGTTATATTTATAGGAGATCTCATGGACGAAGAGAGCGTCTTGGATTTCCTGACGAGCTTAGAAGCGATGGACCTTCCTGACCGGATAGAAGAAGTCAATCAAAAAATCCTAGATAAAATTATTGAAGACACCGAATACGTTGCTGTTCTCTTCTGTACGTATCTATGTTGTTTGAAGGGGATTTGTTTAAGGATTTAATAAGCTATTGTGGTAAAATATTAAGCCATTTTTTCTTAACTAACAAAAGTGAAATATTATATAAATTTTCTTAACGTAGAACTATGGAGTAGATAATTCTCTATCGCTTTCACTGATTAGTATTAAACTAAACTGTTTGAATAGGAGTACATTGTGCCGTGTGTTTGACATTGTTTTTCACGTAGGTCCTGATCACAAAAATTGCGGCCCGATGAACAGTAAGTAAGGTTTACAGCTAGCGGTATGTTTTATATTTATGTCGTTGTGGCTGTTACTTCTAGCTTCTTAGAATAGCGCAATTCAATGATTCCGACGCGCTTTCCGCTTTCGATGCGGCTGCGGTGGGCAATTTCGGAGACTTATTGGAAATTAGAATAAGAATTGGCGGCTCGAGCGGCTGAGGCGAGCATTCATTAATGTTTTGGCCAATTAAATTTTTGGCTCCGTTACAACATAACACAATAGCATGAATCATTTGATAAAGTATATCGATAGTATTTTGATGTTATCAAATCGAATGTTATATTTGTACGCCGTACGCTTATCTTTCACGTGCTGCTTACCAAACATCGATTTTTATAGCTTAGAGCAGTAGCTTGTATAACATCTGGCAATTCCATTTGTCTAGTGTAAAGGAAGACTAGAATCAAAAACGTTTGCATTATCGGAGCGTGCGGCGAGCTATTTTGGATGTTCTATTTATGTGTTGCCAGCAAGCTCGGATTGACGGACCGACGTGTCACGAACAAGACATCGGTTACATTATCTGCTCTTAACGACCACGAACTATTAAAAGTCCGTGTACTATGTAGGAAGATGTTCTTTAGTCTGGTTGAAGCGCACCGTGTAATGACCTTGACCTAAATCAGATTAAAGGAAATAATAAATGGCAATTATTTTAAACTATAAAGATTTGAAAATGATTCAACTTGAAAATCAACTAACAAAGAATAATATCAATTTATGAATAGTTGGTATAGTTGCGTTGCGACCGATTTTGGTGAACCCTAGATGGACTAAGTTTTATTAATTTGGGGTTATCCGTATTTAGTATATACTTAGTTACCCATTCCCTATAAAACTCATAAGGACACATGGATATATCCTACTTAGAAACCAATTCAATCTACAAAAAGTGGACCCATCACAAACTCAAACACCAGCCTTAAGCTGGGCTTACTAGCACCACCTTTGCACGACACCGAACGCTTGCCATGCCACACAATACAATTAATTTTCTCTTAACACACAATCACCTGAGCAATTCGCTTAACTGCACTGCTTCGACTCCTATACGAGGCATGATTTTATTAGGTACACATATTCAATTTGCGAAGACGAAAATATTAAGAAGTACTCACTTGTATGTTACAGACAAACCTGAATGCAAAAAATGTGCAAAAGCTTTGCAAGAGTTGGAGAATATTGATGACGAAGCAGACCAACTCGGTATAGGTTTCGTAAAAATTCACGATGAGGAACTAGCCGAGGAGTACAGTCTTGGAGATTTGCCAAGACTGGTGTACTACAGGCATCAAATACCTATTATCTATGAAGGTTTGTGAGTCATTTTACTGACGTTAGTAGGTACTATGAAATTTAACATTACTTTTTAAGAGGCTACCATTTAAGAAGCCATTGTTTTTATGGCTGTTTCAAACTCATAATTTAGTTTAATTGTGTAAATATACGTTTTGTATATTAATTTCAACAGGATAATCTTTCTCATCATTTGTTATTATAAATTATTGAAAATTTTCTTCACAAATGTTTATCGTAAATATGATAAATGTAACAATATAAATAGTTGAAAATAAATATGTTAAAATATAATTTCTAGGTGAGCTCAGTAAAGAGGAAGACGTCTTAGAATGGCTCATTGCAAACAAGTCGACTGGGGATGAAGAAGACGTGATCGAGGATGTAACGGCTAAGACTCTCAATACTCTTATAGGAAATGTTGACAATCTTGTCGTTTTGTTTTGTAAGTACACTTGACAACCATTTTATTACTTTTTTTAAGCACAGCTTATTTGGCATGATTTGATCAAATTTTACATGAGGATTTAGTAGAATCTTTTAAATATTACATGAATTAAGAGTAAAACGGCGAAACTATAAATCGAGTATGAATGTGATTTAATATATATTTTAATTTTATATATCTATCTTACAGACGATCACGGTGATGAGGAGTCGATGACAGTTCTGGGTGAGTTGGAAAAAATCGATGACGACTGCGACCGACACGGGATTCAGTTTGTCAAAATTGACGACAAGAAAGCTGCTGAAGAGTTTGGAATCGACGATGTTCCCTCAATAGTCTACTTCGAAAAGCAAATCCCCAATGTTTACGACGGTAATATTTTACTATACTTCTTTTACGAACATATTAGTATGTAGCTCATAATGTTATTATGTAGTAAAATATTGGTACTATCGAGCTAATTACTTATAAACGATAAAACGTGTTTTTTAAAAAAAAAACAGTAACATGTTCTTATTTAATATGACAGGTGATCTCGAGAACGAAGAAGAAATATTAGTTTGGCTCGTTGATCAGTTGGAAAAGGATGAAATTGAAGATGTTACCGATGAGATGCTGGATCGACTTATCAAGGACGGGAAAACAGTAGCTGTGTTATTTTGTAAGAATTTATTGTACCGACATCTATCCTTCCCTACCTCCCTTTCCCTACCTACATGTAAAATAATTGTATTATCTACTTTCAGACGATAATAACGATCGTAGGTCTCAAAAAGTGCTGAACGAGTTGGAGAATATTGATGATGAATGTGATCAACTGGGTATTGCGTTTGTGAAAATCGACAACGAGGAAGAAGCAAAAGAATATGGCATTGAAAAAATTCCTACCCTGCTATACTTCGAGAAAGGTATACCGACATACTATGAAGGAAACCTAGAGGAAGAAGAAAAGGTTCTTAGTTGGCTGCACCACCAAACTGAAAGTGACGAAATTGAAGATATTACTGACGAAATGCTCGATCTTATCATAGAGAAAATGCCATATGTAGCTGTTTTGTTCTGTAAGTTGTTTTCACATTTTTTTATGTAATCTTAGCAGTGTCAAATCAATTTGATAAAATGCCAGATTTTTATATTACCGCATTGCTCAATGGCAACGTATATAGTAACACTATAAAATTAGCTGACTTTGTTATTTAAAGAACTGACATAAAAATGAGATACAGTCGTTTGCATTAATTCCAGATGATAAGGACCAAAAGAAGAGTCAGAAAATTTTGGCTGAATTAGAAAACATCGATGACGAATGTGATCAGAATGACATTGCTTTTGTCAAGATCGACGACGATAAGGAAGCAAAAGAATATGGTATTGAAAATGTTCCAACAATGGTGTTCTTTGAAAAAGGAATCCCGCATATTTATGAAGGCGATTTGATGAAAGAAGAAGAGCTTTTGGGTTGGTTACTGCATCAGAAACGTCACAGTGAAATACCTGAAGTTACTGACGAAATGATGGACAAACTAATCGAAACTGCCGATTACTTGGCTGTTATCTTCTGTAAGTATCACTGTATTTTTTACTAGACTAAACTAAATTTGTTAATAGACTAAACGTAGGGCAGTTACAGATTGTTCAGTCCGTGTCATTTTTCTTACTTTTAGTTTCATACCTGTCAAAACTTTTAATCTAAACTAAAAATCCGATCCGAATGATTTAAAGTGAAATTTACACGTACATAATCAACTTTAATTATCAAACTATTTAAATGGATAAGGTTTAATATAATGATACCAATATCACTGCGATTTGATTCCACCGTATTTGAACTTAATATTTGAAACAAAAACTGTTACCGTGGCTTAACGATAATAGTTAGGCATATACCATTGCAAACTTTTTTGTGAGCAATCATGAGTACTATTAATATGTAGGACACTATTTTATATATCGTCAATAGTTTTCTCGCAGCCCACGCAAAATAATGACTTTTAATAGTAACATTTTGATACTTTGAGGGTTACATTGTTCCATTTTAGGTAGGTATCTCAAATTTTTTGAAAATATAAGATAGCCAATGTTAGTCGGTGAGGATGTAGTGTTCTAATGGTGAAAGAATTTTTAGAATCGGTCGAGTAGTTTTTAGTTAAATCGTAATAAACAAAAAATATTTTTTCGCTTTATAATATTAGTATAGTGAATTGTTATATGATGATAAATTAAATGGCTCAATGACACCTTTTTATTTAATTTTATGATAATTTTTTTTTAATAAAAAAATCGTGTTATATCCGGTTTATAGATGACAAAGATGATAAACAAGATATAAGAATTCTTAATGAACTAGAAAACATTGACGATGATTTGGAAAAAGAAGGTATTGTCATTGTGCGGATCGACAACGATGCTGAAGCTAAAGAATATGGTATTGATCATCTACCAACGTTGGTGTACTTTGAAGATAATATTCCTGCAATTTATGAAGGCGATCTGTTGAACGAAGATGAAGTACTAGAGTGGCTTATTGAGCAAAAAAACAGCGCAACGATTGAAGAGGTTACTGATGAAATTTTATCAGATTTGATAGAAGAACACGAATACGTGGTTGTATACTTCAGTAAGTTTTTTTTCGTCACTTATTAAATATTAGTATTTTATTTTATAGTAAATGTTGTACAAATAATGCTGATAAGCAATTACTCGAACATAGATATACATATAAATCGTACCTATAATTTAAATAGAATAAAAATTAAACCATATTTTTTTTGTGACTTAATAATAATTAGTACGTACTATTTATATTGATTTTTTTATTTACAGGTGGAAAGTGTGAAGAAGGTGAAGAGTGTGACAATATATTAGAGGAATTAGAAAATATAGACGACGAGCTTGATGAAACGGGTATTATCTTTGTAACCACCGAAGACTTATCCTTGGCTAAAAAATACGGTATCAAGACCTTCCCGACACTTGTTTTCTTTAGAAATAAAGAACCTCTAATTTACAAAGGTAAATTATCACTATGTACAGATAAATATAGTCTTTATATTTACTTAATATTTACTTTATAAAAAATATTAATATTATAAAATGTTTTAGGTGATATCGAAGATGAAGATGAGGTATTGGCATGGTTGACAGATGAGGACACACTAGAAATTCCTGGTAAAATTGAAGAAGTAAATGCCAAAATGTTAGAAAAAATACTGGAGGAAAATGACCATATCGTTGTCTTCTTCTGTAAGTTTTTATATCTTATTCAAAAAATCCGTTTGTATCATTGTAGTAATCTGAATATTCTCTTTTTTAAGACAAAGAAAATGACAAAAAGTCACAGAAAATATTGAGTGAGCTTGAAAACATTGATGACGAATGCGAAGAGAAAGACATCGATTTCGTAAAGACCTCTGACGACGGTATTGACAAGGAATATGATCTACCTGACTTACCGGCATTAGCTTTCTATCGGCATAAATTCAGAACTATCTATGACGGAGACCTAATGCATGAAGAAGCAATTCTTAAATGGGTTTTAGATCTACATGACTCTCAACCTGATGTTATTGAAAATGTTGATAGAAAGACTTTAAAGGATCTTATTAATGACGTCGAACACCTGGCAGTATTTTTCTGTGAGTATACTATAAAATTAGAGTTGTAATGATGGCTAAGAAGTTTGACTAGACATAAATAATTACTTAATTTAAATGTTTGACTTATTCAAGCTTAAGGATTGTTATTGAAAATGTCTCCAACATTTTTACCAGTGTTAGTCGAAAATACAAATAAGATTATTTCAGATAATGAGAAATGCGACACTTGTGAGGAAATTCTTGAGGAATTAGAAACTATTGACGATGACACAGACAAGCACGGAATACAATTTGTTAAGTCGAAAGATTCGAAACTGGCGTCTGATATTGGTATTTTCAGTTTTCCTGCTTTAGTTTATTATGAAACTGGAGTGCCGATCATGTACGATGGTAAGTACTTCATGTTAAGGTCATAGAATAAATATGCATTAGATTTTTATTATTTACATAATATAGTTTTGTTTATTTTTATGAAAAATATTATTATAATAATAGGCTATTTCCGCCTATCGGCGGAAATAGCGATGAGGCTGCCGGTAGGATTTTGTGCAAACCCATTTGGGTAGGCACTTAACACCAATCATCTTTTTTGCTACTGCGAAATAGCAATAGTGAGCCAGAGTAACAGGCATAAGGGACATAACATTTTTGTTCCCACTCTAGCGAAGCGTTGGTAGTGTGAGAAATTGTTAACATTTTCAACAGTGCTAATATGTGGCGGTGACCACTAACCGTCAGGAGACCCAGTGATTACAGTATATGAAACAAAATTATTTTATTAAAAACCTTTCGAGATATTTAAACCTTTGTCCTGTTTATAGGTGACTTAAAGAACGAAAATAAGGTTCTCCAGTGGCTAGTAGATCAAAAAAGTAAGAATCCACATCCATTTAAAAAGTTTTAAAAGTATTATGTAATATCTGTTTAAGGTCTAAGGATTTGTTGATGTATTACGAATAATGAGTTACAAAATATTACGTGCATGACATCATTCTTGACATCTCTTTAAATAAAAATGTTTTACTATACCTACGCCTTAAACGCTGGATGTTTGAGCTATGTCATTTTGCATGACAGTTACTAATGCCTGCAGGTGAAGATAGCCACCGACCAAAAAAAAAAGCTTATCCTAAATCAAAGGCCAAAGCAGATGTTGATAAAAAAACGGGGTTTCTACGCAGTGGAAGCAATAAAGATTCATCAACAGAAAGTCCAAAAAAAGCGGAATGGAAGAAAACAGGAAATATTAAGGTTGTATATCCGAGTGCACTTGCTGATAAAAAACGCCAAGAAGGCACCCCTAATCGTAAAAGTAAAGTAAATTTGGACGATGATAGTGATGATGATGACGATGACGACGACGACGACGACGATGATGACGATGATGATGATGATGATGATGATGATGATGATGATGACGATGACGATGACGATGAAGATGAAGACAGTGATATAGATGTTGACGAAGGCGACGAGGACGATGACGACGACAATGATAATAGTTTCAAAAGTTTCTTTCAAAACAAATTATCTTATTTCAAAACACATCCAAATAAAGATTCAGGGAAACTATTACCGCGTTCTGCTAAAAAATCTGTTTCGAAAAATGTTAATTACAATGACGTAGGCGATGACGATGATGATGATGATGATAGCGACGATGATGATGACGATGACGATGACGATGATGATGACGATGACGATGACGATGACGATGACGATGACGATGACTATGACGATGACGATGACGATGACGATGACGATGACGATGATGACGATGACGATGAGGATGACGATAATGATGAAAGTGATGAGGATGAGAATAATAAAGAAAATACGAATATTCGAAAATATAAAAACATGTATAACTACAAAGTAGGTAGAACGCGTAATCTTGATCAAAACGATGATGATAATGATGATGATGAGAACGGAGACGAAGATAGTATATTCAGTAGGATAAAGAAAATGTTTACAGGTAAATTAGTAACGTTGAACCCTGAGATGTGACCCTGCACGGTGGCACGGATGTACCTCAAATACACATCTGCATGGTCGAGTAGGAGCCCGCATGGGTCCCTTTACACCAGCTGTTGCCTGCAGTCATTCGCGAACGCTTACCAATTTTAAAACGTTTTCCAGTTGTTATTAATACTAACATAACATATAGAATTAATGGCGCGCTCACCGGAACGCGTATTAAAATTACAAACATGCACAGTATTAACGTAGTTAACTTTATTTATATAGTAATTTATACGGGTTTAAAAACAAATTTTTACTGACTGCAGGCGATCGCTGTTTCTACATTGGATTGGGGGCGAAACCGGCCGTCCCAAAAATGACTTACGAACCCTACCAGTGCTGTCCCACTAAAGTTCAGAGTCCGACAAAAGTAGCGAAGGCGACCCCTACCAAGGTTCCGGCTAAGAAACTCGACAAGGATAAGCTCGGCGCTCCTGAGAAACCTATCAAGGGCAAGAACAAGGCCCTTGCTAAGCCAGATAAGCCAGGCAAAGGAAAAAAAGGTTTATTCGGCTCTGATAATATTTGGTGGTGGTAAAGAGTAAATGTTAGACTATTGACTATATCGTCACAAAACTCGGTTCTTAGTGGCGCTTGCTCGCGCAGCATCAAGTGGACACGAATGTTAAACATTATTAATAAAATCTCGCAGAACGGTTTCTCCTTCTAAATCTAATTGTATAATATTCTAACGCATCGATATACACTCGTATTAACATTAATAGCTTTCAATAACCTCGTGTCCCTTGATCCCTGCAAGCACTTACCAGGGTTGTATTTATATATTTATTGCACATGGACTGTATTAATATAAACAATAAATAACTTCATGATATAAAAAAACTGTTAAAACGTCGAACATGCGAATGCAGCCCGCTCTTCTTATTATATGTATGTATATCGAGGTCACATGCTTTTGATATTCTTTTTAATTGAGAACTTGTGGAGACTAAATATTGGGATGTCTAGTGATGTTGTCAACAGATGTATAAATCGTTTTTGAATGTTAATTAATTCCAATATTTAGAAATGTACTCAAAGAGATCACAACAACACAGGGCATTTTAATTATAACTTATTTCGTTATGCCACCTTGAAAGACTTATTGTTGTAAGGATTTCATGTTCATATAGTTTTCTAGTCTTCATGGAATCTCATTATTTTGTAATACATATTACGAATTTACTTAAAGTTTTTAAAGTACTAGATTTTTGCTGGTTTCGTTAATATAAATAAAATATTTGAAACCTTTAGCAAATCCGGTACGGTAGATTTTTTGAAACAGAATAGTTCTACAAAAATTTGTTTGTTAAATTATTTTTTTATAGATTTTGTTACATTCATCTTAATTCGGCTTAATTATAAGGCTAAATTCATATTCGTTTCGGTCTTACATCATGTGTCGCATATTATGTTATATATGTTAATAAGTTGTATTGTTTGGCCGAAATATCGCATGAATGTTTTTTTTTTTTTTATTTATTCGTTACGTTGAATTGTCAAATTCATGTTAATATAATTTTTGTTAATAAATACATTTTTTCTATTATCGTATTTGTCATTATTCTATTCAAATTCGAATGATGTCAGCATGGTGTTGCCGTAGTTGTTCGCGCATGCGATAATTGGATGTTCTCTGGTGAGTTAATGAATACAATAAAATGGATGTGGTTTCTTTATAAATTTAAACTAAAACGTGAGGTTCTTCAATAAAATGTAACACTTAAAATATTTTAGGAAACTTATTGGATGAAACCGAAGTCCTCGATTGGATGGTTAGTCAAAAGGAAGATGAGAGCATAGAAGAAATAGATAGAGACACATTATTTAAATTTATCGAAACAAAAGAATTTTTAGCTGTTGTCTTTTGTGAGTATTGAAAATTATATTGTATTTTTTTTTATCAATCTTACTGAAACTGTAATTTAATTTATTTTTAACAATTTTACAGATAGAGACGATGATCCTCTTAGTCCAAGAATACTGAGACACGTAGAACTCATCGATGATGAAGCTGCTGAATACGGTATAAAAATTGTTAAATGTAGCGATCGTTTGATGGCGAAGAAATATGGATTTAGAAATCCACCTGGTATTACATACTTTAGGAAAACTAAATATATAAACTATGATGGTGATATGGACGACGAGGAAGAAATCCTTGACTGGCTTACAAATCCAGAAAATATGGAACTTACGGATCACATTGAAAAGGTCAATCAGAAAATGTTCCAAAAAATAAGACAAATATCTGATTATGTGGCTGTATTCTTTTGTGAGTTCTTCTGTTGCATTTATTTAAATATTTAAAAGCTATTAGAGATAAAATTATTAAAAATGTACTTGAAGTACCCTGTTATATAATTATATTATAATCAATTCTTTTTTTTTAAATATATCTATAAATTCCATCTGTATTCCATTGTCACATGTTTTAGACAGTAATGACTGCAAACAATGTCCAAAAGTACTGGCAGAAATTGAGCACATAGACGACGATGCTGATGCTGCTGGCATTAACTTCGTCAAAATAGATGACCGACTGATGGCTAAGGAATTTGGGGTGTTTGCTTTACCCGCCGTATTATTCTTCAAATTGGGGTCCAAAGAACCCGTTATATACGCAGGTAAAAATATTTAATAATTTATCTATAGGTATTTTGTTTTCAATTAAGTTTTTGTTGCTTTATTTTATAATGGAAATAAATACAGGTGATTTGTATGATGGGCAACAACTGCTCAGTTGGCTACTTACGCAGAAGAACCCTGCGGGTGATATTATAGAAGCACTCGAGGGTCAAGAATTATTGGATTTAATAGAAGAATCTGCATCTCTAGCAGTATATTTCTGTAAGCATTAACAGTTTTATCTTCTCCAAAGAATCTTAATTTAGGATTATCTTTAAATAATTTTACATATTAATAAAATTATAAATTTCTCTTAAATGTGATTTAGCTTAACCAGTATTGACGTTGTATTAATATCTTAACCCAGAGCAATAATCAAGTAACACGGAAATAAAATAACAAGATAATAATGAAATAACATAATACAATCTTACTTTTTATTAGGGAATAAGACATTGTGTGAATTGTGCAATGCAAAAACAACGAAAAAGCCGAAAAAGAGTATTAAAGAACACGACGACGAGGAAGGACAGGAAATAGACGGTACTTCTCTATACCTTAAGAGAAAAATGCCTGGTCTTGAAATTATCCGTCCTCACTCGATACCATATTCCTATGTTGCATGTCGCATGTCTGTCACAATATGCGCACTCGTTCCTTTGTCTGCTATGCACACAAGAAAATGTTGTTAATTTGTATTATTTCCTAATATTCACTAGGGCTTCATGATTGATGGATTTTAAATACAATGCTTTTAGTTCCTTTATTATAAATTCCTCATTTTAAGAACTCAAAAATTGAGAACATCTTAGAAATTCCTTAATGGTAGGATTTAGTTGGCACTTGCAAAATTTTCCTGTTTGTATCCAAACATTCCTGCATCTATCATTGCGTTGCTTGTCAATTTAAATGTCTAACACTGACGTTATTTATAGATTCCCTTGATTGTGAACAATGTAACGGAATCCTGGAAGAGCTCGAAAATATTGATGATGACTGCGATAGACATGGAATTAAATTCGTAAAAACTCAAGACTATTCGATAGCAGAAAGTTACGGAGCTACTGACTTTCCAGTTCTCGTATACTTTGAACACAATATACCGAATGTATACGAGGACTCTTTGGCTGAAGAGGAAGAAGTCCTTCAATGGCTAATTACTCAGAAGACAGAAGATCGCATCGAACTTATTACAAGAGTAATGTTAGAGAAAATGGTAGAGGAGACACAATATCTAGCAGTTTATTTTTGTAAGTAAAGAGTTAAAGCATATTTATGAAATACTATTGAAAGTATGTATAAACTTTATTTTAAATAAAGTTATCGATATTTGTTTTAGACAAATTAAATTGCCACATTTGCGATCATATACTAGAAGAATTGGAAAAGATTGACGACGAATGTGATGTATATGGCATTCACATGGTTAAGATACAAGACCCACAGCTTGCGAAGAGATACTCTATTAAGACTTTTCCAGCAATGGTTTACTTTAGGTGAAAAATAATAAATTTATCGTGTATTTAAGTTCAAATTTTTCTGAAATCTAATTTTGATAATTAATATTATAAATTTTTCAGAAATGGCAATCCTCTTCTTTTTGAAGGTGACTTACAAAATGAAGAATCTATACTTGAATGGCTAATCGATGATGACAATCGTGAACTAGCCGATGAAATTGAATCAGTTAATGAACGAATGCTTGAGAGACTGCTTTACGAATCTCATTTACTTGCAGTATTTTTCTGTAAGTACTTTTCTATTATTTCTTCATAGCATGTGCATGTATAACAAGGCAAAAAAAAATCTATAGCTGGTAACATTGATAGAAAGACAAATACTGGCTTTAGTATAAAAAAAAATACAATTTCTAAAGATTGAAAGCTTATTTTGAATATTTAATTACTACATTTAATTTTTATATTAAATATTTCTTACATTTTAGACGACGAGGAAGATTGTCAAGAATGTCAAGATATTCTTGAGTCTCTTGAGCAGATCGATGGTGAAGTTGATCAGTTTGGTATAGACTTTGTTAAAATAGCTAGTGTTGAAGCAGCCGCCAAATATAACATCATTAATATACCTTCGCTTGTGTACTTCCGGAAACGAACTCCAATGTTCTATGATGGTGATCTACATCAAGTCGATAGAGTTCTGCAATGGTTAACTTCCCAAGAAGTATTCGAACTTAAAAATGAAATTGAGGAAGTCAACCGAAAAATGTTGGATAAATTATTGGAAGAAAACGAATTTCTTGCTGTTTACTTCTGTAAGTTTATGCATTCATTTATATTGAAATCATAATGAGACTTGATGATAATTTTGTGTTTATTTACAGATGAGAATACAGCTGAAAGCCGCCTAGTTTTAGACAAACTAGAAAAAATAGACAGCGAGACTGACAATTTGGATATAACATTTGTAAAAATGCACGATCCTCGGTATGCTCGCAAATGGGGTGTCACTAAACTGCCCGCTATTGTTTACTTTAGGAAACGCTTCCCCAGTATATACAGAGGTAACATTATACGATAGTATGCATAAAACCTACAATTTAACCCAAAAACAACATTTATTTACATTTATTACATTTTTAGGTGACGTAATGGAAGAAAATGAGGTTTTAGAATGGCTGCGAAAGAACAGATTCAGGCAGCCAGAGCTGAATGTATTCATGTACGCATTGATAGCTCTATCAATAGCGTTCGTCATGTACACCGCGTTCTTGCTTCAATGCTTTAAGCCCCTCGCGTCAACGACCACACAGCATCCGAAGCAGGCGTGATTTTATTTACAGGTTCTAGAACTTGAACTTTCGACTGTAACAAGCCTACGGCTTAAAATATATTTCGACATCTACCACTATACAAATATTTTATTCCAGTATTCTAACTTGAAATAACAACGTGAGAATTTAGACGTGGTTTTACTTCGGTGATTTTTTTTCCATAAAATATGTTTTAACCTTATGTTCTGATGTGATCAGCTGTGAACAGCTTTAGCTAAGCGTCAAACATATACAGACTAACAATAATATGGGATCAAACTTTACTTTACATTGATAGATTTTAGAATGAAATGCTTTACCAAATGTCAACACCTCTACTCCGTAAAATATTTCGAAACACGAACATTAAAAATTTTCGTTTAGTCATATTCATTTATCTTCTTAATCTGCGTCCACTGCTATATAACAGAAATTATACGGCATTTTTAATTCACTTAAGACTGTATAATTTTTATACTTGGTGACAATTTGTTCGTTGTGTGCAACACTTTCTTTCTTATTATAATATGCATGCGGTTTGCTATTTTATTGTTGTCATTTTTATTCGTTCAATTCGTTATTAAAGTTTACTCTCGTTATTTTATTATCAAATGATTTAATTTTGCGAGAAACGTTAACTTTGCTGCTGCTAATACTTTTATATCTCATATTTATCTAAGAATGTCCTTTTCCAGGTTTTAGCAGTTTTGTTGATGTTTTTTATACAGTTATTTGTTGGTTTTAACATTTCAAGTTGATTGTATTTCGAGAAACATAACTTTTTTTTTTATTTTAGATTAATTGATGATAAAATTAAAATGAAAAACTAACCATTTATTCTCTGCCATTCCCCTCTAGAACTTTATCGTTGGTCCAGTTACGCTTCGATATTATTTAAGTCAATAATCTATGGTATTTTTTTTCTAAAAGACTCAAAAGGAGAATATGAAAAATAAACACCTGTAACTGGATTATGTACACTGGCTATGTATTATAGGTACCTTTCTTCAAATATGACAGCGAGGGCTGTAAATGCGGAATGTAACGAATATGTTATGCTCAAAAGAGTAACGCGCGCAGTGGAGCAGGCGTGTGTGAAATTGTTAAAACTTGTATATAAAATGTAAATATTTAAAATAAAAATAGTAAAATTTATCGTTTTTCCTTTTTTTTACGACATAACATACCGAGTCCATAATTAAAACGAAATTTCCTCTTATAGTTTATAAATTAGCTGTAATAGTATGAATCACGGTCGTATACACAGGTCTATCAACAATAGTAGTGGGGTTACGTCGGCTTAATGGTTGTGCTGTTCTGTTCAATTTACGGCCGCCGGAGGCACGACGACAGATGCAACAAAGACAGAATAGTATTCTGTCTCTTTTCTATCACACCCAACACATGCGTACCGCGTGTCACTCAACCGGCACGTGACCGCACCCATCGATAGCAACGACGTACAGCGGCGCGAAATAAAAGTTATGACACGATCATACCAATCTCTCACCACGGAAATTGGGCTCCGTTGATAGACCTGTATACAAGACCGTGATATGAATGAATAGTCTATGTGGAATAACTGCCAATTAACACATAAATAATGTAGGTATACTTAAATAAACAATGCAAAAGACTAATAGTAAAAATAATACATAAATATGTTATTAAATTTATAACAAAAACTAATCAGTAAAATAACTGTAGAAAATCAACAATTTAATATTATAATCAACACATTCGAGTACCCGTTACAGATAACATAGGTAAAAATATATATTTATTACCTACATAATAATTTGTACATTCTTTGCAATATTATAAAATGCTAGTTGAAGATAAATTTCATTTAATTATTTCATAATTATGTGTAGGTAATATAAACTAAAAATATATTTTATTATAAAATAAATAAAACCGTGCAGAAATATACACTTTTAAGGTTAATTTAAAAAGATAACATACTGTTACTTTTTTTTATCCAAGCGCAAAATTTTAAATTGGAATGTAATAACAGTTATTCATTCAGTGCGATACGGAATTTGATAAATAAAATTTCTTATATGCACGGGTAGTAGGTACATTAACATTCTTAACTAATAATCGTATAAAAAAATAACAAGGTTGAGGATTATATTGTTCACAATCGCTATAGTAAATTGAAAGGTGAAAAAATATATTATTCTTATATTTGTAGTAAGCAGATGGTAAATTTAATATTTCCACCATCACAGAACGGAATAGAAGAGCAACCTTTAAAGTATATACTGTCCCAACAATATAGTATACAATAGTTGTGGATAATTACCGATTTAAATACATAAACTTCTAAATACATCTCTAAAAAAAATGTACAAAGAGAAAGGCCAAAAGAGCATTAATTAATGGGATGAGAAGGAAAGAGACGAGTTGATGAAAAAGACCTCGAATAATTTGAATAAGGGCAAGCGAATGATGAAAAATGATATAAATACTTTAAAGTGCTAATTTGTTTAAATAAACATCACACAAGCTATCTGAGAACATTTATATAATGCAATATTTAATCATTTTTGTCGCACGTATCACAATCACCAATATAATGGCCTGGAGATCAGTTGTACTACAAAATTGTCAATTGAATCACTGCCGTTTATCGGTTTTTTTATTCTTTAATTTAATTGATATAAAAGTAAACAATAAAGTTATGTTTTGACGTTACGGTATATGGTAACACCATATGGGTTTGGTTCCGATCCGAATACACTAGACTAATTAAAGTTAGCTTGGAATTGAATCTTAACTGTTTCAAATTAGTAGAATTGGACCCATGTTCGTGTATATTAAAAACAGTATTATATTATTAACATATTCCCTATTAGTGATGTCTAGGTAATAATTAGACGTTTATTCTTATGGTCCGTTAAATACTTTGATTTTTCAGTTTCGAAGAGATTTATTAATCTTTGTGTGAACTCCGCGTGTACTGCGTCTATTTCCGCATCGGTTGGGTCTAAGTTCTTCTCAATCTCCATTGGCGCACCAACTGAAACAATAAAATGCACATACTATACTTATATCATAATACTAATTTATGCGTGTTTACAGGGCTGGTTGACAGACCAATAAATAAACTCAATTATAATATTAGTTAAGGATTTAGGCCACAATGATCAGTTATTTCTAGGTAGGTAAGAGTATAATAATAATATCCTGGGACATTATTCACACAAGGCCATCTGATCCCAAACTAAGCAGAGCTTGTACTATGGAAACCAGACCACTGATATACTACATAATATACTACTTTTCTTTTGCAAATACATACTTATGTAAATAATTACACCCAGACTCAGGACAAACAGACATGTTCATGCACACAAATGTCTGTCCTGGATGGGAATCGAACCCACGACCTGTGGCGCGAAAGGCAAATGTCTATCAACCACGCCAACCGGCCCTTCAAATTATTCTGACTTTATGGTAATAAACAATGTAAAAAATATATGTACATCAAATAGATATAACAATATCCATTTTTATACAAATAGATACTTAATCTACAGATTTAAAGTAAGTATTTAAAGTTAGTAAAATTACTCAAAATGGGTTCAAATAAAAAAAAGTCATAGCTATCAAAAAGATGAATATAATCTTCTAATAACAGAAAAATGCGCTAAAAAACCGTTTGAAAGTTACGAAATTACCTAAATTATTTTATCACATTAAGATAATAAGATTAATTTATCAGGAAAATAGATACGAAGCTAATTTTAAGTTTGTATAAGATATATAATTTAATATATTTAATATAAGATATATTTAATAGAAGATCATTTGATATTAAATTCTGAACACATTTGCATATTTATAATTAATTTCGCGCTCAGCGCTCAGCGGAAGCATTAAGCTTCGCCATAAAGGAAGTAAAGGAGAAGTTTTTAGGTTGTTACTATAATTAAATCTTGTTGCCTGCCTCGCTGGTCTAGTGGCTAGATATAAGGCCGCAGATCCGGTGGTCCTGAGTTCAATTCCTAGGTCGGGCCAATAAATAGTTATTGGGTTTTTCTGTCATAAAATTCTTAGTAGCAGCCCGGAGTCTGGAAGTTGGAAGTGTGTACACTCCCGTGCTTCGGAAAGCACGTTAAGCCGTTGGTTCTGCGCCTGAACTCTTTCCGGTCGGGTCGGATTGTCGTCCCATCGGATTATGAGAGCTAAGGACAAGATAGTACACCTGTGTTTGCGCACACACTTGTGCACTATAATATCTCCTGCGCAGTTGGCTAATCTCTCTTGAGATTGGCCGCCGTGGCCGAAATCGGTCTGGAGGACCTCTCTTTAGGGAAACGAATTGTACTTTTATAACGAATTACTCATCTCTATTACATGTTAACGATTTAAGAAAAAAACACACAATACCATATACATACCAACGGTAGTGATGGGCGATCTAAGAGGTAGTACTCCAAATGAGTACTGGAATACACCTCTTCCTATCGGAAACACTGGTGAGATGCCAGTGATCTGACGCACTTTCTCCTGGAACTTGCGTAGCAAACTGTTCTCGCTGTTGTTTAGTGGACGATAAACGTCTGTTTCTCCGAATGAGAAGACTGGTACTAGTGGTGCCCTAGAATTTATTGAATAAACGTTAAGCGATTAGTGTCGTTATAATATATTTTATATTGCAAATATTAATAAATATGACTTAACTTCAAAATGTCTATAAATACAAAAGGTTCTTTGATTCTTCACGCATACGAAGAAAAACTAAAATTACGTTAAAACTTTTAACGGTATATCTTTGGTTATTTGTTAAATCAGTACATCAACGATACGTTCGTTATCTTTAAAAAGCAATGGCCTGACTGACTGATTATTTATCACCAACGCACAGTTACAAGCACAGATACTTAAAATTTGAAAAATAATTTTGTTTGGTAATGCTCTCAACATTCTCATTGAGAAGGGTCACCCGAAAATATTATTTTGAACTCTACGCAAAGACTTTTCAAAACAGAACGTCTTTACAAACCGCGTTAATTATTATTATTATAGGCATAACTGTAGACTCACCCAGACATCATGGCAACACGAACGAACCCTTTTCTTCTGCTCAAGATCACTTTGTATTCTCCAGGATGCGAATCTAACGCTTCGGCAGCTCCTCCGACAAAAAGAACCACACATTTTCCTTTGTTTTTATTCTTATCAAGAAGATATAGCAAGCTCTCTTGAGAAGACGCGCAACTACCCAAAGCAAGCACCAGTTCTCTAAACAATGGTACCCTAAAATGGCCTCCCAGAGTAATCATGCTGCATGTCATGCCTGGAAATACTTTGTAGAAATCTAACGCATTCGTGGCAAATGCACCGAAAGCTCCAGAGCAAACAACGCCATGAGGAAAGCACGCGAATAGGTAGTTCTTCGAGGTATCCAATTCGGCAGTCTTAACCAAGTTTATTGGAAAATAATCCCGGTAGTAGCGCCATAATGACCAATTTCTCACCCATTCTACTCTGAAATAAAGTTTGTATTAATTATTACCTTAAAACACTATATGACGATATTTATTATAATAGAGTTACAAAACTACCCGTCGTATTGCTTAAGATTAAGATTTTATTGACCCGATTAGGGGTTTTACTGTCGAGATTTTTTTCAGTTGCAGCCTGCCAGTTGGTAGTCAACAGTATAATATTGCTGTGCGACTGTCATGTCATTGGATAATGAGAGCGAGAAAATAGTGTCGGAATAATGTTTTAGTAAGCCCTTCTGGACTGCGAGACCAAAATCGTTCTGGTGTGCATCAATATTTATTATAATAAGATAGTTAAGACTTACATTCTACCGCCTCTGTTGCAAACGTCAAGATCATTCAATAACCACGCTCCGTACAGCAGCGCTAACCACCAATACGAAGAATACAAAAGCTGAACGTATAGGAAGATACAGCTGGCTTCTCCAAATAATATAAGACATATCCAGGCTGTCGCCGCTAAGGTCTGCAGCCTACGAGCTAAAGGCAGGTGGAGTGGCGCCCATTCTATACCCAAAGCGTTTGAGATTGCTCTGAAAACAGTTTAATAGGCCAAATTATAATCCTTCAACATCTTAACAAGTAATATTTTATCGTAGAAGATTTTATAAATAAATCGTTGTTGAAATATTTTTTAGATAAGGTATCAGTTAAACGCCTTTCCCACATTGGGGACTTAATCACCAGACAAAACACGCCTTGCCAAGTTGAAATATGCAACTGCATGTAGGTATGTAGGTCACAGTTTGTTATTTCCTTACCTTCATGGTTTGTTTCTAACAGGTGAGTATATATTATATTACGATACATTTAAAAATGCAAAAAATTATTCAAACACAAAATTTAGTAATTAAAGGTGCAAGGTTCTTTGTTTCCAAGTTAAATAGCGCATCATTAGAGTAAGGAATGGTTGATATATCCTACAGCCAATGTGCTCATTTGCCTTTCCGTCTACTTATGTTATATATTTAAAAAAATACGTTCTATATCGTTGCTACACATGCTTTGTCTTCTTCTTTCAAATGTCCAATCGCTGACGACAGAGAGAGAAGTATCAGTCTGTAAATTCACTCACTATACAGTGTTTACTCTGGCACAATTGAAATTTATTAAGCAACGAATTTAATTTAATTACCGCATTTATTAATCACTAGGTGTGCCCGCGTATAATTAATAAAAATATAATGAATAAAAATCAGTCTAGAACCTTCCTCGATAAAAGGACTATACAACACAAAAATATTTTTTAAATTCGAACCAGTAGTTCCTGAGATTAGCCGGATCAAACAAACAAACTCTTCAGCTTCATATATTAGCATATATGTTTTGAGAGTCTAATAAATGTCTAACGTGATACGAGTTTTTTTTTTGTCGTGAGAGAATACAGTTTGGAGTAGGTACTAAAGAAATCAGTCTGGTTACTAAATTTAAAATCAGGTAGGGAATGATTATTCCAAGCATTTATAACTGTCATTATATTTTAATATTCAATACATTTTGTTTGTAAAAATATTACTTACGCATTTTGTAATATATTTTGACGAATCATTTTTAAATATGTTTTGATATATATACATATATAAATATTGACGAATATGGCGTATGATATTATGGAAAAGCTACACAGGGGCCAATTATAGTAACAAATTGCCACTTTATCGCAATCGAATCGAAGAGTGATCGTTGACGTTTATCCGTTTTCTATTATCTAAGTTAACAATTAAGTTTGATATTGATATATTATGTCAAAATCATATCGGTTTGGTTCTGATCCGAATGAATATAGAATAATCAAAGTTGGATTGGAATTGTACCGGGAACGTATCGTAATCGTTATAAATTAGTAGAATTCAGCCCCTGGTTGCTTTTATACATACCTAAACATAACGAGAGATGTAGAAGTATACACAGCAGTATAATAATTATATATCAACTCGATAATTTTTTTTACGAGCATGCAAATTACAAAAACAGATAATTGAATTGCATTGCAAATATATAAAAACTTTTTGTATTGGAATAATGACATATTTTTATGAGTTATTATTGTAATTATCACTTACAAGTGGAAGGTCAAAGTCATTAAATTGTCTTGAATAAACGAGTCATTTAATACGCAAATTTAATGCACACATCTATGTATTTAAGTGCACAAAATAAATGTAAATACCTTCGCCATTGAAACAATACAAACTTTTTAGGATCGCGATGAAAAACATATGAAAAAAAAAACAAAAAATGTTTTTCTTGAAAATTCAATAATAAATTACCTAAATAATATTTAACAAGACAAAAGTTATTTATTACTTACTGAAATATTTTTACAACTGTGTCTATCATCTCGTAAACACTTAACTAACACTTCGAACAAACTTCCATATCACTTCGGGTCTGTGAAGCTACTAAACAGTAAACACAGAAATCTCTGATTAGTATAATGTAGGTAGTCGCTAGTGGCGTTTCGTTATCTGAGAATTATTATTGTAAATTCTAATACAAAGTTTAATACATTATCTCATGACTTTGTATAATAAAACTTTGACAGTACCTACTTATATAATACTGGCTGTGCCCCGCGGCTTCACTCGCATATAATTAATAATAATATAGTAAATGATTTTATTACTATAATAATGCACACACACACACACGTGCACACACATATGGCTACTGGTAAAGAAATATGTAATTAACGATTTGAAATTAATTTTCATAAGATACCGTAGGGTTTACCGATCTTATATATAACATATGCGCCATCACATGTTCTTTGTGTGTACCAATTTTCATCAAGATTGGTCAAGCCGTTCTTGAGTTATAAGAAGACATACAGACAGACAGACATAAATGAAAAAAATAGTATAATGTCTCACTGCATCATAAAACGATTATATATCACAAAATTAGGTGAAAAAACAAAATGTACAGACAGAACCAATAGATTTATATAGTAGTATAGAGTAGCTGTGATAGTATATTCGTGGGGACTTTAGGACACATACCAATGTTTAATTTAAAACGACAGGATATAAAAATGCTGATAAATTTGTAATATTGACTCATATTAGCTATTAGGTCCTTACATATGAAATTGGCGTTTTGTACGGGAGGACTATAAAGTCAATTTTTTTTTTTGTATAATGTATGCACCGTTATTATCTATGCACTTTTGCCATCTCATAGGTAGTTCATTGATCCTTTTATTAAAAAAACACTACTAAAAAAATAGTAATCTGTTGGAGTAAGGTCCGGGGAGTACGGTGGATGTCGCAGACATTCAAATTGTAGCTCATCTAACTTAGTGGTTGTTAGTTGTGCAGTGTGTGGTCTTGCGTGGTCGTGAAGCAGCAGTGACCTAGAGCGATTGACCAATCGGTTGTTTAGCAGCTAGTTCTTCCTTCATGGTTTGCAGTTGCTGACAATAGATATCGGCCGTAATCGTTTGGCCAAAGTTTAGAAAGCTGTAGTGAACGACAACGGCACTAGTCCACCAAACACTCACAAGTAACTCTTTCTGAGTCAATTTTCGTTTAGGGCAGGATTTGGCTGGGCCTCCAGGTTTCAGCCATTGCGACGAGCGCTTCCGATTATCGTACAGTATCCACTTTTCATCACAAGTAATGATTCGATTTAAAATCCCTTCATTATTGTGTCAGTTGAGCAAAATAACAACGCAGTCGACGCGTGTTTGCAAGTTCGATTCACTCAATTCATGAGGTACCCATCGTTCACAGTTTTTTTACTTTCCCGATTTGCTTCAAGTGGATTCATACAGTTTTATCACTTACCCCGAAGCCTGCAGCTATCTCTGAAGTGCTTTGTGATGGATCCGCTTTCACAATAGCTTTTAATTCTTCATTTTCCACTTTGGTCCACGGGGTTGGTTCTGAAATTTCCAGAACGAAAACGTTGAAACCAAAAACATACCGTGCTTTCTTTTGTGACACCAGCGCCGTACACATCATTAATCCTTCGAGCTGTTTCTAAAGCACTGGTGCCACGGTAGAACTCATACTCGTAAATATACCGATATTTCATGTTTTCCATTGTGCGGTAATAAGCGACGCCGAAGAAAAAAGTAATGAGGAAAAAACAAATGAATGACTGTTTTAAAAACTCAAATGTACCAGCTAAATGAATTTATAAATTTGAATTTGGAATTCTTAACCAAAGACAAAACGCTAATTTACGACCTAATATTTTGTGAGATTTAAATAATATTATATTTGTTCAAATTTAAACTGTGTACATTTTGAAACAAAAAAAAAAAAATAACCTTGGGATTTTCTCAGCGACTTAGGTAATTAAATTAATTATACTTTTTTGTTACTATTCTAATCTAGCTGAATATATTCTAATCTAGCTGTTACTCGCGTCTGCCTCCGTTATTTATATGCTAATCGAGTTCCCAAGCTAATTTAGTTATATTTCAGGAAACAAACAGTATAATAACACAATAAATTATATGAATACAATAAACACATAAACGATAAATAAGTAAAGTTTCCAATAATAGACAATACAATAAAAGAGCAAAAAAGTCCACATATTCATTAAGTCTTTTAACTTGGGACTTTGGGACTAGCAAGTCCCACTGCCTGTTATAAAAAAAAATGTTTTTAGTACACCAAATATTCTTTCCTGGCGATGACACAGAATTTCGATAAGACCAGTCTAATCGCCGATAAAAAGTTTGTATACTTTGGTTCGCAATCGTGTCACAGCGGCTTTAACCGATTTCGACAACATTTTAACAATCAAATTTTACCGATATGGACTACAAATATTTGTTTATGATAATAAAGAAAAAACAGGTCAATTATTCATTTTGTACTTTCTACATTTGAGTTACTTTAAATTTCTTACGGAATTATCTTATTAAATTAGATATTACAATCTAAAAATCTCGAAATGTTTTGGACGCTATCATATAATAATAATAATAATAATAAATCATTTATTTCGACCAACAAGGATCATATATACATTACATATATTATATTAAATTAATATAGACTGTCTTGATCAGAATTTGCGAAATAGCTTTTCTCGTTTTATGCCTTAGTTGTGGAGTTACGGCAGAAAAAGTGCTAGAAGGTGAAGAAATATTTCGTGAGCCTACGTGTATATTTATTATTATATCGGATGAAAATATATCATATGTGTAACCAACAGCCTATGGTGCAGCGCGGTAGAATTAGTTCCAAAATGTTCTGCTAATAGGTCGCAACCCGCTCCTCATATATTCTACCGCCAAAATGCAGAATAAGTGAGACATTGTGCCTACAGGCACAGGGGACATACCTAATATTTAGGCTACCAAGGTTGGGGCACATTGACGTTGTAGGAGATGGTTAATATTTCTGAGAGTGCCAACGTTTATGGGCTGTGGAATACACCATAAAGCCCATTTGAAATACAAGATTTTTTCAAATTTTTTATTATTCTTCAAAAAGGATAAGAAACAATTTACATAGTAGGATAACAATATACCATTAAAATATATTCTATCAGAACAGGAAAACAACAGATAAGTTATTTTTAAAAAAATCATCCTTCTAGATGCAAATCAACTTGTACGAATATAAAAGTGAGTTCAACTCATAAGCAGAATATAATACAATTAGTAATATAAATTGTAATAACTTTGACAAGCCACCTCGATGGTGGCTCATGGGTGTAGTGGCATCAAGCGGCCGTTACATGAATGTTGCATTAATGGACTCGACTGGTAATTTTTATGTAAATTGGTCAAATATCTTGTAGTATCTGGATTTATTATGAGTAATTGTGTTTGACAATATTAATAAAAAAATCACCAACTTGTTGAAAATTTTACAATTACTTTAGATAATTTTTTAGGCCATTAAAACAATTACTATTTAAAATAATTAAACAAAAACGATGTTAAGTACATTACATTACATTACCTATTTAATAATTTCTGAAGACTGTAATGAAAAATCAAGTAGCTTTTTATAGTATCTTTATTTTTTTATATTTTATAAAATATATAATTAAAAAAAAAACAATTGGCTACAAATTAAATTATGTTTATAGTGTTTTAAATATACAAAATAGCTTGATTCATAGCAAGTCATATTTGATGCTACTTTTCTAATAACAATTTAATTATAATCACTTTCAATAATGTCTTTAAAGTTTTTGATTCTTAATTCAGTTTCTTTGATGCTGTCTTTAAGATCCTTGTGTATTTCACTATAGGCTTTAATAGAATGATTTGTCTCTGTGTAGATGTTTCGTAGGATTTGAAGATGAAGTATTCTGAAAATTTAAATATACATTCATTAATTGCCTTAAGAACTAATTAAAATACTGTGAATCCACTACTGGGGACCTTCTCTCTTTATTAGGAGACTGTTTTGAAAAATTCTCTTACTTGGTGGTAGAGCTTTGTGCAAGCTCACCTGGGTAGGTACCACCCACTCATCAGATATTCTACTGCATAACAGCAGTACTTGGTACTGTTGTGTTCCGTTTTGAAGGGAGAGTGAGCCAGTGTAATTACAGGCACAAGGGACATAATATCTTAGTTCCCCAGGTTGGTGGCGCATTGGCGATGTAAGCGATGGTTAAAATCTCTTACAATGCCAATGTCTATGGGCGTTGGTGACCACTTACCATCAGGTGACCCATATGCTCGTCCGACTACGTATGCCATAAAAAAAAAACACTGCTCCAATGCAGATCGCTGAATACATGTGGTTGGTTATCAGTTTTTATCCAATTTACAAGTATTATCTAGTCGGATAACCAATACCAATGCAATGCTTATTTAAATTGAGTAGTTCAAGATTATAATATAAGTTTATTATAGTTTTTTACGTCAGCAAAAATAGCTAAAAATTATGTATTCGTAAAATAAATACTTACTTAGATTTTAGCTCTAAAATTCTTGTTTTCAATGTCAATAGTTCACTGGAGTTATTACTAAATAATGAAACTTCTTGCAGACGATGGTTGAGCCATTCCACCATTAGTTCAACCTTTTCATTTTCCTGTTCTTTCAATGTATTTAGTTTATCATCCAAACTCTCTTGAAGTTCTTTTATTTCATTTTTTCTTGTCTTCTTTCCACTGCCTATGTTTTGTTTTAATTTGTCTAATTCCGAAGTGAAGATTGGTATTTTGTTTTGAATTTTGATTATGATTGCTTGGTTTAGTTCAGCTTGTTCATCAAATGATAACTCTACCTCAGTTTTGTGCATTAATCCTGCAGATAAAATTCTTTTTGACAATTTAATTCAACAAATTTAACACATTGAACAGATTGAATTTTGAATCTATATAATTTAATGATGTTGATTGAACTCAAACATTATTTACGTGTTTAGTAAGAATTAAACAAACCCAGTAAAGTAGAAGTACTCTCATCAGCTGTGCTTAGTTTATGTAAACTTGAATAGTGCGACAGATCGCAGTCAGCAATTATTCTCCTTACTTTTCCAGAAAGCTTAGGTGAAAGAACACAATTTTTATCACCACATACTTCTTTTATAATATCAAAAAGTATGTTCTCTTGAATTGTTTTACTATCAGGGCAAAGGTCTTCGGTACTTGTAATTATATCCATATTTTATACTAATATTTTTCCGTTTATTTACAATTGGTTGAAAATGTATTTAATAAGCACTACAGTTATGTGCCTAAATCAAGTAAAGAGAATAAAGCAAATGACATCAAGTTTATAAACAGAAGCACTGGTCTGGAGGTACTAAATAAATTAAAATTCGTTTATATTTGAATTAAACTTTTTCAATATTTAATACTGGCAATTGTCAAATGTCAATCATTTGGATATAATAATTTTTAATCATGTGGATTATATACATTTTCTGAAATATGTGTAAACAAATTCTCAAATTGTTATTTTTAAATATTTGCATACTGTTTAACAAACCAATTTTTGAAATAGACAGATATAATTAAAAAAGTAATCAACTTTGCGTTTGCAAGTTGCAACTATGAGTTTTTCGTCAGAGTCAGATCAAGTGTCAAATAATAGTTGTCATTGTAATAGTCGTAATTAAACTCGAAATTATTTAATAAATTACGTTACAAGTCGTGATTATGATATGAGAATATAAGGGTTTTTTACTATAAAAGTATCATATAATGCAAAATATTTGCTCAATCGATGGAATCAACAAAGAAATCTATTGAAATGGATATTGCGTCCAATAGTCAAAACATGCATTCTGAATCTCAAAAAGCGGGGGAAAATAGCGATAAGAGTAAAAACAAACTCTCACCGGAATCTCAGGGAAACTGTTACTGGTATAAACATTTAGAATTTTGTAACAACAACAAAAACTACGTATTAGCATTAGAGTATCGATAATTTATATGGTTTTTTTTGTCCTTAGTGGTAAAGATCGTAACCTGAATATAGTTGAGTTGCTATGTGCGTCGTGCAACAGATGGTATCATGAGTCTTGCATTGGATATCAGTTAGGCAAATTAGTGCCTTTTATGACGAATTACCTCTTCATTTGCAAAAACTGTTCACCAACTGGTTTGGAAACATTTAAAAAGAATCAAGCTCGTAAGTATAAATATATAAAGCAAAAAAACCTTTGTAGGTTGTGTCTCTTTTATGTTATAAAAATGTATAGCTACTTGAGATATTTATTTATTTATATAAACAGTCAAATTTAATGTTAGGCTAAACAATATATTTTAACAAGACAAGGTTCTACAACTTTTCCATACATTTACTATTAAGTTGAACTTAACACAGTGTTTCACAAGTTTAAAGTAACTTTTTGAATATACAAGATTGTTACCTGTGTGTTATAATAATCTTTATATAATTCAATTACCTTTAAATTAATGAATATGTAAGAATGTGTTTTTTTTAGCATTTCCGCAAATGTGTCTCACTGCAATCGCAAATCTTAGACAGGAGAGCTGTAAAGACGGCAGTAACAAAAACATGTTCAGTAAAGATAGAGAGATAATTCCTTACATTGATCAGTATTGGGAAGCTATGACTACAATGCCACGAAGGTAAATTATACATTATATATTAGATAAATCTCACCTATGTCTATATTGTCTCAACAATTGTTCAAATGATGTAGAAGTTGCTGTAGCGGTTAACTTACCTTTGCAATCTTGTCACCCCTTTTACTTAGGGGTACTGATTTTTCCTCCATTTTTTTATTTTTATTGCGTAGATGGTAAGTGGTCACCGATGCCCACAGACATTGGCATTGTAAGAATTGTTAACCATCACCTTATATCGCCAATGCGCCACCAACCTTGTGCCTGTAATTACACTGGTTCAATCACCCTTTAAACTGGAACACAACAATACAAAGTACTGCTGTTTTGCGGTAGAATATCTAATACGTGGGTGGTACCTACCCAGACGAGCTTGCACAAAGCTCTACCACCGAGTGAGTCCCTTCCGCCAATGTTAAATAGTCATGTATACAATGTTATAGATGCCAGATAATTGTATTCTATTTATCTCAAAGAGATATACCAACATCCAATCCTAAATACTAACTTGTGGAAAAGTTAAGTGTATCTTGTAAAAATCAAATTAAAAGAATATATAAAAAAATGTTTATCTGCTTTTTGTCTGTGGAATGCAATGATTTGTATGCTTTGACTTTCAAAATTCTTTAATTGAAGTGTCTATTTAATAACAAAGGTGTTGCCTGTTTGTGGTTTAGTTTTTGAAATCTTTGAAACGATTTGCAAAAGCATAAAATCTTTGAATTAACCTCCATTAAACAAACAACAGGATTGATAATTAATTATTATAATACATAATAGATAATTAAAAAAAATTACCTAGATTTTTTTATAATCTACAAATGTTACCTTCATAGAAGTTAAAACACTTGTAACCAATATAATGTTTGTATAACTAATGAATTAGGTGTTGCCTGCCTTTGGCCTTACTTATAAATGTTGCTAAGTGGCTGTTATTTAATTTGCTCTTTCTGTCTTATTGTTTTGGCATGCGAAAGAAAAAGACAGGATTGTTTATCTAATCACCCCACATTTGCAAGTAAATGTTTGCTACTAACATAATTTTGATCGGTGGTAGAGCTAAGCTCGTCTGGGTAGGTGCCACCCACTCATAAGATATTCTATCGCAAAACAACAGTACTTTGTATTGTTGTGTTCCAGTTTGAATGGTGAGCCAGCCAGTGTAATTACAGGCACAAGGGGCATAAAATCTTAGTTCCCAAGGTTGGTGGCGCATACGCTCGTCCGCCTACCTATCCTATAAAAAAAAACAATCAATATGCATTATTTTGCATTAAAAAAAAATCCTAATCATGTCATCGATGTAAGCGATGTTTAACATTTCTTACAATGCCATTGCTTATGGGCGTTAGTGACCACTTACCATCAGATGGCAGATGGCAGAATAATAAATTATGATATTCAAAAATGACACTTTAATTTTAATATAGAAACTCGTTTTTTTACCTCCTTGTAAACACTATGAAAATGTTATTATTAAACAATATTCATTAAACAGTTTCTATAACATGCAGGGTGACTCAGTCCTGGTACGCCACAGTGCAGCGAGCTCTCGTCAAAGATATACAAGTTCTGTTCACTTACGAGGAAGACTCAAACCTTGGGCCAATGTTTGGCCTTTTCAATTTAGAATTAACAAGCATTAAGCCTAACTATGAAGCTATGATCAAGCAAGGGCAGCTGAAGGTCACTGATATGGGCGTTGCAACTGGTAAGTATTATATTTAGGAAATATTGGTAAATTTTAATAATATTGTATATTTTTCAATTTTACTATAATAAAAAGACACATAAAACTTAACAATATTAGCGGAAGCAGAACAACTCTTCTTATTCTGGTAGGATTTCATTATCTTCAAAATAGTTATATTATAATTCAACACTCATATGCCTACTAAGGTCCTCCAGACCGATTTCGGTCACGGCGGCCAATCTCAAGAGAGATTAGCCAACTGCGCAGGAGATATTATAGTGCACAAGTTTGTGCGCAAACACAGGTGCACTCTCTTTTCCTTAGCTCTCTTAGTCCGATGGTATGACAATCCGATACGACCGGAAAGAGTTCAGGCGCAGGATCAACGTGCTTTCCGAGGCACGGGAGTGTACACACTTCCAACTTTCAGACTCAGGGCTGCTATTGAGAATTTTCTGACAGAAAAACACAATAACTATTTATTGGCCCGACCTGGCAATTGAACCCAGGACCACCGGTTCTGCGGCCACCAGACCAACGAGTCATATGTCTATTATAGAGTTCAAAAGATATTTAAGTAATCTTTTAGTTTATATAATTTATGAAAATCGGAGCGATTTCTGTTGATTAAAGACCGTGTTGAATACTGCCCAGAATGACCCAATTTCTTACATTTGTAAATAATAATAAATTTATATTTTGGTATCATGCAATATCAATTAATTGTTTCCAAATCACAGCGATCCACTGCAATTTTATTTATTTATAATCTTAAATAAATTATTGTTAAAACAAATTAAAAAAAAACTCATCCAGTAGGTATGTACTATGTGCTGTGCTATGATTATGATGAAGCACGCTTTTATAGTGCATCAGGGATGTTCGCAGAAGCGCGGGTTGATTGCTTTTCTACTATAATGCGAAAGAGATGCGGCTCCCTGGTGCGTAGGCTGCAAGGCAGTACCAACAGTATCCTTAAAATGATTGCGAGTAGGCTGGACTGTACGTACGTGGGTCATTGCTGTGATTTCTTAATATGAAAGATCGCGGTAGTGAATATAATATGTAATTAATTTTAATTGATAATATTAGTTTTTAATTTACTAACATAGATAATAAGTTGATGTAAACTAACAAATTGAGTAATTTTTTTATAAATGAAATAATTATTATTATTTCATATATATTCCTTTTCACATCGCAGTCATGACGCATAAATCGTTATTTATGAACCCGCGACCGCGAGATCTAAAGCCTAACGTTATCCATCCTACGAATATAATAAGTATGTAGGTTTTGTTTAGATTTTTGGGCTTCCCACAAAAATAACGAATCTATTTAAAAAATAAATTTCATTTTTATTATAGACTAGCCGGGCCCCGCGGTTTCACCCGCGTATAATTAATAAAAATAAGCCTTCCTCGATAAAAGGACTATCCAACACAAAAACAATTTTTAAATTCGATCCAGTAGTTCCTGAGATTAGCCGGATCAAATAAACGAACTCTTAAGCTTTATATATTAGTATAGATTTATCAGGTAATAGTTATCGCCCGTAGCTTTTGTCTGCGTGTTAGTGGGGGCAGTTAGCTATAAGTATGTCCTCTTCTTTTTTATAATTGTTCCCGGGCGGCCAAATAACTACTCCACCTGATGGTAAGTGGTAGTAGAGTCCAAACGTGACGACGGCGACGGCTAGTACAGTAAGGGAGAATGAACTGTACTAGCCGCCCCCGCCTTGCCGGCCCTCAAGATGCCTCTTCACGCCTCGTTTGAAGGAACCCAGGTCATAAGAGGAACACGTGTGCTGGTAACGAATTCCATGTTTTGGAGGTGCGACAAAGAAAAGAGTTGCCAAATTTCATCGTGCGCGATGGAATTGATGTCACAGTTTGGCGGTCCTATGACCTTCCTTAGCGTTCAGGCTTGCTTCAAATTTAATTAAAATCAGTTCGTTGGTTTAGCCATTAAAGCGTAACAGATAGACAGCTACTATCGCATTTATAATATTAGTATAGATTGTATAGATTAGATGTACGTAGTAGTAGTGGGGTGTGATGCCTTAGTGGTTAATAAAATCGTGAAAATAAATACATTTTTCTCATAATTTCCGTCCGCGGCTTCGCCCGTGTGTGAGTAGCTAGGTAGCCTATGTTCTGTACCGCTGACGACGTTTATGACGAATTTCATGTTCGGCTGAGTCGCGTAATAAACTCACTTTCGCACTTATAAATAAATATATATCCTGGGACATTATTCACACAGGGCTATTTGATCTCAAACTAAGCAGAGCTCGTACTATGGAAACCAGACAACTGATATACTACATATATACTACTTTTCTTTTGTAAATAATTACACCCAGAATCGGGACAAACAGACATGTTCATGCACACAAATGTCTGTCCTGGGTGGGAATTGAACCCACGACCTGCGGCGTGAAAGGCAAGTATCTTACCAACCACGCCAACCGGTTCGTCGACACTTATAATATTAGCAAATATTATAAGTGCGAAAGGAAGGATTTTTCCTTAATTTTTAGTTAGCAATTTTGAATTATGACGCGACCGAACATCAACAAAGTATCTATTTTTGTTTTAATTTCATAATAAAGTATATTATTCTTGCAGAGATCAAAGATCTTTTGTTTAAAAAAACATAATGCGAAGTTAAATTGTGATTCTCACGAACTCTTGATGAGTTTATTCTGTCATTGTTATATGAAAATATAGGTTTCTTTGTCGACTCGTACGAGGTTGAGTTTACAGACTCCTAAATATATCAAAAAGTTTTTGGTTTAAGTGACATTAATGTATTGATTTGATTACATAAAAGCTTGAATGATATAGAAAGTAGTTCGGCATACAGGCAAATGGTCCTGAAATGGTCAATATATATTTTCACACTTTAACAAATGAACTGGCTATCCTTGCACAATCCACCACCAAACTTGGGATCTAAGATGTGATCCTTGTGCCTGCAATTACACTCACTCACCATTCAAACCGGAACACAACACTAAGTATTGCTGTTAGGCGGTAGAATGTGAGGAGGGCTGCCCAAACGGGCTCTCACGAAGCCTAAGTAAATTAGGTTGACTCAAAATTTTATAAATATACAGGGTTATTTGTAACGAACCAGCAACCTCGCAGGACTAGATAGCTAATACCGTAAGCAACAACTTTTGTTCTACGACTTTTGATAATTTGTTCGATTTTATTTTCATACAAAAATAAGTATTAATTTAATTTCCCGCTTGAACGTTTATAAATCTACGCGCGTCGCAAAGATCGACGCGTCGCGTCGTCCGTTCGTTTATGAATGAAATATAGACTTACAAATATCACGACAGTACGACAAAAACTTGTAAAATCATTTTTTTTTCATGTATTTGACGAGCCGGTTGGCGTGGTTGGTAGATGCCTGCCTGCCTTTCGCGCCGCAGGTCGTGGGTTCGATTCCCACCCAGGACAAACATTTGTGTGCATGAACATATCTGTTTATCTTGAGTCTGGGTGTAATTATCTATATAAGTATGTATTTACAAAAGAAAAGTAGTATATGTAGTATATCAGTTGTCTGGTTTCCATAGTACAAGCTCTGCTTAGTTTGGGATCAGATGGCCGTGTGTGAATAATGTCCCGGGATATTATTATTATTATTATTATTATTGAGTTATGTCCGAATTCCGAAAACAAAAGTTGTTGCTTAAGGTGTTAGCTATCTAGTCCTGCGAGGTTGCTGCGTCATTACAAATAACCCTGTATATGTATTTCTTACATTACATAAAATATAAAAGCACGCGAAAATTAAATTTAAAAATGTACTCTATTCTAATACAATTTTTAATATCGTCACCGTTACTATAACGACATTCATCGAACTACACATACATACACGATCCGTTATATTATTAATCGTATAACTATTTAATATTTACATTATCAAAATAATATGAAACGAGATAAGGATTTAAATCGATAAGATTGTATTACAAAGTGTCGCTACAGAGAGAAATATACAAGTCTCGCGTTATCAACCTGCATCAAGATAACTTCAAACAGCTAATAAAAAATATATCACATATTATTAATCATGTTGGTATATAATGAAGAATCAAAGGTTGTAAACGTATAAATTGACAACAATTTCAATGAAATGTCACCATTAAAAATACCGTAAACCCAGACCAGCGTACTGCGACATAAAACTCTAGACCGCTCAAGTATTGAATAATGACTTTGTTCTCGATGCGACTGTGTTTGTAAACATCGAACACGGACGACGGACGTCACGCACACGTTCGCGCGACGCTTGTGTGTAACATTACTTCGACTTTAACTCTCACATAGGCAGCATCGCGTTCGCTCCGCGATTTCTATATCGATTACATATTATTTTAATTCACCTTGAACTTCATGGCTGGTAAGTTTTAGATAATTTTACGTTAATTATAAAAATTAAATTGTTAATGCATGTTCGGTAATGATTTGAATATAATATACTTAATTGATATGTAAAGGTTTGTTATCAAGCAGTGGCAGGAAAACTATATACGGTTTCAATAGATGTGTCGTATTTGGGACGCGAACGACCCAATAACTTATCTTATCAATGCTTCGTAAGAATTTTTAAATTTCTATGAGTATTCAACGTCGATCGTATGTAATGTGAGTTTTTTTTATTTTTATAAAATATTTCATTCGATTTTTGAATTGGTTCGATTTATGAAATGCGAATGTTTTTTAGGAAGATATTAATTATTCATTTATTAAGTGGTTTGCGAATTAACATGTTAATTTTATAGCTTGGTATTTGTAGCGTTGTTATGTTGCATTTATGTTTTATTTAGTATTAGATTATGTAAACAATAGTTTCAGTTTGTGTAGATTAATATTGTTGTATTTTGACTAGCTTGAAACTTTCAGGTTGCGAATTGGTTATGTAATTTTTATAGTCGTATGTTATTACGTTAGAGATGTGCAAATTAAATTGGTGAATACGGAATAGCGCAGGGAACCCCTTCGAAATACGCTATTTTGAACTGTTTCTATTATAATTACATTTGTCTATCTGACAACCAATTAATGGAATTTGCCATCTATTTTGAGAGATTATTATACGTTAACCATGCTATATATGTAGTTAATACATTTTTTTATATTTCATATTTATTTTTAAACCTAAATAAAAAGGAATAATGCTTAAAATTATTTACGGATTATATTTTAAATGATTTACTTTTTTTTATAAATTATTTATTTAGAAAGCGTTGTAGAGCAATTAATAGTTTCTTTTTTGTTTTAAAAATGAAACATTTAATCTTTAATATTTTATTGTAAAAATAAAATATAATTTGAAAATATTAAAATAATATAATCCATACACAAGCAAATGTATGTTTTGCGACGTATTCAATATATTGATTTATGCAGTCGTCACGTCAGTCATTTCGCGTCCAATCCTTTGGAATGTTCTAGTTAAGATTGAGAGGGAAGATCGTGCTTCAAGCGTATTGTCAGCAATCTTGTGTTTGTTACTTATATATGTAAATATATTTGAATAGTTTAAACAAAATAAAATATTAATAAGCAACATGATATGATGATAGGAAAAAAAGTTAAAGCTTTTGTTTTTTAAAAGTGTTAAGTTAGCAAAACATTTGTTAGATATAAGTGACTGAGATTTTTTTTTTAATTCTGCTTTGCCATAATTATGTATACATTAAAATAACGAAAGTCCAAATAATAAAAAAAAAGATAGAGACAGAGAAAAACACAAATAAATACATAAGAATTTTCGTATCGAGTTCATGACCTCTATATTCAATTGTCTTTTCGCGCCAAATTATAGTCTATATGGCAATAATAGCTTTGACTATCTGACATTACGTAACAAATATATATCTATATGTATTTCAACTTATGTATTAATCCCATGTATAAAATCATATTTCTTTTAATCTCGCGTCAAAACTGCAACTTCAATGCTGTGATATCGATCCGTCTTTATTTATAGCCGCCGAGTCTCGTTCAGTACGCGCTTTGCAAGTTGGCCGGTAAGGTATTAATCGCTAAGTGCAGATATAGCGTTAGATAAATATGTGTTAAAAAAAAGCCGAGATGGCCCAGTGGTAAGAACGCGTGAATCTTAACCGATGACCGTGGGTTCAAACCCGGGCAAGCACCACTGAATTTCATGTGCTTAATTTGTGATTGTAATTTATCTCGTGTTTGACGGTGAAGGAAAACATCGTGAGGAAACCTGCTTGTGTCAAATTTCACTGAAATTCTGTCACATGTGTAGTCCACTAACCCGCATTGGAGAAGCGTGGTGGATTAAGTTCCAAACCTTCTCAAAAAGAGGAGTAGAGGCCTTGCCCAGCAGTGGGACATTCACAGGCTGTTACTGTACTACTGTTACTGTAAATATTTGTTAAGTAAATAATCGATGATATCTACTCGACACTGCTTTGCCCGGGGAGAAACCAACGTCCATTCTGAAGGACACACATACATAGTAACAAATCTTGTTTCTTTAGTCACCTCGCTGGCGTACATAAAACACATTATCAAAGTTTAATCACAATTGGATGAATCGTTTAGTAACGCGTATGTGAAATATATTCAAAAAAATATTTTTATTTATTAAGAATGATTTTATTTATATACTGTTATGTTATAAATTTTAAGGCTCAGAGCTTAACTTCAGTCTGGGTAATTTAGTGTTTTTATTTATTTACTTAAGACGCATTTTATACTATACCCACACAGACACCAACACTGACACAAAAATACACACACGCATACACGCTACACGTTGACTAACCTATTTATTTATGAAACAAATTTAATAGTTAATAATCTTTAATAATTTAGAATACTTTGTCGTTGATACTAATTACCATATTATTATAGAGTACCATATAATTATAGTGTTTTTATTTTACTGCATACAAGGGGCATAACATTGAAAGTGTACAATTAGGTTACTGTTTGCTCGTCTCCCTCCATATTCGACCTTTAAACACTAAGCGGTTGAACAATATAAGATATATTAACAATGGAGGTAGTAAAGCTTGTGTTAGAAATGGGATCGACATTTGCCACGAACCTGCGACTTTTATGTCACCAGGCGTCTTGTCTACCTATGAGTCTTCGACAGTACACTTATTTCTTACTAAAATACTGTCCAAAATCTAGGTAAATTAGTGACTATTAAAAATTTAACGTAGGTACAATACTTTTCATAAGAAATTGTATTTTAAAGGTAATATTAATTATATTACATGAATTATAAAAATAAAATATAAATATATGAGGAATGAGTTGCAAAGTTTTTTCTCAAAAAGAGAAGAGTATAGTAACGGAGAGAGAACGTAGAGTTTAGGAGATATGGTAGTTTATTTTTTGAGTCGGTTTTTAAAAAATCATGTTTAGATTATTATATAATTATATAGTCCTCCAGACCGATTTCGGCCACGGCGGCCAATTTCAAGAGAGATTAGCCAACTGCGCAGGAGATATTATAGTGCAGAAGTATGTGCGGAAACACAGGTGCACACCCTCTATACTTTTACTCTCATAACCCGATGGGACGGCAATCCGACACGACCGGAAAGAGTTCAGGCGCATGACCAACGGCTTTACGTGCTTTCAGAGGCACGGGAGTGTACACACTTCCAACTTCCAGACTCCGGGCTGCTACTGAGAAATTTCGACAGAAAATCTCAATTACATTATATTGGCCTGACCTGGGAATGGAACCTAGGACCACCGGATCTGCGGCCTTATATCTAACCACTAGACCAACGAGGCAGACTAACTACTAAGAAAAATATAACCATTATTTTGTCGTCTATCTGAGCTGCTTAGACGTAAAATATTCAGCCGATGTCACGTATGATAGAGAACACGCGTAGGGAGACTTATGTTTATTTCAACAGCTGCAAATCTCATTACCATAAAATGGTATCGTTTTAAAATATAAAATTATTTTGTTTCCGTTTGCTACTAGACATTTCATTTTGGTCGTTTTTGTTTATTCAATAAACTATTATATCATTTACTTTATTAGAACTATCAAAATGTATACATAACATTTATAAGAGTCAATAATATTGTAATATACAGGATGTAACGGTGATTAGGTATCGTGTGTCGGTTCTATTTATGTAATATTTTTTAAAAAAGGAATCAATAAAATTATCCCGGGTTTTTTTTAAATTTAATTAAATGACGAAATCTACATGGCAACACAGGTGCGGGCAATAGCGCTCGATAGTTCTTAGCTATCGGGTAGCTAAGACACGAGGTCATGGCCTCAGTTACTGTCACGTGTTTACCACCAACAGTGTCGTTAAACACAATTTTTTTTTAAAGTAATTTTTTTGCTGTTTGTTTGTGTGTGTGCGTGCGTGCGAGCGCGTGTGTGTGCGTGTGTGTGCGTGTGTGTGTGTGTGTGTGTGTGTGTGTGTGTGTGTGTGTTGTGTGTGTGAGTGTGTGTGTGTGTTATTATAGTAATAAAATAATTTATTATATTATTATTAATTATACTCGGGTGAAGCCGCGTGGCACAGCTAGTTAATAATAACATTCTACATTTTTAATCTGTAAGCAAGAACAATGATAGATACTCTTCATGGCGGGAAACGAATTTACTTATAAATTCTCTTACGAGCATTGCGCGCTTAATTATGTAAAAGGATTTTATGACAGCAAATAACACATTTCATTGAAGTCTTGTTTTATTTTTGAGTATAATCTAATTCTTTCACATTTGATTTGAGTTTTATTCTTTTTTTTTCTTTTATAAAATATGTTTGTAAATAGTTGGCAAGTGGACCACCTGATGGTAAGTGATCGCTGTCACAGAGACATTGGCGCTGTAAGAAAATTGCATCGCCAATTTGCCACCAACCTAGGGAAGTAAGATGTTATGTCCTTGGTGCCTCTAGTTAATTAATTTTTGACTGCCTCGTTGGTCTAGTGGCTAGATATTAGGCTGCAGACCCGGTGGTCCTGGGTTCAATTCCCAGGTCGGGCCAATAAATAGTTATTGGGTTTTTCTGTCAGAAAACTCTCAGTAGCAGCCCGGAGTCTAGAAGGTGGAAGTGTGAACACTCCCGTGCCTCGGAAAGCACGTTAAGCCGTTGGTCCTGCGCCTGAACTCTTTCCGGTCGTGTCGGATTGCCGTCCCATCGGATTATGAGAGCTAAGGAAAAGAGAGTGCACCTGTGTTTGCGCACACACTTGTGCACTATAATATCTCCTGCGCAGTTGGTCAATCTCTCTTGAGATTGGCCGCCGTGGCCGAAATCAGTCTGGAGGACCTTATATTTATAATTAATTTTATTCGATGTCAATGAGATAAATCTTTGACTTAAAAAAAGATCGTAACGATTATTAATAAAGAAAAACATACAACCACCGTCCGGGTACAATAAAAACTCTTTGTTGCAATTTATAAAAAAGCTGTCAAGAAAAAAAAAACATGACAAGTCATTGGAAGAATCTTTTGCCTGAAATAAGATCATAATAAAAATAATTTGTATTTGTGAACTTAATATTATAATCGTAATTTTATCGAGGTGAAAATGTTCAACCAACAAAATACAAATTTGAGATCGAAGTGTCCTTTGGGTATATTTTGAATATTCTTTATTCTGTTGTTAGTTTTAGTGCTTAATTTATAAATGATATTAAAGGTATATAATAATAATAATATCCTGGGACATTATTCACACAAAGCCATCTGATCCCAAACTAAACAAAGCTATTACTATGGAAACCAGACAACTGATATACTACATATACTACTTTTCTTTTGTAAATACATACTTATATAGATAATTACACCCAGACTCAGGGCAAACAGACATGTTCATGCACACAAATGTCTGTCCTGGATGGGAATCGAACCCACGACCTGCGGCGTGAAAGGCAAGTACGTTACCAACCACGCCAACCGGTTCGTCAAAAATACAATCTGTCGCAGGACAACTACAGACAAATAAACAACTCGCCATTGAATTGGTACTGATGACGCGGACGTATCGTATCGGTCGTAATTTTGTAAAATTGTTTTATGGATAATGGCATCTTGAACGTCTGCGAAGTAGTTTTATTCGGTGGTAGGTCTTTGTGCAAGCTCGTCTGGCACCCAATCATCAGATATTCTACGGCAAAACCGCAGTACTTGGTATTGTTGTGTTCCGGTTTGAAGGGTGAGTGAGCCAGTGTAATTACAGGTACAAGGGACATAACATATTAGTTCCAAGGTTGGTGGCGCATTGGCGATGTAAGCGATGGCATTCACCATCAGGTAGCTCAGACGCTCGTCCGCCTACCTATGCAATAAAAAAAAAAATATTTGTAGGGACTTGTACGTAAAACGACGATTAGCTAGTTAAGATATATTATTTAAGAACTGTTTGTAGTTTATATAATCGAAGAGCTATTAACAAATCGTATGCTATATGTAAATCTAATGTCTGTTCATCTTTACTCGTACGGTCTGCCTGGAATATATTATAATGAGAGATGAATATTGATACCTGAATCACAAAACGATTTCTCAATATTGCGTTATTTATACATTCATTCGCTATTTATAAATTCTGATTAACGTTAATAGCTCCACGCAATGAACAGGAATACTCATACAGAATTAGTCATGTAATATTTCTTATATACAATTGTTAATTAAAAGTTTTCGATTACGCGGTGCGCTAATTGACTTTAACACAAATAACGATGATAAGTTAAGACTATGAATCTATATTATCTATATCTGACTGCCTCGTTGGTCTAGTGGCTAGATATAAGGCTGCAGACCCGGTGGTCCTGGGTTCAATTCCCAGGTCGGGTCAATAAATAGTTATTGGGTTTTTCTGTCAGAAAATTCTCAGTAGCAGCCCGGAGTCTGGAAGTTGGAAGTGTGTACACTCCCGTGCCTCGGAAAGCACGTTAAGCCGTTGGTCCTGGGCCTGAACTCTTTCCGGTCGTGTCGGATTGCCGTCCCATCGGATTATGAGAGCTAAGGAAAAGAGAGTGCACCTGTGTTTGCGCACACACTTGTGCACTATAATATGTCCTGCGCAGTTGGCTAATCTCTCTTGAGATTGGCCGCCGTGGCCGAAATCGGTCTGGAGGAGGACCTTATATTATGCGAAAGTAAGTTTGTTTGTCTGCTACGCGTTCACGGCTAATCTACTGACCAATTTTTTAAAAAAATAGTATGAAGCAAGCCTGAACCCCAAAGGACGTAAGCTACTTTTCTATATCTTACACCTTATAACACGCCTGCCATAAATGCGGACGAAACCGCGTGCGAGCGTTAGTAAAAAATATTTTTATTTTACTAAATTGTAAATATGGTATTTTTGTAATTTGTATATATCGTAATGGTCTCAGCGGGACATTCGGACCCGGCCTATTTAAGTGGCCTATTTTTGCGTTTTTGGGTAATGTAGTAAATAAAAATATATTAAAAATGCTTATGTCAAAATGAATAGTGGGTAATTTTCTATGAATTTCATTCATTAATTCTGGGGTGTTTTAGAGAAACTGTTTAGTGAATTGTGGCTTAACAAAAAATGATAATATACTATACAAAAAAGTCAGCGAAATTTAATTGACTTCGCTGTATCTCTAAATCTTGTAAAATAAAAAAAATATATATGTATATAGTAAATCCAAGATTTATTATTGACATGTTGATATGACTCATAATAAGTGATACTAATTATTGTATTTTTTTCTGTGTATAAAAATGTGCTTTGAAAAATCATTGGAAGTTTTGAAATTTGGCACACTATAGTTTTGAATAAGCATCGTTTGTCTAGACTATAAAAATGTATCGAATGGCATTGACCGGTCCGTCTTAGTCATTACACAAAATAACACCAAAATAAACACTGTTAGGTAACATTACGACTTACATATACGATGGATGCAGATTTCAATGTCGAATGTTGATAATAATCTGAATACTTACGAGTTTTGGTAATCATTCCTCGGGTTCTATATAGTACCTTCAATGGAAGCTTAGTTGAGCTCTATAACGCTGGGTTCATATATTAACTTGAGGGTATGGCTTTGTGCAATCCAGTCTGGGTAGGTATTATCCACTCTATTCTACCGCTGAACCGCAATACTAAATATTGTTGTTTTTTGGTTTGAAACAAGTACAAGGTACACATTTTTTAATTCCCATGGTTGGTAGAACCTTGTAAGTGGCAGTGATGATGATCACTTCACTTGCCATTAATGGTCCATTTGCTCGAAGCCCGTACGCCTACCTATATCATAAAAAAAACCGGCCAAGTGCGAGTCGGACTCGCGCACGAAGGGTTCCGTACCATTATCTATAAAAAGGCAAAAAATTATGTCTGTTGTATGGGAGCCCCCCTTAAATAATTGTTTTATTTTAATTTAATTCTTTATTTTTAAATTGCATACATAACTAAATATTATGTGAATATTTCAAGCGTTTACCTTTTGCCGTTATCAATATCGAGCAAAAACAAGCAAAAAACGATTTTTGTATGGGAGCCCCCTTACATATTTATTTTATTCCGTTTTTTAGTATTTGTTGTTATAGCGGCAACAGAAATACATCATCTGTGAAAATTTCAACTGTCTATCACGGTTCATGAGATACAGTCTGGTGACAGATGGACGGACGGACGGACAGCGGAGTCTTAGTAATAGGGTTCCCGTTTTACCCTTATGGTACCACCCTAAATAATTAACGAATTGTTACTGTAAATCGGTAACTGATCGTTTTTGAATTACGGGTTCTTTCCCTATTGCATATTACGTATTGCAAAATTATAATCATTATTTATATAAACTTAGAATAATAGAGACAAACTATCCAAACCCGCGAATGCGCCAGCGTGGATTTCCGTCTGTGACTAAATTTCTTCCATATCTGCCTTTAACGTATATACCTAATGCCTATACATATAATAGCAGGCAGCAGGAGAGCGTTCCTTCAATAGAGATTGGCATTGTAAGAATTGGCATCCATTCTTTATCCAACTAAGATGTTATGACTGCGACATGGCTCATTATGTATTTGTTGGATTGATCAACCAATCATTAATGAATTAGCTATATTATATGGTCAACCTCTTTGCAAGCTGTGTACACTATTCGTACACATTTGCAATGTAAGTAATAATAAACTTTAACCGTTAATACGTACCAGTTCATGCATTGGTTCACTCACCTTTCAAATCGTAGAACAGCAACTAAGTATAATAACTGATGCGATTGCTATTCAGACGTTCTTGCACAAAACCCACCTTTTAAATCATTACTGTGCGTTATTGCATGACGATTTTTATACGCGGTAAGCAGTGTTAATACTCCGATTTGTATGGGATGAAAACTGTGCAATCTATTGACAATAAACGGAATTCCATATAACTCGCAATTAACGTCAATGTTATCGTATAGACAATATAAAATCTCCTAGGCACACTAGGTTACACAGCTATGATTGTCGTGATCTTCTTATAAACTTCGTCAACATTTATCTGAGGCAAACGTATTCTTTCAAATCGTACTTGTAGATCCTGAGATCAGTGCCTTAAAAAAACTCTTCATCTTTTTATTACAGTATAGATACTTATATACATAATCAAACTAATGGAATCTTCAAAAATAATTAATATGACGTAATCAAAATTCATTTCAGTTCCTCTAAGTGGCAATGTAAAGGGCCGTCAGGGTAAGCGTCGCCCGGCTGTGGGACTCGAGGCGAGCGCTCCAGTCGGCAAGAAGGGTCGGTCGGCTGACTTGAGCGCGTTAAAACTACCCTCACACGGCTATCCCACCGAGCATCCATTCAACAAGGATGGCTATCGGTACATACTCGCCGAGCCAGACCCCCATGCGCCGTTTAGACAGGTGAGTTGCTTGCCTATAGTCCATTCCAATAGCAGGAGGAGTAAAGACGTACAAAGCTTAAATTTACATATCACAAGCGGTTTTCTCAGGTCAAAAATCTTTATTCAATATAGAAGCGTTCCACTTACTTATTGATTGTCATAACTATCGGTTCGGAAATAAACACTTCAGATCTGAGAAGAACCGCCGAAAGAAACTCGACGGGATTTTTTATTTTTTATATTTCGTTTTTTACAAATAAGAAAACATTATTAGAGATAGATGCGTCACACGCCGAACGCTTAGGCCGATCGTGCCTCTATAGCTTGCTCTCTATAGCTTGTTCCGCGCTCTCCCTTGCAAGCTTGGCTTAGGCGGAACGTGATAATCAGTCATGCTTTTTCGTGCGTGCGGTCGGCGATCATCGATTTATAAGACGTTATCACGTCAAAAAACTTCTTGATTCACTTTATTCCATTCAGCTTTATATATTTTACTTTCAAAAATCTGATAGTTTAACTTCACCGATATTCAAAACGCCATTAATGAATTGGAAATTGATATCACAGTTTATTTAAACATCGAACAATGTCATGTCAATTCAATTCAAAGTGGTTTATTTATTATTACTCCTACCGTTGAAATTAACTATAGACTGAATTATTTACCTTCCTGGGAAATAAAAAGTAAGATTTAAAATATATTTTACTATTTATTTTTTATAATAATTTAGTATTAATGATGCGAATTTGATTCTCATTGGTATTTTTATAGCATAGGGAGGGGAGGTGGACGCGCATATGGACCACCTGATGGGAAGTGGTCACCAACGCCCATAGACAGTGGTTTGTACATTTCTTAAAAAAAACAACATCGCCACTGCGCCACCAACCTTGGGAACTAAAATGCTATGTCTCTTGTGCCTGTAATTACACTGGCTCATTCACAATTCAAACCAGAACACAACACTACCAACAACACAACGTTTTGCGGTAGAATATCTGATGAGTGGGTGGTACCTACCCAGATGAGCTTGCACAAAGCTCTACCATCGAGTAAATTGGTTTAGTTTATTAAAAAATCAGATAAGGTCATGTAGAGATTCATTATCCTTCTCTCCTAAGGTCTACTATGTCCACTAGGCTAGGCACTTCCACCGAGATAACAACACGAAATTATAATACGTCTAAATTTTTGATTTAACAAACTTTCGAATGATAAATCAATAATGACAGAAAGAGCGAAGTTACGCCTTATAAACGTTGCTAAGCGTTTGACCTCACCGATTATACGTCCTGAGCCGATATGCGAACCCATAGCAGACACTATCAGGATGTCGGTGTCGATGAGCGTTACTCAGAATCCGTGAAGGTTCAAATTTCAAAGCGGAGTCTAGTACTATTCTCAGGGTGACCCTGTAAAGGCCAGTAGGGCAAACAGCATTTACAAAATCAGGTAAAAAAGGTATTTGTTAGTTAAACATTGTTTTCGCTCGGATAAATTTTAAAAAATAGGGCTGATAGTACTTAAATAAAACGGGAGCGAAAGGTCTGAAATATTATTTTTTTAATAATGTATTGATATTTAAATTAAATACAAAGTTTCAATGTACTTAAATGATATGATATTCTTATTGTGTGCGTATATCTTGTAGGAGTTCGATGAGAGCAACGAATGGAGTGGTAAACCGATCCCAGGCTGGCTCTACCGGTCCCTGTGTCCCGGTATCGTGCTGCTCGCTCTACACGATCGCGCTCCGCAACTGAAGATCGCCGAGGACAGGCTCGCGGTCACTGGCGAGAAGGGGTACTGCATGGTCAGAGCGACCCATGGTGAGATTTTTTTTCATCGAACTTATTTTGTACAGATAATACACATAAAAGTATAGTGTAACGAAAGAAATAAATATTGCATAATCAAAAATGAAATATTAGTTTTTGATGTGAAACATCTATAGCCGCGGGTTAAACTGATTGTTGGCGTGGCGAGTGGCGAGGCATTTCGTGGCGACGCATCGCTACGCTATACGATGGTATATTTACAGCGTGTAACAAAATTCGTGTCCGACCCGTGAAGTGGTTATTAGGTATCGTGTGTCGGTTCTATTTATATAAAAAAATTTAAAATAGTAAGCAAAAAAATTATCCCGGTTTTTTTTTATTATTAAATTACGAAAATTAAATGGCTATACAGGTGCGAGCAATAGCGCTCGATAGCTCTTACCTATCGGGTAGCTAAGACACGAGGTCATGACCACATCAGTAGTCCACGTTTTTACCACCAACAGTGTCGTTAAACACAATTAATATATTTTTTTAAGTATTTTTTTTTTGCGTACGGTGTGGCGATATAATTCATATTAAACATTTAATAAAATTGTAATAATTATTAATTTAATTAATTCATAATTAATAATTTTATATTCATTTAATTCGGGCAACTTCGAGTGTAACTATTACTGAAGTCACCGAGTCAAAGAATTGAGTTGTCGCAAATTTATATAAATTTTTGAATTTAAAAATTTGTATTCAATGAAAATAAACGTTAAATGAATAAACAGACCGTCATCATTTCATATCATTCCGGGACGGCTCACATCGGTCGTTTCACTATCTCGAGTCGACTGTGTGCAGGCGTGTCGCGCGGCGCGTGGTACTGGGAGGCGGCGGTGGAGGAGATGCCGGAGGGCGCGGCCGCGCGCCTGGGCTGGGGCCGCCGCTACGCCAACCTGCAGGCGCCGCTCGGATACGACAAGTTCGGCTACTCGTGGCGCAGCCGGAAGGGCACCCGGTCAGTGCGCACTCTACTCTACCACCCCGCCGGTTACACCGCGAGCGAGCGACACTGAGGCCGAATTCTGTCGAGCTTTCGATACGATACGTTCCCGATTCGATTTCGATCCGACTACAACTATTCTATATTTATTCGGATCGGAACCGAATCGACACGATGTTGGCGTATACCGTTATGTCAAAACCGAACTTAACTTTTACGACCATAATCGATGATTAAATTAAAGAATAGGAAAACGGTTAAACGGCAACGACTGATTTGTTCTATTTAGTGCTCGACAGTGAAAGAAAACGTTTTTAAGGGACCTGCATTTGTCTGATTTCCATAAAATTCTGCCACATGTGTATCCTCGAAACCCCCATTAGCACGGTGGTGCAATAAGTTCCTAACTGCTAATCTTATCGACGGGAAAGAGGAGCCTTTAGCCGTTAACAGTGGGTCATTTACATGCTGTTACTTTTCGGTCTTCCTGACATTTTCAAGTTCACGATTGTCGGTACAGAATGAATAATGTGTAAACTTTTGTAGATTCCACGAGTCTCGCGGGAAGCACTACAGCCCGGGCTACGGCGAGGGAGACACGCTCGGCTTCCTGATCATAATGCCGGACAGTGCCGCCACCAAGTACACTCCGAATACGTATAAAGATAGGGTGAGTGGTAACCTGTTGACATGGGATAAATCGAAACTCTACGGCCTATCGATTAGAAGATGAGAATCTTATAAATCATATCGAGCGCGGTATTATAGTGAAAACACTGTTTGAATTGTTTTCTTTTATGGTATCCTTTTGTATAATTCGTTTTTAGGAAATCTTGATGTTACCTAATATTGTAATTACACGCTTTGCTCCCAAAAAAATCATTCATGTTGTTTAAAATGCATTTGCCTCAAAAGGTTATTATTCGCATTTAAATAAATTCATTGGGACAAAATTACTGATATAATTACCACTGGCGAATCATAAATAAATATAAACACTGACGATAACCGACATGAAAATTTGCCATATGTGATCCCCGAACGACCAGGAATAGGTGCCGTATGGTGGAATGAGCTCGTTTGGAGCATCTTAAAATATATATAGGGGACCTTAATCAGGAGCAATTAGGTTGAACAGTTGAACAAAGAGTTTTCACTGCATTGCTTATTAAGTACATATTTGTTGATGGTAAGACTTTATGCAAGCTCGTATGGATAAGCACCACCCACTCGTTACATATTATCCCGCTAAACAGCAATACAGGAGTGAGATAATGTAACGACAGGCACAAGGACATAACATGTTAAGTTTCCAAGTTTAGTGGCACATTGACAATGTAAGGAATGCTTAATATTTCTCACAGGGCCAATATGAATAAGCGTTTGCGACTCCTTATCATCAGATGGCCTATTTGACAAGCATCATTTGCCTGGATAAATTTTCAATAAAAAAAATAATGAGTTTTAAGGAATTAATTATAATCAAAACATTTATTCATTACAGCCTCTAGTCAAATTCAAGAGTCATCTCTACTATGAAGATAAGGACAACATACAGGAATCTCTTAACAATCTGAAGCCGCTCCCGGGCAGCCGGATATATTATTTCAAGAACGGCGAATGTCAGGGCGAAGCGTTCGCTGACGTCTACCAGGGCTGCTACTACCCGACGGTGTCGCTGCACAAGAACGTCACAGTCAGCGTCAATTTCGGACCCAATTTTAAGTTCCCCCCCTCGACGGATTGCAGTTATAGGCCGGTATGTTTATATTAATTATTATATGATTTACACATTATGATGTACATGATAGGCTACTCTTTTAGACAAAGTTGGTGACAAATTTATTTATTTATAGCATACGTAGGTGGACGCGTATATGGGCCTGAAGGTAAGTGGTCACCGATGGCCATAGACATTAGCATTTTAAGAGATGTTAACCATCGATTACATCGCCAATGCGCCACCAATCTTGGGAACTAAGATGTTAAGTCCCTTGTTCCTGCAATAACACTGGCCCACCCAACCTTCAAACCGGAACACAACAATACCAAGTACTGCTGTTTTGCGATAGAATATCTGAGTGAGTGGAGTACCTACCTAGATGAGCTTGTACAAAGCTCTACCACCAAGTATATAAGTATGTATTTTTATGTTATACATTACAAATCCTTAGGTTACTAGGTTTTACATAATTCCACTAACAGGTAGTCACAGCAAGCAATTTTCGACTACGGGTAAAAATAAGGCCCTACCACAGATGTGGAACAGGTATCTAAGTTTCTGAAACGAACTTGCAGCTGATGTTATAGGCAACCAATAAAATGATATTCGATTTGCGTTTATTACAACATGACAGTGGATTTTATGAATTTTCAGATGTCAGAAAAGGCCGAGGAGGCGATATGTGAGCAGACGATGGCTGATCTGTTGTTCCTGACGGAGAACGAGGGGAAGTTACGGCTGGACACGTTCAATCTCTGATACAACTAACACCGTTTAACGGTGTTTGTATCTGTATCGAGGAGCGATGGGAGGGGGGGGGGTCGAGTGTGCCTTCAGGGCGCGGTCCGCGGCCACACTGACCCCTATGACGTCATATCGCGTCGCAGCTACCGGATGAGTTACATGTAACTGCAAAATCCGAATCATTCTGTATGTTGTAATGTTAATTGTAAAAATATGACAATCACTATAAATATTAAGATAAGTTTTTTTATCACATCAATTAAACTACTGTATCTATTTTTGGACAACTTATTGAATTCATTTTTGATGGGCGATTTAACGCTCTTTTGCCCTTAGCGTAGTGATGTATACCGATTATTATCGATACATATACTATATTTTATGTTCCCAAAATCAATTTTTGAATGTCGTAAATTATTTCCTGTAGTTTCATTGCCATTCAGATCCGTTGAATTTTTTTAAAAGTCATATTGTATATAATCTATGCAAATACAATTGATGTGTCCGTCTGTTATTTCGAAATAACTGCATCGCTTTAGTTTAATACGGCTATTTCCTTGTTTTATGTATAATTATGAGGAGTATTCCAACCGCATTTCAACAGCATGTATGATCCAGGGATGTGCTAGGTATTGTGGAATTGACCGTGCGGGATATTGAGATTTAAATAGTTAATTTATTAAATAACTAGCTGTGCCACGCGGCTTCACCCGCGTATAATTAATAAAAATATAATAAATTATTTTATTACTATAATAATACACACGCGCGCACACACACACACACGCGCACACACATATACTACTACCGGCTACTGGTAAAGAAATATGTAATTAACGATTTGAAATTAATTTTCATAAGATACCGTAGGGTTTACCGATCTTATATATGGACTATCATTTGCGCCATCACATGTTCTTTGTGTGTACCAATTTTCATCAAGATTGGTCAAGCCGTTCTTGAGTTATAAGAAGACATACAGACAGACAGACAGACAGACAGACAGACAGACAAAAATGAAAAAATAGTATAATGTGAATCACTGCATCATATAACGATTATTTATGACAAAATTAGGTGAAAAAAATAATGTACAGACAGAACCAATAGATTTATATAGTAGTATAGATTAACGTTCGCTCGGTCAATTCGATAATCTTTGCGCTGACGGTAAAATTTATACTTAAAATCTAGGCCAAATTATATACTAATTAAAATTTTGTACGTTAACCGTACACAGCATATCGCAATTGAACAACTGTCAAGAAGAGGTAAATCTCACGTCTGATTCTTGTATCCATTAACAAATTTATTTTACAGAAACCATTATGAAAATTCATAACATTTTGAATATTTAATTTATATAAGACGTCACACTGTGCTACCAGATTATTTCGTAGCACCAAATAACGCCTTGAGCTAGGTCACGTGCAATCCAACTTGTGCATAAACAGTAGAATCCGTTTATTATGACTCCGCCTATATTGACCAACCGCTTATTATGAGGTAATTACACAGCGAAACTTGGTTTTCATATAAAAATCTTTATAACTAAGTCGGATATAATGACTTCGCTTATTGTGACCCATTTTTAATAAATTGCGTCCGGTTATATTGACGTACACGATTCCTAACACCTTCGGCAGTGTTCGGGCGAGTCACGTGATACCCGACAACATTCGGCGCGTGCATGGCTTTGTTTATAGCACGGTCGTATACACAGGTCTATCAACAACAATAGTGGGGGTACGTCGGCTTTTTGATGCTTTGATCAGTTCAATTTACGGCCGCCAGAGGCATGACAATTCGCGTAATAATTATCCCGAACACTTTTTCAAATCCAAACAAAACAGTTGAATAACAATAAATCCGCAAAACTATATATAACAATGATTAAATAACACAATACTTGGGAGAGAAAAATATACGGCGCGTGTCACTCAACCACGTGCGATAGCAACGACGTACAGCGGGCGTTGTTGCGAAATAAAAGTTGTAACACAATCGCACCAATCTCTCACCACTGAAATTGGGCTCCGTTGATAGACCTGTATACAAGACCGTGCTTAAAACTATTCACCTCTGTCATAACCTGAAAAAAATGTGTATGGGGCACCCGGATATCCATAAGCAACCTGATTGTATGCAATAATTATAATTGTAAATACTCGTATGAGAAATGTTCTAGAAAATATTGATCATAGTATTTCCCGAAAATAACATGTGTATACCTTATACTTGATTTGTCTGTGAAGTTACACAGATAAAAATAATATAGTTTCATTAAATGACAATGTGCTTATCAAAAATTTTAAGGAATCGTAATTAAATACTATGTTCAAAGTTATCATAAAAATTTCGTAGACACTTAAATATTTTTTTTTTTTTTTTATATATTTCCCTTTGGGCCAAATGACCACCTGATGGTAAGTGGTAGTAAAGTCCAAACGCGACGACGGCTAGTACATTTAGGTTAGTATAGTTAGTCACCTCTTCACGCCTCGTTTGAAGGAACCCAGGTCATAAGAGGAACACGTGTGCTGGTAACGAATTCCATGTTTTGGAGGTGCGACAAAGAAAAGAGTTGCCAAATTTCTTCGTGCGCGATGGAATTGATGTCACAGTTAGGCGGTGACATCGAGAGCCAGCACGCGTAGACTTGTGAAGGAAATGGCATGCAGGAATGCGGGAGAAATCCAAGAATTCCAAGAAAAAATATTTTTGTATTAGTCTATTAAGAATTGATTGAACTTTTGTCTGCGTATAAGCCAATTGTTATGAGATATTCCTTAATATTAAATAAGAATTTATAACTTGCGAATATCGATTTTTATATCTAAATGTTATATAGTCAATATTGACTTGTGCTAACAAGTTTTGAAAGTATTATTATCATGAAATAAATTTTAAATTAACATAATATGATCGAATTGTATAAATAAATTGTGTTGATCATAAATGAAAATTGTGAATAAGTGAACAATAAATTGGTTTATATTTTTACAGTAATACTTTGAAAATGTTTCTAGACACTTGTAGGTTCTATTCCTAATAAATTGAACTGGTTCAGCCATCCTCAAGAAGCTTCTGTTAATCTCATACTACTGACTTTCTATGTGTGATATGCAATGAGTAAGAAAAAAAGAGTATTCGTGCGTGGATTGTAAGATATTTGAATCTTTTTAAATATAATTAAATATTTACAAATTGTATTTGTTTTTTTTATTCCTCTTGTCTATATAAATGATTTGTATGTAGTTACATAGTTGTTATAAATACCATTATTATGATAAAAGTATGGTCCTGCATATAGACTTGAATCTATCTGAAATTTCGATTATAAACAAATATTGTTGCGTTCAAATTTAAATTATGGAATTTAACTTTCTAGTATTAATAATATGTAAGTTCCTTCAGTAGCTAACTACGACACAAAATTAACAAAAATTTCTTATTATTAATGTATACATGAAAATAAAGGCTTGCCAGTCGTCCGATAACCGGATGAATAAAATTGACGTCCGCATACCGGACGCCACTTTTACGACCCATTGCACATAGGTCCTAGCTACACGTAGAATAAAAATGTGTGGACTTAAAAATGTTGGTAAAAAGATTGAAAAAATATAATCAAAAGTTCCGGAAGGTTTCACGGCCGAGGTGTGGCGCACCTGCAGCGTGTATATTATGCCGCGAATACTTTTCTTAACAATAGAGATACGTCCGCCTTATTTGCTTCCAAATAAAAACCTTGATTTGCGACGTTGCCAACTCGCTACATTAATCATCTTCGAAAAGTTTTATCAAAAATTAGTTCCCGAGTACTTCGTAGTATGAAAATTTTAAAATTAGTAGAAAATCTTACGGTAGGTTATTTTAATTTTCTATAACTACCAACTTTTACCATTAGTAGTATAGTGAGATTCGATATTGATTGTTGATTTTGAAATGGTTATCTTTGCAAATATAAACAACACATTTTTAAACAAATGTTATGAAGATTACAATTTAAAAAACGAGTTATGGTGGCCGTGGCCTTCGACACATTTTATATTTCGAGATAATTGTTTTGGTTGTAGAGTACATTTAAGTTCTTTAGGAAAACCTAGTCATTTCATTATGGATGTAAACAATGTTTTTTGGTGTCAACGGAATAGTTTTGTTTTTCTGTTGTTTTTGCAACTATTTACTGTACGACCACTATCCAGCTGATGAGTGTGATGTATGTGTTGCTATAAACAATGAAGAATCGAGCGCAATAATACCATCCAATCATAGTTCGTAAATCAGCGTTTATTGTAAAAGTGACAAACGTGTTTGTCACTTGTACAATAAACGCTGACAACAATTTATATAAAGATAAATATATGTTCCTATATAAGAATAAAAATATACCTAATAGAAACAATGCTGCGTCCGTATATAGGGATGCAAAATTGTTTCTAGTAGGTATATTTATTTAATAATTTATTATTAAATTTTTTTTTAATTTATAGACTAGATAGGCGGACGATATTTTATTTTTATTTTATAGTCGGACGAGCAAATGGGCTACCTGATGGTAAGTGGTCACTATCACCCATAGACATCAGCATTGTAAGAAATATTACCTAATAGAAACAATGCTGCGTCCGTATATAAGGATGCAACATTGTTTCTAGTAGGTATATTTACATAATAATTTATTATTAAAAAGTTTTTTTTTATTTATAGGCTAGATAGGCGGACGAGATTTTATTTTAATTTTATAGTCGGACGAGCAAATGCTATCTGATGGTAAGTGGTCACTATCGCCCATAGAGATCAGCATTGTAAGAAATATTAACCCTTGCTTACATCGCCATTGCGCCACCAACCTTGGGAACTAAGATGTTATGTTCCCTTATGCATGTTATTTATTACACTGGCTCACTCACCCTTCAAACCGGAACACAACAATACCAAGTGCTGCTATTTTGCGTTAGAATATCTGATGAGTGGGTAGTACCTACCCAGACGAGCTTGCACAGAGCTCTACCACCGATTAAAATCTGTAAAACCTGGATCGAGCATAAATCATGATAATAAAATTTCAGAATTATTTTTAGTAGTAAACTTGATATTTTGGCACCCATAAGACCCATCCTGATTACTCAGTTCTTTAGGAATAAATATGTTTTTGATTGGTGAATATACGCCGATTGATAATTGAATTGTCTGATATATTTTCTTTTCCCAAGTTTATGTATAAAGTGCTTTTTAATTCACACTAAAAAAAATCCGGATATGTAATCTAGATTATTCCGATGTAAGGTCTAATAAATGTGGTTTTATTGTTTTTATTAACATTCAATGTTTATGATTACATTATACTACAGAAAGTTACTTGATAAAAATCAGCTTTGCATTTAAATCACTTTAAGAGATGCACACAACAATAGAATTAAAAGACAGTACCAATACTTTATTTACATATTTATTTAAACTTTAAACATCTAAATTTAAATTATAAAATTACCTAAATGTTGTATACATCTTTATTTGCCAAATCCACCCCTACAATTAGGGCTGCTTTCAATAACTTTGTCACTTGTGTCCCATTGTTCTGGTGTTTTTGCAACTATGGATAAAGCATGCACACCATTTTGAAGTTCATCTTTCAGTATGTCGTTGACTAGCCGATGTCTCTGAAATGGAAAATAAACAATAAATGCATTACTAAATGTGGACTGGTTGTTGCATGTTGTATTATTGCAGCCCATCTCAGTCGATCTCAGCTACTCTAGCTATTTTAGTAATAGACAATTTAATGTGTCTTGTTTGAAGAATGAATTAAAATAGCAGAGAATTACATTTATAATGATGATTGGGCATTGGATAAGCCAAAAGGAATAAATTATATTTCTCAGTGTCCAATTGACTCATCTGACTTTATGTAAGATCAAAATTATAATTATATTATAATTAATTGATGTAAGAAAAATTATGATTTTTAGTGACTGTGATTGGTCCACTATAAATTGCAATCAGCATAAATATTTCCCTTTAAATTTTCATAATTATATATTAAAATATAACGACTTGTATATATCCTATTATTTCGTCAACAAAACCTTACCTTTTTGATTATTAGTGACTGTTTTAAATGATAAATAAAAAACGACAAAAATTTATAAGAAATTAAATTGCTAAAGATATCATGATAGAAATTTTAAAACATGAGATTTAATGAAATATTTAAGTCACCTTTATTAAAGCTAGTCCTTCGAATTTGTCTGACACCACAACAACTTTGAAATGCGTTTCTGCGTTTTTAGGTACATTGTGCATGTGAGATTCATTTATAACTTCCAAGTGTTTTGTTTGTAAGCCTGTTTGAAGTTTAGTTCTTATAGCATTCGTAATTAGCCCCGTCGTACTCATTGATCTTGAATAACCTAAAGCGTTATTGTAAAGATAAGATACACAATCTGTAATTATTGAAAACTATTTCTAAAACACCGTATCACCTAAACGAAGTATGTAATGCATAAATAAATTTGTTTTATCAACTCCGAACTATAACAGAACGAACGTAATAAACCACTAAACCAGCTGATTGTGATTGATCATTGAAATGTTTTCATGTCAAAACTGACATTGGAAAATATTTGTCACAGTGACATTAATCAAAGGTTCTAAAAATACTTTAAAGTATATATTAAATTAACTATTTATGTACTAAAAAATTAGAAGAATTTGAAATTTTCAATATACTTGAAAATTGCAATAATGTAATAATGCATGTGCTGCGAAAATTATTAATGACTAGCACTTCGCCCTCGACTTCGTCCGCGACAATTTAAAAACTGTTATATAATACGTATATTAGTATTTGTTAATAGACTAAACGTAGACCAGTTACAGTTTGTTCAAACCGTGACATTTTCCTTACTTAGAGAATTATTATACCCATCATAACTTCTAAACAAAAAGTGCGATCTGAATAATTTAAAGTGGAATTTACACGTACAGAATCAATCTTAATTATCAAACCATTTAAATGGATAAGGATTAATATCATGATACCAATATCACCACTATTCGATTCCACACGTATTTGAACTTAATAATTTAAACAAAAAATGTTACTGTCGCTCAACTATAATACCATCGCGGACTTTTTTGTGAGCAATCATCAGTCAATAGTTTTCGCAGCGCACGCCAAGTAAAGACTTTTATAGGCAACATTTTGATACCTTGGGTTACATTGTTCTATTTTAGGTTAGGATCTCTAATTTTTTTTGAAAAGATTATGTAGTCTATGTTACTCTGTAAAGAAATTTCCTAACGGTGAAAGAATTTTTAAAATAGGTCCAGTAGTTTTTGAATTAAATCATAACAAACTAACAAACAAACAAACAAAAAATCAAATCTTTCCTCTTTATAATATTAGTATAGATACATAAAAAGATATATTACATGTTTATAATACCTACTCGTTATTACCTACATAAAAGGCCGAGAGGCTATATATCTAACTATAGGGTTTTCCAATAGGGACGCTTGAACTTTGACAGCTGATTGCGGCCATGTTGTTTGAGTGACAGCTGTCAAATGCAGTGTGTTATATTCATTCCGTCCTCCCAAACCACCATGGCAGGTTACAGTGTCGAGCAGCACGTGCAAATCATAAAATTGTTTTATGAAAATGGGTCTTCAGTTCGAGCAACGTTCCGCGCACTTCGCCCGTTTTACGGTCGCGATGATCGTCCTGCCGAGTCGACTATCCGTCGATTGGTGGACAAATTCGAGTCAACCGGGTCAGTTAACAATCAGCCGGTTCCCGTGCGTCAACGTAACGCGAGATCTGCCGAGAATATCGCCGCTGTGCGCGACAGTGTCCTCGAAAACCCGCGGCAGTCAATTCCGCGTCGCGCACAGGAACTCGGCCTTTCGCAGACGACAACTTGGCGAATTTTGCGTTGTGACTTGAGCCTGCACCCGTACAAGATCCAGCTGACCCAAGAGCTCAAGGTTAATGACCATAGACAGCGCCGTGACTGGGCATTAGAGCAGTTGGAAGTTGACGCCGATTTTGGCAAAAAAATCATCTTCAGCGACGAGGCGCATTTTTGGATGAATGGCTATGTCAACAAGCAAAATTGCCGTATTTGGGACGAGACCAATCCACACGAGGTTCACCAAGTGGCAATGCACCCGCAGAAAGTGACTGTTTGGTGCGGATTTTGGGCCGGAGGCGTGATTGGTCCGTATTTTTTCGAAAACGATAATGGTGTGGCCGTCACCGTCAATGGTGAGCGATACCGGTCGATGATAACCAACTTCTTTTGGCCTGAAATCGAGAATATGGATCTGGACAACATGTGGTTTCAACAGGACGGCGCTACGTGCCACACAGCACACGCTACGATGGAAGTTCTGCACGAGCAATTTCTGGACATGGTCATCTCGCGCGGAGGCGACGTGAACTGGCCACCGAGATCGTGCGATTTGACCCCGCTGGACTTTTTCTTGTGGGGTTTTCTTAAGTCGCAGGTCTATGCCAACAAGCCGCAAACCACCGATGCCCTCAAAGTCAACATACGCCACGCCATCGATCAAATACAGCCCGATTTGTGCGCCAGAGTCATCGAAAATTGGACCTTTCGTGTGCGCGCCACCAACCGAAGCCGTGGCGGTCATTTGAATGATGTCATATTCCATACATAATGGGGTCGATAGACCTTCCAAATAAAAAAATTCGCAAATATCTCTCCTACATGTATTTTTTTTTGCATTTCAAAGATCAAGTGCCCTTAATGGAAAACCCTATATTATAGTAAATTCATTAAGTATTGTTTGTTTAAATTAGTCAATAAAACACAGGTAGTGTCGAAAGATGATGACATTCGTATCATGATATTAATCCTTATACAATGAAATAGCTTTATAATACAGGTTGATTACGCCGATTATATGCATGTATAAAGTAACAGCCTGTGAATGTCCCACTGCTGGGCTAAGGTCTCTTCTCCTCTTGTGAGGAGAAGGTTTGGAGCTTATTCCACCACGCTGCTCAAATGCCGGTTGGTGGAACTCACATGTGACAGAATTTCAGTGAAATTTGACACATGCAGGTTTCCTCACGATGTTTTCCTTCACCGTCAAGCACGAGATGAATTTGTGATTATAACAAATTTAGCACATGAAATTCAGTGGTGCTTGCCCGGGTTTGAACCGACGATCATCGGTGAAGATGCATGTATATTCCTCTTTAAATTGTTCGATCTTTCGCTCAGAAGATAGGAGTGAGTTACGCAAAAAGTAAGTAAAATGCCAGTGTCAGCGAACTAAGGATATCGGGAGTGTACAGTACTACGGTTAGTCTATTATTTATGTACAACTTTTATTATTACTAGAAATAGTTGCTTAGTATGTTTTTCATTTTAATAAAAAAAAAAAAAATTAAAATATTTATGGGCGATGGTGATTGGTGACCATCATGAAATAAAAAAAAAAACCTCGAACGTTTAATGTGTAGCTATATATTTATAATATTCTTTAGACTGGGCCTCTACTACACCAAAGGAAGGTTAACGAGCCATTTCTAAAGCTTTATATAATATACACTGACGGATTCATAAATTGCATCAATGTTCAAGACGCCTTTGAATAAACATTTTAATCAAGTATTCAAACTTTTTATACAAATTTAAATTGAAACCTATAGTTTGGTTCGTTAACTTCATAACAGCGTAGACCCTAGTATCATATCCTTAAGTGTATGTTTGTATACTGGAATTTATTTTTTTTTTAACAAAAATGATTTTGGTTTTGTTTAGTTTACTGAAAAATAGTTTTTTTTTAAAAAAAAGTTGAAGCACAGGTTTTATTGCCTCCACGTGCGCTTATTACAGATTCTAATTGGTTCCGCATTGATCTGATTAGGGTTATTAAACGCTATTGCGGAATATTTTTCCATTCTTGTGAAATCGTTGTTCTTAGTGCTGCCGCTGTTGTGGGCACAGGACTTTTTTTAAGCTGTTCCAAACATGCTCAATGGGATTAAGATCCGGGCTGCGTGCTGGCCAATTCATGGTACGTATCCCAACCTCTTCTCAATACCTTGTGCAGCGGCGTGGGGTCGGGCATTATTTTGCATTACAGTAAAATTTTCGCCTATTAATCCCATGTAAGGTACCACGTGAGTTTCTAAAACCTCTGTTATATAGCGTTCTGCCGTCAAACTACCTTTTCTACTGTTTGACGAACCATGTCGATGAACACAAGATCCGTTCGCCCGAACATCGAAATGTCACCCAACACCATACACGAACCGACTCCAAAAAGAACGCTCCTCAATGCAACTTTGAGCATATCTCTCCCCACGTCGACGATAGACTCTTCTGCGACCGTCTGCAGCATTTAAACATATCATACACTCATCGGTGAACAATATGGACGCCCATCGCTCTTCAGTCCAATTAAGAAGTTCACGCGCAAATCTTAAACAAGCTTGTCTGTGAGCTGCAGACAGCTTTGGACCATTTGCTGGTCTAAAAGGGGTGATTGCCGCTTCCTTAAGCCTCCTTCTTATTGTTCATGCACTCACGTTTACTTCACGCACTTCATTCAGTTCTGTTTTGATGTTTACAGACTTTTTTATTTTTTTATTATATAGGTAGGCGGGCGAGCATTTGACCCACCTGATGGTAAATGGTTACCAGCGCGCATAGGCAATGGCATTGTAATGCCATGTTATGTCCCCTGTGCCTGTAATTATACTGGCTCACTCACTCTTCAAACTACTCTACTCGGTGGTAGAGCTTTGTGCAAGCTCGTCTGGGTAGGTACCACCCACTCATCAGATATTCTACCGTAAAACAGCAGTACTTTGTATTGTTGTGTTTCGGTTTGAAGGGTGAGTGAGCCAGTGTAATTACAGGCACAAGGGATATAACATCTTAGTTCCCAAGGTTGGTGGCGCATTGGCAATGTAAGCGATGGTTAACATTTCTTACAATGCTATTGTCTATGGGTGTTGGTGACCACTTACCTTCAGGTGGCCCATATGCTCGTCAACCAACCTATACAATAAAAAAAAAAACCGGTACACAACAATACAAAGTACTGCTGTTTTGCGGTAGAATATCTGATGAGTACCTACCCAGACGAGTTTGCACAAAGCAGGTAGAGCTTTGTGCATGCCGAGTACAGACTTGAGGAAACGATTTAGTAGGGAAATTGAAACAATAAATCGGTCGTCACGATGGGTGGTTGCTCGAGTTCTCCCGGTAGCGGGTCTCTTTTTGTAAGAACCTATCTCTACAAACCTTCGGTATACTCTAGAAACCGTAGACTGGCTTAAATTTCTAGCAATCATTCGTTGATCCAAGCCTTTCCGCACCAATGCCACAATTTGATCGGCTTGTTCGGACGAAGTATTCATATTAATGGTTATGAAACTTTTGATGAAAAGACGAATAATTATTAGACTTTTAACCTCATCAGTATTGGTTATAATCAATACTATTGGTAACAATAATTTAAATCGCAAACTTTACTCTAATAACACACATTAAATTTCAAACTTTACTCTAATAACACACGAATTTGAGACTGCCTAAATTTTATTTTCCCGGCTATAACTTTATCTTTTAATGTAGTGCAGCAAATTTTTTTTTTAAATGATTAATGGATAGTCTCGTCCTTTTCATTTAGTTTAATCTAAAATATTTGCATACTTATCGAAAATATTAATTCGAAAGTAATCCTGAACTTTGATGCAGTTTATGACTCCGTCAGTGTATACTATGTCGTGGAAAGCGATATTGTTTAATATAATGTTGCTCATTTGCGTATCATAGTACTAGAGAAGGGGTAAACACCGTGACGTCACTTATTATGAGGACAGAGTCACATTACGATTTGGGACACCGACCAGGTCACTTCTCCAAAATGAAATTGTCGGTTTACCTAGTTTACTTTTAAGTGTGTTTATTGTTCAAAAGTAAATAATGTAAGGTTTTAGGAAGTGTACACTATCATTTTCACCACCTACGCAATGGACCCTGTACCACCTACTCATCGCTCCCGCCGACATATGAATTATTCTAATACGACGCAAACCGACTAAATATTCTAGAATGGTTCATTTTACATAAAAATGCATCGAAAAAAAAGAGACGACTGTAGTGAATCCGAATTGTGTCAAAGTGCCAATTCATATTAAATTTCTCGGAGATTTCAACTTGCATTTTATAAGATTGAAAAGAAGTTATGACGTACCGAATTCACCCTCAAAAAGAACTATGAAAAATCCTTCCGAGCCATAAAACGATATTAACTTTCCCTAACATTTTTTTTATTGAGTTTGATGGATTGATTTTTCATTGGATATTTGGGCGAGTTTGGTTTTTTCGATATGTCCCATTCCTTTGATATATAGCGCGATCAAATAATGCCTGTTATGTTTTATACTTACCAATCTTTTATGAGATTTAATACGATTGCTTTTTTTTATTCCAGAAATGGTAATAATTTTTATGATTAACTGACATTTCTCGACTCAATCAACTCGACTTGAACTCCTTATTTGACTCAACACAAATAAGGATAGTATGTAATAAATATCATGATTACGAAAAGGTTTCTTAATAATTGTTTTCCATGATATAATGCTTGACGATTTTGACGCGGTGAATCTTTAAGACTAGTAATCTGCGCAATAGATATTGTAGAAAATAAGTATGTGATGTGACTTCAATTCGATACTTCTGTAAAATAAATTCATTATATTCAAAAAAATCATGCTTTAATCTAATTCTAAATTAAATTTGGATCGCGTCATTACTTATTTCGAATAAGTACGGCGTAAACGTTGTGTCTAGCGTCAGTACAAAATTTCAATATTCAAAAAAATACTAAAAGTAAGCCTTGTTTATTGACAATTATTGTGATTGTAACGCTACCTTACGAGATATGAATTGACCATTGACGCCACATCTGGCATAGACACGTCTATCCCACGCTGCAATCAGACGTTATATGAAACCGTAGACTTAATTCGCCAGCATCAGTTAGCTTAAACACTCGTTTTCAATGTAGTTGTCAATGTCAACGTTCGTTACCGAGCGCTTCCAACACGTCCAATATCCGCTTTTGTGACTCCAGTAGATAATAGGATAGCTCGCGATTCAAACAATGCCACGTCCCCATGAAATGACGAGCAGTAACGACTCACGCGTGTGACCCAGTTAAGTTGATCCCAATGATCAACTTAACTAGGGCTTTGTTAACTAACACGAGTTGTTAACTGTACGATTTTTTTGCGTAAGTTACGATTTCATCATAGATGCATTTTAACTAAATATTATAATAATTTTGTCGGATTACTATTTAAGGATATCCACGAATACGTCAAAAAAATCTTTATTTTATTATGAGTTAGTATTTGTTGATTTCCAAGCAGGATATTTGTATGTATTTCGTTTTATCGGTCCTTTGACTTAACTATATATTTTTCAAGTCATGTAAAATTTGTATTATTATTACACTTACAATCTTTACAAACGTTGCTTACTTGCGTTGGGTACTTAGATAAACGCTAATTTTGCTCTTTCTGTCAGTATTGATTTTTCATTCGAAAGAAGAAGAATTGTAGAACGTTTTTAAGTAAGGCCATATGGCTCTAGTTTCGATCATGTATGAATACGCCATCACGAATAAAGCTATCTGGTATAAACCAAATTCACACAAACTAACGATTTGACAACCGCTAATATAAATTTATTACGTTTATTGACGAATTAGGCATATTCCTGACAGAATTAGGCTTCTTGAAACGGGACTATTTCATTCATTTGTGGCGAAGATTGTTGATCGTTGAATGCTAAGAAGAGCAAATTAGTTCACTTACGTTATCACGCACACATACACACACACACGAATATAATTATGTAATGTATGTTTTTGTTCGTATCGTATACGTTCACCGCCTCGTTGGTCTAGTGACTACATGTAAGGCCGCATACCCACAGGTCCTGGGTTCAAAGTCCAGGTCATGCCAATAAAATGTTATTGAGATTTTCTGTCGAAAAATTTAGTAGCAGCCCAGAGTCTGGCAGTTGGAAGTGCGTACACTCCCGTGCCTCGGAAAGCACGTCCTGCGCCTGAACTCTTTCCGGTCTTGTCGAATTGCCGTCCCATCGGATTACGAGAGTTAGGGAATAGAGAGTGCACCTACGCTTGCTCAAGCACTCGTGCACTACAATATGTCCTGCAGATTCTGGTCGAAATCGATCTGGAGGACTATATATATGCTATACTATACGTTCACATATCGTTCATCGACGAGTGACTTTGACTTTGTACATGTTTTGTTCTCAGTTGGCACTTGCGTTAATGTTACGACGTAAGGAAAGTAATAGCAACCTTAAGTAACTCTAATGACATCGTGGTATTCGAGAAACTGACTAGATTCGAGGAATTCGTTACTTCAAAATGTTACTCTGCGCCACGGGATCCCAAGCTTTCAATACAAATACCCAAAATAAATGTAATGTAATATGTCAGATTGCAACATGAGGTGTACATTATATAGGTAATGTGAAAACGAAGTGAAACGAAAAAAAAAACTCAAAAAAGGCACAGGCACAAAAGTCTCATCCCACGCGAACGGGAATTACGCGGGTGTAATTGTGGGAAAAACGCTAGATAATTAATTATCTATTAGCCCGTCAATAATCAGAGTAAAAATATCAGAGACCGGATTATTATCCGGACAAGGTACTCTGATTTTTTTCTATTGTATAGGTAGGTGGACGAGCATGTGGGCCACCTGATGGTAAGTGGTCACCAACGCCCTTAGATATTGGCAGTGTTATGAAATGTTATCCACCGCCACCGACCTTGGAAACTAAGATGTTGTGCCCCTAGTGTCTATAATTACATTGGCTCACTCACCCGTCAAACCGGAACACAACAATACCAAGTACTGCTGTTTTGCGGTAGAATATCTGATGGTACTTACACAGACGAGCATGCACAAAGCTCTACCACCGATTTTTTAATGGAACGTATTACCAATAACAGGCTTTTTGAGTGTAACTTCGTTTGTTTGTAGTATTTATCAGAAAACCATTACAAAATTATTGTACACTAAGTTAATACTGAGAATGGCGTAATTACGGTACTATCATTTTATTATTCCATGTTCGAATATTGACGGTTTTGGTGTGAAAATTTCAATGTCTGTTGAAAAAAAAACGGAAAAGAAAAAGTGCTTAACTGAATCTTAAATCCGCATTCTTCGAAATGGATCTGTCTCTCATCTCCTCATTAAAGACATTGGAAAGAGACCATAGACAAATTAGTAATTTTTAATGATTTGACATAATATTACTAACAAAACACAATATCCATACCGACTTAGGTATACACGATTTATTTTCGAAAATACTTCGTTAATTATTTAATTTAATGTGGACCAGGTCAAAAGATGTACAATATTATCACGTATTGTATCAAAAATGTTTCGTGACGTAAAGCCTTAAAGCCACTATCGGTAAATCTTTCCAATGTAATGCAGCTAAAATAATGTTCATTGCAGTGCAATAAACGGAAAGAAGAACAGCTGTATGGCGACTGTAAAAGAATAAAAACATTTGTTATGATACTGTTAAGCTTTGCCGGATAATACTAGGAAAATAATGAATAGCTACTGTTTCCAGCACGGTAAAATAATGTTGGATATGATCTGAAATTTAAATCTTAGAACCCGTTGTATTGTTGTTCGACTCTTTATTTTAACAGAGTTATATAAATACGTTACAAGATTACAACTTAAAATAACTGTTATTCTAGTAAAAGCCTGGTGACTATTCTATATTTAACAATAAATAAATTTAAAACACGTTTTAAAAAAATATAATAAATTTGGCATATATACTGTACAAGATTACACGTAAACGATAAAAATGCTTGTTGTGTTTTATAATTTATACAGGATAGGTAACTTTAATTATATATGATAAATACGTATGTGAAAAAGAGTAACGACTGAGTTTCGTGTCGATTATTCTCGATAGCAGCTTATAGTTATTCATTAAATTGAAATTTGTAAAATCACGATTCACATTTGATTGTCATAGCTAACTTGAATAAAGTCGGTATGTTGCGAACAAACGATGCAAATATTCATCTCTCATTCCAATTATATCTTTGTCTGGTTTACAGTTTTACAACAGGATCCCAGAAAGCGTCCAAAAATATTCAATTGTGAAATTTAAAATAATTGTTAAGGAACGCTTGTGTGCTAAAAGATATTAACCAATTACTTTTTAGATGAATGTACACCTTCCCCGAAAAAAATCCCGCTGAGTTTCTTTCGCCGGTTCTTCTCGGGTCTGAGGTGTTTATTTCCGAAGTACCAGTGGTAGATTTATGATAATCAATAAGCAAGTGTAACACTTCTACATTGAATAAAGATTTTTGAATTTAAATTTGAATTTGAGTCGAAACGAGTAATTAGGAGTGATATTGTAAAAACTTGTATAATAAGGGGTTTTCCAATAGGGACGCTAGAACTTTGACAGCTGATTGCGGCCATGTTGTTTAAGTGACAGCTGTCAAATGCAGTGTGTTATATTCATTCCGTCCTCCCAAACCACCATGGCAGGTTACAGTGTCGAGCAGCACGTGCAAATCATAAAATTGTTTTATGAAAATGGGTCTTCAGTTCGAGCAACGTTCCGCGCACTTCGCCCGTTTTACGGTCGCGATGATCGTCCTGCCGAGTCGACTATCCGTCGATTGGTGGACAAATTCGAGTCAACCGGGTCAGTTAACAATCAGCCGGTTCCCGTGCGTCAACGTAACGCGAGATCTGCCGAGAATATCGCCGCTGTGCGCGACAGTGTCCTCGAAAACCCGCGGCAGTCAATTCCGCGTCGCGTACAGGAACTCGGCCTTTCGCAGACGACAACTTGGCGAATTTTGCGTTGTGACTTGAGCCTGCACCCGTACAAGATCCAGCTGACCCAAGAGCTCAAGGTTAATGACCATAGACAGCGCCGTGTGTTCGCTGACTGGGCATTAGAGCAGTTGGAAGTTGACGCCGATTTTGGCAAAAAAATCATCTTCAGCGACGAGGCACATTTTTGGATGAATGGCTATGTCAACAAGCAAAATTGCCGTATTTGGGACGAGACCAATCCACACGAGGTTCACCAAGTGGCAATGCACCCGCAGAAAGTGACTGTTTGGTGCGGATTTTGGGCCGGAGGCGTGATTGGTCCGTATTTTTTCGAAAACGATAATGGTGTGGCCGTCTCCGTCAATGGTGAGCGATACCGGTCGATGATAACCAACTTCTTTTGGCCTGAAATCGAGAATATGGATCTGGACAACATGTGGTTTCAACAGGACGGCGCTACGTGCCACAAAGCACACGCTACGATGGAAGTTCTGCACGAGCAAGCGCCCTTAATGGAAAACCCTATACATTGAACACTATGTCTTATTGCCTCTTCTGGTGACCCAAGGTTTATAATAAGGTTTCCAGACCGATTTCGGTCACGGCGGCCAATCTTAAGAGAGGTTAGCCAACTGTGCAGGAGATATTATAGTCCACAAGTGTGTGCTGAAACACAGGTGCACTCTCTATTCCCTAGCTCTCATAATCCGAAGGGACGGCATTCCGACACGACCGGAAAGGTTTCAGGCGCAGGACCAACGGCTTTACGTGCTTTCCGAGGCACGGGAGTGTACTCACTTCCAACTTCCAGACTCCTGGCTGCTACTGAGAATTTTCGGACAGAAAAACCTAATAACTTTTTTTTATTGGCCCGACCTGGGGATTGAACATAGGACCACCGGGTCTGCGGCCTTATATCTAGCCACTAGATAAACGAGGCACTCAAGGGCTGGTTTATATTCCCATTGAATCGGAATAGGGAAATGCTAGCATTCGCATATCTAACTTAAATTTAGAAATAATAATTATTTCAGTCTTAATATAAATGATTCTTATGTAAATAAATAAATATATACTTAAAAAATAACTCGTCACTTTCTTTGATAAAGGAAAATACTGTGACGAAATCTTCAGACATTTTTCTCGTAATGTTTTCCTTCAAAAGGGACGCATACTAATGAGCTACGAAGGACAGAGTATGATGTTCCTTCCAACAAAAAATCAGTTGTCATAACGAAACGAAAAGTGTTGTCGTTTAAAGAAGATAATTCAATATGAATATTCCATGAGGTTTAATGTTGATACTGATGTTAAAATCATTTATTATTAGTTTTAAAAAGCAATATAAAAGTATATTATAATATTAAACATTGTTAAATGTGAAAACTATACCACTGAACTTATGTTTTTTCTTTGTATAACACGGGGAAATTGATAAATGAATATTGGGATAAAATATATTAAAAAGTATGGAAGCGTATTCATGAAGAGTTAAAAAAGAAATGTGTACATAAGTATTTGTAAGAGTCTATTTGAATAAAAATATTTTGATTTTTATTCATATTATTGTCGGCCGAGTGACTAGCTTAGCTCTAGATATCGAGGTCTTGGGTTCGAATTCCGGGTCAGCTCAATAAATTATAATCAAGAAATAATCAATAGAAGCCCGGGCTTATTAAATAAAGCATAAAGCCGTTCGTATTGCAAAGTCAATGCTAATAATCTTCCACTAGGAATGACCCTCGTGGCCGAAAACGCAAGAGGATCATTATATACCATTAATCAAATTGCGATTTCAATTTTAATGAGAGTTTACGTCACGGTCTAACCCAACTGTGAAACATCGAAATTGATGGTTATTGAAATAATTTTTACTTCAAGAATACCAATAAACAAATAAAATATATTTACTCAGTGGTAAAGCTTTGTGCAAGCTCGTCTGGGTAGGCACCACCCACTCCCATCAGATATTCTACCGCAAAACAACAGTACTTTGTATTGTTGTGTTCCGGTTTGAAGGGTGAGTGAGCCAGTGTAATTACAGGCACAAGGGACATAACATCTTCATTCCCAAGGTTGGTGGCGCATTGGCGATGTAAGCGATAGTTAACATTTCTTACACTGCCAATGTCTATGGGCGTTGGTGACCACTTACCATCAGGTGGCCCAAATGCTCGCCCGACTACCTATCCAATAAAAAAAAAGAGAGATATATATATATATCGTTACGAAAAATAAATATATTTTCTTATTATTACAATAATATGATATAGTATACTCGCCACGCATATAATGGAGTAGAGAGTGGCATAATAGCTTCATGCCGTTGGCCGTCAGGTCATACGAGTTGGTTTCACTCTCAGCTTTTTCGAACCGATATGACATGGCAACCTTCAAGAAAAGAGCGTACTCATTCACATGTGGCACTTTCCATCAGGTGAGCCGACAGAACGTTTGCTCTCTCTTACATAAAAAAAAAATAGCGCGCCAATATTTGAAATGCATTTGTAAACTCAATTTAGTTTTATATTTTATAAAAAATACATTTAATAATGATACAAGCATGCTGTCAACCCACTTGAAACATTTATTCATCGAATATAAATGAACATTTTCAATCCACTATCATTCCAGTATAATCGTAAATATACATTTATTATTTATAGAAATATATTTGAACGGAGCGAGTGTTTAATCATTTTAATGTTACCAAAATGCTCTCTAATGTTTTCTTTTTTTTTTTATATATCTCATATATTTAATACGTCCTTTCACCCATTTTTGGACACGCTGGCAATTTTTAAGAGGGCCTGGCCAACAGCGCAGGACTTATATGCGAACGTGTATTTGCGCTTACAAATTCACTTTTTATTCTTTTACTCTCGTAAATAATAATTAGATGAGATGCCAGATGTAAACGACATCATTTCCCGAATAAAAAGTCTAGATGGTTCAGTGAATAAAATAGAATTTAACTAAGAGACAAATTATTCTAATCGAAGTAAACCATAGTGAATCTTCAGATTATTCCAATTAGAAGACTATTGATGATCCTCCTAAGAGAATTACGGCCATGGCTGCCGTTCTCGTAGGAGACAAGCAACTCAAGATGAGTATGGTAGTGATCATATACAGGTGCATTATTTTTTCTCTCATTTTCATAATCTGAAAGATCCACAAAGAGTTCAGACAATCAATCCCAGTGACAATATCCTCCTATCTTTGTAAGCCGCTCCAAGTGATATTGGAACGGCTTACTAAAAATAGTTTTGGTAACAATTTATACATATACTTATATAACTTGAATATATTTCATTAAATTAAAATACGATGATGCGATTTAATTATGCAAAAATAATTAAATGTAAAACAAATTATCTCGCGCTAAGCCGCTACGAGCGTAACGCGGGGCTCTATAAATAACGACCAAGGCCAGAAGAAAATGTTTATTAAGCTTTCTAAAATGCAAGCGGCTCCTGTACTGGCACGTTGAGATAAATACGCGATTATTTCGATTTAATGACGAGTTCTATGGATATTTTTAATATTATAAGTTCCTATTATAAATTCAAATAGAGAAAGAGATTTAAAAGAGAACTAGAATCGAGGTCGGACATTTTGGAAACAACTTCATCCCTATGTCATATCTGTCAGATTTTTTCGAATTATTTGACACGTTATTGAATAGATATATGCTAGTATATTCTACACTGGTCGGTTGGTATTCTGCATTTCAAATTACCAGTATTTATAGCGAAATATTTTTACAGCGATCATCGAAATATAAGCTTTAAATGGTCTGCGGTTGCGTCGAAATTTCTATAAGATTCAGCAAATGAAAATGTACGAAATATCATTTGATGAACACGGAAAGCACTCACTTTGAATAAATTTGCATGTGGTTTACGTGATATGTAAAGGTATGCTCTTAATGGCACTTCTTTGATTTAAATAACTTGAGAGTGTTATCTGAAACACTCCGCTTGTTCATACATTCTTTTTTACCATTATCTACTTTTTCTATCTTAATAGAAATGATAATTCCATTACTGTAGATGATATTTATATCCTCAAAATATCCTCTAAAAGGTTTAATTAGGATTAGGAATCTGTAAGACAAACTAAGCAGATGAATAATTCCGCTATCCCAGACTTTAAAGTTGTAAAAATATGTTAATTTAATAAAACAGTTTTCATTTCATTCATTTGAACATTTTTTTCTAACGTCGTGTGTTCACTGAACTGGTTAGTTAAATTGTGATAGGTATCAATAACGGTTGATACTATCAATCATGAATCCAAATCAGTTATCTACACACATCATTCGTTAGTTTCATTAATTGGCGCAGCTTAGTACTTCAAATGCTGCAACGAGGTGCGCTATACATTTCCTGATTTGTAAAAGAGTATTGAAATTAGAGTATGAACATTTTAATTGCCAAATACATAATTAATTTATGTATTTCCATCAATATTTACTATTCTATAAGCTAAAATATATTATAAATATAAGCAGAGTTCAATGAAAAATGATCGTACCTATTGTGTAATTATATATATATTATATATATGTGCATTGATATGTCAGTCTGTTATTATTATACACATATGCACACATACTCTATATGTACAATGCACAGCTTAAAAATTTGCATATGGGTTCCTTGAACACAGTTGGGTTAGCACGAAGGAAGAATTTATGAAAATATAACCCCTAAGGCAGTGATAAAAGGGTTGAAAGTTTGTATGACAATAATAAAGTAGGATCTAAGAAATTGGTATTAAGCAATTTGGAATTGTCTTTCGCTCGTATAAAATAAAGCAGACTACATTAATATGTTAACATTTTTTATAATTATCTTTCGTATCCATTGAAACGTCGTATGTCATTTGTTTCCCTCTGTATAGCGTGTCCCTGTACGACATTTTATTGTCATTCCAAGTTGATACCTTTGACGTATTGAAAAAGGAAGATACACATCTATGAACTTCGCTTGTAAAAAATACAAACTAAAATGTCTACAAATAGACCTCATCATGAGTTATTGTATTCATCCTTTTCTACCTTTTTGGTGTATTGTATGGCCGGCCGCCAGCTTGATATCAACCGTTCTTGGCAATTCTTAACTGGTGATTTGGTTCCCTTCGCTGATGGGCTGAGGCGTTAACGTTCTCTTGATTACTGCACAAAAGTAGCGTTGCATTCTCTACCTAAATTTGTATATGAAATTAGTAAGTGTGTAAATTATAATGTATAAAATACTATAAATTATAAAATATACATACAAATTATAGAAAAATCAAATTATCTCTAGTACGAAGATATCTTGAGATTTGTGATCTTTTGCTGAAGAAATTTAAGTTAAATCTAAGTTAGAATACAGTTTAAATAAGTAAGTAAGAAGATGATAAAAGTACGGCTTGGAGCTTATTCCGATACGCTGCTCCATTGCGGGCTGGTGGTTATACATATGATATATTTTTTATACGACACATGAAGAAATTTTACGATGTTATTCTTAATCAATATGCATAATATGGCTATTTACTTACGATTTCAATCCGGATTTGAACCAGTGTTCCAAGTAAATAATACCCGTATTGTATTCACTGGACCATCTCGGCTCTCACTGATATTTACAACCCATATGAATCACGTAACGTGACGGTTCAAAATGTATATATTTAGGTATTATATTATATATTCAGAATATAAGTAAGTTTTGTGTTTAAATTTGAAATGGGTATTTATTAAAATATTGTAACAATTAAAATATGTCAGACAAATTTAATTATTGCCATTTACCGATTCGAAACAATACAAATAAATAATAGATATGAGTGAAATGTAATTAAATATGAAAAGCTAAAACTACGCAAATCACGCCCGTGTCTATTTGAATGCTAAATATGGAAAATTTTAATTGCCATTATTGGTATATTTTAACTGGAACTGTTCGTGTAAAACGAAACGTATTATAAATAATATGTCTGTCTGTACGTGAAATAATAAAAAAATGTTATATTGAGTTACTCTATCGATAAATTCAAATGCTATGTTATTACATAATACGAGAATATTTTATGTTCGTATTTGTTAAAATCCTTGATAATTCAATTTAATTGCATATTTCATTTGAGTAAGAGGAACTATTGAGTTTCTTGCCGGTTGTTGTCGGTATACTCTACTTTCCAAGCCGAAGCCGATGTATGCGAATGTCTAGCTGCTGGGCTAAGGCCTCCTCTCCTCTTCTGAGAAGAAGGTTTGGAGCTTATTCCACCACGCTATTCCAATGCGGGTTGGCGGAATACACATGTGGCAGAATTTCAGTGAAATTGGACACATGCAGGTTTCCTCACGATGTTTTCCTTCAACGTCAGGCACGAGATAGTTCAAAAGTTTTCATAGCAGTACATTATGATTTTTGATTTTATCAAATTATTAAATCTCTAATAACGGATTTTTGGCGTATATTACTTGTAGAATCTAATGTAGTTAAAGCTTCTGTTCATCGATAGACCACTGGATCCTTTTTTTATAAATTGAGCCAGTTGTCGTCCGCGCTTTGACAGTAAGATGTAAAATGTAACCTATGTCCTTCATGGGTTTCAAGCTTGCTGCATACCATCGAAATAGGTTTAGTGGATTAGCCGTGAAAGTATACTAGACAGACAAACAGACAGATAATCATATTAACTATACGATAATAAGTTATCACGATCGCTCATATACATTGGCAGTAAAGAATCATGAATGGTTCCATATACCGACAACCAAAGAAACTATGATTTCATGTCCTTTGTGCCTTCACAGAAATCAGAATCAGTAAGTTAGGATTTACTGAAGTATTTGCATCAAGATCAAAATATTTTTTTTAAGAAAATGGTTTGATAAATTGAATTGCATTCAAACGGAGCCGCGGTAAACAGTTCGCTGTCTGAGTTCAATAGAGTTTAATGTGTCTGCTCAATACACATATAGAATCGTCGTTCAATATTAAAATGTCCATAATAGAATAATAAACATTTCGTGTTTCATTGTTTGTCAACTATTATTGACTTTCAGAATTGAAACAGAATTGTGAAATATATTGAAATGATTAGTTTGACTGCTACGATATCGTTATAATGTTATGCTATAAAATATTGTATAGTACGATAGCATTTTATAATGGTGTGTAACATTTGCTAAAATATGTAAAGAATGTTATTTTTTTTTATAGTATAGGGCGAGCATATGGGCCACCAGATGCCATAGTACATTTCTTTAAAAAAAAAAAACATCGCCGATGCGATACCAACCTAGGGAACTGAGATGTTATGTCCCTTGTGCCTGTAATTATACTGGCTCACTCACCCTTCAAACCGGAACACAATAATACAAAGTACTGCTGTTTTGCGGTAGAATATCTGATGAGTGGGTGGTACCTACCTAGATGAGCTTGCACAAAGTTCTACCACCGAGCGTTTAAATGTTATAAACGCTAAAACACTGGTTAAACTCGTTGTTTAACATCGTATAACATTCTGTAACTATCAGCGTGGGTCTGCCTATAAATATAATTTCTGTTAAAATTTGTTAAAAAATGTTCGATAACAAATGTTATACAACATTCTTGAACGTTATTTAACTGCTATGTGGGAGCACCTTTACGCACAAAACCTATACATCGATTAATTTCCAAACATATATACAGCAATCGTTTTTTCGATTCCATTCGGAACAAATTCTTTTAGTTTTCAGATGTCGCTCCGTCAATGTTCGTGAACATTTTGTTATGCCTCGTGTGACGTGCCGATAAAGTATATTCTGTATTATCATCCGTTTGTTATTCTAGATGTATTTTCAGACAATACGTCTCTCTCGGTTATTGAGCTGTATTCATTATATTTTGTCGAAGGTTTTCTTTTATGAGACTTTACGAGGATTGGATCGCATCAAGCATATGAGTTACTATGTTACTATCGGTTATACCAAAGTATTTGTTTTTTTGTGATTTGTAAGCTGAAATGTATTGACATAGACTTTTAACAATACTGCTAGAAATATATTATGTAATGTATTGATTAAACACATTTGTTTTATATCTTTATCAATTTGGTAAACTTTTTATTACATAGAACAAAATACGTAATATAATAAAAGTAAACTGAAGGGTCATATTATAGCATAACATAACCTACAATCAAGTGCAACAATTATACAAAATATAAAAATAAAATGTAATGAATTATTATTATTATATTTTTTTTTATTTAAAAAATTACCTTAATAAATAAATAAAAATAAATTATACAAAAAATATGCATTAAATAGAGTATAATCTAAAGCAATTCGATGTGACGTAACAAAACCACTCAGCTAGATGTTGAGGATTTCATTTCCTTCATAATATTAATATACAATGCATTTCCTGTTTCGGATATAGATTTCATAATGCTGTTCCCTGACAAGTAATTTCAGAACTTGTCGGCTTGCATCACAAACTCAGGTATACAAACATCAAAGTTTTCCCACTAACGGAAAGAATACTAGAATCACTCGTCTTTTATGCACGACCGCCTTTACAGCGAGCGGTAAAGTTGCTCTAACTATTAACTTTTGTTTACGTGATGGAAGTGTTCTGGAGGCGTTTCGAAGGGGGCTCACAAATTTTGTTAGCCCGCTATAAATCTGTGAAGTTCGTATTTTTACGCTCGGCCGTGTTGAAACGCATTTCCAACTGTCCACTCTCCTTGCTTTATCTGCAACGCTTTAAGGTACAGATTATTTATCTTATTAGATAATAAGCGTCCAAACTTTTTAATAGTAGTAGAATAATATTCTACTATTGGTAGACCTTTGTGCAAGCTTGTCTTAATGACCCACTTATCAATTCTACCGCAAAACAGCAGTACTTGTTATTGTTCTGTTCCGGTTTGAAGGGTGAGTGAGCCAGTGTAACTACAGGCACAAGGGACATAACATCTTAGTTCCCAAGGTTGGTGGCGCATTGGCGATGTAAGCGATGGTTAACATTTCTTACAATACCAATGTCCATGGGCGTAGGTGACCACTTAACATCAAGTGGTCCATAAGATCGTCCGCCTACCTATTCAATAATAATATTATGCAAGCTCATCGAGGTGATACCATACGTTTATCAGATTTTCTACTGGCAAATACCAATCTTTTCTATTGTTTTGTTGCTGTTTGATTGAGTAAACCAGTGTAATTACTGGATCATATTTACGATGTAAGGTTAATATTTCTTGCAGTGCAAATGTCTAAGGGGTTGTGTGGACTGACAGGTTGATTATGCTTTGCATTCCTATTTAAAATTTAAAAAGCTATAAACATTGATTCGTTTATTCTGTAATTGATCCATTGTAATATATGTATTCATAATGAACATCTGTTTTCTATTTCAATATATACAATTAGACAAAATATATAAATATATATGGCAAAGCCAAATTACTTCACTCCACCTGATGGTACGTGGAGTCCAAATGCGACATCGGCCATATTTTTATAATTGTGCCTTAGCTCAGCAGTGGGACATTCACAGGCTGTTACTACTTACTGTCTAATTAACTAAAGCTCTGTAAGCTCTGTTTTTAAGCTACTCTGTGGTACGGATTGTCGAGGACAGGATGGTAACGGGCGGAAGGAAAACAATTTATAATATAGTGCCTTGTTCGTAAATAAAAGCAGCATTTTAGTCATCATAGCCCAGTAAGCACCTTGGGAAATGCCAGTTGAAGTTTTATTTTCTTAGTGTTCATTCTTAAGACCTTTAGTTCTTAGTTTATTTATACTTAGTTGCCTCCATTATAAAAGTCATGTTTAATGTTGCTATATAAATAATTATTTGCATGTAAATTTAATAAATATATTTTTTTACATAATGTTCACAGTGGCTGATCTCAAAAGCAAGATCTGACATCTTGCTTTTGAGATCAGCCACTTTTGATACTTCCCGTAGGCGTACTTCCCCGAGGCGAGGGAGTTATGTCGGACTCTTACCGATTAAAACCCCGAGGTGTCCCTTCGTTGCTATACGGCGAAGCCACGGGAACGCTTTCGCATACATCCGCGACTCCGTCAGCAATCGTCCGAATAGAGACCCCCATGGGGATCCATGTCAGAAATAGAACTATTGTAACATTTATTCATTAAAATAGATTATATTATTTATGCCTTGGTAACGCCGCACGAGGGTCTTTATTCTTCTAGTTACTCCTGTAGCGACCTGACGACTTCCGTTCGTCAAATCTACTCACACTCCTAGTGCCGAGTGATGGATAACTAAACCTCGTTTAATAAGTGGATGTAGTGTAGAATTTTGTGATGATTAATTTCCATTTTAAAATACATTAAGGGTTGGCAGATTTTCACCCTCAGATGTGCTCGCCGGGGTTAAACCTGCAATAATCGATTAATGTAACGTAAGGATCACCTGTTCTTACCATATATAGGGTTTTCCAATAGGGACGCTTGAACTTTGACAGCTGATTGCGGCCATGTTGTTTGAGTTACAGCTGTCAAATGCAGTGTGTTATATTCATTCCGTCCTCCCAAACCACCATGGCAGGTTACAGTGTCGAGCAGCACGTGCAAATCATAAAATTGTTTTATGAAAATGGGTCTTCAGTTCGAGCAACGTTCCGCGCACTTCGCCCGTTTTACGGTCGCGATGATCGTCCTGCCGAGTCGACTATCCGTTGATTGGTGGACAAATTCGAGTCAACCGGGTCAGTTAACAATCAGCCGGTTCCCGTGCGTCAACGTAACGCGAGATCTGCCGAGAATATCGCCGCTGTGCGCGACAGTGTCCTCGAAAACCCGCGGCAGTCAATTCCGCGTCGCGCACAGGAACTCGGCCTTTCGCAGACGACAACTTGGCGAATTTTGCGTTGTGACTTGAGCCTGCACCCGTACAAGATCCAGCTGACCCAAGAGCTCAAGGTTAATGACCATAGACAGCGCCGTGTGTTCGCTGACTGGGCATTAGAGCAGTTGGAAGTTGACGCCGATTTTGGCAAAAAAATCATCTTCAGCGACGAGGCGCATTTTTGGATGAATGGCTATGTCAACAAGCAAAATTGCCGTATTTGGGACGAGACCAATCCACACGAGGTTCACCAAGTGGCAATGCACCCGCAGAAAGTGACTGTTTGGTGCGGATTTTGGGCCGGAGGCGTGATTGGTCCGTATTTTTTCGAAAACGATAATGGTGTGGCCGTCACCGTCAATGGTGAGCGATACCGGTCGATGATAACCAACTTCTTTTGGCCTGAAATCGAGAATATGGATCTGGACAACATGTGGTTTCAACAGGACGGCGCTACGTGCCACACAGCACACGCTACGATGGAAGTTCTGCACGATAAAGCGCCCTTAATGGAAAACCCTATATATATATGTCATCGGGGCTCATATTAGTATAGTTTAATTAAATAACATAATTCTTTATACTAATTGTACTAACTTTATCTGAAAAATGTGTTAATTTTCCTTCTTCGTATCTTTAAACCGTATAAAGCAATTTACATAGTACTTAGTTAACTTATTTCACGCTATGAACTTTCAAGACGTTGAGACGACTAAGGTACGGGGTGTCAATTATCAAATAACTATATAAGGCTCCTCAGCTGCCAGTGTTGTTAACTGTTGGCGAGTATGTCCCACCTCTTTAGTGGTTTACCCCTATGACGTCTTCCGCTTATATTACTTCTAAGACTTCAAATCCTTTCAGAAATTGCTTTTAATGTTTTTTTTATCATAGGCAGGCAGACAGGCAAGTGGGCCGCCTGATAATAAACGGTGAACACCGCGTATAGACATTAGCGCTGTAAGAAATATTGGTGAGTTGTTATGATAAGTGTGTGTTAGCTCTCTAGACGGGCTTGCTTAAAGTCCTGCCACCAAAGTAAACACTATATAGCACTGAAGAAGAATTCTATCGTGACCCATCATCTACGTAGAGCCTTATTTGCCGGTTGTACACAAATTGAAACGACCAGATCAAGTAATTTGTAAATAAACATTTATTCAACAGTTTTCTGATCTTATGTCTTTGATAAAGATTGACGTCATACATTTAAAAATAAATATTCTTCTTTTTGTCATCACTGTATTGGTAAGTCTTAGATACTATTGTTTTTATATTTCCAAAAGAAAGGTAGCAAAACTAACAATCTATCGTTTTTACACTTCAACAGCCACCGACAACGTGAGGGTCGAGGAAACGTTGATTGTGAAAAAAACCGCTGAATAATATAATTTTCTTTAGTCTTTTTCACTTCCATTATTTATTTTGTTATATCGAATGATATACTTTCTAACATATTCTTAAACGTCTTCATTGTAACCACTTTGCCATCACGGTTCTTATAAAACTAATTACATAATTAATAATAGCTTCAAAATTTACGTTAAAGATAACCTTTTCGTTGCTTTTCTCTTAATTAATTTTAAAATTATTTATTGTAGATAACCAAATTTATCGCAATTCCCGTTTTGATTGTAACATGTTACACGTCATTCGTTTTGAAATGTAATTAGGATGAGACCTTTTGGAATGAAATATATGACGTCACCTGACCGCCTGTAAGTACCGTTAGCAAAACTATCAAATAATAATAATTATATATTTTTGCTTAAATTATTTCATTATAAATTTATACCAAAATGTGTGCTTAGAAAAAAAGGTTTTATTTGTGTACTGTTTGAAAAATAAATAGCCGTGTGCTTTTAAAATTAATTTTATTCAATTTGAACAGTCACAACGATCTAAATAGCAATGAAAATGACATATTTAATATTAAAACTATTTATATATATATATTAAATACGAATAGATTAGACTCGAATCTTAACAGTAACGAAAACTAACGAGAAAGGAATCAATTACGTTTTATTAGTAATTACAAGTTTTATTTAAAAAAGAAATACTTTTAAAATAGTCTGTTTGAGTTAGGTTATAAGGCTATAAGCTTACCCTACGTCCCTCCTTAACGGGGTGGGGGACCCATAACCTTATAGTCAAACGTGAACCAATCTGCTAGCTGTACTTGTGTTTAGTTAATGAGATGCACTTGGCTATGCTCATAATGTATGTATATTTGAAACATGTGTAATGGAAATTGAAATGGATGAAACCGCGGTCACTTCTCGTATATTATATATTCACAACGCATTATTTCATAATATAAAATATTTAATTTTAAGATTCTAGTTCGCACCCCGCTGTGTTCGTGTTAATAAAGTCTTTCATTAAGCTACGGGCCTTTACGCTCCGACACGTCTTTATATTAGATATCGGTTGTAATTTATGAACGAAGCCGTGCTTTTATCTTTTACAGAATGCTTATATGAACTGGTTTGACTTCGGAGCTATTGTAATCGAGAAAATTAATATAATGTTACATATGCTTTGTGCAAACCCATCTCGATTGGTTCAAGTTCTCCCGAGGTTGGTAGCGAGGTATGTAAGGAATGGATAACGCACCAACGTTTATGGGTAGTGGTGACCACTTACCATGAACCTGAACTTATAAGTTGTCGATTTATTTAGAAGAAATTTTATTATTATTTTTGTTTACATCTATGGCATAATACTATTTATACAATCCCATTCTTCATAATAAAAAAAAATATAAAAATTGTTTTCATGTAAGATATGACTATAAATTAACAAGAAACACTGCCGAACACGATATTAATTATAAAAATCTGAAAATATAGTTTTGCTAGGATGGGATTTTAACGATCTTCAGTTTAGATAATCATGTCATATCGGCTGGTTCGCGTCATGTTTAATATTAATCAGGTACATTCAATTAGCACAATACAAATCACGCATATCATTTTTAACCACAGCAATTTGCTCGACGTTTTCCTACAAGTGCCGCGTAATTATGCTACGAGTGTTATAAAGAAACGCTATCACCATTAGTGGTATGATAGAGAAGATTAGTGCTAATGCATTACGTTATGTCTATGTTTGACGTTAGAGCATTTACAAAGTCGTAATGAAAGTAACAAAATCTGACATTTATTTCATGCAATGTCTTAACACAGTGCGACGACCCGGAAATAAATGAGAAAAGAGCAAGAGAATATTCAATGTCATAAAAAATAATGTTTCTATTCAAACATAAGCAGTCTCGGTTTTACTTTGAGATTTAATTGTAATCCTACCTAATATTATAAATGCGAATGTGGGATTCTTTGTTTGTTTGTTACACGTTGACGTCTAAACCACTAAACCGATTTAAAAAAATCTTTCACCAATGGAAAGCTACATTATCAGCGAGTGACATAGGCTGTACATTATGCCCCTGGATTCCAACGGGAACGGGAACTACGCGGGTGAAACCGCGGGCAAAGCGCATATATCAATATACTTGGGATACAATGAGGTTAATTACATTTAAACATAATTATTTCAATCAAGACAATATAGATGAATAAACAGCTTTGTAATTGAATTGAAAATATATCATTGGCAGAGATCTTGAAGAATCTATGGTATGGATTTCGGTAGCCTTGTGAATATCGGCGAAGTTGTAAGCGGAACTTTGGAAGTAAAATTAAAATGCTTACAAGTAGTTAATTAGAATAGTATTTGATTATAAATCAAGAGCTATGTGTAGTGAATAATATAGCGAAGCACATGGAATATGTAAATCTAAAGGTCGATGTAAAATTAACTTTTTTAAAGTTATCTATTGTAAAGTCTTAGATTGTTTTATGGATAAAAATAATATTTCTTTAAAGAGCTTTGTTATTCTTCGAACTAACATCCAAGTTTTCTTGACTTTGATATTCTTGAATAAATAAAACGTTTTGTTGATACAAATCAAGAAAAATAAAGTCTAAAATGTTCTCGTATCACGAGTTTTACTTTGATCTTGAAATAATATTATATTATAAATGATTTTTATAAATAATGGACACATAATTTTATATAAATCTTAGTTAAACATTTGAAAAATGTTAATTATTTCATCAGAGAACAAAGAAGGTTGGATAACACGTTTAATAATATAAATCTAAAATATTCCAAGAATAATTAATTTTAAGAATTTAATATAAAAACAGGAGTTAGGCGATAGGAAAAAGTGTAGATTAAAATTTTCAATTTTATCTTCGATGATTACATAATTTATTGCACGTCAAATATTCATTCAGTGGTTGTCCTTTCTGATTCTATTAATTTTACGTTTAATACGTTCAGTGTACGCAGCAACGATATTGGACAGCAATGGTAATGTTGATGACCTTTCATCATCCTTAACACCGACATCTGCACACAGTTCCGCCCTCGACCTCTTTACGCTCGGAATAGCTGCCTCCGAAGTCATCACGGAGGCGGTGTATAGGTACCCATTCCACTCCAAGTATTCCTTAACAAGCTCATTGACTAGCAAAACTTCGTCGCTCGCCTTCGGTGCACCCAAACTTTTGAATCCAGGGCTTAATGACATTTGTCTCTGTTGGAGAATTTCTGTAACTTTCGCTCGCATCTGAAGACATGAAACGTGAATAGTTATGAAAGTATTGATAAATATGGCGTATTCGAGTAATAAAATAATATTAATGTAATGTAATATTATATCCGTAGATGATAAAAAAGCGTTTTTGTTGATTGATTTCATTAATAAATATACATATGTCAACATTCCGAAACTTTGGTAAATTAAAATATATATTTTGTAAATACAACAATAAAAGTGCTTGTAAAAGCCTAATTAAATAATGAATATTTTTATTTGTTTCATTTGATTTGACTCAATTATATACTAAAAACATTTTTATTGAGAATTGCATTCAAATCGATGGATTAAAGAAACATGTTGAGATAGTGCGTGTGTGTGTTATTATAAGACAGGACGTTTCTATAATATAAGTTTTAGACAATGGTTTATTTTATAAAAGCGAGAAAATTAAAACAATATTAAATAAAGTAACTTTCACTTTTAAAATAGAAGATACATTTTAATTCGAAGATAGGAAATTTTGATGTTAGCTTAATTTAATTAACAAAGGTGCGCATTGCACTTTTCATTTATTTAAAATGAGATCTAAAAAATTAAGCTCTTCATTCATTTAGGGCGTAACATCGAGCCGGAATTTTTAATTTCTTTGCAGGGATTTTTAATACAATATTCTGACATCAAACAGCGATGTTTAACAAAGAAAAATTAACTAGTCGATTATATCTTTGTTCTTATTATTATCTAATTTCTCAAACGTTTATGGCTGAATGACTTCGTGTAACGTTAAAATATTCGCATTAAATGATCACTAAAGATAAAACATTGTATTTTATATAACAACGGAACGAAATACGTTTCGCTTAAACAAGAATTTGTTTAAAGAAATTAGTACCTCCGCTTGAAATTTATTCAGCTGACCGCTTTTTCTCAAAAGGTTTTTTATTGCGTCCAAAAGCTCTTTTTCGGAAATCGTCTGGTTTTCGTTCATTTCGTTTGAAATTTAATTATATCCAAACGAAGTATTATTTGCGTAACGACGTTAATTTGTTGTTTTCTGAAATGAAGTACTCTTTTTTGTATTTATTTATTTCGACTTAAAATAGTATCGATAAATATTTTTCCATCTGATTCAATATGTCAAGATATCAATCAAATGTCAATGACCTTTCATAACGATACTACAGGTTCGTTATTTTCTTTTATGTTGCCAGGAATATTCATACAAATATATTTTCTTTATCGAAAATACGCATATAATTTGATAAAGTATATTTTTTATTACATTTATGTAAATCATATATATTGTAAGCAAATCTGCATGTGTTGAAAGAAATACTGCCACGTGGAAACACGTGATAGTTTAACGGAGCCTTTAATTCATCATTACGAAAGATATAACTTCTATGAAGTCTAAAAAAAAAACATCAAGTATCGAAAACCAATCATCTTAAAGTGTTACATCGAAGCAATCGAAGCGTATACCGAGGGACAATTTTATATGAGAGACACGAAACTATTCGTGTTATCGGTCTATCCAGCTAAATTGCCGTCACAGACGATATTTCAAAATCAAATTACTCCCACCGCGGCGCTGGGTATGACTAACATTGTGCAGCTACCACGAACACTGAAATTATTCTTATGAAAATGTATTGATAGACATTATATAACTTTCATATTTATTGGATTACGTTCTACTACTTTGTTTTTAATCAAGTGATGTCATGATTTTTAAGAACTAACTTGGTGGTAGATCTTTGTGCAAGCTCGTCTGGGTAGGTGCCACCCATTCATCAAATATTCTACCGCAAAATAACAGTACTTGGTACTGTTGTGTTCCGGTTTGAAGGGTAAGTAAGCCAGAGTAATTACAGGCACAAGGGACATAACATCTTAGCTTCCAAGGTTGCTGGCGCATTGGTGATGTAGGCGATGGTAAACATCTCCTACAATGCCAATGTCTATGGGCGTTGGTGACCACTTACGATGGTAAGGTGGTCCATATGCTGTTCAGTCAACCTATGCTTTACAAAAAAAAAATACCTTTTGCATTGCATTTCTTAATCGCGAATAGTTGAGTTGACTGTACTGCACAAACGCGTCAGAGCTTTTTCATTGATTTTAAAACCTCTCCTGAAGTTAGTATTACACTTTAGTTTTTTTAAATGTAAACTATTTTAATGGTAATCAATTGACTGACAGATATTGATTGAATATTTTACAATAAATGTATTAAAAAAGTAGTCGTGAATGTTAATTATACTTTAGAAAATTAGTAGATTTAAGAGATTGGATTTAGTATTCGTTGATATTTATAAGGGATACATAAATTTAATTGTACATGATTGATAAAATTATGTAGCGTAGGACTTACTTCAAGTTAAATTAAAACGTAAATTAAAATGATGATTATAAATTATTTTGCTCACAAACTCATTATTTAATGGAGTAATAATAAAAAAATTCATGCAGAGTGTATTAATTTAGTTAATGTATTTGATTATATATCATCGAATTTATTTCAAGTTTAGCTATAAAACGTAGTAAGTGGAATGACTTGTTATATAATATTGGTATAAAGCTGTTCGGTACGTATGTTAAAAGCGACTGAGGCCATTCGCGGGGCTTGCATCTGAAAAAAAAGGTAGTAGATTGAAATGTTCCAGCCAGCAGTTTGTAGTGGCTATAAGAGTTCATCGAATCTCACAACGCCTGTGTCGTTCGAGCACCACTGGTTATATACTATACATATGTACATATTTTTTTAAATGAACGCAGTCTTAAATGAACTATAAGCGTAAATAGCTCAATGGCTTACGGGTCGCTTAGCGATGTAATAGTCGCAGGTTGACTACTTGGGCCATTATCGTTCCCACTCCTAACACAAGCTGTACGTTTAATTGAAGGGATACGTGTGAATATTAGTAATTCCTTAAAAACAACCATTGATATTATCCTTCAATATATTTGAAATAAAAGTCTGTCAAAGAAACCTAACAAATTCATTTAATTAATTAACTAATACGTTATAAATATGTTTTGTATTGTATTTCATTCGTGTATGATGCCACGAGAATTTTTAAGACGATTTTTAAGACCATTGATTTTTTATGTACTTCATTTGTGTTTATATTTTCAATCATTCGTGATGGTTAACAAAAGCAAAGTACTCATTAGTTGAAAAGCATATGGATCGCATATATATAGATGAATAAGTATCATAGCCACGCGCTCCGCTAACACTAGGTTTTCGATTAATTGGGGTGTAGGTATTAGTAATTATAATAAAAGAAGTCGAGATGGCCCAGTGGTAAGAACGCGTGAATCTTAACCGATGATCGTGGGTTCAAGTCCGGGCAAGCACCACTGAATTGCATGTGCTTAATTTGTAATTATAATTCATCTCGTGCTTAACGGTGAAGGAAAACATCGTGAGGAAACCTGCATGTGTCTTATTTCACTGAAATTCTGCCACATGTGTATTCCACCAACACGCATTGGAGCAACATGGGGCAGAAAGCTCCTAATCTTCTCGTCAAAAAAAATATGAGAAGAGGTCTTAGCTCAGCAGTGGGATATTTACAGTTTGTTACTGTATTAATAATTCCTTGAAAACAGGCATTACAGACAAATGCAATTAGCTTTTACACTGTAAGTGAGATTTTGTATTATTCATTACTAATGATTGTAATTCATATATGTTTTACTCAATTTTTATTATAATAAAGACTATCCAGAATTCGAATATTAAAAAAAAATATATTTAAAAATAAATGGTCATATGTAACTTCGAACATTTATTTCGTAATAAGTAAATAAGGTTCAAATCCTCCTTCGGAGGACATTAGTGTTGCAGTTTGTAACAAATGTAGCGGGTGTTATCGTGCAAGCTACAACTGTCCCAGACTTTAGTCTTTATAGCTTTCGACTTGGTGGTAAATAACGAATTAATATAAATCTGAAAACAACAAATGTATTAGGTATGCTTCGATCTCTATTATATTAACTAGCACTATTATTCGTTTAGGTATTGCCCTATTTTATTCGCTATTTAAATAAAAACCGTTTTGATTTTAGATATACATTTTCGTAATTTTTTATACGTTTGTTATACATTTAACGATCTGATGTTTTCCAAGGATCAGAACCGACTGCAGCGTAGGCTCCGATTCGACTACAAGAAACACTGTCCAATCACCTGTACAAATACAATAATATAACAACAACAACTAACTGTACTAAAAACTGGAGATTAACAATATACTTCACAATCATGCTAACAGTTAAAAAACAATTATTTTTATTCGTCAGTGTTTGATATTGATTATAGCTTTGTGCAATATCGTCTGGGTAGGTACCACCCATTCATTAGATATTCTACGGCAAAACAGCAGTACTTTGTATTGTTGTGTCCTGTTTTGAGCCAGTATAATTACAGGCACAAGGGACATAACATTTTAGTTCCCAAGGTTGGTGGCGCATTGGCGATGTAAGCGATGATTAACATTTCTTACCATGCCATTGTCTATGGGAGTTGGTGGCCACTTACCGTCAGGTGGCCCATTAGCTCATCCTACCTATACAATAAAGAAAATCTGCAAATTATATGCATAATTGACAAATTTGCAATTTTCAGTCCTATCCTTAAATTCGTAACTTAATGATTTTTTATTCCTTTTTAATTTATATTACGCTTGTCCTAAGTATATATATATCTATTTACTATGTGACGCCGTACTAAACGAATATACATAAAATTTATACTAGAAAAGCCAGCGCATTTTAGAGAAGGTCTTTGTGTATAATATTGTTATTAAAAGCGTTTCGCCGTTTCGCTCGCTTTAAATTTAGACAATTGATGCAACAAGTGTAAATTTAATGTTCTTGTCTTATAAATAAAAATAAAGACGCTCTTCTCACTCATTCCTTAAAGGCCGGCAACGCACCTGCAAGCCCTCGGGTGTTGCAGATGTCCATGGCGGTGGTAGTCACTTTTCATCAGGTGAGCCACCGGCTCGTTTGCCAAATCTTACATAAAAAAAACGATATTTGTTTGTTCGTATGTTATTTAATACAGATTTTTATGCTATCTACCATTTTGTAATTAGCCGTTAGATGGCGCATTCAATCAATCGCCATGAAAGTTAGTAATATATTTATTCACATGACCACGTCCTCCAGTTTTTTTATGTAACCCAGAAACTGTTATATGGTCTGTCTAATACAAAAATACCTCTACAAATACGACTGGCGTTCTCGAATTTTGCGAGCGCTGACATACAAACTCTCTCGCTTTATAATATCATAGATCAAGACTCTGACAAAGCTATGAATTTAGATTGTTCATTTCATCAGACCCTCAGCAAAAAGCGAGGTCAGAAAATTAAGACGTCTGACTACAAAACTAAAAACGTTGTAGTCACGAGTAAAATTCCTTGGAATTTAAGAATTGGAAGAATAAAATAGACTTACAAGAAAATATTATTTAAATTTATTTCTTATTTCATGTTATAATAAAAAGTTATTTTTTGTACTTTGGAGATAGGGAGGAGACGGGTGTAAAGTTCCTCATCCACCATTGAAAAGGGAGGATCCTCCGACCAGACGGGTGTTGGTCTGGTGAGCTATTGCCCAACGGTTGTTGTCGGGTTCTTGTATATATGTTCAATCGCTCGGATAACTATAATATCGCGATGTAGGAATCGTCATTTTTTAGTTTTCGTTTGTGGCGAGATAAATAAGTGGTTATTTTTGATTCTTTCAATTATTAATAATAATAGGGTTTTGACAATCGCTCCAGGTCTTTCTAGGCGCAAAGTTTGTCCATTACCGTACAGCGCGGAAACGCGGCCTGTGTTGTGGGTAGCTTTGCGTCGAGTGCAGAACAATACATGCAGATCATTTGTAAAGTTTTCGTTAATAAATTATTATTACTTATTATGTTAAATGTAGTTATAATGGGTGACCAGATCGTATACAGAGCATATTTTTACCAACGATAAGATATAAGTTCCTTGAACATTGTATAGAAAAGTGTCCGTCGCGGGACTCCCGGCAAATGTTTTTAATTAAGAGTATAATAATAATAATATATAACAAAGAGGTATGTCGTTTACGAGCCACGCACACGCATGGGAGCAGAGAGTGGCGGTGGATGGATGACGGTATAAGAGAGCGCCCTGTCGCTCGCCGTCACGGCATCCGAACCGGCATCATTCCGCACCTATAAGCGTTTCACATCATCATCATCATATCAGTTTTTCCACTGCTTGTCAAAGGTCTCCTCCAAGAATATCTAAGTTGGTCGGTCTTGTACTGCTCACATCGAACGGTTTCCCGCGACTCTTATTATATCGTCGGTCCACCTTGTAGGGGGCCTGCCCACGCTGCGTCTTCGGTTTCGTGGTCGCAACTCGAGAACATTTCTGCCCCAGCGGCCGACAGTTGATCAGAACGATGTGCCCGGCCCATTGCAACTTTAATTAAGCAATTATTCGGGTTACATCAAAAATGATAATTTTTATATTTAACGATTTATCGTATCTGACACTTAAATGGGTGTCCGCTGCATCGGACAAATTACGTTCTTCGAGTGTGACCGATCCCAAGGATCGCGAGAGGTTTTCCGCAGACGTCCCATCGATCCGGACCTTATCAAATACCAGTGCTTTATCATGAGGAATTGTAATTGGTTTTGTGAGATTAAATTGATAGATAAATTATCTGATTGTCTCAATGGATACACAATTTGAATTAGACAAGTATACTAATTTTTTAAACCTAGTACTTAAACAGATACAAGAAATAACCCCTACTTTCTGACACGGCTTAAGAATATGATTAACTCAGCGGTGAAGAGAAACATCGCTAAGACCTGCATGCGTTGAATCACATGTGTATTAACAATTCGCACCTGCTTAGACCATACTGCTCCCTGTGGGCGTTATTTATTAAAAAAGCACAGCACGCTTATTAAAAAAGGTTCTATGGTAATTCAAAAAATATTGATGTAAATCGCACGTGTAAAGACTGAGATACTAATCTCAAGTGCGTTCAAACTTATAACTTCTTCAACTTTACAATATTGGTATCGATTAGTGACGTTGTGAACGTTCTTTTATCAAGAAAGTTATATTATATACGAAGCTGGATTTTCATCTGGAGCTAAAATGGTTTAATCGTTCGAGGAATTCACTCTAGAAGAACGAATGTAAATATCGTATATCAATAAATAAACAAAAGCTTGCTCGACTTGAACTCACAATCTATCGATTAAAATGCACTTGTTCAAAGCAATTGTGCATCTCGATTATTAATTATTATTCTTTCTTAATTATGTAATCGCAAAATAAATCATAATTCCGCAGTTTCCATTAAAAATAGCTACTCTTGTCATAACTTATCGTATTGTTCAAACTTGGCACAGAAACTATAAGCTACTTAGACACGCTGTATCGCTTTGAATGAAGAAATATCAAGGATAATATCTTCTTGGCAAGACGTAACTACAAATAATTCCGGATTTCAAATTTTGAATAAGTAAGTGCATAAGGAACGGTCTTTAGTCGAATTTTATTATCTTATTTCTTATGGGGCAGATCAGTATGTTACTAACATTATAAATAGGTGAGTTTTATTTGTTTGTTTTTCGATTTTGATATGAAACTTACAAATTACAATAGTTTATAGTTTTAGGATGGATATACGTGAACACGATACGAGGACAAGTCGAAATTAATAAATTTAGTCGAAATTTTACTTGGTGATATTTTTACATAAAAAAAAGTATATTGATATTGAACTAATGTATAATTGTCATCTGTCATCTATAGATAGAAAGGCACATTTTCCTACATATCTGTTTAAGACTTGAATAAAAATTAACAATAAATATAGAGGTTTTAGATGTGATTCATTTTTATTTAGTTAACATAAAATGACGACAACTATATAACAACGTACAGTATATTTAAAAATATTGCATATTATTTGATGACGTAACGTATCATATCAACGCTCCAAGCCGTTGCCAAAACTATAACACTTGAACAAAACCTTTGTACGAGAAATTTGTAGTGTAGACCTTCAAAATGTCTATAGAACTCACGATTGTATTTCATAAGTTTTGTATATGGTCAAATGTAAAAAAGTTATATGCAAAACTGACTATAATAATCCTAACATTTAAAGGACATACGTATCAAAATAGCGCATCACCGTAACCCGTTTCCAATATTGCACGAGTGAGATACGAAGCTTATCTTAAAGAATAACACTGACGATTAAATTCATTAAATAATTCGACAGTGTGACGGTGTTCAAAGTATGAAATTTTTCCCCTTAAATATTACATTTTTTATATCAAAATAATTTGTGATGTGTGGGGCTATTCTGTAAGAGCAAAATCGCAACTCACAGGCGAACGGTTGTGTAATGTCAGAAACTTACGTGACATTGACCATAATAATTATAACATTACAAGAAAAGTCTCATGAAAATAATTAAATAAAGTATTATTTTTTATGTTATAAGTATGCGGATGGGCAAATGGACTATCTGATGTTAAGCAACACAGCAAGTTTAAAAACCGATTAGATTAATAAATTGTTCACTCAGGGGGGCCCCCGTCAGGAACGAAGTTCTGTGCGATATTATTTCGACTCTGCGATATGCGACTGTGCGATATAATTGATTTTATTATTGTATTTTTGTCACAACAAAAAACACCTCAACCTTTTTAATATCGACTTCCTAAAGTCGAAAGCCCAACGTATCGCATTTTGTAGCATTTGGTAGGCACGATGTGTGAACGCTATTTCGTTATATGACGTGACCTTGGGCCACTGCCATTTCACTGTACTGTAAGCCGCGTAAAAGAACTTCATTCCAATAAGGACAAATACAATTTTTAACAAACAAAGATTACAATACCATATCATACAAGCTAGGGTTAGGCTAAGAAAAATAAATAGAAATATATACAGGTAATCATTTTTTTATATTTTTTCCTGACAAGCTTGGACTAGCTTATATAATAAAAATTGGATTTTAGGACAGTGTATTTATTTATACCTACACATATGCATGTACATACTGACACGATATACATACAAAATACTAACATAAATAAATAATTGATAAATATATAATACATACAAATGAAGTATGAAGTGGTAAGATAAATAATAATATCAGGAGTGCTATTCTGTAAGAAATCACTTTATTACTCTCTGGGAAATGTTGACAACCGACTTATGGTGATATATGGTGCTTTTTATGCGGTCGGGCTTTGTGCAAGTCCGTCTGGGTAGATACCATGAACTCATCAGATATTCAACCGCTAAACAGGAAAATTAGTATTTTTGCGTTTAGTATTGTTGTGTTTCGGTTTGAAGGTGAGTGAGCCAGTGTAACTATAGGGACAAGGGACTTAACATCTTTGTTCCCAAGGTTGGTGCATTATGGTGTAAGGAATGGTTAATATTTCTTACATCGCCAATGTCTATGGGCGATGGTGACCACATACCATTAGGCAGGCCATTTGTTAGTTCGGCTAGCTATTACTGTGCCAAATGATCATAGAATTCGTCAAAATCGATTATTGTTGACAATAAACTTAAATACATTGAAAAAGACATTAACAAAGTTTCAAAACATAAGATTGTGCCAAGAACTTCTTAATTTAAACTTAATTGTTATTTATATCCAGAAATGCTTTTAAGAGATTAAAATTTAATATAATTTGGGTAAATATCATGGCAATTGGTCTTCGCTATCGCTATATTTTCCGTGTGTATTCGATTTTCAAATTTGAAATGTTGGCGTCTGGCTCGCCCATAGTGTCGCCGTATCGCCGTATCGCTCAGTTAGTTAGTCTTACCCCGACCGTCAAGATAGACGGTTGTTCCGACTTCACATCATTCTTGACGCGTATCCTGTGACAGTGAAATGAGCGTGTGCCATAATTTTCGTGATCACATTGTTCGTGAGGACATAATATGAGTGACTAATTTCACATTTTGTTATTTCGGAAATTTTCAGGTAAGTTAGTTATACAGTTTTACGATAAAATTATTATTGGAGTTTTAATTTTTAATTTGGTACGTTCTCTTAATGTCGCCAAGCTTGAACTTGTTGGAATAAGTTTGAGTTGAATAGTTTTCGGTAAAAACATTTGAACTTCAGTTGAAATGTGTTGCACAAACCGCTTTGAACTTCGTCTTTGCTCATAAAGTATTAAGTGGTCTGACAGACTGTTGATGAAGGCTGCAGCTTAAAGGCAATGGACAAAAAAAAACAAAGACGATATATTTAATTAGATTTAATAAATTATTCCATTACAAAAAAAAAATGCACTTTTTAGAAATACCGTTTTATGTCGAACTATTAATCAATGAAGTTCAAAATACGTATAGACTTAAAACATATTGACTCGGGGGTATAATTGACATACTGAATTCATTATTAAAAACATAGAACTTCATAAGTTTCTCTGTTTTATTCAGTTTGTAAATCACAAGGGACATAACATCTTTATTCGAAAGGTTGGTGGTGCATTGGCGATGTAAGCGATGGTTAACATTTCTTACAATGCCATTGTCTATGGGCGTTGGTGACCACTTACCACCGTCCGCTTTCCTATACAATATTTTTTTTTTTATAAAATAAAGTCCCCCACTGCGTCTGTCTGTCTGTGCTTGAACTCAAAAACTATAGAACGGTTTTTCATACAGTTTCCATCAAAGGATGGAGTGATTCATGAGATAGGTTTGGGTTTATAAGTCATTAAGATTTCGTAAAAATTGTCTGAAATATGACGATAAATATGAAGATGTCAAAATAAACCCCACCGACAATTTTACTGACGTGTGCCAAGCCATTAGTGTTATATGTATTACGATATAAACGTTTTATAATTACATATTATTTTTATTATTTCGCGTATTAGTATTGACAGTCGTGGACCACGCCGCGACAGTTCCAGTCACCTTCTCGAAAACCATGTAACCTCCGGTTAATTCAGCTTCATAAAATCCTTTAAAATGACGATTAAAAAGTGTCCACCTGAATAGAGTATATATCTTTGTCAGATATGCTAAAAAAAGAGATAATAGTTGACAAAGAGAATTTGCAACCCAATGGCAGTATAAAAAGTTTAATGAATACTTTTATTTTGTTTTTGTTTTTTTAAAGGTGATTCATCATGATCCCTGTATGATATATGGTACACATTTAGTTAAATCAATGCATAGATTTTATTTTAGTTAAAACTCTAAATGTAACGGGATTGTTGCGTTGCACAACTCGAGTAACAGAGATTAATATTTATTGTACTGATACAAAAGGTTAACCAAAAAATCGAACGATAAATTTTTGCAATAAATATAGTACGGTCAGCGTCAAAATATTATACAAAACGAGATTTTGAACTTGATTTGTACGTTGCTGGGAAATTCCAGAGCTACACTAAATTTACGATCGCCAGCGAGTATAACGAATTATATGGAGTAATAAAGAATATAATAATAATATCCTGGGACATTATTCACCATCTGATCCCAAACTAAACATAGCTTGTACTATGGAAACCAGACAACTGATATACTTACATATACTACTTTTCTTTTGTAAATACATACTTATATAGATAAGTACACCCAGACTCAGGACAAACAGACATTTACATGCACACAAATGTCTGTCCTGTGTGGGAATCGAACCAACGACCTGCGGCGCGAAAGACAAGTATCTTACCAACCACGCAAACCATTTTGTTCAAAATGGTACCGCTTCTTACCAAGCAACACCGAGAGAAGCGATTTTTATTCGCTAAAAAATATGTTAATTTGACGGTACGAGAATGGAAAAAAGTGTTATTATCAGATGAAACAAAAATAAATATGGTAAATTCCGATGGAAAGCGCTATGTTAGACGCCCCGTAAACAATGCTTTTAATTATAAATACACAAGGAGTATAATCAAGCACGGTGGCGGTACAATGGATCAATGGCAATACAAAAATATCTTAGAGCACACAATGATTCCCTACTCGGACGATCATTGGCTTATAACCTGGATCTTTCAGCATGACAATGACCCTAAACACACAAATAGTCCGGATCTTGTGTAATGGGATTTATATTGTTTTTCTAATAAATGATAAATCGTTGAACATATTGTTGTCCTATTTATTGTTTAATTTTAAAATAAAAACGATTGCGGTGAAATATCTTACATAATGTCAAGGGCAGTTGGTAGTATTTCTAATTATACGACCACCACTGTATATATATAATACTGTATATATATATATATATATATATATGTATATATATATATATGTATCACACAAAAGTAACCAATAAGTAGTCAACATTTTTTATATCGTCGTTCCTCTAAAAGAAAAAAGTTATTTTTACATTTAATTCTATCGTTATAACATAAGGAAAATTCCCAAAGCCACTTGGTTTCCTTACACATAACGTCGGATGAGTTTCCTCAAATCAGAACAACTCACAGCGCTCAGCAATTACGTCAGCGAAATGATTACAAGAAAAAAATTCTTTGAAAAAAATTGCCTTAAAGTTAATTTGATCGACCTGATTCTATATATATATATATATATATATATATATATATATATTATTTTATACATAGCATCGTTGGTCTAGTGGCTACATGTAAGGCTGCAGACACGGTGGTCCTGGGTTCAATTCCCAGGTCGGGCCAATGAAATGTTATTGAGATTTTCTATCTAAATTTCTCAGTAGCAGCCCGGAGTCTGGAAGTTGGAAGTGTGTACACGGTAGTGCACACACGCCTGACACGGGAGAGCCTCGGAAAGCACATAAAGCCTTTGGGCCTGCGCCTGAACTCTTTCCGGTCGTGTCGGATTGCCGGCCCATCGGGTTATGAGAGTAAGGGAATAAAGAGAGCACCTGTGCTTGCGCACACTTCTGCACTATAATATGTACTGCGCAGTTGGCTAATCTCTCTTGAGATTGACCGCCGTGGCCGAAATCGGTCTGGAGGACTATATATATATATATATATACATAGCATCAAGTCGCTTGAAATGATCAATATATAATGCCTATTTTAATCACAAGGGAAGTAGATATAATTCACAACTTTTGACATTGAATTGACGCGATCTTGGTCGAGTACTTGAATAATTAATCTATGATATTCATTGTGGATTCGCGAATGAATATCGGCGAAGTTGTTATCGAAACTATGGTAGTAAAATTAAAATGGATATTTCTGTTTTATTTTGAGTTTGAGTTATGTTGAGTTGAGTCCGGTTTGAAGGGTGAGTGAGCCAGTGTAATTACAGGCACAAGGGACATCTTACTTCCCAAGGTTGGTGGCGCATTGGTGATGTTTTTTTTAAAGAAATGTACAACGTCACTGTCTATGAGCGTTGGTGACCACTTACCATCAGGTGGCCCACAGGCTCGTCCGCCTACCAACAATAAAAAAAAAAATTAAACCCAAACTAGCACAACAACATTTTCATGTGCTTAATTTGAATTCACAACTCGTCTAGTGCCCATCGGTGAATCCTGCATGTTTCGAAGTATATACTACCGCATAAGTATTTGCCCAAACGGCATTGTTGCAGGGTGGAATAACCAAGGAACCTTCTCATTTACTGACAGTCTCTCTCAAAGTGTAGCCGTTTGTCGGTAGAATAAAGCAATGCTGCTGATGGTTGGGCTTGTGGTACCTGTCGGTCACAAAGCCTTTTAATAAATATACCGTTGGTAACGCACGTTTATTATATTCAATTTATTTTCGAAGTACAATAGACAGATATGACAGCCTTCAAGTGCTTGTTAAAATAGTCTTTGAGTAATGGAACGGTTGCGTTTCAGACAATACAGACATTTTGATTCGGATTTTGATATTGATTTTGAATGTCTTGCTTATGTAATCTTGAATTAATATTTGAGCTATGCTATTGAATGTTATTAATATATTGTTCAATTTATTCAAATTTTTTGATCTTATAATGCATTCGATCATAGTTTTGTTTATTTAAATATTGAAATAAATTTGACATCGAATATTTATTAACTTACAAATAAATGTCATTTTATAAAGATTTTTTTTTACTCTCATGCAATAATATCATATATATTAAACCTTTTAATTTATTTAATTAGTTGAAATTATTGTTCAAATTTCAGATGATGAAAAATATATATTTGAAATAAGATTTGCTTTAGATCCGATTCTTAGTTAGCGTCTACGTCGCGAAAGTACAAATTATGCGTTTTTTTTTATATAAGCTTATCATATAATTAGAAGTGTTTTCGTGTCTTTCTAAGAAATAAAACTCTTCCTATTGGATAGTTCAAAATTATATTCCCAAGTCTAAAGTCCATACAAACGAAAATTCCGGCACGGATGGTATTTTGAAAAAGAAATCTGAACTAAGAGAAGGAATGAACTGTTTTCTTTGTGATACTCTGTTGCTAACTTTAGCTCTACGTAGCAACTATCCTAACTAACTTAGGCTACTTTATTTACATAATGACAAATCAATATTTTTATTTTTAAATTTGTTGATATAACAATGTGCTTGTAAACAGAATTTAAAGGATTCATTAAATAATTAAGAAAGTTTCATTGCGGTATATGATTGTTTATATACGAAATAAACATTACATTTCATGTTTTTATGGACTAAATATATATATATATGTATATTGGAAATTATTTGTGAAGCGATTTATTTTTATTCGACTTCGAAATGAAGGAGGTCAGTTCTCCTTCAGTTCATCCTTATTTTTTGTTAGAACGTTTGATCCTCAAGAGCTTCATCGACTGTGAATCAATTTAATTTTTTCACATTTTTTTTAATGAATTATCACATATTCATTAAAAATATATAAGGAATTAGAGTGGATTTTTTGTGTATATATTATTCGACTTTTTTATGATGATCAAGAAAGATATTTACTGAAATATAGTATCGTATTAGGGCCATGGACATTTATATTTATGTATATTACAAACTGTTAAGAAACTGTCTCTACATTATAAACGTGACGTCACTGTTTAGCTTTCAAGATTAAATCGGTGAATCTATTATAATAATGGTATAAAGATAGCTAGAGCCCTTGGGAAAATATTGGTAACTAGATGAGGCTTTTTGAAATTAACCCCAAAGAGGGTACAATATAAAGCACTAATTTTACCACAATGGAAACGCTGGCACAGAAAACATACTATTAAGTACTGCGTACATAAGTTTATTCAGCCCCACCGATCCCATTTACCTCTCTTCGCCTATTAGGGCTATTTCGTCATCTCTAAACACGACTATGAAAATAATAGACGTTGTTGGTAGACTTGCCTATCGCGCTGCAAGTCGTGGTTTCGATTCCCACCCAGGAAAGACATCTGTGTGAATATGTCTGTTTGTTCTGAGTCTGGGTGTAATTATCTATATAAGTACGCATTTACAAAAGAAAACTAGTATATGTAGTATATCAGTTGTCTGGTTTCCATAGTACAAGCCCTGCTTAGTTTGGGATCAGATGGCCGTGTGTGAATAATGTCCCAGGAAAGTATTATTTATATAAATATTATAATAATATTATTTACGCGAAAGTAACTATGTCTGTCAGTCTGTTTGTTACGTTTGTATGGCTAAACCACAGAACCGATTTTAATAAAGTTTGGTATAATATAACTTTTATACCTAAAACCTGGTCACTCATAACACGCATGCGAATCCGCGGGCAAAAATTAGTTCACTATAAGACCTTATAACATTTAAGTGATATACGCATTCATAGCGTTTATCAAATCGGTTTCTAACAGCTTAAAATAACATATTAAGTGGTCTAACTTCTCGCTCAGCAGAGCTATTCTTTAATTCTGCAAGAATTATCGAAGTTCATTGATTGTAATCATTATAAAAAATTAAAGATACATGCATCAAAATAGCGTATGTGCTGCGAAGTGATCTCTTATAGAATAGCGCTACTGATTTCAATAGGCACTTGATTTATACTCGACTCTAAGCGGAGCGACATACGTGCGCATTGTATCGTAATTTGTTATGTTTTATTTATAAAAACATGTCGATAGATTTTTGTAAAGCGTAACTTTATTTTGTTTATTATATTTAATTAAAGGAGGAAAAATTTTTTTATTAAAAAATTTACTGAGTGAGTGTACGTCTGTTAGTAACAAATATTTACAATTATAAATAGACATAAATAAATTTAATTTATCTAAGCTATTTATTTTACTGGTATATCGTAATTCATATTGGTTATTAAAATAAACAATATGAATGTAAATGTAACCACTTACATATACATAAGTAAATACTCACACACACACACATGTTCTTTTATCACATACAATAAAAACGAATACACTGAAAAGTAGATTGTTGGTATCCCAGGCGACGATGCCTTAAATCGTGAAGATCGTGTGATCTTTTCTATTTTTATACTAGATATTATTTTATTTGAATACTTTATTGACAAACACAGTTGGAACAATATACTTATTGCCTAAAGGCGTTCTCTCCAGGCCAGTCAACCTTCAGACTCAGCAGACACTAACGAAGGCGATAAATAAAAACAATAAGAGCGAAATTTTAATTATAGTAGAGTTTTGTGCATGCTCGACTGGGTAGGTACTACCCACCCATCAGATATTCTACCGCAAAACAGCAGTAGTTTGTATTGTTGTGTTCCGGTTTGAGGGGTGAGTGAGCCAGTGTAATTACAGGCTCAAGGGACATAACATCTTAGTTCCCAAGGTTCGTGGCGCATTGGCAATGTAAGCGATGGTTAATATCTCTTACAATGCCAATGTATATGGGCTTTGGTGACCACTTAACATCAGGTGACCCATAAGAAGGCCCGGCTATCTATGCTATAAAAATATATATATATATATAACAACTTTTTTTAGCATGAGAATATTCTTGTTAAAAATGTATTTAATGCTAAAGATGTACGTAAATCATCTTTATAGTATAATAAATTGCTCATATAATACTTATTTAATTTGATTTTGGTTAAGTACTGTTGATCACAATAGCTCTGCTGGGCTGTTCATTTGTGACAAAGTTCTAAATAGCACGGTTTCTCATGCCGCTTGCTATGCATAAGTTTTTGTTGTTTAGTAACTCAATTAGGAAGGCCTTAGAGCTATATAATACAGTTTGGTGTTGCACCCGAACTTTACCGGCTGCAGCCGAAGTTAAACTTGTGCAGTAACAACAGGAATCGCGCAGTGTAACCTGAACGACCGTTGCGAGAGGACGTCTTGAATTTTCAAAGTTTTTCTCTTACGCGACTGTGATTGTGAAATGAACGTGTGTATTTATTCCGTGAAAAGATTTTTGAAAACTTAATTTTATGTGAATGAATGAGTTCAAAAAATAAATTTGTGATTACATTCAGGTTAGTAATAATTGTTTATAGTTCATAAATTTTGTTTCATGTTGAAAATTGTAACGTATTTATTATTTATATCTTTTTTTTTAATATTATATAAATATACAATAATTATTTAATTAATATCTTTAAAATATCTTAATATATCGTTTGATTAATAGAATTTATCAGAGTTAGCAAAAATGTTATTTTGATTTTATTGGTGAATATCTTGAGATATATAATTTTAGTTAAAGGAAAAAATTGCTTTTGCTTTAATTTATAAACTTTACTGTTAAATAAATAACATGATATATTTATTCACACTTATATCTTCAATACTAATATTCTTATGATTTTCTTTAACAATACATTTTCATTCAAGGTAATTTTTTTGTAAATTTATACTATTATATTGTGTATGATCACAATTCAGTGAAATATTTTTTTTTACAAAACTCAATCTATTCTGTTCTTTACAGTAACTTTTGAATTATTATTTATTAGTCGCATTGTCCTTTTACAATAAATACAAAATATGTATACGATTGATCACGTTTCTTTTGTATTATTTTCGTGTGGAGTCCGTGCTTTTGGTGTCTTTGATAGATATGGCTGCGTGTTTTTATTTTCGGGTAGTAACACAATCAAAGTTTTTGGACTCTCTTTTCTGTTTTGTCTGCCTTGTTATTATCAGTTGATCTTAGTGGGATTATGGATTTCTAGGATGTTCCAGATGGTGTTCGTCTATTTATGATGGGGTCATCCCTATAATGGACAGAGTGGCCATTGGAAGGTATAAGAATCGGTATTCAGAATCTTTTTCGTAGTCGCTATTTGTACCCTCTTCACCAATTTCTTCGCCGCTTCTTCACTGTATCACGGCACTGTCGGTGCCAAACAATAATATACGAAGTTCTTCGTGTCACGAAATGTTCACGTTTAATACGTTTTTCTATCGTCTGTGGTGGAAAAGTTAAAAGAGAACCCGATACCGTATCAGAATCTCGTAGGTTTCATTTTTATATAAGCCGATACTAAACAAATTTTGTAATATTTTCATTTTTAATATTTCCTACCTCGCCTTTAAATATATTATTTTTGTGGGTAAAACGTTTAATAATCTTAATTAATTGTAGCATAGACTTACAAAGTTATTTGGATTAGAAGAAAGCATTTATTTCTGGTTCATCATTTTGTTTTGTTTGTACTGTAAGTATTGGTAGGAATTAGCTAACTATATGTATGATACAAAAAAAATCGTAGAGGTCTACGGCGTAGACGTATTGGTATTTAGATTTTACAAATAATTACAGATTACAGATAACATTAATAACAAGATTTTATACCAAAATTTGTTTAGTTTCAATTCTTCATTAAATATTAGATTTTAAATTATATAAAGAAAAAAGTAATTCATTAGCTTAATTAAATAAAATAAAAAACAAGTAAACATGGTGGGTCATTCACGTCCGAACCTGGAAACTGCATTTAGCTCCGTTCTTGCTAACGTCGATCGTATTCTCGCATGTGACTTATTTAGCCAAAATCATTTTTTAAATCCCCTTTACATTTAAATAAAAGATTATCATTCATCTCGTGCTTGACGGTGAAGGAAAACATCGTGAGGAAACCTGCATGTGTCAAATTTCACTGAAATTCTGTCACATGTGTATTCCACCAATCCGCATTGGAGCAGCGTGGTGGAATAAGCTCCAAAACCTTCTTCGTAAAAGAGGAGAAGAGGCCTTGGCCCAGCAGTGGGTCATTCACAGGCTGTTACTAAAAGAAAAAAAGGAATTAAAAATAATTTTTACTCGTAGGTTCTTCGTACAAGCATTAACAATTTACATTTGCCTTAAAATAAACAGTAAAAATATCTTAATATAAACTTAATATTGTCGAAATAAAATATCTTTAAGTAAGCTCAGATATATAGAATTTATAAATAGAAGGATTAAAAAATTCACATTATCTATTTTAAAAGATACTTAGCCAGATTAGTGTTGCCTTAATGCAAGAAGTAGTGAGATCTTTTATAAAGAAGGTGCGGCCTCAAAATTTAAATTCATTGATTAGAAAGAGAGCAAAGATCTTTCTTTGATTGATTGGTCAGTTTAAAACTACGTAATATACAATTACATCAAAAACTAATAGCAAACCTAGTGATATATTTACTAACCAATAACTTATAAACAATTAAACAGTTAAATCGGTGGAAGAGCTTTGTGCAAGCACGTCTGGGTAGGTACCACCCACTCATTAGATATAAAACAGCGGTAGTTCCCGAGGTTGGTGGCGCATTGGCAATGTTTTTTTTTAAAGATATGTACAATGCCACTATCAATGGGCGTTGGTGATCACTTAACATCAGGTGGCCTATATGCTCGTCCGCCTACCTATACTATGAAAAAGCAGTTAAATATCTTTTAAGCTTCTACAATAATTGCTAAACGATAATAAAGACCATCTACTTTATATTTTTTGATTAATATAAACACATAGAAACACACAAAGTACAATTTTCTCAGATCATACTAGCTACCCATCCCGGAATATAAGGGTGAATATAAAACGTTAACAACGCAATACACACAACTCTAATAGTTTACGCGGCACACGTCAGTAATGGTGAAGCTGTTAGTCGGCATGATTTTTTCCGACATCTTCATCCATTTCAGCCACATTCGTCATGTTTCAGCCAATTTTTACCAAATCTTAATGAATACACGACACACAAATCTTCACCTAAACCTTTCTCATGTCTTCACTCTGTCCATTAGTAAAAACCGTATAAAAATCCGCTCGGTAGTTTTAGTTTATCGCGTTCAGACAGACAGACAGCTGCTGCAGGGACTTTGTTTTATAATATGTAGTGATGGATAGTTTTGTACATAATATGCCTTATTTAATATTAATAAGAAAAGTTTATTTATTTTTAATAAAACTCTAAAGATGCAAGATATTATTTAATTCTTAAACTACCAAAAGTACCTTGAATTCAAAGCTTTTATTACGGACATCCGGTCCAATTAACTTGGATGAAGCCTTCCTGTCCCGAGGGACTTATTTTCATAAACGGTTGTTTAACTTGCCTTTTTGGATTATATAAGGGCTCAACTCGATTTAGTTAAATTTAATCGGTAATGGGTACATTTTGATTTATGACGTTTTTACTGTAAACAAATATTTATTAGGATTTACTTTTAATATAAAATGTTTTAATAATAAATACAAAAATTAGATAAATAATGTTTATTGATTTAAAAAGAAGATTTATCAAATTATTAATATCAATAATACTATTCTGCATTCGTATATTTGCTTAAATAAAAATTGTATTTAAATGAAATATATTTTTACGTAATTATATCATTATAATACAGTAGGACACAAAGTCACCAGGCATTCTGTAGCTCCTTAAATAATTTATTGATAGTTATCGTACTTAGGGCTTAAATTAATACTTAGCATTGATGGGTATTCCAGAGAGGTAAGCGAGCCTGTGAGGCACAAGGGACATAACTTCTTAGTTACCTTAATTAGTGGCGCATGAGCGATGTTAAGTAATATGAATGAAGTATGAAGATAATAAATCTTACAGTGTCAATATTAAAACGATGGTGAAAACTTAGCATCACGTGGCCCACGTTGCCAGTCTACCTTCCACAATTTTTATAAAAAAATTCAAAGCATTATTCTAATAAATAACTTCATCACTATATGAAGAATTTACGCGAAACGATTTGAAACTCTTTTTGGAAATTAAAATGTTGAAATATAAAATTCACGTTTCGTATATTTATTTGCATGTGCAAAATAATAATTTACTTCACATCTATATATCACTCAGGGCGGAGAGATTAATGTTTGTCGAAGTTATACAAAAGTTTAACAAAAACCAACTAAATATTCCGCTATAAATTTTTTATACAGTTGTCAAAAAAGTCTTGCTGAGTTATGAGTATTACACAACAAATCACAATGTTTGAGTCTCTAAGGAGTATATATTATCTCGATGAGTCCTTGCTCATATTCCAAATGTGAATGTTAAAAATCAGTCCGTAAATATCTATAGGGCAAGCTTTCAAGGAGATTGATTGGAATTTTTTCCGCCTCTATGCTCTAGATATGGCAGAATTTCACGCGATACATGCTTTCTCACAATGTTTGCCTAACCCGCCTAGTTTGGTATGAATTATAAACGCAATTCCTTTAAACCCCTTCGGCTATTGTCGAAGCACTCCTAATGCATGCTTGATGCTTAACTGGAGGAAACATACGAATATTATTATTGTCATGAAATAGCCATAACTAGATTTTTTAAATGAAACTTCAGTTTATTCGTTTTGTTTACGAATTATTTATTTTGACGTTTGGTACAAAAGTACTCGAACCATAGTCGGACCGGTTTTCTTCCGATTTAGCTGATCAGGATTTTCAAAAGGATTAGATGCACTTAAATCTCTTACTCTGATCTTACGACACCTGCGTAATCCACGGGCTTGATGGTTTTACTAATCAAAGAAGTAAGCCGATTAAAACCAACGAGATTATTTTCATTTATAGATTGTTCGAAATGGAAATGATATAAGTCTATAGTTATTATTTTAAAGATTAAATAGTTTTTGTTTGTATTAAATTAAAAATATAATATTTATTCTGGAAGGACTTTTTTCTTTATTTAAAGAGTTTGTTCGGTAAAACGAATATGTCACTCTGTCAAATTAACAAAGGTAATTTTATTAATAAGCTATGTACTTATAATATTACATAATCATATTTTAAGGCCGACCTTAACTAATTGTCATAATTGAGAAGCTGTTTCTGTGTGAGGTTCAGCCAAGATGCTATATAAGTATCCCGGACATGATTTTAATTGAGATTTAAATGACATATGTTATCTATAGTCCTTGTTCCTGGCACATTCCATTATAATATGTAAGACGCCTCGAATGTTATGAATTCTTTTTTCAAATAGTTGACGGCTACTGCTAAGCTGATGTGGCTAAAGTTTCTCTGAGGTAACTATTGTGTTTCAAAAGTGTTATAATTATTGTATTTTTTTTCTGTAAAAAAATCTTAGTAGCATCTCCGAGTAAGGAAGTTGGCGTGTCACGTAGAGCTATTTGTCCTGCGTCCGATCTCATTCGATCGTGTTGGAATGTTCGTCCGTCCTTCCGTCTATCATACTGTATTGCACTATAATTTCTGCGTAGATGACTTGTGAATATCTTCGAGACTATTGAAAAATAAATATATTTAAGACGAGGTCGCCCAGTGGCATTCGTGAATCTTAACCGAAAAGATTGCGAGTTCAAGTCCGGGCAATCAATCTGAATTTTCATGTCCTTAATTAGTGTTTATAATTCAGTTTGTGGTTGTCGGTGAAGGATAGTGAGGAAACCAACCCGCATTGAAGTAGTGTGGTGGAGTATACTCCAAACGTTCTCCTCAAAAAAGGGAAGAGGCTCAGCAAAAGATATTTATAGGCAGTTAATTTACTTTGTGTACATTTACAATTCAATGAAAACTCGGACTCTTAAATCATTTAACGGAATGTAACCAAGTAAAATGAAGTTAAATGAAGAAATATTTAATTTGGCCCTCCACTATATGAAATAGGATATTCTATAAAATAGAATCAGTTGCGTTGATAATAATGATTTTCAAGATAAATACATATGTAAAGCGAAATAGAACATTACATATATAATAGATCGTCATCAAACGACCCTGCGAAGCGCTCGATTGATGGATTCACTTAACAAAAACTCCCTGAGTCGGCTCTCACGACACTGACAGGTTGAGATGGAGTGGCTCTATTCTAATTCACCAGAAACATACGGCGGTCTTACCACACATTTATAATTCTTCATTATAAATTTAAAAATAATAAAATGTTCTACTGCAATTCTAAGACAGGCAAGGCCTAGAATTGGCTTTGAGCTTATTCCACCGCTGTTCTAATAATATGTAGTTTGTGAATACTCATGTGGTATATGGGATATTTTATTATGGATATGCACACATACAGGTATTTTTTAAATACATTTCAGCACACAAAAAAATACAGTGCATTCAGACCACTGGATCACCTCATCTATACTATTTTGGAAATTGGCCATTGAAAAGGGAGGATCCTCCGACCAGATGGGTGTTGGTCTGTTCAATCGCTCGGATAACTTTAATATCGCGATGTAGGATACGTCAGTTTTTTTCATGTGCGGCGAGATAGATGTCGCTACACTATGTATAATAAAAAATACTATTCATAATTTAATATTACTTATAAGCCTCCTAAGTAATACGTCATTGGTTGTTTAAAAAAATGTGAGTACGGAGTAAAATCGAATAAAAGCAATGTTACCTTTTTAAGTCTATTTTGATTTTGCCAAATAGCACAATGATACGTTTCGTAAATATTTTTATGAATGTATAATTAGGAGCTGAGAGAGCTCAGTAGATGATATCCGTAGATTCCAAACTAATATCAACAATTCATATACGTGGAGGTATCTATGAGATCTCACGGTTTTAGTTTGTAATAAATTGCTTAAGCTCGTCGGTAAAGAAGAATATTTCGAGCAAACCTATAATATTAAAAAGTGTGACATATATACATCCTATGATTTCTCCTTAAAGCCAAGGTTTGCCATTGATTGCAAATGTTGGGCCATATATATTATTCAGTGTGATTTAAAAATTGTATAACCATAGCGAATATGTTTTCAACGAACTACTAAAACGCTCGGTGTAATCCATTCCGAGAATCTTACAAACATTTAAATGAATTTTGGCGAAATGGTGCAGTAGACGGGTTATCGTGACCTACTTGCACTTTTGAGTATCAAATGAAATTAGAATTATACCGATACTGCAAATGCAGCTAAGATATTTTGAAAAATATTTAATAAAGACGTAACAGCATGTGAAATAATAAATAACAATTAAAATTTAGAAAAAATATAAGATGGATGTGTCAAATGAAATTCTTCAATCAGTGTATACAACAACCCAACTTAGAGCAAATGGAAGCATCAGATGGATGGAGCAAGATGAAATAAGCTACCTTCTCCTGATGAGAAAATACCTTAGCTCGGTGGAGGGGTATTTACAGACTGTTATTTACTGCTACTAATCTCTAATAAGGACACACATTGTTTGAGAGAGTAAGTAAGTAACAGCCTGTGAATGTCCCATTGCTAGGCTAAGGCCTCTTCTCCTCTTTTTAGGAGAAGGTTTGGAGCTTATTCCACCACGCTGCTCCATTGCGGATTGGTGGAATACACATGTGACAGAATTTCAGTGAAATTTGACATATGCAGGTTTCCTCAGGATGTTTTCCTTATCCGTCAAGCACGAGATGAATTATAATCACAAATTAAGTAGATGAAATTCAGTGGTGCTTGCCCAGGTTTGATTCACGCGTTCTTACCACTTGGCCATTTCGGCTTTTGGAGAAAAAGATAAAACATATTAAATTTATAATATAATAAGGTATTATTAATGTCAGTAAAATGATATGGAGCTTATTAATGCGCTAGAAGAACTAAACATAAGTTTTTCAGTAGCCTTTATTTATAAAGTAAGACTTGTAATATTTACGATAAAAATATCTAGCGACTTTCCTCTAAACCTAAAAGGGTCGCAGTGCTAAGCACTTTTTCGTCCGCAACCATTAAAGGGGAAATTTTCACACAAAAAGTGCCCGTGACGCGACAAAAAGGAATCAGCTGATAAAGGTCGAGTCGGAAATTGAATAAAAGTGTTATTGTAATGATATTTTCAAATTCAGAATAATATTTAAGAAATACAATTTTACTATATTATTAAATCTAAAGCAACAAGCGATAGTCCGTAATAGCATTATTGGGTAAAGACTGTTCTATTAAAGACTAGATGATGGAAGGATAGGTTATACAAGGGACGTTCCACCAACATAATCAGGTTTGTCAACATGACGAGGAACCTTTCATCGCTGATCACAAGAGTAACTGATTACAAAAAATGATGATATCCTCCCTACTTAAACAGAAATATGGGTTCCTTCTGACTGGCCCTAAGGCGAACCTGGGTACGGGTCTCGGGGTTGCCCCCTCCACCCGGGCAGTCGCAACTGCCTTGTCTCGTCTTTTTGACCTTAAAGGTCAGTGGTTGTTTGTATATACAACTGTAGTAGTATAAGTATAAGGTCCTCCAGACCGATTTCGGCCACGGCGGCCAATCTCAAGAGAGATTAGTCAACTGCGCAGGAGATATTATAGTGCACAAGTGTGTGCGCAAACACAGGTGCACTCTTTTCCTTAGCTCTCATAATCCGATGGGTCGGCAATCCGACACGACCGGAAAGAGTTCAGGCGCAAGACCAACAGCTTAACGTGCTTTCCGAGGCACAGGAGTGTACACACTTCCAACTTCCAGACTCCGGGCTGCTACTGAGAATTTTCTGACAGAAAAACTCAATAACTATTTATTGGCCGGACCTGACAATTGAACCCAGGACCACCGGGTCTGCGGCCTTATATCTAGCCACTAGACCAACGAGGCAGTCAAGTATATACAACGGTTAAGAAAAAACAAAAAAAAACCGTTTCTTTCACTGGTTATTAATAGGTCTGAAGTATTTTAGAGCCTGTGGTTGATTTTTTGACACTCAAAATGTTAGTGTAATAAATATCACGTAATACTTCTTTATCGAATAAAGATTTTTGACTCTCGACTTTTAACCCATTTCGGTAACTATCCATTTGCGTAGTACGTATAGTGTTCAAGTATATATATAAACAAACACAGGTGCACTCTCCTCACATTTACTCATAATCCGATGGGACGGCCAATCCAACAAAACCGCCTTACAGAATACATTATGAAATAGTTACCCAAGCTACCGATAGTTCTCTGGGGAAATTTATCAAGGATTAAAATTTTGTTAAGATTTCATTTTGGCAGAGGTATAAACATAGTTACTTGTCTAGAATTCGTAGAAAGAAGGAGTTTTTTATTGTATAGATCAGCGGACGAGTATATGGGCCTGATGGTAAGTGGTCACCAACGCAAATAGACAATGGCATTGTAAGAAATGTTAACCATCGCTTACATCGCCAATGTGCCACCAACACTGGGAACTAAGATGCTATGTTCCTTGTGCCTGTAATTTCACTGGCTCGCTCACCCTTCAAACCGGAGCACAACAATACCAAGTAGGTGCTGTCTTGCGGTAGAATATCTGATGGGTGGGTGGTACCTACCCAGACGAGCTTGCACAGAGCCCTACCACCAAGTGAAACGAATAAATGTACGAATGTACGAATATTTTGATGTGAAATATCTATTGGCCCACTTTGGGGGTAAGTCCAACTCATTATCGATACGGTAAACGGTATGACGTTCTCTTGTGGCGTCATGCTTCTCCTTCGCCTCTCTCTACTCTCTTGTGTGCATGGCTCGTATATATAATTCTTTGGTAAATTAATAACCATACTTACGAATCTCTATGTTGTTATTTTACTTAATATTTATTTATTGGTTTTATTTCAATAACCATCAATATCGATCGTTCACATCTGCCGTGAGTTCCGTAATGGCCACATTTTCATACGGCAATATTGTTCCAGGTTACGCAGCAGAAGACATTTATAGTTTTACTTACTTTTATTAAAATAGATACACAGTATACGTACTACGAGTATGTAACATGTTACATTTGATACATTGTAAAACTTTCAGACTTGTATAAAATTGGTTAATAAAGAAGCCATACGAAGGAGATCTCATTTCGTATTTATTAGATAATTTTCATATTTTGTTTTATTAATTCATCTCCGGTACTAGGTAAGTTTAGTCGTTGATGTAGTTTTAGTCGTAGCGTGATATAAATATATAGTCCACAACAGTGACAACAATTGCTGGACTAAGGCCTCCTCTCCGTTTGATGAGAAGGTTTGGAACGTGGTGGAGATCACGTGGCTCCTATGGTTGTAAATGAGGTGGCCAAAAAAGTGCATTCCACGCACACATAAATAGTAAATATATTGTACAATAAAAATTTGAAAAATGAATTGAACGTAGTTTTTAACCTCTCTGAACTTGGGAGCTTTTATTTCAAAATATTATGTATTGCAAGATGAATTTTAAGTATAGTTTGTCAAACTCCCACCATAATGGACCACAGAGAAAGATAAATACTCATCAAGCCATTTGACATTTTTTATAGCAAAATCATAATCTATACTTATTGACAGCAATCTTATTAAAGGATTTTATGAAAATGTTTACGTCTATTCTGTTGTAATGCCGAGTTTTTTGAGTATTTTATTTATGGTAATTTGATTTCCCAATATTCAAGAATATAAACCATCACAACTTATTGGAGTGAATTAAATTCGATACTTATCCAAAACGCCATACAGAATTTGAGAAATTGGTCATGTCCTTTTCATCTGTCTGGAAGTTTCCGCACGAGATTTTCTATCTTTTATATTAAAATTCCCATCTTCTAACAACTAGACCATGATTTAAATAATTAAAATATGACCAACTTATAATGTCAATTATATGCGAATAAACTCAAGGGTAACATAAACACTACATGTAAGTGATATATTATATAATTATAATTATTCAAACTCATGACAGGCAACAAAGTGAAAACTAAATGAAATTATCATAATTTAATTCGCAAACATTCTAGCTATTAAGGTATTACTCGAACCAAGTTGCAAAATAAACTCGACGTTATATGTAGTTACGGGGTAAAAACACGCAGTACATTCAATGCACGTGTAGCTTACGTATAAATAAACTGCGAAATAGTTTTTTATTTAATTCGTAATAACGGAAGCAGTTTGCTTGACTGAACAACGATATCTGTTTTTACTTGAATACTTGAAGTGTCGATATAGTAAATATTTTCTACATTATGTATCAAACTAGTGTAAAGGTACTATATACTTAGTGATATGGCTTTGTGCCAGACTATTTTAATATTTATCAACATAACCACGAGATACAAATCTCCAAACAGCAAAACTCACAATGAACATGTTTAATCTTCTGTTAAAATCGATGCGTCTTATTTATTTTTTATTTTTCACCGGCTTATGTGGGTCCATTAAAACCACATGACGTGGCGGGCTGCCTTCTCGATGATGGCTAGAGCGTTCGGGACGGAAGAGCTACATGGTGGTCGGATAGTGGAACCATCTCTTCCGAGAAGCGATATCCTGACACCATTCGAAAGGCAGCGGGAGTGAGGTCGATGACCGACTCAACCTTTTACCGCACGCACGTGCACGTGCCACTAGAGTACTCCTCGTCTCTGGGATTGCCCCAAGCTCTGGCCTTCTGGCAAAATGAAATAAAATTATTTTAATCGAATTTATAATGCCCTCATCACACAAATGAATGTACATAACTATTCATTTATAAGTAAGACAGTGGTTGCTTGGTGTAAAGTATATGGTACTCTGGTTATGTTGGTAGCTAGTCTCATGTACGTAACATTTAATTTATAACTTCGCCAGCAGATGGCGTAGGCTGTGAAATTTGGTATTATTCGGCCCGGTAATAAAATATTTTATTCCGTTAACATTTAGCTTGTAAATGTATTATAGTTGTAAGGCATGTATAAAAAGTCTTATTTTATTTTTCTTGATGTTACAATGTTAAAATTATACATTATTCTTATAAAATTATCATTATATTGAACAGGATATCCGATCGACAACATGTCAGTTAATAAAATAAAATTGTCTGCATTGAGTCAACTACAAGTTTCCACGGCACACGACTCTTTGAGTTGAGTGAGGAAGTTTACATATTATGTATGTGAATATTTTCGGTCAATATAGTTTACATTCAATCTACAATAGCGAAGCAACTTGAACTGAGCGATTTCTTTAAATAAATTACTAAATTTAAACAATTAGATCTTCTTTTCGAAGCGAATTCACAGATAAAGAAAACAGTAAGTAGGACTACTGATGCTAAACATCCGATACATATAGATTATAAGATTATTGAATGTTAGGTCAAGCTACAGCTAAAATTATATTCTACCGAAAAGGACCATCAAGAAATGCAGATAGTCTTTTTCATCGAATAAATTTTATGTTAGCAGCATTTCCGCTTTGAATTGCAATCCCGATTCTCTGGGCGAAAAACGAACCAGCCCTCCTGTCACCAGAAGAGGCATTAAGACGGGGTGTAATATTTTTGATGAAGTACATATATAAATCAATAATCAAGTCAATGTTCATCAATTTGTTGGCAGGTTTAACGTTAAGTGATAAAAGGGGCAAGCTTCGTTTTTTTATAAAAAATATTGTTATCAACTCTTATTCAAAGAATCGTTTATGTTCTTATTTTCTCCTCCAGTTAAGCGTGAAACCTGTGTTGGGAGAGACGACGGTAATAACCCAAAGGGTCGAGATCAAACCTGCGATTTTCATATCACAAGGCGCTGTATTTCATTGAAGTATTTCCGCTTTCGTCACCTATTGAGAAGGAGGCTTAGAGCTTATACAATAATGCTCCAGCGATTTGAAGGATATACGTGATTGAATCACATCGAGCACTGGTTTTGTAACGATATGTTCCATCATTTTCGAGTCCAGTACAGCAATAACAGCTTACCAGCTTCTGTGTTTTCTGCCAAGTATAACCTGTTACCTTAAAAATAAGAATCAATATCTTTTAGGTAAGCACGCTCTAACGTACATTACCATAATTATTTGATAATGTAATGCTACTTACTACTGGTTCAGTTATATTTTTATACTAATTTCAAGCAAGGTAATCGAATTATATTATCTTAGATAATATTTGTTGTGATGATATCAATGTCAAAGGTGAATAGACAAATATATGCTCCTAGGTTTATATGTACTTTTTACACCGAAAAACAAAATGTCTAAATCAACCTACCCACCTAAAGTGTAAAAAATATTTATTTATTTTATACTTTATTGTACACCACAACAATTTTTTCATTACAATAACTTAGACAGCCTATATAAAAGTAGCATACAATTTTGGCGACCTTATTGCTACATAGCGATCTCTTCCAGGCAACCAACGGTGTAAGGAATAACCCATAGGATATGAGGTAGGTGGTGCAGTAATAACAAAATAAAATAACATTATAATAATAATCTATACCAAAAACAAACTAATAAATACATGTCAATATAAATAAAAATACACATTTAATATATCTATATATAAATTATATTATCAATACTTACTAAAATTACAAGTACATAATATAAATATATACAATAAATACGATACTAAAAACGATAAGTCCACGATAACAACACGAGACAAGAAAGAAAAATAATCCAAAAAAAAAAAAAAAAATACCGATTGCCTTAAAATTTAAGTAAACTTATCTCGTCATTCTTTTTGTATTTTTATTATTTTGTTTTAGTTTTTCAAATGTTTTTACTTAATATCAGAAGTTTTTTACTTTTAGTTCTTTAATTATCATTTTCAACTTATATTTTTTAATTTGAAATTAAAAGTTACTGGTTGAAAATGATAATTAAAAAGTTACAGTTAATATAAGATGGATGCTGTTGGTTTTCTATAATTGAGGGAGCACATAGACATATAACTGGCTAATGAGTAATGAGTAATGCTTATGATGTTAAAGTTCTTTTACATTATTTTAAAGTTGCATTTTGACTTATACGGAAAATAATCTGAACAATAAATTTTGATACTTTTGCCTCTTTCAATCATTCAAGTGATTTAAGAACGAAAACTACCGAAATATTTATTTATGTTTCAAATACTGTACCCGTTTGTACCGCGTAACCGCTGACTCAGGTTCCGGCTGGAGCGCAGTGCAGGATATATGCTTATTTCCTCAACATAAGAAATGTTTGTGTTTATCTTTAAATTTTCTTGGGTTTTGATGCTAGAAATATGTTATAAGGCAATTTTTGTAATTTCGATATTTTAGTTAACATAGAAATTGAAGTTCCTTTTTTTTTTTTTTTTTATTGTATAGGAAGGCGGACGAGTATTTGGGCCACCTGATGGTAAGTGGTCACCAACGCCCATAGAAAATGGCATTGTAAGAAATGTTAACCATCGCTTACATTGCCAATGCGCCGCCAACCTTGGGAATTAAGATGTTATGTCCCTTGTGCCTGTAATTACACTGGCTCACTCACCCTTCAAACCGGAACACAACAATACAAAGTACTGCTGTTTTGCGGTAGAATATCTGATGAGTGGGTGGTACCTACCCAGACGAGCTTGCACAAAACTCTACCACCGAGTGAAGTGTTTGAGGTTAGGTTTTTTTAAGTTTTATGCTTATTTTGGATAGATGTCGCACTTCCGAGCTTTTTTATTCATATATCATGTTAGCTATTTTTGTTAAAGATAAATCATAGGGGGGTTTTTTTATATTAATAACGGAACGCCGGTTAAGCTGGGCCACCAGATGAACTGGTATCCGCAGCCCAAAGACTAAGAAATACTATTCCTTACTCGATAAAATCGTTGCCAACCATGAGCACATGCTGTATGCCTTTAGTTCTGATTAAATTCCTTACTCATCCTTCTTCAGAATCTTATTGCATATTTTTGTCTAACTGTTGGGTAGAAGCCTCCTTATTATGATGAGATCTTGCTCTTTCTTATGATGAAATGGTTTCATGTGTATTCCACAATTGCACATCTACTCATGTGGTAGATTTTTATCCGACAGTTGCGTGTAATTAATGAACTATCTGTGAAGACATCGTGATGTTTTCCTACACCGACACAGAGACAAGTGTTTGGTATTCGTTTAATTATGAGTAAAATAGAACACACTCATTTTATTCTATAGCCAATCAGAAGTATATTGTATACCTGCTGTTAATTAGAAGGGTGTTGCTGTCATGGTTACCATCACATTGACGGTGTATGGAATATTTCATATTTCTTAGTTTCAATATATCTACCGTTAGCTGTTATCGTTAAATGTTTTAAGGATTATGGGTTAAAATATTAAAACTAAAGGTTTTTTAATTGACACAATGTTCAAACATATCTCGTCAAACAGAAGCTTTGATATTTAGTTTATTGTGAAACTTTATCAAAGTTATTTTCTATATTACTATTTTCCATATAGAACAGGTATTTCAATTAGAATGCTATGTTTCATTCAGTTCATCTGAATTGAACTAAACATAAATGTTGTTTTTATTTTCGTTAAAATTATTTATAAAATAGAATGTAAACAAATGTTGACCCGACATTTAGTAGTATTGAATTTAATTCTTTAGATGGTGGGACTTTGCACATATGTGCGTAATCATTTGGCGACTGTTATGAAAAGTTTGGACTCTACTACCACTTACCATCAGGTGATAAAAAAAAGATGTGAAACGTATGGAAAGTATTCATTGAAGACAGACGACGATTTATAAATATACATTTGCTTTGTGCAAGACCGTCTGTGTACCATCACATATTCAATCGTCAGACAGTTATACTAAGTATGGTTGTGTTCCGGTTTGAGAATATATCTTAATTCCCAAGTTTGGTAGCGCATTGGTAATGTAATGTTTAAAATATCTTCAAGCACCAATGTCTATGGGCGATGAAATTTTCTCGTCCGCTTTTTAATATTATAACACAATATGTTTTTTCTAGATACTCTGAAAAACAGATACGATATCATATTTCAAAGAAAAATATAAACGACCACACGTACTTTAATAGAATAAAGTATAAACCTTTAAAATCAGTCTAAAAGTTTCGTAATCGTTAAACATACATAAAATAAAAAAAGTGGCAGACACTGACGAATGTCAAATCAAAGTCTATAACAGACATACAGACTCTCGCATTTATATTAATAAAATCTATCCAGCAAGTTTTTACAAAAATAATCTTACATTGTTCTAATTGTCTAAAAGTTATGGAAACGTAGGAGAATTCACCAACACATAATCACCGAAACTACGAACAACTGGAGGAATACCAAATACTGCGCTTTGCGAACTCAAACCGTTAGGAAGTTTAACCGATTATTATACTAGTTCCGAGGTTACCTCAGCGTGATAATGATTTTGGCTAACTTTTAATAGAATCTCGAGGGTAATACGTCAAAGAAACACAAAGATTGGAAATTGGATTTGTTGGGGAAACACTTCGCTCTATACATCGTCGGTAAATATTGATTGTAATTTCGTAATATTGGTACTCGATTGTATATTGTATTTTACTCTGTGGTAGAGCTTTGTGCAAGCTCGTCTGGGTAGGTACCACCCACTCATCAGATATTCTACCGCAAAACAGCAGTACTTTGTATTGTTGTGTTCCGGTTTGAAGGGTGAGTGAGCCAGTGTATTTACAGGCACAAGGGACATAACATCTTAGTTCCCAAGGTTGGTGGCGCATTGGCAATGTAAGCGATGTTTAACATTTCTTACAATGCCATTGTCTATGGGCGTGGGTGACCACTTACCATCAGGTGTGTGTCATACGCACGTCCGCCTAACTATAAAAAAAAAGTATATAACCTACATAATTATGATGTACCTGTATTGGCTCCTTGGTCTGATGACTTGATTATATGGCTGTAGATCACATGGTTGAAATTCGGAATGGTTAAAGTGAAAATGTTTTCACAGTTTGCTTGTCAACATGGACTTTATTATTATGACTATTGTAGCTCATATTAGTATTTCTGCGTACTATTTTTTTATACATTTACGAAAAAAGCAATATATAAAAACTTTTCGTCTTTAAATGCATTTATCGCATATTGTTTATATATTATTGCGTATAATTGAGATGAATTTGTTATTCAAATATTCCTAGATATAATATACCTAGCTAATAATCTAACCCTATACAGCTTGTCTTTAAGATAGAAGCAAATTTCTCGGAACTTTTTCTTGCTTCGTTTGTCAAAATTCTGTTTCTAGTACAATTACTTTAGTATTATTTGAGAAAAAGGGTCTCTTTGCACAGCAGTAGAATATTTGAACCAAACTGGGTTCACACGTCTAATTATGTGGTAAAGAAATAAGCATTGTGACGTAATTTTAGGTGAAAAATATATTCGATTTTAACTGATCAGGGCAAGCTCGTAGCGTGTTCAAAGCATGAAAAAACAGGAGACACATTAAGATTAAACGGTCGATCAGCCGATCGCTTTATTGAACGACAGTCATTAGCTTGCCTTATTGCAGTCATGATGGCTTTAAAGATCGCGTTTCTGCTTTACTTTTGCATTTATGAAGCGAATTTCTATCAGAGCGAATTTCATCAAATAATGTGAGCTGAAAAAAATTTAGTGAGTAACGAAATAGCACTAGCCTACCAAATGCTACAAAATTAAGTTGAGGTGCTTTTTGGTGAGACAAAAATACAGTAATATAATCAATTAAAATCTACATTAAAAACGCGGTTTGAGTCGAAAAAAGATTGCACTCCGTTCCGGACGTGGCTCCACCGACCGCACAATTATTATTTTTTAGAAATAGTTTATATTTATCTTAATTTAGTTAATAAGTTTGATAACGAATAATTTAAAAATACATGTAATTTGAGATTGGTTCAAGGTTTTTTATAACAGCAACAAGGACTTGGTAGAAATTTATAGCTGTCATGCTTAATCTAGATCCTTGTGAATGGCTTAGTTAGTGGGTTGATTACCACCAGATAAACTACTTAAGGCACAACTGCTGACGGTAGGGATGTGTTAGTTATCCTAAGTCAGCTAACAGATGACTCAGCTTCTAGCAGAGTAGAATAGCCACTGATTTCGAATAAAATTTAATGATTAAAAATATAGCAGATAAAGATCAATGATTTTTGTAGTGCAGATTACCAGCTATATTCAAAATAAAACAGAACGTTTCGATTTATTGTTTACAGGTTTCATCTTTAAATTTAATCAACTATAAACGACAATATATCTATCATTTCACCTTAATCTTATCTTACAAGAGAACACTGAACACTTATTTTCAGTTGTCAAAGGTTTGATCAGCCTACGTAAACTCAACACGTCGGTCGTGTCGTTAAAAACGGCCAAAGCTTCCGACGAGTACGTGAATGTCAAAATCTTAGTCTCGAGGACGGCAACGCGGTTGCCAAGATACAGAGCACTCCTTAACTTGAAGAACAGTCATTCCTTTTAAAAATAGAAAACCACACACACGGGTGCGGCGGAAATTTAATGCGATTTTTTAAAGTTTATTTAAGCGAATATATATTCATATATAATTAAAATAAATAACAATTAGGTGAATACAATATAAAGCGTATTTATAAGGTCGGGGAAAATTTTGCTTTGCTCTTTGGCTGTACTGTTTGCATCTGGCTAGTTTGATATCATTAAACAGATGACATTTCAAAAACAGAATTTTGAAGTTTTATTATACAAAAGTGCCGCCGAAAAAAACTTTCACATTAATAATACAAATAGTGATTAATATTAATATACAAACAATAACATTTAGAGCGTCATTAGCGCAATGGTTTGCGGACCGTTTAACGATGAATAAATCGCTTTGTCGATGCGGACTCCTAGGGCTATTGTCGTACCGACTCCTAACACAAGCTCGACGCTTAATTGGAGGAGTAAATGGAAATATTAGTAATTCTTTATAAAATGATATAATAATATTCTTCAATGAAAATTGCAGCTATTTTTAAGGCCAATTGAACTCCGGGCTTGCACACAGAACCATTAGATCTACAACCTTTTAAGCCAATGGACCAATGAAGCAGACTATTAAAAATCAAAACAAAGCTTAGTAGCTACTCTTTTATACATATAATTAATATATACTCTTTTATATATTCATTAATTAAATGTTAAATTTTGTATATATTACACGAATCAACTTATATTATTACTACCTATATCCAGGCCTCTTTTTTATTTATATATTTTTAAATTTCATAATTTGATTTGCCTATTTTTTAATACTGTATTTATTTATTTATTTATAGTTTATTACACACCACAATAGAATTTTTTTACAAAAACTTAGACAGCCTAAATAATAGTAGCATAGAATTTTGGCGACCTAATCGCTACATAGCGATCTCTTCCAGGCAACCAACGGTGTAAGGAATCACCCATAGGATATGAGGTAGGTGGTGCAGTAATAACAAAATAAAATAACTTTATAACAATAATCTATACCAAAAATAAACTAATAAATACATGTAAATATAAATATAAAATACACATATATAATATATCTATATATAAATTATATTGTAATATCTAATACTATGTATATACTGTAATATCTAATCAGATAAGTTGTATAATTATTTAAGGCTTATATCAATTTTGAAGGGTTCCTTTTAACGTTGGATAAGCGAAAAATTGTGACCACATTCAGTCACACACTTTACAAACAAAAACAAAAGAATTATCGAAATTGTGTAAGTTTGGCCAAATTTTGCTTTTATGTATTTTTTTGTTAAATCAACTTTAAATTATATATTGGTCATTCGATTGAGTGATGATTCTTATGTTAACGAAACGTAAATACAAATTTAGGTATATTTTTTAGGGTTCCGTACCCAAAGGGTAAAACGGGACCCTATTACCGCGTATGGACCGTGATAGTAGATAGTTGAAATTTTTACAGATGATGTATTTCTGTTGCCGCAACAAGTAAAACAGAATAAAATAAATATTTAAGTGGGGCTCCCATACAACAGGCATGATTGTTTTGCCGTTTTTATAGATAACTAGCGGTTCACCCGCAGCTTTGCCCGCGACATAATCAAAAATAATAAAATAGGTTAATTATGGTCTATTTAAGCTGTGAACACAAGCTGTGAAGTACATTTCAAGCAGATCAACCCATTTTTTTATACGAATGTTTCAACCCATTTCTCTCGTTTGGGGTTGAATTAAAAAAAATGACAAAATACGTATTCATTTATTTTTGCTCAGAATCTTTAAAATTAAATTTCGTGCTTCTTACATAAAAAATGACGAACCCGCCATTTCAACACACAAATTCAAATTCAAATTCAAAATACTTTATTCAATATTATAGTATTACACTTTCTTATTGATAGTCAAATTAGAAACTACCACACTTTCAACCCCGTATTTTACTTTCTTGCGGGTTAGTTTTTAAGAACCCTGATATGTATTTATTTATTTCTAAACAGAAGCTAGTATATAAAATTTTATGATTCTTACATGAAAAATGACGGACCCGCGATACAAACTTTCAACACCCATTTCAACCTCTTGGGGGTAGTTTTAAAAAAACCCTGAAATACGTATTTATTATTTCTAACCAGAAGCTAGTAAGTATATAAAATTATCTATTTCTTCCCTGAGGCTTGTATATAAAATTTCATGCTTCTTACATCAAAAATGACGGACCCGCCATACAAATTTTCAACCCCTATTTCACCCTCTTGAAAGGTAGATTTTCAAAAACCCTTAAATAGGTATTTATTTATTTTCAACCAGAGGCTTGTATACAAAATTTCATGCTTCTTAATTCAAAAATGACGGAGTTCCCATTCAAATTTTCAACCCCTATTTCACCCTCTTAGGGGGTAAATTATCAAAAACCTTGAATTACATATTTATTTATATCTAACTAAAAACTTGTATATAAAATTTCATGCTTCTTACATCAAAAATGTCGAACTCCACATATAAACTTTCAACCCCTATTTCACCCTCTTAGGTGGTGAATTTTGGAAAATTCTGATTTTCCTACTTATTTATTTCCAACCAGAATCTTGTATACGAAATATCATGCTTCTAACTTTGAAAATGACGGATTTCCATACAACGGTTCATCCTTTATTTTACACCCTTAGCGGTGGCATTTCCAAAAATCCTTTCTTAGTACGCGTTTTCATCATAAAATGCATCAACTGTCAAAATTTCAAGTCTCTAACCCCAGTGGTTTAGGCTCTGCGTTGATGAGTCAGTCAGGAAAAGTATTTTTTAAATATATATATGGTACCCTCCGTGCGCGAGTCCGACTCGCACTTGGCCGGTTTTTTTAGTATGAAAATAGTAGATGACTATTGATCTTACTTGATAAAAGAAAGTTTCATAGGATAGCAACTTAAATTCTTTAGTAAGCTGTAGCCGATGTCTCGTAGAATGCCAATGTTAATGGCTAGTGGTGACTACTTAGCATCAAATGGGCCATTTGCACGTCTGCTTGGTTAGAATTAATAAAAAGAACGCGGCTCCCTTAATAGCGACATTTTTGTCCTGCATTGCGGAGGGTTAATCTTTACGCTATTTTTTTACAACATAACAGCACGCTTTTAAGTGCAGTTTCGGGATAATGGCTCAATTTTTTTTTATTTACCAAATAGAACAGTGTTTTACACTCGAATATTGCACTTATTTTTACCATATCAGTAAGTACACAACTTTGATTTGCAATATGTATTATTGACTGCCTCGTTGGTCTAGTGGCTAGATAAAAGGCCGCAGACCCGGTGGTCCGCGGTTCAATTCCCAGGTCGGGCCAATAAATAGTTATTCGGTTTTTCTGTCAGAAAATTCTCAGTAGCAGCCGGGAGTCTGGAAGTTGGACGTGTGTACTACACTCCCGTGCCTCGGAAAGCACGTTAAACCGTTGGTCCTGCGCCTGAACTTTTTCCGGTCGTGTCGGATTGCCGTCCCATCGGATTATGAGAGCTAAGGAAAAGTGAGTGCACCTGTGTTTGCGCACACACTTGTGCACTGTAATATCTCCTGCGCAGTTGGCTAATCTTTCTTGAGATTGGCCGCCGTGGTCGAAATCGGTCTGGAGGACCTTTTGTATTTATGGATAAAAGAAATACTATATGTTATACATATACAAAATAATACATATAAACAATGTATATAATAATAATAGTATAATGTGATACACTATTACAGCCTTATAGTTAAATAATTAAGTCTAGGTAGAGTCCTGGGCTGTTCAGACTACAAATAAAAACTGTACGGTTAACTGGAATGAAAGATTAGTAATGCTTTGGAAAAACAGCATTACTAATAGAAAAAAACAGAAAACATGAATGAAAAACGCAAAAAAAAGTTCAAGCTACAAAACTTTAACAAGTAAATACGTTTCTGTCATAAAAAAATTGTTGAAACTATTAAGGTTGTAAATCGCGATGTCATGGAAGTCCATGGTTTTGAGTTGTTCATTCCCTTTTCTTATTTTTCATTTGTCTGTAATGTCATGAATGAAACATTTCGTTTATGAAAGTGTATTGACTTATACAGCCATCATACAATACAGGTAATATTTAAAAAAATATTGCTCGGTTGTTCCGTTCAAAATGAGAATTAAAAAGGTAAAATACAAAATCTGTGCACGTTTTCAGTCGAAGAGAATTGCTGTCCGCATTAACCGTGCTTTGTACAATTTAGATTTCGAATGTCTTTGTGCAATTTGAAAGGCAATTTTTTTTCTTGTCTTTTATGAATTATTTTACAAAACTTTTCTAATATGCACATTTAAGAAGCCAATTATTTTATATCTCGAATAAATGTCCGATTCAAATAAAAAACATTATTTAAAATAAAATAAAAAGCTTAAACAATTCTACTGCTCAGCGAATCGAATTTCGAATTCAGGTTTTTTTAGAGAATCAATATTTGTATTACACATGTGTATCGTATTTACATGCGTGTGTATAACGCATGTCATTATGACAGTAAATTTTTATATAGATATCTTTAATACAAAATATAATATGGAAATGAAAACAATTTCGTCCGACGTGCAAAATGTACATTTGATGAGTTCGAACTACCGTCGATGCTGCAGTTTTCGCATTTATTTCAAAGAGGTAGACAGACTGGTAAATGGGTGTCTTGATGGTATATGGTCACCACCTAAGACATTAGCACAGTAAGAAATATTAAGTTACCATTACATCGCCAATGCGCCAACAACCTCGGGAACTAAGATGTTATGTCCCTAGTGCCTGTAAATACACAGGCGGACTCACCCTTCAAACCGGAAAACAACAATACCAAGTACTGCTGTTTTGCGGTAGAATATCTGATGAGTGGGTGGTACCTACCCAGACGAGCTTGCATAAAGCTCTACCACATACAAAACCTGACAACAAATAGGTGATTGATGTGCTTGATACCTATTACGTACATAGTCTCTTAGTTTTGTGGAACAGATTCGCTAAGCCCGATATTACAATATCTTTTCCGTCTAACTAAAAACTTTAGAATGGAAGTCGGTTATAAATATATTCATGTTATTTTATATTAATATATATAAAGATATCAAAGGTCATATCTTATTATTAATTTTTAAACCTAATACATATTTTATTATTTTTTATTAACATTATAACATTTCATGATCATTGATTGAGTCGTTGGGATTGAAACGTAAGAAACATACAAATAAACTTTGCAATTATAATATTAGTAAGCGGTGCGTATACTTTAATAATATTACAGAATCTACTAAAATAAACAGACAAAAGTAATCGTATCCAATACAAGAACACTAATAAAATAAAAAAACGAAGTAATCTTATTAATATTTATAACACATTAACGTTGTTTATCTTTGAAACATTTAATTCACGACTCTCAGTTTCAGAAGCAGCATTATATGAAAATTCAGTTCAAATGTGTGAATAAATCCAACACGCAATCTTTTCATTAGCAGTCATTTATCTCATTGCAATTGTGCAAATGAATAGAAAATGAATAGACTTGCACTATTCCGTGCAAAAAACATCGCTAATGACCCGCGCACGTCATATGAACCGACTGCAAAGCTTTATATTGCAATGAAAACTAATTTCTTTGTAAACGAGAAAATAATTGAGTATAAATTTCGTGACGGTCTTACTATTAATTGAATTTCACTTCTAATAAGTTCCATAGAAAAGGAGCACTGGAACGCTGGTTACTGAATATACAACCACTAGCTGTGCCCGCGGTTTCGCCCGCGTATGATTAATAGAAATGTAATAGATAAAATCAGCCTATAACCTTCCTGGATAAAAGGACTATACAACAAAAAAATAATTTTTAAATTCGAACCAGTAGTTGTTGAGATTAGCCGGATCAAACAAACAAACTCTTCAGCTTTATATATTAGTATAGATATTGGACTTTAAAACATTTTTTTCGGGTTAAGGTATTCTTTGAACAAGTTTAATTATAAATAACTAAGAATTATATTATTATACGTATTGTGTGATTATTATTTTTAATGTTATATTTGTAGAATATTTGCAATTGATGTTAGGGCTTTGTGTTGCCTTCTGATTAGTAAACAGCAAGCTATTGCGGGCTTTTGAATTTGGTCTTGTTATTACTATGTTCCTTGAATGTAGTAACAGGGCATAAAACAATTGAAGGTACAAACTGAATTTGCTTACATTAACGTGTACTGAATGATTGGAGTTACCGAATATATTACATAATTGTTTTTAATTTATTATTTATGTACCAAACATGTTCTTAAAATTAAGATAAGATAATGATGTCAAAATACCTTATACTACGCTAACTATGAAGAACTACTCGTTGGTAGGGCTTTGTGCAAGCTCGTCTGGGTAGGTACCACCCACTCATGAGATATTCTACCGCAAACAGCAGTACTTCGTATTGTTGTGTTCCAGTTTGAAGGGTGAGTGAGCCAGTGTAATTACAGGCACAAGGGACAAAACATCTTAGTTCTCAAGGTTGGTGGCACATTGGCGATGTAAGCGATGGTTAGCATTTTTTTTACAATGCCATTGTCTATGGACGTTGGTGACCACTTATCTTCAGGTGGCCCAGACGCTCACCCGCCTACCTATACAATAAAAAAAAGAAGATAAATAGACATTATAGACTTACAAATGTATATAAATATAATAATAATTTACATTTACACTAATCTACATATTGTGGTCTCGTCATGAAGTTGAAAGTATATAAAGCGCTGGACAATATAAATGTTATTCTATCTAGCTCGACGACCATTCGAGAGATTTTTACATAGGAAATTGAATTCTTCTGCGTCCGCATATAAATCGAGATCCTCTTAAGCGAATCTATTTGTTTTACTCGCAGAGTTCTGAATTCATATCGATCTGGTATTCCAGTAAATTCTTTGTATATGAAAAATGTGATATATTAAAAAATCTTAAATTGTCAACATTGTTACGAGTCGTTATTTTTTAAAATTTAATATTAGAAATATGAACCAACAGATAGTACGTAGTCAGCCAATAGGCTTTGGTAATGTAAAATATTAACTATTCTTTACACTATCTAAGAGATTCGTTATTATTTTTTTTTTCTTATTAGTATAATAATATATAAAAATGAAGTATACTAACGCGCAGAAAAGAGCGACATACGAGTCAGTATTATACCCGACGCGCGTAGATGCTTCACATAAAAACATATGGTTTGAAAATATTTATGACCTCTTTTTTTAGTCGCATTATATTAAAACTCGTCATATATTACTATATTGAATGTTATGAATAATAGACGGTAAGTGGTCACTTCCGTCAATAAATTGGCGCTATAAGAAATACTTACCGTTCTTCATATATGTAACCAATGCTCCACCAACTTTGGGAACTAAGAAATTTGTAATTATCTCCTATTACAGGTTCACTCACCCTTCAAACCGGAATACAATAGTACTAAGTAGCGTAGCGTTAGAATAAGTTGTAGTACCTATCCAGACGGGCTTGCAAAAGCCCTACCACCAAGTATATTTCTTTACAAATAGGTAGGTTAACATTATATAATAAAGTTCTACAATACTTCAGACATTGTTTTCCGCCGCACTTCGCCAAGGCGAGTTGCTTACAAAGGAAATATATTAAATGTTGCCGCATTAAAACTACGTCCATACGCCGAGTTTAGAGCTACACGTTACAAAGGGACTTAGCTCATCCTTGGATTAGTCGGCAAAGCTTCGCTTGGGGATGTAGCGAAAATACATATTATATAGAGAAGATATACTATTATAATATATATATTTAGAAAAATAAACTGGTCTAAATATTTCTTTATATGGTATGGTATTGATTTGAATTATGTCTTTGGTGTAATGGCTGGATTGCAGAACATCACACAACACATAATCACAAATTAAGCACATGAAATTCAGTGGAGCTTGCCCGGGTTTGAACCCACGATCATCGGTTAAGATTATCACGCGTTTACCACTGGGCCATCTCGGCTATAGAAATGTCTCGGCTATATAAATTCTTCTTGAAGAATCCCAATAAACATATTATGGAAGGAAATTTATACTAGTTTCTCAGGAGTTGGTAGATTTATACTTGAGTATCTAAGAAGGTCATATAAAGCTCTCTCTCTGGTTATGTCGAGTTGTCGTTCAATCGGATTATAAAAGCGAGGTTAAGCGCACATGGTCACTTGGTGGTAGAGCTTTGTGCAAGCTCGTCTGGGTAGGTACCACCCACTCATCAGATATTCTACCGCAAAACAGCAGTACTTGGTATTGTTGTGTTCCGGTTTGAAGGGTGAGTGGGCCAGTGTAATTACACGCACAAGGGATATAACATCTTAGTTCCCAAAGTTGATGGCGCATTGGCGATGTAAGCGATGGTTAACATCTCTTACAATGCCAATGTCTATGGGCGTTTGTGACCACTTACCATCAGGAGGCCCATATGACAGTCCGCCTTCTTACGCCACAAAAAAAAAAAAAAAACGTTGGTCTTCGAGAATAGCTGTCGTGGCTGAAACTGGGCAGGACGACACTCTTACCAAAAACCTTTTATCAACTCATATGAAACTTGTGGCTTGAAATTGACACACTCACATATTCTTCGGTAATCGCACAGAAATAATAAAATTTACATTCGTTATTTGAATAAATCAATGGCCCAATGTCATGTCATATAACGAAATAGCATTCATACTGTGCCTACAAAATGCAATAAAATGCGATGCGTTGGGCATTCGAATATAGGAGGTTGAGGTGCTTTTTGGTGTGACAAAAATACAGTAATTTAATCAATTAAAATTTCCATTTTAAAACACGGTTTGAGTCGAAAAAATATCGCTTTTTTACTTACAGTTTATGATTTGAACGAGTTTACGTGGATATTAATTCGTCTCGGTTATTGGTGAATAACAGTCGATGACGTCACAAGCAACCAATGAGCATTCAGAATTTAGTTATTTTGATCAGCGCTTCAGAACCCGGAAGTTGAAATCTTCAGCGCGTCTTGAATGTTGTTACTAGTGAATACATGCGTTATGAAAACAGCGTTTAATGTGATGTCCATTGTTTTTGTGTAAATATTGAGATAAGGTTCTTTTATTTTATCCTGAGACATTTTTATTTTATAAGCTGTCATCTGATTTTAACATATAATATATTTTTTACCATCAAATAGTGAGTTCTATCGATATTATTTTAAATTACTATAATATGAAAAACCTTCTATATGAGTGACGTTAATTTTATTTTTCCAGATATCCAGTGAATATGACGTAAACGCGTGTCACGATGAAGATCGTTAGCTTGCTGTTGACACTCGTCTGTGTCATGTCATTTAAGGTCACGCACGCCAAAATCGGTGAGTTTTATTTATTAATTTATTATTTATTACACACAATATACAAACATATAAAAAGACAAGTAGTGCATATAGTATTCAAAGGCGGCCTTATTACTTACAGTGATCTCTTGGCAACCTAACATTTATCGGACGCAGTGTGCGATCAAATTATAATTAAAATAATTAGTTGTTCCAAAACGGTTTTATTATAACTATCTATTAGCTGGGAGTTTGAATATTATCTTCTATCTATATATGTTTATGTAAACATTTATATATTTTTTTTACCAATATAAGATTAGGCATTATGTAAACTATACAAATGTTAAAATTGCGAAAGTTGCTCCGTTTTTCTAATTACGGCCAAACTATCCAGTGGGTATTTCGAATTTGATAAAATTGTGTATGAAACGAGATTGAAACTCAAGGACTGAGGCTACTTTTCATCCCTAACATCGGCCCTACCTTTACATAATACGCGAGCGAAGCCACACGTGTAAACTAGTTACTTGAGCAATTACAAAAACTCATATAATTTTGAGTTCGAATACAAAAACACTTTTAAGATGTATTTATTTAATAATAATAATAATAATGTCCTCCAGACTGATATCGATCACGGCGGCCAATCTTAAGAGAGATTAGCCAACTGCGCCGGAGATATTATAGTGCACAAGTGTGTGCGCAAACACAGGTGCACTCACTATTCCCTAGCTCTCATAATTCCGACACGACCGGAAAGAGTTCAGGCGCAGGACCAAAGGCTTTACGTCTATTCCGAGGCACGGGAGTGTACACACTTCCAACTCCCAGACACCGGGCTAATGAGAATTTTCTGATAGATAAACCCAATAACTATTTATTGGCCCGACCTGGGAATTGAACCCAGGACCACCGGGTCTGCGGCCTTATATCTAGCCACTAGACCAACGAGGCAGTCAAGTATTTATTTATAATACTACCAACAAAAGTAACAGTAATACGAACTTAATATATTTATCACACTTAAGCTTATTGCAACTTTAATTACACCTATTTATATCATATTATTTTTTCAATCCCCATAATGTACGAATTTTATTTATATTCCATCATAAATTTTCGCTTATTATTATTTAAGTGTTTCTTATTATGCTTGAGCCAACAGCCCAACGCCTGACACCTAACCTCACAGGGAATGTCTGCTGGTGAAACATTTTCTCACCGTCACGGGTAGCTGAGGCGCTTATGATGAGCTTAGTAAAAATTCAGCTCCTAGGACCCCCGTGGGTATTTGATGAAGATATATTGTGTCAGTAAAATTTAATCGAATAAATTATTATTGCAAGCATACGAAAAACAAATGTGTAACAGTTATCGTTGTTTGTATAATTTAGTAACAAGAAACGATTCGAGAAAATTCTGAGAAAGATATTTATTCATAGAATCAAAATATGTTTTATTCAAGTTATTATTGTAAGTATTCTTTTCAGTTAGCTTATTTGAATTTGTTTATTATTATGGGCCTTCTTTTTGTTTTATTTTATTATGTTTAAAATTTTGGTTCTGTTGTCGTAGTAGGTGTTCAAAAAATTATTAAAAATTGATGATTTCGGCCACGGTGGCCAATATCAAGTGAGAAAAGGGAGTTATAGGGCACAAGGTGCACTCTCCGTTCTCTCACTCTCAGAGTCCAACGGGACGGCAAATCCGACGCGACCGGAAAAGTTCTGGCGCAAGGTCAACGGCTCTGCGTGCTTTCCGAAGCACGGGAGTCTACACACTTCCAACTTACAGAATCCAAGCTGTGAATTTTTCGACAAAAAAACCGAATAATATTTTATCGACCTGATCTGGGAACGTAGGACCTAAGTATCTGCGGGAGAGAATATCTACCTACTAGACGTATCTAGTATAGTATATTAAGGCTAAGCTAAGACCTCTGTGGTTATTCTACCGCCAAACTACAATAATTGGATACTCACTTACCATTAGATGGTACATTTGTAAGCTACTTTCAACAACAGTACAGTAACTGCCTGTGAATGTCCCACTGCTGGGCCAAGGCCTCCTCTCCTCTATAGATGAGAAGGTTTTGGAGCTTATTCCACAACGCTGCTCCAATGCGGATTGGTGGAATACACATGTGGCAGATTTTCAGTGAATTTAGACACATGCAGGTTTCCTCACGATGTTTTCCTTCACCGTCAAGCACGAGTGAATGAAATATAGTTCAAAATTAAGCACATGAAATTCAGTGGTGCTTACCCGGGTTTCAACCCACGACCATCGGTTAAGATTCACGCGTCTTACCACTGGGCCCTCTCGGTTTTTTCAACAAATAGAACGTTATTTATTTAAGCAACCCTTAGATTTTCTATGGATATATTTTAAAATTTACCGTATCCTAATGTAAAATCAATTTATTTATCGTATGTACCTAATTGAAGTCATATAATTGTTTTCAAAGCGTATATTTACCATTCGTATTTTTCCATTTGCCACAGTCGACCTTGCGTTGCGAGATAGATTTCCCGTGAGACATGCATTGCAAGATTACTTTGAGATACAGCTCGGGTGGAAGGAATGTTTTGTATACAAGATTAGCTAAACGAAAATAGTTACGTGTCAACTTGCGTTAACTGAATTGTGACAAAACTATGACAATATTTTTTTTTTATTTAACTTTTTTATTGTGTACAGTCAGCTTCATAAGTAAAGTAACAGTCAACATTATCAAATACATAGAAACATCTAAAGTGATCAATAACACCTATACAACCAAAGTCGTCAAATTGATTGAACCATCCATGTTGTTCAAATATATCGGAGCGCGAACATCGTCAAATATATGAGTACATTCAAATCGTCATTAGAATAGTAACAATCAAAGTGCTAGTGGTTTCGAAGCATCCAAAGTGTTCAAAAATATGGAACACACTATAAAAACGAACCTTATGTCAATACATTTTAAGTACACTTCAAACGGTTTTGTATTTATGACATATTGTAATATTTCTGACAGGAAATATTCAGTCGATTTGAAAAATTAGTGCAGTTAATGTTTAAGGTGTAGGTACCGTAGAGTTCTCGATGTTGGACACCAGACATCTTTCAATTTCAAAACTATAAATTCTATTACAAGTATTGTTCCTTTATTTAAGCCCAATTTATTGAAAATTTATTTACGAGTAATTCCACTGCACTTTCGCTGCAGAAAACGTACGCTTACATACATGTTTCATAAAAGACAAATCAAATTTACTAATAGTTTTCTTATTAGGATGCAAGAATTATATATATTGTCGTAGGTTATATATATTAATAATGGTTTTTACTAGTCGAACATACTCAACAACATACTTATAAAAATAAAATAAAATACGGATAAATTCGAATTCGAATAAGTATTATTTAAAATAAGAATACTATGGTACTATTTTTTAAACTATAAGAACTTCACATCAAAGTATTAACATAATATTTAACAAGTAATTTCCTTGACATTTACTTTTTAGTGTCGAAAAATGAGGTTTTACCTACATTGTAGGTATTTTAAAATTCATAATTTTTGATTGATTTTATAGAAACATGGACATAAAACAAATGTTTTTTTTTTAACTGTATAAGCTAGCGCTTGGCTGTTATCACGCCTGATGGAAAGTGATGATACAGCCTAAGGTGGAGCGCGCTTGCCTAGAAGGTGCCTATTCACTCTAGACTTGAAGGTACCCATATTGTAGGTGGTGGGGAATACGGAGGTTGGAAGGGTATTCCAGATCTTAGCGGTGCGTATCAGAAACGAGGAAGAAAATCGTTTCGTACGTGTTTTAAGTACGCTAACTACGTACGGGTGCAGATCTTTTCGATGCCTCGAAGTTCTGTGGTAAAAAGGTGATGATATGCCATTGATATACTCGAAACAAAAGAGATAACAAATATCCTTGAATCCTGTCTCCTTCGTTTTATTATAACGTCCCATTTCTGCTGTCAGAAATATTCAAATAGTTTATAAATATTTATGTAAAAGTTTATCTAAAATGTATTGACATAAGGTTTATTTTTATAGTGTGTTCCATGTTTTTGAACACTTTGGATGCTTCGAAACCACTGGCGTTTTGATTGTTACTATTCTAATGACGATTTGAATGTACTCATATATTTGACGATGTTCGCGCTCCGATATATTTGAACAACATGGATGGTTCAATCAATTTGACGACTTTGGTTGTATAGGTGTTATTGATCACTTTAGATGTTTCTATGTATTTGATAATATTGACTGTTGCTTTATATATGAAGCTGACTGTACGTAGGCGGACGGGTATATGGGCCACCTGATGGTAAGTGGTCACCAACGCCCATAGACATTGGCATTGTTTTTTTTTTGTATAGCAAGGCGAACGAGCATTTGGGCCACCTGATGGTAAGTGGTCACCAACTCCCATAGACAATGGCATTGTAAGAAATGTTAACCATCGCTTACATCACCAATGCGCCGCCAACCTTGGGAACTAAGGTGTTATGTCCCTTGTGCCTGTAATTACACTGGCTCACTCACCCTTCAAACCGGAACACAACAATACAAAGTACTGCTGTTTTGTGGTAGAATATCTGATGAGTGGGTAGGGCATTGTATGAAATGTTAACCATCGCTTACATGGCCAATGCGCCACCAACCTTGGGAGCTAAGATGTTATTTCCCTTGTGCCTGTAATTACACTGGCTTACTCACCCTTCTAACCGGAACACAATAATATACAGTTCTGCTACTTGCGGTAGAATATCTGATGAGTAAGTGGTACCTACCCAGACGAGCTAGCACAAAGCTCTACCAACGAGCTCTACCACTATATGTAAACTTATTTTTATTATTATGTTTATTATTGAAAAATTGAATAATTTATTATAAATAAAAACACGTTTGCTTCTCGGGACGCTCGACAGAAGTGATTATATTTATTATTAATTATAATATATTAAATATAATTTAAATTAGTACTTGAAAGTTGATAAATTATTATAAGTACTATCTGTATACGCTAGATGGCATTAGATTGGTAACTCTCAGGTAAAGCAGTCGCGTCGGTAATAGTGGCGCCGTAACGCGTTACGTTACGAAGCGGTTTACTCTCCCATAAGAAGTTATCACTTCAAAAAGACTTAAAAAACTTTGAACTTACAATGTATTTGTTTTTCTAAAATTTATATTAAGTAGCTGGTGAACAATTTTTTGTAATCAAATATTATAATTATGATTAAATAAGGGATGTGTCAAGACACATATCGTTTACAAATGCAATCTCATAATCGAATTGAGAAGTGTATTCAACACAAAATAAACTTTTAGCCATCAAATAACTGTTTATACAAAAATTTACTTAATAAAAATAAAATATAACAAAAGTTAAAAATAACTCAGATGTGTAAAAAAATGAAGCTGTTATTATTCCTGTGTTTATGAAGTTTAAAGAAATAAATTATCGTTATTTCATTAAATATTCTTAAAAGGAAGTCTGGGAATGACATAAAATTTTGTTGCAAGATTCTATTACATTCATCTATCGTTATATGCGGGTTACATTAAAAAGAAACATTTAAAAAAAGAATTCACGAATAGATTGCCCTCTGACATACAACTCTTTCACGGATAAAGATTCTCTATTCAAATTTCATTTCAATTACGATTGGTCATTTAAATATCCGTTGAAAATACAACACGTAGATGACCAATCGCATTTTAATTTTAGAACAAAATTGAAAGCTTTTCATAAAAGAAATGGCTATTGTTTTTCAGCAATCCTATAAAAATACATCGCTTCAAATACAGGTAAAGTAATTGCGAATTTTCCATATGTAAATGTGAATGATTTGTTGGTTTAGCTTCGTTATACTTTTTGCCTTTTAGATATGTTTATTTGTACACGGCGTCCCGCTGAACGAGATTATGGGATTGTTTCAAAAGGAATATATTAAGCTAAATTGTTTTTGTATTAAAAGTAATGTCACACGGTTGGAAGATTTGCCCTTTTTTTGTTTAAAAAAAAAGCAAGTACTTAGATTGTTTATTATTTTTTAAGCGAAGTAAGTTAGAAATATTGATCCGTTGTTCTCTGTTAGTATAGTTATAAGTTCGTAGTTCCTGATATCCTGGGTTCCAACTCTGGGTTAGACCTGTAAAAAGAGATTGCTCTGGGTTTTGCTATCGAGAAATCTCAGTAGCATCTCCCTGCCTTGAGATGGCAAAGTTTATACTTACATAAAAATGTGCCTCAGAAAAAAAGTGAAGCCGTTGGCCCTGAATCTGAACGATTTCCAATCATGCCGAAATAGAAGAAAATATGTTCGAAAGATGCAAATTCGTAAATATTTTCTTCAAATTTTCAATGATCACGGTCGAATTTGAATTGGTAATAATTCACTTATAAAAACATGTACTATTGATTCATGATAAGAATAGACTAAGTCCTTATCTAACAAAGACACTCAAGACGTTGTTGACGCGTGAAAATAAGACAAATAAACGATAACATTGATCGATCAATCGACATCGATAAATAAATAACTACCAAAATGTCTATTCCATTTTCTTAATACTTCTTTTCACAAATAAAAATACTTGGTAACACTAAGTATTTTTATAATAAAAATACTTGATAACACCAAGTATTTTTATTTGTGAAATTAGTAGGTAGAATGTCAAATTTGCCACCTGATGGAAATTGGTAAGTCATCACTGCCCATAGATATTGACAGTAAAAAATATTAACCGTTCATTAAATCGGAAATGCGCCACTAACCATGAGAACTAATATGTATGTCACACGTGCCTGAAGTTTCATTGGTTCTTAAAATTTAAACTTTTATAAATCCTCCAAGTACGATTTTATATAAACTAAATTCAGTTTATCCCATTCTGATATTTGACGGTAAAGACTTGCTGGTCTGCCATTGAGTTATTGATTAGGGCTTTACAGCAAACACATAGATGCCCCGTTGGCCACGAGCTTTTATTTATTCATGAGCAACATATACTGCTAACGGATTGTCGGCCTATTACGAAACCTTTTAGGCACCTGGCTAAGCCGTAGACCGGTATGATGTTTTGTACAAAGATAGCGTGTCGCGAGCGGTTTTGTTTGCGTTTAATTAAACTATGTTGATAATCTAGCTTTTGTATACAGTCATTATTTTGAGGAGTGATAGTTTTTCAGTTTTAAAAGAGAAACGTACGATATAGCTGCTACTGTTCAGTTAAGCTGGTTCTTTCAAAACCAGTTTTAATTTGTGATTTTGTAAGAGTAATCTTGAAATCTTGGCTATAATAGTCAAGAACTAGTGAACTTATTTATTTGTCAACAGTAATAAGTAAACACAATAAGTCAAATACACAACAAATATACACAATATGTCAAAAATCATAATTTAGATAATCGCTTACTTTAATTTGTTCTAAAATAACTTGAAATATGACTATATCCCGGTGAAAAAAATAAATATCAGTGAAAGTTTAAAAAACATAAACAAAAAAAAAAATTGCGAAAATAAGATATGAATTTTAAATACATTTTTGTCAGTAGATTAAAAATAGGTTAAATACACAAATGTTTTTGCGAAATGAAACTTTATTTATGCCCTAATTTTTATTTTTTTATTAAATGTTATTTTCGCCGCACCAGTGCAAAAGGCGGAATTAAAGCTTGAAAGCGTACTAATTAACTTTTAGTCTTATCCCAAATACATGGGCGGTACAAGAGATAATATTCTAATGTAAATGATGAATAATGTCGTCATGAAGTGCAGAACCAACAATCCTACAGAACTTCGCCACTCCTTAATAATACTATTTTTAAAAGAAAACTCGGAATTCGATTCCGGTACCACGGGTTTTGTAGCCATGTAACCTAGGCACTAAACCATCAAGATAGTCGTGTTAGATAAAAAATAAAAACGTGAACCAAAAAAGCAATGCATATTCGTTCATTAGAGATTCTGTTTACCACTTAAAATGTCCGGTTGTCGAATGTATACATTTATGTCATATAGGAATCCTGAAACATTTGTTTCTATATAGTATTTTTATGTACATATAATTTAACTGCCTCGTTGGTCTAGTGGCTAGATATGAGGTCGTAGATCCGGTGGTCCTGGGTTCAATTCCTAGGTCGGGCCAATAAATATTTATTGGGTTTTTCTGTCAGAAAATTCTCAGTAGCAGCCCGGAGTCTGGAAGTTGGAAGTGTGTACACTCCCGTGCCTCGGAAAGCACGTTAAGCCGTTGGTCCTGCGCCTGAACTCTTTTCGGTCGTGTCGGATTGCCGTCCCATCGGATTATGAGAGCTAAGGAAAAGAGAGTGCACCTGTGTTTGCGCACACACTTGTGCACTATAATATGTCATGCGCAGTTGGCTCATGTCTCTTGAGATTGGCCGCCGTGGCCGAAATCGGTCTGGAGGACCTTATATACATATAATTTACACATAAGTATTTCTATAGATTCAAATATACATATATTTATGTATTAGAGTAATGATTTATGTTTTTATTGTATAATATTTAACAAAACTGACTCATTACAGCTTTAGACCCACACCAGTTCATTTATAACAAATTTCAACACTGCATATCCACTATTGCTGTATTCACTCTAATTTACGTCATATTCTGCTTTTATTATGCAAGCTTAACTCAAAACTATGGGTCTCTTAAACCAGCGCTGAGCTACCTATATTTATAAAACTCTATGAAATATAATGAACTAAAGCTCATAGAGGGATAAAACTTGTTACGAGCACCACGTGATATTACATTCTCGCATTATACGTACGGGATTATTTTAGCGTGTATTTTCTATGACCTTAAGAAAATATTTAGTATTTGCGATGTTTTGCTTTATGACAGGTGAAATACGGTAAAATCTTTTATGTTAAAATGAATAGGATATTTTAAGCGTAAATACATTTTGTATCACGAGATGAATTATAAACACAAATTCACCACATGAAAATTAAGTGATGCTTGCCCGGGTTTGAGCCCACGATCATTGGTTAAGATTCACGCGTTCTAACCATTAGGCCACCTCGGCTTACGAATTCATATTCGATTCGATTGGAGAATTAACTGAGTGTTGGTCTAATTCTAAATTTGCATATCCAGAAGCCCTTAGTTAAGACTCGGATCAACTAATAAAATGTAAACGAAACAAAGTAATTAATTTTCATAAAACCAATATACTTATGTATACTGTACTTGGTTCCTTTCCAAAAATAAGTAGTGACATATGTCCTACCCTCAAGTTGCATGTCTTGTAATGTTGTTCGTATCAAACACGTCCACTGATGACGTAACAATATCTCCAAATATTTTAATTTACGTTAACGGCACGATATTATAAAATCTAATAGTTTTATTCTGTGGTTCGTTTGGTAGGTATACAAGGTTCCGGCGATTTTCATACAGGGTATATAAGTATAATTATATATGATTATTACATGTAATTTTTTTATTGTTAAAATGAGTAACTACTGAGTTTCTCGTCGATTCTTTTCAATAGAAATTACATTCCGAACTGGATTTAGATTTATATTAAAATTATAAAATGAAGATTCATAAGAGCTTGTAAGAGCCTACTTGATGAATGTATATTTTGACTTTGATATATTTTAAAATCATTACTTAAGGTTAAGTCGTATTGACCTAATTTAATCTACGTTATTTTTTTACATGGAATAAAGCCACAAAATTATATAAATATAATAATAATATAATATATAAATATAATAATAATCTTACCAACCACGCCAACCGGCTCGTCCAATCATCGCTGCAACGATTACTAGTGGTAGAGCTTTTTGCAAGCTCGTCTGGGTAGGTATAGCCCACTCATCAGCCATATTCTACCACAAAACAGCAGTACTTGGTATTGTTGTGTTCCGGTTTGAAAGGTGAGTGAGCCAGTGTAATTACAGGCACAGGGGACATAACATAATCTTTTGACAAACTTTTGTGTGCATGAACATATCTGTTTGTCTTGAGTCTGGGTGTAATTATCTATATAAGTATGTATTTACAAAAGAAAAGTACTATATGTAGTATATCAGTTGTCTGGTTTCCATAGTACAAGCTCTGCTTAGATGTCCCATTGACGTGACGTGTCCGTTGATCGTGTGTGAATTATGTCCCAAGATATTATTATTATTATTATAAAGGAAAAGTTTATAAACTTGCCAGCAACGATGACAAGGTGCATATTGTTCACACATATGTATGTCCTTAGAACTAAAACATCACCACCTTTTAGATCTCAAAGATTCATCTAAAATTTAACAATTTAAGTAAAGTTATAGTAGCGAACTGAGGTGCAAACGCAAAATTAATATGATAAGAGGAGCTCACTAAATCCTCTTACGGTAAAATTTTGATAATGTTCAACGAAACTTTAACGATATGATAATCCTAAAGTATATAGCGATTTGCAATGTACACGAAGTAAGTAATTGAAGTGTTGTTTGATATGCATGAAGTTGGAATTAGCAGCTAACATAGAACGCTGTTAGTACTTTGTTAATTTTGGTTGGCATTTCAATAGCGAGCTGATTATCTATCTGTTAAAAACGAGCAAAACCTGTCAGACGTTGTCCTGTACAAATATTTGTGGCAATCTTTTGACTATTTATGTAATAATAATAATAATAATGTCCTCCAGACTGATTACGGCCATTGCAGCCAATCTAAAGAGAGATTGGCCAACTGCGCAGGAGATATTAAAGTGCACAAGTGTGTGCGCAAACACAGTTGCACGCTCTCTCTTCCCTAGCTCTCATAATCCGATGGGACGGCAATCCGACACGAACGGAAAGAGTTCAGGCGCATGACCAACGGCTTATCGTGCTTTCCGAGGCACGGGAGTGTATACACTTCTAACTTCCAGACTCCGGGCTGCTACTGAGAATTTTCGGATTTGATCTGATTTATGTATAGATAGATCAGCGATGCAAAAGTGCTTATACGTATCTTTTAATAAAGTATATATGATTTTGATTCAGTCTTATAAAACGACTAGCAAGACCCAGCGTGGAATTCAGCTTGAGACGAAAATCTTAGTAGATTTCAACGTACATAATGTCTTTTTGAATTATATATATAACTAGCTGTGCCCCAAGGCTTCACCCGCGTATAATTAATAAAAATATAATAAATTATTTTATTACTATAATAACACATACGCGCACATACACACACACACACACACACATACACACATACACATATGGCTACTGGTAAGGAAATACGTAATTAACGATTTGAAATTAATTTTCATGAGATACCGTATGGGTTACCGATCTTATATATGGCCTATCATTTGCGCCATCACATGTTCTTTGTGTGTACCAATTTTCATCAAGATTGGGCAAGCCGTTCTTGAATTGTAAGAAGACATACAGACAGACAGACAGACAGACAGACAAAAATGAAAAAAATAGTATAATGTGAATCACTGCATCATAAAACGATTATTTATCACAAAATTAGGTGAAAAAAAAATACAGACAGAACCAATAGATTTATATAGTAGTATAGATATATTTTAATTTATTAAAGAGCTGTGGTAGACTAAAATAACAAATATGTTTTAGTTTAGGTAAAACGCGATATTTATAAACTTAAAAAAGACAGTTATTTTGAAATCATGGACAGACACTTCAATTTTATTTATTTGTATAGATAAAATTCAATACTCTATAATTATGTTAAGAAAAATCTCACTTCAATTAAGTATTTTTAGAAGGAGCAAAGGTTACTTCAATTTCCTGTTAATCCAATATTCGTTTAGTTCACGAGAGCTTTGTAGTCGGGCAAGTCAAATAGCAGTTAATTATAAGTCGTGTAATTCTATTGTTAGAATTACTTTTCTTACGGAATTTGTTCAAGTTGTTTTTAAAATAAATTGTTTAATAACATTGATTCGATTAGATATCAGCCTATATTATAAAAAACTACTAAGCGACTCAGCAGTACCTCTTGATTAGATCTTATCTCCTGAGCCGTTGGTGGCTTAACATTTAATTTTATCAAGTTAAAATTGTTCATTTAAAAGTGCTTCGTCGAACTTCATTTATTATTAACTAAGCTTTAATATAGATCTGTATATAATATACTAGCACTTTGCCCGCGACTTCGTCCGTGAAAATTTAAAAACTATTATTTAACGTAAATTAGTATTTGGTAATAAACTAAACGTAGGACAGTTGCAGTTTGTTCAAACTGTGATATTTTTCTTACTGGGAGAATTTTTATACCCGTCATAACTTCTGAGCGAAAAGTCCGATCCGGATCATTTAAAGTTAAATTTATATGTAAATAATCAATCTTAATTATCAAACCATTTAAATGGATAAGGATTAATAATATCATGATACTAATATCACCACAATTCGGTTCTACCCGTATTTGAACTTAATAATTTAACAAAAACTGTTATTGTGGCTTAACTATAATAGTTAGGCATATACCATCACGGACTTTTTTTGTGAGCAATCTAGAGTACTATTAATGTATAGAACTCTATTTTATATATCGTCAATAGTTTTCGCAGCGCACGCAAAATAATGACTTTTATAGGCAACATTTTGATACATTGATACATTTTAGGTAAAGTTCTCTAATTTTTTTGAAAATATAATATAGTCCTTGGTAAAGATGTAGCTTTCTAATGGTAAAAGAATTTTAAAAACCAGTCCAGTAGTTTTTTTGTTAAATAAAATAAAAACAAACAAATTAGTATGGATTACTATAATCACCGAAGGCCTTAAATTTACATTGATAATTACTTAAATTTCATTTTTACGTTTATCATTACTCCTTCGATTGAATTCGATTCAATTACCAATACTATTATAAACAGTTTAATAAGCGATAATTTATACATTATTTTATACAAGAATAATACATATATAATGCCACTTATTCATCCTCGAAGTTCACAATTCACGTGGTCTCTCACATTTCCCTCCACGATGATGAAGCGCTCCGACGCTTGATAGAATATCGGCCATCTATAACGTACTTGGAATATTGCCATGTATTTGATAGATTTGCTAATGTATTCACTCCGTTAGTTTAAGGATGTGTGAGTATCTGCAAGGTTGTATATACCTAACTGTTTGAATGCGTCGATAGTCTAGTCACTAATGCAGCACCCAAAGACACGGGTCGGTCTGAAAAGAGTTATTGAGTTTTTCTACCGAAAAATTCTTAGTAGTGGCGTCTTTCCTGTCGCGTCTGATTTTCTAACCGATAAGATTATGAGAGTTATGGAATAAGGTGGTGTGATGGCACACTAGTACGAATATAATGAATACAAATAAATAAATAACATTATATCCATTTTGCCTGTAATTTCTTTCAAACGAAGCGTACAGAGGCATCTTGCGGGCCGGCAAGCGGGGGCGGCGTGCAGATTGTTCTTCCCGACTGTAGCGTCCCAGTCTTGCATAAAGTCCTACCACCACTTATATTTAAATATCTATTCTACATACATATACAGATATGTGTATAATAGAGATGAAGGTAAACTGTAATCAATATATTTTTAATGTAATTATGTAAAATTATTTTAATAATGTGGCATTTTTTAAAAGCTAAATTTGAATTGTATCACCTTTGTTATGTTATCAATCGATTTTATAAAATAATAAAATGAAGTATCGAAAATAGATCCCCCTAAAAGTACTACAAAATAAAAATCTCAAGGGACTACTTCATTTCGTATTTCTTTCTCAAAGACACTTAATTTCACGGCGCAATGGTTCTCAAGACTCCTTTATACAACTTTTATCATCTAAGAAACAAAATTAAATACAAATAACAGAAACGAGTATTATTTTATTTGATAAGCGTTGCTTATCTCGAGCGACTCTTAAAGATCTAATTAATTAAGTTCCTAATTTGTATAATAAAACACGAACTTCGAAAATTATATTCTTATTTAGTCAAACAAAATATGTTATTACAAACAATAAGTTTATTTCGTTAGTTCATCTCAGATCTGAGTTGTGTGTCGAATATTAAATTTATATTAAATACAATAAAATATATGGATTACACGTATGACAAACAAAAAACAATCGCGCGCTAACCTTCTTTCGCCAGTTCAGCACAGGTTCGAGTTATCAATGAATGAGCTTCGAAATTTAAATAAATGTATAATTAAATAAAATATACTTGTTATTATTAGCAAAATAATAAATATAAATACAAAATACACATATATCGAGAAAATATTTAGTTGAACTTTCGGTACATCTAAAATCTGTGTATTTTTTCACTTAAGTCTTTAATGATATGTCATAGCCTGTTACAACTAATTCAGTCTTTGTAACCGTATAACGAGGCTTTCTGTGTTATTATTAATTAATAAATTATTGGAAGTTCAATGAAAAGTAAAGCCAAAGCCAAAAGTCGAACCAGTGGATAGAACACGTGAATTTTATCCGAAGATCGCCGGTTCAAATTAAGTCAATTAACACAAATTTTTCTTGAGTTTAATTTTTATTTAAGAAAACACCTTAAGGAACTTCGTAATTGTATCGGATTAAATTCTGTCACATAGGTATGTACATTGTACATATATACGCTAACCTACAATAATGTGTGGTGATATATAATACATATAAATAAGACCGTGTTAGGAAACATTTACAGGCTGTTAATTATTTTTTTACCATGTTTAAACACTTAGTAGGTTGCTCTTATTTGAGAATGGCTGTCCGGCTTAAAATCAGACAAAAGTAAAATATATGTAAAAGTTAAACTTTGATAGTTGAAACTTAATTATAAATTTGAATTGATTTAGTAATACTATTGTGTTGTGGCTGATAATGATTTAGTGACGTTAACGTTACCATTTATACAGCATATATACAGTAAATTAATTCAAAATAAGTGTTTACTAATGGATTAATCCTGTTCGACGTGATAAATTTCATGTCATAATACTCGTAAACAGCTGTATATATATACTCGTTAATAGTACATAGTTATATAATGTTACTTATTTGTAGTTGCTCAATGCTTTCAGTTTCATGTTTCACAAATAAATAACATTTATTACAAATTCGCTTTTTTATTCAATATGGGCTTAAGTTAATCACAACAATTATTATTTTTATTTTCGTCTGTCTCTTCGTCCGGAATATTGGAGAGATGTACAAATGTAAATATTTATGTTAAAGTAGGATGTATTTCAAGTCTTTATTTTATCAAAATCTGTTTAGTTTATCGAAAGTCATAACAACTAATAGTTTACGTAGACATTTGTTATATTTATTATGAAATTTTAGCGCGGGTCAAATGCGGGGCTATTTTCAAATAGATTTTTTTTTATACTATAAATCTTTTGAAGTGCAATTAATTTTCTGAAATGGCCCGCTAGGTGAACACGTGAAGCTTAACGGGTGATTGTGGGTTCAAACTCTGGTAAGTTCCGCTGAATTTTCATAATTCAGAATACACTAACACACACATACACACGTACACACACGTAAACACATGGTTTGAATTAACTTACAATAATTAGTAATAATGTACTTTGTATTGTTTTTAGTAATTATTATAGTAATAATAGTTTAGTCATAATAATAGTTTAGTTAAATTATTTTTAATAATTTAATGGGAAGGAACTGACTTCTGATGCACGAGTAACACCAGTTCAGGAGTCAGGGGTACTTTTTATAATACGTATGTAATGGATAACAATAAAGTATTATTATAATAATTGTAAAAGTCGTGCTCGGCTGCGAAGGATAACATCGTGGGAAACTTGAAAGTGTCCACCAACCAGCATTAGAGACCTTTGATATAAACGTTTATAGAATGATTTTAAGATTTAACTAAGTTACTCGTATTTTATGATAAATAATGTTGTTTAATAAATGAGTTATTTACTGTACGTGAATGAGTTAAATAATGAAATAAATGACCTAGAAAAAGGAATTTAACTTAATTTGATATTTTGCTATTTTTACGCGCGATCTTAATATATATTTTTTTAAAAGCAAGAGAAGCCACATCGAAATAACGAAGGCTAGGCACATTCTTATAATCTTATATTTATTATTTAACGAGTAAAGATTACGTTCTCCACTACACGGGCGAATGGGATAATTTGAGCGCACTAATCACAGGCCGCCCGTCTCTTTGTCGAAGGGCGAACTTGATTGATGATGCCGTTAGTTTGGAGGTTAATCTTCAAATTGCCTTACGATACTGTACTCACTATATTGTAATATTCAAATTAGAAAGAACATTCAAAAATATATATGGAATTTCTATTTGTAAGTTTTCTTTTCATTCGAACAAAATTCAAATATTTTACATAATTTTTTTTTATCGGCAACTGTCTCTTTCTTTGCTATATTTTTAAAACGAGTCAGAGAATAAAACAGAAAAGTATACATGCACGGATCCTGGGTGCACCCCTTGAAATCAATCTGCGATGACGAAAGGCTTTCTCGAGTCGGGATGAGATAATTCTCACAGTTAAGCACCCTGAGTAATTCGCTGCAACCACATGGGCAATCGTTATCAAAACACGAATATATAACTATGCAAGTATAGAATTGGCACAAATAGGTATAAGTAAATAATATACATATATGTATGTATGTAAGGAATACATACATCTATTATTATTGTGTGTTATGTATGTATTCCTTACATACACGCACACACACACACACACACACATATATATATATATATATATATATATATATATATATATAATAAATGGATAGTATGATGGACGCTAGTACGAGTGGGTATAATCGAAAGCTATATTTGCTTGTGGAAAATTTAACAGCATGTCGGAAAATTTTGACAGTTACGATACGGTATGTTTACTAATTGAAAAATATTCATTAGTTTGATAAAAATGACAACTTTTCTCCAGATAATCGTTTTATTTATTAAATTCCCAAAATTAGGAAAATTGTTGTTTCAAATATTTAAAGATACAATTATAGTAAAAATCAGGCCTGAAGCTCCTCGAGTAGAACGGCTAATGCATTTATTTTTTCGGATTTTGGAGACTTTCGGATTTTTTTTCTTTTCCGGACGGACAAATACACTTGGTCGTAGGGCTTTATACAAGTCCGTTTGGTTGGTATTACCCACCCACTCGTCACTTATTCTTCCGCTACCAAGTACATAGTATTGTAATTGTATTCCAACTTGAAGGGTGCGTGAGCTAACGTTGATACAGGCACAAGGGACATACCTAAGTTCTTAATTCTGATGCTAGTGATTGTATGTAGTGTGCCTTGGCTATGTAAAAATAGTTAATATATAGAATACATAAAATAATATTATTCCAATGAGTGCTACACTGTTATACTTAAATCGCGTCTGAAAAACGATTATTTTTTAACTTTAATGCGAAATAAATCTCCAATGAAGCGAACATAAGTAGCTTAAAAATAAATAATATTTTAATGTTTTATTCATTACATTTATAATTTCCATTCTTGAACTGCAGTTAATGTTAAATAATATTTTGTATGCTCTTTGTACGTAAAAAGCAAGTACACTTAAAGTCAAATAATATGTTTTATTCAAATAGGCTCTTACAAGCTCTTTTGAATATTTGAGGAGTTATCTGGATCGGTACGGAAAGTTGGTTTCATTGTGGAATTTAAGCCAGAATTTCGATATTTGAATTCTGATTACGTGTCAAATAATATTAGTAATATTTTGTCAATTCATACTCATTTTAAAAGTATTTTTCAGTGTTTTGTATCTAGTTTTTTAATGTTTATTTAATGTTGATCTTAGATTTGACGTAAACCAAAGTGACAAAAAAAATATCGTCGCTAAGTAATATTTAATTTAATAATTAATTTTAGCCCCAATATTTGCATGTCATTTATATCGTGACTAAACATGTACTTTATATTTATACAAATAAATGAATTGAATTGAATGAATTGAATTGAATTGAACGATAGTCAGTATATAAGGGTCTACATGATTGCATTGGATGTTTGTTACATATTGCACAAATACATTTTTTTTGAATAATAAATATTCTGTTCATTTCTAATGCATTGCCCCAAAATATTGTGAAATGGTATTATACCATATCGAATATTGGATGCAACATAGCTATGATATGCCGATAAGGCTGTCTTTTGGTCAATAATTCTGGATATTCTTCTTAAGGCAAATACAAATTTATTAATTTTTTGCATAAATTATTAATATTGGAAAAAAATTTTACAAAATTCATCAATTTGCATACCCAAAAACGATATTGTTGTTGTTCTATATATTCATTAACACATGTCACAGTATTATATTTATATGTAATTTTTTTATTTCTTAATATCAATTAAATGACTAAATGTCTTTTTCAAATTTAATTGTTAGCATTTTTGTTCACATTTATAAGCTTAAAACACACTTGAGCTTTTTTTTTCTCGCTGGAAAATCGCATTTACGCGTTTCCCCCTCATGATTGGGGCTCACCGGCGCTGAAGTAGCCGGAATACCCACTATAAAGCCAGCGGTATCCTCTCCGTCTGGTCGGGGGCCTCCATTTCTAGGGGGATTCGCGGATACGGGGAATCCACCTAGCCCCGGCGGCTATTACGGCGAAGGAAGAAGGTGCACATAGCGCCGACGCCTCCTCCCCGGTCTTCTTCGGCGGATCGAATCAGCAGAGGCACTTTCCTCACGCTGCCGCTTCCTTCTGCAACATGACACTCTCGAAGAAGGACACCATTGCCAACCAGCGAGACTGGCGTTAATCACACTCGGCAGCGAGAGATCTCCGCCGTGAATAAATAATGAATGAATAAATATTGTTGGTTCTAAATTGATAGAATAAAGATAAATTATTGTATTTTATTCCAGTTATGTTGACAAAACAAAAGCCAAATGTGAATTTTATTGTAACATAAGACTACCATAAAATACAATTTTGTTATATTGCTTATAGAAAAAATGAATAGAAAGAATATTTTTATGATCAATATTTATGACTAAAATAACTTTCGGCTTTAATTGTAAGCATTTAGCAAGCAAGAGACAACATCGTTTAACTAAACAAAATGTTGTTTAGTTAAACGATGTTTTCTCTCGTTCTGACATCATTCATTTTACATTTCAAGGAAGGAGACACAGCATTTATTAACTTCCCCTAAAGAAGCTTTACAGGGAAATCGTTTATTATTATCGATTTTTTTTTTGTAACTTTTAATTATACATATTAGATTATTCGATTTCCCCCGATATACGTTCAATAAACGATTAATAAAGTACACTAGACATGTTACAATGAGTCGTATCGTTTCGATGGAACACGCGATGGTAGCGTGATCGTTTGTAGATAGGGGTCACGCACGCCCTGTAACCACATAATAACCCCTTGATTGATGAATACATCCCTTCGAGTTTGTGTGATGAAGCCTGACTGACGCTGCCAATGACTTCCTCCTAGGCTCTCATTAGGGAGGATAATTTGTACGGAACTTATCCTGAAATTACTAGGGCTATGTACGAGGGTGAAATACCCTGCAGCGGTCAATAACGAATGCGTACATTCGTTATTGGCCGCTATTGAAAAGGATTATTACGATATTCACTTCGGTAAATATTTTTAAATATTTTTTTTAAAAGCAATCTACGATTAAACGATATATTAAAATTGCGTATTATTTTGCACGAAATTTCTGCTTTTAAATTTTATATCCATCGTGTTTAGTTCCACCAGCTGCTTATAGGAGTCATTAGAATATAATATCATAGAATTACAAGTACTTGATATGATGATCAGAAAATGATAAACAAATATGACACGGAACATTCTAATTACAAAGTAGAGGTCAATAATAGAATACAAAAAAAAAATGAAATAAGTATAAGATCTTTCTAGAATGTAACAATTTTCTTCAGTGAATAATCTTTAGTTGTTAGTGAGTTACAGCAAGATACTGATGCAAAGGCGACTTGTTCAGAATAGCATTGAATGGAACTGGATGCAATGTGTCTGAATTATTCATGGACTTCGAAAGAAGTACTAATCGAGTGAAATGGCTCAGAATCTGGAACTTTCTGTCAGATACTAGACTTGTTAAAGTGTAGGTAATTGAGAGATTTTCTTTTGAGCCCGGTCGTCTGAATTACATTCGTTATTCATAAAGCGTAGTAGCGTTTAGCTTATGATGATTGATTGATCTTATATTCTCAATAATCTCTTTGGTTAAGTGGCTTGCAGAAAAGGCTGCAGATGCTAAGTTAATACTCAGGGTCAATCTGATTAAAATTTATTGGGTTTTAGAAATTCTTGATATCAGTCTAAAGTTTGCTTGTGTTCAAACATTCGTGCCTCGACATTGGTCTTGTTAATAAGCTCTATCTGATCGTATCGAATTTACGTTTCATCGCATTGAGTAGAGAGTGCTGCGTTTGTGCACACACTTGAGCAATATATGTTCCGCGCAGTTGGCTAGTCTCCTTTGAGGAATTATTTTTTTTGGAAAGGAAAATAACAGGATGAAAAAAGTGGGAAAGAGAAAGGAATGAACGAAAAGACGATGCATATTATTTGGAGTAAAATACTGGATCAGTCCTAACTATGTATTAGGGTCGGCAAAAGATCAATTTTCCTACATAAGGAAACCATATTCAAATTTTGCGATAGAATATTGTATTGATACCCACCAACCTTCATTGGAACAGCGTTGTTCAGTTGTGGGATATATAAAAGTAGAATATTTTTTAGTTCGTTTCAATTTTAAGTTAAGGTCGAAACAGATTTTTAAATATCTTGTTTTTATTCCTTCAAAATAATAATTTCCCGTTCCCATCATAACAACGGATGTAATGTTATGCAGAAAAGGCAATGCGAAAAATAATTTTCCGCTGTTCCTACAAAGAGTACTTTAAAAATACGAGGAAGCGAATTAATATTTTATAGTTTACTAGAAAAACCCGACAGACGTTGGTCTATTTGTGTAAAATTATTTACTTCAGACAGTAGGAGATCTGTATTTGATGACATATTTGGGGGCCAATGGTAGTTTAGTTGTGTGAATATAAGAGTTTTATAAAACAATGAATAATGACACGTCATTCGTCTACAGAATATGAAAAATAGAAAAATATTTATCGTGTCTAAATACTAATGGCTCAAATAATGGTATCCGGTTAATTTGCTACAGCGCCATTAAAACATATTATATGAGGAATTTCATGGCGATCAGTCAATTAATATCGAGCAGATATACCAGCGTCCATTTAAATATATTTAGATGACGCTGGGGACTTTTGATCGTTTATTAGGTTTATATCTGTATTCAATATTCATCTTAGTTCCCAAGGTTGGTGACGAATTGGTGATGGAAGCGATAGTTAACATCTCTTACAATGCCAATGTCTATGGGCGTTGGTGACCACTTACCAACAGCTGGCCCAAATGCACGCCGCCTTACGATGCCAAAAAAAAAAACATTTTAAATAGCTTCGTTGGGCTGGTATATAAGGCTCGAGTTCTTGGTTACAAAGTGCCAGGGTAATGAATTGTTATTAAGTTTTTCTATAAAGCGCAGCTCAGAGATTATAATAATGAGGAAATAGGGAATGTATAATTGAATCCATTTTATCAAATTTCGTTTAAGCGTACATCATTATATGATAATTTGAAATAGTTGGTATTATTTAAACACTGAAGCTAAAAGTATATTAATTGAATGTTTAAGTATTTTATTCAGAAAATACTAATATACTAGGAAAACTTAAATAGGTTCTAAATTGCAAGGTTTTAATTCTTGGATGCTCAGCAACATGACTTCCTAGAGCTTCAACGTTGAGGTTAGAGTAAACTAATTAAGTTTGCAGTAGGCTAATTAAGTTTATAGAATCGTTAGAAACTTGAACGTGAAAATGGCAAGATTGTTTATACTAACAACTATACAAACCGATTACGAGAGCATTTTTGATCTTTGAGACTTACATGTTAATGATTGTTAAAGTGACGATATTTACGCTATTTGTCGGAGAATGCTCGAGAGATTTTGGGAATACTCCACTCATATCATAAACGAGCAGATTTGATTTAAGTTTTTACGGTAGGAACAGCAAAACTTGGTATTGATTTGTTCTAGTTTGGGGGGTGAGCGAGCCAGTGTAACTACATGATGGAAATAATTCAGTAGTTCCCGAGGATGGTGGCGCTTTGGCGATGCAATGGATATTTGATATTTCTTATGGCGCCAACATCTATGGGCAGCGGTGACCATCAGTGCCCATATGCCCATCATGCCCATTTTACAGACCGACACCCTGAATTATACAAAAAAAATTGAAACGAATATTTAATTTTCATTTGAAAATGTAAAGACGAAAATAAAAATCACAATTTAAAAAAAACATCCTCTCGAGAAAAATTGGGCTAAAGGATCTCAAGGTGTTTTTTTAAGGGAAACAATTTCTTACAAGTATTGCTTACATTTATATATTGTTTTGTGTACGTTGTAGAGGCGATCGCTTAATTTTCAAGGTATGTGCATCTTGCAAATGCCGTTATTTTTAATTAAATTTTGCAATATACTTGAATTTCCTTTGTATAAATTTTACCTTTGGATTGAAATATACTTACTGACTTAAAACTTAATGTTATTCTGATATACATCTCGTGAATTAAAAAAAAAATCAGTAACAGCCTGTGAATGTCCCACTGCTGGGCTAAGGCCTCTTCTCCTCTTTTGAGGAGAAGTTTTGGAGCTTATTCCATCACGCTGCTCCAATGCTGGTTGGTGGAATACACATGTGACAGAATTTCAGTGAAATTTGACACATGCAGGTTTCGTCACGATGTTTTCCTTCACCGTCAACCACGAGTTGAATTATAATCACAAATTAAGCACATGAGATTCAGTGGTGCTTGCCCGAGTTTGAACAAACGATCATCGGTTAAGATTCACGCGTTGTTACCACTGGGCCATCTCGGCTTTTTAAAAATAATATTAGTAATCAATAACTCCTTTTTGAGTAGAAGGGGTGGAGCTTACTCCACCAAGTAGTTGTTTAATAAATAATTAAATATTAAAAAGACAAATTTAATAATAAACACATAAGTAAGATTTCTTAATTTAAACAGTTGGTAAGAATGTTATACGTATTTCTTGAACAAGAAAAATTGCCTGACAATGTAAAAAAAAAAAAACATATTCCATTAATATAAATATAATAAGTCGTCAGGTTATGCAATATTCAGTAATATGAATGTTACCGCCATAATTTTTATATACATATTATGTAACACATAACACCGTCGAGACAATATCCTTTTACGGGCCATAAATAAGACGAACCTCATCACCTGCTGTAATGTTAATATATCATCATTCAGGTCGCGTGGTCGCGTTTCTATATAAGACTCTCGGAAAAGAACATTAAAAACAATTTCAGTTTATATTTAACCAGCTATATTTTGAAAATGAATTTGACATTTTGAATTTTAATCAGTAACAAGAAGTATTATCGTGTATATTATGTTATTTAGTTAAGCATTAGTAAATTATTCAATATATTTAGTTCAAATAATTATTGTTAATCTTAATCAAATTTTATTTTATATGTCTACAATTTCAAACACAAATTGTATATTATGACTTTTAACTCTGTGATGTAGTGTAATGTAATTAATGAAATGTAATAATGAATTCTTTTAATATTTAAATTAATGATTGGTTTAGGTTGGAATTGTTGCATGTCATAGATGAGTTGACTAAACTTGTGTATTATGTTTAAAGCAAATAAATTATTATTATTATCCGTCTACATAAAACGTATATGTCGTAATTCATGTAAATATATTGTATTTCCGCGTCAAACGTTATGATTTTTTCGACACCTTTAATCATCGTCATATTTCAGACTATTTACACAAAATCTTAAAAATCTATATATCCGATGTTTGTCCTAGCGCCATATTTTTCTTAAATATTTAAATGAGAAATATATAATGTTTAATACGAGTGCGAAAAACTTTGTCTGTTTTAAAAATCAGCCGCATATATTCATAAATTTGTAATGGAAGGGCGCAGAATACAAGTATTTATGTTTTATCAGTGTGGACGTTTTTGCCTAGATGTGGGATATTTGTAGATTGTTATTTTATTGGAACGAAGTTCTTTTACGCGGCTTACAGTAGAGTGAAATGGCAGTGGCCCAAGGTCACGTCAGAAACGAAATAGCGTTCATACTGTGGGAATGGGCCGTTCGAATTCAGTACCTACTGCGCGAGTGCTTCTGAAGGTAGGACCTATGCCTTATTAATTTTTGATTAAAGAGTGGCATAAAGATGGTCGAGGCGCTTTTTGGTTCGATATTAATACAGTAATATAGTTAAATAAAATCCACATTTTAAAACACGTTTTTATTCGAAAACATATCGCAAATAACTTTGTTCCTGACGGGGGTCCAACCGCAATTTTTTTTATTTATATCAAATAATTTGATTATCAACTACTTTTCTTATCATTTTTAGAAAATATTTTTCTCCTTACTTTAAGAAAGGTTCAGTCTCCTTATAGGTTTATAGATACTTATTTATCATAAAAGATACAACTTCACTTAAATGGAAACAATAAATTAAAGTAAAGCTAAGCTATTCCAAGTTATATACCCCTTTAATGTAGTTACTTACTTTTAAAGTGGCTACTTTTGAATAATATGTTCTGATAGCTTCGCTCACGCGTCTTAAAGTAGATGACAATCTATTATAAGGCTGTGCACCTTCATAGGTAAATATTTATTTCCTGAGCTATAAGTAATACTAAGTAAGTAATACTTTCGTTATATTTTTGGCCTTCAATCGGCGCAAAAATGAATCTACTATTAAAACATGTACCTACCCTATGTTACTATCTATTTTATACACAAAAAAAAAAAAAAAAAAACATTCACAACAAACAGTTGGTTAAAGTGCTACACATAAAAAGCTTGGGTTGCTTACTTGATACTAACTTGTGTGCGTATAATTATTTGTTACAAATGTACGATGTTCCGACCATTATTATCAGATTAAAAAACAATTTAGTATGAAAATGTCCGAAAATACATCATTTAAACAATTAATAATTTAGATGATGATATACCTTGGTAATGTAACGATCGTCCTCGGATCACTTCAAATAGAAATATCAAGGTCATTAACCTTATTTTTGAGTATACTACATTTCATGTAAAGCGTCCCACTGAGTTTCTTTTGCCGGTTTTTAGGTCTGCGGTAATTATTTACGAATCCTTGGTTAAGTATTAGCTGTCCAAGTGGTCACTATTTTGAATTTGATTTCATAAATAAATAATAACTTATATTGTATTTTACATTTAGACATACTAGTTACACAAATATTAAAAAAAAAAATGTCTGATCAAAACTTTATTGCTAGTAGTAATATTAAATTCCGTGAAATAATCAAAGAGAAACGAGATTTTTGGCAAATATTTTAATTACACAGGGAACCTAAATAACGAGAGAATTAATTATTTTATGTAATTTGATTTCAAGTACAAGTCTTAGATTAATTCTATAATATTTATTAGGGCCTGACAGTCGCAATGTCAATGTATTCAATGTTATAACGGTTTTATAATATCCAGGGACACAATCGGCACACATATTTTATTTTATTTTATAGGAAGCTAACACAATGTTCAATGTTTATATAAATGGGTCCTAAAAATTAACAATTTTAAATAATGACATTTACTAACACGATACATCGCAATTATAGGCTAACTCATCATGTAATTATACAAATCTAGTTTCGCTCACTCTAATTTAACATTTTTTAAACAAATCGACAAAACAAAATAAAATATAATAATAATAAAAAAGTGTAAAAAGAAACATGCATTCAAGTATAAGTAAGTAAAACAATACGTATAAAAAATATAAATAAAGAAGAAACACAAAAAACAAAAAAATAAACATTTCGTTAAAAAAGAAAAAAAAATGTACACCAAAACGTAAAAGAACAGGGTATATTAAAGGGATATCATCTATTCGTGGCAGTACTTTAACATTTAAGTTAAAGTACATACTTAAAATAAATAATATTTTTACACGTAAAATGGCTTAGGTGTGATCTCGAATTAAGGAATTATTTAAATTATACATGTGTTCTTACTCGGTGGTAAAGCTTTGCGCTAGCTGGTTTGGGTAGGTACCCACTCATCAGATATTCTACTGAAAAACAGCAGTACTTGGTATTGTTGTGTTCCGGTTAGAACTGCGAGTGAGCCAGTATAATTACAGGTACAATGGGCATAACAGGGCATTTCAGGTCAATAATGTCCGATGGGCAGGAGCATTGTCACGTCCATATGGGTTGGAGTGTGGGGTGAGGCAGGGAGGATTGAGCTCGCCAACACTCTTTAACCTTTATGTAAACGATTTAATCGCCGAGCTTAGCAGCACCAGGATCGGCTGTTACATAGACGGTATTTGTGTCAATAACATTAGCTATGCCGATGACATGGTGCTGTTGAGTGCGTCTATTTGTGGTCTTAGAAAACTGATGGCCAAATGTGAGGATTATGTGGGAGGTCATGGTCTTAACTATAATGCAAAGAAAAGTGTAGTGATGGTTTTTGAGGCCGGAGGTAAAGTGCCAAGTAGTGTACCACCTGTAATGCTCAATGGTACAGCACTGCAAAGGGTTTCCCAATTTAAATATCTTGGTCATATATTGACCTCAGGCCTCAAAGACGACGCTGATATTGAAAGAGAACGGAGGGCTTTGTCACTGAGAGCGAATATGCTGGCTCGCAGGTTTACGCGCTGTTCGGAGAGCGTTAAGGGCACGTTGTTCAGAGCATATTGTATGAATTTCTACACGTGCAACCTGTGGGCCAAGTATTCGCAAAAGTCGTACAACGCTATTCGTGTTCAATATAATAATGCTTTCAGGGTGCTGATGGGGCTGCCCCGATTTTGTAGCGCATCAGGGATGTTCGCGGAGGCACACGTGGACTGTTTTTATACTACTATGCGTAAAAGATGTTGAGCCCTGGTGCGCAGAGTGCGGGGCAGTACCAACAGCATCTTGAAACTAATCGCGAGCAGGCTGGACTGCACATATGTGGGTCACTGCTGCGCTATTTCTAATGGAATGGCGCAGAGGTGACTCACATATCTTAGATTCATATTTTTTTAAGATAGCCTTAGGTTAAGTACTAACATAGACATTTAAGTTTTTTTTGTATTACTAACAAAAATGAGTCAATGATACTTGAAATAAATATTATTATTATTATTATTATAACATCTTAGTTCCAAAGGTTGGTGGCCCATATGCTCGTCCGCCTACCTATCCTATAAAAAAAAAAAAACAATCGATATGCGTTATTTTGCATAAAAATAAAATCCTAATCAAATATTCCTTTTAGAGTATTATACGACTTGATAAAAATGAAAAAAAAAATACTTCGTACAAAAATCTATGGTAAAGCAAAACGCCAGAACCGAATCGGCCTAGAATAACTACGGGTAAACTTATAAATAGGAAAGTAATATTAATATAATTTACGGTTAAGAGTTGGCGTGTGCGTGTTATGTGTATATGTTTGTGAGAATATGTGTGTGTGTGTGTTTGGGAATCGATTAACATTTGAGAAGAGCCAAAATGTTTTCAGTTCAGACTTAAATTTTTGCCTACTTTTTAGTTAACGAATTTATGATTAATATTGTATTTAATTGATTACAAACTGAACAGCCACTATGTACTACAATACTTGAATAAAGACGACTCTCAATAACAGTCCGACAAGAATTAGCATGACATACTATTGTAAAATAATTTCTACCGAGGGTGGCAATTATAGTCTCAAAACACCAATTTACTGTCACACAATTTTATTTTAAAATTACTTCACACATTAATTACACTTTTAAATCACTTTGTTAATCACAATACAATGATAACACGGGTTTCTTTCACAATTATTAGTCCTTAATTATATCGTGATTACACATTACAAATGTCACGACTAAGTTGCCTTCGGACAGCGTGACGAAAAACTGATCTCGATTTACGTTTGAGACCGTTTTCATACACTTTATTTTATACATAAAAATGTGGGTACATCGTATTTTCTTACACTATATAATATATCTATACTACTATATAAATCTATTTGCTCTGTCTGAAATTTATATTTTTTACCTAATTTTGTGATAAATAATCGTTTTATGATGCAGTGATTCAGATTATAGTATTTTTTCATTTTTGTTTTTCTGTCTGTCTGTCTGTATGTCTTCTTATAACTCAAGAACGGCTTGATCAATCTTGATGAAAATTGGTACACACAAAGAACATGTGATGCCGCAAATGATAGGCCATATATAAGATATATTATATATGGCCTATCATTTTATTTAATGAAAATTAATTTCAAATCGTTAATTACGTATTTTTTTACCAGTAGCCATATGTATGTTTATTATATTTTTATTAATTATACGCGGGTGAAGCCTCTTGGCACAGCTAGTCATCTTATAAACATCTAAACCTAATATGATAGATATTTCTAATTCTTCACTTAAATAAGCACAATTTCATTAAAGAGTAAATAAGCTGAATTATAATTTATAAAAGAAAAGATAAGCAAGAAGTAAGCCAATGCCCACGAGGTCAAGAAAGGCACACGTCTTAATTTAATTATTATCAACCACGACAATCTACGGTAATTGTTAACACAAGCCTTAGTGTTTGGTATTTTTCTTGAAAATAATTAATTACTCGCCTTTATTTTACTCATTAAAGTTTTCGAGAAAAACGAGACGAAAATTGACAATGAAAGTACATATATATACATTACACACACATACTACATCCTCCTTCAAAATATTCATCCATACACATACAAATATTTATTTTTCTTTTATTATACAATTTATTTAATTTGTCATTTTTTTTTAATGTTGTGTAATTTGTTACGGTTTATTTTATAAAATGAATTGGAACGCTTTTGGTTACGAAATAAATGACTTTGATTGCCTTCTCTGAAACATTTCTCGTGAAAACAAAATGGCGTGGTTTCTTAGTCAGAGGTTTAAGCCAACGTAACCTCAAATTGCGCCTGCTTACGTCCGTCGTATAGCGTCCTCCATTCTAGGAAGCCGGAGGTTTAATGCGGCAAATAGAAACTAAATAGTTTGGGTCAATCAAAACACAATGAAACACTGCGTCGATATCTATATCTTTTCTTCTTTTATTTGATAATATAAACGATTAATTTGTTCATAAATCTTTTTAGTTTACTAATTACCAATTATTATTAATGATAGTTCTCGCTTAAATGGTTGAAAACGTGTATAAATAATATAGTGTATAGGATACTTGTTCCCACTTAGAACACGCATTTTCTTCTAAGGGCCATTAATCAGCTGTTTTTGCTTCAACTTGGGTCGTTGCAGATAAGTTCAAATTACAGCGACACGGTTTTCTTATGGCTTAGAGAATTCTGCGCAATTTGTTTTTATATATACCATTTTGTTCGCTAATGTTTTTATGTAAGCTCGTTCTGGTAAACGTTCCATTATTTACTCGCGTAAAGATTTTTGTATTTTATTATTACGGATACTTAATTAATTTTGTTCATTAGAATGAAGTTTCAGAAACGTCAGAAAGTCGGTTAGATTAAAGTGTAATGAGTAATAAATTTTAATATTAAATGTTTATTGTTTTTTTCTTTATGAGATGGAAAGATTAGATTTTTTTCGTGTTGTAAAATGTTGGATGGTTGGTCTGTTGGTAACAAACTCAATACCAACGTTTGTGCATACCATACTCTTGTGTGTAATGTATTCGAATTCGGTTCAATTAAATATAATTATTATATTATAGTAATTGAGAATAATTTAATCAGTGAAATTGTTAAATAACAAAACAAAGGTAATCAGCAATAAAATTAAATAATTACAAAACGAAAATCATATTTCAATAGGATATTACGATATCAAAATAAATATCCAATAATTTTAGTAGTGCAATTCAAATAAAAACTGCGGTATACAAAACAAAGAGCCTTTATTTAATGTGGACTCCGTTTCATATAAAACAATATAATATATATTTTTAATTATAAAATATATTGATACAAGCAACCGTAACCAAAATACCGTATGATACCTTTTAACATGAAACTTTGGCTCTTTAATTAAAATACTTAGATGTTGTATATCTCGAAATTGATTGTTATTCCTGTCACCTATACTTATACTATAAATACAAAAATTACTCCTTCCGTCTCTTACGCTGTCAAGACTAAACCTTACCTATTACCCCTCTCCCCCTTAAAAGCAGGCGAAGCTGCGGATGAATACTAGTATATATTTATAGATTTTTAAATATTGCTTTTTTGAATTTCGCGTGAGTTTTTAATAATGTATTTCTTTTTAATATTAGTGTGTAAATATATCTTGATATTAATATAAATCGGCGTGTAGGTAGAAACATTACGTAAAAATAGAGACAGGTAAATCCATCTTGTACTGTAATCCAAACTTAAAAATAATTCAAACGTAATTAAAATTAACGGCAATCCCTCGATGACGTCCAACCACGATATGTGGCTGTCCGTTTGACGTTCCGCCAGAGTTATATAACAAAAAAAGTCCGCTATCACTCTCGTCTCAAATTCCATTGTCAAATTAATGACATCACCACATTCTCGCAGAAATATATATTACGTAATTTATATACGGATACCAAGGTTCATTAAAATAATTCTAGTAATTTTATTACTCATCTCACCCCATCGTGTAGAGCCGACTAAGAGAATTTACGTTAAGCGCATCAATCAAACAAGATGTGACCGCTTAAATCACCCGCATAGTAGCGGAGAACAAACTTAATAGCAAAAGTATTCCCAAAGAGTTTTAGCTTTTTTATGTCATTTGTAATAGTTTGGCGTAGATAAAAATATACGCTGTTAGAAATATTAACCATATCTTACAATGCCAATGAGTCACTAAATTTTTATAACTACTTTGTCCTATGTGTCTATACTGGCTTAGTCACCCATTAAACCAGAATACAACAAACATGGTGTACATGGGTACATAGGTACCTGTATATGGGTATTATAGGTAATACGTCTCAAATTCTTTACAACAAATTTATTGCGCTTGCCCAATACGATGTGTGTATTATCTTTATCATGGCGTAGAATGCTATTAACTCCAAATAAAACACATTATTAGACGCTGAGTCGTTTTTATTCGGTATTTGCTAAAGAGCAGATCATTATCACACATTAAGCACATTCATTATAATTTCATCCACGTCCGGTATGTTGACAAAAAAAAATACAATTAAACAACTTATACAATTAAATAAATAGATTATTATGTAGAAAAGTAAAACATTACGAAAGAAATAAAATTCAGTAAAATAAATTAATAAAAGAATCGTTTAAAACAGTTTAACAACTTACAGTAAAAATATATTTAAAAATAATTGTATTCGTATTTAAATGGACTTGTTTTAATAACCGTGCTCTCTCTCTCTATCTCCAATTGATCTCTATCAATAATACACCATATAGTGATTTTTTTTTTTTTCACAAAGTGTGATGTAGCTCTGGATAACTACCGCCCCATTTCACTTCTAAGCCACGTTTACAAGTTGTTTTCAAGGGTAATCACGAACCGTCTTGCCCAAAGATTCGATGACTTCCAATTCGTTGAGCAGGCTGGGTTTCGAAAAGGCTTCAGTACCGTAGACCACATACACACATTTAGGCAAATAATGCAGAAGACCGAGGAATATAATCAGCCTCTATGCCTAGCGTATGTGGACTATGAAAAAGCCCTCGATACCATCGAGACCTGGGCTGTTCTGGAATCCATGCAGAGATGCCTAATTGACTGTCGGTATATCCAGGTATTGAAGTGTTTGTACGAAGCCGCAACCATGAACGTCCAAGTACAAGATCAGAGCACAAGACCAATCCAATTGCATCGTGGGGTAAGACAGGGGGATGTAATCTCCCCGAAACTTTTAATCAATGCATTGGAGGACGTCTTCAAGACGCTCGATTGGAACGGACGCGGTATTAACATGAATGGTCAACACATTACACATCTGCGATTTGCCGACGACATTGTCGTCATGGCGGAGACTCTGCAGGATTTGGAAGAGATGCTAAACAGCCTGAGCGATTTTTCAAGGCAAGTAGGTCTCGGAATGAACATAGAAAAGACCAAAATTATGGTCAACCATCATATATCCCCGAGACCGGTGGTTGTAAATGGCTCTCCACTCGAAGTTGTGCAGGAATACATCTACCTGGGCCAAACAATACAACTGGGCCGGCACAACTTTGAGAAGGAGGCCAAAAGATGAATACGTTTGGGCTGGGCGGCATTTGAATCGTCGATTCCACAATCCTTTAAGACCAGGGTCTTTAACCAGTGCGTCCTACCTGTAATGACTTACAGTGCCGAAACGTGGACACTCACCGTAGGACTGGTCCACAACTTTAAGGTCGCTCAGCGAGCTATGGAACGCGCGATGCTTGGGGTTTCTCTGGCAGATAGAATCCGAAATGAGGACATTCGCCAGAGAACTAAAGTCACCGACATCGCGCGTAGAATTAGCACGTTGAAGTGGAAGTGGGCTGGTCATGTCTCCAGACGCATTGATGGCCGATAGAGCCGACACGTGTCGGCTCCATCGGCTATTAGAGTGGAGACCACGTTTAGGCAAACGTAGTGTAGGACGCCCTGCAACAAGGTGGATCGACGATTTGAAAAAAGTGGCAGGTACGGGATGGATGCGTGCTGCCCAAGATCGGGATGGTTGGCGTTCTTTGGGGGAGGCTTTCGTCCAGAAGTGGAAGGCGATAAGTTGAAAAAAACAAAAAAAATAATAATAATAATACACCGATCGAAGAAGTATTTCATTGAAATGAAAGGCTTAATTTTTTTGCTGCTAGCGGCTTTTTGTATCATAACAATTAATTAATTATATATATATAGTAATGGACTTCTTATAAACGTTTTTAAGCCAGTGATTAGTTAAACAATGTAGTTACTGTGATATCAATTATAACAAAATAAGATGATAAAAATTCAGTAAGTGGTCCTCGATGGTGCGTGAACCCGGTTTCGGACACAGTGGCATCACACGACCATTACACATTCTTGTCGATGTACTCGATAACGTACATACATCAATTTTTTTTGCGGCATATTACTTTTTGTCAATAACCTGGGTAGTAAAATTACTAAGAACTTGGAGTCGTTTGCTATTACGACGTATATAATATGAATAGTTGAAGTTAAACAAAACTATCCGATTCGCACCGGCCAGTTCTCTCGCAACTTCGTATTGTGGAGCAGTAATGTGCTCGCTAATTCTATGTCAAGAGTGAATGCTAAGTGGTAGCGGGGCCCGAGCCACTGTGTTAAGTGTTTTACAAGCCCCGTTTTTAGAATTGTGTATCCATTCGCAATGGGGTCGCGCTATTTTTATTTAGCATTTAAATATATCTTTAGTGTTTCTTGATTTGGTTCAGGATGTGATTTGTTACTGATTGTTTTATGTGAGTGGTATTTAATTTCTTAATCGGCTACGTCATCGTCTGCTACATTATCTGTTATGATTGGCATAGCTTGTATACGTTTATGTAATTCATTTTATGTAAAGACACTATCAATCTTTTTTTTATTAACCGATTTCAAATAAGGAGGCGGTTCTCAATTATTCGTCTGTTTTTTTCATGTACCTATTTTCAAGATTGATTCATTTTTGATGATGAGATGTTCAGAATAGTTATAATGTGGTCACATCAGAATTTCATCTGTAAAGTAACAATCAGTACATTTCTCATAGCCCATAAGGCCTTCTCTCTTTTAGAGGAGAAGGTTTGAAGCTTACTCCAACTACTCTGCTCCACGATGTTTTCCTACACAGATAAGCACGAGATTAAATTGAAATGCAAATTAAGCTCATGAAAATTTGATCATGGGTTAATATTGTCATTTTCTAACCACTGGCCCAGTGGTCACACATCACAGCGTCTGTCTGTCCAATTTCTTTTTTATTTTGTACACGTTTACATATTAACTTTTTTTTAATTCGATTCTTATTTGTTTGCGATTTTCGGTTTATTTACCCGATGTTTCAACAGTTGCATCTGCCGTAATCACAGTGGAAAATCAGATTAGCATGATCGCAGATATAATATCGACCGAATGTTGAATAAATACAACAGATAACATACTAAACCCCAAAGGCCAGTTAAACACAAAAAAAAGTTCAGATACATCTCAGAAATGTCTACAGAAGCGTTAGAAAATTAATTTATATACCTATACGAGCAACTAGTTTCATAAAAATAACCTTAATATTAAATGTCAATGGAATATAATTAAGATTTAAAATAATATACAACCGTACAGCATAGTTAAATTAGACAATTAAATATGCAGTTGGTTTAGGCTCTTGTAGGCCAGACTTTTCCCTTAGGCTAACTAAATTTAGGACATGCCTTTAGGCACAAGTAATTAGTTGAACCTTGCATATGAGTAACTTTAGTATTATTTAATGTTAAATACATATTTGAATGTAAGTAATTTGATTTACCCCGTTATTAATGGAATCATTTCTGAATTAATCATTATTAAACAAACTTGTATGTAAGTAATTTATTTAAATTTGATACCATATTAAAAGTGAATGTGATGGTGACCATGGTATTAAGCGAAATAAAAATCAAATTCTGTTCATAGGATCCTATTGGCTTTGTGAAAGTCAGTCTGCGTGGTGCCATTCTTCACGCCTTATAATTCATCATTGCACTTATTATAATATAATTTTATGTCGCCCATGCCTAGCCAATGGCACCAATTGTTCAGAAAATTTTGTAGTGCATAAGTGTGTACGTAAAATCAGGTGTACTCGAATAATTTGATGAGACGGCTATCCGTCACAACAGGAGAAAGTTCGGGCATGGCTTTACGTAATTTTCTTTTTCTTATATACTCTGGGCTGAGAATTTAGGCGCGACAGAAATAATGAATAAGTTTTTATTTGACCGATTTTAAACCAATGGCCATGAAACGTGCACTCTTATATTTATATTAGCCATAAAATTAACGAGATGATTGGAATATCATTAATCTATTCATTTATTGGCTCACTTTTAATCAAAAAATGTATAAGGTCTGAAAACATGCATGAGACTTTTCATAACTTAAGTTTTTGTTTCAGGATATTTCTGGCATATAACGGACTTTCATTACGACCCGCTTTACACCGCACAGGGCGATACTAGAAGACGTAGGTATAAAATTATAACGAAAAAATTCAATAAGTAATGATTGGTCTTTACTTTTTGAAATATATGTATATTTAAGCGCCAAGATAAGACTGAGAGCAATTAACTATACTGATATTATAAACGCAAACTAACTGTTTCTGTCTGCTTATTAACACTTCTGACAAATTTTATTACGGTCGATAATATGTCACTGTGGCAGTCATAAAAAATCGTGCAGATTAATTTGCGGCGAAAGGCTAGTTAATTTTTAAAATTAAAATATATTATTAATAATATTATAAAACGGTATCTATATGAGTAAAATAAAATGTTTGTTGTAGATTGTCGAAGGGCAGACGAACGGGGAAGTTCAGGTCATCACCGCGCACTCGGGCGTCTGGGCGATTACTCATGCGACAGCTCTCTTGAGCTCATCCAATCAGCATTGAGATATATGCGTACGCGACATTCGGAAAATGTTGAATTCGTACTTTGGACGGGGTGAGTGTTTTTTTATTTGTAAGGAAACTGTAAGAAAATCTATCGTATTAATTATGACGTTACTGTTAAAAAAGCTCATTCTTCATATGCGAAGCCGTGACGGGTAGCTAATAAATATAACAAAATCATTGTGACTACTATGTAACATGTGATTTTTTAGTGACATCGTTGCGGATCAATACTCCAGTAACGAAGACAATAGGTACCAGGCGATCAGAAACGTGACGGAGCTCCTTCGAATGACGTTTAGTTCTCACTTCGTTTTCCCTGTCCTGGGTCACACAGATCCCGCACCGTCTGAAACTTTAACCAATCTATGGAGTCACTGGCTACCAATGGAAGCTTTACAAACTTTGAAAAATGGTAAGTTATAATAATAATCATGCTTATTTGCTACTGGGTAGAACAATAGTTTCAGCATGCTTTTCAGGCGTTAACAATGCCAGTATAAGAACAGAAACGTACAAAGCGTACTAAAAACTAAGCGTATTTCTTCTATAGGGTTTTCCAATAGGGACGCTTGAACTTTGACAGCTGATTGCGACCATGTTGTTTGAGTGACAGCTGTCAAATGCAGTGTGTTATATTCATTCCGTCCTCCCAAACCACCATGGCAGGTTACAGTGTCGAGCAGCACGTGCAAATCATAAAATTGTTTTATGAAAATGGGTCTTCAGTTCGAGCAACGTTCCGCGCACTTCGCCCGTTTTACGGTCGCGATGATCGTCCTGCCGAGTCGACTATCCGTCGATTGGTGGACAAATTCGAGTCAACCGGGTCAGTTAACAATCAGCCGGTTCCCGTGCGTCAACGTAACGCGAGATCTGCCGAGAATATCGCCGCTGTGCGCGACAGTGTCTTCGAAAACCCGCGGCAGTCAATTCCGCGTCGCGCACAGGAACTCGGCCTTTCGCAGACGACAACTTGGCGAATTTTGCGTTGTGACTTGAGCCTGCACCCGTACAAGATCCAGCTGACCCAAGAGCTCAAGGTTAATGACACATGAGACAGCGCCGTGTGTTCGCTGACTGGGCATTAGAGCAGTTGGAAGTTGACGCCGATTTTGGCAAAAAAATCATCTTCAGCGACGAGGCGCATTTTTGGATGAATGGCTATGTCAACAAGCAAAATTGCCGTATTTGGGACGAGACCAATCCACACGAGGTTCACCAAGTGGCAATGCACCCGCAGAAAGTGACTGTTTGGTGCGGATTTTGGGCCGGAGGCGTGATTGGTCCGTATTTTTTCGAAAACGATAATGGTGTGGCCGTCACCGTCAATGGTGAGCGATACCGGTCGATGATAACCAACTTCTTTTGGCCTGAAATCGAGAATATGGATCTGGACAACATGTGGTTTCAACAGGACGGCGCTACGTGCCACACATCACACGCTACGATGGAAGTTCTGCACGATCAAGCGCCCTTAATGGAAAACCCTATATTATTTAATTTATGTCGGCAGGTACATTTATATCAAAGCCGCACGACTCACAGAATTGATCTTGCAGTTTTGATTTTATGGTTTGGGAAATAAATAAATGGCTATGTTATAATTATATTAAATAGAAGAGATCGAGCTAAACTCTAGTTGTTAGAATGGTTGAATTTTAACAATAAAATTGATCAAACAACAGTTTACAGTAATACACATTACGCATCTATGCAGAATTAATTTAATTTACAGTTTAAATGGTAATAAAAAATACAGAGAGATATTTTATTTATTTTAATTTGCTTAAATTATAATAAAACACTTTTAATTATTATTGTAGCTGTTAAAATTATGTCAAAAATATAAAAGAAATGAAATAAATGAATATGTTTTAAAAAATATATATTAAAAAGAACTTACTATTATCGCTTTGTTTTTCCTTAATTAACTGTTTTCAAAAATCTTAACTGAAAATATCCATTGTCGTCCCTAGTCGATTGTTTTGTGATTTAGCTCACTGCAATATCTGGAAAAAAATCCTTTCAAATTGAATAGTACTTTACAATGGAGTGCATTTTACTTTGACGCCAGGCTATTTTGAGTTTTTGCTAATCGGATAAAGATAAAACAGTCACAGTGTTCTTGATTTTTATCGAGTTTCGTTATAAGCAATTTCATTTTTGCTTTGACTATTTCGCCAAAATGTTTTCTGAAGTTGGAAAAGAGAAAATTGAAGTATAAATTTCTGCAGTTTTAAACTTATTTGTATATATTTGTTGAAATTGAAAAATCCAAATGTAAATTATGTTCAGCTTTAAAAAATATATATTGAAAAATTCACTGTATATTGAGTTCGTTTGCGTGTGACTGTTCGTGTGTAACTGTATGTGTCTGTGTTTGTTAGTAAGTTTATAGTAAATTATTACGATATAATTAAAAGATAAAAAAGCTGAGATGGCCCAGTGGTAAGAACGCGTGCATCTTAACCGATTATCGTGGGTTCAAACCCGGGCAAGCACCACTGAATCTCATGTGCTTAATTTGTGATTATAATTCATCTCGTGCATGACGGTGAAGGAAAACATCGTGAGGAAACCTGCATGTGTCAAATTTCACTGAAATTCTGTCACATGTGTATTCCACCAACCCGCATTGGAGCAGCGTGGTGGAATAAGCTCCAAACCTTCTCCTCAAAAGATGAGAAGAGGCCTTAGCGCAGCAGTCGGGCACTCACAGGCTGTTACTGTACGATATAATTATGACTACTTATGAAAAATGAAAGAATATATAATGTATAAATTTTTCATTCATATAATGCATATTTGAATTATCTTGTAACGCGATTTATTTTGTATCGCAGGTGGTTACTACACAATAGAGCAGTCACACAGCAAACTAAGGATCGTAGCTCTAAACACAAACCTGTTTAGCCTCAGTGAAGCAAATGGCGTGCACGCGAGACGTCAATGGGAATGGTTGGATCAAGTACTGGAAAAAGCAACGACCAACAACGAAATGGTAAGTGTATAGTTCGTGCCTAATAAAATTTAATAATTCCATCCGACCGAGTTTCGAACATGTTGGACAATGTCACAGAGTGATTAGCTGATGCACTCTTCAAAGTCGGTGGTAGAGTTTTGTGCAAGCTCGTCTGGGTAGGTACCACCCACTCATCAGATATTCTACCGCAAAACAGCAGTACTTTGTATTGTTGTGTTCCGGTTTGAAGGGTGAGTGAGCCAGTGTAATTACACGGACAAGGGACATAACATCTTAATTCCCAAGGTTGGCGGCGCATTGGCAATGTAAGCGATGGTTAACATTTCTTACAGTGCCATTTTCTATGGGCGTTGGTGACCACTTACCATCAGGTGGCCCAAACGCTCGTACGCTTTCCTATACAATAAAAAAAAAAAAAAAAAAAAGTCTCTCGTTCGCATCTGATACGACGAAATCGACGAAATCAATATCTCTTATTGACCTGACCCGCAGTCTGAACTCAGGATATGCAGTCATTCAAAGTATCCTCTAGTAGTCTAGAGCAATGACGTAATCGTTTCTATATTTAACAAACATTCATAAATATGTATGATTCTTATGTTTGTACTTTAATTAAAATGTTGCATATTTACCTCCTTCATCATTACAGAATTCAATTATCTCAAACGATAATTTTGATTCAATTATTTTGTGTCGCAAATCCAGGCTGTGCCATATGAAATTGTCAACGTTTAAAAGTTTGATTCAGCCCGGGGCTAGGGCGGTAAGATTTTAACTGTTAACTTTAAAAATCGATTTCGTATTTTCCTTTATAAGAATAACGATGAAGATTTTTAAACGTAAAAAATATGTATAATTTTCTTTAAAAAAAAATGTTGAGATCGACGTTTCGGTTGCAATTAAAATTGTCAAAGTATAACACTTAACTCATGTATAGTTCTAATTGTCGCAAGCTTCGATATTCTTTATATGAACACTTTCCCTCTAACATCCTGTCAATATGAAAGTTCTTCAGACAATAGTTTTCAGAGAGTAATTTTTGTAAGAAATTATTTAAAATTAAATTATGACGTGGTTTTACATATCTATTGCTATTTTCAACATCATTAAATACAGAAAAATTTAAAACCGATCAATGTCATATAATATGTCATCTCTTTTATACGTGATATTGGCAGAATATTTTGTGCTCAATGTGCGTAAATACACGCCAGAAAGAAGGAAAAAAGTTAATATATCGAGTGAAAGTCTCGATAGATTTTATACATTTTATATACTTATATGTAGTAACGGTAGATAATTTTTGATAAATTATATTTAGTTGATTGGCGATCGATGCATTAAGCATCGGATGCCAAGATCGTTTATGCGTTCACAGTATATAATATTATAATAAAAACGAATATCTTTTAACATATTAAATACAGAATAAGAAAGCAAAATATAAACAACTACGTTGAAATTTTTCTTAAGTCAGCTTTCATCAAAAGTGAGTATAACTCAATTTCAATAATGCACACGTCGTCCCGCGCGCCTTGATAATCACCTAACATAGGAACAGTTCCCATGTGATAGATACTTGTGTTATTTATGACGTGAAATGGAAAATTATTCCATATAACTTTTATGTAATAAAAAAATAGACGAGCGAGTGCACCAAGTATTAGTAAGTGGCTGATCTCGGGGGCTGGAAACCAACTCTGACGAGTTGGTATCGGCTGGAAACATTTATAAAATTGTCGACCGTACAGTAAAGCCGTGTTACAGAAAAGTACTTGAATAACGATGATTTCTTTAATATTTGTTAACTAGTATTATCCGAATTCAGGGTACCGCGAAGAAACTAACTTTTCACCATTTCAATAACAATGTTATAAAGTACAAGCTCCATGTTTATTTAGCATTTAAAAAGCACACTAACAATGAATTCTCAAATCTATTACGGATCTATTACGGACATCACTTACAGGTATGCCTCATACATTATATATATAATATAATATAATATCCTGGGACAATATTCACACAAAGCCATCTGATCCCAAACTAAGCAGAGTTTGCACTATGGAAACCAAACAACTGATATACTTACATATATTACTTTTCTTTTGTAAATACATACTAACATAGATAATTACACCGAGACTCAGGACAAACAGACATGTTAATGCACACAAATATCTCTCCTCGGTGGGTATCGAACCCACGACCTGCGGCGTGAAAGGCATGTAGGTACCTTACCAACCACGTCAACCGGCTCGTCGGATGCATAACACTTAATAGTTTAGTGAATACAAAGGGCACAAGTAAATAGATATAAAAATATATAAACTACAAAAGTAGTTAAGATTATCACGTACATAACGACATATATATAATATGATTTATTTATGCATGATTTTTATAAAATATTTAAATTTATTAATTGGCAAAGCTAAAAATAACAATACACATAACAGAATATTTAATGATGAATATAATTAATTACAGAAAGCTAATGAAGTATATTTTAAATTAATTATATTTAAAAATGTATCATAATGTTTATTGTCTGAGAATCCGATGCAATTATGAGTTTTTAGGCTTTTGTTTTCGTTTTAATGACGCTACATTGTATTCCACTTTGATTTAGGTCACATATTGTGATAGGAATTCAAGCACAGAGGCTTCATTATCGTTGTGGTCGGTCTTGTTCTTACTAATTCTGGTTCTTTTTAATTTATTCAGTTATTTATTTGGTGTGGCTTATTTAATATTATTTTTAGGCCAACAACGCACATGCATGAGCTTCGGTGTTGCAACTGTCCATGTACAGTACTAGTTATTGCGAAATTTGGTGTTGCGCCCATTCAATAAAAAAAAATGTATGGTCTTTATCCATACATAATAAATATTACAAAGAAAAGCGTTCCTAAAATTAAGTGAAATTTAAGAAATACAGGAAGAACATCTTTTTATATGCAAAAATAAACGAATTTAAGATAATAATAATATACTTTTGAAAGTATTTACGTAAATTTATATATATACATAGTAACCACGTGATATCATGCGACATTATATACTAAATAATTCATCAGCTAAAACTAGATTGTTTGCAGTCCTAATATCAGATATTTGACTATCGCCAATTTAATATTTATTCCTATTAATAATTGATAACATTTTGCAATGCCTTCAACATGCGTCCACGTATTCCACCACGCTGGTTTAATGTGGATTTATGCATACACATGTGACGGAATTTCATTAGATATAATATACAGGTTTCCTGACGCTGTCAGGCAATTAATCGTTAAAACAATATTATTATTTTTTTGATTTATTGTATACGTAGGCGGACTTGTATATGGGCCACCTAATGGTAAGTGGTCACCAACGCCCATAGACAATGGCATTGTAAGAAATGTTAACCATCGCTTACATTGCCAATGCGCCACCAACCTTGGGAACTAAGATGTTATATCCCTTGTGTCTGTAATTACACTGGCTCACTCACCCTCCTAACCGGAACACAACAATAGCAAGTACTGCTGTTTTGCGGTTGAATATCTGATGAGTGGATGGTACCTACCCAGACGAGCTCGCACAAAGTTATACCACCGAGTAAGTACTACATTTGGATGAAATCTCAGTGATGCTTTCTTGGCTTCTATAACTTACATACTGCAGGCCATCTCGGTTCCTACAACATCAAACATCAACATCTGGTCATAAATAAAATGAATAACGTAATACATATATTTTATGATAAGGTTCAAAATTATACCAATTCGTTAAAGATTTCGTATGAATAACACGAAGGAGTTTCTAATCTCGTAATTTATGAACCTAGATCCGGACTTCCTTTGTGGTTCCGGCGTGCTAGTTATGATACCGTCAACTAACAAGAGCCAATTCAAACTTTAGGTACAGAACTATAATGATACTTAATAGACCAATCATTTTAAATATATATGTATGTCCACGTACTAAAAATAAAAATCAATGTTGTTGAAAATAACATGTACATGAATGTACTCATATATAAGATTAAAACAATTATTTTTTTAAACCATTACGAATGAGTTCGATATGCTGACAGCAGTGTGAGGTAATTAATTAAAAAAATACTGTGTCCTCTTTTTTCGAATGTTAAATCAAATATGACAGAAAGAGAGAAACCAGTAGAGAATAACTTTATAAAAAACTATCTAATCGTTCCGGCAAGGGTAGGTAGAAGAAAAATGTATTATGTACAGTGGTGGTCATATAATTAGAAACACTTCTTATGAATAAAGAAAGTATAACTTCAACGTACAAATGTTCGTAAAAAATATACACATTCAATAATTAATAATTATGCAATAATATAGCCACTTAAATAATAAAACTCATTAAATGCATAAAATATAAAAAATATCTTACTTTTAATTACAACGTCTAAATGTCTTACACATGTAGGAGTTTATTTTCTGTTACTGGCCGCTTGAACGCCTAATTAGAAACATTTTAAAAAGCATCCATAGCTCGTTCATTTTTTGAAATTGGAGAATAACATTTCTTTTTCTATTATTTTGGCGGCAATTCAAAATGTAAGCTGAATTTTATTTTGTTCAAAATGGGCAAAAATAAAAGTAGTGGCGCGTCAACTAGGCATATCATTGTTAATTTACATATAGATCATAAGTGGGCGTACAGAAGAATAGCTGAGCATTTAAATTGTTCTGTTAAGAAAGTTTTTAATGCAATTGATCATTATAAAACACATGGAACTGTTGAAAATGTTCTTAGAAAGGCTCGGCGAAGAAAATCCTCTCCCAGAGAAGATACGTTAAACGTTCGTGTTGCTAAAAAAGACCCAAGTAAAGGCTCCAACCAGATTAAAAATGAAGTTTTTTCGCCTGATGACCCGAGAAACATCTCGTCAAGACTAATACGCCGAAGATTAGTGGAACCTAAATTGTTTGGAAGAATCTCTCGAAAGGTACCGCTTCTTACCAAGCAACACCGAGAGAAGCGATTATTATTCGCTAAAAATATGTTAATTGGACGGTACGAGAATGGAAAAAAAGTGTTATTTTCAAATGAAACAAAAATAAATATGGTAAATTCCGATGGAAAGCACTATGTTAGACGCCCTGTAAACAATGCTTTTAATAATAAATACACAAGGAGTATAGTCAAGCACGGTGACGGTACAATGGATCAATGGCAATACAAAAATATCTTAGAGCACACAATGATTCCCTACTAGGACGATCATTGGCTTATAACCTGGATCTTTCAGCATGACAATGACCCTAAACACACGGCCAATAGCGTCAAATGTTTCCTTAGCGGACAGCGTATATCCGTTTTAGACTGGCCAGCAAATAGTCCGGATTTAAGCCCGATAGAAAATCTCTGGTATATTGTTAAAAAGAAAGTCTCAAACAAACGTAACACCAGTCAAAACGAACTATATGAAGCATTTGTTGAAACATGGAATTCAATCCCCCTAGAAAAATGTATGAAATTGATTGAATCAATGCCACGTCCACGCTGTTAATATAAGGGATACGCCACTAAATATTAATTATAACTATTGGTAGGCTGTGGATAGTAGCTATTTCGTAAATAACAATACTAATTACTAATATTTAAAAAAATATTGTTTTTTATATTTTTTGTTGTTGTTTCTAATTAGTTGACTATTATTGTTCATACCTTAAAACTGATTTAAATGTTTGTCCGTAATGTAATATTGAAACTGCACTTGTGTAATGGGATTTATATTGTTTTTCTATTAAATGAGAAATCGTTGAACATATTGTTGTCCTATTTATTGTTTAATTTCAAAATAAAAACGATTGCGGTGAAGTTATGAGACATTATGTCAAGGACCGTTGATAGTGTTTCTAATTATACGTCCACCACTGTATATATATATTTATGAATATATGATTTAATGCTTATCAGTATTGCATGTGTTCGAAATGTATCTTGTCAAAATTAAAATAAAATGTCTGCTAATAAGCTTAATGTTTGAAAATGTTTTTTCTTAATTCCCAAAGACAGACTTATTTGACAGAGAGACAGACAGACAGACAGACAAACAAATAGTTTGTACAAATTAAATGTAACGTAAAATATAAAGTGACGTAGCACATTAGCCGACCAGAATAAATTGATTCGCAGTTTACCAAAACTTTTGCCGCAATCAAAATTAAGCTTGATGAAATCATTTACAAGTATTTTTGGCAGCTCTTTAAGAATTAATATCGAGTAATCATTACTTACTAAATAATTATTAATAATTTATGAGATTCGAAAATATTAGTCCTTGAGATGCGTAGAATCAACAATCGCATAACAACACACATCATGTGAATGAGATGATCACAACCGCTAATATAATTAGGTAAATGTGCCCAAGATAAGAAAATTAGTAAAAAAATCTACCCAAGATATTCGTTGAGTGAACGAATTTTTATGTCAAAATTACAAAAATGGAAAATCACTACAATAATAAAACGAATAACCACTTTAAACGAAGAGAACTTTTCACTAACGTTAGTGTTTATTTTGTTATTAATGCAAACGTTTTATTCATACGTACTTATAATAAAGTGAAGCTTTGCATTTGTTATGCAAGTATTCTTAATAATAAGTTAAACTATTTATTAGATACATCGTTATTTTAGCATATTCATGGTGCGCGTTGTATTGTCTAAGAAAATATGCAAATATGTATACATATTATTTTAGAAGCCCCATCTTTATTGTTATATTCAGGACGTTTCCGCATTCACAATTATGAATCATTACGACATGGTAACCATATTTCACTGTTACAAACGGTAACCACATAACTTTAACAAAACAATAAGAGTTGCTCTAATTATTATCATGTTACGAATGTTTGTTTGCGATGACAGGGAAAATTAAGGAAAACATGTTTAGCTTGAAGGTATTTACCAGTTGCAGAAAGTTTGTTTTTGGAAGATTTATTTTTGTTACTTTAACAGAATATTTTTTTCTGGACGATATAAATTAAATGGACTAATGATTTGAAGACAGTGGGACTCTATTTTATTCATTCATTAATCTTTAAAAACTCACTGCTGAACATAATTATCCCGTAATTGGGGCGATTTATTTTTATTTTTATAGCATTGGTTGGCGGACTAGCATATGGGCCACCTGATGGTAATTGGTCACCAACGCCCATAGACATTGGCAGTGTGAGAAATATTAACCATTGCTTACATCGCCAATGCACCACCAACCTTAGAAACTAAGATGTTATGTCCTTTGTGCCTGTAATTACACTGGCTCACTCACTTTCAAACCGGAACACAACAATAAAAAGTAGTGCTGTTTTCCGGTAGAATATCTGATGAGTGGATGGTACCTACCCAGACGAGCTTGCACAAATCCCTACCACCAAGTAAAATTTCAACCAACTCTGGATTCTGAATGCGAAGAACGTAATGATTATTACGTTTCTATAAATGTCAATTCTGCATATCATTCGGCAGTTACTAAAACGTAAACGTATCCAAGTTTATATTTCTAAGTTCTATTATTGAATACTACTTTAGTGCGAAGCAATGTATCTCAATCATTCATTTAAATTAATTGACATTCAGAGGACAGAACCCGATTGTAACCGAAGATTACCGATTAAAATCCGAGCATGCACCGCTGAGATTTAACGAGATAAATTTTTCTTTATAATTAATCTCGTGCGGCAGCTACGTTTCGAATGAAATTCTGCCACAAGTAACAATTAGTCCACGGCGAAACAGTTTGTTGGAACGAGCTGAAAACCTTCTTCTTAAAATACGAGAAGAGTTTTTGCCTGAGACATTTGTCGGCTATTATAAAATTCCCTGTGACGTTTAATGATAAAGAATCGTTTTATTAATGTTAAATAATTCGCGTATGTCAAGTTTTGGTTCACGATTCGTCTTAAAAAGTTTCAACTGGATACCAAATGACGAAACTCTGAAATATAAATATAAGGAAATGTTTGACATACATTTTTTCTCACAAAGGGCTCGCGGAATCAATTTATGCCTGATTTTGTCGCCTCGAGAAATCGGGGATTTGGAGGCAATTTCAACGAAAATATATTTCAAAGCTGGAGATGTTGTTTTGTTTATTCAAATAAATCGAAAGCATTATTTGAATGTGTTGTGTGGAACTGTTATTTGATGTTTATTTCTAAAGAATGATTTTTTAATTGTTTTTATTTGATACATTTAGTGGATGCTTGAATTGATACATGAAAAAAGTCTGCAGCCTCTCTGCTCCGTATTGAAGGTTCCCATAAGATATTAGGTTGTATTTTTGACATTTGATTTCCTATGGTTGCCGGCGCATTGTGGAAGGAAAAGCTAATAAAATTTTGACAGTTCTAATAAATATGCCTTATTATTAATTATACTAACAGCTGCCGATTTGTTCATGTGTTTTTTTTTAATACACTTTATTTTTGTGTACGATGTATTTTTATTTATTTATTTAAAAACTTTATTGACCACCACAGAGTACATGGGACAAAAGGCGGACTTAATGCCTGGAGGCATTCTCTGCCAGTCAATCTTTAGGTCAACCAGAAACCAGAAATCAACGAAGGCGGTAATTAATAAATAATGTATTATACTAAATAAATATTTTTTTATTTACTAGGTCTACATAGTGGGGCATGCAGCGCCCGGCTCCGATTCCAGATTCAATGCGTATTCAGTCGACGCTAACTCTAAATACCTCCGGCTGGTACGGCGACACGCGCGGATTATAGCTGGACAGTTCTTCGGACACCTACATGTCGATACCTTCAGAGTAATTTATGATAAAGGTAATCTATAATTAATGTTTTTTTTAAAAATAATATGAAGAATGTTCATGTGTACAGTCAAACACATAAAAATAAGAAGTAAATGTTTCCACTGCTGGGCTAGTGTTTTTGTTATTATGTGTAACATTGGTTACGCTAAGGAAGATTGTAAAAATTTCGCACCCATTTGGGTTTTAGTCAGAAATGTTATCTTATTTAGCTATACTTTTTGATATAACAATGTTTGCAAAAGTATTTACCTTTTCAAGATTCAATTTACAATTAATAACCAAATGAGGCAATTCTTCCTCCAGCTAATTGATTAAATTTGCAGATTAAATTGATTGCACTACTTACATGAGGTATATAATTATGATATTAGACTTCTATGTAATTACGAAATTCTACTAAATATTTTTTCGACTTATACCTTTGTATTTACAAAAGCAATAATAAGTTACTGGTTGTCAACTTATGTTATTATAAATATATTATTTTTCTTACAGAATAACATTGTATTATATAAGAATTTACTTCATTACTTACCCGTGAAATGTTGACAACAGACTTATGGTGATATTTGAATGCGTGTATTCTTGAAATGTGATAATTATTATAGTCAATGTCGAATAGTACTTTATGACATTTGATGACAGATTTCTGCGGTGTTTCGAGTATGTTGTTACAGTCCGTGCAGACAGAATAATAACGCTTAGAAAGTGAGTAGGCCTACGCGGATTGAAGCCGTTTCAATTCCTCCTTAATAGGTGGAATACGTTTCACGCTACGTCAGCCGTCACGATAAAGTATTATAGTAATTAGCAAACAGCTCGCGCAAATTATTAAAAAATGACTTACTATGTAGTAAAAGGGTGTCACAACGGTGTTCATACTCAAGTACTGTTTTTCAACTTATAATTTTAGGTAAATACATTCATCAAAACATAAAAATAATTTGTAAAGAAAAGACGCCATTACCATTTGTTTTATATTTTAAATAATAAAAATCTAATAATTATTTAAAATTAATTATATTTTAATCTTTTTAAATGATATAAAACATTAATACTGTTCAAATAATTATAAATATATTTTATTTATGATTATACATAAAATAAAAGTAACACTAAATAATATTATTAAATAAATTGAAAAAAAAGTGATCATTACAATAATAAAAGCTAAAGTATTGCAATATACATAATTATAATACTTTTACAAACAAACAGTATCAATTTCCTCGCTTTATGGGGGAAATGTCTATTCACTTGCAACATAATTTGACCGTATGTGTGCGTGTCGTTAATTTAGAGCGAAACTATATATGACACTATCCTTCTAAGCGTTATTATTCTATGCGTGCAGATAACAATTGATGGAAAGAATTATCATGCTTATATATTTATAATTTAGTATTAAAAAATCAAGTGCCTATAAAGCAAAATGCAGTACAGAAAATTGTTTTAATTGTAAGTAAGATGGATTTTACGAGACTCATTAAATCGAATCAAACATATATTCGATCACGTGTATATCTTACTAACCAAATCTATTAAATCAAATAACGAAAGATAAGTGAACGTGATACTTGGTGATGTATTCTCCCTGACCGATTTCGGTAAAGTTAGTATTTCTCAAAATGGTGTATCATATATTAATATAGTGCACAAGTGTATGCACAAACGCAGGTGCATTTATTCCCTCGTTCTCATAGTACGTTGAACCGGCAATCCGATAGACCAGAGAGATATCAGACGCCGTGAGGCTTTATGTACTTACCGAGGCATGAGGGTAATAACTCTGGCTAAATTATAGAAAAAATGCATTTAGAATTGTAACATATATTTTGCTCTTATTGATTAATACAGATATTGCAATAGTAGATTATTTATAACACGATAATATTAAGAAGACTTAAATTATAATTTTTAATATGAATTTAAATCGAATATTTTTATATTTTAAATGTTGGTACTATAATCGAATGAACATTGGACACAATAATGAACGGTTTTGAATACTTTAAAGTTGACTGAAGAGGTATGACAAAAATTATGAATGTTTTGTACAAAACTATTGATTGGAAATAGAGTTGAGATAGCCCATTCGGTCGAACATACCTAGGCGAAGGTTATGGGTAGCCCGGGCTAACTGCGGACCACGATGTATAGTTTACGATTTGGCCAATCCACATCGAAGTAGTTAATTGGGCTCTATTGAGAGGAGACATTTGACTAGAAATGGAAAATTTATTTCTTTATTTTACTATATTACAATTAAAGGGATAATATTTTGTTAAAGTGTTCAAAAAAATCTATGTACCACCATACGTAGGTAATGGTTTTCGAGGTAATACCGATATACTGATAACATTTAGTCTTTGTTTGGCCAAGCTTAGACCTCGGTCGAGGTAGCTCACAGGGGACAGCGCTTAGGTGCCCGTTGATTCGATAAGCCGTTCGGAACTATATTTGAGTAACGACTATTATTTAAGCATCTAGTTACTCGATTGTTTTCTACCTTGATACATAATTGTAGAGGTTTTATAATAAAAATAATGTACAAATACATATCGTAGCAATATTTTCGACTATTTGAACAGCTGTTAAGAGATATATTTTTTTACGAAGTTATGCTGTAGATTTTCGTTAAATTATTTTTCTTCATTTTGGTAGTAGTAGTACAAGTAAAGAGGCGGGTATGCTATATATTAGGTGTAATAAGAATAAATAATTGCATATGTATATATTAATAAACATACATGTAACAGGTGATTTTAAATACATGTAACAGGTGGTTTTAAATTTATATTTATGAAGTTAATAATATTTAGAATGTATGAACATTTAAATTGATATCAACGAAGTTGACAAGGAAGTTAATAATATTTGATTCCTTAGATGGTAAAGGTAAGAGTGAAATTAGAGGCGACCTATAGACCTTCGTCCTTAAGTATTTAAAAATTAAAAATCGATTAAGTTTTCTAATATAAAATCGATTAAATACCAGAATATTCCATATATGTTATTTTAATTTTTGATAGGTAATCGGACTGGCGAATGGATCACATGATGATAAGTGGTCACCACCAACCGACCAGCCACCACCAGTGAAGTTTTGAATCGTCATTTTATACGATAATATCGTTTCATAATAGATCATAAGAAGATAATTCCATTCTTGATTGATGGAAGTGTAACTTCTCATTTCCACCAATTAAATACAATTAGATTACTTAAGATTACGATAGGTTTAAATTAATAATTTTATTATTTTTTATATATTTACTATCCTATCTTTGACTACAGACGAAATACACAAACAGCTAACGCCGTTGATCCGGCCGTGCCTACGCAGTGTCCGCTGGTATTTGAGCGATCGCACTAACTACGTATAATGTATTTTGAAGAGTCATTTATATATAGACTAAAATTTATAGATTAAAAATGTATTTTTAATTAACAATATGTAAACAGGCTGGTGGCAAGTTACTACAGCAAATAGACATTACCACCATTCTTTACATTGGCGACCACCAACCAACCTAGAGAACTAAAATGTTATGTCTCTAGTGCTTATAGTTACATTGGCTTACACTTCAAACCATGATTTTGTTTATTGACGTTTTAACATTTGTTCTTCTTGCTTATATCAATCAATGTCATTTTTATTTTATTTTGTTTTTCTGGGTTCGATGGTTTATAAAAACATGTTCTATGTATAACCAGCTTAGGTTGAGCTGTGGTAGGCCGTGCCGAAGTTAATGAGCTGTTAAATTTTAGAAATTTCTTTGGCATACCAACGAACGACTTGAACATTTTGAATATACAGGATTATTTGTAAAGCACCAACAACCTCGCAGGACTAACTAGCTAGCCATAAGCAACAACTTTTGTTCTACGATTTTTGATAATATGTTAGATTTTATTTTCATACAAAAGTAAGCAGCTTTGCGTCGAGTGAGTCGGGAGGGAATAATTTAAAATTTAAAAAAATGCATAAAATAAAGAAAAAAATATATATATTATTCAGTTCGAAGTGATCTTTTTCAAAATTAAATTAAATAAATTTGTACTGTCAACAAAATTATAGAAATATCTTCTACTAATTCATATAATATCATGTTTATAATGTTCGTGGTCAAAGTGGATAAATGATTTTATCAATTAAAAATCAACACTTGGAAACCTTTACTCGTCAGAAGTTTCACTCAAGCTTTACACACAAAACGCTGCTTACAATGACATTGAAATCCAACTTCCTTTACTCGCAATGAAACACTTTAATAATTGTTTCATTTAAAAAATGCCCAAGCGTTTCGAATTTAATGTTCAAATTACGTGAATAGTTCAGTAATATTACCATATCGTGGTATATTACGTGAAATTACGTGAATAGTTCAGTAATATTACCATATCGTGCTATATTACGTGAAATTTTGTGAATAGTTCAGTAATATTACCATATCGTGCTATATTACGTGAAATTACGTGAATAGTTCAGTAATATTACTATATCGTGCTACATTACGTGAAATTTCGTGAATAGTTCAGTAATATTACCATATCGTGCTATATTACGTGAAATTTCGTTAATAGTTCAGTAATACTACCATATCGTGCTATATTAGGTGAAATTAGGTGAATAGTTCAGTAATTTTACCATATCGTGCTATATTACGTGAAATTACGTGAATAGTTCAGTAATATTACCATATCGTGCTATATTACGTGAAATTACGTGAATAGTTCAGTAATATTACCATATCGTGCTATATTACGTGAAATTACGTGAATAGTTCAGTAATATTACCATATCGTGCTATATTACGTGAAATTACGTGAATAGTTCAGTAATATTACCATATCGTGCTATATTACGTGAAATTACGTGAATAGTTCAGTCATATTACCATACCGTGCTACATTACGTGAAATTACGTGAATAGTTCAATAATATTACTATATCGTGCTATATTCCTTTGGATTAGTTATGATAGCTACATTTTTTTAATTTAAAAAGCTAGCCCTAATACATTAAAGTCTACAGACTAGGGCTAGAAACCCTTATTTTAAAACTTATCTTTATTGTGTTTTTCTGACCTAATTTCAGCGGAATTAATTTGTGATTCCAAGCGACAGAAAACTGCGCAATCGACTCTCTTTAACTCTCATACACTTGTGAAGTAAAATTAGCGCATTAAAATCTAATTAATTCAGCTCTAAATACCGATATGAATTTCTTTAAATTTCATGTATATGCTTAAGAGCGCGTCTCTATCACACGCCCTACTTGGGTGCGGTATTATGTTCATGGTAATTGATCAAATTTTGTCAAATTTTACTAATGTCACCAAAAGATATACCGACGTCAACTTTTATAAATGGATATAATAGAGCATTAAAAGGTAATAATTTCCACAACAGTTCCGTATATTAAACTACACAATTCAACTTCGTTTTTTCACGCTAGTTTGCGACGATAAAATGTTTAAACACAGTTAATAATTGCGTGTGTATTTAAAACACGAACTAACTTTTTCGAAACCGCTTTAATGATGCCGTGAAGCAAAGCCTTGCATGTTGAACACAGCCTACAATTTACGGGAACGTTTTAAATCGATATCGTTCGATGATAAGTGCTGGATAAAAAATATATGTTCCATGGCATGAATTTTCGTTTCTTTTATTCAAGGTTTCGGTGTGTTTGTAGTTAATGCGATGCGAGCTATAATTATTATATAAAATAGCGTACAAAAATAATACTTGAAAAAGTGTCAAATATATTATAATTGAGTATTTTGCAGTACTTGGTATTGTTGTGTTCCGGTTTGAAGGGTGAGTGAGCCAGTGTGATTACAGGGACAAGGTACATAACATCTTAGTTCCCAAAGTTGGTGGCGCATTGGCGATGTAAGCGATGGCTAATATCTCTTACAATGCCAATGTCTATGGGCGTTGGTGACCACTTAACATCAGGTGGCTCCGCCTACCTATGCTATAAAAAAGTTATGTAATAAAAAGTTCACAACACAACAATACTAAATATTGTGTTACAGCACACTTACCTAAAGTATAAAAAATAATTATATTTTAGAGCTATCGAAATAATAAGTTAAATTACGGTAAAATAAATAAAATTTGTATACATATTGGGTGATTTAAGAGCTTTTAGTTTTTAGTGTTCCCATGGACCCCATGCGATGAACCGCGATACTAAAACTAACGCGATTAAGCAAGGGTTAATAACACTACAACCTACACGAGATTTAGAGTATTATAAGGCATATTGTTATAATTAAACCCGACAACATCGTGCTTACCTTGAGGCACGTGAAAAAGAAAATTAATATTAAATAAAATTTAGGTAACAGTATATTACTTTGATAAAATACCGCGAATGGAAAATGTTTATTTTTTTCTAGAACAACCTGTTTCATGGGCGTTTCTCGCGCCATCTGTGAGCCCTCATCATGACCCAGCGGGATCGTCCAATCCAGGTCTTAGGCTTTACAAATTCGACTCCGACAACGGCAAGGTAAGTTATCGTCAGTATAATCTTTTATTGTAACAAAATATACATAAAATATTTATATAATACACACCTCCTATGTAATGGCTATTCCAATCGATAAATGAGTCACGATAAACAAACCTTAGATTTCCATACACTACACTACAACACAATTCAAACTTAACTTCTTATATCCACTTTAATTTTACTTCCAAAGTTTCGTAAACAACTTCGCCGACGTTCAAAACGCCATTTTTTCATGAATCTTTAATGAATATAATAATAATATATTATTCGAGATATCGCACAATGATATCACATTAATTCAATGTCAAAATTGTTTATTCCTCTTTATTCCTCTTGTGGTTGGAAAATAAAAAATATGACAAATACAATCAAGAAAACAAAATACATACTCGAAAAAAATAAAATGTTGGTTTCATATAAAAACTTTTAGTTCATTGATTATTAACATCTATTTACTTACTAACCGCAAAAGTAACGGAGTATTAGCTATATGGTTAAATGTTATGCTTTTCATTCAAAACATGAATGGTTTTTTTATAACTTGTTTACTTTTGATACATATATTAAAAAAAAAAATGTTGTCAAAGATATACGTCAAGTCAACTTAAATTTGGATTGAAATTAATGTACTATTAGAAGCCATGTCCCTCGACATATTAAGAATACCGTCAATTAACAATGATCTACCAACCGTACTGAACGTATATGAAACGAAACGTCCTTTGTTCCTTTAATTACACCGGCTCACCCAACAATTACGTCGTTACACAGAAGCATTGTTATTTAGAGGACAGTAGAACTTCTGTTGACATTTGTGTTTATATTGTTTTTTTATCAACCTATATTAAAAATGCTACATAAATAATCATTTATTATATTGCTGTATAATATTGTGATATAATAATTAAATATTTTATAGCATATTGATAATCATAGAAATTGAAAAGCGAAAGTTATTTCAGTGTCAGAGTTTTGTTTATATGTTTCAATCGATTCTTTCGAAACTAAAACAAATAGCCGTCATATAAAATTTGAAATTTTTTTAAAGTTTTATTTAATGAGAATGTATTTTGAATGTTTATTTCAACACAAAAAAACAAGCTTGCTTTAAGTATTCATTAAAATGAAAATTTCTAAGTCGATTGAAGTAAAAGAAGTAATAATTTATTTCAATAATCCATTAAAGTAAATAGATTCGTAAGTAAGTAATTGAAATTATATGACGTAGCTGGAATAATTAAGCTTACATTATAAATATATTAACGTGCTTGCAATTATTGTATAATTGTATTCGCGTAGACAATATGACGCTTCAATATTGTAGAATTTAAAATTTTAAATGTTATTGAACAGGTATTAGACTACACGCAGTTTTATTTGGACTTGGCTGTGGCTAATCGTGCGGGGGCTGGAGCGGGAGCGGGAGCGGGAGCGGGAGCTGGGGCGGTGGCGGGCGGCGAGTGGGTCGCGGAATACAATTTGACGCAATACTATGTACTGAGAGACGTGTCCGCGGAATCGTTGCATCACCTAGCTGACAAGCTGAGGATAGGCACGACGCAAGAAATGACGATGTTTTACAAGTAAGTCATTTTTTATATGTAGACGAATTAAGGAAAATAATACCTACATCTTTCGTTTAGTATATTATTTATTAAAAAAATATTTTTTTTATCTCTAGATATTTACGCGCATACAACGTAAGGCATGATAGTGCCGATAACTGTGACGGCGCATGCGCACATCAACATTTTTGCGCCATAACTTGTTTAGAACATATCGCGTACCGTCAGTGCGTGGAAGCGGCCGCTAGCGCACTTGCCGCATCTGGTCGATCCGCTCCGCCCACCGCTCCGCTTGTGAACATGATGTTAACCTTAATAATATGTATCATTGTGCTTTAATTGTTTTATCGTCTAAATAAGGGAATAGAGAAATAACAGTGCTTTAATAAACGAGTTATGTGGTGATAAACTATAATGTGTGTAATTAAACATACGTTGCTGGTTATGCTCAGGATGTTTGTGATATGACGTGACGTTAAATTTTAATACGAGTTAGTGTATTTTAATTAATCGCTGGTGTAATAATAAAGTACGATTGTTGTAATTTTTTATTTTTAAGTATTTTAAAATTCAGTAGCTTAAAATGTGTCAAATTTTGATTCAATTTTTTTCCGTGTAATTGTTAGACTTAGAACTCAATTATATTTTAATTAATGCTGTAATAAGTAGCGAAATTATACTCATAGATTATAGGCGATTAAATTTTTTATACGGCAACATTCGGCGTAAACGTCATTCGTTCTTACCATTAATAAGTATCAATAAAATAATATACTTTGGTTTATATTTGAAGAATATAAATATTCTAGAACATTGATTTTTTTAACAATAATTAATTTAAAACATAAAAAGGTTCACATCATCAATGAATTATTCAAAAAAATCATTTCATATTAAAATAAACATTAAAAAAGAATCATAGTTGCCTTAAATTCGTATTTGTAAATGCAAAGGCAGAATCGTAAGTCGTTATATTTTTTTCAATTAAAACATTTTTGTAAATAATTGTAATTTAGATCTCAATTTATAAAGGAGGAGCAACTAGAATGTAAGATTTATCTTAAGACTAGCTTACTTTGATTTGATTGCAGTGACCAATATTTTGTGTAGTAATTATATTTGTCGTCATAAATCTGAAAGAATGTCTTGAATAGTATTGAGGGGGATCTTAAGATAAGTTTCGGAGCCCGAGGGCCTATACTTAAGATAATATAATGTAACTTATAGAACGGAGCGGACGAATACCACCAAAGGGGCTTACCAAATTTGTTTAATCTATTCTGTAAGAACAAGCTCAAAACTCATCGCAGAAGACGGTCGTAAAATGTCAAAAAGTGAAATACGGTATTGACCATAATAATTGTAACATTTCAAGGATACACGCATCAAAATAGTATGTCAGCATAACATTGTTGTCAACTTATCACGGATGAGTAATTAAGTGAGGTCTTACAGAATTGCAGTAGTATGCCGTAACGGCAAATGGGATGACGCTCTCTTGCGTCGTCATGATAGCTCTCCGCCGCTGTTCTCTACTACCTTGTGAGTGTGTGGCGCGTATATTATGTACTTTATTGCTATTACTAATTGCCCGTACCGACTACGTAAGGGTAAAATAAGGATTTAAATTTTCATGTTCAAAGTTGATTAACGTCTTTGTTCGAATTCAAAGAACAATGACTTTCATACAGTGCTACCCCTACAACGTGCTATTCAATCCCGAGGAGGCAATACTGCCAACCTCAAAACTTTGGGATTCAATTGAGATTTTCTTGACAGAAAAACTCCGTCACGTTTTTATGACCCAGAGTTTGATACCGTAGCTATAGAACTTCGTCTTAAACTCGAGCTAGCTATTGTATGCGTTTAATTACGCTTTAAAAATACAGTCATATTTACTTATTAAACTAATTGAACTTTGTGCTCTTTCGTTCGCTCTGTTCTAAAGTTATATCGGCTTAAGTAATTATTTAATTCCAATGAATGGTCACACAACGCTCTGAGATTTTAAATGCTTGTAAATTTTATGTCTGTTTTTATTTAAAACGAACAATAAAGAGATTTACATATTCTTTCAAAATCAATCTATTTAGCTTAAATGCGTGGATATTTTTTATTAATCATTTGTGTAATTAATTATTTTTTTTGTTAAAAGTCTAACTTTCTGATAGATAAATGAATTAATTACAAGTTTATAGTGTAATATTTTGCCGATCTTTCGATTGTAAATATTTCGACCACAGCTTTATATAAAAAAAAAACCTGTTGATTATGTATCACGATATATGTAAATGTATATTAAAATGAATGTTTTGAATTAATTTTAATAAAGAATCCAACTTATATTTGACGTTTTATTTAAAAAAATGAGTGTTTTAAAATATGATTAATTCATGGTATTTGTATGTCAGAATTCAGACCAGGTTTGGTTTGAAATATCTTCGTCTATTCTATTGCATTTAATAAATATTGTAGTGGACGACATTCGATCATATTATACACAGTGAAAAGAATGGAGATATTAATCCAAATAATAAAAATAAACTTTATAATATTAATTCTATTTTACGCTATAACGTTAAGTTTATAACGCTATAAGGTTAAACCACAGAATCAATTTCGATGAACTTTGGTGTAAAACAAGTTTGAACCCCAAGGAAAGACATAGCCTATAATTTTTCCTTTAACTGTTATTTAAAACATTCACTCGTTTTAAATTTACATATAAGATTCATATATCAGCTATTTCACGGTCGATAGTCCTTTGGGATGTTCATTGGCCCTGTTACACGCATTAACTATTCCTGACATTAACAATGTTCTACCAACCATGGGATCTAAATTGCAACGTCCTTTGTACCCCTATTAGCACTGGCTGACACAACCTAATGCTGTGATGCAATATGAATTATACATTAGAAAGTATTCGATGGTTATCAAATACAAAATTAAAATATTCAAGAGCTAACTTACAAGTATTTGAAATTGACTTAAAGTCGTAATATAAATATATAGTCCATATATTTGATATTGAACTATAAGTGCGTTGGTATTTCCTATGCAGCATGTTTAAATGAAAATCTTGATAAAACCGATTTCATTTTTGCATCTACAGCGATTTACGCTATTCAACCGAAGTCAATCAATACTAATATTTACATTACCGTTATAACTATATTTATTTATAGAATCGAAGTATAATTATAATAAAGCTTTGCACACAAAAAAACACTGAGCATGATGAATTCGAATCCCACGGGCTTTATTGCTGAACAAAACAAAGCGTTTTGTATGCGCCTGTTTAGAGCTTCCTCAATTTACAAATAGATTTAAACACGGCTGTTAAAAAGCCTTATGTAGCGTAACGAGTGTATTAATTATATTACTTTTGTGTTACACTTAATTTTTCAATTTGAAATATCTTTTCTATTTAAAATACATAAGCAGTAGGAGTTAGTAAGTATGTTTATACTAATATTATAAATGCGAAAGTATTTTTCTATCTGTTACGCTTTCAAGGGTAAACTACTGAACCGATTTTGATAAAAAAGACATAAGTTCTTTATATAAAATGCAGGCGAAGCCGCGGACAAATACTATAACTATCTATAAGTGTAAACTATGTAAAAAATATATGTGTATATATTGTGTGAGACGCATAGACATGCAACAAGACGAATTAGCCACTCAATTACCTATTACTAAAAGCAAGTCTGAACAAAAATCTACAGTTTTGAAGGAGCAAAACTCTATAATAATACACCAAAAAAAAACAAAGTAAGTCTAGTTTATATATAAATTCGCCATAGTTCTTTGTTAAATAACTTTAGTGTATTAAACAAAACCAAATGTTTGGTTGGACAAATATTATAGTATTGTGACAGATATAAGATATCATTATTACTGGTGGTGGGCTTTGTGTAAGCTCATCTAGGTAGGTAGGTAATTTAATTAAATATTATAAGAGGTGCAGAACAAACCACGAATCCAATTTTTACGTCTCTTTATTGCGCTTTCTACAGTATGACTGACTGTACAGAGAAGTTACAACATCGAGCACGACTATCTTATTACAAAAATATAGTGTTACAAAATTAAATACCTATGTGCACACGGCACAGTACCACCCACTCATCAGATATTCTATCGCAAAACAGCAGTACTTGGTATTGTTGCGTTCCGGTTTAAAGGTTTATTCAATTCTTCAGGCTTACTTATTATAATTGAATATTCTAAAAAAAAAAACAAAACAATGAGACTCAACACTAATTAAATGGATACACTATTTATTATTATTTTTTATGTATCCTATATGAACATCCACATGAAAAACTCCTCGTAATTTTGGCTGTATCTAAAGAACAATGGCAGGTCTCCATACTAAAAAATGTCTGGGATCGAATCGCAGCATTCCGTTATGAAAAAAATGTCAAAACATTCGGCGTTAGTTCCAGAGTCTATAAATAGAACTATTTTGTATTCGAAAAAGTCGGAAAAAAAAGATATTGATGTTTCATGTTTTTGAGGTTATGAATTGCGTATTTGTAAATAGCTCATTACAGTAATCACTCATACTTCATCCACAGTGTCAGTGTCAATAATTCGAAGTCCACAGTAGAGCTGACAGTGTGCTAACACGACCGATCCGGTTTTGTTCAATATCGATACACTATCGTAATGATTCTTAGCTATTTTAATCAATAACCCAAATTGGTTATTGACGGGTACGGGTAGCTTCGCTTTAAACATATCAACATTTGACACCTATTTCATTAAAGATACAAAACAGCGCAATTTAATCAAAATATAAGCAACCAGTCCATATCAATCTTTCGTTTAATTGAATTTATTTTATTTATTTATTTTGTGTACAGGAAACAAACAGTGAAATAATTACAATAAAATAAAAAACATAAAACAAATCTTAAACCAAAACAGTTTCCATTTATAAATTAATCATAAGTAATTACAAAACAAGACATTTTTTATATTTACTAGGTGCATGAAATTATATAATTCATTTATATAATTTAATTTAATATAAATTTAATTTTTAAATCAAGAAAACATAATTTAATAATAAATAATCAAATTATAATTAATTAATCAAAAATGCATGAGTAAATTAAGGCTCTTCAGAGTATAATATTTCTTTTACTTGCAGTTTGAATTTTTTAAGGGAGAGATGAAATATATCACATTCAATAAATGTTTTATTGTACTGTTTAGATGATCTATTAATAAATGCATTTGCTGCATATTTAGTCTTTGTCAATGGAAAATCAAAAATAGATTTGTTGCGACTACCAGGGCGAGGACACTTGATGTTTATTTTAGAAAGGAGATAAGGGGTCGATACAGATAACGACTTATACCAATACTTATAACGACTTATACCAATACCTACTTGTACTCTACATCCCTATTTGCTTGGTTGATATTTTGTTGGCTGCCTCGTTGGTCCAGTGGCTACATGTAAGGCCGCGGACACGGTTGTCCTGGGTTCAAATCCCAGGTCGGGCCAATAAAATGTTATTGAGATTTTCTGTCGAATATTCTCAGTAGCACCCTGGGAGTCTGGAAGTTGGAAGTGTGTACACTCCCGTGCCTCGGAAAGCACGTTATGCCATTGGTCCTGCGCCTGAACTCTTTCCGCTCGTGTAGGATTGCCGTCCCATCGGGTTGTAAGAGTTAGAGAATAGAGAGTGCACCTGTGTTTGCGCACACCCTTGTGCACTGCAATATGTCCTGCGCAGTTGGCTAATCTCTCATGACCGAAATCGGTCTGGAGGATCATTATTATTATTATTTTGTTGGCAATTCGTAGATCAGTTGATATACTTTTATTAACATATATAACTTCGACTCTATCATAAATGAGGATATATTTAAAAAAAATTAAAAAATAACTTACTTTTTTGCTATAAACGAAATCTATGGATGCCAAAAAAGTCCAAACATAGATCTTCCATTATTCCTTGCAAATTTATTAATTTACTTCTATAAAGTAATTATAAAATTTACTAATATTATATAGTTGGATAGTTTGTCTGTTGAACATTCTATTTTCAAAACATACTTATTCAATTTTTTAGGCTTTATGACCAAACTTTTAGGGTTATTTTTACTTTAAGGATGACGAGCCGGTTGGCGTGATTGGTAGATATGTGACTTTATCGTGCCTTTCGCGCCGCAGGTCGTGGGTTCGATTCCCACCCAGGACAGACATTTGTGTACATATCTGTTTGTCCTGAGTCTGGGTGTAATTATCTATATAAGTATGTATTTACAAAAGAAAAGTAGTATATGTAGTATATCAGTTGTCTGGTTTCCATAGTACAAGCTCTGCTTAGTTTGGGATCAGATAGCCGTGTGTCAATAATGTCACAGGCTATTATTATTATTATTATTAATGTCAAACAAATGTTCTATTTAAAATAAAAATTGAAGCGTGAAAGACAACAGGCGTTAGGTTCTTATTTAACGAGATACGAATATTACTAGTTGAATAAATAAATACACTCGAAACTTATTCAGAATACTATCGTGAAATGTCAATAAGTGATATTAACTGCTCATAAGGGGTCATCCATAAAGTACGTCATACGAATTTTGTGATATTTTTATCCCTCCACCACCCTTGTCACAGTTGGTCACCCCTTGGTTAGTGTGACGTCACATGTTTTGCAATTTTACATCTAGAAATTAGTAAATTAAAACAGTAGTTATGAAACTAGTTTGATTTCCATTTCGATTATTTCTTCCAATTATATAAATTTTTCGTTAATAGTTCAAATTTGGCATTTTAACACTTAGATGTATAAGATTTTGAAATGTGACGTCACGAAACTTAGGACCCCTCCTGTCTCTTGTCACACAATTCATCGACCCCCTCTCAACTCCCTTAACGTGTGACTGTGATACTTCATGGATGACTCCTAGCTAAGTTAAAGGGCCAATAAACACATTTGATTCTTTACTTTTCAGACGATTTATTTGATTCGAAGTTAAGTTATTTAATTAATGATGCATTCACTCGTTTCTATTCTTTTACATAAATGATATAAAAAATAGTAACACAAATAACAAGTTAAGTTGACCAATAAACTGTTTATTTCATTTTCTCATAACAGAAACGACTCGTAGCTTTAATTTCGTCAAAACAATAATAAGAATATTTACGATAACGTTTGCGTTTATTTAGACAAAAAATTTTTTAGCAGAGTAAAACCACTGCTAAAAATTTTTTTGTGTAAATCGAGGGGATTTTCTGAGATAAAAAAGCCAAATTTTCTTCGAATGATATACTTCTTATTAAAAATCACATCGATACATTAAAGTATTAACAATATCACTTATGCTAACGTCATCTGACGCTCGAAATCTTAAGCTTATTCGTCTGACAATCAAAGTCTCATTTAGCCGCGTATAATAAATAAATAATAAAAAAAAAAAGTCTTTTATTTCGTTGCAGATTACAAAAGGAAAAAATACATGATATTTTGGTAGTAGTTTCTAGTTTTAGTGTAGTGGTTAGTTTTATTTATATATATGTATATATATTCTTTCTTTTTAATTATATATGTTTATTTCATTATTCCTATTTTATATGTAAATGTTCGATATTTAGATACTATCTGCAAGAACCCCTCTGTAGGTGAATGCCTCCTCCAAAGATAGCCAGTCCTCTCTAGATTGGGCTACTTGAATCCAGTTAGGGCCGCGTATACTGAGCGCTAATACGTTCACACGTCAAACAGCATTGCAACGTATACCACGTGTGTACTATGTATTATTATTTTTCTTAATTTTTTTTAATTGATATTCTAACTATACATTTTACATACATTTTCTATAAAAACCAAATTATGGTCTAGTACCATTACAATAATCTATTACAGGTATCTTGGGGGGTAACTAAAGGCAAGATGGGCAGACGAAATTGTAGCGTGCGCGGGTGGAAGTTCGCTAGACACAGCAAACAACAGGGAAGGATGGCATTCCTTGTGGGAGGCTTTTACCCGAACGGGGTCCATGCATGAAATTATTAGGTAGTTGATAATTAAAGTAAAGATAATTAAACTAATTACAAAATAGGACCTATAATTAGAAACCAAACTCATGTAAGCGTAACGAATGTAATTGAATATGTTAGTTTAAGAAGTTTCCATTCGTTTAATATGTACTTTGAATGGAATTAAATAAAGCTTTATTATTATTATTATTATTACAGGTATATACAGCATTGCAGTTGTCCGGTTTAGATAATAAAGATGATATTTTAAATTAATTGAACTGAAATAAAAAAAAAAAACAATTTCAACATAAATTATATTTTTATTCCGTTTGCAGTTGAAACGCTTGGACCTTGGAGTAATAGTGCAAAAAATTTCATCCAAAATATTACACCCCGTCTTATTGCCTCTACTGGTGACAGGAGGGCTGGTTCATTTTTCGCCCAGAGAATCGGAATTGCGATTCAAAGGGGAAATGCTGCTAGCATTCTTGCCACCATTCCACGCGGTCACGATTTGTATAGTAAATATTTTTAATTTTTATTTGTATTTATTTAAGGTTTTAATGTAATTATTTAAGTTAATTTTATGTCATTTATTATATTCGATTTACTTTGTTTATTGTATAATAAATAGGGTGTGAAAAAAAAAATTTCAACATTAAATTCAAATTCAGAATAAAATAAAAATGCATACATAACATTAATAATTATTTGTATAAGTTTGATAGATTTGTTTCTTAAAACTAGCAAGGGTCTCATGAAAGATATCAATGTCAGGGTCGGTTAAGTTGTATGAATTAATAAAGCGGTTTAGAGGAGAGTACTTACCAAGAGTATTTTTTTTTTTTTTTTTTTTTTATTGTATATGTTGGCGGACGAGCATATGGGCCACCTGATGGTAAGTGGTCACCAACGCCCATAGACAATGACATTGTAAGAAATGTTAACCATCACTTACATTGCCAATGCGCCACCAACCTTGGGAACTAAGATGTTATGTCCCTTGTGCCTGTAATTACACTGGCTCACTCACCCTTCAAACCGGAACACAACAATACAAAGTACTGCTGTTTTGCGGTAGAATATCTGATGAGTGGGTGGTACCTACCCAGACGAGCTTGCACAAAGCTCTACCACCAAGTAGTATTGTTAGTAATATATATTGATGATATTCCTTCTATACTAAACGTACAAATCAACAGACGAACCTTCGTATTTATAATATTAGTACGCGTAGAATACAAATACAATGTCTGTTGTAACTTTCAAGTAATATTACTTTGAACAATCGTTAAAACACTGGAACTTTACTCATTATCTTTATAAGTATTTTAAGTTGGTATCGCATTTAATAAGCGTATAGTTTTCTTGTTAACAGTTTTTATACGATTATAAAGAAGTGAAGTTGGGATGGTTCCGTGGATTGAATATTGAACTTATGCGATGATTCTCGGTTCAAATCCAGGAAAGTACAGTAACCAAAGGTCACCAACACCCGCCTTTACAATTGCATCGAGAGATTGCGGCACTGAGCGCTTTCTATCGACTGTATCACGGTGAGTGCTCAGAGGAGTTATTCTCCCTCATTCCTGCTTCCCCTTTCCTTCACAAATCTACGTGTGCTGGCTCTCGATGTCACCGTCTAACTGTGACATCAATTCCATCGCGCACGAAGAAATTTGGCAACTCTTTTCTTTGTCGCGCCTCCAAAACATGGAATTCTTTACCAGCACACGTGTTCCCCTCCTCTTATGACCTGGGTTCCTTCAAACGAGGCGTGAAGAGGCATCTTGTGGGCCAGCAAGGCGGGGGCGGCTAGTGCAAATCATTCTTCCTGACTGCACTAGCCGTCGTCGCGTTTGGACTCAACTACCACTTACCATCAGGTGGAGAAGAATAATTTGCCCTCCCGGGTAACATAACCCACGGTCATCGGTTAAGATTCACCACTGGGCCATCTCTGCAGATAAAAGTATTTATACAATTAAAGAAAGTAAAAGTAAGAGAAAGTACAATTAAGTTTTAATGTGTTTATGAAAGAAAAATATACTTAAAAACATATACTACCCCACATTGTATGTTGGCTGGAAGAAATCCCAGATTTAAGTTTTCTTTGTAACAAAATTTATGTTCACGTTCAATATATTCTTAAGAGTGTGATAGTTATGTAACTATCATAATAAAATAAGTAAAAAAAATGTGTGTCGAGTGATAGGATTCCAAATTTGACCGATTTCAGCCACAGCGGCTAATCTCAAGAGAGATTAGCCAACTGCGCAGGACAAATTATAGTGCACAAGTGTGTGCGCAAACACAAGTGCACTTTCTATTCCCTCACTCTCATTATCCGATAGGCTGGCAATCTTATATAACCTGAATCTGTTCATGCGCAAGATCCAAGACTTAACGTGCTTTCCGAGGCACGGGAGTGTGCACATTTCCAACTTCAAGACTGCCACTGAAAATCTTCGACAGAAAAACATCACAACTTTTGATTAGCCTCATCTGGGGAACGATCCATTCGAGATCTGAAGCCAACGAGACAATCAAATGTGTACCAACCCAGTAGTGGTGTTGTTGAATCACTTCTTAATCTTCTTAAGAGGAAAGAAAGATATTGTTCTTTTTTTATTGCCTAGGACGGCGAACGAGTGTATGGGCCACCTGATGGTAAGTGGTCACCAACGCCCATAGACATTGGTATTGTAACTGATGTTACCATCGCTCACATCGCCAATGCGCCACCAACCTTGGAAACTAAGATGTTATGTCCCTTGTGCCTGTAATTACACTGGCTCACTCACCCCTCAAACCGGAACACAACAATAGCAAATACTGCTGTTTTGCGCTAGAATATCTGGTAAGTGGATGGTACCTACCCAGACAGTACCTGCACAAAGTTCTACCACCAAGTAAAGTAAAGTATTATGCTTACTTTTTATGTACGAATTTCGAATGATTTCATATTTATCCTGTTTTTTTATAGAAAATTTTATAGAAAAAACAGTACGTTTTTCATAGAGTAGACTTCATAAATAATGTAAATAAATATTTTGAATTCTTAGAAGCAGTTCAAAAATAGCAAATTTAATTCGCATGTTCTCTTCATTGTCTTATGTCACGAAAGGTGAACAGCCCATCGGCGGATAATCTCCTGAGGGCGGTATCATGTTCAGTGTTGTAAGCACAAAGCTGAAAGCATATTGTGATGGAAATTTATGCAAAGCACGAAAGTCGATATTTCGTCTCTTGATGAAACAAGACATATTGCACTTGTAATATGAACTTGCTTGAATGTTGCTATTTGAACATGCGGTGTTTGGCTCTTCAACTTTACAATATTATATCGTTTGTAATAGTGTGCGTATAATATACACACACAATACTATATCTACTACAATATAAATTGCATGCAGTTTATTTCTCGTATAAGTTTTAGAAGTGACAATTTTTGCGTCAGAAATATATAAAATAGAAAAGTCAAATAAAAACGTATTTTAATTAAGTAAAAAAGTTTTTTTTAATATTATAATATGTTATATATTATAGGAAGGTGGACGAGCAAATGGGATATCTGTCGGTAAGTGGTAGACATTGGCAATATACGAAATAATAACCATTGACTGCCTCGTTGGTCTAGTGGCTAGATATAAGGCCGCAGTCCCGGTGGTCCTGGGTTCAATTCCCAAGTCGGGAATTCCCAATAAATAGTTATTGGGTTTTTCTATCAGAAAATTCTCAGTAGCAGTCCGAAGTCTGGAAGTTGGAAGTGTGTACACTCCCGTACCTCGGAAAGCACGTAATGCCGTTGGTCCTGCGCCTGAACTCTTTCCGGTAGTGTCGGATTTCCGTCCCATTGAATTATGAGAGCTAGGGACTAGTGAGTGCCGCTGTGTTTGCGTACACATTTGTGCACTAAAATATGTTCTGCGCAGTTCCCGATTAGGCAATCTCTTGAGTTTGGCCGCCGTGACCGAAATCGGTCGGGAGGACATTATTAATAACCATTCCTTAGATTGCTAATGCACCACTAACTTTGGGAATTGAGATGTTATGTCCCTTGTGTCTGTAGTTCACACTGGCTCACTCACCCTTTAAACTGGAATGCAACAATTCTAAGTATTGCTGCTAAGTGGCAGAATAACTGACCTGCACAAAGCTATACCACCTGAAATCGTGTAAGTTTGTTTACGAAATCTGGGAAAGTGAGCTTCATATTAAGGAATTGGCTTATTACCTTTTATGTGAAGTGAATAGGTGCGTAGTATAACGTGTCAAATAGAAAGATCTTATCGTTAGCTTAAATTCCTCAAACTTCGTTCGTTAGCTTCAAGTGAACATCTCTTACAATACCAATGTCTATGGGCGTTGATAACCACTTACCATCAAGTGGCCCATACACTCGTCCGCCTACATATGCTTTAAAAAATAATTAAATAAACAAATAGGTATATACTTGGTTTTTAAGTCAGTAATGAAAGTGCAATGATAATGTTTTAATTTGTATGAATTCCTTTATTCCCAGAGCCTGCAGAATGTACAACAAACATTTCCTAGACATTGATTTCGCTATCTGCACAAGGCAAACCGTTAAGAACGAAATAGGAAAAGCAATAACTAGTAAATTATAGTAAATTGTATTATAAAATTGTAATGTGAATTTATTGTCTTGTATATATAGAATTTGAAATTGTATTGTATTCAAATTTATGTCATTATTATTCATTGTTATATAATTGTTTAATCTTTAGTATGAATTTTGCAGTTGATTTTTTTTGATTTTTATTGTATTTATAAATGTGAGCTTTCTTGCCTTGTTAATGTATTAATTATATTTGGAAACTTTATTGGTATATGTATATGCTATCTTTATTAATTATATGTTTTAATTCTACTATTTTTTTTCCTGATTTAAATAAATAAATGAAATAATCTGATTACACCAAGGTCAGATGTCGCGTGATAAGTCACAGGTCAATGGGCCTTAATATAATTCTTAGCGTTCTTTATTATTAGTTAAAATCTGAATGACGTGTCAACGATTATATTAATAATGAGCGGTGGAATAATAATGAAACCGGCTTATGGTTCCGTAACTAGCTTGGCTTAATTTAAACTTTCCGTTTCTCTTAAGCTTATTTTAATTGTTTGCTAAAATTAAACCGTATTACTTATATAGTTTTTATGTAATTTTCATGAAACTTTGTAAGTAAATAAAGTCTGTATTTGTTAATCAAAGTTAATCTTTCTGTACCTGAGGTCATATCAAAATAAGTTATTTCGCTTAAATAATATCGGCTCAAGAGATCTCTTCAATTATAATTTCTTAGAACTTTCTAATGTTACATACTGAATTAATAATATATTACACATAAAATAATATCTGAATGTTATGTTGCTTTTCAGTGACTTTTGTTGTGTTTTGTCAGTGACATTATTAATTATAGGTTAGTGGACGAGCATATGGGCCACCTGATGGTAAGTGATCACCAAAGCCCATAGACAATGGTTTGTACATTTCTTAAAAAAAAACAACATCGCCATGCGCCACCAACCTTGTGAACTAAGATGTTATGTCCCTTGTGCCCCGTATTTACACTGGCTCATTCACCCTTCAAACCGGAACACAACAATACCAAGTATATATACCTAAGTAGTGATGAGTGGGTGGTACCTACCCAGACGAGCTTGCACAAAGCTCTACCACCGAATAGCTATACTTATTTAATAAAGTATCTATCTTTTTAGTGGGAGTGTTCATGATTGTTGATCTTCGTTAGTTATCAAATTTAATTTATATACAACTAGAGATCCATATCGATCTAGGTCTAAGGGTGTAACTATATATGTATTATTATATAGGTTTACGCGGCGGACACCAATGTTGCTCCCATTTGGCATACTTTTTCCGATATCTTCAACAAGCATCGTTCTATTATAGTAGCTTATTTACATAAAACCTTAACCTTAACCTTAACATTCGGTTTTTGAGTTTATCTTCTTTTTTTTTATAGTTCCCGGGAGGGCAATTGACCACCTGATGGTAAGTGGTTGTAGAGTCCAAACGCGACGATGGCTTATGGAGTTCAGACAGACGAATAGACTTTTGTTTTTATAACATGTAACGATAAAGGAATATTAATGATGTAAGATATGAGATATTTTTTAGATTTTCTGATGAAAAAATAAATGTTCTAATAATTTCTTCTTAAATGTTTTAGTTACTCAATGTAAGTACCTACCTATATAACACCGTCTACCTCTCAAAAGGACTGACGGATCCCTATCCTAACGCTCTAATGACCGCAAAAAGAGAAATATTGTAGCAATCAATTATTTTGTATCGGACCTGCTATGTATTTGTGTATTTTGGATTCAACCTGAAAAAATATAGGGAAAATACGAAGCATTTTTCCGGGGATGAGTTATTTATTTTTAGAGCGATTTTATTTTTTCATTTTACTATTGAGGGATTTATGGATTGATTTTTTATCTAAAGGAGGAGTGCGATGGACAAGCTCCTCGGTTGTAAATAGTTAGTGAGCTAGTGTTATTAGATCAGATATACTATACTTCGTAGTGTGAGACGATGTATGACGTCATTCATTTCTTTTATCAGTGCCTAAGGTCCACGTATCATCATTTGAACGATTTGTCTTTTGTCAAGATTTTTGCAGAACCAGCTATGTGCGCAATTCCATTTTAGTTTTGTTGTTCTATTCCCAATGTCTATAATTTTTCTTCGTAACTGAAATCACTAATATGTTCAATATGTTGACGAGCCGGTTGGCGTGGTTGGTAGTTACTTTCGCGCCGCAGGTCCTGGGTTCGATTCCAGGACAGTCATTTGTGTGCATGAACATGTCCGTTTATCCCGAGTCTGGATGTAATTATTTATAAAAGTATGTATTTACAAAAGAAAAGTAGTATATGTAGTATATCAGTTGTCTGGTTTCCATAGTACGAGCTCTGCTTAATTTGGGATCAGATGGCTTTGTGTGAATGTGAATGTCCCAGGATATTATTATTATGTATGTAGACTCAATTTTATTTTATAAACATAATAAAAAAACAATCATTAAAAAATACATATTAAAGGGTAACTAAATAATTTGAAAACAATTAGCTTTATTCAATGTATTTCCTACATTTTTAACCTCAAAAATTTTGATGAGGAATATGAAAATAACAAGACGATGTCGAGCTTTATAACAAAGAATCATCAATCTTGTTCAAAGAGACAACCATAAAGAGTTCACGGTGTTTTTTAAGTTGAAAAATGTCTCTGAAATATGAATCTATTTTTATAAAGTTAAGTTTGGTTGTGCGATTATAATACGTCATTATTATTTTTTTAAGTGGGCAACTGATTTCATTGTATCTATGAGTATTTGTATCAAATTATAGCTCAGGTTCATTAAATTGAAACATTAATCTGTTATAAGAAAAAAAATCAAAATGGCGACCAGATTCCACCGTTGCGGTAGCCGCCATTTTGGATTTAAGTGAGAATTGGTTCTACTGAATAAGGCGGTGAATTGCTTTACGAAAAAATGGCGACGATTTTAGTTTTACATTTTAAAGTTGAACAAGAAATCTATTAATTAAAGTTAAACCAGCGCTAAAAACATTTTTACTAACAACGTTTGCAATTTAAGGAAATATATCGTAAGAAAGTTGGCAAGCACCCGTGACAGGAATCGATTATAGTGAAGATTGAAATGTAGAGGAATTAACGTTATATTACAAGAAGAGTGCTTAGTTTAATATATAGTCTTCTTAATATATTTTTTAAAAGAAGAGAAGATAGAGACGAGTATGACATGATTTTAAAAACAGAGGTTAGACAGAAAATAACATAACAATAACAACAGCCTGGTAACAAATATTTTGGGCAAGGAAAAGACTTAAAATGACTAACAGTCTAACTACAATTTAAGAAATTATTCACGTATTTACTCGCTAGGGGTAGCATATAGTACATGGAAATTTAATGTTGTCCTTGTGTATGTATAAATAAAAAAATAATAATAATTAAAAAAAATAGTTTTTATCTGCGGCACAATACCGTTTTCGTTACGTACTGTATACATAGCTATTGTTCTAGACGTTATGTTGACAATAGAACCTACATAATATGTTGGCCATAACATCTATTGAATATATATTTTATGGTAAGCGGACTGGCAAACGGCCCACCTAGTGGTAAGTGTTCAGCACTGCCCATAGTCATTGGCGCTGTAAGAAATATTACACATATTTTTTCACCCGTCCGAAAGGGACCCGTCTGTTTTGAGGGGACCGGATTATGTGGGATTCTTACCCACTAAAACCACTCCGATGGCTGTCCTCGGCATGGATTGGAGAGGCTGTGGGATCGTGTTGATATATGTATCCGCGGCCCCTCCCGTGCTGCACTCTGCTCTTTGCTCGGCGGAACTCTACTCAGAGGGCGATGGTAATCTCGCTCCCCCGCACTCCTCGCTAGTGCGTACGAAAGCGCGAGGCCATCCCGACTGCCGTCCTCCTCAGGGCCGTTAAAATAGGACACGTGAGACCTCACGCATCACGACGCCAGGGGTACGCCCTATATTTTAAGCCCCGGGCGTTGGGGCTGAAGAAATATTACCCATACCTTATATCGCCAATGCTTCACCAACTTTTGGAACTAAGAACTATGCCTTGTGCCTGTAATTATACTGGCTTATCTCACACCAAAACACAGCAATAATAAGTGCTGCCAGCAGAATAAATGATGAATGTACTCATCCAGACGGCTTGCACAGAACCTTACCACAAATTACCTACACTAACTATGTAAGTATATTAATTAGTATATATTACACCTGTTTCCTATTACAAAACCCTTTTAAGGATAATAATTTCGTGTACTAATCCTCTTTCAGAATTGCATGAACGTAACTTCATTACGGAAATTAGGAAGAGAATCGGAAAAGGCAATTAGAGTTTGCGGCATAGGATAAACCACACGGCCGAGGTTTTAATTTATCTTCAACCAGTAATAGATAATGTTTGATATAACTATAATTTTTTTCAATTATTTGAAAAAATACCTTTATTTGAAATCCATAATGTACTTCAGAATGACAGACGGTAAAGCGTTTTTATATTAATAACAACTTAACTAAACTCTCCTACGCTTATTGGCAGTACCCAATCATTCGCTAAACATGAGATTAAATATAAGTTAGGTCTTTTATGTTTATTGTTACACTGGCTCACTCAGCCCCTGAACTGAAACACATTAATAAAGATGGCACTTTTTTCGTTGGACTAACACAGATATATATTACAGTAAGTAAGTGAAACTTTGTGCGGATTAACGTTAAAATATATAACTTTAAAAATAGTTAATATAAGGCATAGGAATTATAAAAGCCGTGATGGCACAGTGGTAAGAATGCGTGAATCTTAACCGATGAACGTGGGTTCAAACCCGGGCAAGCACCACTGAATTTCATATGCTTAATTTGTGTATATAATTCATCTCGTGCTTGACGATGAAGGAAAACATCGCGAAGAAACCTGCATGTGTTTAATTTCACTGCAATTCTGCCACATGTGTATTCCACCAGCCCGCAGCGTGGTGGAATAAGCTCTAAACCTTCTTTTCGAAAGATGAGAAGAGGCCTTAGCCCAGCTGTGGGATATTCATAGGCTGTTACTTTATAGGAACTATATACTTACGATCGGACTACGTTTCGCAAGTGCCTCGTGCAAATAACTTTAATCTTTAAGACGTATAATTTATTTCTTTTGATATAATAACAATACTTTTTCCTTAGAAATGGTACAATATGAATGTATTCTCTGATCGACATTTACCCATTACGAGGTATTTTCTCATTTCAACAGTAATAGGTTCCTTGTATATCAGTTACCTAGAAGCTGACCAGTATTTTGCCTGTGGGTTTACGTTACAATGTGACTCATTTCACCGTAAAGTTTTATTCTGTAGAGTGTAGAGCTATGTTGTAGGAACAAACTCAAAACTCGCAGATCACTAACGTTTAATATCAGAAAGTGAAATGCAATATTGGATTTAATAATTATAGCAACTGAAGCACACATGCATCAAAATAGTGTAATCGTAATTTGCTTTTAAACATTTCAAAAGTGTTAGATGAAGCGATTTTTTACAGAATAGCATCTCCGGTTACTATGGCAACGATTATATTTATGGATTAGATATTTATACATTTTGGTATATTATAGAACGAAATTAACTATCTGTCTTTTGTGTAAAATCTTATTGATACCCTCGTGGCATCATAAAGCCAATACCTCTGGAATATTTCATAGCGAATAGCGTCAATTTGACAAGGGTGTGACACGGGTTGGTCGGCAATTATATATCTGGAAGCGCACTTTCAGGAATCAGTATAGTTATGGAAATGTGAATGAAGTTTGATTTGCGATCGCTTTTATGAAATTCTTTACTTATAAATTTTATTTTATTTTACATATTTTTTTAATAAATGTTGTCATTTATGCGAAAAAGTTTCCTCAATCTCAATTCTGGAATTTGAATCATGATCAAATTGTTGGAGTTGAGTAGTATGAGCGTGTAAATTTCCCAAAGTGTGATAAAGGCCACTCATCTTCTGTTAAGGCGCTTAAACAGTCAAACATGTCTCCATTGATTTCACTTGAAATCATATTTAGACTTATTTATTCATTAAGTAACAGTGAAATATGTTGCACATTTACTGCTATTTACTGCTTTGCTTGAAACGTCCGGTGTTAGATCCCAAACCAAGACAATGAAGTATTATTAAATAAACATAAAAATTTCTCTTATTTGTACATAATTTAATTGGCAAAAGATTGTATACTCTTGTACGGAAAAAATAACCATTATAAATGTTGTAAGTCTCAAACTAGTATACTTTTCGGTTAGCATTCTACCATTACAGAGCATGCTCATTATCGAAATTATACAATTTTGTTGGTTGATTCTATACTCAAATGTTGTTCACTAACTCTCCTTTTTGACATAACGTAACACGTAGCGTATAATTTTAACGATATTTTCCTTGAACAGAAATATACGGTATATTCCATTCCACCATCCCATGGGGAGTGGAGATATTCGGGGAACAGGGAGCAAGTCGCTTTATTCAATTGTGCTCTTTTTAGGTATTACATTGTGGTACAACGATATAATGTAAGTAACATTTCTATGGAAGCTTATTAATAATTGAACGTATTGTGTGAATAATATTATCTAAAACGTTTTTTAATTCATTTGATCATAAAAAACTTTATGTAAGAATACTCACAATACATACAAGATTAAATTGTATATAAAGTTACTACCTTTTTGAATTTATATTTAAGTCAGAAGAGCGGAAAAAAGTACATTCCTATTTTTCTTAAATTTATACATATATTATAAATGCGAAAGTAACTCTGTTTGTCTATTAGCTTTCGAGGCTAAATTACTGAACCGATTTTGATAACATTTTATATTTTTTTTTATAGCATATGTAGACGGAGGAGCATATGGGCCACCTGATGGTAAGGAGTCTCAAGGCCCATAGATATTGGCATTGTATGAGATGTTAACCATCGCTTACATTGCCAATGCGCCATCAACCTTGGGAACTAAGATGTTATGTCCCTTGTGTTTGTAATTACACTGGCTCACTCACCCTTCAAACCGGAACACAACGATACCAAGTACAGCTGTTTTTCGGTAGAATATCTGATTTTAAGACTAAACCTCATAAACCAATTTTGGTGAAATTTGGTATGAATCAAGCTTGAGCCCCAAGAAAGGGCATTACCTATTTTTTTATATAAAACACCTACCAACACTCGCCCACCCCTAACACGCGGGTAAAAACTAGTCATCTATATATCGTTGTTTCGTGTTATATGCATTATTTATTAATGTTTTATTCAACATCACATATTGAGGTCGGATAGAATGTTTTCTCTATTACAATAATACTTATGCGCGTTTAGCGTTTGCGTTTAGCGCGAGCGTGAGTATATATTATTATTTTAGTAGTACGAGTATTTCTTCTAGTAGCAGTTTAATCAATTTATGGCATATAAGAATTCATGATAGTATATTTGAACGCTAATTCAAGCATATAATACAAATAAATAATCATTAAAGTGGGAACAAAGTAGTGACCCATAAAATAGACACATTGTTTGTCACCGCCCGTTCGGCACGTTGCCAGATCCATATATGGTCACTTTGGTAGTTCATTTATACCGTGATATTACCGCAAACAATGGGCAAAAGATTAGATTTATATGCAGATATTTATTCCGAGCTGGCTCAGTGGCTAGCATATGTGAATCTTAATCGAAGATGGTGGGTTCAACTCTAGCCAATCAACTCTGATTTTTTAATGAAAACAACAAGTGACAACCTGCACGTGTGAGTCTTACACATTTGTATCCAACTAATCCACATTGGAGCAGCGTGATGGAATTAGCTCCTAACATTATCCTCAAACAGAGAGGAGGCTTTAGTGGAGCAGTGACTCTTTAGTTTACTTTTACAGAAATTTGTAAAGAGCACTAGAATAAGATGTGGTGATAAGCTTAACTAAATATATTAGAAATTCGAACGAAGACTAAATTGCTTTAGTACAATTTTTTATAATGATGGCAGAAAAAGCATATTTTTTCACTCAACTATGGCGTAGTAGAAAGAAGTATGTCAAGTAAGCTCTCGTAAGTATATTTAAATAATGTTGTAGGATTATGTTGAATGTATACAATTCGATTTATTAAAATAAGATTTAATTTTCATTTTATAATATAATAGAAACAAGTACATCGTTGCAGGAAGGATTTATTAATTTTGCGGACTAGGAAACTTGGTTTTATAAGTTAGCATAAGGGGCTCAAAGATATGCATTTTCTAATATATCCAAGTGAATTTGTTCTGTGTACTAATACAAAATACTGTAACGATTTATCGCATAACAGTATAATAGATAACATGTATAGTTAAGTTATTTCTATTAGTTCTATTATTTATATTAAGATTGTCACTGAGTAACAAAATATTGTTCTTAACATCAGTATTCTTAATTTTCTAAAAATATTCCGAAGGGAGCTTCAAGATTATAAATAGGCCAATAAAAATAATAATATGAGCTTTCGGGTTTGAAAAACGTTCTAGCGTATAAATATTATATAAATATACTAGCTGTGCCCCGCGGCTTCAGCCGCGTATAATTAATAACAATATAATACATTATTTTATTACTATAATAACATACACGCCCACACACACATGTGGCTACTGGTAAAGAAATACGTAATTAACGATTGGAAATTAATTTTCATAAGATACCGTAGGGTTTACCGATCTTATATATGGCCTAACATTTGCGCCATCACATGTTCGTTGTGTTTACCAATTTTCATCAAGATTGGTCAAGCCATTCTTGAGTTATAAGAAGACATATAGACAGACAGATAGACAAAAATAAAAAAATAGTATAATGTGAATCACTGCATCATAAAACGATTATTTATCACAAAATTAGGTGAAAAAAAAATGTATAGACAGAACCAATAGATTTATACAGTAGTATAGATTATGTAACATAAATTAGTCGAGCTTTTATATTAACAAAATACATGAGCATAAAGTAAAACATGTTTATATAGCAAAGACAAAAAATATAACCTACGAGTATATACTAAATATATACTCGTATTAGATGGCCCAGTGGTAAGAACGCGTGAATCTTAACCGATGAACGTGGGTTCAAACCCGGGCAAGCACCACTGAATTTCATGTGCTTAATTTGTGATTTATAATTCATCTCGTGCTTAACGGTGAAGGAAAACATCGTGAGGAAACTTGCATGTGTCAAATTTCACTGAAATTCTGTCACATGTGTATTCCACCAACCCGCATTGGAGCAGCGTGGTGGAATAAGCTCCAAACCTTCTCCACAAAAAGGGTAGAAGAGGCCTTAGCCCAGCAGTGGGACATTCACAGGCTGTTACTATATATACTAAATAGTTATATAGCTGAAGTCTGGATGGTAGATGACTAAATGGACCACTCGACAGTTAGAAGTGACCATATCCTGTGAATGGCAGGAATATAAGCTGTTCTGGATCACTTACCATTTAAGCATAAATACAGTAATTTATATCATGACTGTGTAGTACAATAACTGATTCATGGGTAAATCAGAGAGGCTTGCACAAAACTTGAAACAAGTAAATTCATTCCATACATATAATAAATCTCTAATGACACTATATCAAAAGATCAAAAGATTAACAATTGATTATATAATAATCGAAGAATACGTTAAAAGGCAGTTTCAAAACTTATAAAAAACATGAATGAATTAGTTAATTAATTTAAAAATTAGATTGTTATTTATACTAAACATTGAAACTTAAATATTTTATTATTAACAATATATAGAACACAGATAAGGAAATGTCCTTGAGTATTGTCTTTTAAATGTAAGTACATAAAGAAATACATTGATACAAATTTACAATAAATCAAAGTTTTCATCGATGCCAGTATGTCGACGTGAAGTATCCAAAATACATCGAGCATTTTCCTTTGTATGGCTAAGCTTATACTTTGGCTCGAGCTGCCAGCTTTTGAGTCTATTGTTGACTTGATAAGCAGTTTCGAGGTATCTTTGAATAAAGATCTTGCCTCTGGCATTTGATGGTTTATTTTCTGTTCAAATGGCAAGTGTAATACTTACACATACACATAACACCAATTTGAATGTCGTTTATGCACAGAGCCTGTCATTCCACACCAGCGATGTAGCACAAATATAAATTATATTATATATTAAGGATTTTGAAGTAGAAATAATTTTAAAAAATCTTACATGTTATTCAATCGTTTTTTTATGGCATCGGAAGGCGGACGAGCATATGGGCCACCTGATGGTAAGTGGTCACCGACGCCCATACGACATTGGCATTGTAAGAGATGTTAACCATCGCTTACATCGCCGATGCGCCACCAACCTTGGGAACTAAGATGTTATGTCCCTTGTGCCTGTAATTAGACAATTAATAATAATACAAAAATACAAACTAATATTACCATAATTAAATTAAAAATAAATATATTCCTGACCGATTTCGGTCTCGGCGGCCAAACTCAAGAGACATTAGCCAATTGCGCAGGAGATATTATAGTGTGTGTGCGCAAACAACACGACCGGAAAGAGTCCGGAAAGAGGTCAGGCGCAGGACCAACGGCTTTACGTGCTTTCCGAGGCACGGGAGTAAACACACTCCTAACTTCCAGACTCCGGGCTGCTACTGAGAATTTTCTGCCAGGTAAACCCAATAACTATTTATTGGCCCGACCTGGGAATTTAACCCAGGACCACCGGGTCTGCGGCCATATATCTAGCCACTAGAGCAACGTAGCAATCAATTAATTTAATTAAAGAGTCAATTAATTTAATTAATTGACCTATACATAATCTAAATGTCAAAAATAATAAACGAATAAAAGACCAATTACTTATACCTTGCAACCTGAGTGGTTGCAAATCGCGTCGACAACTTTCGTACTGTAGGAAAGCCAACGAGCAAAATACCTACTATATGGGGAACACCGCCTTTTATGGACATTGTTTTTTAGTATAAATGAGTTCCTTAAACATATTAAACATTTTATTTCATAATTAAATCTATAATATAAAAGATTCTTTTAGACGGCATTGGACGATACAATTTGATTTTTTATACTTATCTTAGCGCTATCGAAGCGTTAAGATGTTGAATGGAAGTTTATTTTGTAACAAGAATAGTTTTTGCAGCAAGTAGTAATTTGAGCAAAAACTAACTTGAATTACCTACTTACAATATGTGATGGTGTTGAAACGTGATAACAAACGCACTTTAAAATAATTTACAATAAATTTAATATAGTATAGTAATAAATTTAGTAGTATATTAAAAGATCTAATGCTTTTTTATTTTATTTTTTATAGCATAGGTAAGCGGACGAGCATATGGGCCACCTGATGGTAAGTGGTTACCAACGCCAATAGACATTCGTATTGTAAGAGATGGTAACCATCGCTTATATCGCCAATGCGCCGCAAATCTTGGGAACTAAGATGTTATGTCCCTTGTGCCCGTAATTACACTGGCTCACTCACCCTTCAAACCGGAACACAACAATACCAAGTACTGCTGTTTTGCGGTAGAATATCTGATGAGTGGGTGGTACCTACCCAGACGATCTTACAAAAACCACCAAGTAAAACCTATAATAAATAATTTTACAAAAATCTATTCAAGTTACAAACATTATATTCACCAAATATATCGAATTTTAACTATAGTATTGTTAAAGTAATTTCAGTTAAAATATTTAAAAAAAATTAAGTGATTTAGTTGCGATTTTTAAACAAGTTCGCAAGCACTACATAGAGAAATGCAATAAGAAATTTAATTTAATATTTATATTATGTATAATTTATTGATTACATTATAAACGTTAACAATTTGTATCGTATTTTTAACAAGAATTTCTAATACTGTTGTCAAATAATTTGAACTAAATTTATCGCGACGCGACGTGCTAACGTCACTAAACCATGTTTGAATGTAAGGGGTACTCAATAACTAAAAAAATACTGAATCGATCTCGTTAAATAAAAATCAAATGCCGAAATCCCTATTTATATAACGCAGCTTAAATAGGCGAATATCTCAAGGCTATCACGATACAGAGAAACCAGCTGTGCCCGCGGTTTCACCCGCGTATAATTATTAAAAATATAATAAATCACTAAGAGCAGACTTATAATATTACAGTATGTACAACTTTCTAAATTTATTTTCGTGAGATATTAGTATTTATTGGATTTAACCGCACCCGGATCTAGATAGGGCGACATACAATTGGTCTTGAGAACTTGACTGTCTTTTCCTGTACTTTATTGTTGTGACTGCAAACGGTACCTTCGCAGGAAATTGTGTCCTTTTAAAACTGAAAGTAAATCTATGTATTATAAAAAAATACTTATTATCAAATAACCGACTAAGTATAAATTTAATAAAACAATGAGAAAAAAATAAAGGCGCCGACGAAACGAAATACCAAATTTCATCGCTTTAAGTTCACTGATGAAAAAAATGCCGTAATATACTTTTTTCTAACTAGGATGACATTTCATGCAGTCACAGATTTCCATACAATCATTTATCGTTTACCTATTAACTACAGCCGAAGCCGCGGGCAATAGCTAGTTAAATATATTGCTATATTTAAAAAAAAACTACTACCCTAACCTAACAAATATATTAAAAACAAATACAGATCGAGGCTTACCAGGTCCCTGTTACATGTATATACCAGCATAGGCTGAAACCTATTTGATATGATTGAGCACATTGATCTGAGCTCAACTTACATCGAAAGTAACTAAATCTCTGAAACTGTCAAATTTTTAACGTTGTATTGTTCATATTAACTTTCGATCATCATCATTTTACAGACTTTATTTATATGTAGATTTATTTATAAGTTTCAACCAATTCAACTGAATTTACAAACACTTAATTTTAAGTGAAGTTTGCCACACATTGTGTTTTTAAACATTTTTATTATATGTATAAAATAAATAGATTATTATTTAAAATTTAAATTAAATATGATACTATGAAATATCGCAAAAACACAAAAGCCGTTTGCTAATCACAACCGTTCCGTACTTAGTTAAGAAATAATAAAAATTAAAGAAGTTAAGCATTATTAAAAATTATAATTTAAAATTAAAGTTATCGTTTATTTAAGAAAAAATATGATATGATGATCAGATATCACAAAAACGTATAAAAAGTAGTTCGCTGAACACATCCGTTCCGTAGGGAGCTGCGCCCGAGCCTCGCGGCAAGCTACCTCGCAGAGCTAGTGACCGACCTCGCTATCACGCCCGGAATTTTTTTTAAGCTGTGATATCTCTTAAAATATTCTTTATTTAATCTTAAAATATGTACAGGCATTTTTTTACAAAATTAAATACTTGTGATGAATAACGTATTTATTTCGATAAGAATTTATACCATGTTAATGAAAACAACTTCGCAAATAATGCATCACTTTCGAAATAATTTAGTTATTATAAAAAAAAAATTATAGTAAGTCAACCTTCAAAGATAGACATATGCTATTGCGGACTTTTTTTTCAAACTTTTTGAGAGGAACAATTCTACCATACATGATTATTGCGTAGCTTTAACCGTTTACGCAGCGTACGCAACTAAAGCTCTCAAAAAGTATCAATTTTCCCCTTTTTGGCATCATTATTCATTTTTGTTCCGTACTTATTTGTCGTAGATATTATATAGCGTAGGACCTTTCTCGATAAATGGGCTAACCAACACAAAAATATTTTTTCAATTCGAACCACTAGTTCCTGAGATTAGCCGGATCAAACAAACAAACTCTTCAGCTTTATATATTAGTATAGATAATAAAGTCACAGAAACGTATATCGATAATATTTTAATACGAATACTATTTCTCGAATTTATGATAAAAAAGGAATACGTAAGAAATTTGTTTTTTCGAACGAAGTTCTTTTACGAGGCTTACAGCAGAGTGAAATGGCAATGGCCCAAGGTCATGTCACATAACGAAATAGCGTTATGCCAATCAAATGATACAAAATGCGAAGCGTTGGGCTTTCGAATTCAGTACTAGGCAAGCGCTTCTGAAGGTAGGACCCAATTATTGAGCGACAAACCACATCAAAGTGAATAGTGCGCCTATTGTAGATCATGCTTTTTATTAATTAAGTCAAAAGTCTTAAATAAGTATAAGCAAACTCAATGAAAAGAATTTATTTTATTGAAAATACTTACCTAACGTTCTTAAAAACACGAAAACAAAAATATAAAGGTAATATTATATGCATGCAAGCATGCAAGTCCCAGGTTCGAACCTTGGGCTATTGTCACAATTCCCATTATAAACTTTGTTTAATTGGAGAGGTAAATTAATATACTAATATTAAAATATTAGTAAATTCCTTAAAATGGGGATTGTTATTATTATAAAAAAATTGTAAATTGAATTTAAAAATTTAAATCGTTTCTTAATCTTTGATTAGAGAGAGTTGCACAAAGGAGGTTGAGGCGATTTTTGGTGTGACAAAAATACAGTAATGTAATCAATTAAAATCTTAATTTTAAAACACGTTTTGAGTCGGAAAATATCGCAAAGAACTTTGATCCTACCGGGGGACCCAGACCGCACCATTTTTTACTTTATCACCGAAGGATATTATTAGAATCAGATATTCAAAGTATTTATCAACTTTAACAAGTTTAACTCCCATTACGGGTATATTTTTCATAAAGAACATGTCTTTCATATAGTTTAAATGGTATTACATAGAATGGCAGGCGCCTCATTAAAACGTGCGACACCATTCAGATTCGTATACCCTTGTATTTCTTTGGAACGTCTTCATAGGCAGTGGTTACGAGATGAAATTAAAAATGACAAGCACGCTTAGTATGAAATGATACTTGTAAATATAATTAGAAAAAAAAATACCTTGCTAAGGATATTTATTTCACATAATTATCTGTGATGACCAAGTGGCTTGGAACTGGTGATTCTAGATGAAGGTTGCGAGTTCACACCCAGGCAAGAAAAACTAAGTTTTTATAAGCTTAATGTTAGCGTAACCCTCATTGGAGCAGCGAATTAAGTTTCAAATGTTACCCTCAAAAGAGAAGAATGTCTTAACTAAGGAGTAAGATAAATAACGTCTTTTACTTTATATTTTAGATATTTATCATATAGATTTATACAAAGAACATACTACGGTACAGAATAACCATGTTAATAGAAAATGTATGTGTTTATCTATATGTTATGTATTTATCTATATAAGTATGTATTTACAAAAGAAAAATAGTATATGTAAGTATATCAGTTGTCTGGTTTCCATAGTACAATCTCTACTTAGTTTGGGATCAGATTGGCTTTCGGCCTTGTGTGAATAATGTCCCAGGATATAATTATTATTATAATAACAAGAATTGTTACATATAGGAACTTTGCACTTGATTTCAAGACTTTAGATCTCGTAGCTTCACTACGGTACTCTAAAGTTGGTATGATAACCTGGATGATTTTTATCCTATCCCATATGCAGCTTTTGTCACGATATTTCCTTCATCGCTGTGACCTGTGTCTTTGGGATAGTCAGTTAAGATTGTTTTAGGTCGTCTGGCAACTGGGCTATTTCGTCACACCTCAGTAATTGCTAGTATTGTAATATAATGCATTATTTATTTTTTATTTTTTATATATTACTTTTTCTACAAATATTTTACTGTCCTCATTATACATGTTTAATTAATAACTGGATGGAAACCTAGGTGTCAAGATAGAAACGAGCGTCGTTTATCAGACTCGACATAACCTCGACTTAACCTCTAACATTCTGATCAGACTGAAACCGGTCTCGTATCAGTTGTGACTAGATATTCTAGATCTGTTCTACTGCTCATGTCGGGTTCCATAACCCCATTTGTCATAAAGCCGGACACGAGCTACGAATTAACAAACACAATGAAAATGGTTTTCTAATTAATTGAACACAATTGTACTTTCTGTTAATACATTCTTGCCTGGCCCGTTGGTGTAGTTGACATTGACCCTGCATTTCGCTCCGTGATTAGGGGAATCCCGCCCCGATTCTGGTTATATTATGTATAAAAGTATGTATTATGTACATTTATTTAAAACAATATATACAAATACCAGTCGGCTGTTAGCTATAACACAGATATATGTTGCTTCTCATATAAAACGAAAGAGGGTAAAATCAGTCACGATTGTGGTTTTAGACGCCAAACAACGAATTTATATAGTTTTGTAAACTAAAACTTTTTAATGTTTGTAAACTAAAAATTTTTTGTTAGCCCTATCGCGTGTTTACGTACCGCGCGGCTGTAGTTACTTATTTCAAACACAGGGACGAGGTACAATTTTTTTTAGCATAGGTAGGCGGACGTGTTTATTTGCCACCTGATGGTAAGTGGTCACCAACGCCCATACACAATGGTAATAAAATAATACAATACTCTATACAGCGTGTAACAAAATTCGTGTCCGACTCGTGAAGTGGTTACAGGTATCGTGTGTCGGTTCTATTTATGTAAAAAAATTTTAAAATACTAAGTTAAAAATTTATCCCGGAGATTTTTTTTTAAATTATATGACGGAAATTACATGGCTACACAGGTGCGGGCAATAGCGCTCGATAGCTCTTACCTATCGGGTAGCTATGACACGAGGTCATGACCTCAGTAGTCCACGTTTTTACCACTAACAGTGTCGTTAAACACAATTAATATATTTTTTAAGTAATTTTTTTGCTTAGTATTTTAAAAATTATTACATAAATTGAACCGACACACGATACCTAATAATCACTTCACGGGTCGGACACGAATTTTGTTACACCTGTATATTACATTACCGTGGTCAAGTCGCACTAAAAATGATTTATTGATGATTGCTCAAACGTTATCAAAGTATATTCATCTCAAACAAATATATACATTTATCCATTTTTATATATAATATAAATAACAGCCAATAAAGGGTTCATTCAAGTATTACGTAAGTGGGCTTAGGGGGTGGGGCCTATTCATATTTTTCTTACTTTTGCTGACAAAGGAAGGGAGAGGGTTCGGATATAATAGATCTTATCGTACTTTGTTATTATAATTAATATTATAAATGCGAAAGTGTGCTTCTTTCACCAAGCAATGGAAATGAAGGATTTTTTTGTACAGACGTAGTTTGTAAGCCGGTGAGTTACAACTGTACATCGGTAAAATGCTCGAATACGAAGCTTTAGTAAAAACTGATCATAATGAAATATTTTAAATTAATAAATCTCTTTCTTATATCGCTTCTAGCGATTTGTCTTGTTTATTTCATTTAATAAATTAATGAAACGATTTTCTAATTTATTTGCCTTGGTAACTTTTTTTTTTTTTTTTTGACGCTGGGAAAACGCCTGTCTCGTTTCCCCCCACGGGAACAGTGGGGGGGGGGTATGTGGGGCTCGCCGTATGTCCAAGGCACCGAGTGTGCCCCGGTCATCGGAATACCCACTAAAAACCCAGCGGTACCCTTCCCGTCTTAACGGGAGCGCCACGGGATCGCTTGCGCATGCTACCGTGACTGCCTTGGTAACTTGAGCCAACCCAGCCTTGTGTTTTTTTTTATAGCATACGTAGGCGGACGACCATATGGGCCACCTGATGGTAAGTGGTCACCAACGCCCATAGACAATGGCATTGTAAGAAATGTTAACCATCGCTAACATCGCCAATGCGCCGCCAACCTTGGGAACTAAGATGTTCTTGTGCTTGTAATTACACTGGCTCACTCACCCTTCAAACCGGAACACAACAGTACCTAGTACTCCTGTTTTGCGGTAAAATGTCAAATGTCAGATCTTAAAACCAGGATAACTACTAAGAATTATTCTATTATTATTTATATATGCTATAGTTTTTTTTTTAATTACATATATTATCATTAAAAATGTCAATGTCAGTATTAACCGTTGAGTTATTTTTTTCCTTATTTTTATAATGTAAGGAGTTTGCAATTTTACATATGCTATTGTAGTTAATAATTAATCTATTCATTACCAATCAATCCATAACGTGTATGAGCAAGTCTTTCGAGAAACGGTGTGTAAGTAGATGCTCTGAAGGATCTTGTAGGAGCACGAAACATTATTTTGGACAACAGATAAGGTGACTCTATTGACCCATTAACTAGTTTGAATATAAATGATTTGTCCAGTACGCGTATACGGTTTTGAAGGGAAAGCAGTTTGAAAAACGATAGCCTCTCTTCATAGCTTTGTTATCTAAATTGAGATTGTATTATTGAAGTTTGTACAAAAGGCGGACTTAATGGAAGGCATTCTCTACCAGTCAATCTTTAGGCTAATCAGAAGTACATTACTACAAATGAAATAAATTACATAGGTAAAACGTAATATATATAATATGCGAAATATAAATTTAGTAACATTTGAACGGTGCTTGGTTAGTTTAATAAATATATAAAAAACAAAAACATCAAAATACATATCATTTTTTAATAATATTAATAATACTTTTAGTGAACAACAAGCAATTGCATTAACAATAATTGTACACGCTATCTTAATTGAAAAAGCATACATTCCACCTTAAAAATACTTAAAATTTAACATAAATAATATCACAATTAATTACCTTTTTTAATAATTATAATTGCTTAATCTTCAACAAAATATAATTCATTTGTTAAGTACGCTTGAATAATTAAAAAATGTTTTAGTTTAATGATAAAAATGTACATTAAATGTTGCATAGTTTGCGCAGCCAAACTATTAATAGTAACTATTTTGCCGAATTATATATGTACATTGTTGTAAAGGAAGCTTGTTAATAATTAATTATTGCAGAAGCTGAGCACTGTAACATCAGCGTTCTGTATTTCTAGTTTGACTGTGCAAACTGATTTGCATAATAAAATTGCTGCGTGTAACTTTCAACTATTTCAATGTGACTTTCAACTGTTTCAAGTGCAATATTTTCAGATTTAAAAAAAGCTAAGTAAAATATCAAACAATAGTCGGTTCCACGTGGCCAAATGTTCTTATTCTGCTTATTCCACCATCAGGTGCCATTGTAACTCTGATATGTGAGATAGCATCCGAATTACACGAGAACCAATGTTCCTTGTTTGCTGAGAGCTGGAAGAAAAAAATAGGACTCCTATCAACTAATCGGAATAATGGGCAATGGATTGTTATTGGTAGGAAGTATATATTTTTATCGCTATACTATATTATTATAAAAAGACGGTCAATTTACAATTCTTCTACCGAAGGTAAGAACGAAGTATGGCAAAAAAATTATAACATTTGAAGGAGTGCAACTTTTTAACAAAATACCCTCAAATATAAGAAATGTAAGCTCGCTTAACATATTTAAGACGCGACTAGCCGCGTATCTCACGATCATTCGCTTCTTAGTAATAATTTAAATATGTTAAATGAGTATTAAATTAATAAAAGTACGACGACGAATGTAATAACTAATTTTAAGTTTAACAATTTAACTATAAGCTATGCCTGAGGATATTATCGCCAAAAAGGATCTCTTCCAGGCAATCTTTATTAAAATATTAAGGGAAAGACAAAATATGGCTTAGCACTTACAGTTAAACTATTTTTTTTTTAAATATATTTTTACGAATACTATTCCTTACCTTGCTTGGTTTTAAAATATTGTACCAGTTGGTCGATTTCGATGGTGACCATTCTTTATCTATTAACGCTCCCTCAACTTTTATGGAATCAGGGAAGTTGCCTTTGAAATGTGCTGTATCGACACAAATATTTTTTATTCTTCCACAGAAACCTAATTTGAAAACAGCCCATTCTTCTCCTGCAAACAAAATATTAGCCATTACGAATCGAAATTTTAAAGCTAATCTAAATAATTAACTAACGGTTAATTTTAATTGAAATACTGATTTTAGCTTGATAAATAATAATTAGAACATCGAATCATAGTACTAATACAATTTTAAAACTATCAAAGTTATACCTGTTACTATCAATGTGCCGTCATCCGTGGCTTCAAGAACCTCGGGTCTATCTAGACGTCTGGCTGTCTCCCAGCCATCAGCCATCATTTCTCCTTTACTGGGTTTTATAATATTTCTAGGATGACCATAGTGTGCATTGGAATAGCCTATGAAAGAAATGTCGTCATTATTATTTTTAATTACTAGCATAATACTAGTATAAGAGTCATTGCATGCTTTTTTTAATAATAGAATTATACAATTAATATAAACACAATAACATCCAAATTAGATGAGATCTCGTTATTTAAGTTCGTTAAGTTGTTCAAGGCTCGCTTCAGGGACAATTCACATTTAAGATGCATAAATGCTATCGTGACAAAGGGGCGTCTTAACGGGTGCAGCTTGTGAAATTGCTGCAATTCGTTTGGATCGCCGTGGGATAGAATTTGTGGATGCGATACTATTAGTTACCGCATATCTAAATCACACGATTTTCTTCACGTAAATACAATCCTAAAATTTTGAACTTGCTTTTTTCGTATGACATTTTATTTGAAATCTTGTTTATAGGTCAAGTACCTATAAACAAGATTTCAAATAAAATGTCATGTATTATGTTTTAAATATGCTACAAAATACTTATTTCATTGGAAACGAAAATGAAATGACACTCATACTACTACTCGGTGGTAGAGCTTTGTGCTAGCTCGCCTGGGTAGGTATCACCCACTCATCAGATATTCTACCGCAAAACAGCAGTACTTTGTGCTGTTGTGTTCCGGTTTGAAGGGTGAGTGAGCCAGTGTAATTACAGGCACAAGGGACATAACATCTTAGTTCCCAAGGTTGGTGGCGCAGTGGTGATGTTGTTTTTTTTTTAAAGAAATATACAAACCACTGTCTATGGGCGTTGGTGACCACTTACCATCAGGTGGCCTACATGCTCGTCCACTAACCTATACTATAAAAAAAAATATATATATATATTTTATTTTAAATTAAATAAATATGACTCTTGCTTTCAAATAACGTTTGCACTTATTAAATAATATCACTACGAAAATTTACAATTAATGTTACCTAAACAAGTAGTTCCGGATAGCATTGAAGACAGATCGACAAGTTGATCAGTAGGGGGCGTTTCTGGCTTCGCTTCACCGTACACCCTCAGTCTAGCGATACCCCCATCAGGATATATATTCACTCTTATGTATGTCCATGCTTCATCACTTAGTATCTATATAAAAATAAGTTAAATATGAAAAAACTATTTTCGTTGCTGAGTCGAAATGATCAATTGGAATTAATATTAACGAAGACCATTGATTATACTGGTATACTTTTCAATGTTTCATTTCACATAGTCAATCATAATGCGACGATGCAAAGAGGACTATTATAGGAATTCACTTTAGCTGTGTATTATCTTTCAAATTACCCTTATTTTATATTGAAATATTTTTCTAGAACTTTCTAGAATCTGCCATATCCAATTTAATTTGTTTCATAATCTATGTTTAATGCAAACTTCAGTTAACAACTCGGAGAAAACTATAAACCGTTTTTATTTTTTAAACATAACATTACAATAAATTTACTAAATTCGAAGTAATCCTTAGTTTTGTTATAAAATGAAAGTATTTATCAATTGTATTAACGAAGATAGAAAAAATATAAACCTTTTGATAGTTCATTCTGGAATCTTCATAGCCGGGTCGAAGAGGCGTTACGGGGACGATTTCCTCCCATTTATCAGACTTAAGCTGTTCCACCCGTTTCAAGTCACATTCACTGCACGCTGCCCCCATTTGCGTGTCCCTTCCCGGCAATAATGCTTCTTCTGTAATTACGGTAAATAATTAGCGGTGTGTACCGACGTTTTGTGCTTCGGACTATGTTAAGATAAATTCGAAGTAATTGGCCGTATGTTCGTCGAAACGGATTTCAGGATCAATAATTTTTTTTTTGACGCGATCACATGACGATGGTCACATTTTAATTTGACTAAAACTATTAGCTACTTTTTTACCTAATACTCGAACATATAAGCGAAGCCACGAGCGATTATTAGTATATTATATGTGTTAAAATTACTTAAATATTTTTGTTGTTATTGCGCATGAAGTACCATCAGAAATAATAAAGGCGGCGAAATAATAGTTATTTGAATTTTATACGTATCAAGTTGTAATCAAATTTATTTAGTTGAAATTTAGACCTGGCTGGCTATACCATTACAAAATAAGAAGAATTAAGAATATTAATTAAATTGTTTTATATTGAAAATAGAATCGTTTTTTGAATTTTAATCAGGCATTAGTATATTATAATGATACGAGAAATATAATAAGCAGCGCGAATTATTCTAGTTGCTTTATTCATAGAAATTCGCGTGCAATTCCGATAAGTATATCCGATGACAGCTGCTGATAACTCTATAATAAATATAAGGTTTTAAATATAATATGAAGTTAATCCAATAATCTCGGTAATAAAAATATATTACGTTTAAAATAAAGCCTTAAGATGTAGTCATGTTATAACAATTTATTTTTTAAATAGTGTTTTTACGATCATTTGAAAATGTGGTATACGTTGTTGTTTCCTTAAGATTCCTTGCCCAGCAATATGATGATTGTTTTTAGATGATAAGAATTAATTAATTAATCCGTGTTTAAAGTTTGCACTGTTTTTTAATCTAATAAAATTAACATTATAATAAATTAAAGTTTCGTAAACTGTTTCAATGAACTTATGTAAAATTTCAGATGAATTTTTGAAGTTAACAAATCATAATTCTTCAATTTGTATAACCGATTCAAAACACAGCGTCACTATAGTAACAGACGTAGTCATTATAATTACTTATGGTCTAATTATCGCTAATTATAATAATGTGAATTCGAGGTACTTATATTGAAGCTTTGTTTAATTAATTTATTTATTATTTTTTTATTCATCAATTAAAGCATTTATTTCACTTGATGAAGTGGCCGTTTTTTTCACTGTAAGTTATTAAACAAGGGTAAGATATGGTTTTATTTACCTTCGGACGTTAAACACGCAGCTTGTATTGAATATTTCGGTGCGTAATTTCCGGTGAAATAAGCTGTATCGACCAGTAGACCTGTGACCAAAATAAAAAATAATCTTTAGTTAATATCTCAATCAAAATACTCTTCTGTTGTTAACATGTCAGGGTTATCAGTAGATGCAGTATTTGTAACATGTTAGATGGTTAGTAGGGGTTGTTGGCGCACTGATTATGAAGTGGTTTTTTTTAGACCAATGTCTAACGATCAAGGTTTTCTTGCTACAAACGTTGCATTTGCTTGTCGTCCATTTATTTAAATAAAATATATAAGGGATTTGAAATTAAAGCCATGATTTTTTATAAGTTAGAAATATTTGAGTATAAAAATTTCACCCGATTTGTGGGGAAATAATGATTTAGGAAATGTTCCTTTAATGTGTACACGTTATGAATTTCAAACAGAAAATATAAACGAATCCAAATTTTAGTATAAAATTCAATTTTCTTGATATCGATAACATTAAAGGTAAATAGCTAACCAATCAAAACAAAAATCCGTTGACAATTGGGAAAAATGTATTAATTTTTTTGCTTATATATGTGCATATTTTAACGAACGTGTGTAAAACCAAGCATCGTTGTTTGAGCTACTATGTGGTTCTCATATATCGTAAACTGCCTCGTTGGTCTAGTGGCTAGATATAACGCCGCAGACCTGGTGGTCCTGGGTTCAATTCCCAGGTCGGGCCAATAAATAGTTATTGGGTTTTTCTGTCAGAAAATTCTCAGTAGCAGCCCGAAGTCTGGAAGTTGGAAGTGTGTACACTCCCGTGCCTCGGAAAGCACGTTAAGCCATTGGTCCTGCGCCTGAACTCTTTCCGGTCGTGTCGGATTGCCGACCCATCGGATTATGAGAGCTAAGGAAAAGAGAGTGCACCTGTGTTTGCGCACACACTTGTGCACTATAATATGTCCTGCGCAGTTGGCTAATCTTTCTTAATTGGCCGCCGCGGCCGAAATCGGTCTGGAGGACCTTATACCTTATTGGTTCTCATATCGTAATTTTATTGTATCAATTGAAACCAATATTCGTTATTTAATTTTCACATATTAAAGTTATTATTATTTTTAATTAAAACGAACACTATTCAAATAAATATGATCACATCGGATGGATCTGATTAATACATTTCCATTTATTGATATCATATTTCAATAACATTATACTATGAGTACCTCAATCTTATACATATGTTTTATGTATTTAATAATCGTTTGTCCTGATTTATTATCATCGTACAGCGAAAAGTACTGTTTATTAAGGGAGGAGGATATGGTGCTATAACTTGGTATGATTTTTTCCTATGCAAAGTCATAACTAAATAGAGTTATAAAATCTTAAGCTTACAAGTAAACCTGTATGTAATGTAGATTAATATGTTAAGATCGATTGGTCTCTTTCTGACATCTGTAATTTGACATTTACATTTTACTCGGTGGTAGAACTGTGTGCAAGCTCGTCTGGGTAGGTACCACCCACTCATCAGGTATTCTACCGCGAAACAGCAGTACTTGGTATGGTTTGAAGTTTGAAGGGGGAGTGAGCCAGTGTAATTACAGGCATAAGGGACATAACATCTTAGTGTTTCCAAGATTGGTGGCACATTGGCGATGTAAGTGATGATTAACATCTCTTATAATGCCAATGTCCATGGGCGTTGGTGACCACTCTCCCGCAGAGTGGTCACGCAAAACTATGCTATAAAAAAATGAAAGAAGAAAACAAAAAATTGTCTACACTGTAATTAGTGATTACTTATAACTTTCCTATTCAACTTTTCTCTAACGCAACTTTCTTCTGAAATTACATTATCATAATAAACGTTTTTTTTTATCAATGTAATTTATTCTGCTCTACTTTAGATTGCTTAAGAAGTAATATCAAAATACAATTCAACTAATATTATCAATGAAAATTTTGAATTTGACGTATTCAATACTTAAATAGAATCGTACAAGGCTTATTACGATTTGGGGATTTAAGCTGCAGTGGCTATTCTCAGGGTCATGATCAATAATGTTTTTGTGATTGTCGTATTATTTAAATGTAACTTTCTAAAATAACAAAATAACTAAATGTGATCAGTGGTATTTACAAAGTGAGCCCGAGTTTACAAGAAGAAAAGTCAAGGCATGTAATCATACTTTTAGCTAAAATAAAGCGGCGAGATTTATCAGGGTCACAACGTTTGGGGACTTTTGCTTCATAATCAGACTTAGTTTAAATATCAAAGAATATTTTTCGCGATATCAAAACATTATATTTATTAGTAAAACTTTTCAATCGCTTCGTGTTCGTTGAACGTGGAGGTGCATTGATTATAATAATATTACTTTATTGTTATCCATTACATACATATTCTACAAAAAATATAGCCCTGACTCCTGAACTGGTGTTACCCGTGTGTCAGAGGTCAGTTCCTTCCCATTAAATTATTACATACCTATTATTACAATACAAATTGCCTTATTACTAATTATTGTAAGTAAATCCAAACCGTGTGTAATTATACATTCTGCTAGAGCTTTATACGTTCTTATTAAGGAGGTAAATCCGCAATATGCCTTAGGTTTTTAAAAATGTATATTAATTTTCGTAATCTTTTGGAAACTGATGCTATGTGTTTTATCCAACTAAATGTTTCATCTATAATTATTCCCAAGTATTTGATATCTGACACTCTAGATAAACTTGTACATGTACAATGCGAGCGTGATACGTTGTCGATTCTATTACATGGATATGTATGAGTGTACAACTTAGAGTCTTTCGGTACTGATGCCTTAGTCTTACTGAAACAGATATACTTCGTCTTATTGGTATTTAGTGTTAATAGGTTGTCCTCCAGCCAAGGGAGGTACTTTGGGAACCGTAAAAAAATTCAGTACTTGATCTCTTTAATATTTAAATTTTAACTGACCTTTGCATTTTACCGGATATATCTTACAATTTAAGCAGGCAGCTTGCAGCTTAAATAACAATAGAAAGTCTACAGATTTTAAGAACGATTTTTGGTAATTTTTTTGTGTTCATCAGATCTTTTTAATATGAATTATCTTACCTCGAATCACACACTTCGTCGCAAGTTTCAGGATGCACCAATCGTGTCCCGGTATTCTTTTCCGTCTTGTCTCCCACCCATCCATCCACTTTCCAAATTCAGTGTACTTATCAGCAATGAAAACTGGTTCAGTGTCATGCAGCATGTTTTCACACGGGGCGAAGAAATCGTCAGTCGCGAAGACCACCGAACCACCGGCCTGTAATATTATTAATTATTAATAACCTTACCAGATATTATACATGTTGTGTAGATTGTTATGTTACATATCATGATCCCAAAATAATATGATGTTTTAAAAGGCGATTTGTCGCTATGAATACCCTGAAAGAGGCCTTAAAATAACCTTAAAGTAACAGAGTGTGTGAAAAGGCTATTTCTCAGAATTTGCTCTAAGTTTGCCTCAAAGGAATTAGTTCTGCTTTTTCCAGGTATCCTTAGAATAGAGGAAATGTTCGCGATATAGTATAGGTGCACAAGTTATAATTTTTTTTAAGCTTATTTCTATATATACGTCACGTTACTAATAACAAGGTCGATTATGTTTTGGTAGGCGGACCAGCAAATGGGCCATCTGATTGATACGTGGTCAACAGCGTCCATACACATTAGCGATGTAAGAAATATTGAGCATTCCTTATCGACAATGCGCCACCAAACTTGGGAACTAAGATGTTATGTCCCTTGTACCTGTAATTACACTGGCTCACTCACCCTTGAAACTGGAATGACTTAATGCTAAGTATTGTTGTTTAAGTTGTGGTGAAATATCTGATGATTGGATGTTACCTACTCAGACAGGCTTGCTCAGAGCCTTGTCACCTATTAAATTTATTTCCGAACGACAAACATAATTGGTGTGGAATTTTTCACATTATAATAAGTTGTTGTTTCAGAATCAATTCGAACATAAAATGTACGCTTGTTATGTCAAGTCTAATTTATTATTATGATTATATCATTATCCGAAACGCGCACCGGTATATATATATATATATATATATATATATATATATATATATTTATTTATTGGTTTAGTGAGTTGTTCTTATTTACATTAAAATGTTTGTCATTTTTTTAATTATACCGATTAAATGTGAAAATAAAGTATTAACCAAGAATAAATAAATATTATAGAAAAAAATAATTTAAATTAATTTCGAATTTAAAAAAATCTTGTTAAAGTAAATTGTATAATTAAAATAATTTTAAGAAATGTATAAATTATATATAATTATATTAGTGGAAGTTTAAAATGTCGACGTAAAATTCCGCCAGCACGCGGGATTATATTTAATAACAATTTCCAATAAATTTAATAGATTCACTCCTATTTTGGCTTTATTTACTAGTAAAACAATATTTAATATAATAATTTTAATACATTATAAATGCTAATAATAAATTAATAAAAATGTAATTATTATCTCTAATTTTTTAATTGATTTAATATAACTTAATTAAAAGGGTTTATATAAAAAAAAAACTTACGGTTAAACTTGCGAATTCACTGAGTTCAGCAAAAGCGGGCACATTGTTCTCGATCATTTTTACGTTATAAGCGTTATTTGAATCGATTAATTCGGAACGAGCCGACTATATGTCACTGATCGTTCGCTCCGCGGGACAGTCTAATATATAGGTGTTACTACAATCGATAGTCCCAAGTGCACGCATTAACGCCTTATCTATAGAAACACTGAGATCAATTGAGCTTAGAGGTATTCGGTACAGTTAGTTGGAAAATACTTTAAATAAATAAACATTACTATATAATATAATGAAATATATTATACGTTATTGGAATAATTCTGCAAAAAATTTATCAAAAATATTACACACCGTCTTAATGCCTTAACTGGTGACAGGCGGGCTGGTTAATTTTTCGCCCAGAGAATCGGAATTGCGATTTAAAGGGGAAATGCTGCTAGCATTCTTGCCCATGCGGTCACGATTTGTACATTTTTATTTGTATTTATTTTTAAGGAATTAATGTTAATAAGTTATTATATTTATTGATTGTATAATATCAATTTATATATTGATAATAGATATCGCTTCTTTCTTTAAAATTATATTATTATAAGTTAGTTTTTTGCTCGTAAATATTAACCAAAGCCGGCTTTCGATCAAGCTGGCTGGTCTTACACTAGGTATTAATATCAATCCGTGGTCACCACTCTAGGACTCGTCACTCATCTGTTCCAAACGCCATACATCATCATGCGGGACCAGACTACTGCCTCTTAAGTATTTTAATCAAATAACATTTAAATATTTTATTTATTATTTAATCATTTGAACGTATAAACAATAACTAAAGCTGTAAGCACATTTCTATTTCGTTTGAAAATTAATTATTGAAAGCATAGTTATAAAGTATCTTACATATCATGATATTATAAATGAGCTATTTTAATTGAAATATGAATGTACATCGAAGTTGAATAATCATTACGATTGATATAATACTCAATTACAATTGGATTTATTATTTTAATTGTAATAATTTACGCATTTCAATTTATATTGAAAATATATTTCAGCTAAATGATTATAGAAAATAATTAATTATAAGCGTTCAAATATTTTTGGTATATTTCAAACGTTAATAATGCTTTAAATATTTTATGTTCAATACGGGTTACAAAATGTGCTTTAAACTTTTCTATGTATTTGAATATTAAAATAACTTGATATTTCACTGTAAAATTTTTGATGATATTGTTAATTGAACAGTTTTAAAGATCTCACTTCAATATAAATCATCTGTTTCGATACACAATTTTTATTATTTAACATTAAGTTATCTCAACATTAAATTGCAAAACAAACTGTTGGTAATTAAATTTAGACAATTGACGTAACGACTTACTTTAATAAACTTAGGCGCCTCATGAGTACGAAGCTATCGTGAATCTTGATGTTAATCATCAAGAAAAAGTGTCTAATGTAGAATATTTATAGCATAGGAATGTAAAAAAACTTTTCATTGCTTCGAACGTGCGTGTTTCATTCTGCTTAATGGTTACACCACAAATGTCTCTATACATATATATACATTTTTCTTAAATTAAATACATAGTTGAAAAGGAAACAGAGTAACTATTGACTTTTTTTATAGAATAGGCAGGCGGGCAGGCCACCTGAATGTAATTAGTCACCAACACCCATATACTGTAAGAAATGTTAACCATCGCTTACAACGTCAATGCGCCACCAACCTTGGGAACTTAGATGTTTTGTCCCTTGTGGCTGTAATTACACTGGCTTACTCACCCTTCAAACCGAAATACAACAATACCAAGTACCGATGTTTTTCAGTAGAATATCTTATGTGTGGGTGTTACCCAGATAACCTTGTAGAGAGCCCTATTGTAGGATATCCTCTTACTTTTACTCTGAATATTTTGATTTTAATTTTGTTGGTACAACAATTCAGCTGGTGGTGCTTAAATTCGGTTAAAAAATAATTGACAATACTTCTTCAACTTTTTAAAAGAGTTTACCTTAAGATAAATTTTAAAAATATAGTATTTCATACTATCAAATATATTCTTAACGATTGTACTGTTGCTATTTGTGACAGTTCTAGAATAAGCACAAATAATCATTATGATAAAAAAATCTCCGTGAAAAACTTAATTTAGTGTTTCTTTCACGTGCTATTTATTTTTATATCAAATGAATGTAATAAAGTCAAACCTTGAATCATTCGTGAAAAAATAACGATAAATACAAAAACGGTTAATTGAAAGGATACTTACAAATAGATTTGATATAAATAAATTGTTTTTGTATACAGCAGAAACGAGTCAATGAAAATTTTGTTTACTGATCTATCATTTATATTGGACTTTGTTGACACGTTTAGGTTTTAATTACAAAGTCATCGGTTATTTAACAGAAACGCATTTGTTTTTGTTATATTTAACAACACGTAAAATTATTAACTAAAGGAAAACTTACGTGCAACGGTCAACAAATCTGAATCTGCATGTAACGTTTCTGAGGTTTCAATATCACGTATTACTATACTATTACTATACATGTATTATATATAATAAACACGACTGCCTCGTTGGTCTAGTGGCTCGCATAAGGCCGCAGACAGGTGGCCCTGGGTTCAATTCCAAAGTCGGGCCAATATGAAGTTATTGGGTTTTTCTGTCAGAAAATTCTCAGTAACAGCCCGGAGTCTGGAAGTTGGAAGTGTGTACACTCCCGTGCCTCGGAAAGCACGTAAAGCCGTTGGTCGTGCGCCTGAACACTTCCCGGTCCTATCGGATTATGAGAGCTAGGGAAGAGGAAGTGTACCTGTGTCTGCGCACACACTTGTGCACTATTATATCTCCTGCGCAGTTGGCTAATCTCTATTGAGATTGGCCGCCGTGGCCGAGATCGGTCTGGAGGAAATTATTATTATATATAAACATATACAAACTTGTGTGTGTACTTGTAACATTTAATGTTTCAACCATTGAATCTAATAAAATATTATTTAATATATCGTATGTCGTGAAAATATTGCAATTAAACCTGCAAACTTAGTGGCAGATCATGAATTTTAGCTCCATGGAAAAACTATTCTCATAAACGAACAAACAAATTGGTCGATTATTACGTTACAATACTGTTTTTTTTTTAATTTGTTCCATTTTCATGTCTATACCGTTGTGCAACTATGACCCATTTTGATAAATGTTTGAAGTTTGATCCACGTGTACGAAGTGAAGCTATTAGAAGAAAATAAAGTAATTGCATACTCTAATAATACAATTTGAGGCTATAAGTCAATAGAGCTTTGTGCAAGCTCGTCTGGGTAGGTACCACCCACTCATCAGATATTCTACCGCAAAACAACAGTACTTGGTACTGTTGTGTTCCGGTTTGAAGGATGAGTGAGCAGTGTAATTAAAGTAAAAAGTCACAACCTTTAAAAAAAAAAAACCACAGTAAACTTTCATTGAATCGATATCATAGCTTTAATTTATTGAAAATATTCGGTGGCTTAAATCGCTTTCTATTTAACAGTTGGATAAGTTAAAAAAAACAGTGTGAACATGCTCTTACAATAAGAATTAAATTTGTGAAATGATCTATACTAGAGATCAATAAAAGTTTAGTAACTTATAAACAATTAAATCATCAAATATTTTTAAATTTCGAACCCAGACCGAATTATCGCGTAGATACGACATTTAGAGTCCGGTTTGTCTACATGTTTAATGTTTGTAAACTTCCTTATCAAAACTGAGTGGATATTACCAGTTTTATATGCTCTTGTTAACCCATTACCTATCATTGTCAGTCTATACATGAATGATATCAATAAATTATGTAGAGCGTATATCTCATTGGCCCGATTTACTAGTTATATAAATTCATGACACCAGAAGGACATGAAACGATTATCGGGCGTTTAGTTTAGCTATAATATAAAGAGTAACTCTCTGAAAATGTTTTCAAAAATCGTTTTTAGTTTTTATACTTGAGTCACCACAGTAACAGCCTGTGAATGTCCCACTGCTGAGCTAAGGCCTCTTCTTCCCTTTTTGTGGAGAAGGTTTGGAGCTTATTCCACCACGCTGCTCCAATGCGGGTTGGTGGAATACACATGTGACAGAATTTCAGTGAAATTTGACACATGCAGGTTTCCTCACGATGTTTTCCTTCACCGTCAAGCACGAGATGAATTATAATCACAAATTAAGCACATGAAATTCAGTGGTGCTTGCCCGGTTTGAACCCACGATCATCGGTTAAGATTCACGCGTTCTTACCACTGGGACATCCTAAGCAGGCTTCAATTAATTAATTTATTTTGAATAATTAATACATATCATAAACAATAAGATACGATAGTAACTACAATAGTATTAAACTTTGTCGTAGCTAGTAACGCCCACCAATTGTTCAATGTAAACATAAAATAAAATATTATTTAATTTACCAATTATATGTATAGCCAATACTTGGGTTATTTTTAGATTCTTTGTTTTCCGTATTGAGATGATTCGTTAAGACATATTATGAAAACTCAATGGCACTCGCCCGGACTTAAACCCCCAATCTTAAATTAAGGTGCACGTGCTCTGAATACCGAGTTATTTCGGTTCTTATTATATAAATAAAAAATAAAAAAACAATATATTAAATTATATTATAATCATGACTAAATAATATCAAGGTTACAATGACCCAATGTTGAAAGATAAAATTATAATAATATTATTGTTAGTTTACGTTAGCACTTTGTGCAAGCCCGTCTGGGCAGGTTCATCCTGAATAATGCTACATTAAATAAAGTTTTTGATTTGATTTTTATCTAAACAACTCTTTTATCATAAGCTGTAGATATTTTTAACGTCGTAGTGCAGTAAAAATACAGATAATCTTAGTCTGATAAATTCAATGAATCGCTAACAGTGAGGTTTAAGTTATCTTCTGTTCCTAAATTACTATTTCTACTTGATCACGTCGAAGCAATCGAACGAGTGTTATGATTATGGCAAAATATGTATTTTCATGTGTTTCCATGTAGCTCTTAAACTGCTTTTGACAAGCAGGCGTTATAGCATAATAGGTGTCACTGTGTTAGAGTCCCTTGTGTCGTATCATTCTATGTGATGTTATATATAATCCAATATGGCGAATTTGATATCCAAAACACACCACACCGCCTAACTGTGATATCAATTCCATCACGCACAAAAAAAATAGGCAACTCTTTTCTTTGTCGCACCTCTATAAAATTGAATTCTTTGCCAGCACACGTGTCCCTTTCCTCTTATAACCTGGGATCCTTCAAACGAGGTGTGAAAAGGCATCTTGCAGGCCGACAAGGCAGGCCGCTAGTGCAGATCATTATTCCCAACTGTAGCCGTCGTCGCGTTTGGACTCTACTACCACTTACCATCAGGTGTAGTAGAGACATTAGCCCTCCTGGGTAATATAAAAAAAACATGTAATGAACGAAAATTGACAAACTGTTAATTGAAATCAATGGCTTTACCTCGCAACATATGAAAATACACTATTGAGACGTAATATATGAACATGACAAATTAAATTTTTGGTGATTATAAATACTCGAATGAGTTGTTTTTTTTTATATTTATGTTTTAAATGCAGTCAATGTATGATATGTATAATTATATCTATAAGCTATAAGGACCTATCGTTTCTTTGTTAAAGAAATTCTAAAGAAGTCTTAGAATATCTAAGAGAAGAATCTGGTCTATGTGATAGTGGCAGGTGCTAATTGTATTCCAAGGAAAAAGATTAGCGGAAAAGTTCCATTATGAAAAAGCGTACCTGATTAAGATAAGTTAAAATGAAAAAAAAAAAAATGTTTTAAATAGAAAAAAGAGGAGCAAAAAGTCTGAATATAAAGATATTAATGCTATTAAAATAGATAATATGCCTTACTGCAAGTTAAACTCTTTAAAACAATGAACTCGGATGGCATTTACAATTTGAAGTTAATTTAATTATTTAACAAATAAAATTATTAAATAAAAATATAGTATAAAATAAAATGATGAGATAAAATGATTTTAAAATTTCAAAAATAGATGATGGAATCCATCGTTATTCGAATTAATAACAATATATTTAATAGTCAATAAATATAATGATATTTCCGATTAGTGATTAAAAAAAATGTTAATCAAGTTAATGTTATCAATCAATGTTAATGTTAATCAAGATATAAGAAATTCAGGTTTATATCCATGTTTGCTTTAAGGACAGAGCAAAAAAATTTCACACTATTCCTGGATTTGTTCCCTAGTGAAGCACAATACAGTACACAAGTTAATATCCAATTTTCTACATGCAATTCGTTGGTGACGTATTACATAACTAAAACTCCAATAAGTATTTTAATAATTTGTAATGTCAACACTTAAGCGTGTTTATATTTATTGTAACTATACATAATATCATTTATGCACGATAACATGCAGACTTTGTACTGATTGACACGAGCTCGAAACGATAACCGGAGGTAACCAGTTTATCCCAATGTACAATCACAGACAAATCTTATTTAGCGCACGCATTGTTATTTTTATATTCAATTAATATGTTTGATAAAAGTTGCAAATTAGTCATTAATTATATCATATAGATATTTGCTTATGACTAATTTCGAATTATTTGTACTTGTTAGTAGCGTTAGTAATTAATTTCTATTTAGTTTGTGGTAGTACAGTAACAGCCTGTGAATGTCCCACTGCTGGGCTAAGGGCTCTTCTCCTCTTTTGAGGAGAAGGCTTGGAGCTTAATCCACCACGCTGCTCTAATGCGGGTTGGTGGAATTTCACATGTGACAGAATTTCAGTAAAATTGGCACATGCAGGTTTCCTCGCGATGTTTTCCTTCACTGATAAGCACGAGATGAATTATAATCAAGCACATGAAATTCAGTGGCTTGCCCGGGTTTGAATCCACGATAATCGGTTAAGATTCACGCGTTCTTACCTCAGGGCCATTTTGGATTTGGTGGTAGGACCTTGTGCAAACCCGTCTGGGTAGGTACCACCCACTCATCAGATATTCAATCGCTAAACAGCAATATTGTTGTGTTCCGGCTTGAAGGGTGAGTGATACAAGTAACTACAGGCACAAGGGACATACCATCTTAATCCCCAAGGTTGGCGCATTGACGATGTTAGGAGTGGTTAATATTTCTTACAACGAAAACGTTCAATCTTATTATCATATTATATTGATAATTGTCGATATCAAACTTATTGCATATAAAAGGTAATTGTCAAATGAAACAACGATCCTAAAATAATAGTAGAAATATTCGCAGATTAATTTTTTTGAAAATTAGTGTATCATGTTTCATTTATATCTGCAGGTTCTATAACGACTTAGTACCACACTGTAGAATGTTGAAAGTCAACTTACGATTACGAACGGTGATACGTTATTGGAACGAAGTTCTTTTACACGGCTTACAGTAGAGTAAAGTGGCAATGGTCACGCCATATAGCGAAATAGTATTCGAATTTAGGAGATCGATATAAAGTAGGTTGATGTGCTTTTTGGTATGACAAAAATACAGTAATATAATCAATTACAATCTTCATTTTAAAACACGGCTTTAGTCGAAAAAATATTGCACAGAACTTCGATCCTAATGGGGATACCCCGACCGCATAATTTTTTTTGATATTTGTATTAAATGTTTATAAAAGCCAAATTCGCCTAACTCTTTCTGAAATGATACGATCGAATTCGTCGGTGAGTATTGAGTTTTTACAGCTACTAGAAAAAATACAAAGGTTTTGCTTTAGTTTATGCTTAACAATGCAGATAATAAGCGTGACATAAAAAAAGTGAACAAAATATTTGTTTAAGTAAAAACCGTCTAAACTCGTCGTGATTCAACGTGCCATTAAATGTTATTGCGTTTTTACCAGAATAACATCAAAAAGGAACCCTCCTTACGACGCAGACGACTCGATCTTTTTTTTTTAAATTGAGAACCACCGACTGTGGGATTGTGACTATTAAGCCGGAACGTAGCCCTATAGTGTAGTGGGTGAAGAATACTTGACGTGGTTGGTGGCCACCGCAACTATTGTGGGTATTTATAATAAAAAAAAACAAATTTAGTTGTTCTTTCTCGAATACTCACAAACATAAATTCTAACCACTGGTTACTCTTGGTTCAGTGTGCTAATCAAAATCTAGTTGAAATTATCATCATCATCTAAATTACAATGTAAAACTATATATATAAAGTAATGTCAAACGATAATCCGTATAAATTTATCACATGTTATTGTATAAGCCTGCAACGAACATACAGTGAGACCATGAATAATTTTCCGGTAAACATAATTGAAGTGCATCACATTGTATTAAACAGCTTTGCGCCATTTCCCATGCTGTTAAACATTTTACAAGGATCAAAGCAATTTATGAATTGTTAGCTTTATATACTAATTTTATAGTTATTTTTAAATTTGTTGACATACTAATGTTGTAATTTTTTTTTGTTTTCGATAATTGTGTTCAAAATCTTGGCGGTAACTATTTTTTATTGATTTTCCATCGATAATATAAAAATAATCAATGATTAATATTATTAATAACTACAAACGGTCGGTATACGGTCTTCTATTAAATACTAAACGTGATATTGACTTCTTTGAAGAGGCGTTCTTCGTGGTTGCTTTGGATTCCTGGGTCTAGATGAAATCCGGCCAGTCTGTCTATATTAATGATCGCTGTAACGATATTTTAATCGAGAATCTTCTTGGAAGTCGCTATTTTTGCCGTCTTCACTAGTGTTACACATATTATATCAAGCTTAAAATAACTCGTTGGAATAGTTGTAAACTTATAGCTATAGATTCGAAGTACTAGGTTCAACCCCGGGTCGTACTTATAAAAATATTTTTTCCATTGAGAAATTTCCAGTAGCAGCTTGAAGTTGGAGAATGCTGGTGCTTGTCTTGGCTTTACCTGCTTTTCGAAGTATGGACATGACTTTAAGAAGCATTACAGCCATTGTTACTGACCCTCGATGGTCACGTTGGATTACAGTTCCATCAGATTATGATAGTGTTGGAGATTAGGATTGAGGCTACATTTGTGCTTGTGCACTCACTTCTGCATTATAATATCTCTTGTGCAATTATCTACACCCTCTCGAGACCCATGACGTAATCACATCAACAAGGAAATTTCATATTGCCTGTATAAAGGACCAAATTATAATTTTATAAGCTGTTTCTTTGACAACTTTAGAACAAAGAGGCTTCAGATAAACTTCTAAAATGTTTACACAAATAGACATGATTATTTTTTCTTTTAACGAATTATAAAACTTTTTTGTGTAGATTTAATAGCACTGTTGTAAAAATATTACAATAATCAATGTTCCATTTTGTTTTGCCTCGTCTCCCTTTGAGGAGAAGATTTAGAGATTATTCCACCAATGTGTTGCGTGTTGATACACGTAGCAGATTTGGTTTCCTCGCCTTTATTACTTCCAATTCATTGTCAAATTAAACTCACCGTTCTAAGCCCCAAATGTTTAGAGACAATGCTTTTCTCAACAGTCTGATAGTTATTTCGAACATCTATACTATAAAATTTACTACATAAATTGTAATTATGATAAAATAAACCAACAAAAATATAAAGTAATACAATCTTTGAATAAAAATGATATATTTTGTACAATCTTGAGTGAAGTCTGCATTCAAAAGGTGAATTCCTGTATTTTCCTAAAGTGTAGACAGGCAAACCAGACAATAACCGCTGACGTAAGCTGTGCGGTGTTCCGTTGAGTGCACTCGTTCCATTACTGGATGTCTTCCTCGTGATAAATTACTCGACTCTGCTTATAAATTATTGTATGTCGTGTTTTGAAAAATTGACAGGAGCTGGGTGGAGTCTTATGCAATGTCCTTTGTCTTTTATGGTTTTAGTATTTAATGTATATGTGGATTTTCTTTTGTTCGTTTGTTAAATGGAATTTCTGATTTGGAGATGAATTTTCTGTTTCAAATCTAATAAGTGTTTGGGCGTATTGATTATATCTGAGTATGAGTTTTATTCATACATGCCAATGTATTAACTTACCTTACCTTAAATTAATGAAAATGAGATAACTTAGTGGTCGGAGCATGTGTGGAATAAAAAGCTGCATATTTCATATTTACCAATTAATTAGAGTGAATCACCGGTCTTGTAAACTTTATGTTGGAGGTGATTGATTAAACAATGTTGATTATTCTTCTTTCGAATGTCAAATCAATAATGAGAAAGAAATAAGCAAAGTGTTTTTTTTATGTAAGGCCGTGTCATATATTATATGAATTATAAATATAAGAGAAGTAGCGGAAAAATTTAAAAAATATAAATTAATATTCTAAGATGATGACGCAAAAATTTCATCAGATTTTTAAAACTTTTATTCATAAAAAAAATATGATGAACGTAACATTGATATGTGACAAAATACTTGTGTTTTATATTTCAATACTTTTTTTTTAATTTTACTTTCTAATATGTAATTAACTTCTTCAGCTTTCTTTTAGTATTATTCTTCTATACTATTATTGTGTATATGTGTATCTAAGCTCCTTCTCAACGGTTGGACCGAATTTGATGAAAATTTTTGGGTGTGTTTGAATGGCTTAGATTGGATTCGTTAGTTAGGAACAATCGAGTTTAATATATATATAAATATATATAATATTTATTTTAACCGTGTGAAGTCGGGATAAGCAGCTAGTGTATAAATTATACTAGAGACTCTGGAAAATAAAAGAACAAATTCAATAAAGTAAGCCAGTCCCAGGACAGCAATTGGCTTGCTTTTAATAGCTATAGTTTATTACTATGGTAGTTAAACCTTTCCTTGTAGGTCCCAGCGCTGGTCACTCGTAAAATAATACAATTTCTCGTTTATTTTACTTGAATATTGTAAGAACCGCAATGGAACCGAGGTGGAATAGTGTTGATACACATGAATGCGAGAGAGGGTTCAAATGCAGGCAAGCACCACTGAATTTTCATGTGCTTATGTGTTTATTATTCATCTCGTGCGTATTGGAGAAGTATGGGGGGGGGGGCGTTGACTGCTGTTGTTAGCCCAGCAGTGAAACCTTTACAGACCGTTACATTACTACGCGAAATTATGAGTAACAGATTTACTTCATTGACTTAAAATTTGGAAGTTGTTTGCGATCTACGTTACAGAAGTTAGTAGATAGTAGTAGTAGAAAGAAGACAAATCTTCACATTATAAGGAACTGTAAGTTTGATTCGGAGTGTATTAATAACAATATATTTGTACTTGTGTATGTATATACGTATCATGGTTATACGTTCATGAATTTTCGAGTAAATGGTAATATCGACTCTGAAGCAATTTCATCTACGTAATAGAATAATAAACTTGAATGCATTTCGAATTATTATGTTGTAATATATTATCTTTATTTATATATAATAACCGACTGACATATCATTTTTTTTTTTTTTTTTTTTTATTGTATAGGTAGGCGGGCGAGCATTTGGGCCACCTGATGGTAAGTGGTCACCAAAGCTCATAGACAATGGCTTTGTAAGAAATGTTAACCATCGCTTACATCGCCAATGCGCCACCAACCTAGGGAACTAAGATATTATGTCCCTTGTGCCTGTAATTACACTGGCTCACTCACCCTTCAAACCGGAACACAACAATACAAAGTACTGCTGTTTTGCGGTAGAATATCTGATGAGTGGGTGGTACCTACCCAGACGAGCTTGCACAAAGCTCTACCACCGAGTATACGTAACTATATGTTTTTTTAAATCTTACTTTGTTACGTCGCTAGGCAATTATTGTAATTGCTTATTTAATGTTCTCATTTAAGTGAATATATTTATGAGAAATAAAGTTTCTTAAATCCGAAATCATCGAAATGAAAGATGTGAATCATCGAATGATTTTGATGAATTTAAAAATCCTTCACTGTCATATTTATAATACATAAGCCATTACTATATATATATATATAGCTTACCCTTACTAAACCCCGCGTAGTATTATAAAAAGAGCGAACCAAGTAGCCGAGTACATTGTTACGATAATGCCCCGATGAGTCGGGGTCGTCAGTACAAATTTAATCAGTCAATTTGAGTAAATTTAGAGGCACTCATTTCGTTGAAGAGTCGATTTAACAAATCGATTTTTGACGAAACGAATCAAGATGCAAGTACATTTTTAATTTAAGTATTTTATTTAATGTGACGATATGGAGACGTTTTCTTTGCATATGGTTCATCTTTTTACTTTTTTACTTGTTTATTACTACCGGGTACTGGTATAAATAATACTGTAAGAGGGGTCGGCTTGATATAAAAAAAATAATGGATTTTTCGGTAGAGATATTCTCAATAACAGTTGGCAGTGTTAAAGCTCCCACCGCATTTGCACTACTGTTAACCCAGATGGCCTCGATACAGTAATCGGACGCGTGGCCAATCTTAAAATGCTCAGCTGGATGTTGAGGCTGAGAATACGTAGGTCCTTAGGGTGCCTCCTTTGAGGGACACTACACTCAGGACGTCGGAAATTAGCCAAGGTGTAGAAATTAGTCACAATGATATCATGATCATAATACATTGATTCACCGAAATTCGATTTGATTACAGTCATGTAAAATGAAAATTTCAATTTGATAACATTAAGAAGAGTTGCTTATATATATTTGAATAATAATGTCAGTTATCATTGTAAGAAGGTTAGAAAGGAATGGAAATTTATTATATTATAATAGATTCATTGCCCTTTGCGATATCTAACTTCGTTTTCATTAGCCTTGATGATAATATTGAGTCACGAGAAAGACCTATCATAGTTCGTCGGAACAGAAGGCGAGCTCTTTTTTAAATTTAAAATAAGTAGACAGGGCCTTCTCATAGTAACCTCCGCCGCGGTTACCATTGGATGGCAGATAAGCCAGTCTGCCACCTATAAATAACATAAATATTAAATATTCATATATTTCACTTTAATATTTCGATGAAACCTATATGCTGGAGATGTCAGTCTGCCTACCTATGAAACAAAAATACAAATACTTATAACCTATAGCCGCGATGAATGTATTTTGTTAACTTATTAAAGTAACGCATATGAAGACGCCACGTCATATTTCAGCGATATTGCAGGCCGTTTATACTGCGTAAGATGTTTATATCCATCGTCCGCCATATTGAAGTTTATAGAGTGATAAATTCAATGTTATTGGTAAGGGATTTAGTACGTCATCTCTAATGTTTCATAGTTCAGACTAAAATACCTTGTCGTTTTCTATTTAGCCGATTTTTTTGTGATGTATATTTAAATTTAGTAGTCGATTTTGTGTATGTGGTAATTAAAAACCGAATCTGGGAAAATTATTATTAAAAAACAAAAACAAACTCATGTAGTATCTTATTCGACTGCATAATATAGTACGAGTATGTTAAGAAGGATTTGCTCAAACAACTTGCCCCAGCCTTTTAGAGGAGAATGGGAGTTTATTCCTTGATATAATAATATAGGGTTTTCCATTAAGGGCGCTTGATCGTGCAGAACTTCCATCGTAGCGTGTGCTGTGTGGCACGTAGCGCCGTCCTGTTGAAACCACATGTTGTCCAGATCCATATTCTCGATTTCAGGCCAAAAGAAGTTGGTTATCATCGACCGGTATCGCTCACCATGGACGGTGACGGCCACACCATTATCGTTTTCGAAAAAATACGGACCAATCACGCCTCCGGCCCAAAATCCGCACCAAACAGTCACTTTCTGCGGGTGCATTGCCACTTGGTGAACCTCGTGTGGATTGGTCTCGTCCCAAATACGGCAATTTTGCTTGTTGACATAGCCATTCATCCAAAAATGCGCCTCGTCGCTGAAGATGATTTTTTTGCCAAAATCGGCGTCAACTTCCAACTGCTCTAATGCCCAGTCAGCGAACACACGGCGCTGTCTATGGTCATTAACCTTGAGCTCTTGGGTCAGCTGGATCTTGTACGGGTGCAGGCTCAAGTCACAACGCAAAATTTGCCAAGTTGTCGTCTGCGAAAGGCCGAGTTCCTGTGCGCGACGCGGAATTGACTGCCGCGGGTTTTCGAGGACACTGTCGCGCACAGCGGCGATATTCTCAGATCTCGCGTTACGTTGACGCACGGGAACCGGCTGATTGTTAACTGACCCGGTTGACTCGAATTTGTCCACCAATCGACGGATAGTCGACTCGGCAGGACGATCATCGCGACCGTAAAACGGGCGAAGTGCGCGGAACGTTGCTCGAACTGAAGACCCATTTTCATAAAACAATTTTATGATTTGCACGTGCTGCTCGACACTGTAACCTGCCATGGTGGTTTGGGAGGACGGAATAAATATAACACACTGCATTTGACAGCTGTCACTCAAACAACATGGCCGCAATCAGCTGTCAAAGTTCAAGCGTCCCTATTGAAAAACCCTATACAATACAGATGATTGCCCGGGTCTGATCCCGCAATCTTCGAATACGATTCACATATTGTAGCCACTGGGCCAGGGCCATGTATGTTATTGACTAGAAAGTACATTAGTATTTTAAGTTTAAGAGAAGTTTTCAAAGGACCGAGGCAGACAACCTCACAAATTGTACACCCGATGGTAAGTGTAAGGTATCTTTAAACGGAACTCTCATTAAATAATACATTCTTTACATTATTTTTCTTGTTAACGTAATTCGTGGACTTGTACGAACACTTTGGTACATCGATGTAGATACAGTTAAAATAATAAGTTAATGATTTCATTTTGTGTCGTCAATTTCGATGAAATTATAGTCTTTTATTGCGCAAACGTTGTCCCAGGTTCTTAGTTCTAAGCAAGTACTAGCAACTGACAAGTGCACTGTGATGCCTTATCATAATGTCGGATCTATAGCTTTAGATAAATTGAGGACACAGGTGTAAGTTTGGAAGACAGCTTATCATTTCTTATTAAATAGACCTCTTAAATCAGTGTGAGGATTTTGCGATATCGAAAAAGGATGAAAAGGTTGAAAATGTTATAAGTTATTTATATTTATTCTAAGCGATAGTAAAATACGAGAAAAACACCTGATGATAACAGTTCGCCTTTATATACCTTGCCATGAAAAGAACCTTATCCTTAAAAAACTGCGAATATTATTACCCTTTATTGAAGAATTTCGTTCGTTCATCAATAAGAACAGATTTTTTGTAACTATTATTTGAACTTATTATTACTTTCTTACTATTACATATAAAAAACGTCATTGATAAAGTCTGCTTAATTACCTTTATGAATAAGAAACTTATTCATTCAATTACTCTTATGATACAATTTCTAAATGTATCAAGATTTAATGCCAAAAATTTACAAAAATCTGCCCACAAAGATTCATGCTCATAATTTTAACAACAACAATTTTAATACTGATAAGTAACTATTAATTTTCTGAACTATATAGTAGGCATATTTATAAATTTCAGTTTGATGTGTTTGTGACGTCACTAAACTAATTCTCTTTTTTAATTGCCACGAACTTTTACCCTCGTTGAATATAATGTTCATGCTTTCTGGTCACCAATACAAGCTCTTCTTTAGCACATAAACATTATAAAATAATTATATTAAATTATTATTGCTATTTTATTAGAATTGAAATTTTTATATTGTATTTTTTTATATCATTGCGCGGTCACGATTTGTACGGTAGATATTTTTAATTTTAATTTTTATATATTTAAGTGAGTTCAGTTCTCGTTCCCGTGTATACGGGAACCGAATATAACCTATGTTACTCGCAGATAATGTAGCTTCCCATTGGTGAAATATTTTTTAAAGTCGGTTAAGTGGTTAAACTGTAAGCGTGACAAACAAACAAACTCACATTCGCATTTATAATATTAGTTAGGATAACAAAAATAATGTAGGTACATATTCTAAGTTCGTTCGTTTTCTTTTATATAATTATATATCTACAGCATCCATAAAATAAGTTTTACAGATAAGTCGTAACAAACGAGTTAACACGGTTCTCGTATGCGATAGCGTTAACAAAATAGATAGCACCGTGTTACATGTAAGAGTTCTCGTCTTTAAATATATGTAAAATAATTCTCTCGTATTCACAATTTTGTCTCATTTTACATTCAAATAAGAAAAGTTTTTTTAACATTTTAAAAAAGACGTATTATATTTCTTGTCGGACAATGACGTAGTCTGGGATTTTTATGGAGGAGAAATTAATTTATGTTATAATTTATAATTATATTCAAAAATAGTATAAGTCTGTTTAAAAGCAAAGCATAAGCACCAGTTTGCCTACTCTTTAAAAAAAATTGGTCATTAATCTTAATTAACGCTCTGCCATACATGTTATCGACCCGCATTGAAGCCGCGTTGTGGATTAGGTCCAAACCTTCTTCTCAAGATAAAGCCTCACCCCAGCAGTGGGACCATTATCACCCAAAATTGAGTTCTTAATACAATTGATTATTATTATTAAAGCAATTTAAGATCATGCATAACATAGCTATTTTTATATAAAAACAAGTATTATATTTTTATAAGTATTAAAAAAATCCTATATATAAGAAATCACCAAAGTTCCGAATGAATATAATGTAAAATGAAATAGAGACTCGGAATTATTTAGCCATTATCGATTTTTCTTAAAATACCTGTTTGCACGAAGCGAAAAGTTAACATGGATGTAACTAAGTCCGTTCACAACAAAAACCGCACGTGCAAAAATATAATCCGTCGCTTGTGTTGAGCGATACCGACACGGTCGATAACTGGATATATACAAGTGAAATACATCACGACATCCTTAACTACCCGCCCGATTGACTTGATATTTGTCACAGTGACTACTTGCCCGACGTAGACGCTTACTAAGAACGGATTTTACGCAAATCCTATCCAAAAGACATTTTCTTTTTAATTACCCGTGCGAAGCCGAGACGATTAGCTAATTAATAAATACAAATTCACAGACTTATTGTCAAAGGCTTGTTATAAATTTAATTAGCGGTAGTGACATGTTAATTAGGCAAATCCCTAGAGGCTGAGTTTCGATTCGGTATCGGGCCAATAAAAAACGTGGTCGTCAAAGGATCGGCCGGCTAATGTAAAAATCTGAATTGGTGATCATTGAAAGAATTTCCAGTTAAACAAAACCAATAAGAAAATATGAGTGAATATAATTATTATATTTATATATAGTGACGAAGTTAATATTATACGCAACACGCACATCCAAGGGAGTAGACGGCGTAGAGGGAACATAATGGCATATTTTTTACCCCCAAAGAGCGCCTACAGATGTGTTAAACCAAAAATATTATAGTATTTTTCTCTCTGTAATTCTAAATAGCGGTATGAAATTTGCGACGATGGTCACACTCTCGAACCTTGGAATGTCGTTGGTCTGGTATCTGAATTATTTCCGGTCGGGTTCGATGATCGTCCCACCAAAGGGAATAGAAGGCGTACTTATGCTTGCACATATAATAAATTATTTCAATTCATAAAGCATCATATATGTATAGTGTAATTATAATGTAATTCGGCTTATTTATGATGTGTGATGTGAAGTAATCAAAATTAAAAAAAAAAACACTACGTGATGGTATATGAAATTGGTATGTTTAAAATATTCTAAGCACAATATAAACACAAATTACGGACGAGTTTATAAGCAGATACCAACTAATTATGGCAAGGTAATTAGAACATGTAATTAAGTCATTTAGAATTAATTTTAGGGCTCAAAGACTGAAATTAAGGGCATGTACAATTACATTAATTTATTGTTTAATATTCCCGTTTGCCTAATTACCTGTGCCAAAATATTCATTAAAACATTCGTACATGTTTGGTATATAAATAAAATGTAATAAAGTAATGGTGCTATCTTTTACTATAGCGATACATTTGAGCATGTTATCTAGAATGTTACTCTTGTATTGCTTATTACAAAATATATATAAAATATACCGCAATCTATGCGCTTTACAAATTTGAGTTAATTTTATTTGCCTATGATTCCATTTATAATGATTATTTATATAAATAGTAAGGAATAACAAAGTATTAAATTGATTAAAATTCGTACCATCAATTGTATCATTTAATAAAATAAAGTTAGTAGGTAGGTAGGTAATTAATGTAATGTATGCCTGTAAATAATTTATTTTATATTTCTTTATTTTGGATATTTTATACATTGTATGCTTTAAATACTTATATTTTAGCGCTTTGTCCTAGCTCGTCTAGGTAGGTACATATTCATTTATATTAATTCTAGAGACATAATTGTTTTTTTGCGTTCCAGTTTGAAGTGTGAGTATTAGTTCAGATATAAGGAACATCTCATCCTTGTGAACCAGGTTGGTTGCCCATTTTCAATATAAGGGATGGTTAATATTTCTTAGAGTGCCAATATCCAGCAGTGATGATCAATTTGGTCATGATGATGATGATGATTGTTTGTTGGACCTATATAAAAAAATAAAATAAAAAGTTATATTGAATTAAATGAAAAAAACTTTAACAATGTCAACATAAATTTTATGATAAAATCGTAATTTCCCTTTTCTATTCTCTTTGAGCGCAGTAAGGACTTAACGCCGGTGATAGTTTCAAGTTTTTTAAATCGTAATATACAGTGAAGTAAAAAATGTTTTTAAATCTGCATTCGCCTGTTCTCATTTGCTAATTATTCTCATTTTATTTTCGCAAACTTTAATGTTTTAGTGTAATGCATGAAGCGAACAGCTTACACATCATTCTGTAAATTATATAAAAAACAAGATTATTGTATTTTACTCACATTAATGTATCTACGAGTAAATTGTATGCATAATGAAACTCGCTGCAGAACTCGTTCGTAAAATATCTGATAGTCATATTGTGACATTTGAAATCCTAATAGCAGTAATACTTGGTATTGTTTGAAGAGTGAGTGAGAATAATTACAGGCACAAGGGACATAACATCTTAGTTCCCAAGGTTGGGGCGCATTGGCGATGTAAGCGTTGGTTAACATCTCTTACAATGCCAATGTCTATGGGCGTTGGTGACCACTTACCATCAGGTGGCCCATATGCTCGTCCGCCTTCGTATGCCATAAAAAAGTCTTTTTTTTACTTAAATTAAAACCATTTCAATTTTGTATTGCTGTTTGCGGTAGAATATCTGAGGATTGGGTGACACCCACCCAAACGAGCTTGCACAAAGCCCTACCACCAAGTGAAAATGTATTTAAAAGCACTGGTGTGTGTGTGTGGTAGCGTATGTGTGTAGATAACAGCTATTAGATTAATATTTGGTTCTGTCTAATGACTGTCTTGTTGGTCTAGATATAAGGCGTAATATCTAGCGTTGTTACACAGAATAGCGTAGCACATTGAAACAAAGTTATACAGATGAAGTGCCTGTTTGTGACGTCATTATGTGTAAAACATTATGCTACGACACAAATTAATATTATTGTAATTACTACCATATGCATTGTTTGTGATACGTATTAATTGTTCGAAATAAATAAATAAAAAGCCGTTCGTTGTGAATTTTGACATCTACGTGACATTACGTCAAGCAACTTAGGACACGGTTATATCGTTTCTACGGTATTCATTGTTATTTACTAGAGATATAATTTTATTTTATATACATTCTTGCTTAAGATATTTTTAAACATAAACTTGTACAAACATCAATTTCGAAACTGACAACAATCGATTTGTCTTTTTCCGTCCCAATGACAATTGTGACGAACGACAGTGACAAAGAATAAAATTTATTGACCTAACAAAATAAATGGGTGATTAAGTTTTTATCCAACCGACTTTACAGATACATTAAAGTTTGTTTGTGACGGTCATCTCCCGCTTTGTCCAGGGAGTAATAATTCGATAAGGGTGCCTTTGGGAGCTATAGTGATAGTACTTCACGAATGTACTGTGAGAAACGGAGGTCTCGGTGAATTACCAAACTTTGTCTCCTTTATTGAACCAATTTAGTGTTTGCGCTAAGGATGTTATACAAAGTTTGTAATACTATACTTATATAGCATTAAAGTGAGTAATTGTATATGTATATACATCTGCCTGACTGCCTCGTTGGTCTAGTAGCTAGATATAAGGCCGCAAACCCGGTGGTCCTGGGTTCAATTCCCAGGTCGGGCCAGTAAATAGTTATTGGGGTTTTCTTTCAGAAAATTCTCAGTAGCTGCCCGGCGTCTGGAAGTTGGAAGTGTGTACACTCCCGCCTCGGAAAGCACGTTAAGCCGTTGGTCCTGCGCCTGAACTCTTTCCGGTCGTGTCGGATTGCCGTCCCATCGGATTATGAGAGTTAGAGAAGAGAGAGTGCACTTGTGCTTGCGCACACACTTGTGCACTATAATATCTCCTGCGCCGTTGGCTAATCTCTCTTGAGATTGGCCGCCATAGCCGAAATCGGCCTGGAGGACATTATTATTATTATTATATACATCTATTTGTGGTTAATAGATTTCGACTCCGCTTGATTTCCTCTATAGTTTATTTTACCGCTGCTACGAGTAACTAATAAATTAAATATTTTATACCATGTAGTATTCAAATAATGATGTACGTCAAATGACAAAATTTGTCATAAGCTGAATTCCAGGTTGGTAAAGCCGCGTGTTTTGATAGTTAATAAAATTAATTTCTACTCAATTCATATCAAAACCAGATTATAAGGAAAGATAAAGGTGAATGATGTATTATTAAAAATTGAAAGATAAAACAAGACAAACTAAAAGACACTGATCGTCCCATTATTTAACAAAGGGTGAGGTACACTTAAAAATGAAAGATTTATAGTCAAACGTTGCCTACGTTTTACATCTTTTAGAATTTGTTACAGAATGCGCAGTTTTGCTGACGAGCATGTTTTACTCCATTGCAGTACGCGAAATTATAAGCGATGATAGGAGTGCAAAAAAATTACAGTAAACGTCCCAATGCTGGGCAAAGCCCTTTTCTTAATCAAGAGACTAACAAAGCACTGGGCCATAGACATCCGTGTTTTTTTTTAAATTTTATTTTAATTTTAGTAGGGAAACAAACAGAATAGTATTTCATTAAATAAACTAATTAATTCTAGGACATAAACCATCAAAGTTTCCACTTAAAAAAAAGAACAGTGGAAGAAAAATAGTAATTAAACATTAATCACAAATAATCTGCAATTCAAATTAAACATTAAAATTCAAAATATAAAATCAAGATAAACTAACAAATGATCAGACTTTCAGAGATCAGATTCTAAAGTAATTATAGAAAATAATACGATCGAAAATAATTATAATTATAAGATTTAATAGTAATTTGTATAAATAAATATGTTCAATTTAATTAAAATAATTACAATAAAAATCAGGCAATAATAATAATGACTACATAATAATATAATAATACTTTCTTGGAGATAAAAATCTGGACGTTGGACCATATTGACTTAAATATATTTCACAAATATTATCTGAATTCTGGATGGAGTAGGTGATTAATTTAATTGAGTATTTCTCCTTAAAGTTATTCAAGATATTAACCTAGATGGAGTGTTCTGGACGGTCAGGGTAAACACGTAGCAACAATTAATATTATTAAGCCTTTTATTAACTTTGTTCCAGCGATCGAACTTGTGAGATTAATATAATATGATAGAGATATAACAGTTTAGAAAACTAAATATTTGTGTCGTCGACCATGAATTTATGTATGAAGACCAAAAATAAATTTTTGGTCTTCATACAGGGTCTATCAGACTGAAACCATACATGACATATTGATGTATTTAATTAGCAAAATAAGATAATTACAGAGTTTGTTGTTCTTTTAAGTCAAGTTTTCTTCAGCTACTAATTAGCTAATTTTATATTATACTGGGTATATTGTACGGCGTGGAGCAAGTGTGTTTGATACACACTTAGTTTACTTTGCTAACTTCCTCAGGTATATCGGTTAGGTATTTCGTCGTCTCAGACCATTTGTAAGGATTTATATCATTGTTCTCACTTTGGCTTAAGTACCAGCTCGGTTATGATGTTGTAAATTTGATTAGATTTTTTTCATGATTATCTGTAATGAAACTCAATCCATGTATCCATCTCAATCCATTTACTCGGTGGTAGGGCTTCGTGTAAGCTCGTATGGGTAGGTACTACCCACTCATCAGATATTATAACGCAAAACTGCAGTACTTCGTATTGTTGTATTCCGGTTTGAAGGGTGAGTGAGCCAGTGTAATTACAGGCAAAACGGACCTTAGTTCCCAAGGTTGGTGGCGCAAAAAAATAAAAGTTTAAAATTGATGGCTGAAAGTGTCTGTTAGATATAAAGAAAACAAAACATTACCCACAAGTCTATTTCACCAATGAACAAAACGGTCGAGTTTCCTCACCTACCTTTGTTATTTCATTAATGAGCGAGCTAGCGTAGTTATAGACAATTGGCCATCGTAGTTTCCATAGTTGGTGAGTTTTTGTCAATATAAGGAATAATAAATAATGTATAATATATACTGAGGTGGTCGTGACCGTTTATCATTAGATCTGTCTTGATATTAATTTAAGTAAATTTCAAAATCTAGGATTGTAATAAAAATTGTTATACATATAATAATTTTGAAATGGGTTTAAAATGATCCCAACCTATATACGCTAAGCATGTCGCGGCAAAGTTTTCCCTTTACTTGTCATTCTGATGTAGACTTATAGAAATATCGTCGTAACTTTGTAAACATTGCACGTACGGCAATGTTTCATGCGCCAAAACCTCTGGGAATAAATACCGTTTAAAATAGTGAAATTTCACTTACCTGCAGAACTCAAGTTTTTATCATACCGATAGATGGAGGTTATTTTTTATGAAAAAAGAAATAACAAAGATCAACGTTCCAATTCTTTTGTATTGGACTTACTTAGTAATTAGTTGTAAATCGTGACTCATTAAATGATTCATTAAATATAAATTGACACATTGATCGATTCGCTAGTTTATAGGGCTGCTCATTCTAAATTCAAATCCTGCATCGGGCCAAAGCCATGTTCAATTATTTTGACGCGTAATCCTCAGTAGTAGCCCGGGGCTTAAAAGAAGACAGTATTATCCATCTGTGACAAAATCTGTCTCAGAAAGCTCGGAAACTCTTCTGCGCCTTAAGTCTTTCCGGTCATGTCGAATTGTCACATAGAATTATGAGAATTAGGGATTGGAAATTGGAGATAGAACTTGTTGGTGCCAACATTTTAGTATTAAAATATGATTTTCGCATTTAGTCGTGCCGAAATCGGTCGAGAGATAACCATCATTATCATCGTCAATTATCTCAAAATATCTAAAAATGCAATTTATGAAACAAAGCACTTTTTTTTGTATCGCGGTTCACAAACAAATGCAATTTCTTCCGAAGAACAACACCCATTGTTTTACATTTTTTTTTACTTTCACAATTAACTTACACGACCTCTGGGTTCATTTGTTTATTCACTTTGTTAAATCTTGACATTGTTAAAAATGGCTACATTTTTGTATGAAATGCTTTTATTTCAAGTAAGAAAAGCATGCATTTGATATTTCATATTTGTTTTATTTATTGAAGTTGTTAAATCTAAAAAAAATATTTTCTATATTTTGAATTGAAGCAATTTTTTCTTTTTTTCACCAACCGTTTTTTGTAATAACATAAAGACAATTTTCAAAAAGTTTTATGGATTAGGTTGAATTAAGGAAGCGATTGTTAGAAAAACTATGAGTTTGTAGAGTTTATAAAAAATATTTATAATTAATAAATGTTATATATATTTTTGCGATATACATACCAATAATCGCGTGTTAAAACCTGGATACAAATAAGAACTAATTATTGTGTAGTATAAGGGTCTTATTATTATTTATGTGTTTATTTATACACAAGTTTTATTTACAACTCTTATAATACAAGCTTGAATTCCAAACTAGCTTTTCGCTGTAAATTGTTTCTTATAATACTGAACAAACAAAAAAAATATATAATTATTTATGAAAGCTTTGTATTGTATTAAAATAACGTATTTAATTTTATATGAACACGCGTATATTTTTGCAAGAGTATGTCTGTCTGTATGTATATATAGTAAGTGTTTGTATGGGTGAGGTTGCGCGCCATGTGTGGATATTAATAAAATTATGGCTAATTAGCCATCCTTCAGACTCTATGGACCTTTAAACAAAAACCGAGTAGGTGTCGCATTAATACAATTCCATACAAATTTACAAACTAATACTAGAAATATGTACATATAATCGAGAATATAATACAAGTTTGTATGTATCTGAGTTGGTGCACGTAATGTGTAATAAAAATAACTGTCTGCGCTACAATAGAAACAAAAGGCACCGAGACAATGGTCTAACATTCAAAGTTAAATATCGCTCAGGCGAAATAAACAAGTGGAAAGCGCTCATTTAGTGAAATAACTAGTGCACTCGAAAATAAAATACTTTTAACCTTCGGTAGCGAGGAATGCGTCTTTCAGCTAGAAGTCAGCGAGTTTTAAATTAATTTGATGTGTGCAGACGTTGTAAAAGTTATATGATTTTGCGGTATTTGTGTTGAAATTTTCTTAATTTATATAAAATATGTTGAATATGTGAAGTTTTAATTTATTTGTTTTTGATATATAATTAACTGTAGATATTGTTTGTAATATATATAATACTTTTAAACGTCGATCGTTTAGCAGCGAGATGGTAAGATGAATTTACATAAGCCGGACCAAACCTGGTGAAGAATAACGGAAGATCATGAGGATTAGCACAGACGAGTGGAGGTTATTATCTATACTACTATATAAATCTATAGGTTCTGTCTGTAAATTTTTCTTTTTCACCTAATTTTGAGATAAATAATCATTTTATCATGCAGTGATTCACATTATACTATTTTTTCATTTTTGTCTGTCTGTCTGTCTATGTGTCTTCTTATAACTTAAGAACGGCTTCACCAATCTTGATGAAAATTGGTATACACAAAGAACATGTGATGGCGCAAATGTTAGATCTTATATAAGATCGGTAAACCCTACGGTATCTTATGAAAATTAATTTCAAATCGTTAATTACGTATTTCTTGACAAGTAGCTATATGCGTGTGTGTGTGTGTGTTTGAGTGTGGGTGTGTGTGTGTGTGCGCGCGTGTGTATTATTATACAATAATTATATAATAATTTATTATAATTTTATTAATTATACGCGGTTGAAGCCTCGTGTCACAGCTAGTTATGTATAAATTACAGCGCTTAAAGGAGAGGAAAATTAATAGAAAGATCAATTTTATTTTTATTATTACTTTTACTAGTAGTTCATTCAATTATTTTCGGTCGTGTCAAATATGCTGACCTGTCTATCTATATAATAATCTATATGAGAGTGAGGGAATAGAGAGTGCACTAGTATTGTGGTTTATATGGTTGAAATTGGTGAGGCGAACATCAAATTAACTTAGACCTATACAATCAATCTTACCTTAGACCGTCATAAGACCATTTCCTCTTCCCCAAGTTTGACTAGAAGTGATAAGGGTTATCATTTTAATAGTATCTGTTATTTGTTTTTACTCTAACTGGTCTTTTGTCTCGATATGGAATAAAGTGTTTTATTGTTAAAATCTTTTTTTTAAATAAATATGCTAGAACAACCCACATCTTGTTATAATTATTAATACTAGCTGTGCCCCGCGGCTTCACCCGCGTTACACACACACACCCATATGGCTACTGGTAAAGAAATACGTAATTAAAAATTGGAAATTATTTTTCATAAGATACCGTAGGGTTTACCGATCTTATATATGGCCTAACATTTGCGCCATCACATGTTCTTTGTGTGTACCAATTTTCATCAAGATTGGTCAAGCCGTTCTTGAGTTATAAGAAGACAGACAGACAGACAAAAATGAAAAAAATATTATAATGTGAATCACTGCATCATAAAACGATTATTTATCACAAAATTAGGTGAAAAAAAAACATGTACAGACAGAACCAATAGATTTATATAGTTGTATAGATTAACATTAAAATTGGTAATAAAAAAAAACAAATAATTAAAATTTGTAACAAGTTATTTGATTTTCAGTTAGATAAGAAGAAAAGAACTACTTCTTTTTTTTAAACCAATTTCATATTTGTAAGAAAAACTACTCTTTACATTGATACAAGCTCTCACAGTCTCAGTCAGTGTTTTGTTTTGTTTCTTAAAATATAATTTTCATTCTTTCAATTTATAAAATACGCGGTCTGGTAAATGGGCTACATAAGTGTTAACCACCACCTTCCTCCAACCACCAATGAGTGAATTTTATTACCTTCAAAAATATTTGCAGTCGACATATTATTAAAAATATTCGATTTATTAATATCACTACTGAAGCAGATGTAATTTTTTTTTATAGCATAGTTAGGCGGACGAGCATATGGGCCACCTGATGGTAAGTGGTCACCAACGCCCATAGACATTGGCATTGTAAGAGATGTTAACCATCGCTTACATCGCCAATGCGCCACCAACCTTGGGAACTAAGATGTTATGTCCCTTGTGCCTGAAATTACACTGGCTCACTCACCCTTCAAACCGGAACACAACAATACCAAGTACTGCTGTTTTGCGGTAGAATATTTGATGAGTGGGTGGTACCTACCCAGACGAGCTTGCACAGAGCTCTACCACCAAGTCATATGTTTTTAATAATTGTTTTTAATAATAACATAAACCTGTCAACACCATCACATAACATTTTTATTTGACGTATATAAGGGATTTATTTTTGGAACATCTCAAATATCCATGGAACCATGGCAATAATATTTTTTCCCGCCAACTACTGCATTAGTTCGTAAAATAGGGCGTCTCCGCCGAGACCTCAGCGTGATTGACGCAGGCCTGACATCGGCAAAATGGAAGCACGAAGTCTACTGAGACATAATGCTTATGAGAATTCATGAGCTTAGATATGAATTTCAATAAAATAAACTAACAGTCCATTAATGTACCCCTGCTGGACCTCTTCACTTCTTAGCACTGAAGAATGGTACATTAGACTCAATAGGTTAGTAATTGTTATGACGTCATTAGGCGTTTACTGGTCCAGAAAGTGTTAATTAGGTTTGCAGCTAACCATGTTGCTTTATTGCGGACTTGCGGCTCACGTTTATTCTTTAATTTACTATCACAAATCATATGACGTAGAGCGCTGCTTCCCTGGATTTGAATTTAGATATCCGATTAAGAAACAACTGTTCCAACCACTGGGCTATGTCGTAATTATATCTTGTTTTAATTTAAAAATTGTTTCGAAACAAAAATATATTTTCAATATTTCCATACTATAAAATTTTACATAAATATCTGTTCAATTAATGCATTGTAATGTTGAGCGAATGTTAAGTTAAATGCGTAATTGTCACTACAAAAGTCAAAATACAATTTGAAATATTTCCCATTATTTCTTTGTGAACGCTTCACGCAGACACTGCGGAATTGATTTTAATGAAACAGTGACAATCTGATCAAATCATTGGAATACGACCATACTAATAAACGTTATATAACGGAAAACAATTAAACATACCTATTTCTCTTTCTGTCATCAGTTATTTGACAATCAAATGAAGAAGACAAAATATTGTACATACAACCTTTTGTCATTAAAGAAGTTAGAGAATTTAATTATTGAATATTTTTATCTTCAACTTTCACGCAAATTGTTAAGGGCGTAACTCGTGTGCTATGACGATTTGTGTTTAGATTTGTATTTATGTAACACTTTTGGTTTTAAATAATAATAATATAAGCATATTCTATTGTATTAACTTATAAATTATTTTAAATATGCATTTAAGAAAATGCGTGCCCAGTGCCTCTTTACATTAAATACCTGTCAGATGAACGTAGGTCTTCGGTCACCTATGCGCCGTATAGTGGAATCGTACAACATACAATTTGTAGATAGATATTTTGGAATTATCTATTAATAAATTTAGTAAATCATCAGCACAAATACTTTCACAATCGTTGTAAATGTTAGTTTTTGTGTACTTATTACTCTATAGTTTTGCTGCACATTGTAAATTTAATACAACCCTTAGTGATAATTTATTATTCCTTATTTTTAGTTACATTATTTGCTACTTTTCCTTCAACAAATGAACACATTGTCATTAGGATGTATAGTGTATCTGTTTACTGTCCCTAAAATAGATAAATAAATAAAATTGTCTTGATATATGGCGTAAGTTTGCAGACCATTATACTTGTTCGATGAATGCAATAAATTCTGGAAAAACAATAAACTCTCTCGTCACGGTGTATGGAAATAAGAGTAGCACTTCTGCGTATTCCCAAAGACAACAAGTCAGGCAGTTGTTCTCAATCTTTATATATATCTTAGTAATAGAAAATGCAAACGAAAAGCCTTCAAGCAAAACTTACTCCATCACGGTACTCCAGTAGCATTTAATTCGCGAGAAAGTTCTTCGAACTTTTGATTCACTGCCAAACACGATATCATAAATATACTTATTAATCAATTGAAAATACAGCGATCATTCATGTGATGTAAATGTCAAGTACTCCCAATTTACATCAGTAGCAGGTTCTATTGCTAAAACAACGATCTCATTCAGACAACTTATGAGTACAGGACTAATTATGGTAATACCTAATTACAATTGAAATTTTAGGCTTTATAAGCCTCCCTTAATTTGTAAACATATATAGCATGTAGTTTATTTTCAAATATGGAATGATTTTAATGTCACGTGATAGTTGCACGTAAAGTTTGAGAGCCAGCGTTGCGGGAATACATTGTGAGCTGGCGGCCCCGACGTCGACGGTGTAAATTCAACTTAGCATCAAACTCGTATGTCTTCCATTTTCTTTTAAGAATCCGCCGAGACGATGGTCAGAGCCGTAAATATGCCCGAGGTCCTCACTTGTAGACGCTTAATGTAACTGTCTCGCCTCTTAAAGTTAAATAATGTCCTGGCGTTTTATTGGTTCGGTAAAATATACTGGAATAGAAGCGAATTGTATTTATATGATATAAATTAAAATAATATAGGATGGAATTATAATGATAATTACCTTACAATGGTATGGTCACGTGAAAGTATGAATGTTATATGATTATTAGAAAAAGTTTGGTGCGAGTGATGATGGTAAGAAGGTATAAGAAAACTTTGACCATCACGGGACGCTCGGCAGATGTGAATAATATGATGTTTATTAAGACAATTTATAATAAAAAAAACTTTATATAAATATGAAGTAATATATATATACAAAAACCGCTTAGGTAAACGTAGTGACGGCTGCCCTGTGTTTGATGGATGCAGGCTGGCCAAGATCGGGATGGTTGGCGTTCTATGGGTATGGTTGAAAAAAATATAACCAAAATGGTTACACAAAGAATAGAGTATGGCGGAGGAGAGGCATTACAGCACAAGAGAGCGTCATGCCGTTTGCCGTCAAGGCATGCAGATCGGTCTTACCACCAAGACACGCCGAGTGATTTATCAAAGACATGTTTAATAAGGAAATAGGTAACAGAGTATATGATTCTCAAATAAATACTCCAATCTTATAAAATGATTTCAATACGTTACCTCTCGACCAAAGTATACGGTGGTCTGTAATAAAACTTATTTAATAAAGAAAATATACATTTTTCGAAAGAAATGATTGTATATACGCATACCGTAAGTTATAATATTACACAGCTTTGTATGTCATACTGTTACCTAACACTACAAAGTAGAACTATAAAATCCCATAGTGTGCACAAAAACAGGTGCATTCTCTGTTCCATCACCATAATAGGTCATTAAAATGACAATCCATCAACAAATTTTAACGTCTCTTCCTGAAGAGATAAATAAATATTTGAAATTTCGCAATATAATAAATCATCAATATATTATGTTTAATGATATAAAACAGAGTCAAATAGCAATCACTTTCGACATAATATATGATATATTTTTTTATAAATTTCAATTTTTTCTTTGTAAGTGAAACAAATGTTTCTACAAATATTTATTACTTTATCAACCTTTGCGATTGTATGCCGTTTCATTCGTATAACATTTCTCTATTATTATATAACAATGCAAGAATGTTTTCTTCGTCAATTAAATTTGATAGGAGACACAATTCCGCAGAGTATTGTTCGAGCTGTATTGTACAGCTTCAAAACACGCTTACATCATGCTAGAGATATTTATACATCATGCTAAAATTCTATATTCGAAATTCAAACTTCATCTCTTCCCTTCTTTAGATCTCCAGATAGATTAAAAATTATGAAGCATTTTTTCTTTATTTTCTTTACGTTTAATTTAAGCGAAAAATCGTATCCGTCTTTACTTTTATATAGAACACAACATTTAAGTGTACCATTAAAAAGTAGGCTAAAGCTCGTAAATGAATTTAATTTTCCGGGCAAACACCTTTCCGGCTTAAATGAAAGTTACGGAGTTGATTATAGACACTACTTCACTGCGGATATTTTTCTAAATGTATGCAGACAAATATGTCACGTGATGGAAAACTTCAATAACATTGGAACTAAAACGTCAGATGTCCCTTGTAGTTATAATTAGACTGGTACACTCACTCAATAGTAATGTCAATTTTAGTTTTGTGCTGGAACTTATGAGGGGGTTACACTTACTCGGATAAGCTTGCAAAAAATCCGTACCCATAGTTTTGTGTTAATATTGCTGGCCTCATATGCATTAAACTGTCATATCATGTCATGTCATGTCATATGACGTCATATGATTTGTCATACCTATTATGTTTATGTTATTACTACATATTGTGTCTTGAACTAGTGGTTTTTAACTCCTACAAATAAGTTGATAGTATATGCAGTGGGTCTTCTCCACGCGATTATTGTCAAATCCTTTATATTTTTTTTTTATAATTTAGGCAGGCCGACGAGCATATGGGCCACCTGATGGCAAGTAGTCACCAATGCCTATAGACATTGGCATTTTAAGTAATGTTAACCATCGCTTACATCTCCACTGCGCCATCAACTTTGGGAACTGAGATATTATGTCCTTTGTGCCTGTAATTTCACTGGCTCTCTCAACCTTCAAACCGGAACACAACAATACCAAGTACTGTTTTGCGGTAGAATGTCTGATGAGTGGGTGGTACCTGCACAGAGCACCAGTAAATTTTAAACAGCGAAACTCTTTTGTCTTTGGACTTTTCACTACGATACAAATATCTATCAAATCTATATTTTAAAGTTTTGTCTGCGCATTGAGAATCAGTTAATTAGGACATTGCTTTAATAATATACTTTATTGCACAGTTACACTTAGCAAACAACATAACATTTAGTAACCTTTCTCTTCTTTTTGACGAGAAGGGTTTTGAGCTTATTCCACCACGCTGCTCCAATGCGGGTTGGTGGGATACACATGTGACAGAATTTCAGTGAAATTTGACACATTCAGCTTTCCTCACGATGTTTTCCTTCGCCGTCAAGCACGAGATGAATTATGATCACAAATTATTTAAAGTAATTAGTAACATTAATAATGTTGTAATCTAAGCCTACAGTGCCTGAGATTGATAATAATTTCTATTTCAGACGATACTTCAAACAGGAAACATACTTTATAAACTTAATACATATCAATCAGTTAAGTGTATGTAATATTTATATAAAAAACAAAAACACAAAAATTATCACTTGTTATACTTAAATGAAATTTAATATGTTACACTTTCATATTTAATATTGTAAACATTGTGTTTGTGCATGCATGCCTGTGTATGAGAGCGCGTGTATGTTTATTTGTGTTCTGTATACATAATATGTCTATTTATATTACAAAAATCACGACTGTAGTGTGGATACAGTTACGACATCTTACGACAAAAAAGCAGCCGGAGACAAGTTGAGGATTTTACGGTGAATTCACTCCGTTATTAAAAATTTCATTAATGAAATGGATTCAAATATGTACATCAATTGTGTTAGCTAAAAGATTGATTGAAACACACACTGTACTCACATCACGGATACTAATGAAGAGTATTTTGAATGATGGATGTGGTTATCAGATTCGTGCATTAGGCTGTGCGTCAAAAAGAGATAAATGTCCAATTAGGAAGCGAACACAATTTCACTGATATTATTTATTATTTACCTACATTTAATTTAAAAAATATATCTCATTTTCATTACTAGACAGCTTCATCATATACAGAAGATCATAAAATAAAATAAAGGTTGACGTAATATTGAATGACCAGCTAACAGACAATAGGTCAGTCACCTGTACAAACAATTTAATGATAATTATCTATGTTTTTCTGAATATATTGGCTTCCTATTTGACAAAATAAAATAAATCGTAAGTTTTGGGCATTATTCAGTTTCGAATGGCAGTTCAAATCAATAAATAATTAATCAATTAATTTGTAGCAACATATATTCTTCCGGAAATATACGCTTTCAAGAGAAGTCAAAGATATTTTCAAAATACAGGGTAGTTTCACAATCAGTATTAAGCTAATTTTATACACGACCGAGGCTTGTTCAACGCGATAAAATTAAAAAGATATAAAAATGTAAAAGAATATTCAGTTCACTTAGGTCATCTGATTTGCGGTCAGTTAGTTCACGGCTCCGAAATTCTTGGACCGACGCCAGCGTCGTGATTAAACACTATTGTTAGAGATAAAAGACGCTCCTTGAATAATCTAAATTAAAAACGTTTTTTAATTATTATAGAACAATTCCCAATATTGCATATTATGGTTGAATATTGTTATTGCAATTGTTTTGACTCCTGGTATCTTTCTTTCTTTGTTTTCGAAGGAACTCGGGAAATCGTTCGCTTTGGCACTGCAAGGAGTTTAAGTAAATCAATAACCCCAAAACCTTCGCACACTGACATGTTGTCTTAAGATGTTACGTTCTTTGTGCCTGTTATTGGACTGGTCCAACTAAACGTGTCACCTTACAGGCAAAATAGTAATTATATACGGTTACAAGCGAAATAATTTTACTGTAAAAGTTCGATTCAAATTTTAGTATTAACTAGTTTCCGCCTTCGCGTTCAGCCATGTGTGGGCGTGGGGGGTTTCTATATCTCTGTATGTACGCAAATGCAAAATTCATGACAATCGGTCGGCAAGACTTTAATTTAATATAAGTGAAAAGAAATGTATCCGGCTTCAATGCGTTTAAGATTGTAATGCAATTTTCAATTATTTATTTAGAATTATGTAAAAATTGCAATAATTTACAAAATGGAATTATTACGTTAAATCTGACGGTAACTTAATCTCTGAGGCATATTTTTCAGAAATTTCCACAATTTCGAGATTAAACTGCAAAACTTACGGCGTTAACGAATTTTTCACACTCGACAAACACGTCGATATTGGCAGCGTGCGGAACGAGGCCATTTCTGAGCGCAAACGAAGAAAAATCACATAATAAATATGGCGTGTGAATATTACAATATATTTGACATCGTAATCTCATATTATTAAATATATTTATAAAACGAAGGATGACCAATGGTTAGACAATACGAATCTTATAATAATATTACAGGTTTTCCATACTTAACTCGGAAGTTGATTGGCACGCCTGTCTATGCAGACGTTACAGTATATAATTTAATATATTTTTTTTAACATTAAGATGAGTTTTTCTCTTGTTTAAGTGTAAGTTTTATGAAGTGTGCTAATAACATTAAATCTAAAACCGTTGATACTTTTAAGCTTAATTATAATCATTAATTTATTTATTCCGTTGGCGTAAAAATTGTTTAATAATACGATATATTTTCTATCGTAAAAATGATATTAGCTCAAAATAATATTCTTAGAATATTTCTTAGAGAAAGAATTTAAATGTTACATGCTTAAAAATATAAAAAGCAGCCAAATTTCATAAATTTTAATATTATAAGAATAAATCTTGATTTCTATACTGGCTGATGTGTTTCAAAACTGGTTTTGTTGAAGGCTTCTCTGTCATCAAACGCCTTATGAAATTGACGCGGCAACATTTGGATTTTATCGTCAAACCTTTTCGCAGGGAAAATTTTAATCAAGCGCTTTTAAGTGACGTGAATATTAAGATCCAGAGAGATTAATAAGCTTCATAATTTGATCCTTTCTAAGAAGAAATAGGCTTGGGGCATACATTGCAAGGCTTATCAATTACTATTGTACAGAGTTCAAAATATATTTGCTTATAATAATATCATTGTAGATGTAATTTCGCTTGAAATCATAAAATCATTTAATTTCTGTGGTTAACCTTTTCGCTTTAAATTCAATATTTACCTGACATCGCATTATGACAACGCAATAGTTTTAATTATTTAATTATTGAATGAAATATATATTTTATTTCTTTTACTTTTTATATTGAAATTATTATTATTCAGTATTGGTTTTTTTTGTTAGTTCGTGTATTTATTGTTAGTTCTAACTATGATTAAACATGAAACAACAAAATATACTGTTATAGTAATCAAGGTAAATTCTCATGGGAAATAATACGCTTTCAATTTACTTTCAATCGCCGCAAATATCGAGGGAGGCTGGGCCGTATTAATCTTAAAGTACCGTATCCTCGATTTATACCATGCAGCTCTCTCTCGCTATATTTATCTCTCCTTCCTCCTCGCTTCTATTGTTATCTTTTATCTCAGCGTCTATTAGCTATTTGTATCACGGACCAAGTTACACGCTGCAATTATTTCGCTCACATAAATTTTACTGGCAAAATTCAGTGCAAGCCAGTTATAACTGGATAACACGTCCTCTTGATCAATTATTTTACGAATGAGTGAAGTTATACCACCTTTTTGTATTCCTTTATGTCGCGTATGCGATTGGACCTAAAGACTACTTGAAGATATAATATAAGGTCCTCCAGACCGATTTCGGCCACGGCGGCCAATCTCAAGAGACACTAGCCAACTGCGCATGACATATTATAGTGCACAAGTGTGTGCGCAAACACAGGTGCACTCTCTTTTCCTTAGCTCTCATAATCCGATGGGACGGCAATCCGACACGACCGGAAAGAGTTCAGGCGCAGGACCAACGGCTTCACGTGCTTTCCGAGGCACGGGAGTGTACACACTTCCAACTTCCAGACTCCGGGCTGCTACTGAGAATTTACTTGAAGATATATTCGTAATAGGTCATCATAAAGTGGTTTTATATAGCGTTTATTTTAAATATTAAAGCGACCTTAGGCTAAGCTAGTTAATACTGAACCTCAGAATTAACTTTTAATTTTTCTGACCTTTCGTGAGGTTGTATAGTTAACTTTAGTTATTACAATGAATATTAATATTGAGAATACTAAATATTTAATTTTAAGTTAATGAATTTTTTTATTTGATATTCAAAAACTTTGCAAAGTTTTATTGAATTCAACCAGAGTGATATTCATAGATATTTATTAAATTAAATATTGTTAGCGGTCTCTTCCCCACCAGAGTAATCAACATGGTCGAATGTATAAAAAAGCACGGCAAACAGCAGAATCACTTCACTTCGCCTCCGTCGCTCGACTTGATCGTACGTCTTCCTTATAGCTTTAAAAGTAAACTTAAATACTAACAATAACATATATTTTAATTACAATCATATTATATTTTATAAAACGTCTAAAACAGCATAATTGAATATTTTAATACATCAATTTCATTATATTACGGCGAAAACATGTCTCTCAGCCCACTCTATACTTAACAATGGAAAAATTGTTTGTTTGTATTCCATTACTAGGATACTATTTCGCCCATGACTGTGCCCACGTTTGAAGAAGGAAGGATTCGTCTAAGATGTTATGTACTTTATGCCTTTTTCTATACCGGAGACAACGAGTATTCGAAATCTCATTATGATTGGTTTATTAGTTAAGACATAAAAAGCAAACAAGCTCACTTTCCCATTTATTTCATATTTATTCTACGGGTGGTAGGCCTTTGTCCAAGCTCGTCTGGTACCATCCACTCATCAGATATTCTACCGCAATACAGCAGTACTTGGTATTGTTATGTTCCGGTTTGAAGGGTGAGTGAGCCAGTGTAATTACAGGGACAAGGGACATAACATTTTAGTTCCCAAGGTTGGTGGTGTATTGGCGATATAAGCGATGATTAACATCTTTTACAATGCCAATGTCAATGGGCGTTGGTGACCACTTACCATCAAGTGGCCCATATCCTCCTACCTACATATTCAATAAATATATATGTGTATATTCGTTAGGATATAATTATAAATATAGGAAATAAAATGATAACTAGGCGGTAATTAGCCCTAAATAAATTCTCTTCCTATCACGCAAACGGCACGGCAATAACATGTAATGATCCACGAAAATTATCTTCATAAAAGTCGATGAGAGAAATGTTAACCAGAATTACGGATGACATAAAAAAAAATGACCACGATAAACAATTCAACGATGTAAACGCAAACGTCTCGTCATCTTAGGATGTCGTATTTTGTTTTTATAGCATTGCTCATGTTTTTGGAAACAGGATTGACGTTGTTTTGTTAGGTTTGATCTGTCACCGAAATTGCTGCTTTATTATTCGATAGGAACGATGTGGGTTATTGCGAATTTGTATTACAATGTTCGTGTAGTGCTTTTGGAAATACGTACCGATAATTTTGAATTAGAACAATGACTTGTTTCTAGAATGCATGCCTTTAGTAATCATTAAAATAATTAAATTTTAAAATATTTTTTCTATTTTAACAAGACAAAACGTGTAAACAGGTCACCTGGATATAAGTTTTACCCGTCAAACCGGAACATAGCAATATAAAATATTTATTTTGGTATTTACACAAAAAAAATTCTATATGTGAACGTCACAAAAAATCAAGTTTCGAAATAAAATGTAATATTTTTTATTCTCAGAAATATCTATGTAGATTTCTGAAAATAAAAAATATTACATATTAATTAAAAAAAAAAAATACCAAAAACTTATTCATCCATTAAACCGTCTCTCCAGATATTTAAATTTCAGTTGTGTAAAAGTAGCCTTTTTATGAACTCGCTTTCATGATGATACAGGCTAATCACTCTTAAAAATTGTATATGCTTGTCTATGCTATCTCTAAATTTAAGAATGCTGTATTTCTGATCTTATAATTTTACTACTGATATATAAGACTACTAGTTTTCTCCCAAGGCTTCATCCGAATGATAGGGTGGGTCATATTAGGTACAAAAATGTCTATTACCTTCTTGAGGTTCTAGCTGGTTCATTCGAAATTTCATCAAAATCGGTTCAGCGGTTTAGCTGTTAAAGCGTAACAGACAGACAGGGTTACTTTCGTATTTATAACATTAGTATAGATTAATAAACGATATTCTTCCTAGCGATTAACTAACTTTTGTTTATTTTTTCAAGCCTATGCCTTTTTGACGAATGTTACACGCTTACTATGCGTTTTTCTTATAAATGTAAATGGCATTATTCTACGTCCTAATAATTCGTGTATGTTATGGTCTTTAAGCGTACCGCGAGGTATAAACATTGAATGAACTCCATATATTATATCCGGCACACGATTACTCGTTAAATGAAAAAGTCGTAAAGAACACGAAGATACCGTAACTTAGTTACGATGAAAGTTTTGTGTGATATTATCTCTTTGTTATCGAGTTAAGTATATGATTGAATTTTTAACTTATATTCTATATTATCTATGGAAGGTTTATTAACCTCTTTATGAGCTGAAAAATAATGCTTTCCGTTGAAATAAATAACATATTATTTAATAAAATGTATTATTCGTATTATTATATATAAAAAATCTTACTACTATCCCCTAAAGGAACACTTTAAAAGTATTTAATATTTATAATACTAGTATCTTATACACTTAAATATACTTTACAAATATTTTACTTGGTGGTAGAGCTTTGTGCAAGCTCGTTTGTACCACCCACTCATCAGATATTCTACCGCAAAACAGCAGTACTTGGTACTGTTGTGTTCCGGTTTGAAGGGTGAGTGAGCCAGTGTAATTACAGGCAAAAGTGACATAACATCTTAGTTCCCAAGGTTGGTGGCGCATTGGCAATGTAAGCGATGGTTAACATTTCTTACACTGCCAATCTCTATGGGCGTTGGTCACCACTTACCATCAGGTGGCCCAAACGCTCGTCCGCCTACCTATGCTATAAAAAAAAATATACCGATATTATATATCCATAGAGCGGTAATACGCGACGCCAAAGAAAAAAATAATGAGGAAAAAACAAATGAATGACTGTTTTCAAAACTCAAATGTACCAGCTAAATGAATTTATAAATTTGAATTTGGAATTCTTAACCAAAGTGGAGATATTTCTGATCAAAGTGGTCAGTACGACGAAACGCTAATTTCATATGTAAGGACCTAACAATAAACCAATAATTGTTATAATTTAATTTTCATAACAAGTCCTGTTTAGTATATGATATTGTATTGTTTAATTAAATTGGAAGCTTATATTATAAATATTTTTGTTTTATTTTTTTAGACTTTATTATTAAATTTTAATAACTAACTTTATAGTTTTATTATAAACTAATTAATTTATTGTTACTTCACTAATTTTATATCATCTTAGACAAATGAATTTCTTGTTGATGTTTATATATTTCTCATTATACATGTCATAATCACCTTTACTTAAAAGTACAATTACCTTGCATATTATATTTAAGAATTTACATTATTTAAATTGTGTGAACTCTATTAAATTATTGCACGGAAATACTCTATATACTTCTAATTGTTATTGAAAATATGAACACAAAGGTAAATGACAGTGAAGCAACAGCCTGTGACTCTCCTACTGCTGGGTTTAGGTCTCCTTTCCCTATGAGGAGGTTTGAAGCTGGAAAAACTTATTACGCTTTTCCCCCAAGGGAACAATGGGGGGGGGTATATGGGGCTCGCCGTATGTCATTAGAATACCCACTAAAAAACCAGCTGTACCCTTCCCGTCCAAAAGTGGAGCGCCTCGGAATTGCTTGCGCATGCTACCGTGACGCTCCAACGAAGCTTATTCCACCCTGCTCCAACGATGGTTGGTGGACACATATGTCGCAAAACTAAGTGAAATTAGATAACTAGAAAACAAATTTCAGTAATTACAAAACAAATAAAAATATAATACTTAAACGTCGTACACATAATCTCTACTTTAAGTTTAAGCACGAAGCAAATTTAATACCTTAATGTCCTTTGTATGGAATTTTCATCCGTGAAAAATTAAATTTTTAGTCTCATAATCCAGCATTATGTTTGGGAGTCGTGTGAAATATTAAAATGTAATTTGTATGCCGCAGCTCTGTAGATGTTTCGGATCTAATAAGGTTTTACTTCCATTGGAATTAAACAAAAAATAGCTGTGTTATTCGCACACATTACAAAATTGAGAATTAGACTTGGTTTAACTGATAATAATGATGACACATACATATATCTTATTTTAATGGAGATGTATTTTATTCCATTTAGTTGTCGCTCGCCGCTAGATGGCACTTTTTATTATATAGGTTGGCGGACGAGCATATAGGCCACCTGATGGTAAGTCACCAACGCCCATAGACAATGGCATTGTGAGAAATGTTAACCACCGCTTACATTTCCAATGCGTCACCAACCTTGGGAACTAAGGTGTTATGTCCGTTATGCCTATAAGTGCCTCACTCACCCTTCGAACCGGAACTCAACAATACCAAGTACTACTGTTTTGCGGTAGAATACCTGATGAGTGGGTACCTACCCAGACGAGCTTGCACAAAGCTCTACCACCGGCACTGCAACACATACATTTCTATTCCATGTTACCAAAGATTGGCGCATTGACTATAAAAGGAATGGTTTATATTTCTTATAGCACCAATGTCTGTGGTTATGGTGACCACCTGATGCTAGGTGACTATTTTCCCGTCCGCCTACCTATTATTTAAAAAAGTTCAGTAACAGCCTGTAAATGTCCCACTGCTGGGCTAAGGCCTCTTCTCCTCTTTTGAGGAGAAGGTTTGGAGTTTATTCTACCATGCTGCTCCAATGCGAGTTGGTGGAATACACCTGTGACAGAATTTCAGTGAAATTTGATACATGCAGGTTTCCTCACGATGTTTTTCTTCACCGTCAAGCACGAGATGAATTATAATCACAAATTAAGCACATTAAATTCAGTGGTGCTTGCCCGGGCTTAAACCCACGCTTTCTTAACACTGGGCCATCACGTCTACTGAAAACAAGCAACAACAACACAAATTATTGTGTTTTACCTATATTAAACAAAAAGTGAAGCTATATAAATTTGTGTGTAGCATAGCATTGCAGTTCAGTGGATTACAATCCCTAAGAATGTAGATGTGTTGGATCTGTTAAATTAGACGCACGTTATAATTTAATTCTAAGGTGGACCGGCGGATGTAATATCGGTGCGGTGCTTTGTGGTTTTACGAAATTAATTCATATGTTCTCTTAGATATTTATGATATTAACTTTTATTTATTATTTGCATTTATAATTGTGTGTGTTTGTATATATGTTCTCTAATTTTTATGTGTAATATGTTTTATTTATAGATTGCTCTTTAACATTCATTATTGTTTTAAAATTAATCCATTTGTACCGGAGCTACATTGTTCTCTTTTCCAAATATGTTTAATGAGTTTTCGTGAAGTTGTATGCTTACAAAGTGATGTCCGTTTGTCAACGTATTGTAATTTTTCTTCCAACTGTGCGAAAAATAATGTTCACAAGTATGTTTGCAAACACAGATGCACTCTTTAGTGCCTCAATATTATTATGAGATGGCAATCCGACACGACCAAAGAGAGAAAAAATTAAATGTGCGTGATTTTCGTGGTAATGTAAGAACTGCCAATTACTTGTAAAGCTGCTGTTGAGAATTCTATGGTGGTTGGTCTTTGTGCAAGCACGTCGTGGTAGATACCATATACTCATCGTATATCCTTGAGAAGAATCGACGAAAGAAACTCAACAGGATTTATTAAACTAATTTTGTAACTTTGAATATAATAAAGAAATAGTGAGAAGGCGATCGTTTATCCTTACTTAATATTACAAACTTGGAAGTGAGTTGCTTTGTTACTCTTTCACGACTTAACAACTCAACCGATCACCATGGAATTTCGCAAATATATTCTCAGGGGTACAGAGGATATAACGTACTTAACAACTCCCACTCCGTCACAAAGCAAAGTGAGCAACACTGTGGGCTATAATTAGTACATACAATACACTGTAATAATACACACATAATTACAAAGGCTATTCAAAGCGTAATTTCAAAATTAATATTTAAATATTCCGTAATAAATTGTTACGTAATAACATAAGTTTTAGACATAACCTAAAGAGTTAATTAACTGAGCTCCCGTACGGCTAAATCGTTTCAGCTAGTTCTACTCACGTTTACCTGTGATTTAGGGTTTGCGTAAACAATAGTGGATTCGGAGAGCATGTTTATGTTTGGCTAACGGTTGCAATACTTATCGTTCGTAGCGAGCATTATTTATTACCTCAAGATAGACTAGTTAAATACATTTATATGTATAAAAAAGTTTATATCATGTTTTTTAATAACCACAAATTGTTTTATTATAAATGATTTTTTTAGTTTATTGTGTGACGTTCTACTACTGTAATTTTTGATTCGTTAATAAATTAATTCATACATTAAATAAATTAATAATTAAATAAATGATTATTACTTTTTTTATATATTAAGGTGGATGGACAAATGGGCCACATTATGGTTAATGCTTACCGCTAATCGCCAATAAATATTGGCGTTGTAAGTAACATTAACTATTCCTTTCATAATAATCAATGCGCCACCGACTTTGGGAATTAAGTTATGTCACCTGACGTTATACACTGGCTCACTCGCTCTTCAAACTAGAACATATTATGTGATGAGTGGGTGGTGGTACCCAGGCGGATTAGCACAAAGCACTACCAAGTAACGTAAGTATATTTGCGTATAGGTTCAATTTCCTCTGGATATCTGAACGTGCGCGAGCTCTTCACAAACAAACATTAATTTTTATTTATACAGGGTTATTTGTAACACACCAGCAACCTCGAATGACTAGATAGCTAACATTATAGGCAACAACTTTTGTTCTACGACTTCGGACATAACTAACGGAAAAAAAAAGATTTTACAAGTTTTTGTCGTACTGTCGTGACATTTGTAGGTCTATATTTCATTCATAAACGATAGGACGACGCGCCGATCTTTACGATGCGCGTAGATTTGTAAAGGTTCAAGCGGGAAATTAAATTAATACTTATTTTTGTATGAAAATAAAATCTAACAAATTATCAAAAGTCGTAGAACAAAAGTTGTTGCTTATGGTGTTAGCTATCTAGTCCTGCGAGGTTGCTGGTGTGTTACAAATAACCCTGTATAGACAAAACGTTCTTACGGTTTACGGTGATATATGAAAACGGAAGTGCGAACAGCGTTTTCGTAAATTTAATAGTATATAAAGCGGACAGTTTTCAGTCTACTGAAAACTGATACTGTAATATATCCAATTCAATAAACTGAAAGGTAAATAATGCTCAGCATCAACACCACGAATATATCACAATATGTGAATATCAACCTTATGAATATAGTTTTAGAGTATACATTGCTACGTATTGCTTAAGTTCGTTGAAGCTAATGTTTTGCGGGTGGATAAGAACAAAAGGATACCTTTCAACCCAGTGATATGAGGGTGTTACGAGTGAACGTCTGATAACGTTATTCATTACATTTGTTTGGTGGAGTTCGGTTTTTGGAATTATTGTTTTATTCTGTGTCGTCTAAATAAAAACACACTTTTTTATATATATTTGAAATCCTCATAAGCTTACTTAAATATATAAAGATATACAGACGTAAGCACTTTTTACATATTATATTGGTAGAGGGTAGAAGATTGCAACCAGGCAGGGAAGATCATATGGAACATAAGCTGGGTAACCATCGAGCTATCCAAGGCATCTAGCAGCACCTCCTTCTAAATCTTGGCTTCGAGAGAAATACCACTGAACACCAGCTACTACAATATCAATGGCCGGAAGTCGATATAACATATTATTATTAATGAAAGTTGAATATTAATTGTAGGCTGTCTACCTATATATATTTTTCCCATTTCAGAAAATATTTTATAATAAAATGCAAAATAACTCAATTTAAATATTAACGTTTTCGTTAAAGATTTATTGTATTTAAAATACCTATTACTTTATAAACAAACACGATAAATAAAGATAGCTGTCATTTTGAAAGCGTCCATATATTTTCAGAGATTTTCGAGTTCCATCAATTACAAGGAGGCAATGTTTTTTCATCAATTTTAAATTTCGTCATTTAATAGAAAACATCCTTATATTATTTGTGTATTTTTTCTGAATTTACGTAAAAACTGGTTTTCGTTTAACGTGAAGCTGTAACTTATACTTATAATAATAGACTGCGTCGTGGCCAGACCTGGAGGTCCTGGGTTCAAATCCCAGAATGGGCCAATAAAAAGCTATTGAGTTTTTCTGTCGAAAATTTTCAGTAGCAACCCGGAGTCTGAAGATGGAAGTGTGTACAATCCCGCGACTCGGAAAGCGCTTATAGCCGTTGGTTTTGCACCTTAACTTTTTCCGGTCGTGTTGGATTACTGTTCCATCGGATTATGAGAGAGTGAAGGAATAGAGAGTGAACCTGTGTTTGTGCACTTTAATATGCCCTGCGCAGTTGACTAATCTCGGCCAGGAGGAAGGACATCATCATCATTATGTTTTCATTAACGTGAACCATACTAGAATTCAATTCAATCAAATTTGCGAAGAGTTGTCTAAATTGTTTCAACTTCTATATATCATTGACAATTTAATACAATTGTTAATGAATAAAATAATATATTTATATTAATTTCGATCAATATCTCCATATTTGTATAATTCTACATATAATAAATATGATCCTACCATATATACTATTTTATTTTACTTGGTGGTAGGGCTTTGTGCAAGCTCTTCTGGGTAGGTACCACCCACTCATCAGATATTCTACCGCAAAACAGCAGTACTTGGTATTGCTGTGTTCCGGTTTGAAGGGTGAGTGAGCCAGTATAATTACGGGCACAAGGGACATAACATCTTAGTTCCCAAGCGCATTGGCGATATAAGCGATGGTTAACATCTCTTACAACTATCTTTTTTTTTTTAACAGCGGAAACCTTCAAAATGTACTCGGCTTCCTTCGGGGGAGGAATCCTTCCTGTGATGGCCGTCCTCGGCACGAATCAGAGAGGCTGCGGGATCGTGTTGATATAACGCATCCGCGGCCCCTCACGTGCTCTGCTCGGCTCGTGGCTTGGCGGAGCTCTCCTCAGGGAGCGAACGTAATTTCGCCCAACCGCACTCCTCGCTAGTGCGTACGGCAGCTCGAGGCCATCCCGGCTGCCGTCCTCCTCAGGGCCGTCTGAAATATGACCCGTGAGGCCCCCACCTCACGCATCCACGGCCCCAGGGTTACGCCCTATCTTTTAAGCCCCGGGCGTCAGGGCTGTGGGAGGGCCGAGACGACGCCCACGTCGTCTCCGCCGAGCAGGATCGGCCCTTTCCCGTTTCCGCTCCGCTGCCTCCTTCTGGACCATGACGGTCTCACAGAAGGAGGCTACAACCCTCCAAAATAATTACCAACTACGCCAACCGGCCCGTCATACCGTGATATCGTTTTATTCAGTTATTAAATTGATTTAAATGCTTTTATACAATTGCAATGTATATTCATACTGGCTTAAGCAATTATTAGTGGAATTACTGTCTAGCTACCTGGTTTCGGCTGTTCTGAATAACTAAGTTAAGCTCCTTAAACGCCGCCTGAAACGCCGAAAGACTTTTTGGAGTTAAGTTAATTATATAGACGGGTGCAAAGTGAAAAGATTTATCTACAAAAATGCTACTTTACAGCAGAGCGAAAAGATTGAAAATATGTGATAATTTTATATACTTGTTTATACTCTTAGACGTATTTATTTAGGCGTACTAAGTCATAATACGTAATTTATTATTATTTTGCGAGATTTTGCAGTTGCTCGTATCTACATCGTACTATAAATAATTTCAACTGAGTCCTGATACACAAGGGAATCCAAATTTCATATATAAATATTATTGTCTTTAATGTACAGTAATGTTATAAACATAGTGAAACATTTAATTTTAGGGGAAGCTAGCACCTAAATCATTTTAATGAAAATTATGTGTATTACACAACATAATAATGTATGTGTAAGATAGCTTTTTATACTTCGTATTTTTATAAGTAATGTACTACGATCAATGAGGTCAAATTAAATAATATATAATTTTAATTGAAACTTTTTATTTGGAAAGAAAATCAATATGAATTATTTCAACATCTGCGTGAACAAAATCGTAAAAAAAATTTACTTTATTTTAATGAAATTGCACATTTTTGACTTACATGCATAATCAATCGAAAAGTATCGAAAAGTACTATGGCGATTTATACTCATCACGAGTACCTCCACCTGAGTCCCACAGAGCGGATGATCCAGGAGCTAGACTGACACGCCAGCTGTCAGACGAGCTTCCCGACATCGACTTGGGCGAGATTAGTATTGCTCTCGAACAACTTGGCAACAACAAGGCTTCAGGAGATGACGGAATGAGCTCAGAATTTCTGAAAGCAGGAAGAGATGCTAAACAGCCTGAGCGATTCTTTAAGACAAGTAGGTCTCGGGATGAACATTGAATAGACCAAAATTATGGTCAATCAACATGTATCCCCGAGACCAGTGGTCGTAAATGGCTATCCACTCGAAGATGTGCAGGAATACATCTACCTGGGCCAAACTATACAACTGGGCCGGCATAACTTTGAGAAGTAGGCTAAAAGAAGAATACGTTTGGGCTGGGTGGCATACGGGAGGTTATGCCATATTTTTGAATCTTCGATCCCACAGTCACTCAAGACCAGGGTTTTTAATCGGTGCGTCCTACCTGTAATTACTTACGGTGCCGAAACGTGGACACTCACCGTAGGACTGGTCCACAAATTTAAAATTTAAGCCAGCAATGGAACTATCATTTATGTTTGAAGTTTCTCTGGCAAATAGAATCCAATATGAGGACATTCGCCAGAGAACTAAAGTCACCGACATCGCGCGTAGAATCACGACGCTGAAGTGGAAGTGGGCTGGTCATGTCTCCAGGCTCCTTGATTGCCGATGGAGCCAACACGTGCTAGAGTGGAGACCACACTTAGGCAAACGTAGTGTAGGACACCCTGTGGCGAGGTGGACCGACGACTTAAAAAAGGTGGCAGGTACAGGATGGATGCGGGCTGCCCAAAATCGGGATGGTTGGCATTCTTTAGGGGAGGTTTTCGTTCAGCAGCGGACGCCAAAAGGTTAAAAAATAACAGAAATAAACAATATACTTGGTTTCTTCATAATGATGATGACTTCAGAAGAGATATGAGGGTAGATGCAGAAGAAGATGTCATCGGCACGATTCGGTCTACTTGAGGCTTATTTTTATTTAAACTTGAGACGCCAAGATCGTCAATAAGTTCATTTAATACATCATCTTTTAAAGGATGATGTTTATCGAAGAGATAGTTTACCAAATGTAAGTATTGGATGCACTTATATTAGGTAAACTATCATTAAACTACCATCTTGCAAATTTTAAGCTGAATTTTCTGTAAACAGAAACAGCAAACATATAGCACACAGAAATAAAAACTTCAGAAAAATAATAACAAGTTGAACATGCGAAGTAAATCATAACATCTACAATGACAGCGATGTAAAAAGAGTCAAATGGTATAAGGACGTCTGTGCGCCGGTACTTTAAATGCCCCACGGCCCCGCGTTAATACGGCTATCGTTACTTGGTCGCATCTAATTCGTCGTGTTTTGAAGAACCTACGTAGCTGACTTTTTTACGTGCGGAAAATAACAAAAAAAAAAGTGATATATGCCAAAAAGAATACGTCATGTTATAAATAATTATTTAATGAATAATAAGGTCCTCCAGACCGATTTCGGCCATTCTCAAGAGATTAGCCAACTGCGCAGGACATATTATAGTGCACAAGTGTGTGCGCAAACACAGGTGCACTCTCTTTTCCTTAGCTCTCATAATCCGATGGGTCGGCAATCCGACACGACCGGAAAGAGTTCAGGCGCAGGACCAACGGCCTAACGTGCTTTCCGAGGCACGAGAGTGTACACACTTCTATGGAGTAAGTTGTGTGTGTTACGGTGAGTGTAGGCCGAATATTGGTAGGAATTAAACTCACACAATGGTCCATATACACTTGTATTAAACACACGTGGTAGAATACAAAACACAGGAAGAAGAAAGTTTAACAGTCAATATACACGAACACAAGCACAAATTAAGGACTACACGAAAACTATATAATTAATATTTGAATGCGCGAGTACGGTTAGGACAGTAAGAAATACGGGCTTCGCCTCGGTAATCGAATCTTTTACTGGCGAATAACGATCTATGATTTTATGCGCTTGCACCGGTAGGCGGGGTCTCAACATAAGACAAAGGACGACGTCACAACGGAGATAAGAAATGTGATTGTCCACTGACTACATACGACCATCCGTTGTGTCGACAATCCGATATCTTATGTTGGTTAAAAATGTGTTAAGTGTATGTCTGCAAGTATGTATGTTTGTATGCCTATATGTGTGTATATGTATGTATGTTTGTATGTCTATATGTGTGTATATTTATGTATGTGTAATGTACATGTGGTGGACGCCACATCTCCAACTTCCAGACTCCGGGCTGCTACTGAGAATTTTCTGACAGAAAAACTCAATAACTATTTAATGGCCCGACCTGGGAATTGAAACCAGGACCACCGGGTCTGCGGCCTTATATCTAGCCACTAGACCAACGAGGCAGTCCAACTACTACTTGGTTACTAGCATAGTGAGTTGAAATGTTTAATTGATGAAAACTCCGCTGCTAAGTTTTTGAGATTTAATAACACGTAACAAATAAATGTGCGCTCAACAGATCATTATATACCAATGATGACTGAAATACTTTTACCACTTTTCTTTTTTTTTTTTTTTTCACGCAGTGGATACCTTCAGAAAGGTACCCGACTCTCTTGGGGGAAGAACCGGGTTATGTGGGATTCTTACCCACTAAAACCACTGCGATGGCCGTCCTCGGCACGGATCGGAGGGGCTGCGGGATCGTGTTGATATAACGCATCCGCGGCCCCTCCCGTGCTGCGCTCCGCTCGCGGTTCGGCGGAGCTCTCCTCAGGGAGCGAAGGTAATCTCGCCCCCCCGCACTCCTCGCTAGAAACTAGAATTTTACCACTAGACCAACGAGGCAGTCGGCATTTAATGAAACCATTAATGCAAAAAACAAAAAATCATGGGTTTTGTAGTTAGCTTTATTTACTTTGCACCCGTCGATATAAACAAGAAAGTGCAATAGCTGTAAAGTTAAGGAGAATTATTATAAATAGTTTTATGTTAACATTTAGTTAGTGACGATTACGTTAATAATTTAATAAAAAAATTTCGTTAAAAGAAGCGATTAACTTTTTGTTTCTTTTAAAACACTAAATGTTATCGTGTTTACGTAATAGCTTGTCACTTATCAAGTATGAGTTTGATTAAGCGATCATAGATTTTACTTCCTTTGTTTAGCCAAAGCGAGCAAATAACTTACATCTCATTTCGTGATAGTGATCTTTACGAAAAAAAAAAACGCGAGGCGAACACGCGATAGCAGAGCGCATTTTTTCATTACCCATGGGACGACGTACTTTCGGGTTCCGTAGTGAAATCGAAGAACATTATGATTTAAAACACGAAGCTGCGTCTACACGAATGGAGAATTTGTGACTTTTGTATTGTGTTTTAAGCAACGCGAATATCACCAGCGAACAAGTTACTATGAATAAAATTATGGATAAGGATGGATGAATGAATGGATAAGGATACTCATAATCCTTGATATATAATAGGATTTTTGATGTGAAACATCTATAGCCGCGGGTTAAACTGATTGTTGGCGTGGCGCATCGCCACGCTATACGATGGTATATATATATATATATACAAGTCTATGCGTAGTAGTGCGTACGGTGTGGCGAAATAATTCATATTAAACATTTAATAAAATTATAATAATTATTAATTTAATTAATTAATAATTATATATTCATTTAATTCAGGCAATTTCAAGTGTAACGATTACTGAAGTCACTGAGTAAAAGAATTAAGTTGTCGCAACATGAAATAAATTTCTGAATTTTTAATTTTTGTATTTAAAGAAAGTAAACGTAAAATGAATTAACAAACCGTCATCATTTTATTTCATTCGATGTTTTACATCTGCTAGGCGTCCCGTGACGGCTCACAATTTTTTATATATATTTTGAGATTAAATGGACTTATTAGACTATGAAAATTAGCACATGTGTATTTTTCATATAACATTTTTAAAAACGATTTTATTGTAACTTACTGCTAAATGGCGCTGGAACATATTATATACTGTAAAAACGGTCCTAATGGTAAAGTTTTAAATAAAAATGTATTTGAGTACGGATACACGTCTAAAAATAAATTTAATGAGACATAGTAACATCCAATGTACATTATTATATAGTATTTTTAGGAACCAGAAGTGGATTTTAATAGATAGCTAACGGAAATGACGATTTAAACTAAAAAGAATGATTCGGAATGAATAACGGAAATTAACAATAAAGAAATAAATATATCTCACCAACGCGGCGTTAGACGTTTGAATTCGAATTTCAATCTTGGGGACTTCGGGAGCAGAAAAAGCCCAATAAGGCGGCAGGCGTCCTTTTATAGACTGGCGGCGCCTGTGTTGCCAGTTTTGTTGTCTGTATCCTAACAGTCTATATTATATGTGTATTTTATATTTATATTGACATGTATTTATTAGTTTGTTTTTGGTATAGATTATTATTATAATGTTATTTTATTTTGTTATTACTGCACCACCTACCTCATATCCTATGGGTTATTCCTTACACCGTTGGTTGCCTGGAAGAGATCGCTATGTAGCGATAAAGTCGCCAAAATTGTATGCTACTATTAATTAGGCTGTCTAACTTTTTGTAAAAAAAAACTGTTGTGGTGTACAATAACGTGTAAATAAATAAAATTAAAATAAATATATAATATTGTAAGTATAGTCACTTTATTGCAGATATATTGAAGATAGCTGTTGCCCGCAGCTTCGCTCGCGCGTGGTCTTTATCTATACTAATATTATACATAAGTAAAAATAGATTTTTTGTATGTTTGTTTGTAGCGAATAAACTAAAAAACTGCTGTACTGTTTTTAAAAACCTTTTTTACCTACGGAAAGATACGTTATCAGCGAGTAATTAGCTGCCCGTCCCGACTTCGTACGGGTAAAATAAGGATTTTATCATTTTTTAATCAATAAGATATAAACATTTACCAATCGATTTATTCGCCCATCCAGTATAGTGTATGTGTGTTCAGTATAGGGCATATAATAATCCTACTTTTTACTAATATAATAAACTCGAAATTTTGTATGGATGTATGGACGTTTGTTACTCTTTCACGCATAAACTACTGAATGGATTTTAATGAAACTTTACAATAATATAAGCTTAGGGAATACCAATTAAGTGGTACATATGGCAATAATGGAATATGTTTTTTTTATCCAAACATCACCAACATAGTGAAGTTCGTATATTTCTCCCTAAGAGATATAGATATAAGATATTGCGTATTTTGAATTTCATTATTTGCACCCAACTCTTCCAAACAAAAATAAAAGTTATGTATAGCTTTAATACTAAATATCATTCTTCTTACACCAAAAGTGACGGAATCCCCATATAAACTTTCAACCCCTTTTTTACCCTCTCAGATTTAGATTTTCAAAAACGCTGGACATTTTTATTTATTTTTAAGCTTGTTCATTAAATTTCATGCTTCTTACTTTAAAAATGACTGGTTTCTAAACAATCGTTCAACTCTTTAGGGGTAGAATTTCCAAAAATCCTACCTTAGTAGGTTTTATAAAATGTATCAACTGCCAAAATTTCAAGTTTCTAACCCCCGCAGTTTAGGCTCTGCGTTAATGAATCAGTTAGGAAGAGTAATAATATTATGTGAATAGATATCAACAAAAATACGTATTTTTATAACTTTTGATAGACTCAACTAATTTTGATGAAATAAAGGCTAAGCGGAATCTTGAAATAGTTCTTATAATAATTCGGTTTTTTCAATTATTAGACGATTTAAAGATACAGACATGCAGACAGTAAAAAAATTTAAAAAACGATTGCTTTGGTTTTGGTAAATCGTAAATAGCCATATAACCATTAAAACAGGCAGTTATTTTGAAATAACAGACAGAAATTTCAATTTTATTTATATGTAAAGAGATGTGTGGGTAATTTATTAATTAATTCGTTTTTGTTATAGATTTATGTTATTTTATGTGTACAATATAAAGTATAAAGGAAAAGTTTCTTCTGTCAGAGACTAAATAAAATCAGACTTAACCAAGGCTACTAATTTAATTAAACAAAAAAAGGGAATTAAAACAAATGTTTTCCATTGAACTTGACACACATCTGAATAAGCTGCTTAAGCGGCCATTTTATGTAGAAAAAATATATAATATACAAACAAAAGCAGCTATATAACAATTTTAATTAAAGTTTCAAAAGCAGTTATTTGACCACTCTGGTAGGTTAAGTGTTAAAAATGAGATGACACTTATAGCATATATATATATATAAATATATACATACATTAGCAAAGTTTCCACCAACAATAATTACACAATCATTAAAATAATCAAAACATATATAAAATCAAACAGCTAAACCATCATAATCAGTAAAGGTGTAGTAAGATATATATTTTTTTATAATCAAATATAATTAATTACTTAATGAAAACACAAATTTAACAAAAACAAAATATAAATGAAATCACATAGCTTAAGCATTATTACATTGAGTAAGGCCAATAAAATGCAATAAATAAATGATATATATATTATTTATATATTTTTTAACCAAATACAATTAAAAGGCAAGCAAGAATATGACTACAGTACAAAATTTATAACAAACTTAAATATTGAATATTAAGATGGGTTGGTACATTCATTTTATATAAATTAATACATTTAATACATTATTATTTTTAACTTATTTATGTTATTTTTGCAGTGATTTTTTTTTAAATATATAATATCAATATCTGAGTACACTTAATTATATATTATATGCTCGCACAGATCTACTTCTTCCTATTCATGATTATGCTGTCGCAAGCTTGATGTAGCCAAAGACCAATTGAATTAAGCTGAGAGATTACAAAATACTTTTATTCGGTTTATATTGGGATGAGGCAAATATAACCACGTTTCACAATTTTGTTCTCTTCTTAATTAGTTGCCCGTCTGACTTCATAGGAATATGCACATCTTCTCTATTCTGTACTGTGTGTTGTTTAACCCTTTTACTCCCCCTTCATCACTTGATATTCATTAGATGATGACGGTGATGACGACGTCTCAGTGCTTGTATTTATGTGCTCCGTATTTTGTTGTTCGATCACTACTATTTTAGCTATCTCTATAGCTTTCTTTAGTGACAGATCAGACCGTTGTAATAATCTTTGATGTTTGGCGAGCTACTCTAACACATATTCGCTGTAAATTTATCACTGACCAATGACTATTAATTCAACGAAATCGCATTTTAAACTGTAATTTTCTAGACTCGTAATAAAGTTGGTTATATTTTCGTGTTTGCTTTGTTTTCTCATAAAAAATACATGTCAGGCCATAGTTAAATTTTTCCTCGGTTCGAAATACTTGTTACATTTATTAATGAGGTCTTATAAAGTAATTTCTGTTATTTTAGTGTTGAACAAAATTGCTATTTTTCTCTATTTACACTTCTTATACATAACCAGTGGCTAATACTCCTTATATATATCCAGGGGCTAATAAATATAGTTCAAAATATGGTTGCCATTTTTTCCGCGTTAAATTGTTATTTATTTCGTTGTTTAGAAAAAACTTCGGTAGGCAAAACGTTTGAATTTTTATCTGCCGTTTTAAAACTTTTGACAGGAAACACGAATTTACGAAAAAATTATACCTATTTAAAGTTTTAAGAAGTGATATACCGTTTATGTTTAAAGCAAGCACTTCTAAAACCATGTATTATTGTTATAGTTGTTTTTTAGGCTTTGTTTATACACCTATATACTAATTACGTAGTAATTATTGTCACTGAGTTAACTGACATGCTCACACACAGTCTTAAAGCGTACTGTTATGAAAGATATAAGATGAGATCATAAAGATACACACAATATATATCCAATATTAGTTTTTATGCAAAAACAACACACGAAGCTACTGAAAACACGAAATTGTTAACAAAACTTTTTGATTTTGACAACTAACAGGTGCGCGTACTTTTCCTACAGATAATAATTTATTGATTTTTAGTAGGGATACTAAACTTATAATAAATTAATAGAGATTAAAAATTATAGGACAAAATATAGGATAAATCATAAGCAAAAGTGTAAATTACATGTAATATTTAATCTCTTTTCAGTTTGACCATAACCATTTTTTAATAAATGTTCTACGTGTATCTTTAAATTGACATAACTTTATTATTTATGAACCGATTATTGAAAACCGCACTCAAATCCGTTAAGCCGTTTTTAAGATTAGCGTGCACAAACGCACAGACAAACAGACAAACAGACAAAAAATTTATTAATCATTGTTTTGGGTTCTATTGTGTTTATAAAGACCCCCGATAAAAGTTTTACTCATTTATCTTCCATGCAATTATTGTTTAGGAACTAACTTTTAAATTCAGTCGTGTAATATTGAAACTCAAAGGGCTAAGTGATACGCTATTATTATAATCAATGTCACTTTTTTACAGTTTTGGTTGAGATCGAGACTGACTAATTTCCTCTTGAAACTTGTTCCATAGCTTCATCGACTTACCTGGGAATTATTTATTGTATATGGGAATTATTATTTGTTGTATGACTGCCTCGCTGGTCCAGTGGCTACATGTAAGGCCTGGGTTCAAATCCCAGGTCGGGCCAATAAAATGTTATTGAGATTTTCTGTCGAAAATTCTCAGTAGCAGCTGGAGTCTTGAAGTTGGAAGTGTGTACAATCCCGTGCCTTGGAAAGCACGTTAAGCAGTTGGTCCTGCGCCTGAACTCTTTCCGGTCGTGTCGGATTGCCGTCCCATCGGGTTATAAGGGTTAGGGAATAGAGAGTGCACCTGTGTTTGCGCACACACTTTTGCACTATGATATGTCCTGCGCAGTTGGTTAATCTCTCATAAGATTGGCCGCCGTGACCGAAATCGGTCTGGAGGACCATTTCATGTATATATCATTGAAACTTATATTGTTGGTCAATAAAATGTCCCTGTGACTTATAACCTTCATATAAAATGCATGGCTGTTTGTCTTTATTACAGATTATTCTGTAGATTCTGCCAAACTATAGCATCACAACCAGTTAATATAGTTCCTTACAATTAGTGTATATTAACTTCCACTATCACCAAGAATATTTAATTTATCATATTGAAAATTCCGTAACGTAAATGATACGTAAATAAAGTTAATTAAATTAATTAGTCTAACAGCATTCCGACAGTGATTCACCTTTATTGATGTCTGTAATTATTTCAAAGCTACGCCAACACAATGTAATGTAAATAACAAAATGATTTCTGGCCAGCAATAGCTTGGGGCCTTTTTTATTAATTAAATGATCTTAAATGTACAATTTATTTACATTAAATCCTTAAATAAATACAAATAAAAGTTAAAAATAGTTACTGTACAAATCGTGACCGCGTGGAACGGTGGCAAGAATGCTATCAGCATTTGCCCTTTGAATCGCAATTCCGATTCCCTTGCCGAAAAATGAACCAGCCCTCCTGTCACCAGTAGAGGCAATAAGATGGGGTGTAGTATTCTTGATGAAAATTTTTGCAGTAATTCTTCAAGGTCCAAGCGTTTCAACTTAAATTAAAATTGTTACTTTTTATGAAAAATACTATACATAAATAGTCTTCTCACGTAACTAAGGGTAATTCTATTAATACTTATGTAAGACAAAACGTTCTCACTTATACACACTTATTTGTCTCATTCTGTCGTCATTGATTTGACATCCGAAAGAAGAAGACACAGTATTGTTTAACAAGTCACCCCCAAAACAACTATGTTAATACGTCACATTTTATACATTCATTCAAAATACTCTATTGATCAAAATTAAAAGAAATTGAATAGTTATAACAGTTTTCAAATGTAGCAGCTTAAATATCTTCATGCGCAACTAAGAATAATTAAACAAAAACAAAAGATAACTGGCACATAACATTAAAAAAAAAAAAACAAAAAAATAATATTCTGAAATTTTGATTGTATCAAATAAACATGCAATTACATCAAACTACCGAGTTCGATGATATAATAGACAGATACGTCAAAGGCACGGTCAATGCGTCTTGGCGGTCGCATATTGTCTCAATATTTATAAAATCACCTGTTGTTGCCCATGTGTTAAAGGGGACGGGGAGCAGAAGTTTGTTATAAAAAAAAGTACCCAATGTAACGACATAGGCAAGTTTCCTTCATACCAAATTATATCAAATTCTGTACATATATTAAGCCATTACAGCGTAACAGACGGACAGAGTTACTTTCGCATTTATAATTTTTTTTATTATATAGGTAGGCGGACGATCATATGGGCCTCCTGATGGTAAGTGGTCACCAACGCCCATAGACAATGACATTGTAAGAAATGTTAACCATTGCTTACATCGCCAATGCACCACCAACCTTAGAAACTAAGATGTTATGTCCTTTGTGCCTGTAATTACACAGGCTCACTCACTTTCAAACCGGAACACAAGGATAAAAAGTAGTGCTGTTTTGCGGTAGAATATCTGATGAGTGGATGGTACCTACCCAGACGAGCTTGCACAAGCACCGAGTAAAATATTAGTTTTAGTATCATTTTAGTATTTTGTCCAAATTCCATCATAGCTATCTAACTTACATTCTTAAAGTTCATATATTTCGTTGAAATGCGTGTATTCCATTGATTACAGCTCGCCTGGCCTAGTCCGTTATTATATAAGAATCAATACAAATTCAATGGTCACGCAAATGTTGCGTGTCGATGTATTTAACTATAGAATATAATAGTTAACTCAACGATGTTTTGGTAGATTAAGAACTGTAACTAAATACAATATTAGTCAACACGAATTTTAAATAATACAAATGTAATAATCATTAATAATTATTAATACTTGAATATTTGAATGCTACATATTATGGGAAATTATAATTATTTGTCATATTTCAAGCTATCTATATTTCATGTTTTAAATAGAGCTGCGAACAAATTTATTTCATTTGCTTCATGATTTCCCTCGCATGATATGAGGTCAAAGTTTTATCATTAATATTAAAACAGGACAAATAATTCAGTCTTGAATTTGCACTCCTTAAGCATTATTGAATTTTTACAATTAAATACTTTTTTTTTGGAGCGATGTTTGCGGCTGGTAGTAGAATGAAATGGCAGTAGCCCAAGGTCACGTGAGTAACGAAATAGCGTTCATACTGTGCCTACTAAAGCGATGCGTTCGAATTTAAGAGGTGGATATAAAGGAGGTGAGCTATTCGGTGTGACAATAATACAATAATATAATTAAGTAAATCTACATTTTAAAACACGGCTTGAGTCGAAAAAATATCACACAGAACTTCGATCCTGGCGGGGGTCCCCCGACCGCACAATTTTTTTAATAGGTAGGCAGAGTAGCAAATTTCTGGTCCATTTGGTAAGTAGTCTAATGGTTGCCACTGCTATTTACTTAGTGATAAATATTAACCATTTCTTACATCGATCAATGCACCACTCTTAGGAACTTTCTCTATGTCTGAATTCATTTGAAGTTAAATTTCTTCCATTAAATCTGCAATTATCTGCCGGACTTTGCTTATTCTTTATTTAAAAAGTAATTGCTAGATAAAATAATTCGTTGGATTTTCAATCCTGAAGTGTAATAAATTTATCGTCCACGGATCGAGTTAACTTGTACAACAGATCGCTACGTCTAAGTTCTACTGTCCCGTCTTTTTCAATGTCCAGATCTATTTGTGGAACTTTTGTTTATTCTCTGAATGAATATTTAAAACTTAGAATTATAGGAAGGAGAAACTTGTTTTGTGTTTAAGGATGATATTTTGTTTTTATTATCCTTTTTCAAATATCTATTGTCCATATCCGTGGTCTTTGTTAAAGCTGTGTTCAAGTATTAATACTTGTTGAAAGGTGAATAAAAAAAATATATATATATATTACAAATCAAACATGTATTTGATGTTGTACTGTGACGTGAAATAATTGAATTTCAATTAAATGTTAATTGAAATAGAAATAAATATTCTTATTTTTATTATTTAAATACTGTATTGGCTCGTGATTTCGTCTAGTTAGCTAGGATCCTTATAATGTTGTTTTCGTAAAAACCGTGTTCTTTTAGAGCGTCAGAGATCATATGTTCAACAAACCATAGAGGAATCCAATTAAAGCATGTTAATCTTTTAAATTAGTTTTTTATTATAAATATGTTCTTTTATATCATTGATTAATAAATGGGAATTAGATTAATTGAGTGAAATTGTAAATAATTTCAATTATGAGATCCCGGTCCCATTTCCTTTAGCACCTCTTACTTACCTCTTTATATATTTAACTTATTTAGAAAAATATAAAAGAGGTAGGAGGCTGAATTGGCCCCACACCCGCCATCAGTTATAGGCTCCGACCGCACATCGGCGAACCTTCCTCGATCATGGGACATACAATTTTATAGTGCGCCCACAATAAGTTAATAATATATGAAGTGGAACTAAAGTCCATTAGGTATCAATGGTGTATAAAAGACTAAAAGTCTTATCAATAAATCAATAAACCAGACCGTAATCCAGTAGGATACACAGTCGTAACTGCGGTGTAATACAATAAGTCAAAGCTGAAGAAAAGCCGAAGCCAAAGGGACAAGCCCTGGGTTGTAATAATACATTAAATCACTGGTTTCCATACCAGCTCAAGTGCACAACCGCCAGACGGCCTAATGCAAGCAAAACGCTTTACGTTCATATCCATTACTGTGGAGTGCCGTTGTTGTAAAATATTTTAATTCCAACCATAGTGGAATAATATTCAATAATATGAATAATGCATCAATTGCATAAATACCACGTAGGTACAGTGAGGTGCCACTCAAGTGGACTTAAACATATTCTTTTATGTGCTCTACCTTAGTAGGCGTGTTCATTTTGGTGTTCTTTATAAAATATATCTTATTATATTGTAACCAATAAACGCAGTACCCTATTTATGACTAAGACATAAGTAAATCGAACGTTTTTCTACACTATTTTTGTATGTATTTTGTATATATATGTATGTATTAGTATATATATACGTATATGTATGTATATGTATGTATGTATGTATGTATGTATATGTGTAAGGTTGAGACGAATTTTGAAAATTATATATTTAAAAAAAAATTAATTCCTATATATACATATATTTGTTATAAGTATAAATTCAGTTCGTTACAGTAATAAAGTGAATTAAATTGTTTTGCCGCCGGCACCAAAAGTGTGTGTGATCATCGCGCCTAGTGATTACTCACTTAAAAAATAAATCGTAATATTATCCATTAGAGAGATTTTTTTTTATTATTATATAATGTTTCTCGAGAAGAATGACGATGGCGTTACTTCCGAGGCTCATTTATGTTTTGCGAAGCAATAAGCGAAATTAAGATTTATGAAAATTACAAAAATAATGTTGTATTACTTCATTAAGCAGTACACAATTATTGTATAAGATGTCACATTAGTGATTTTTTTAGGTTTCCAGATATAAATATATTTATATTAAAGCCGATATTATTTTACTTTGTGTAAGTGCTTTTAGCAAGTCCATCTGCGTATGTACACACTCATCACAAATAGGCGAAAGTGACCACTTACCATCGGCGGCACATTTGTCAATTACAAATGATGAAAAAGTCAAATAATTTTTAATTTCTTCCCCATTGATATATGAACTAGCTACAAGTTGTCTTATTGCTGTCGAGGTCGCATTGATTATTTAACCTCGCCAAAACACGAACTATATTTTTTGTTACTAATGATGTAATATATTTATAAATGTGCTACGATTACATTAAACAAAAATAATATATTTTTCAATATTGTTTCAATTGTTTTTCATTCGTTCAAAGGGTAACATGGACATTTACAGCCTTTCGCTTTACAATATACCCAATATATTATTTTGAAAACCTAATTTACAGTATACTCAAAACTTTGGTAAAAATTAAAAAAATATACCTTTACCAAAAAATACCTAATTTTGTATAGATAGCTATTGTGAACATCATTATATACTCACATACGTATTTTGTACATGCAATTATTATTACATGCGTAGTCAAATTCGCAAAGGCGTATTCGCATCTTAATTCCTGAAGATGGAAGGGCTCAAGTTGCTTCCTCACACTAAAAATGGAATAATAACAGTTTCAAAAAATTAAAACGATATTATGTTGTTCGTGAATTATATCTTTCAATTATATTGTGAACGTATTCAAGGATTATAGTTTGACACTAAAAAATATTGGGTTGAAAACACGATGCAGATTGCTGGTTTCCTCATCAGTGTTACTGATCGTAGAAACTTTAGGGCAGGTCAATACGGGTAGTATTTACCTACAATTTATTCTATATTCAAATAGCAATGTAAGCATTACTACACTTTAATATAAAAAAAACAGAGCAATTAATGATTCGCTATATTAGTTAACGTTCTATGGCTTGCGCCGCCTTTGTGTAGGAGATCTGTCATCAGATGGCTAACTTGATCGACAGTCGTTTTTTTTAAATAAACTTAAAATAAAATGTATTTATATAGTTATTTTTATTAAATTATTAAGAAATGTTTTATAAAGCATTCTATTGTAAATAATAGATAAGACCAATATATATTTCACATAATATTATGATTCTTAGTTTATTATTCTATAAACATCCACGTGGATGAAAGTGTTTCGGATTATCACATCGACCTCGTCAAGACGTACTCATCTCTTAATTCCTGATGATGGAAGGGCTCAAGTTGCTCTCTCACGTCAAATGGAATAATACCGATTTTAGCGAATTATATCAGTAATTTCGTTATGTGAATGTCTACGTATTCAGAGGTTTGCTTAACAGATGGTGTCTGAAAGAGTCATGTAATATCTCATAATCTAACATTACTATTAACAGCCAAATTTAATTTTGATTGAATAACAGACACGCTATTTATCTATACATATATAAGAATGTAACTCACTAACGTATCAACGCACAGCCGAACCATGTGAGTTGCACAATGACAATTTGCATACGGGTTATTTTTACACGGGACTCCTATTGTGATATAAAGAATGAAAGTTTGTATGAAAAACCTTAATTTTTGTAGGAAACTTGTATTTAGTACATCTGAATTATGACTAAGGTGCGAGCAAAGCGATAGTATAATAAAAAATATATTGTATCAATACCGAACTTTAAAAAAACCGTACAATTTCGCTAGCCATATGCGAGCTACATCTTAAGCTACGGTCTCCTATTAAATGATATACAGAACATCCGATTTCAGCATAAACTTACTTTCGTAAACGATCGACGTTTCAACGGCAGACAGTGTCAGCAAACGAAACATATCTCATTAGCGAACATTACACGATCACAACAATCACCGATAAGCAGTGCGGGTGTAGTGGTTTTTTTGAATTTGAAATTTTGTATTGATGCTACACACGACGTTTACGCTGCAATGGTTCGAAATAAGTAGAGAAGCCGATTTCAGCATTTTTTAAATAAAATTAGCCATCTATAAAAATCGAATGATTTTGACTTGTTGTCTTTTGCTTTTCGATACAAATGAGTTTTCATGAACATGAGTGTACCTAGCGTTAACGTTAACTTATATTTGCGTGAAGTTAATCATAAATCTTTCGAATAATTCAAATAATTCAAACTAGTAATCTAAAAAAAAAATATTGCATAAATAGACTTAAGCTATGAGTATGTGAACTATGACTTAAGCTATATTTTACCTTTCACCTAGAATGTATATTAGTAAGCTCTTACACTAATACGTATCGAATATTTACTAACAATTAAAAAATGTCCTCAAAATTAAAAGCAATTTGGTACATTTTTAAAAATACACAATTTTTACGTTATGATAATAAAAACCTTATCGGAACAACTGCTATTATTTTTTTATTATTTAATTACTTAATTATAAGGTTAGCTTTATTTCAGTAGAAAATAAATGAAGTTTTTAATGTGTTCTCAAAAAGAAAAGGCGATTTTGTGTAGTAAATTATTGTGAGTTGAGATTTTTTTACAGTTTATCAGTTATAAAATAATATATATGTACATATGTGTATATAAAATTACAGACAGTCGTCTGTTTATGTTTACAAGCTGTCGGTTACAGCCGACTGATAACTAAAATAATTTTAAATAAACTTATAAATACATACATTTATAAAAAATACACTAAGACTCTAGGCGAGAATCGAACTGCCATTGCAGGTTAGGCTAACGCACCAACAAGCCTGTACGTTCTTTTTTGTTGGCCAAATTATTATTATATACTGTGAAATAAGGTCAGCTATTCGTTAAAGCGTACTTGGACGTACAAATTAATTCTATTACTGTGGTTCATATACGCTATACATAAGCGCCTTAAGAGTTTACTTGTTATAACTGACTAATTAATGACTCAACTGAATTTCTAATTAAAACGAATAGAGGTGAACTATTACCATTTGATAATATGATGTTCTATGATGATCTCAGAAAATAATGATATTATATATGTGACCAGTTTTCTCCCGTATCTTTGCTTTCGTTTTAGTGAGGGGATTGGGTATTGGGTGTGTTAAAACGTGACATCATATAAAATAAACAAACAAACGACCGAACAAAAACACATTCGCATTGATAATATTAATAGGCAGTAGGTCCCAGTTTGACAATCAATAACAAAGTATAATACATCAATATTGAATAAAGTATTTTGAATTTCAATTTGAATTTGAATAACGATGATAGACAGACACACACATACAACACATATACCTGTGTATATATGTCATTAGAGTTAAACCAGAAACTGATTACATAAGACCTACGTAATATACAATTATATGAGGCTGACAATTACTCTTTAATGATGGAATTATCATGATATAAAAAAAAAACATTGAAAATAGGTTCAAAAATGTTTTTGGTGTAGTAAAGACTGAGTGCTCTCTTATTGGACTGTCAACTTAACACGATATAAGAATTTATAAAGCCAAGGTCGTCACGCGAGTTCATTGTTGTGACTATAAATGTAGGCTATTCTCGGACACTATTTATTATTTATCATTTTTGGTCAGAAATAGAAAGTGATAATTAAATTCCGTTGACAATTTCTGAACACGATCAAATGAGAATAGAAAATTTGAAGCCTTTATAAATAACAATACAGTAATAATTATATAAGGGCTAATAACTATTTAAGTTAAGTTAAGTTGACTGCCTCGTTGGTCTAGTGGCTAAATATAAGGCCGCAGACCCGGTGGTCCTGGGTTCAATTCCCAGGTCGGGCCAATAAATAGTTATTGGGTTTTTCTGTCAGAAAATACTTAGTAGCAGCCCGGAGTCTGGAAGTTGGAAGTGTGTACACTCACGTGCCTCGGAAAGCACGTTAAGCCGTTGGTCCTGCGCCTGAACTCTTTCCGGTCGTGTCGGATTGCCGTCCCATCGGATTATGAGAGCTAAGGAAAAGAGAGTGCACCTGTGTTTGCGCACACACTTGTGCACTATAATACATATGTCCTGCGCAGTTGGCTAATCTCTCTTGAGATTGGCCGCCGTGGCCGAAATCGGTCTGGAGGACCTTATATATATATATATATATATATATATATATATATATATATATATATATATATATATATATATATATATATATATAAGTTAATACTTACTAAGTTAAGTTACTAAGTTAATAATTTCATAAACATTATATATTTTTATGAAGTATTTAAAGAGAGGATTATGTCCTCCTGATCGATTTAGGGTTACGTACCATTCTCAAGAGAGATTAGCTATTTGAAAGGTTAGAAGTGCACTATCTATTACCTCACTGTCATTATCCAAAGGGAAGGCAAATCCGGCTCGAATAGAGCTCAGGCGCAGGGCCTAATTCTGTAATGCTTTCCGAGCCATGGAAGTAAAACACAGCCTTATATTTATTTAAGGTGTAAATTATCAAGTCAATACCACCTACCTATTTCTTAGATATTATACCGGATAACGTAAATGCTATATAAATCTGTTTAGATTTGTAAGGCAACTAAGTTAGTGGATTACAGATATATGGTACAATTATTTCTGATATTATCTTTGGTTAGAAGCGCATTGTCAATGTTTATGAGCGGTGTTGACTTACCCGCCTGTCTTCGGATTTTAAAAAAGAAATACAGGAACAATCTTATACCAGTAGTAAGTGCACCTCTGTACCTTTGTATTCCGATGGAAAAGGTTGGTAAGGTCCTAATTAGGGAACGCTTATTAGGACTACCTGAATATAGTCGGTAGCGCTATGGTAATGAAGAAGCGAATTCCTTTTTGAAACCAAATTCGTTTTTGGCATTTGCATCTTATCCTGTTTTTAATTGTTAAATAAATGATGTAATAGTTATTCTACCCATATGAAATAATACTTAATACGATAGGTAACTAAGAACAGTCTAATCAGTAACTTTTTGACTCGTATATTTCGTTTGAGATTATCAAAGTTTGATTATGTTTTTTAAAATGATGTATCGTCATATCTTCACAAAGTATTTTCCTATTGGCATAAAAAAATGGTTGGGTTTTTGTCACGTCAACCTATAATGAAGGAACATGGAGTGCGCCTGTAATTGCAGACACCAGATAGATTGCTTACCGTGGCCAAAGTCAGTCAGAAAAACAAAGCTCATGCCTCGCATAGACAGACGATATTGAATCAAAATAAACCTCATATATAGATTTTGTTAAACATGACGTAGAGGTCTTTTATAAAAATTGCTAACTTTAGTTTATAATTTAATATATTTTTTAGTTTTTCTTTACTTCATGGTGTCACTACAGTGGCCCTTGATTGATCGGAATGATTCAGCAAATGTCCAACATAGTGAAAAATCAATTATATTGTGAGCGCTTCGTAAAGATAATTATCTGGATAATTTTCTAGATCGGACTTTTTTTGTACATTAAAATGGATAGATGTTATTGTATTGAACATTTTATTTCATTTGGTAATCGTCTATTACTATTTTTTTTAGCATGCAGGCAAAGGTGTAAATAATTATTTGTTTTGTGAGATTCAAAACGAAATGTAATTGAATAATCTTTTTTCTACATGAAGATCATTTAAAAGAGATCATAGATAAATAATTTAGGTCATTTAAAATTTATATATTTTTCCAAAATCATCGAATAAATATTTAAGCCGCCATAAACCGTGGGAACTAAGGTATTCTGCCCCTTGTGCCTGTAGTTATGCTGGCTCACAAACCCTTTAAAACGGAACACAACAATGAGTACTGCTATTTTGAGGAATAATAAGTGACGAGTGGGTGGTACCTACCCAGCTGGCATAAAGTCCTACGACTGACTTACAATCTCGTTACTATACGAAAAATTGGTGGTGCTTGTACAGATGAGATGTTCAAATTCAATTCATTATGCCATTTCAGTTCATAGTGAATGTACTCTACTATTTCTATTTTATTGAAAGAGTAATATTCCAGTTAATGAGACCCTGGAATATGAGTATACATGGAAAATGAGATATTTGAAAAGACATTATTCACAATGTTTTTCTAGATAAGCAGCCTTTCATAGAGCGGACTTTGAATGTTTCAAAACAAAGTTATAAATCTTAATAATATTATTAAGACAGTAAATTTAAGTCGTTATCACGTATATTCGATATTATTTTCTTAGGCAGAAAATGCGTAAAGTCGTTTAAAGAGATTTCGAGGGCACCTGTTTCCATATAAATATCGTGTACACGTTTCGCACTATGAACTTAATGTAGTCGTTCTTTCATCGCTATTGTACATATATTTAACTTGGTGGTAGAACTTTTTGCAAACTCGTCTGGGTAGGTACCACACAATCATCAGATATTCTACCGCAACAAAGCTGTACTTGGTATTGTTGTTTGAAGGGTTAGTGAGCTTGTGTAATTAAAGGCACAAACAAGGGACATAACATCTTAGTTCCCAAGGTACGTGGCGCAATGGCGATGTAAGCGATGGTTAACATTTCTTACACTCTTAAGACAATGACTATTTATGGTTCAAATTAGGAGCTTTAGAGAGATGTTTCGTTCAGTAGAGATGTTACAAAGATAGGATTACTCTCCTTTTTGAGGTAAAAGTTTGAAGCTTATCACATATAATGCGTGTTGGTTAATATTATGTACACGTGGAAGATTTTCATGACATGTAAGTTAATTACTATGTAGACATAAATAATTACAACGACACGTCAATCACTTGGTTTGAACACGCAGTGTAGTCCGTTTCTAGTCATCTCAGCTATCTGAGATACCAGAGGACTGTAGTATTATTTGTCTACGAATCAATTCCGCTACGTATATAAGGTTGACAGTAAAAATATTTGTGCAATTCCTAATTGGCTATAGATTTAGTAAATAATAATAATTTGTATGTTCTTTGACGAAAAAAATTTCCAAGAATTTTATCATATTAAAAATGATCGAAAATAGAACACAAATCATTTTTAATATAATTTGCCTTTGTTTCGTGACCGTTAGCGGCGCAGCCACTTCAATCAAAATAACTTCGCAATCGTTAAATTTAACGAAAATTAATTAAAGCTTAAGGAGCTTACGTCAACAAACAATAAACGGTCGAAAATTTTAATTATGAAACAAACGTCATTATAACAATCGTGAATGCCTCTCATAAAAGAGTTATCGCCTAATAAATTTCACGACACGCGATGTCTGTATTTTGGTATCGTTACACACAGCTTCTTTGAATTTTAAGATTAAATTGATGAGGGTAATGGAATTTCTCCCTTTTTGAGGGAGAATTTGAGATTGTTTTACAACGTTTTAGCGGATTAGTGGACTTCCATGAGCATATTTTTAATACCAGGTTTCTTTTCGAAGTATTCTATTCTTCTATTTCTTCACCTTTGAGTTTGAATAGAATGATAAATTTATGCACATTACCTCTCTTCGCCATCCCTTTGCTATATTACCCATTAAAACTTCAGCGAATGACGTCTTTTGCACGGCTTGAAAAAACTATGGGATCGTTTCGATATACCGCATCTTCTGTGCTGTGCTTGCGCAGCGGTCACAAGAACACCATAGTAGTATCTTCGAACTAAAGAATCAGAAAGTGATATGCGACATTCACTTTCAAAATTATAACATTTAAAGGATAAACGGATCAAAATAGTGTATCACAGTAAGTCAGTCAGTTTTCAACATATTTACGATGTGAGATATGAATGAACAGTGTGCCTTACAATACAAAGTATATCTGTTTTGTGGTAGAATATCTGATGAGTGGTATATCGGGTGATACTACCCAGACGAGCTTGCACAAAGTGTAACACCTAACACCGAGTGTGAATAAGTAAATAAACTCGCACAAGGCACACTGTTCCGTAAGAATTTACTTCGCAATTGACTCATAACATGTTCAAAACGGATCACATATCATACAACGTCTATTCTCTGTGTACGTGTGTCATATCAGTGCAATAGCTTCATTGTAATATTACATGATACAGCCAGTTTTTATTGCTTTGGCAGATGCGGTTTGACTGAGTCAATATAAAATTTTCTACGCACATATATATTAACTAGATTTTATTTATTCGGTATTATTGAACGTTATTATATTACACGTAGGACTGCCATTGAACTTATAAACGCTTCGAAATATGAATTAGTTTATTTCAGTTAAATTTTATCTCGTTCAATAGAATTGTTCCGTGCTTAATTCGTTGATCTGGTTATTGGTATTGCTACATCATTATTGTTATATAATTATATTCGGAACCATAGGGATTCACCCTAGTGCCCGTTAGATGGTGTTGGGTTTTTTAAATAACGAATATATTACGACGTAGTTAAGTTGTTGATATTACGCATCATTATCTCCGAAGACACATTTTGCTTTTGGTCCTACGTCCAATATTGTTATGGTCATGTCGAACAGCTCTTTAAGTTGTAATTGAGAGTAAAATAATATAGAGCCACAGATACTCTATATTATTTTACTCTCTTTTTCATTATTTTTAGCAGATCTAAGATCTAATGTCCCTCGTGCTGGTAACTATACCGGGTTTCAAAATTAGTAAATAATGGTACGAAGTTGTAAATAATTAGTTACATCGTGTTTATTATATAATTTTAAGCTTTTTGTGTCTTGCGTTGGTTTCTTAAATTATGATGATGATATATCATTATTATATATATATTATCATTTTAGCTGAGATGCAAGAGTACAAAGTGTTACAAATGGCTGACAAGAATATTTAGTGACCTACCAGAATGATCTGCACGAAAATCTACCACAGGTTAAACAAAATTTACTTAAACAATATTTACGAATATTTATTTTAAATATTTTATGTGTACGGATATGATATCAATTGCCATTAAAAAAACAAAAGAAGATAATAAAAATGATGCGGTTTTTATTCATATTATCTGTAAAAATATGCCAAGATATTGTTGAAATTAAAATGATACTACAGAAGGAAATGCAAGCAAAAGAATACGTAGTAATCCAATTTATAATGATCCTCATGTTCATAAGAAAATCCGTTTTGAAGAGGTCTTCTGATTTGGTTTTCTTCATCAGGTATCAAGGATTCCTAACAATGAAACAATTACTAGATTAAAACTGGCATTAGTTTTGTCTAGTTGTATCTTTAATTAAAGTTCCAACGGCTGAACATACCAATCTTTTGTACATACGAGTTAGAAGTAAATATTATCAGAATTTGAAATTTCAATATCTATTTTTAAAGTCATCTTACTTTTATTATTGTCAAGTATTGACCAACGAGTCCAGTGCAGAGCCAACGGATGGTTTTTCTGAAAACCCAAAAAAACTTTATTGACTCAACTCAGGATTTGAACCTAGTATCTCGAGATTTGCAACCGCTAAACCAACGAGGGAATTATATGACTTTCAAGGTGCTGATATACTCAAACGAGCGATGTAAAATTTAATGATGAATACGACTGGCTCATTGTTTGACATACTTACACTTATAACAACATTAGGATTTCTCGGAAGCATATAATATATACGCAGGCTACATATTATATGTGTATAATATGTAGCCTGCGTATATATTATATGTCTAGTGGCTAGATATAAGGCCGCGGACTCGGTGGTCCTGGGTTCAATTCCCAGGTCGGGCCAATAAATAGTTATTGGGTTTTTCTGTCAGCAAATTCTCAGTAGCAGCTCGGAGTCTGGAAGTTGGAAGTGTGTACACTCCCGTGCCTCGGAAAGCACGTTAAGCCGTTGGTCCTGCGCCTGAACTCTTTTCGGTCGTGTCGGATTGCCGTCCCATCGGATTATGAGAGCTAAGGAAAAGAGAGTGCACTTGTGTTTGCGCACACACTTGTGCACTATAATATCTCCTGCGCAGTTGACTAATCTCTCTTGAGATTGGCCGCCGTGGCCGAAATCAGTCTGGAGGACCTTATTATTAATTTTTCAATAAATTTAGATATTTATTGATATAATAACAGCCTGTAAATGCCTGACTGCTGGGCTAAGGCCTTTTCTCCTTTTTGAGGAGGAAGTTTTGGAGCTTATTCCACCACGCTGCTGCAATACTGGTTGGTGGAATTCACATGTACCAGAATTTCAGTAAAATTAGATACATGCAGGTTTCCTCGCGATTCCTTCACCGTCAAGCACGAGATGAATTATAAATAAAAATTAAGCACATAAAAATTCAGTGGTGCTCGGCCGGGTTAGAGCACACGATCATCGGTTAAGATCCACACGATCTAATCACTGGGTCATCTCGGCTTGATATATTCATAAATTATATTAAGATTCATTAAAATTATTCTGTTGGTTATTCTGAACGAGTGACAGAAATAGTGTGAGGAAATATTTTTAAATATGGCTTCCATGCCGTAATAGGTTGTAATTTAAGCACCATATTTTGTTTGTGCAATAAATGGGTTTCATTCATACATAAATAAAACTACAGTTACATTACTATGTTTTTACTTTACTACTTATTGTTCAAATTTTTATTTTTATCTTTTATTGATAACTAAAGCTCGTCACGAGTTATCAAACAAAATAAAAGTCATTGACAAACAGAAGAAAAATGAAGTCTACTTATTCAATTGAATAAGTAGACAAAAACTATTCTTTGATAAAATATAAAAAATCTTGTTCATTATATATTTATTATCTGCGTATATGCGTGATATTGGGAACATATAATTGAATTATATATACATGCTATTAAAATGCATTATATAATAACCGCTAATTTTTCATAAAATCAGATTTGCTATCATTTATGTTTATTTAATATAAAATATATTATACATTTGGTGGTAGAGCTTGTCTGGGTAGTACCACCCACTCATTAGATATTCTTATCTACCCTCCCCCTACTACCTCCTCCTACTACTACTACCTACGCTGTCTTGCAGAAACCGCAAAACAGCATTAGTTGTTATTGTTGTGTTCCGGTTTGAAGGGTGAGTGAGCCAGTGTAATTACGGGCACAACGGACATAACATCTCAGTTCCCAAGATTGGCGGCGCATTGGCGATGTAAGCGATGGTTAGCATTTCTTACACTGCCAATATCTAAGGGCGTTGGTGACCACTTACCATCAGGAGGCCCATATACTCGTCCTACCTATCTATACTATACAAAAAAAACATATTATTACTTATTGAGTATATGATAAAGTCATATATACAATAATGTTTATTTTTTTTTAACAATGGACTAAAACTAAACTTTTCAAGTAAAAGCTGACGCTAGATATTTTTCTGACAATAAACTAGGACAACATAATGCAATCGTCTAAATAGCCTTTACAAATAAAGTATTATGTAGGCTTTCTTTTTTAATTTTAATTTCAGGTACGACCAAAAGTCAAACTAGATAAAAATCTAGTAAAGAATCTGCTTAGTTCAATTATATCTCGGGTTGAGAGATAAACCCTGGCTTCTGGGCTAATTTAACTTACTTACGTTCGACTTTAACTTCCTCTGGTCTCATATTTTTTTATTCTATTCAATTATGACAATTTTAACTTAATTTAATTGGAAAAAGTTGAGAACTCCAACCTTGCGAAATGGAACAGAGATGTCCTGTTGAGTTTTATTATTTTCATTTTACATTTTTGATCTTGATTATTAACGCACTAGTGTCATTTCTTTGGAAAATAATTGATATATTATAAAATATGATTCTTTTTATTTTTAATGTTAGTATTACAAAAATAGTAACAAAAGAATGGGGTAAGTTTTTAAGGATTAAAAAAAGGGTATTTTGTACTACTTATATAACGCTAGCTGGTTATTATAGTTTTATCGACTTTAATGATATTTTTGTTGTTGGTGTTGACCATTGAAAAGGGAGGATCCTCCGACCAGACCGTTGTTGGTCTGGTGGGCTACCGCCCGACGATTGTTGTCGGGTTCTTGTATATATGTTCAATCGCTCGGATAACTTTAATATCGCGATGTAGGGTACGTCAGTTTTTAGTTTTCGTATGTGGCGAGATAGATGTCACTACATCACTCCCCTCCGAGACCGGAGGTCGATAGCAGGTTGAGTCGTCCATACATCTTGTGATACTTGCCAGGCCAGTGAAATGTTCCAGTGAGTCGGAACCAGATGCCGCATAGTTCACGGTGAGTCGGAAGTGTCTGCGGTGATGCCCCAGTGAGTCGGGGTGATGCTGCAAATGCTCCAGTGAGTCGGAGTGGTGCAGTGCTGCGTAGTGGCTGGCTGCTTCGTCGACCAGGAGAGAAGTGCGTCTCTGTTTGCTGACCGGCCGAAGTGCAGTATGCTGTGCCAAGGTTGCTGAGAAGACTGTGGGTGATGACCAGGAATGCGCGTCCGCTGCATGCTGGTGGTCAGGATACCCGTAATAGTCGTGGATGCTGGCTGGTTGTATGACTCGCTGCTCGAAAGCTTGAGGAAGTGATGATGACGTCACGATGACGTAGTTTTTGCGAAGGCTGCGCTGACGTTCATGCTCGGGGTCACCAGTTTGTAGTTTGGAGGGACTGGGTGTAAAGTTCCTCATCCATCATTGAAAAGGGAGGATCCTCCGACCAGACGGGTGTTAGTCTGGTGGGCTACCGCCCGACGGTTGTTGTCGGGTTCTTGTATATATGTTCAATCGCTCGGATAACTTTAATATCGCGATGTAGGATACGTCAGTTTTCAGTTTTCGTATGTGGCGAGATAGATGTCGCTACATCTTATTAAAAGTTATGTAATAGAAAATAGAATTTCATGTTTTTTCAATTTGATTCGAATCTGTATCGAGTTTGTCATAGATTTAAACGTTTATTTTTAAATAATGAAGTTTGATTTGGGCATGTAATATAAGCTTTTAAAAAAGATAATATTTTTAAGTAACTCTCAATACGTACATTTTTAATATTGTATTCAGGTATAAATTTATGATAATCATTTTATCTTATTTGTACATCATGAAAATACATATCGAATTAAGTACAATTTAACCCAGCAAAGGTAGAGAACTGAATTTATTTCATAATGTAATTCTTACTTTATAATATTTAATTCATTAAATCTTATGTAATTTAAGGATTAAAATATTAAATTAATAATATCAGTACCTTCATTAGCGTTAAAATTTATGGGCAATTAAGTTTTTAATTTACTTTCACAGCTAACTTGTTATAAATCGCAGTTGTTAAGCTGTCTTGTCATTAATTCCCAGCGCTAAAGTACACGCTTCTACTCGTATTTAACTAACGAAACCTTTCAGCACTGCCTTCACTTTGCGTGATTATTTAATATGAAGTTTTTTTGAAATTTCGTTGAATTTTTTTTTTCCTAAAATGAAATGAGTTATACCTGGGCCATTTATTTTAACGATCTCGTTGGTGTAATGGCTAGCTTACAGATCTCATGATTATTGGATATGATATTGGGTATGCCGTATGCCGTGACGACAAACGGCGTAATACTCTCATATGTCATCTTACTTTCTCTCCGCCACTGCTGCCTACTCCCTTGTGTGTGTATTAACTTAACCGAAAGTGTGAACCACTACCGCATCTAACTTATTTGATTTTACATTTGATTTACTATGTACTCGTATTCGAGGAGTCTAGCATTAAGATTAGTGTGGGTTTCATTCTTTTTATCTAATGTCAAATTATGTTTGTCCGTCAATTATCTTACAACTAGTTTACTAAGTTACTATTCGCATCAAAATCTAGTTTCAAGGATACTCTATATCAAATTAAATTAAGATCACGATGAGAGGCAGAGATATAGACTTAAAATATTAGCCTGGCAACTGCGTCTGACAAAAATTAGCACGCTCCGTTATTTCTTAAGGTTTCTTTAGTTACTTATGTATTATTGTTTATTTATTAAAAGTTACTATGAAGTGATTTATTATAACTAAACATAATATGATGTTAAAACTTAAACCATTTTTTTTAATTTTTTTGGTAATATATAGAATTGTTAATATTTAAACATAATTAAAATAATATTAATAAAATAAAATACGTGTTTATTTAACCCTCTGACTATAATTTTTTTTTGTTACTTTTGTTTATGAATAGTGAGCAAGTAGGATGCAAGAATTTAACGAATTGATTTTTTTTTTCCAAGCATACTATGTAATAAGTCAGAACAAATATCAACGTTATTATGATTATTAAATTCGGTCAGATTATTTGACGCCCATCACAATATTAGATAAATAATCAATTTCGTTGATAAACAAAGGTTTGTACTAGACGAAGATAATTAACATTAATATCATGTTACGCAAGCGGTCCAGTGTATTTACCAGTTGTAATAATAGTAGTGTGCATAAGCACTATGTGTATTAAATAAATTATTGAAGGACACAATTCTAAAATTAACCTTCTTTCGTCGGCCTTAATGGTTTATATAAACATAATCGCTTCTCTTAATGACTAGTGGTTAGAATACATGAATCTTAACCGATCATAACGGGTTCAAAACCGGGCAGGCAACACGGAGAATTCATATCACAGTGAAAAACACCACCGTAAGAAAACCTTCCACTTGTGTATTCAGAAATCCGCATTTCACGCTCTAAAATTTCTTCTCAACATTTACACATTAACTGTCCTTACTTATTTCTGTGTAATTTTTTTTGAATATATATGGAAAAAATTAATCTCTTATTACGATCAACAAATGAAGATATCATAATTTTTCTTTACATTATTGTAAAGGCTAGGTGTGAGAGTTATTAAGTTAATTTTATTGTATCCACTGTGAAACTAGACCGTAAAGCCTTGGGGAACTATGAATCGATGAGGGTCTTGTTTTATTTAATTAACTTAGAAAGCGAGACGAGTTGAAAATGTAGGTCACTTCGGTCGCTGACTTGTAATACTAAGCTACATTTAACTTATCAAGATTATAATTACCTACATCGTTAATTATAGGTATTAATTGTGATCCGTTTTTATTTCTTCATTTTAAAATTTCACGCTAATAAGACTGGGCGACAAATGTTGATGATAAATGGTTACCACTACTTTTAGTTATAGCACTGAAAAAATGACAGTTATGATTAGCCCCACTGGCCGATAACACCAGGAGAACATAATAATGAACATCAGAACAAAAACTACAAAAGAATTAACAAAATAGATAGCAACATTCGAACATTCTACGGAATCAAATATCAAATACGCGTCGTTATATTTTTTTATTTTTTTTTCGCGACTAGACTTTAAATATAGAAGGCATACAGCGTAACAATCGGATGTAAAAAATAGGTTTATAGGCGCGTCCTGTACAGAACTAACAATGCAAAACCGGCCTTGTTTCAACATTGTCCACTCGTTCACAAACGAGGGCTTCAAAAAAGTCGGTGACGGTGCCGAGAGGGGTTTAACTTTTCGATCTTTTTCCAGGTAAACGTTGATGGAAGTACAGGGATTATAACAAAAAAAAATACAATGTATACTGTATGACTTTTTACGTAAATTTATTTCTATTGGTGCACCTTGTGGATAAGGTCCGGTTCGTATGCCGTGACGTCAAGCGGCATGATTATACATCTTGTAACGAAAACCCTGTCCGACCCGTGAACTGGTTATCAGGTATCGTTAGTCGGTTCTATTTATGTAATTATTTTTAAAATTCTAGCAAAAAATTTACCCCAAAAATAAATTAATTTACTTAAATAACGAAAATTACATGGCAACACAGGCGCGGGCGACAGCGCTCAATAGTTCTTACCTACCGGGTAGCTAGGACACGAGGTCACGACCTCAATTGTCCATGAAATTTTCGCCATTTACAATTGAAAATGACAATTAATATATTTTATGAGTCAACTTGTAGCACAAAGCGTAAAACGAATGAGGAATTTATTAGTCTAACGAATCTAAAATTAAAAAGCACTTTATTCGCTTAATTGAACTGAATTTGAAAAACTCGACAAAGTTGTGTCAATTTAAAACAATTGTTATTAATTTTACGTAACTACTAATTCAATAACTGTGAATATTTTTTTTGCTTTTATTAGACATAAATATGTATATTTTTTACATGGTTATATATCATAAAACATATTTAACGTACCAGTATATAATACATGTTGTGTTCTACTAAATTGTTACAGGGTCAATAAAAATCTAATTTAATAATATATACATATATGGTTTAATATATTATGTCAATAAATTTTCATCTTTCCTTGGGCAAGGTGTTAATTTTTATTGACTTTGCATATTAAGAAATTTAAAATTAATTTAATAATTTAGATTACCAAAATACTATAAATACAATAATACAGATGATTTATATACAGTTATTATTTAAATAAAGATGATTACTGGCAACAATTCTTTTTTTTTTAAATTTATTGTAAATTTTTATACGGTAAAAAAATCAGAATAAATATCAAATTAAGAATGAAAATAGCTTAACAAATATCGTCAACATAGCAACCGTATTGTAACTATATAATAATAGATAATAAATCGTGTCACAATAATAATAATATGTATAAGATTCCTTGGCTATGTCTTTTTAAACTATACCTATATAATATGGTAACTTTTTAAATATAAGCAAAAGTTTCCACGCTAATAAAACAGGTGACACATTCATTACGACTTCAGTAATTTGTTTTTTTTTTTCTTTAATGAAACACTATAAGTCGAGCTCATAATTTTATGGCGAAACCTTGGAAAACAATTTGTTACGATTTAATCTCTATTTAGAAGATGAAAGCGTTTGATAATTAAATATAGACAAAACCTCGAACAGTCTAATTTCAAACATCAATTAGGAAAATTTCGTTTGAAAGGAATTCGTGAGCTTAAATGGCTTCTACAATCTTCATGAAAATTAATTCAATATCTAAAGATGAATTTTAATTGTATGTGATTTATTTTATTTACAGTTATATCGTTATAATTGTATTTAACAACTGTTTCGTTATTTATGTGGCTTTTTATAGGTCTTTATGCTTGCTGGTAGGGCTTTGTGCAAGTAGGTACCACCTACTCATTATATATTCTACCGCTAATCAACAATACTTAGCATTGTTGCGTTCCGGTTTGAAGCATGAGTGAGCGAGTGTAATTACATACACAAGGAACATCTTCCTTCCCAAGCTTGGAGGTGCATGTAAGGATTGGTTAATATTTCTAACATGGCCGTTGCCTATGGGCGGTGGTGACCACTTAAAATGAGGTGGCCCATCTAAAGTGATGATAAGCGGCATGACGCTCATCTTCTCCACCGTCACTCCTTACTCCATTGTGTGTGTGCGGTATCTATACTATTTACTTCGTTGCTTCTCCTTGTGAGTGTGCGTGGTTAAATTTGGGTAACCATGGTAGTGAATGTTGAGTAGAGTAGTTGCAATAAGTTTACTCAACAATTTTTAGTCCGAAACAACAGCCAGTGGAATAACCGGCCCAAAGGCATAATAATCGAACGAGAAATTGCCATCCACGTGAGTAAGAAAGAGTGAGTGAAATCCAAAGAATCAAGTGGTCATATGCACGACGTCGAATTCCATACACAATTGTAACATGTGTCCTACACCTAAAATAAATTATAGCCCGATATCTAAATTATTCTGTGTTTTATTTGAATACAATATTGTCATTATTGAAATAATCGTTATATAACATTACATAGTTGGCGGCAAATTTACGGTTTGAGTAGTGGATTATATTTCTTACATTATCAATAAATAAAAAAAATAAATAAATAAAATCTCACGTCAAATAAATATTAAATATACCGTTTCAGTTAAATAAATACTTTCGAAATTTAACACAGAGAAGTCAGTTAAATTTGTCAACGTTTTGTTTTAAAATTACAGTTTGCAAAGTCCACAGCTCGTCAACAAACTATATTTGTTTTGAATGTTTTTGTTAATTATTATTGCTATGCTTCAATTAGTGTTGGTTTAAAACTAAATTGTTGTTTTACACGATTAATAAACAACCATATTATAATATGACTCTTTATTAATAATTCTTAAATTCAAAATTATTTTATTTGATTTATCATAATAAAGCAAATAAAGAGGATTTAATGAGAACTATTCTGTAAGAATAAACACGATTACAATCACATTATAAAAATACAATACAATACAGAATTATATTGTGAAATTTCAGAAAGTCATATACGACATTTCTTTATAATTATAACCGTATGAAAAATTTTTATTCAACATTACGCCGCCGACTTTTCCGAACTGATATTACATAAAAACCTTCAAGAAGAGAGCGTACTCTTTCTTCTAAGGCCGGCAACGCACCTGCAAGTCCTCGGATTATGCAGATGTCCATGGGCTGTGGTAGTCACTTTCCATCAGGTGAGCCTCCTGTTTGTTTGCCCCCTCTTATTTACTTGGTGGTAATTCCGCCTGCAAGCCCGTCTGGGTAGGTACCATCCACTCACCATATATTCTACCGCTAAACAGCAATATTTAGCATTGTTGTGTTCCAGCTTGAGTGTGCCAGTACCATAGGCACAAGGGACATAGCATATTAGTTCCCAAGGTTTGCATTGACGATGTTATGTACAGTTAATATGTCTTACATTACCAATGTTGGCGGTGTTGGCCACTCACCATCAAGTGGCCCATTTGTCAGTGCGTCAAAAAAATTAATTTAATTACATACTTAACTTGAATTTTCATTTAAAACCTGTAGTAGTAAATTCATTGCACCTTAATCTATTTCAAATTGTATATACAATTTACATATATCGAATGCAATCAAACGTACTCCTACGTACGTACTCCTATCCCGTCTACCATGTATTCTCAATACATTTAGGCGGATCTGTTTTGAGACAGACTTCAATATTTGCCCGTCTAAGTTACGGATAAGTAAATAGTACTAAGCTTGTTGTGGTATTTACTTTAAGTAAATGTTTATTCGAATGTACAATTCTGTATCGAGTTTGACTTAGTGTTACAAAATATCTATGTTTAATGTGAAATGTGTTTGAATGTTTGTTGCTTTTTGAGTAATGACTTGAAAGTTATATAGTGTTCTGCTTTATTATTATTGAGCGGTTGAGAGATCTGAAATAAAGTTTGCAAATGTCACACAACTGAGGATAAATGGTTTGGCCAAGTCGGCTCGAAGGACCAACTCGTCCAAGTACAAAGCCAAGTAAAACAATCAATATTTGGCTCCAGTTTCCGTGCCGCTACTCTGCATACTTGCGTGTGCGCATACAACAAGCCCTCTTCTTCTTTTATTCACCATTGCAGATGCACATGTACCAGATTTAAGTTCGACTTATTTACAAACGTTCTTTTCCTTAACTTAGCATGAGATGACTTATTATAAATAAATCGCATGAAAATTCGGAGCTGCTTAGAAGAATTCGAACACATGATGTTTTTAAAAAATCTACGTGTTCTATTTACTGAGTCTAAAATAATATATTTTTAATTCTCTTGTTTTCTATATTTATTGTTTTAAAATTTATTTCATGTGTCATTGATGATTATTTATTAATTTATGAATTAATTTTAAATTATATTTTCTCTTGTTCATAGCTTCATAAGTAAACTATTCATCGTGGAGTGATAAGTGCTTGCACGTCTCTTAAGCTATTCGCGTGCCAAATGTCACGGCGTGCGGGTAAAACATTAAAGCGTGAAAGTAGGACAAACAAACTCACATAATACATAATAAGGCAGAATACATTATATTGTATCTGTCGTTCGTTTTCGTTACATATTTTGGTTTATATCTCCAAGACTTATCTAATCAACTTGGTTCGTAGAAAGAAAGAAAACATAAGTTAAAAAAATCAATGTACATTTTTAGCCTTACTAATATCCATTATATAGCAAGATTGATGACTGTATTTCCATTATCAGTAATTTTATATTCGCATAGAACGTTATTATTTTTTTATTTATTTGCATACCAGCATATGGGCAACCTAATTGTAAGTGTACATCGCCAATGCGCTACCAATCTTGGGAACTAAGATGTTATGTCCCTTGTGCCTGTACTCACACTGGCTCACTCACCCTTCAAACCGGAACACAACAATACCAAGTACTGCTGTTTTGCGGTAGAATATCTAGTGGGTTCATTTACTAAACGCTAAACAATATGATAGGTCTGTACTTGTATGTGTTGCATATAAATACAGACATATCATAAATGGTTAGCTGCTTGTAAAGCCGAGATGGCCCAGTGGTAAGGACGCGTGAATCTTAACCGATGATCGTGGGTTAAAACCCGGGCAAGCACCAATGAATTTCATGTGCTTAATTTGTGATTATAATTCATCTCGTGCTTAACGGTGAAGGAAAACATCGTGAGGAAACCTGCATGTGTCAAATTTCACTGAAATTCTGTCACATGTGAATTCCACCAACCCGCATTGGAGCAGCGTGGTGGAATAAGCTCCAAACCTTCTCCTCAAAAGAGGAGAAGAGGCCTTAGCCCAGCAGTGGGACATTCACAGGCTGTTACTAGCTGCTTGTAATTAGTTCAACAATGATTAATGTTACCTAGTAATATAAAAATGAAAACTAATTAATTAAAATGTCTGGTAAGACTTTCTAAGACTATTAAATGAAAGCGAGTTGGATTAATTACCTTTTTTACTGATTGTATAAAGTTCTAATTAATATTTAAGGCTTTAATAAAGAAAACATACGCATAAATATTATTAAGCTTTTTGAAGTGCAGTTTCGAAGTTCAGTGTATTGTAAAGCTGAAAGTTTTGTAACTGTTTCGAAACTTATACGAATACTGAGGCGTTACAGTTCTTTAACTTTAAGAAACTGTTCATATTATTTCATAAACAATTGAATTTCTAAAGTTACTAATAAATGAAAATTGTTTTGTTTGATTTATATGAATATATGAACTCAAGTAAACAGTATATTAATAATTTAATATACTGATCATAGATAACAATCATTATTTATATTTCTAATGATTCTTTGTTACAAAATCCTTAAAAATCTAATTAAAATGATTGGCAAACTCAAACCTTATCTTCGTACATCTCGTTATTAAAGTTTCCCTTAAAATGGACGAGAGATAATAAAATTTAGATGAGAAGGACTCGAAGAAAGCCGTTATAAGAATTTAGCGATAACGTTCACATTAATTTAGTTCAATTTAAAAGGGATTAGCTTGCTGATATCGAAGTAAACTTTGGTGGTTTCAAATCTCTTGCGACATTCATTTAAAGACGTTGATTTTGATAAGATAATTTTGAATGATTACAACGAGACATCTCGGTAACTTGAACGAGCGCTTGAATATTGTCACAAACAAATTAAAATAGATTAAAGATCAAGAAGGTTTTGTTTTTAATTGAAGTATCTTTTTCTTTAATATTTTTCTTAAGTGGATTATATTTATAACATTGATTATAATAAATAACGTCCTCCAGACCGATTTCGGCCACGGCGGCCAATCTCAATAGAGAGAGTCAACTGCGCAGGAGATATTATAGTGCACAAGTGTGTGCGCAAACACAGGTGCACTCTCTTTTCCCTAGCTCTCATAATCTGATGAGACGGCAATCCGACACGACCGGAAAAGTTCAGGCTTGACATGCTTTCCGAGGCACGGGAGTGTTCGCAAACTTCCAAATTCCAAACTCCGGGTTGCCACGGGGAATTTTCTGAAAGAAAAACAAAATAACCATCTATTGGCCCGACCTGGGAATTGAAACCAGGACCTCCGAGTCTGCGGCCTTATATCTAGCAACCAGACCGACGTGGCAGTCAAATATATAAATAAATTACAATTAACTGAATACATAAAATGTGCTAAGCTTACCACAGTAGGCTACCATACTACAGATTATATAGGTTGATTCAATAAAGTATTTTTAGTTTAAATATTATCTTTAATGTTTTATCTTCTTTGTGTAATTTTACAAAATTCACTTAATGTTTTGTTTAAGAACAAGAAGAGGAGAACATAATTATTTTTTTATTGTTTTGGTTGCCGGATGAGCATATGGGCCACCTAATCGTAACTGGTCACCAACGCCTATAGACATTGGCATTGTAAGAAATGTTAACCATCTCTTACATCGCCAATGCGCCACCAATCCTGGGATGTAAGATGTGTCTGTAATTACACAGGCTCACTCACCCTTCAAACCGGAACACAACCATACCAAGTACTGCTGTTTTGTGGTAGAATATATAATGAGAGGGTGGTACCCAGACGAGCTTGCACAAAGCCTTACCACCGAGTAAAAAGAAGAATAAGAAATCTGGACAAAAATTGAAACAGGATAAATTATTTTATTACAACTTATTTAAGTAATTATATATATTATAAATAGTAATTATATAAATAAAATTTAAAAAATGGTTGATGAAACTGGATTATGTTGACACAGAAAAACTCCTTTGTTAACACACACGCTCTCTCTCACACACACACACACAATCACACACATACACACAATCACACACATACACACAATTACACACACACACAATAATATATTGTAACGCCAATATACATATATATCCTAAGATGTCATGCACACGGGCTATGTGGTCGTATAAAGTGAAATTTGACTTCCAAGATACTGGTTATCCTAGTTTGGTAGTCAATAGATTTATTTTGAGTATTAACTATATTTAGCCTATCACATTTCATGTACCTAGTTTTTATATCATAATTGTGGCTTTATTTATTTAATTATTTTTGTTATTTTAATTTTATTATTAATATTTCTTTATAAAAACTGTATTTTTATCTGTAAGGCTATGCTTTTTTCTCAATAAATTATTATTAAATTATTATTATTATAGTTATTATATAATAAATGTATTATTGTCTGTCTGTACATGTGAGATGCCTTATACGAATAAGTGTGTACGCCGTGGTTAAATCTTAGTACATAAATTAGCTATACGATATATGGTTGAATGATAATAAAATTACGTTTGAGTTGATTAAGTTTGAGAAACATGTTTAATTATATAAAAAATAAAAGTTATCAATGAACCACACCATCTATGCCTCAAATTCCATGGGGACAGCGTCACTGGCTTTGCTACTTTTATATAATTAGCTTAATATATTATAATTTAATTATAAACTTTTATTTAACAATTACTAGTCAATTGAATATTTATGTTATTGAATATAATACTTTACTACACATTTGATAATTTTAATATTTTATAATTTTTTAAGACATATATGCATCATTGTCGTGTCCTGCGCGCTCTGGATCATCAACGATATTGGAACAGGAATCTGAAGGTTCCATGGTCTTGACAGCTGGCTTCCACAGTGGTGTCGGTGTGAACAGTTCTTTGCCCCTCTGCAAAATTACAAGTAGGTTCAAATTCCGAATATACACATAAAAATATACTTGCAAATTCTTCTTTATTGTGATTTTCTTTTCAGTGAATAATTTTATTTGTCTTTCTATTAATCTTAGTATTTGAAACTGCGAGAATTAAAAATAGGATAGAATAATTTTGCTCAAAATTTCACCGATACACTTATATATTAAGCTGAGATGGCCCAGTGGTAAGAACGCGTGAATCTTAACCGATGATCGTGGATTCAAACCCGGCCAAGCACCAATGAATTTCATACGCTTAATTTGTGATTATAATTCATCTCGTGCTTGACGGTGAAGGAAAACATCGTGAGTAAACCTGCATGTGTCAAATTTCATTGAAATTCTGTCACATATGTATTCCACCAACACGCATTGGAGCAGCGTGGTGAAATAAGCTCCAAACTTCTCCTCAAAAAGAGGAGAAGAGGCCTTAGCTCAGAAGTGGGACATTCATAGGCTGTTACTGTTACTGTACTTATATATTATAATTTCATATACCGTTATTATATATATGCGAAGTATAACAATGATTAAATAAATAATATTAATAGTTATTTTTATACTGTTCATTAATAGTATTTTCGTCATTTATTATATTACGTTTGAATTGCGTCGCAGTTAAGTACATTTAAAAACTGAAACCTTTGAGGCTCGTGTTTTATCTTGGCACAAGTATGTGATATAACAACGTAGCTCGCACTCAGAAATAGATTCAAGTATCCTGAGATATCTTTACACGTTTAGGTTGTCTCAGCTTAACGCAATCCGTGCTACGAATAACGATTTAAAAAATAATTTTTAGATACCTGTATAAATATTTAGGTACCTAAATATTTCAACTTGGTGATAGATCTTTGTGTGAGCGTCTACTCGTCACGTATCTTACCACAAAACAGAAAGGGTTAGTAATAACTATTATTGTGTTCTGGTTTAAAAGGTGCTCACTCACCTTTTAATGTATTTACAGGATCATAAATTCTTGTATTTCAAGGTTTGTAGTGCTTTGTAAGAAATGGTTAATGTGTCTAACAGAGCTAATGTCTATCGGTTGTAACCAATTACTACCAGGTGGCTCATTAGTCAGTCTTATTTATAATAAATGAATAAATAAAAATACAATTATGTTAGGGAATGGTCCTTCGAGCCGGATTTTACTTAAATTTGTCCTAATACTTACATATCCTTTATATAGAGCCCAACATATTCCAACAGGTAATAAAATCAACGTAGAAAAACCAACAGCCCATCCGAGTAGATCAGCGAATAGCGGGAATACATAACCCTCGTATGATGGCGGTGACCAATCCGAGAAAACGAAAACTAAGACACCCTGCAAAATAAAATTTCATACAATTTTGTATACGGATATACATTTTGTGCAATAAAATAGAAGATTAATCTCAAACAAAACATTACATTTATACATTTATTCGTTGTATTATCATATCAAATTTTAATAATAATTCTATATAAAGTTATCATCAATAATATAATTCGGAAAAATAATGTTTATTGACTTAATATGAAAGTGTCCAATCTATATATGCAATAGCATAAGTTAGCTCATAGATGACACTATTACTTCTATTGATTAGTACCAAACATTTCCGTATTTTATCTTATTATATACAATAAATGAAGTTGCCACTGGCTTTAATAATAAAATATCTACTTGGTGATAGAGCTTTGTGCAAGCTCGTCTGGGTAGGTACCACCCACTCATCAGATATTCTACCGCAAAACATCAGTACTTGGTATTGTTGTGTTCCGGTTTGAAGGGTAAGTGAGCCAGTATAATTACAGGCACAAGGGACATAACATCCTAGTTCCCAAGGTTGGTGGCGCATTGGCGATGTAAGCGATGGTTAATACTGCAAATGTCTATGGACGTAGGTGACCACTTACCATCAGGTGGCCCACATGCTCACCCGCCTACCTAACCTATAAAAAAATATCAATACCAGTAAATAAAATTGAATTGTCTTAAGTCAGACTAAGCAGAGCTTGTACTATGGAAACCAGACAACTGTTATACTTACATATACTACTTTTATTTTATTAATACATACTTATATAGATAATTACACCCAGACTCAGGACAAACAGACATGTTCCTGCTCACAAATGTCTGTCCTGGGTGGGAATCGAACCCACGACCTGCGGCGTGAAAGGCAAGTATCTAACCAACCGCGCCAACTGGCTCGTCAATCGTCATACAATACTCAAACTAATATATAACGTTACGTATATTCAACTAAAAAATCTACTATCATTTATTATGTATATGGAATAGTATATTTATTTATTTAAAAATATTTTTTCAAATACAGAATAAATGTTAACATATAAAACATAAGAGATATTTTCCACTCGTTAATGCACGAGCAGTTTTATAAAAACCCTTATAAACTAATTAGCCTAAATGTAAAAACTACCAACATCATATTAATTTTCACAACATTTTTGTACGGTTTTCTTTAAGCCCGGCGCGAAATAATCACTGTGACCTTTTATCCTGAATTGACGAATATTATGAATTTTCTCATATCATAAAATGAAAGAGATGAACAATTAAAATATGTACTTATCAGGCGAGACCGATATATTTAATCGTTTCGACAAATGTAACGTATTTCATACTGCTAATAGTTGATATAAGTTGGATATGATATAATTCTTGAACAGAATACATTTGTGGTATTTTGCCAAGATTTAAATGTTTGGTTCTGAAGATGGCTAATTAGCCATAAGTCCGCCCGTAGTACATCACAACTTTTTTTAGCCACTCGTTTCAGTGTAACCTATTTCTCTATATGTAAAATAAAGAATATATTTTTATTAATTATATCATATTTAATTACACATTATAAGAACCCAACAATTAGTCGCGATATTTAGACAGGCGAGATTGTACAAATTTGATCAGAGCCTATAAAATGTTTCAATTAAAAAAAAAAAATACTCACAAAACTCGCAACTGGAACGGTGAACATCCAGGCAGCCTTCCAGTAAAATCTCAGCACTTTATTGAGTTTCATATCCATAGAAGCCAAGTCCCGCATAGCGCGGTTAATACCGTAGCTCCAAGACACTGCTGTGGTCTGTGAGGTTGTTACCTAAGTTCCATTAAGCTTGTTCCTTGTAAGATAATATAGACTGTGTATATTGTTTAAGATACGGCTGAAGTGTTTCAAAAGATCATTTGCTAAAAGTTTCTTTGATTAAAGTATTACGTTACCTATTTATATCGTATACTATTTGTACAACTAAATTTAAAACTCACGTTATTTTATTTTTAATAAATAGCCTCTGTTACATTGTGCAGGATTATAACTCTGATAGAAGAGCTTGCAGTTAGTATCCGTTGATGCTCATATAGGATATATAAATATAACTAACTGTATATGATTATTACATGTAATTTCCCGATTGCTAAGAAGAGTAAGTACTAAGTTTTTTATCGATTCTTCTAGAAAGAATCTTAAGCTTTCTGTTAAAATTAAAATTTTAAAATGACCACGTGATAGCCTATTGAACAAAGACGTAGATAGACAAAACTTTTATTTTCACTCACACCGTAATAAATGTAATTAAATAATTGTTTTTTAAAACACACAGGAGTTTTCTTTAATAAAGAAACTGAAAAAAAAGTTCATAAAGTGAACGAAAAGTTGTACAATATGAGATTTTTAATTTTTATTTTTGAAACTCATTTCATTTCACCTGATTTATTTTAATTTTATAATGTGATGTGCGATAAATAGATATTTTACATTTTCGTTTATTTTCTTTATTAAGTATTGACATAGATAGTAAGCTTTTTATTTAACTGAAACAATATGAACTATACAATTGATTGTATAAGAAATTAATTTCAAATATATCTTTTCTCACGTGTTCAGGAATACAAATATTAAGAAAGTATTACTTGAAAAAGGAGAATTGAATATAATGGAGTCCACGATATTTAATAATTTTATATTTTTCCTAACAAAAAGCATTATTCTCTCGTGGGATATTCATGTCTAAAACCCAAATGAATTTAAATATATTATTACGAAATGGTATAATTTTAATTATAAAAGATTGGTAGATAGACATTTTGAATACATCAAGTTATGTTGGTACATCTTGAACAATAGCATTTGTAATGTCACTCTTGCTCACGTCCCCCGAAGTCTGAGATACCGGGCAGATAAGAATAAATTAATATTCATTGGATTCTGTCTAAAAAGATTGGGGAGCAACGGACGGAGCAAAATTCTTTACGAGTTCAACTCGAAGAGATTGTCTCGAAATTATTTAAACGGGCCAGCTTTATAATTTAATTTGCAGGTTTCCAGTCTTAGGGAATGTGATGCAATTTGTTTGCGCAAGTGTATCGTGCGCTGCAGTTAATGTGGATTGCGTTTTTAGTCGAAGCAAAATCGGGCAAACAAAATATACTGGTTTTTTCAGGCAAAAAAATCATAATAACAACTTTTTGACTCCGCAAAGGTTGCAATCCTGTTTCCCGTGCCTCAGGATGAAGAATAAAACCAAACAAGAGGATAATTTTAAAAGGTACATGATAGACATGATAGACATGATAGACAATATATGTTATTTACGTACATTAATTATCATTATAAGATTAATTATTTATGCTCTTTTCTATGTACATAAATATATAATTAACAATGAGATAAAGTAATATGGAAATCATGCCGACATTGCTTAAAGCGGCTTTTATAAGCACTTCTGAATAAAAGAAGCTGAGCTCTTAGTATAAAATTAAATTTAAAGTTACTACTGATTCGGAATAAAGATTACACAACCGGTGAACCGGCAAATACACAGTTTTTATGAAATAAAATACAATTAAGTAATTTGTCCATTACCTCAGCGATTCCAATAAGTAAGATAGCCCATGACGCTGTATTCCAGTCCAGTAAAGTGAACAAATAAACACCTCCGCTGAAGCACATTGGCAGACCAAGGATGAAACACGTGAAGCACGTGGCCGCGGTCACCTGAAATATTATAACACATCCATACTAATGTTATAATGTGACAATGAGTTTGGTCGTTACGCTATTACCTACTCAACCGATCGTCATGAAATTTTGGATACGTTTGATACCTATCACATCACACCCCGTCACTCGGGCGAAGCTGCTGCCGAAAACTAGGGTCTTATATTTAAAACTAAATATTCACAATAAATATATGTATATATGCTAACAAAATATATTTAAGTCCTTATTTTGTGATTTTGAATATGTGCTTTTCCAATTAGGTATGTATATAATAATATTTTTGACATGATAACGTCTTATAAAACGATAAATGCCGGCTGCACGCACGAAAAAGCATGACTCATTGTCATGTTCCGCCTGAGCCGAGCGCGCAAGCGAGAGCGCGGAACAAGCGATAGAGAGGCACGATCGGCCTAAGAAGATAGATGCGTCTTCCTCACACGGCCGAGCGTCCGAGTTTCTTATGACGTTATCACGTAAAATTATCGTCTGTAAATCGACTTTACAAGCAACCATTTGTTTTTTTTTTTTTTTTTAACTTTATTGATCAAGTTTTATTTTATTTTTTAATATTTTAATTGGTACAATAGGCCTGAAGGCATTCTGGTCGACTGGCAGAGTTGACATTTAGAATTAAATAAATATTTTATATTAATATGAAGTTATTTTTACTCCTTTCCGCAAGCGTCAGCTTGGTTTTCCGATGTACAATTATACAAGTTGCGGGTAGCAAGAGATTTATCCTAATACTTATAATTTTATAATATAAGGTATTTTAGCATATTTTCAATTATATTTAATACTAGAACTTCGGCCGCGACTTCGTCCGCGAAAATTTAAAAACTATTATTTAACGTAAATACGTAAATTAGTATTTCTTAATAGACTGAAGATAGGGTTATAGTTTGTTCAAACCGTGACATTTTTCTTACCTAAAGATTTTTTATACCCGTCATAACTTCTAAACGAAACGTCCGAATAATTTAAATTGGAATTTATATGTACACAATTAACCTTAATTATCAAACCAATAAAATCATGATAATATATTATTGGTTTGATAATTAAGGTTAATTGTGTACATATAAATATATCACCGCTATACGATTAAACCCGTATTTGACTGTAATTGATAGACATTTTCCATCGTGGAATTTTTTGTGAGTAATAGTGAGTACTGTTAATAAATAGAACATTATTTCATATATCGTTTATTTTATGTATCAATAGTTTTCGCACCGCACGAAAAATAATGACCTTCATAGGCAACATTTTGGTACCTTGTGTCCTTGTGATCTCTAATTTTTTTGGTGGTTTCTAATGGTGAAATAATTTTTAAAATCATAGTAATAATAATTATTATTGAGGTTATCTATCATGTGGTGAATAAGAATTGAAATACGCAGCGTGGGCAGGCCCCCATTAAGTTGGCCCACCTTGTAGGGGGGCCTCTCTCCCTGCTCATAGCATTGTAAGTGTCGTGCGAAGCCGTTGGATGCGGGTAGTGCAAGATCAGCCATCGTGGAAATCCTTGGGGGAGACTTTAGTCCCACAGTGGATGTTTTCAGACTGATAGGATGATGATTATAATGATTCCTAATAATTGTGACTTTGAAGCCAAAAACGCACTTCCGTAGAGTTTTTCATATTATAAATTTGTGTACTTAACTGTAAACTATAAAATAAATAATATCATCATTACTAAACATTCCTTTATAATCACTATTAGATTCGCATTCTCAGATAATACAGAGATAAATTACTTGATTATATATTTATTGTGGGTGGCACATAACAAATCACGGCTAGGGAACGAGATTGCTATGAAGTATACAGAAAACGCCTTGAAATCGAAGTCTAGGAATCGTGAATCAGACATTAATTGAGAACATATATTTTGTTCCTAACAAGTTTAGATTCGCGATTTCACAGTACTTAAGTTTATTAATAAGGTCGTTAATGTGTTTTGTTTGTTACGGGTCCTTAAATAAATAAATTAAATCTATTTTGTAATACAAAATTATGATAAAGTCCTCCTGACCGATTTCGACCAAAGCGGCCATTCTTTTTCAGACAATTTTAGGAGAAACTGTTCGACGTCGGTTTATATTACACGAACATGAAATTCCCGCTTCTCAAGACAATAGGTTACAATTAAAGGGATAATATAATTGTAGTCGAAATACGGTGCATCTTCTGGTATAAGTTTTATGTTTATTTTTTTATTGTATAGGGAGGCGGACGAGCATTTGAGCCACCTGATGTTAAGTGGTACCCAACGCCCATAGACAATGGCATTGTAAGAAATGTTAACCATCGCTTACATCGCCAAGGCGCCACCAACCTTGGGAACTACGATGTTATCTCCCTTGTGTATGTAATTACACTGGCTCACTCACCCTTCAAACCGGAACACAACAATACAAAGTACTGTTGTTTTCCGGTAGAATAGCTGATGAGTACCTACCCAGACAAGCATGCACAAAGCTCTACCACCGAATTTATTGATTTAGTAGTGTTTTTAATTAGTCATTACAAAAAGTAACTTATGCTCATTTATTTATTTATTTGTTCAGCTTATCGCCGTCCACTGCTGGACGAAAGCCTCCCCCAAAGAACACCAACCGTAAGGTACAGGCTGCCCAATCTTGCCGCCCGCATCCATCCCGTACCTGCCACTATCTTATTCTCTTATCTTATTTATATAGATATATTATTATCAGCTATGACAAAAAATCCGATTAGAATCTATTGTTACTAAGGATTAAGTAATATGCGTATGCTTTTATCATATGAGTGATACGGCAAATATTTTTGGGAAATGCAGAATTAGAGCTAATATTAAAATAATCTCGTGTAATGCCAAAATACGGCATTTTGATTAGTCTATACAATTAATCCACACATTGAAATAAGTATTTAGTGATGCAGACAACTAAGAACGATCTAGTTTTTTCGAAACGTTCGCATAGGGCCATGAGTAAGGTTGCCATTTAAATGTACTAATCAGGACAAAGAGCTAAACGTCCATGCCGCATAATTATGTCTATCAAGAACATAAATATATAACAAAGTTTTATAATGCTACGAGACCCACATAACTCAAACTTAAATAAAAAAAATATTTAAAATTGATTGAATAAAAGTCGTCGTTTTTTTAATAGCATAGGTAGGCGGACGACCATATGGGCCACCTAATGGAATGTGGTCACCAACGCCCATAGACAATGGAATTGTATGAGATGTTAACCATCGCTTACATCGCCAATACGTTACCAACCTTGGGAACTAATACGTTATATCCCTTATACCTGTAATTACGCTGGCTCACTCACCAAGTACTGATACATTGCGGTAGAATATTGTACTCTTGTCTCTTTTCATATTGTAGATATTCTCATCAATATTCATTCGTTCCGAAGATAATTGAACTAAAGTCAAACCGTGAGTTCTCGATATTAACATAACAGTATATTTAAACAAGAGTATAAAAACATATTCGAATTTTGATTAAATATTCTTTTCAAATATTTGGAAATGGTGGAATATCTTGCGAAGTTTTATTTCATGCGTCAGGTTTTTATCTGAAATCGGTAAGGATTTATGGGCGAAAAGGGATTTGAAGTTGATAAGGTCAGATGTTACTGTCTGAGAAACATTTTCTGTTCCAAACTGGTTAAATAACACTAAAACCAAAGCGTTGTATGAACAAATAACGCATAATTATTGTTTTAATAATTTTGAAGAATGTTTTATCAAGAGATAAATATTAATAAAGCAAAGCTTGTTTTAAGGTGGTAAGGGTATCACAATAGTTCTGAGGGTCGGAGTTGAATCTGCGATTTTCAAAATCATCGTGGCTGCTCGATTTTTTAATTTGAATTGAACAAATGACTCATTGTATTGAAATTTTAGGAACTTTTATTGATTAAATCATTTGTAATTAAATCAATTTATAATAATGGTACAGTAATTTAAAAAATAATTCTCAAACGGTTAGTGTATTTACTTTCATAATAAGTACACCATACACGGCCAGGTAACCCATTCTGTGGGAACCATCTAGAAACCCGACTTATACTCGATTGTCAGTTGTCGCAAAGTAATACACGAAATTAACTACAGGAAAGGGGACGAGCCGCCAGCACACGTCACTCCGTGAAACACAAGCTCCAGGATCGTGTCATTGGTATAATAGATTATATAATTGCATAGTATAATTTAAATCTGTTTTGATTTGTATATATTTAAAATAAACGCTAAGTTATTCTTAGCGAACGTAAGACATATATATTTATTAATATGTAAATTTACTCGGTGGTAGAGCTTTGTGCAAGCTCGTCTGGGTAGGTACCACCCACTCATCAGATATTCTACCGCAAAACAGCAGTACTTGGTATTGTTGTGTTCCGGTTTGAAGGGTGAGTGAGCCAGTGTAATTACAGGCACAAGGGACATAACATCTTAGTTCCCAAGGTTGGTGGCGCATTGGTGATGTAAGCGATGGTTAACATTTTTTACAATGCTATTGTCTATGGGCGTTGGTGACCACTTACCATCAGGTGGGCCAATAAGCTCGTCCGCCTACCTATAGAATAAAAAAAAAAAAAAAAAAAAAAAAAAAAAAAAAAAAAAAAAAAAAAAAAAAAAAAAAAAAAAAAAGAAAAGTATTTTTAGTAATATGCAAACAATATTAAATTTTTTTTAGGTTCTTCAGATCGATTTCAGCCACGGCCGCCAATTTCAAGAGAGAGAGTCAACTGCGCAGGAGATATTATAGTGCACAAGTGTGTGCGCAAACACAGGTGCACTCTCTTTTCCTTAGCTCTCATAATCCGATGGGACGGCAATCCGACACGACCGGAAAGAGTTCACGCGCAGGACCAACGGCTTTACGTGCTTTCCGAGGCACGGGAGTGTACACACTTCCAACTTCCAGACTCCAGGCTGCTACTGAGAATTTTCTGACAGAAAAACCCAATAACTATTTATTGGCCCCACCTGGGAATTGAACCCAGGAAGACCGGGTCTGCAGCCTAATATCTAGCCACTAGACCAACGAGGCAGTCAAACAATATTTATTAACTAAAATCAAGATATGCGGGTAGGGGCACAGACTAGAAGAGATCTTATGAGGTCTGGTTGCGGATGATGATTAGTTTAAATTAGCTGAGATGGACCAGTAATTTTAACTCGAGAATTTTAACTAAATTTTCACGTTATTAATTCATGTTTATTTGTATTTGGCTCGGCATGAAACGAAATGATCATGAGGCATTCCTCATGAAGAATGAATAAAAACAAAAGGAGAAGAGGCCTCAGCCTAAAAACCGTAAATTTATACGCCCTTACCTTTATTTTCTACTTTCTATACTACTTATTAAGGCTATTATGACGTCACTTACCATCCAGTATCTTTTCCGGAGTTGAGGCCATTGATCAACAATAGCCGTGTTTATAGCTTCGATACCAGCGAACTGGCTGCCAAGACCCAGTATGAAAAGCATGAAGAAGAAAAGTATAGCCCAGAGTTGTGGTATCGGCATCTGAAGGATTGCTTCAGGGTACGCCACGAATGCCAATCCCGGTCCTTGCTCAGCTACATCTGAAAAGAAAAAAAAGAAAAACGCTTTATATCTCGACGTAGTCGAAACGTGTAAATAGTGATAAATGTCATGTCTAGTTGTTTATAGATGCTAGAATTGTCAAAAGTGTACCAAATAAACACGTATTGTACATTTGTGATGTATGAGACGTAAAGATTTATAGGAATGATATTAACAATTTAAAAACGATCATGATCTATATTTAACCAATATATAGACATACTAGTAAAGTAACTGGCTGAAGGCTCCCTTTGAGTAGACGGTTTGTAACTTATTCCACTATTCTGCTTCAATGCGGGTTGGTGGACGTACATAACATATGGCAGAACTTCAGTAAAAATAAAAAATATATATAAAATTTAAAGAGAAGTAAAAGTACAATTTTTGCAAAGCTGGCCAGTTTGACAAATAAACTATGGACATACGATACATTAATTTTGATATACTTGTTATTATGTTTCGTCAAGTGCAAAAAAAACACGAGATTAAATGTAGTCAATATAACGTTTTATCACCGTTAGTTTATATCGCATTTTAATAACACAATGTAATCGAGTAGCGAGAACTAATAACACGATAATATTCATTAATATATATGAACACATATATTTATATAAATTCACTAAATCAAACCGTCAGGGTAGGTTACACATACGCATCACATGTTCTACCGTTAAATAGTAATATTTAGTAGTTGTGCCCCGTTTGGGTTAAATGGTGAGTGAGCCATTGTAACTACAAACATCTTAGTTCCCAAGGATGGTGGCGCAAAGGCTGTGTAAAGAATGGTTAATATTTCTCACAGCAACAGTGCCTGTAGGTAGTGACCACTTACCGTCAAATGACCCATTTCTCCGTTAACATATGTATAGAAAATTAAAAATATATAAGTAAAATAAATACAAAAATATAGTTTCGTTCATAAAATAAATATTATTATTATTAGAATATATAACAAAGAAGTATACAGTACGTGCACACACACTCAATGCGTTTGTTTTCTTTGATAACTAGCTTCTGTGATATTTATTTACAATATTTAAAAGTATTTCAGTCATCATTGGTATATAATGATCTATTGAGCGCACATTTATTTGCTACGTGTTATTAAATCTCAAAAACATAACAGCGGAATTTTCATCAATTAAACATTTCAACTCACTATGCTAGTAACCAAGTAGTAGTTGGACTGCCTCGTTGGTCTAGTGGCTAGATATAGAGGACCTTTCTTAGTAGTTGGAACTCCTAAGTAGATTACAATAGCTGTATGTATCCCATCGTTTGTCATCGTCCACAAAACATGATACTGTTGATACAAAATTGAATTTACTTGAGCAAACGTTATCAAATTGAGTTGTAGCCGATCGATCTATTTACGCCCTAATATTTGCTTAATCCATTATTGCACATTCAACATTCAAACGAATGAGCTCTGCACCAATCGATCACCTGTTATACAGTGCCATAGAATTACTTGTATAATGATTGAAGCATTGAAATGCCAATTTTTAAGTTAAAAATGTTATTATATTTTTTATAACCAAGATAGCCTAGTGGTTATAACGCGTGATTTTAACAAAATATTCCGAGTTCAAACCGGTTTCATACCGGACCACTGATTTCATAATTTGATTTGTGATTATATTTCATCTCGTACTGAGCAATGAAGGAATTCTTCTCGAGGACACTTACATATGTCGGGTGATAATATGCATATGTGCCCCTCAATCCGCATTGGAAAGCTTGTTAGAAGATGCTCTAAGGGCTCTGACAGCCAGTAGGACATTTCCAGATTGAATTCACTTGCGTGTTTAGATAAATAGATAAAATACACCTTATCGTACAAAACAAAAAGATTAAAATTACATAACACATAAATGGAACCTAATTAGCATCAAATCGCATCATCGCTATAATAATGTGATCTCTTCCAGGCAACCAAATACTCGACGTATTAAGGTAAGACTATGCTTCCTGTAATCAAGAATCTGACATATTCGAAATCCAGTTATCTTTACAACAATAAAATACAATAAACGTCATGTTCCAGATAAATTAAAGCGAACTTACACGAGGGACCTTGGCTAATATGAAACGATTCTGACAATCGGTGTTATAAGCGAACGTAAGGCTACATTCACACAGCGGTCTATTTTATAGATTCGTTTTATTTCTTGGCGATAGCGTATGTAAGAACGAGTTCACACACACGACAATATTCCTGATCTAGTAAGCACACATGCGTTAAAAAACGTTTCTGTAAATGCAGTGTGAACATTACCTCCAATAGCGACGGATCTGTTAAAACCGATCGTTTTAATAAAGAACTTCGGTGTGAATGTCCACTAACAGTGTATAGAATTGGCACTTTCGTTCAGAAATTAAGTTGTGGGTATTTGTAATTATTCCGAACTGTTGCGATTTTCATTCGATTTTTTGACCGAATGTGGTTTTGTTAATTATTGATGTTAAGGTTAATTCAATTAGTGTGTTATATAACTACATGGCCTATGTACTAGCTACACATATGTTAATAATTTAAAACCGCAATTTTGTTGGTATTGGTTGGTAAATATTGTGCTATGTGGGTTTTTAAGAGTATAATAATTGAGTGAGCTTTTTACATCAATTTATATGATTTTTTTTAAAATTCAAATACGATATGTCACTTACGAAAATGTTTTATTTAAACTATTCCATTTCATATTTTACAATGTTGGAAAACAAAAAACAAGTAACCGGCTTGTCAATAGTACTTGTTTTAAAAATAATATAATAGAATAAACAATACAAACGAATATTTTTTAAAAGAACAGAGCGTTAAAAAATTATGTTGGTTTTTCAGCTTACCGCAAACGGATACTAGTACGAATTTGTGTGAAATTGTTTACTATAGCCGTGGCATGCACGGACCTCGGATTAATCAACTTGAGCAGATCAATACAACACGCGGGATGTCGGCTTGCAAGCCACCTTCGACAGACTTCGTTCATGTAAAAAAATTGTACGTTCGCAGTCGTTCGTTCGTTTTTGTTGGTAACTTCGTTTCAATTTAAGTGCAATCGGAACTTTACGATATGAAGTTTAAAGTTGAAGTTCATTTATTAATTAATTTATTATTTGGTTTGCTAGCGATTTTTACATAAGTAAGACACTAAAAGTAATATCAATTGTTTTTTTTATAGCGTAGGTTGGCGGACGAGCATATGGGCCACCTGATGGTAAGTGGTCACCAACGCCCATAGACATTGGCAGTGTAAGAAATGTTAACAATCGCTTACATTGCCAATGCGCCATCAACCTTGGGAACTAAGATGTTATGTCCCTTGTGCCTGTAATTACACTGGCTCACTCACCCTTCAAACCGGAACACAACAATACTAAGTACTGCTGTTTTGCGATAGAATATTTCATGAGTGGGTGGTACCTACCCAGACGAGCTTTCACAAAGCTCTACCACCGAGCAGATCAATAATGTTGAAAATATTAACTGGTTATCATTTTGATTTCCTCCTCACGTCCTCATTAATACGTTGATAATGTGTATGTAAAATCAATTGTTGTATATACATAAATTTTTAAAAAAGGAAGCTTTCACATAACTATTAAGTTCATGTGCTGTGATTGTGAAATAATTGTTATATATATTAAAAAGTAAATACTAATCATCTTGGTGTAAAAAAAAAATACTTTGAAAAAAACAAACTATTCTAAAGTGCGCCAAATAATAACTAATATGTAAATCATCTCCGAATCCATGGCGAAGGAAAATTTTGTAAGGAAACCTACACGATTCAATATAAGTGTAATATAGATACATTACTATTAATTATACATAGCGCTTATATATATTGCCATAAAGGACCTTTTTCCCCGACTACCTAAGTTTAGGGAAAGGGTTTACATGTTTAATATGAAACGTTTATCTCAATAGGGACTCAACCACATATGCCTACACTTATAACTATTCAATGCCTTTACTTGAATCAGTTTACTACTATGTAAATCTATTGGCTCCTAAGCTTGTGATAAATAATTGTTTTATGATGCAGTGATTCACATTATATTATGTTTTTCATTTTTGTCTGACTTTCTGTATGTCTTTTTATAATTCAAGAACGGCTTGACCAATCTTGATAGGCCATATATAAGATCGGTAAACCCTAAGGTATCTTATGAAAATTAATTTCCAATCATTAATTACGTATTTATTTACCAGTAGCCGTATGTGTCTGTGTGTGTGTGTGTGTGTGTGTGAGTGTGTGCGCGCGCGTGTGTGTTATTATAGTAATAAAATAATTTATTATATTGTTAATAATAATTTTTTTATATTTAATTTGAGTATCGTTTAGATTCAATAAAAAAGTTAATATTTTCTCGTATTTTTTGATAGACCCACACGTTAATTCACTGTCAGCAATTAACAAAATTAATTGAATTATTTCCCTGGATCTCTGTGGGTATACAAGATCTTTGATACTTGATCGTCCTTCAATCTACCTATTGTTTTGCTACCCATCTCCTACGTAACATACTTTGGGTCAAATTTAATTGTTTTATTCGTACGTACGATGAAGTTAAGCAACAAATAACAGACTATTAATATCCCACTAATGTGTCTCCTTTTATAAGGAATAGCTGTAAAGTTTACTGTACAACGCCGATCCATTGCCGGAAATAGATTATACGTGTGACAGATACCAACATATGCTGGCTCCCTCGTGATGAGATGTACTATACATATAAATTAATTACATGAAATTTCAATGGAGCTTGTCCGAGTTTAAACGCACAAACTTCGCTTAAAATTGATGCGTTCTAACTAATGGACTATCGGCTCCTATTATTCTATTGCGATACTTAAATATTGTACAATATGTAATTTAATATCAAAACCTCTGATCCCAATTGTTAATTATAAAACAACTCAATCCATTCATTCTTTAAAAGAAAAAAAAATAAGTCTGGTTCGTTACAGATTTGAATTGCGAACAGTATCGTTTTATTGGATTTAGTTTCGCCCCGTTCTTTGTTTAACATACGGAGTATATTGGAATAAAACCACACATTCCTTTTGTGGGATATCGATAGAAGTTTCTTGTATTTGCTTTGTGGCTGTTGATCGGAAATATTTTCGATTCAGTAAAAATATATAAAAATATTTATAATAAACTTTATTAATTAAGAAATAAAAATATTGAAGTTAGTCAATTAAAATTGCTCTTCTGTGAATATTGCATGTAGATTGATTGTATACGGTCAGCGATGTTGTTTGCACTGTTAGATTCTTCTAACGATATAACTCTACGTTACGTTTTGTAAGCGGTAACAACCGGCTTTAAATAGATTTATTTTACTTGGTGGTAGAGCTTTGTGCTAGCTCGTCTGGGTCGGTACCACCCACTCATCAGATATTCTACCGCAAAATAGCAGTACTTGGTACTGTTGTGTTCCGGTTTGAAGGGTGAGTGAGCCAGTGTAATTACAGGCACAAGGGACATAACATCTTAGTTCCCAAGGTTGGTGGCGCATTGGCAATGTAAGCGATGGTTAACATTTCTTACACTGCCAATGTCTATGAGCGTTGGTGACCACTTACCATCAGGTGGCCCATATGCTCGTCCGCCAAACTATGATATAAAAAAAAAAAAAGATCGAGTCGACACTGCTATTGTATGCTGGGTGCCAAATTCAGTTGAATTTTCTTATAAGTTTTCATCGTATTTGTTTGTAATTAAAAGGTATTTTTTAAATATACAGTTTAAAGATTAATCAACAACATAGTAAACAGTCTTCCTCTGCCCGTCGGTACGTTAAACATTACATTGGTACACACATTTTTGAATACGTCTACGTATTAATGTTTCGCCGTAAAATGATTGATGGGATCCACTTCATCCAGCCATTTATAATACAAACTAATTAGGAAGTAAGTTTATCGCCTAAACTATTGTCTAAGCTTAATATTCAATTTTAGAATACATGTGACGAAATTTTTTTTGAACAGCAATATATCGGTGCGAACTAGTTAAAACCGGTTTTTTCAGCTAACAAATGCCGATACGCCGGTGGGCCGCAGTAATATGTACAATTTTTCTGCAGCGTAGTTAGCTAACCGTACCGTAATAAAATCGCGCCATTGACAAGCGGCTTAAATCGGCGGCATCACAAAGTAAACATGAAACGATTTAAATTTGGCAAGTTTTGTATTATCTACTAAAATTATAAATGCAAAAGTATCTCTGTCTGTCGGTTATGCTTTCATGGCAAAAAAACAATTGAATAGATTTTGACGAAATCTGACGAGATTTGATACCTACCACCTAACCCTTCTCCCAAATACGCGGGCGAAAATTAGATGAGCATATTTATCAACTACGCGTTCAATATGATGATTAATATGTATTAAAGTAAGGATTATCAGATTTGGGCATGCTTTTGTTGCTAAGTTGGGTCTCCGCCAACATTCGGGTTGTAGAGGCGTAAAAGTGGTCGATTGTTCGAGGCGCTTTATTTAAAAAATCTCTGATGATACTCATTGACTGATTCTAAATGACTGATGAAGCATCAATAGCGCAACGGTACACCTAGCGATGTAAAAATCACAAGTTCGATCCAGAACCTATGGGCTATTGTCGTGTCCACTCTCAACTAGCACTTAACATACAATTGGACTGGTATATAGGAATATTAAGATCAGGCAACGCTAATTAAAAAAAAAAAAATCTATAATAACTATTTAAAAAATAAATAAATAAGGTGTATAAATAACAATCTGTGCTCGGCGGTTAAAGAAACATCGTGATTAAACCTGCATGTGTCAAATTTAACTGAAATTCTGCCACACGTGCATCCACTACACCGTATTGGTGCAGCGTGGAAAAAGCTCATAGCCTTCTTAAAATGGAAAAGATGCCGTAGCCCACCAGTGGGGCATTTACAGGATATTACTTTGAAGCTAACATTAAGTACACCGGATGTGTCTTATTAACCTATTGTTTTATAGATTTATAACTCACCATCAACGCTGACTCCCATCATATGAGCTTGAAATCCGAGGACGGAAAATATAGCAAAACCTGCATATATCGATGTCAAAAAGTTCGTACAGCTAACGAATACAGCGTCGAAGTGACAGTTATTGTTGAACTTGTTGTAGGATGCCAAGGTCACCAGGGAGCCGCAAGCGACACCGAACGAGTAGAAGATCTATTGAAAAGAAAGTTCTTTATTAAATTATGGTAGTGGCAGGCCTTGGAGTAGGTATGTTCTGGCGTGGAGCGTCACGGTAGCATGCGCAAGCGATCCTGTGGCGTTCCCGTTAAGACGCTGATTTTTTAGTGGGTGTTCCGATGACCGAGGCGCACTCAGCGCCCTGGACATACGGCGAGCCCCACATACCCCTCCACTGTTCCCGTGGGGAAAACGAGTAATGCATTTTCTCAGCGTAGCAAAAAAGCTACGTTCTGGAGTAACACTGAACATTTACTTGTATCGCCAAACAATACATATTATTGATTTTTACCAGTTGCAATGGTAAGTGAGGCGGGATAATTACAAAAACAAGTGACATGACGTCATAAATGTTTTAGCTGTCGACGCATTTGTAATTGAAGCACTTTATATTCCTTAAAGAGAATTAACATTAGTCTATAGGTGAATATGCTCATTTGACATAAATTGGCCTGTTCGCTTCTCTAAATCTTGCAATTTATTGCAAATACAGGAAAAAAATATTAACCATGTATTGCAACTATTCCATTTGGATTATGTTGTAGTCATATTATTTATTTATATAATCAAAAGTATGTAGTAAGTTTTTTTTCGTAAAGCCATTTGTTCACCTTCCTATATTGTAACAAATTATTGTAAATGACTCTTGAACGTTACACGGAAAAAAATGAAATCTAATACTTCGTCATTTCAAAAAGGTTAAAAAGAACCAGCAAGAAGCTGGTAATATTATTTGCTAAAAAGTTTTTAAAGTCGCTCAGTAGCTTAAGTGAAAAACTTCGCCGAAAAAAGTTGAAGGAAAATTTTGCTAATAAAAACAGCGTCAATTAATTTAAAACTTTATACTAATCGCCGCACAATTTGTACAAATTTTCAACTTAATTAGTCTTAAGGTGTTTATTTATGTATAACGCGAATAAAAGTGGAAATTGTTTCCAATAAATCCCGTAGAAGGATTAATGTTTTGGCTTGAAAGTTTCTCAAGTTTTAATGGGTGACTGAATAGCTCTTTCAAGAAAGGAGATTAAAACTACGCTCTATTTAATTGATACGTCATTATTTCAAAACATCGAACGCGTTCGCTTGTTTTATAGGATATCATTTGAGACTGGCCACTCAAACATATAAGACAAATGATCTGTTTTAAATTTATCTGTATAAAATGTCTATCTGGATAAAAAGCCTGATTCCGATTTGTACATCGATTATTGTACGAAAAGCGACTTTTTATTTAAAAAAGGTAATAATATGATGCGTTATTATAATGTCGCAATGCAGTATAATGGAGTAATTAATTGGACAATTGGCATCAAATTGAAGCTGTCATTTAAAGTAAAATTTCATATGGCTGATTTGGACACATGAAACTGAACCGAAGAACCTTTGTACCTGTATTAAAATTAGCTCACTCACCCTTTAAACCGAAACATGACAATACTGAGATTGTGCTGTTTGGTATTAGAATATCTGATAAGTGAGTGCTACCTACCCAGACGGGGTTGCACAAAATTCTACCACCAAGTTTTCAAGGTAATATTCGATGTTACCAATACTGTAATATACTGTTAATATAATAAATTAAAATTTAAAATTTTGTATTGCTTTGACCTTTATTTATACTAGATCATTTAAACTTTAACTAGAACAGCACAACACTGAATATTTTTGTAGAAGTCGTAACTAAAATATACTCTTCTCATCGAAGTCAAAATCAAGGTAAAATGTTGTTTAAATCTTTTCATCATCGAAGATTAAATAAGAGAAAAATATTCTGACAAAATTTTATTTATTTACCTGTGAAGCTGCATCACCCCAGACTCGGGCTTGCAATAGTGTATTCCAATCAGGGGACAGGTAGAACAGAATTCCATCTGTAGCTCCTTCCAACGTCACACCCCTGATTAGTAAAGCTGTTAACATCACGTATGGGAACAAAGCCGTGAAATATACTACTTTTCCCGCTGATTGTACACCCTAAAATCAATAAAATGAATATTATTTTACTAATACATCTTATTACACAAATGTTATAGCCATTGATTAATATAAATATTAAATCAAGGGAGGTGGAGGTGTGTTCACTCCCGTGCCTCGGAAAGCACATTAAGCCGTTGGTCCTGCGTCTGAACTCTATCCGGTCGTGTCGGATTGCCGTCCCATCGGATTATGAGTGCTAGGGAAGAGAGAGGGCACCCGTGTTTGCGAAAACCCTTGTGCACTAAAATATCTCCTGTGCAGTTGGCTAATTTCTCTTGAGATTGGCCGCCGTGGCCGAAATCAGTCTGAAGGACGAACCAATTGTATAATGCCTAGGTAGGGGTTTTTATAACTTTGACCAAGTAGGTAATACCTATTCCTCTCATTTAATTTGGAAGGTGATCGAGCGAATATGACGAGCACAGCAAGCATTACATAACACAAGATACATAGCATCTAAGTTCACATAGTCGATAGTGTATTGGCGGTGTAAGGTGTAAGGTAAAATGATTGTTTTTTGTCTAAAGACGGTGGTCATCGACCTTGGTTACCTGGCTGCTGTTTTCTTTTAGGCTATTATTTATATATCAAATTTAATAAATATTTCCAAATATTTGTTCAATTTAATATTGTTAGGCAATCTGGCAAATGGGACACCTGAAGGTCACCACCGTCAATTGGCCGACAATGATGCTGTAATAAATATTAACCATTCCTTACATCTCCCAAAGCTTCACCAACCGTGAGCACTTATAAAGTGAAATTGAATCAACAATACTTACTTTGATTACACATAGAAAGGCCACAAACCACGAAAAGAAAAGGCAACCAACTATATGCCACTGGATAGATCCCCAATCCTCCCAAGTAGCATCACCTCGTCCTAATACACGTTCACTAAAAATTAATAAGCATTATTTATATATTCGTTATTATCAAAACAGTTCTACATAACACACAGGACCAGAAGAAAAATTCGCCGTACTTGAACATTTGAAGTTCTCCATCCATTCCCATCTCAATAATTAGTCTAGCCTGCTCAGGAAACATTAGTGCACAATTATGAGAGTAATCACACGTGCAATGATGAGCAAGATCAGAAGCAGGTCTTAACAAAATATCCGTTAACGAGTTATAATTAAGTGTTAGCCAAATACTAGTAATTAACAATTTATTTCATATGATTTTTAAATAAATAATAAAGAAAGATCAAACATTGGTATGATACAGAGGAATGAGATGGGCAAGAATGAAATGATGCTCAGATTAATAAATTTAATTATAAATTCAAATATTTTATTAAATATTTAATAAATAATTTAGACTTTCCTTTTATTAACATAGTTTTCATTGATTTTATAAGTTTTCTGACCTTGCGTTGGGATATAATTAATATATTCTTTATTCAAACCTGTTTGATTACATCGGATATAATTATTATTATTATCTTAATTACATTTTTTATTATTTTTTTATCGTCATAATGGGAAGTAATGATGTGTCAGATCCATGAGAAGTAGAATCAATAGTCGTCCATAAATATGTCGAAATATTTTCGATCAAATATGGAATTGATTTGTTAATAATGAGACAAAACACAAGTGATTTAGTCGTAACAAAAATGATATCTATTTTCGTCAGTAATTATTATCAAAATATCATTCGATTGGAATTAATGAATATTTTATATATTACGTGAGTCTTGTTTGATAACAATAAGGCAACCGAATCTGATAAAGTAATTAGTAATGTGATTGATAAAAATCTTTATACGCACTAGCTGCCTGATTAACATTGCTTGATTATGATTTAAATTGTATTAAATACTAGATAATAATCGACATGCATTGTAAGAACTCATTGCATTTTTTATTTGCAAGTAGCCGATATGCTTGGAGCACTATTATATTGTACGGCGTTATTCAGTGACTATAAAGTTAGATTACACTTTTTTATTGATTGTCAAAAATATACCAACATTTCGGAAAGAAAAATGACTGTAAAATAAGCCGTCGTGGTTTTTTTATATGACGAGCCGGTTGGCGTGGTTGGTAAATACTTGCCTTTCGCGCTGCAGGTCATGGGTTCGACTCCCACCCAGGACAGACATTTGTGTGCATGAACATGGCTGTTTGTTCTGAGTCTGGGTGTAATTATCTATATAAGTATGTATTTACAAAATAAAAATAGTATATGTAGTTTATCAGTTGTCTGGTTTCCACAGTACAAGCTCTGCTTAGTTTGTGATCAGATGGCCGTGTGTGTTTAATATCCCAGGATATTATTATTATATAAATGCCTCGTTGGTCTAGTGGCTAGATATAAGGCCGCAGACCCGGTGGTCCTGGGTTCAATTCCCAGGTCGGGCCAATAAATAGTTATTGGGTTTTTCTATCAGAAAATTCTCAGTAGCAGCCCGGAGTCTGGAAGTTGGAAGTGTGTACACTCCCGTGCCTTGGAAAGCACGTTAAGCCGTTGGTCCTGCGCCTGAACTCTTTCCGGTCGTGTCGGATTGCCGTCCCATCGGATTATGAGAGCTAAGGAAAAGAGAGTGCACCTGTGTTTGCGCACCCTCTTCTGCACTATAATATGTCCTGCGCAGTTGGCTAATCTCTCTTGAGATTGGCCGCCGTGGCCGAAATCGGTCTGGAGGACCTTATTATATAAATAGCTAGACTGTAATACATCTAAAGTTTCCGAGATCGATTAGCTCATAAAGTACATACTAATTACAAACGCGAAAGTGATTTTGTGTGTTTGTTACGCTTTCACGCATAAACCACTAAACCGACTTCAAAAATTCTTTCAGCAATGGAAAGTTACATTATCAGCGAGTAGCATAGTCTACATTTTGTCCGCTTGTTCCCACGGGAACGAGAACTACGCGGGTGAAACCGCGGCAATACGCTAGTAATAAATATATAAACATAGAAAATTCCATTTGAAATTACCTTGCATAGTCGATTGTTAGTTTAAAAATAAATATGACTAAATCTGTCTCCTTAACTAATCAGATTAGTTAAGGAGACAGATTTAAGCTTTATGTAATAATAATAGTTTCCGTTTCTAACTATCTTTTCAAATCAAATATAATTGAGCAACTAGATATATGTGACGTTATGTTGTTAAATTTAAAATAAAAATAAAAATGTTGTACATACAGTTACAAATTAATATATATTTTACCAAACCTGTATTTCATTAACTATGGTAATAAATCTCTCTTCATTATCAATAAAAAAAAAACAATAAGTACACTATAGATTAAATTGAAGTGAAATAAGTGCTCAATACACTTTATATGAAAACACTGATAAGCTGATCCAAAAAAGCTATAATATACAAGCATTTTCGCTTAACTTTATGGATGTGTTTAATAGATATCAAAATACCTTACATAATTTCACCTGTATTTAAAAGTCTTAAAGACTTTGACGAATTTATATTTTTAAAATATTATTTCCTATATATACCCTCAAAATATAACATAGAGATTCAGTGGTCCATACAACGGCGTTGTCAAAAAAAAAAAAAGAAGCGCGCTAATTTAAAACCGCCGCCATCTTGTCAGTGCACATAAAGGTAAAGCAGTTAATTAATTATTGGCGCGACTTGTGATTTGTGATGTGTTTAAATGTGTTATTTGGATTTAAAGAGTAATTGAGTTTGATTTACATCAATTTATATGATTTGGTGTTCTATTTATGAATAGACCAATTCAGGGTTCTTATAAAATCAGTTTTCACTTCTGGATGCTAAATATATAATAATATTTGTTCAATATTTTTAAAATCTCGGAGCCGATTCTCTTTCTCTTTCTAGACAATAATTAGAGATGTTGGAAAACTACAGTCATTAAATGCTGACGCAAACATTGTTAGTTCAGTACTTTGGCTCATAGTAAAATGTGAATTCCCGTTTCTTTATAACTTTTGCTAGCGACAATTTACATGAAATTGGTATTTGATTAACTAGAAAAATGACTATGCATCACTTTCATTGTTTCAAAACAGCAGTATGAATTATTCATTATCGATAATACCCGTCAAACACTTATTCCTACTTATAATATGGACGATGACCTCGTTGATGTAGTGGCTAGTAAAGCCATGATCCCGAGATCTAAGGAGTTGGTAAATTTGAAGTACTTACACATCGTGCACTATCGAAAAGTATGTAAAGCTTTCTCCTGTACTCTCTCCGGACATTTTGGATTTGCCGTCCTCTCAGATTATGAGAGTGGAATAGAGAGTGTACTTGTGGCTGCGCACTCACTTGCACACTTTAATATGCACCGTAGTAAACTAGTTCTTCTTGATAATATAATTTGAAAAACTGACGTTGCATACGTTTCTTTAACATAATAAGCCCCTCTATTTCAGTTTCCATATTCTTAGCCAAGTGCCATGTTTTGTAAAGAATTTAGATTAGAATAAACAAAAACAACCATTTCTTATACGAAATCTGAGACAACATTCAATAAAATATTGACACAATAAGTCGTACCTTCTATTACAGTATCTCAAACAACTTACTTGTAGTACTCTTCGGAAGCCAGTCGCCTGGTAACGTTCGAGTACCAAGGAACTGCTTCAGTTCCGTTCCAGCAATATTTTCCATCGTATGCATCGAATCCTGTCATTTTACATATTTCATCAATACTCATGCACTTTCGTAGATAATACGTCAGATCTGTAGATGCTCCAGTGTTATTCATTCTGCACTCCTTATCATATGCTCCACTGTAACAAACTGTATTTAGATTTCATATATTAAACAAGACTTGATTAAACCGTCGGATAGTTAATATCGAGCGACTATCGAATATCTTCGGTTGAATTATTTCAAAAAACTATCTTATAGATACTTTTGTTGTAATGGTGATGGAATATAATTATGTTGGTGTATTAAAAGTCATTTTATTGGGAGAATTTCTGTCCTATGATTATGGACAATGCTGCTTAGTGTCTATCAACACTGCAAGGACTTGAAAAATCCAATATAATCTTACATTCTTAATGTATCTCTACGTACGTGTTATACAACGTTCCGTTACACGTGTAATTCACTACCCAATTAATAAGCAGCGTGGTGAACTGAACCTTATTTAACAATAGAGGAGGCCTTAACTAACAAAATAATTCTTCCTATATATCATAAATAAAAAGTCTCCTTAAATTTTGCTAAAATACCTAACAGGCAAAATAAATGTACATCATTTTAGCCAAAGTGTTTTATTCCTATCCTCATTTTAATAATATAATAACAATAATAGTTTATTTGCACAAAAATGATATTATACATTTTAACATACACATACATGTCTTGTCATATAGATGACATGCAAATATTATTTTAGATTTATAGAATTACATAATTATACTTAAAAAGGGGATTTTAATAACTATTTATTTTTGATTATAAATTTCCATATATCTCAGTATTGCCAATAATAGGGCTATAATAAACGTACTCTTTACGTTTATAATATACTTGTCAGTCGTAAATTTTATATGACTCGTATAAATTTTACGACTAAAAGTAAGGATTGTATTACTTTTATACGAAGGGAGATAATTTCTTAATTTCAATTCAAATCCTGTTGAATATATTATTAATAATGTTTTCAAACTAAAGCATGAAACATAATAAAAGATTATGTGTTTTAATAAATGTAATAGGATCAAACAATTCCAAATAAACAATATATTACAAAATATTAACACGTTATGTATTTTTTTTATATAAAATAAGTAGGCGGTAATGGGCTGTTGGTAAGTGGTTACCAATGACCAACCCGGAAACCAACATTGGCGCTGTAGGAAACATTAACTAATACATCACCAACCTTGAACTAAGTTATTATGTCTTTTGTGCCTGTATAAAAATTAGCCACTTGTTTATTATTATTTTTTATTTTTTTTATAATACCCGGGAGGGCTAACTATCCTATATATGACTCTACTCCACCTGATGTAAGTGTTAGTAGAGTCCAAACGCGAAAATTAATTTAATTAATTTTGTTAATTCAACAAATGAAGAACTACATGCGAGGTTTCAGAATGCACTTCACTATGCTGTTGAATTTTTCATGAGACCAGCACACAAACTCATAATATTTTGAAAATCACTTACAGTCGCTGTTATATTCGTTTTCACAGGATCCCCAACCAAGTTGGCCCCCAATAGACATGAATGTGTAAAAACTTGTCCAAGCGATGATGATCATGAAGTATATCGAAATAATACTGATCACAACTAATGTGCAGTAACCGACACCACTGAAGAAAGGACCGATCGAGCTGAAGGCCTTTATTGGCCCCAATGCTGTGTATTGTCCAATATACAGCTCAAGGTAGAATATCGGAAGTCCAATTAGGATCAGCATCATGAAAAACGGGATCAGAAATGCACCTGGAACAATTTTTTATTATAATAAATTTTAGATTATGTGTGCTATTTATAAGATGTTGCATAGAATAATTAGTAAATCAGTTGACTATAGTCTTCAAATGTAAGTGACCCAATATGTTGTGGAATATGAGCCGGAATTAATAATAATAATATCCTGGGACATTATTCACACAAGGCCATCTGATCCCAAACTAAGCGGAGCTCGTACTATGGAAACCAGACAACTGATATACTTACATATACTACTTTTCTTTTGTAAATACATACTTATATAGATAATTACGCCCAGACTCGGGACAAACAGACATGTGAATGCACACAAATATCTGTCCTGGGTGGGAATCGAACCCACGACCTGCTGCGGCGCGAAAGGCAAGTATCTTACCAACCACGCCGACTGCTACTTTTATTAACGTAAAATATTTTATTACTACTACGGTAACTGCACAGCTCGTAATATTATAGTATTTAATGTAGTCACAGGCATTACTGAGAGTTTTTCGATAGAAAAATTAAAATTATTGGTCTGACCTGGGATTTGAACCCAGGACCTCGGGTTCTGCGGCGTTATATCTTACCACTAGACCAACGAGGAAATTAATGCAACTGAATTTTGTTACCCATCCGATTAAGCTGAAATATCGCACACACTCTAGGCCAGCGACAAAACAATTTTTTTGACAAAATTTTATTCATTGGAGTACTAAGATTGAAAGATTTTTTTAATGATAATGTATTTACATATATGAACTATGTTACATATTTGAAACAGTAGTCAATCTGGTCATTTGTCATTATCTTTGGGATATTTATTACGACAATATATTAATAATGCTATCGCGTAATATTTTATAGTCTTTTCGGGTTCGTAAATCCAACTTAACTGATATAATAGCGTATTATTATAATCGTACTTCAAGAAAGAAAGCGATGTTTTATTTATATCTGGGGTACAATTCTATTAACAAATTGTCGATTTAACGCAACCGAATCGAAGCGTAATCGTTGCCGTTTATCCGTTTTCCTATTCTTCAATTTAACTATCGACTATTGCTATAAAAAATAATAATTAAGTTTAGTTTTGACGATTATGTTAATATAAAATCTGAACAAATATAGAATAGTCAATGTTGGATTGGAATTGAATAAGGAACGTATCGTAATCGTTTAAGATTAGTAGAATTGTCCCTGACTATACATACAATATATTATCTTTAATAAATATTAAACAAAAATCTGCTCTGTTAAGTTTAACTCGCATTGCCTTTGTGACTCGTAGCTCAGCTCCGTACGCCGCGGCATGGTACTGTTTGATATATAACTTCTTTCAATGGGCTATCTTACACATAAATATTATTCAAATCGAACTAGTTGAACCTAAGTTTAGTGTGCTTAAACTAATAAAATCTTCAATGTTATATTATAATAGTATAGTACAGTAAACATTATACTGGTATCTTGAAAGTGATCTTTAGATAGTGAACCAGAGAATCGTTTCGCGTGTGTCCATTTTTCTGCTTACTTCTTTTTAAATACGCGATGCATTGATGATTCTTAGGATTATCGCCGTAGTTTATTAGTTCTTGTGAAAGATTTTAGTGTGTAATTAACAATAATATCGACTATATCAATTTTGTTATAGTGGATAAAGTTTGATATTATCTAATCAAGACGTTAAGTGAAATATATGCATGTAATGTCCATATCGAGAAGACTCGGATGTAAATATTTCGGTTAAATGTATGTTATTGTTTTATGGAATAAAAAGAAAAATAGTGCTGTAAACAACAACATATATTCGATTTAAGGATTAATAAATTACTAAAGAGATTTGTTCCCAATATACTCATACATCTATACATATAATAAATCTGTAACTGGTCGATGTCTGTACATGGAAGATAAATGAGTAAAACTTTTATCGGGGGTCATTATAAACACAATAGAACCCAAAACAATGACTAATAGATTTTTTGTCTGTTTGTCTGTTTGTCTGTGCGCTTGTGCACGCTAATCTTAAAAACGGCTTAACGGATTTGAGTGCGGTTTTCACTAATGTATTGTGGCTAACTTCACTTAACATTTAGTGTTTGTTTTATTTCAATCGGTTCATAAATAATAAAGTTATGTCAATTTAAAGATACATGTAGAACATTTATTAAAAAATGGTTATGGTCAAACTGAAAAGAGATTAAATATTACATGTAATATACACTTTTGCTTATGTTTTATCCTATATTTTGGTTAATTTTTAATCTCTTTATTTATTTTTTAAAAGTTTAGTATCACTACTAAACATCAATAAATTATTATCTGTAGGAAAAGTACGCGCGCTGTTATTTGTCAAAATCAAAAAGTTTTGTTAACAATTTCGTGTTTTCAGTAGCTTCGTGTGTTGTTTTTGCATAAAAACTAATATTGCATATATATTGTGTGTATCTTTATGATCTCATCTTATATCTTTCATAACAGTACGCTTTAAGTCTGCGTGTGAGCAAGTCAGTTAACTCAGTGACAATAATTAATACGTGAATAGTATATAGGTGTACAAACAAAGCCTAAAAACAACTATAACAATAATACATGGTTTTAGAAGTGCTTGCTTTAAACATCAACGTGGTATATCACTTCTTAAAACTTTAAATAAGTATAATTTTGTCCTAAATTCGTGTTTCCTGTCAAAAGTTTTAAAACGGCAGATAAAAATTCAAACTTACCTACCGAAGTTTTTTCTATACAACGAAATAAATAGCAATTTTACGTGGAAAAAATGGTAACTATATTTTGAACTATATTTATTAGCCACTGGATATATATAAGGAGTATTAGCCACTGGTTAAATATAAGAAGTGTAAATAGAGAAAAATAGCAATTTTGTTCAACATTAAAATAACAGAAATTACTTTAGAAGACCTCATTAATAAATGTAACAAGTATTTCGAACCGAGGCAAAATTTAACTATGGCCTGACATGTATTTTTTATGAGAAAACAAAGCAAACACGAAAATATAACCAACTTTATTACGAGTCTAGAAAATTACAGTTTAAAATGCGATTTCGTTGAATTAATAGTCATTGGTCAGTGATAAATTTACAGCGAATATGTGTTAGAGTAGCTCGCCAAACATCAAAGATTATTACAACAGTCTGATCTGTCACTAAAGAAAGTTATAGAGATAGCTAAAATAGTAGTGATCGAACAACAAAATACGGAGCACATAAATAAAAGCACTGAGACGTCGTCATAACCGTCATCATCTAATGAATATCAAGTGATGAAGGGGGAGTAAAAGGGTTAAACAACACACAGTACAGAATAGAGAAGATGTGCATATTCCTACGAAGTCAGACGGGCAACTAATTAAAAAGAGAACAAAATTGTGAAACGTGGTTAATTTGCCTCATCCCAATATAAACCGAATAAAAGTATTTTGTAATCTCTCAGCTTAATTCAATTGGTCTTTGGCTACATCAAGCTTGCGACAGCATAATCATGAATAGGAAGAAGTAGATCTGTGCGAGCATATAATATATAATTAAGTGTACTCAGATATTGATATTATATATTTAAAAAAAAATCACTGCAAAAATAACATAAATAAGATAAAAATAATAATGTATTAAATGTATTAATTTATATAAAATGAATGTACCAACCCATCTTAATATTCAATATTTTAGTTTGTTATAAATTTTGTACTTTAGTCATATTCTTGCTTGCCTTTTAATTGTATTTGGTTAAAAAATATATAAATAATATATATATCATTTATTTACTGCATTTTATTGGCCTCACTCAATGTAATAATGCTTAAGCTATGTGATTTAATTTATATTTTGTTTTTGTTAAATTTGTGTTTTCATTAAGTAATTAATTATATTTGATTATAAAAAAATATATATCTTACTACACCTTTACTGATTATAATGGTTTAGCTGTTTGATTTTATATATGTTTTGATTATTTTAATGATTGTGTAATTATTGTTGTATTTATATATGTATATATATATGCTATAAGTGTCATCTCATTTTTAACACTTAACCTACCAGAGCGGTCAAATAACTGCTTTTGAACTTTAATTAAAATTGTTATATAGCTTTTGTTTGTATATTATATACTTTTTCTTCATAAAATGGCCTCTTAAGCAGCTTATTCAGATGTGTGTCAAGTTCAATGGACAACATTTGTTTTAATTCCCTTTTTTTGTTTAATTAAATTAGTAGCCTTGGTTAAGTCTGATTTTATTTAGTCTCTGACAGAAGAAACTTTTCCTTTACTTTATACTTTATATTGTACACATAAAATAACATAAATCTATATCTATAACAAAAACGAATTAATTAATAAATTATCCATACATATAAATAAAATTGAAGTTTCTGTCTGTTATTTCAAAATAACTGCCTGTTTTAAAGGTTATATGGCTATTTACGATTTACCAATGCCAAAGCAATCATTTTTTTATTTTTTTTACTGTCTGCATGTCTGTATCTTTCAATCGTCTAAAAATTCAAATAACCCAATTGTTATAAGAACTATTTCAAGATTCCGTTTAGCCTTTATTTCATCAAAATTAGTTGAGTTTATCAAAAGTTATAAAAAATACGTATTTTTGTTGATATCTATACACATAATATTATTACTCTTCCTAACTGATTCATTAACGCAGAGCCTAAACTGCGGGGGTTAGAAACTTGAAATTTTGGCAGTTGATACATTTTATAACACCCACTAAGGTAGGATTTTTGGAAATTCTACCTAAAGAGTTGAACGATTGTTTAGAAACCCGTCATTTTTAAAGTTAGAAGCATGAAATTTAATGAACAAGCTTAAAAATAAATAAAAATGTATTTCAGCGTTTGTGAAAATCTAAATCTGAGAGGGTAAAAAAGGGGTTGAATGTTTGTATGGGGATTCCGTCACTTTTGGTGTAAGAAGAATAATATTTAGTATTAAAGCTATGCAAACGTATTTCGTCGTTTTTAGAAATTTAACTCCAAACTGGTGAAACGGGGTAAAAGCATTAGTATAAAAATTAAAAAAAATAGAAATATACTATTTGAGTTTTTTGATTGAATTAATAAACATGAATTTCAAAGTTTTTAGAAACTTTTATTTTTGTTTGGAAGAGTTGGGTGCAAATAATGAAATTCAAAATACGCAATATCTTATATCAATATCTTTTAGGGAGAAATATACGAACTTCACTATGTTGGTGATGTTTGGATAAAAAAAACATATTCCATTATTGCCATATGTACCACTTAATTGGTATTCCCTAAGCTTATATTATTGTAAAGTTTCATTAAAATCCATTCAGTAGTTTATGCGTGAAAGAGTAACAAACGTCCATACATCCATACAAACTTTCGAGTTTATTATATTAGTAGGAAGTAGGATTATTATATGCCCTGTACTGAACACATACACTATACTGGATGGGCGAATAAATCGATTGGTAAATGTTTATATCTTATTGATTAAAAAATGATAAAATCCTTATTTTACCCGTACGAAGTCGGGACGGGCAGCTAATTACTAGCTGATAACGCATCTTTCTGTGGGTAAAAAAGGTTTTTAAAAACAATACAGCAGTTTTTTAGTTTATTCGCTACAAACAAACATACAAAAAATCTATTTTTACTTATTTATAATATTAGTATAGATAAAGACCACGCGCGAGCGAAGCTGCGGGCAACAGCTAGTAAAAAATATATATGTAAAACCATGCGAGGTGTTTACGCTCCTAATAAAATTCTAAGGTGTGTTTGTAGTAAAATGTTAGTAACAACATTTAAATAAGAAATAGAATAATCAATTAATTAACTACTAATCTATACATAATTTAAATGCGAGACGTTACTCTATCTGTCTGAAATCACTACACCGAAATTGAATATGACCTTTGTGTATCAAGCTAGCTCGAAACACAAAGAAGGACATACATAATTATATAAATATACTTGTTGTATCTAATACCGGCCCTAATACGGGTGGGTTAAGCTGCGGGCGAAAATTAGTAGTTCATATTGTTACAGTAAAAATATACTTAAAGTATTTTCAAAACAAAATATTTTCCACGTTCCTTTACAAAAGGAAAACAAAATTTTGTTGTTGGATGCGACAAAGAAAATGCAATAATGCAATATACGCATTACAAAGCTCACTTTTTCATAGCTTAACGCGGATTTTACTTTGAAAATATTTTGTACCCTTTAAGACTTACTACAACTTACTACAAGCTAAAGAACAATGGACATTACAAATTGCAATGTAAAAAAAAATGTATATCTAATAATCGGATTGGCTGTCTAAAATATTTGGTCGTCTACGTCCAGTCCTGATATCGTACGGACCAAAATATTGTATTGGCTAATGATATTTATAAAGCCGAGATGGCCCAGTGGCTAGAACGCGTGAATCTTAACCGATGATTGTGGATTCAAACCCGGGCAGGCACCACTGAGTTTTCATGCGCTTAATTTGTGTTTATAATTCATCTCGTGCTTGACGGTGAAGGAAAACATCATGAGGAAACCTGCATGTGTCAAATTTCGATCAAATTCTGCCACATGTGTATTCCACCAACCCGCGTTGGAGCAGCGTGGTGGAATAAACTACAAACCTTCTCCTCAAAAAAACAAAAGGAGAAGAGGCCTTAGCTCAGCAGTGGGACATTCACAGGCTGTTACTTTACTTTTTACTTTTAATGATAATGATTTATTTAGTATAGTAAGATTATCAACACACACATTTAAACTATCGTCTTTTTTAATCTCTAGCTTAAGTTATGTTACCTTATATTATTGTCATTAAACATTACTTTACCTACGATGTTTTTAAATATTTATTTAACAAATCTTCATAAACGTGTTTTAACTTTTTTTATATTTTTTTCTATTATTTCGATTTATCTTTTTTTGTATTTTATTAATTAATTTTAGAATTACTCTTTTTTATCTATTTTGTTGCGCAGAAATAATGAAAATTCGAAAGGTTCTACTGAGAATAAATTTTCGAGATTGATTTACTGTTTATGTAGATTGGGTTCAGTTAATCATAGAGGTGGTAGAGCTTTGCAAGCTCGTCTGGGTAGGTACCACCCACTCATCAGGTATTCTACCGCAAAACAGCAGTACTTGGTATTGTTGTATTCCGGCTTGAAGGGTGATTGAGCCAGTATAATAACAGGCACAAGGGACATACATCTTTATTGGCAAGGTTGGTGGCGCATTGGCCATGTAAGCGATAATTAACATCTCTTACAATGCCAATGTCTATGGGCGTTGGTGACCACTTACCATCAGGTGGCCCATATGCGCGTCCGCCATCCTATGCCATAAAAAAGGTATTGTACATAGAATTACCAGAATATATAAGACGATGTGAATGCTTGCATTATTTATTAATACATTTCTTTATAAGGGGTTTTCCAATAGGGACGTTTGAACTTTGACAGCTGATTGCGGCCATGTTGTTTGAGTGACAGCTGTCAAATGCAGTGTGTTATATTCATTCCGTCCTCCCAAACCACCATGGCAGGTTACAGTGTCGAGCAGCACGTGCAAATCATAAAATTGTTTTATGAAAATGGGTCTTCAGTTCGAGCAACGTTCCGCGCACTTCGCCCGTTTTACGGTCGCGATGATCGTCCCGCCGAGTCGACTATCCGCTTATCTTTGATTGCAATGAGAGTATAATTACGAGGACAATAATATCAGATAAACCAAAAATTTAATGCTCACGTATTTATTTATTTGTCAGTCAATAAGCTTCTTTATTGAATGAATAACAAAAAATTTATAAATGCAAATTTTTTTAGCGATTTTTTTTTAAGTTCGCGCGTCAAAGGAACAATGGCCTGCATACGTGACGTTTGACGATCACGTTTTTCACATAGTTAGTTTACGAACGACAAACTATACTCATTCTCTCGGAAAGTGCAGAGAAGGTGAGCCGTGGCTAATAACTAGTTAAAATTAAACGTATAAGTTTTCAGAGGAGAAGAGGCCTTAGCTCAGCAGTGGGACTTTCATAGGCTATTACTGTACTGTACTGTACTGTACTGTATAAGTTTTCACATATTGAAATACAATAATGATTATTTCATTTAATGCAATTAAGATTTATTCGTTATATTTAGAATTGAGTAACTTAAACTTTTATAGTAAATAAATAATCATAGGTTTGATCCTGACTCCTGGCACTAATTTATGTTCTAACACAATAACGACATAGTTAAGCAGCATTGCTAATTTCATTTAAAACACACACAATTAATATCAACCAAAAAAATGATAAAATATTTCTGCATCACAAAATTAATATTTATAAAGTAAGACCAGTATAAAAATTTTACTAAACCGTTAATATTAGATAACATTGACTCAAAATTCATCGACGCGTTTAAGCCATATTTTAATAACACCTTACCTAAAATAATGGCGTCGTTCTAGGGAATAGAAAACTGTTTTATTAAATATCTTCTTACCTCCTCCATTTCTGTAGCACAGGTAAGGGAATCGCCAGACATTCCCAAGTCCGACGGCGTATCCCAGACATGCCAATATGAATTCCAGCGGTCGTCCCCACGCCGCTCGCTCGGGAGTATCGTTCAAGGCATTATCACTGCTGTTTTCCGGCAGATTGCCTTTTGTCTTTGCCTGAAGAAAATATATTTTCAGTATTAAAATGGACATTCCTTGCTTGGTTTTTTTTTAGTTAATTTATCTGTTTCTCTTAATAATGACATGTTTGCCAGTAGATTTTATTATATTACAGAGATTGTTTTTCAACGATCTAACTTCGGACAGATATATTTTATCTATGCGTATATGTAATTCTCCACTGTAGCTGGTTGCTACAATATGATAATAGCGCACTTGGAAATACGACAACCTTCACATCATCTTCAGGCTATTTTATCTTTCGTTTTCGAGAACTGGTCGCAAAATGTTTTCTTGCGAGCAGTTATCAGTTTAGATGTATGCGGTATCGTTAGAATCCTTACATTATCCCGAGTGAATTTGGTGCTGGTTGGTTTTTAAATATTTTTTTTAACTTTTTTTGGCATTGTCATGTTTTTTTTTTTAATTTTTTGACATTGTTATAATTATTTATTTATACTGTGACTATCGTTGGATAAGAATTATGTTTTCATATCGAATAAATAAATTTGAATATTTTGTTGAAAAATACAATTGAATTCAAATAAATGCGTATGATCTATATTAAATTTTGAGTTTTTACGTGCATGATTGTCTCACATCTTTAATAGAGATAATAATATTAACTGGACTATGTGATGGAAAGAAAACACTGATGCATCATTTATTTCTGGTATTTACGAGCTTACCTAACAAAACATATTTTTGAACAAAATCGTTCGACCCTAAATAGTTACTTAAAGTATTAATTTGAATAAAGTGTATTCTTGCTAACTTAATCCTATCAAACAATTGAATAATTATTTTAATTTAAATGCAAATTCCGTTTCAATTGCTATGGGCTCAATGGAGATGCGAACTTCGATTCACTTTGCCGTTCTTCAAATAATATTATGCAGAAGTTGTCGTTTAGACATTAAGAAACGAGACTAGCTACTGTAGCTCTTTAGTATTCAGAGCATTGTTTATATATTTTATTATTTAAATGTTAAATGCATTTCATTATTGTTATTCTCGTACTAAAGCGATACAATTAAATAAATAAATGTTAGAATCATTATATATATGAATATATATGAGCTAACCATAAACACGATGTGGTTTTGGGTAGTAGAATGACGTCATTCCATCACATGTGGTGAGTTTCGGTTCTTTAATAATTATATAATTAATGAACACGTATGATAGCGGACTTCTAACCCAACTGCATACATATTGCGTGGTGGTGGTGACCACTCACCATCAGGTGGTTCATATTCTCGTCCGCCTACCTATAACGTCCTCCAGACCGATTTCGGCCACGGCGGCCAATCTCAAGAGAGATTAGCCAACTGCGCAGGAGATATTATAGTGCACAAGTGTGTGCGCAAACACAGGTGCACTCACTATTCCCTAGCTCTCATAATCCCATGGGACGGCAATCCGACACGACCGGAAAGAGTTCAGGCGCAGGACCAACGGCTTAACGTGCTTTCCGAGGCACGGGAGTGTACACACTTCCAACTTCCAGACTCCGGGCTGCTACTGAGAATTTTCTGATAGAAAAACCCAATAACTATTTATTGGCCCGACCTGGGAATTGAACCCAGGACCACCGGGTCTGCGGCCTTATATCTAGCCACTAGACCAACGAGGCAGTCAACCTACCTATACAATTAAATTGTACACTACAAGTACATAAATAACGTACTATTTTAAAATGCACAATAAAGTGCTCTTATCGTTAAGTAAAGATCTCTTCTAGACGATTTTATGGGCTGGAATTGCAAATATAAATTTAAATGTTGCGCGTACATAAAATATCGAATTTGAAGTTTTATTATCAACGTATAACTTATATATATAAATAATATCACTTATATATTTAAGTACATTTCAAAAAAAATTAAATAATAATATATATTATTATAAATAGGTAACATAAGAATACAAAGTATTTTTTTTTTAATTACCCATATTTAGAGCTTGTTTTATTTACGAAGGTTTATCCAAAACTCAAATTGTTATTATGTACAGTAAAAGACTTAAATATTTAAAAATAATCGACTTCATAACGTGTTGAAAAGATATTTTAATTATTGCAAAATTTTTCAATTAAAAGCATACCGTTGATAACTTTGAACCGATTCTATAAACATATGAGATTGCACCTGCGCTCGGAAGTTAAGAGCTCCAGTTTCAAACAGCTACGGACTTAAGAGACACTTGTAAAATGTCCTTTACTGAGTTATATAGCTTTTATATAGTTCATACTTCACATAGACTTCTAATGATAATTCAAAGACTTTCACTTTAAATGAAACTTTTTGCGTCTTAACGCGATTAATGTTAACATACTAAGATCTATAAGATGCTCGTGTTAGAAGAAGATATATTTCTTTGGAATATTTATAATTAAGTAACATACAAATATATTCATAAAAAGGTTTTTTCTGTGTCTGTGTATGTCAGTGTACTCCGCCTAAATTACTGGATCAATTTTGATTCGAATGGGTTTCATTGGACCTGATAGGTGGCGTTTCCGACCCGTTCGAAGTCGGAACGGATAGTTCGTTAAATTTAAAAAATACATATCAAATTGATAGTACTTTTGAATATGAAGCAACAAATTTCTTGTAATTATTAGTTTTTAAACTAAAATAAAAGATATCTATTATGTTGTATTAAATATTATTGACGAGCTGGGTGGCGTAGTTGGTAGATACCTGCCTTTCGCGCCACAGGTCGTGGGTTTGATTCCCACCCAGGACAAACATTTGTGTACATGAATATATCAGTTTGTCTTGAGTCTGGGTGTAATTATCTATATAAGTATGTATTTACAAAAAAAAAAGATATGAAAAATAGTATATGTAGTATATCAGTTGTCTGGTTTCCATAATACAAGCTCTGCTTAGTTTGGGATCAGATGGCCGTGTGTGAATAATGTCCCAGGATATTAAAAAAAAAAAATATATATATATATACATGCAAATGAGGTCATAACGAAAATAGCTCATTTACATAATAATTAATCATAAAAAATATACAAGTAAATCAGGTACCTACGTAACGAAATATTGAATATTGATAAAAGAAACTGTAAAAATCCAAACGTGCAATAATAATTTGCTCATTTAACAGTAAAAAAAATTGGTCAAACCGGGATGCTAGAAAGCCGAAAGTGATTTCGTTCGATTTGTAACGGTGAAATTAGGCGAAAAAATTATATATATAATATATTTATTAATTTATCATTTATAATTCATTTCGTGCTTGACGGTGATGGAAAACATCGTGCATGTGTCAAATTTCACTGAAATTCTGTCACATATGTATTCCACCAGCCCGCATTGGAGCAGCGTGGTGGAATAAGCTCCAAAACCTTCCTCAAAAAAAGGAGAAGAGGCCTTAGCCAAGCAGTGGGACATTCACAGGCTGTTACTGAATAAACAGAATTATCGATTAACATAATATTATTCGGTGGGTATTGCGAAGATAATTGGACAGTTTTTCATATAATATACTCTAAAATGAAACCTTACTATATGCCTAAATGATTTAGATATTATACGTATATGTTTGATGTGGAAATCTCGCTTGGTGTAAGCCTTTGGAAGGATTCCACCGACCGTGAACAATAAAATTTAGTTTTGCAAATACCGGTCCCTAGTGAACAAGTTGTGTTTGTAATGAGTATCTCATAATAATAGTTAAGTTATATGCTAAGCTTACCCCAGTCTTTAATGATTATAAGTCTTTTAGACTTTTAGACCACAAGTCACTAAAAGTAAGTTGCCCCATTAAACAGAATAGTTTTAGCCTATAATAATATATTTAAAAAAGCTAATCTAGATATCTTTAACAACTCCGCGGTGTCATTTAAAACTAAAATTAAAAAACATTTTTTGTCTTAGTGTTCATATCGCGGTTATATACTCATTCCTTCTTATTTAAACAATTATTGTTATTTTTTCCTTTTTTTTTTGTTATTTAATAGTTAGTATTTTTTCTTTTTTTTATTGGTAGTGTAAGTTCATTTTAATAAGTAAATGTAACAAGGAACGTCTGTACGATTATGCATGCTGAGTTAGTCTTTAAGTGGGGCATACAATATGTTTTTATTTTTTGTTCTTTATATATATATATAAGTTACTTATAAGACCATGTTTAATATTGTATGCAATGCTGGGTTCCTATTAAATAAATAAATAAATAAGTCTCACAATCACTCAACGACTCATTTTTAACTTTCTTAGTAATAAGGGAGGATGGCAAATGTACCGTAGCCGCTTAAATAGAAAAGTGACATAATGCCAAATTTTTTGAAACTACGATTATTTAATAAATCGATTTATTATCACAAGTGTCATTTCTGTACTGTATGGTAATTCGCCATTTTGATTGTCGAAAAACGTCACTGTGACAGTTGCAACCCGTACACGAAACCGACCACATCTCCGTTTGAAAGGAATAAGGACATTTTTTTAAAAAAAGTGCTTCAACATCATTATATGCTAATCGATGTGATCGAAGAAGATTGTTAGTAAATTTTATAGTTTTGCTATTGACATATTCCAAACACGAGTCTTCCTGCTTATATTACAACACTTGCTTTTAACTGATTTCAAAAAAGGAGGATGTCATATATTCTATGATTTTTTTTAAATATACATCCATTAATTATCCACCATCCTCCATCCACCAAACAGCTACACCACATCATATAGTGGTTTATTTAAAGTTTATGATGTAGAAGAAGTATATTTTTCTGATTATTTTCTGATGGAGCGATGGAATTGATAGTTACGTAAAAAAAAATCACAAGAATACGATTTCGCCCGATTAAGATTATTAAGTCAAAAATCTTTATTCAATATTCAAGCATTACATTTACTTATTGATTGTCATAAATCTAACACCGTACCACTAATAACGTCACTATTGGTACTGCTCTTGTTATTTACAATTAAAATTATCGAATATATTTTTTTTAAATAAGTTTTGTATATCTGTTAGAGCGATAAAAGCAGTAAATCTAAAACTTTACAGTTGAAGGTTGACTGGAGGTCTTTTAAAGGTGACAAAATATTTTCTCTTTTAGAATATACATTTCATATTCATACTTTTCTATTTTTACTTAAACATTATGTTTGAACACTTAAGTTTAAACTTACTCATCTCATTATTGTGAGATTAAAGTCAGATTTCCTATTGATTGTTATTTTATTATAGTTTTTTGGAGAGGTGAGGAGAGGATTTTAAATCCCCTTTTTAATTTAAACAATTTGGTTAAATAAAGCTATTTTCATCGTTTGAATATCGTATTAAATCATGTCTAAGAAAACACTTGCTGCAATATTTTTGTAGAAAAATGACACTATTTGTTAAAAATGCCTTCATTATATTCAATTAATTAAAATAAACAAACAGTTTTAATCATGACCTTAATAACCTTTACAATGACATATAACACTTATAAAAACACCAATCAAACATAGGGCAATAAATGAATTTTAGCAAAATTAAAATATTTATATGCCTGTACTGTAAAATTGGCTCATTTTTAATTATGACATTTTTCTATTTAACCGACAAATTGTATTGTTAATTGAAAAGTTATAATGTGTATTCTATGTAATTAGTGTTGCCAGTATTATAAATAAGGTAATAAAATAATTATTTAAGGGATATTTAATATACATAATCATTATAATGAAGATGAATCATATAACGAATAATTGTATTTCAATATAACACGAACTCACCTGTGCGTGATGTTCTGCTATAATGATGTGGGTCGTTCAAATATATTATAAATTAATACGATAGTTGTTTGAAGTTGATCGATTTTATTACTGCCGTCATGCTTATTTTCAAAATATCAAATGGTTTCATATTTATTGATAAAAAGTTTATTTTAACGATTACAAATCAATTATTTACAGTATTATCGTGTAATTTTAATATGCAAATAAAAAAATCATGATTTCATGCACTTTTTTGTTTTTGGCATATAATTATTTAAATGTAGGAACGGTGCAATATTTGTGATACTTTTCTTCTTTTATTATACTCTTCAAGTTATCTACATAATCAATTACAGTTTATCTTTATCTACTAATGACGAGACGTTCTTAATACAGACTGACGGGCAATTGAATCGGTTGTTGGTAAGTATACCACCCATAGGCAATGGCACCATAAGATGTAATATTAACCATTTCTTACATCGATAATGTGTCAATGCAAATGTTATATCCCTTGTGCTTAAAATTTCACTGAACCAGTATGCATTCCAACCGGTACACAACAAAATTTACTTGGTCGTAGGGCATCGTGGAAGCTCGTCTGGGTAGGTACCACCCACTCATCAGATGTTCTACCGCAAAACAGCAGTACTTGCTATTGTTGTGTTCCGGCTTGAAGAGTGAGTGAGCCAGTGTAATTACAGGCGCAAGGGACATAACATCTTAGTTCCTAAGGTTGGTGGCGCATTGGCGATGTAAGCGATGATTAACCTCTTACAATGCCAATTTCTATGTGCGTTGGTGACCACTTACCATCAGGTGGCCATTATGCTAGTCCACCTTCCTATGCCATTAAAGAAAATATGCTGTTTGATGGTTAAATTTGTGATGAATTTATGGTACCCTGACGGGCTTTTACAAAGCCTTACCAAAAACCAAATTTGAAAGCAAATTAATTATTATCCCAAAATAACTTAAATTTGAATGTATTTTTATATTTCCAAGTAACCAGTGCATTAACAATTTATCAACTAATACTTAAACAATATTTATGCTCATATGACAACGTATTATAAATCAATCGAAATTATTAATTCCATTGATTTATTTATTATTAAAAAAAGATAATAATATTAATCGATAAACTATTTGAGTAATCTTTATAATTTTTTTTTTATTTATTCACCTTAGTCACATTCTTTTCAATTCATCATCAATCAATAATAGATTACGAAATAATAGTAATTATGTAGATATTATTATTAATATGAATATAATGTGCAAAAACATTTAAAAAAAGAAACTTGCCTCGTTCAAAGTGTTATTTCCACCAGCCATTTTAATAAGCAGGACTCCGAATCATTAAATTCTAAACAAATATACTTTATGCGAAACATAGGCACAACAAATGAAGCCGGAACGCAAAATTTCAACACACGTACATGTCGCCAATAACTGATCCTAACTGATCGAATCGTACACCGAAATTATACCTCTTATCTCCAAAGAACTGATTAGAAACTGATAAATATGATGCAATCAATACGATATTACTTTTAACGCAAGTCTTGGATTAAGAAATTTGTGCAAATGAATGGCCTTTGATATAAACGAATAAATACATGGGTTTCCTGAAATGGGGAAAACTATATTGTTAAACTTAAATAGAGATAGAGGATTTTTTTTTTAATCGATTTCACAAAAGTAGGATTTTATTTTTATTTGTTTGTTACCTCGAAACCCCGTCATTTGTTTGGTAATATTTTTTAATTTGAATTTGTGTTATCAGTAGTGCTATTACGCCTCCTCTACTTCTTGAGGAAGTTTTGGAGTTTCCACCAGACTACTTCCAATGGTGAAAACGTATGGTGCGAAATTTCAGTGAACCTTTACACCATCTTCGTTCCGACTGGGCCAAACAACTGATTAAACCAGATCGCACTAACTGAATACTAGATTTTTTGTTATCAATTGTTCGTATTAATGACCTTTATGACAAAATATATATTAACTTATTTTTAATTGATTTTAAAATTAGCCTTATCGTTAGTTATTTTTGTGTCACAAATCGCATGATACTTATTGAAAGATTAAAGTAAAATGCGTTGCACAATTTAAAATATTTCTTACTTGTTATCGTTGATAATATAAACAAATTTACTTTGTTAGTATCGTTTACGCTAACTCTAATCTTATTATCCTTTATCAATTGTTTACTCTTAATAAATATCTTATGTAAAAAATATAAATATGTTACTAGTTGTATGTATGTATGTATAGATACAACTAATGTCTGAGTTTCGAACCACATCAGTGACGGTTTTTTTTATAAACTATGTAATTGGGCTAATGGGCCATCAGATGGTAAAAGATCACCACTAATAGACGGCGGACGGATTGGCGCTGTCCGAAATATAAGCCATTCCTTACGTAGTCAATGCACCAACCATAGGAGTGAATGTTATGTTCCTTGTACTTGCTACACATACTAGCTCACTCACCTTCCATTTTTTTTTTTATTCGATATACAACAGTAGCTACTAAGTATTGGCGGCATTACGCTTGGCGGTAGAAAATGTAATGTGTGGGTAGTACTCACTCAGACTCGCTTGCACAAAGTTCTCCCACCAAGTATATATATCCCATATTATTAGGATTATCTATGTAATTTAATCGTCGCTTTACCTGCTGATGAGTTTATTGCCGGTTATTCTCGGTAGAATCTAAATATAAATTTAAATTAGTCTTGCAAAATAACTATTAAAAAAAGTCGTACGAGCATCATCATCATCATCATCATCAACAGCCAATCGTAGTCCACTGCTGAACATAGGCCTCTCCCAAAGTGCGCCAAAGCTCCCGGTCCTCCGCCTTCCGCATCCAGTCGGTGCCCGCCACCTTCATAAGGTCATCGGTCCACCTGGCTGGAGGGCGCCCTACGCTGCGTTTGCCGATTCGCGGTCTCCACTCTAGGACTCGTCTGCTCCAACGGCCATCGGTCCTACGACATACGTGACCAGCCCACTGCCACTTCAGCCTGCTAATTTTGCAAGCTATGTCGGTGACTCCGGTTCTTTTCCGGATAATCTCATTTCTGATCTTATCCTTCAAAGATACTCCGAGCATAGCTCGCTCCATAGCACGCTGAGCGACTTTGAATTTGTGGACTAGTCCCGCAGTTAGTGTCCACGTTTCGGCACCGTATGTCATGGCAGGTAAGACGCATTGGTTGAAGACTTTCGTCTTCAAACATTGCGGTATAGACGACGTGAGGACTTGACGAAGGTTGCCAAATGCTGCCCATCCCAAGCGAATTCTTCGATCGGCTTCCTTCTCGAAGTTGTTCCTACCGACTTGTATAACCTGTCCTAGGTAGGTATATTCACTAACAACTTCGAGAGGTTTCCCTTCGACGTATATTGGTCCCGGCACGACATGCCTATTGAACATGACCTTGGTCTTGTCCAAGTTCATACCGAGACCGACACGCCGGGAAGAATCGCTTAGGCTACGCAGCATTTCGGTGAGTTGTTCCAGCGACTCTGCTATGATGACGATATCATCGGCAAATCGAAGGTGTGAGATGTACTCGCCGTTTACATTGACTCCACATCCAGTCCAATTCAGCGTCTTGAAGACGTCTTCCAACGCGCTGGTGAACAGTTTCGGGGATATTACATCCCCCTGTCTCACCCCTCTGCGCAGTTGGATCGCCCTCGTCTTACAGCCTTGGATGTGGACAGTCATCGTAGCGGCGTTGTACAGACATCTCAGTACCTCGATATATCTCCAATCGATATGACATCTCTGCAATGAGTCGAGCACAGCCCAGGTTTCGATGGAGTCAAAGGCTTTCTCGTAATCCACGAAAGCCATACACAGCGGCTGATTGTACTCTTCGGTCTTCTGCACAATCTGCCGAACAGTATGGATGTGGTCCACGGTGCTGTAGCCTGATCGAAAGCCGGCTTGCTCTGGGGGCTGGAACTCGTCAAGTCGTCTGGCGAGACGGTTCGTGACGACTCTTGAGAACAGCTTATACACGTGACTCAGGAGGGAGATTGGTCTGTAGTTTTTCAAGAGGGTTTTATCACCTTTCTTGAAAAACAGTACCACCTCACTCCCGCTCCACGTTTCCGGGGTCTTGCCATGTTGGATGACGGAATTAAAGAGGCTTGCTAGCTCTTTCAGGACTGGAGTCCCGCCTGCCTTAAGCAACTCTGTTGTGATTCCGTCATCTCCCGGAGCTTTGTTGTTTTTAAGCTGTTCTAGAGCCGCCCTAATCTCGCCTAGGTCAACGACCGGGAGCTCATCGGAGTAATGGCGCGTAAGAGGGGCGCGCTGGTCATCAACACTGATTCCCACAGGTTTATCCGATCTTGAAGAGAACAGCTGCCCATAAAACCTCTCTACTTCTCCGACGATCTCAGGCCTTGAGGTAACGACCCTACCATTTTCAGTTTTAAGTTTTGTCAGACGCGGCCTCCCAAACTTGCGAGCGAACACTTTCGATCCCCGATTTTGCTCAATCGCAGTCGTGATGGCACGGGTATTGGAGCATCGGAGATCGCGTCGCGTCAGCGTTTTTATAGTTCGGTTTAAGGCCTTATCTGACAAAAACGATGGTAGTTCTCGTCGTTTCCTCATGAGCTCGAGTGTCTCAGCAGAGAGTTTTGGTGCGCTGTCTCTTTTCTGCGGCGGAAAACACTTGCGGGATGTGTTTTGCAGTATTTTGACCAGCGTATCGGTTTTCTCATCAATATTGCTTACGGTTTCCAACGCGGTGAATTGATTTTGAAGCTCCATTTGGAACTTTTCGGAGCCTTGAGCAGCTTGGAGCATGGTAGGGCGGAGAGTAGACCTCATCAGTCGCGATCCTTCGGCTACCGAAAGTCGTACGAGCATAATTTAACAATGTTTGACGATGAAAACACTCTTTGAAACGAAGAATAAAGACAAATCGTAATAACAAGACCAATGAACAATTATAATTGATGGATTAAGATGGAACAGTCCAAAAAGGTTACGGGGTACAAGCCCAGGCAAATGCTACTGATTTTTTTTTTAATGTTTTTAATTTGTGTGTATAATTCATGTCGTGCACCGGAGCAGCGTGGTGGAATAAGCTCCAAGCCCTCTTAAGAGAAGAGGAGGCTTTTGACATTTACGGCTGTAACTTTATTTACTTACGTATTTTTCAAATAACTGCATACCGTTATCGAAATTAATATTTCAATCGTATTTCGCGATTAAGAAATATTTCAATCGTATTGTACAATAACAAAAAACTTTTTCAATTATCGTACTTCCTCACGTTATCACGTACTGCTATTATAATGTATTTTGTATATCGCGTAACACTTTCCATCCGCTTGAATCTTAACAATAGAACATCAAACAGTAATATGTCTTTGATGTCAAATAACATTCGTATTTCACGCGAACGAAACCAATGAAGTGTACGGATTGAATAAAGCGATGAAACATGATAAGTATTTGAAAATTATTTATGGAATGTTAAAAAATATATTATAAAATTAAAATATTGCATCGTCACAACCGGCAGATAACTTGGTGGTAGAGCTTTGTGCAAGCTCGTCTAAGTAGGTACCACCCACTCATCAGATATTCTACCGTAAAACAGCAGTACTTGGTACTGTTGTGTTCCGGTTTGAAGGGTGAGTGAGCCAATGTAATTACAGGCACAAGGGACATAACATCTTAGTTCCCAAGGTTGGTGGCGCATTGGCAATGTAAGCGATGGTTAATATTTCTTACACTGCCAATATCTATGGGCGTTGGTGCCCACTTACCATCAGGTGGCCCATACGCTCGTCCGCCTACCGATACAATAAAAAAAAAAAAATCAAATATCGGATATAATCAACATTGAATGAAACCATTTATTGAATATCGTATTAAATAAATCATAACATTATTTACAGTACAGTAACAACCTGTGAATGTCACACTGCTGGGCTAAGGTCTCCTCTTCTCTTTTGAGGAGAAGGTTTGGAGCTTATTCCACCACGTTGCTCCAATGCGGGTTGGTGGAATACACATGTACCCCATTTGTGAGTCAGTGAAATTTGACACATGCAGGTTTCCTCACGATGTTTTCCTTCATCGTCAAGCACGAGATGAATTATAATCACAAATTAAGCACATGAAATTCAGTGGTGCTTGCCCGTTTGAATCCACGTTCATCGGTTAAGATTCAGGCGTTCTAACCACTGGGCCATCTCGGCTTTTTCTATTCAATATATCAACATTATTTAATTATAATAAAATATCTCCCAGTGCTTAGATTAACAGATGCTGGCAGCTCACTCTGTCCATTGGTAGAAACCGTACAAAAAAATGTTAGTGTATTTTAATTTTATCGCATTCAGACTGACGCGGCGGTTTTTTATAATATATAATGATGATATCTTTCAATGTATGTACATTTAAATAAATTAAACACATTACTTAGACTAGGATCATCACAGCTGGATAACTAATAACACGTAGCAGTTGTAGCTGGAAAATCTTTACGATTATATTTAAGATTCGGAGCTGAACGACATTGAAAAGAATTGAAATCAAGAAACGATTTCATCTTTGTGCGGAAAGACATAGTGCAGGAGATAGTGGTTACATTTTGAGGCATATTTGTTATTGCTTTTCACGTCATAAAAAAGTAATAGGATAAAGGTACTTTATACCTTAAGGCTTATCTTTGTTAAACTTAAGAATTCGAAGCTATTGTGATAAAGACATGTAGTTATAAATGTTCAATATATATAAATTGAAGGGATGCAAGGTGTTTTTATTTAAGTATTTAAATGAGTTTTCTTGTGGGCACTTCACAGGGCCAGCTCGGCTTTTTTATATATTAGGTATTATATATTACGTTAGTAATATGACGACGCAAGTAATTATTTCTTAATTATTTAACTAACCCTATATTGAATTAAGAAAATATTTACGCGATAATATAAGTTATTTGATTCAAATATCCTATTTTTGTATACAAGAATATGAATGTTTTTGTTTTACCATAGGTTTATGTGTACTTAGATAACTTATGTTTATAATTATTTACCTGAACGAAGGCAAACATCTGAAGAAACCTGCATGTGTGTTATTTCAATGAAATCCTACCACTTGTGTATTCATCAACCCGCATTTGAGTATTGGTGAAACAAGTTCCAAACCTCGAAGAGAGACGAGGAATTAGTCTAGCAGTAGACAATAACAGACTCGATACTTTATTTTTTTACATTTTACTTTAATAAATATTGAAATAGAATGATTCAAAAAAATAAAAAGATTTAAACGTGTACCATTAACATATTAATATGAATTGCAATCTCCTGACCTAGGAATATGATTGAACAAAAAAACGAATAGAAGCGGCTAAAGCTACATCCCATTATGCAAATGAAGACATCTCCTGTTTCTTCCTATTAGCTTCGAAAAAAAAAAAGATTTTATGTAATTTGCCAACAATGTCTTTCCCAATTTGTCGAGATCTCTCCTTTCACTAATGGTTAAGACCATTTTAACATTTCACCCGTGTTACTATGGTTCCCTGAGAGATTGCGGTAATTTTGTACCGTCGTTTTAAAGTATCTTCGTTTCTTTAGACTATGGACTCGAAGTACATCAGCATTTCCGAAGTTTAAAGATAATGTTTACGTTTCTTTTTATCCAAGATGAATGATTAACTAATCTATGATTTTTTTGTATTTAATGATAATTTATGTATCAATCAAACTGATAAAATAACAACATTATTTTGATCTAGTATTTCGTATGCGGATTGCTGGTACCTTCTGGGTTTAATTCTAAGTCGGTTATGATAAGCGTTATTTTCATTTACGTAATTAAATTATCGCTAGCGAAGTAAGGTAAGGATGCTGGGAGTATTGGGAGTATAGCATTGTTTCGTAAGCAATACTTGAGCTTGATCTTGCTAAGGTTGTGTTGGTTTGCTGCTCTATTAGACCTAGGGTAGGTCCGATAGATAGGGCATCAGTGAGGAGAAATGATAATGTATAACAACATTATGTTCTTTTAAAATCGAAGTACTCGTATCTAATCCGATCAAAATATCATTTTGTTTAAAAAAACTGGCTGTTAAAAAAAAGGCTTGTACTTGTTCATTTTTTTTTAAATTGTAACTTGTAAAAATATCTTATTTTATATTTTGTTAGCTGAACACCTAGTTTCATGGTTATCATCTAGGTCTCAGGTAAGTAACATTTCTTTTTGAGAATAGATTCTTTAAAACTAAATCACATGTCTCATTGAATTGCACGTAAAAAAGAGAAGCGTTCAGTAATCTTATCCAGGTCCAACAATTCCACGTGTTTTAATAATTAAACCACCGCTGCGATGTAATTTTATGTATTATCAAAGGTGAAACGTGCGTCTGTTCATAATGTTTTAATTAATAACACCAGTATTTGCATATCATTTGGCCTGAGTTATCGACGACACGCTTAGTCTAGACTATACATATTCATATTTGAATCTTTAATTTATTCGTAACTTTTCTTTGATTGCCAAAGAAAATTGAAACGCATTATTGGAACACAGTTCCTCAAGCCAACATATGAAAAAATGTAAAAAAAATCAAAGTCAATCTGCGGACGATCAAGTAACAATGAATAAAAAGTAGATAAATTTATTTTATAAAATTGTACTACATTATAAAAAAAATATTAATATAAAAATAAACTCTATTCTATGTACAATTAGAATAAAATATAGAAAATATTAACGTGATACATGTTTATTATACCAGTGACTGCCTCGTTGGTCTAGTGGCTAGATATAAGGTCGCCGGTGGTCCTGGGTTCAATTCCCAGGGCGGGCCCATAAATATTTATTGGGTTTTTCTATCAGAAAACTTTCAATAGGAGCCCGGAGTCTGGAAGTTGGAAGTGTGTACACTCCCGTGCCGTGTCGGAAAGCACGTTAAGCCATTGGTCCTGCGCCTGAACTCTTTCCGGTCGTGTCGGATTGCCGTCCCATCGGATTATGAGAGCTAAGGAAAAGAGAACACCTGTGTTTGCGCACACACTTGTGCACTATAATATCTCCTGCGCAGTTGGCTAATCTCTCTTGAGATTGGCTACCATGGCCGAAATCGGTCTGGAGGGCCTTATTATATATTATTATACCAGTACCAGGAGTACTAAAGCATTCTTCTCCAATAAAGATAATTATATTTTGGCAAATGTCATGTATTAAGCAAATATTTAAATTGAAAAATCAATAATTTTCGATGGATGTATTAAGTAAATAATATGATAAATAAAAAGGTTATGAAAATATTTACATATTATACATTAGAAAAGTAATGATTTTATATTAAAAATAAAGCTAAATCAAAATGAATTTGTGTTTAACTTTATTCATGATAGCATTTTATAAAATCTTATATGAATGAGGACTCATGTGGACTGTACCGATGCTGCGTCGACACAGTTCTAATTTTAGATTACTATCATAAAATTTAGAAAAAAAATAATAATCCACTATTTTTTATTACGCTGACGTAGAACTAACACTCAAAACGCGACCAGTAAACTTCATAATTGTAACTAGGCATCTTTGCATCATACTGCAGTATCATTATTAAACGCTATGTCTACAGACTTAGCACCCTGAAGCCACATCCGATGCGAGGTATAAATCTTGGTAGCTCTTTCCTACCTTACGGCCGTACAACGCTTCTATAACAATAATTAATTTAATGTTTGCCTCCAAATTGATATTTTGCGAAGCAGTTCAACTCTGTTATTTATGAATAGAAGACTTGAGATGTAAAATTATTTAAAGCATTCCATCAATCGAAAGAACTAAAAGAAAATATTATAAAGTACAATATACACTAAATATAAAAATATACAATAAATATGTCAAATATTGTAAGCCACCACCTCGCATGATTATAAACTCCAAACCAAACGGCATCAACGGCGAGCCTATATTTACACCCTTAAATCTACTTTTTACATAAAAAACAAGATTCACATAAGATACGATTAAACTTTTGATTAATTTTCTCTTTAGAAAAAACCGTTTTTTCATTAAAAATTTAATGTTACAAAATCATTAAAACACAACAAGATAGGAAAATATTTACCTAAATAAAACGTTTTTAATTTTGGAGGTCCTCGACAAGATTCTGACCGCTAATTGAATTTAGGGTTTATGCTCTATTTCATTTTACATTCGCAATAATTAATATTTTCGGTCCGTGAATTAATTAAAACATACAAATTCGCTGCAATATATAATATTCAATACTAAAGAGAATCGAATGAATTTTCCATTTAAACAAGTTTAACTGGAATTCGAAGTGAAACAGGAAAAACTGAACTATCGGTAATTACTAAGTATTTCATAAAACAATATGAAGTAAATTATAACAGTCTTACTAATATAAACCTTATTTAATGGGTGATTAGTTAAGCAATGAGCCGAGATGGCCCAGTGGTAAGAACGCGTGAATCTTAACCGATGATCGTGGGTTCAAGTCCGGGCTACAATACTGTGGGTATTTCATGTGCTTAATTTGTGATTATAATTCATCTCGTGCTTAACGGTGAAGGAAAACATCGTGAGGAAACCTGCATGTGTCAAATGTCACTGAAATTCTGTCACATGTGTATTCCACCAACCAGCATTGGAGTAACGTGGTGGAATAAGCTTCAAATCTTCTCTTCAAATAAGGAGACGAGGCCTTAGCTCAGCAGTGGGACATTCACAGGCTGTTACTTTAGTTAAGCAATGCCTTGTCTTCTTCTTTCAAATGTCAAATGAATAATGATGGAAAGAGAGAAATCAGTGTTTATGTTTAATATATATATTTATAGTATAGTTATTAAATTTTTTATAAATAATAATTTAAAATAATAACATCTTACCCGATTGAAAAGTGGATAAAATACGTATATGCAACATCGGAGTATTAAAAATACCGTTTTTCTAGTTATGTAGTTAAACCTTAAATAGGTAAAAATAAGTATTTATTGATAAAATAGCTATTTATTCATGATGAGAAAATATATGTCTATGTTTATGAAACTAATGATGATGATGATGATGATTTCCTCCTGACTGAATCCGGCAACGACCGCCAATTTTTTTTATTATCTCACCAATATTATAAAATAAGTTTTGATGAATGCTTTTTGTCGGATTTTCATAAAACCTACCCATAACGGCTTATAGTTTACAGACAGGTACGAACCGATGGAAAGTCTATATGATGCATATTTTTTGAGTAAAAGCTCAACATTAAAGCGCATTCGGGGAGAAAATTGTCCGGGTGCTTTCCAAGCGAACGCTGGTATGGAAAGTCACTCTATGTTATAACATATAACATAGAGTGACTTTCCATAATTTTTTTGTAGATCTTTAAAATGTTTACAGGTAAAAAGTATATGATATTTTATATATATTTTATATATATGTACAACGTACATATACCAAAGTAAACATATAACATGATATAAAGTTTGAATTATGAACTTAATTTGTAATAATTTAGGAAAAGAAAAATCTAAGCTCACGGTTGGAACAGTGGTTAGAATACACCACTGTGGCGCGGACCGGGACACCGCTCAGCACACGTTGGAGATATGTCCCGCGTAGAGTGCGGAGAGGGAGATCCTGGTCCGTGAAGTCGGACAAGACCTGTCCCTGCAAGCAATCGTGTCGGCGATGCTCTGCAGGGAATCGGCGTGGAGGGCTGTAGCCTCCTTCTGTGAGATCGTCATGGTGCAGAAGGAGACAGCGGAGCGGGAACGGGAAAGGGCCGATCCTGCTCGGCGGAGACGACATCGGCGTCGTCTCGGCCCTCCCACAGCCCCAACGTCCGGGGCTTTAAATATAGGGCGTAACCCTGGGGCCGTGGATGCGTGAGGTGGGGGCCTCACGTGTCCAATTTCAAACGGCCCTGAGGAGGACGGCAGCCGGAATGGCCTCGCGCTGCCGTACGCACTAGCGAGGAGTGCGGGGGGCGGGATTACCTTCGCCCCCTGAGGAGAGCTCCGCCGAGCCACGAGCGGAGCACAGCATGGGAGGGGCTGCGGATGCGTTATATCAACACGATCCCGCAGCCTCTCCGATCCGTGCCGAGGACGGCCATCGCAGTGGTTTTAGCGGGTAAGAATCCCACATAAACCGGTTCCTCCCCCAAGAGAGTCGGGTACCTTACTGAAGGTTTCCACTGCGTGAAAAAAAAAAAAAGTGGTTAGAATACACAAATCTTAAACGATGATTGCAGGTTCAAATCCAGGCAATTACTACTGAGTTTTCATGTGACATCTAACACATAAAAATCTGACACAAGTATATCCACCAACCGGAATTGGTAAAACGTGGTGGAATAGGCTTAACGCAATATCTTCAAAAGACGAAGAAAGCTTAGCCCAGCAATGGGACAGTCACAGGCTTCATCCCTTATTTCACCTCCTTAGGGGTGGAATTTCCAAAAATCCTTTCTTAGTACGCGTTTTCATCATAAAATGCATCACCTGTCAAAATTTCAAGTCTCTAACCCCAGTGGTTTAGGCTCCGCGTTGATGAGTCAGTCAGGACAAGTCTTTTTATATATTACAATATACTAACTAGCCCTTTTCCGGCATCTCTATAATAGTTACTGACTATAATAATTATAACACCACCTAACATTGAGAGTCGGGATTTGTAACATTTCACGAATGAGATACGATGTGAGCTCTTAAGATGCACGGTTCTTGATTCGTGCGTGTCAGTCTGGGACCGTCTTGAGATGCGAACCTATTTTGTCATTCCAAAATTCAAACTAAAAGAATGCACTTTATAAGTTACTAACTCGGGCTGATCCAACGCACCGATACGGACTTGTCTGCGATTCCACAGGCTATCTGTCGGCGTCTGTCCGTAATATCACGCACCCTTACACACTACAGAACAGCACTATATGTAAGTTTCAACTCAATTGGATAAATATCTTACGCGTCCATACAAGACGATCAAAATAATAATAATTTTTATATATCATATGTAGATGTACAAATGTAGCCTCACTCAAGTCTTACATTGATATCTAACTTAAAAAATGATATAATAAACTAAATTGAAACGATTTCACAATAAATATAAGGAGTATTTTTCATTGTTAGTATTTTAAAAGTATTCCCATATACCGAGTGGCTCATTCAGAGGCCACTTGAAATCAATATTGGATTGGATAGAGGCAGCTCGGGGTCGGCGGAGTATCGTCATTGTGAAATATCATTTATTTCTCTTATCATTGTCTGAAAATATCGACTTCTCAACGAACTTCAATCCCCTAGTGAAGTGCTCGATTTTGAGAATAAATATATTTTCAAGTTTAACTCATAAAGTAAAATATTTACTTAATACTTTTATAGTTAACTGGGTTGGTCTAGTGGCTAGCATTTCGGGTTTCTGATCTCGAGGTCATAGGTTCACACCATGGCCGCATGGGTCAAATCAGTAGAAAGTTATTGAGTTATCCTGTCAAGGAATTTACATTCCCGTACCATAGATAACACGTTGGTCCTGCAAATGGATTATCTACGGTCAATTTGGGCTTGCCAAGGGTGAATGAAGAGCGTATGCACTTGTTTGGTTTTCATGGGATCGATAAATATAAAAATAAAATACCATAATTTAATCCAAATTCGATTACTTTTGCGGAAGTGAAGCCTCATTTGTAATGTACTGGTAACGAATTCATGTATCTGGCGAGTTGCTAATACGCCAAATGCCTTAATCATATGTAACGTAATTTAGTCTCCGAGTGGACGTCAAGCATAATTGCGTTATACTTGTAACTTAGATGGAATTTGATAGAGTCGAATATTAACTATTTCCATAACTTTATGAGATTGATATTCAAATATGAATCTGAATATATGTTTGATATAATATGTTAAATAACTTGTCTATGTAATTACGCTGCAAAGTATTGACGTTTGGCGGAAGGTTTAGTTAGTTTGTTTTTTATTGTATAGGAAGCAGAGGGGTAAATGGGCCCTCTGATGTTAAGGGGTCACCAACAAACATAGACATTGACAATGTAAGAAATGTTAACTATTCCTTACATCGACAATGCAGTAGTTACACTGGTACACCGTTGAAACTGAAATGCAACAATATCAAGTATTACTGTGTAGCGATAAAATATCTGACGAGTGGATGGTACCCAGACGGGACTGCGCAAAGAAAATTGAGTACGGAGACCATCGCATTCGAACAAAAAAAAAATCTATTACATTACTATAATATATTTTCAAACACGTCACCTATTTTTTTTTACGTCAAAACTGGTATGGGGATAGGAAAAGAGCGAAAATATATTACTAAGATTTTACCGATATTTCCAATCGAACTTCAAATATATTATATAAAACATTCTACCGTATTATTTGGCGTTGGTTCAAGTCGCATCACTAAAATTAACTCGAGACGAAAGTAATTCATGGGTACAATAAAAGATAGTGGAGCGGTCGATCAGTCGCTGGATTCATTAGTTGATAAGTATCTAGTACGATTGACGTTCGTTATTTATAAATGTCAGAAGGTAATTACTTGTAACTTGCCGACATTGCTTTGAAAATACGGACCTTTGATTTATCTTTGGAAAATTTTACCTTTTTTTTTATTTTCCATTTCGTAAAATTTTATGAACTCCAGTAGCAACTTGATTTTTTTTTTAATGAAAACAATACCATTTTATAGTTATCTGTTAAGTCGGTTTACGGACGATAATTTTACGTGATAACCTCATAAGAAAACATTGATGAATACTCGGACGCATCGGCTGATGGAGTGGAAGAGAGATAGATGCGTCACAATCCGAACGCTTAGGCCGATCGTGCCTCTCTATCGCTTGTTCCGCGCTCTCGCTTGCACGCTCCGCTTAGGCGGAACGCGAGAATGAGTCATGCTTGAAGAAAAGTCGTCACTGCTGACCATGGAAATTGGCACTGTAAGGAATTAATCATCCGTCAAATACGCCAACAACCTTGGAAACCAAAAGGCTATGTCGCTTGTTTATAAACTGTCTTACTCGCTCTTCAAACCAGAAAAGAATAATGCTAAATTTATCTGTTTAACAGTAGACTATGGAATGAGTGGGTGGTACCCGGACGGTTTTGCACAAAGTCCTACCAAGTAAAATGTGTGTGTCTTCTTATGTTCAAAACACTCTTGACTATGTGACAACCGTTATGTAATCGATTTTATTTAATTTTTGAAATGTGAATAATAATTTAGTAGTAGGAATCATTCGTGTAATATTAAGTGGAGGGTTTTATCAATTTTTATCCAAAAACTCTCTCGCTGATATCAATATTATGCTTCAATTAAAATTTACATTTTAATGCAAGAAACTGCGATATTGATTGGCTTTAAATTAAATTAAATATAGTAACGTAAATGGTATAACTTTGACTTGGCAATCACTGTGAATGAAAGTATCATATTATGTACATGACATAACGTGACAAGACATGACATATAATTAAGTTTTAATGCCAAGATTGGTATCGTATTAATAATATTAAGTAATTAATATAAAGCTCGCCTCGTTGGTCCAGTGGATACTTTATAAGGCTGCAGATCTCGAGGTTCTAGGTTCAGGCCCCGGGTTGAACCAATGAAGAGTTATTTTTCAAGGGTATCATGTAGATAAATTCTATAATATTCTAGATTTAATAACCGTCCAAAACTTGGATAGTTGATAATGTCAACGATGCACGTAAAGCTGTTGGTCTTGCGACGAGATCTCTCGCGCACACGTGTCAGTATTATAATATTTTCTACGCCGTTGATTATTCTTATTTGAGATTACCGCTATGACGGTTATCGGTCAAGACCGTTATCGGTAGATCTTGATTATATTGGTATTATTATTTTATCTCTCACGCTCGCATTCAATACATACAACATTAAAATTAAATATAAAAATATTTAAATACATAAAGATATATAACCTTACATAGTCACGGCACACTCATATTCAGGCAGACTTCGGCCCGGCAGGCAGGTATATTATTTTTAATATTAAATATTATATTATGTTCAAAAAAGTTGCTTCTTCCAACACAATGTTTTATTATGCGGTGTATTTAAATTAAAAATTACCAATTAATAAACGTTAACTCAATAAAAATAATTGAAACAAGAAACATAAGAAATATTATAAACAAAATTGAATGAGAGATTAAATAATCTGTTTTCATTTAAATAATTAATGTCCGGCGGAGGTCGGCTACCCTGCGGTCAGGGGCTAATAGCCATTTTGGGACCAAAGAAGTCACTTTATTGAAGCAATTTCGTGCCATTTGTTACGGACCCACACGACGTGAGATTTTGTCGCTATTTACAAACATTAACAACGATAATAAACTTGTAGAATTAGTTCGGATTAATTTAAATAAAAAGGGAAGTGATATTTAGAGATAATTTAATTAAAAATAATAATAATAATAAAGTAACAGACCGTAAATGTTTCATTGCTCGAGAGGCCCTTAGTGTGCAAACATGCAAAAAAATAAATTCAATAAAAAAACAAGACATCATGTAACTCAGTACTTAATAATTTATACCTACCAGATGCCTTTTTTCCCCATAAAAGGCGGACAAAACCGCGAGTGAAAATTACTATTAATAAGAAAGCATGACTTTTGGTCTTGTAAGAGTAACATTCTAAATTGAAATATAATTTATTTAAATAGGCTTTTACAAGCAATTTTAAATCGTTTAATGGGAAATACCTTAATGTGAAAATTTCACATACTCGCAGTTTCTTAATTGAAAATATCATTCGATTTTCGCATAGTGGCTAGACACATATGTTTGTCGTAATTTAAAAATTATTTCACATGTCTACCTACATAAAATATAATAAAGATTTCCATAGATACAATTTTAATAAAGTTTTCACTGATATTTATTTATGATATTTAGTTTTATTGTGTATTGAATATAGTTATAATGATATTTCTATAACTTAGAAGCTGGGCCGTGAGACGCTCTAGATAATTCAATAAGGAAGATTCATCTAATGCGGTCAGCTGGTATACAGAATATATTTTTGTTATTATTTAATATACCTTATGGCTTCCTTGCTTAGCTTCGGGGGTTCCCACACTCCACTCAAGTAGCGAACACTTAATCTAATCCACCTTTTTAACATAATTATTTTGTTAATTTTATCATCAAAACGAACGGGATGAAAATAATATGTTTGCTAACTTTTACATTAAGAGATTTTCTACATTGTCATTCTAAGAACTAACCGTCAGGTGACCAATTTGGTATTCTCTGTATACCAAATTCACGAGCTCCGATAACCGAAAAAATTATAATATTTTAGATTAATAATTTTACTCGGTAGTAGCTTTGTGCAAGCTCATGTGGATAGGAACCACCCAGTCATCAGATATTCTACCGCAAAACGGCAGTACTTTGTATTGTTGTGTTCCGGTTTGAAGGGTGAGTGAGCCAGTGTAATTACAGGCAGGGACATAACATTTTAGTTCCCAAGGTTGGTGGCACATTGGTGATGTAAGCGATGGTTAACATTTTCTTACAATGCCAATGTCTATGGGCATTGATGACCACTAACCACCAGTTGGCCTATATGCCCGTCCGCCTACCTATACAATAAAAATAAAAATAAAAATATTTTTTTTTTAAATAAATCCAAAATATATACCGCATTTTTTGTAAAAGAAATAATAATAATTAATTCATAGCTTCTACAGATTTAAAATTGTATTAGTCATTAATATACCTGGAAGTCTCTTAATGTAAAAGTTGGCAAGCACATTATTTTATATGTAAAAAACAGTTAATATAATACATAGAAAATATGAATCGATTCGAGAGCGACGACACTCGACGGATTCATTTTAAGTTTATAATCTTGAACCTCAGTCTATCCTACACTCGGATAAAACTTAAAGCAAAGTTCTCGCTCTAAAATCTTTCGTTTGGTATGAAATAGTTTGTTCAATTTTACTCTCGAATGAGAAGTTATTTGACATGCAAGATCGCATGTAAGATTACGATTCGTATGAGATTATGTAAGTATACATATATTATTATTATATTAAAGATGTTACCGCCACTTTGTTCGCATGCATGTATTACCAGCCTCATATCAATTCGATTTTTTTTTTATACATTTTCCATGAAGATTTTTTTATCCTGTTTGTTTTTTTATAATAGTGGAAGGCAGGCAAATGTGCTACCCCATAGTGAGTGGTCACCAATGCCCAAAGAAATTGGCCCGTTTAAGAATATAATTGTATCTTTCTTTACATCGCCAATGCGCCACCAACCTTGGAAACTTACTCTTCCAACCAGAACACAACAATTGTAAGTATAGCTGTTTGGTGGATACTTATAAGTATATAGTGTATAATAAAAGTGATAAATGGATGGTACCTACTCAGACGGTCGGATCTGGTTCAGCCACATTGGAGCAGCATGGTAGCATAAGCTCCAAATCAGTCGGCCTCAAAAGACTAAGCCCAACTGTGAGATATTTGCAGGATGATACTGAATGAATTGAAATTCATATTTTTTTAATATATTACGTAATAATACAACGAAGGTGCTTTTGTTTTATATTCTAAGAACAGCATTTCTAAATTGAAATAAATAATAATTGAAAGTTTTTTAAGCAAATTACATATCAAAACTATGTTAAAATTCATTGACTGGAATTTTACAAGGCAAAATTTTGAGGATCATACCGATCCAAATTTAATAATGGACCGTGCAACTTTTTGATCGAGAAAAATTTAAATGGCGAAATGCTTTAAAAAAATTTGTGCGGTAGGGGAACCCCTGACAGGAACGAAGTTCTCTACAATATTTTTTTTGACTCAAAACGTGTTTTACAATGTAGATTTTAATTGATTATATTACTGTATTTTTGTCACAACAAAAAGCGCCTCAACCTCCTTTATGCAACTCTCTCTAATCAAAGATTATTAAGAAACGAATTAAATTTTTAAATTCCATAACATTTTTTTATAATAATAGCAATCCCCGTTTTAAGGAATTTACTAATATTTTAATATTTATTTGAGTAATTTTCCCCTCCAATTAAACAAAGCTTATGATGAGAATAGTGACAATAGCCCAAGGTTCGAACATGGGACTTGCGTGCGGCTCGTAGGCCGTAGTGCTATTGGTCCTTATATGGTTTTGTATTACCTTTGCGTGTGTTTGAGCATTGAATTCGAATAAGAAGATCCCAATAGAAACTCAGTTTTTAACCTATTTCTTCAATCATAATATAGAAATAATAATCTCACACAATTAAATTCATAGAAATACTCCAAGCATTTTTATCATCTACGTAATCTTGTACAGATTGAAATGTCCTCAACGTGTGCTTTATGTATATTTACTCGTAAATATATATTAATATAAATAATATTTTATTGTAGAATCGAATATTCTGATCCAGGAAGGGTGTATTGACATTGCCAAGTCGAAAACTTGGTGTTATAATATTTTTGAGGGTATTGTTTTTATTCGTGCAATTAAATTTTGTTACGATGCACGCTTGATGTGAAACATCGAAATGTTATTGAAAAAAAAATATAACTAAAGAAAACCATTATATGCGAAGTAGAATAAATTAAAAAAAAAACAAACATAGTTTTAATGAAAAAAAAAAATTGTGCGGTCGGGGTACCCGCGTCAGGACCGAAGTTGTTTGCGATATTTTTTCGACTCAAAACGTGAAGCCCTATCTTCAGAAGCGATCGCGCAGTACTGAGTTCGAACGCCCAGTCGCCCAACGCATCGCATTTTGTAGCATTTGGTAGGCACGATGTATGAGCGCTATTTCGTTATATGACGTGACCTTGGGCCACAGCCATTTCATCCTACTGTAAGCCGCGAATAGTAGATGTTGCACATAAGTAAGTCATTTTTACCTATTATATTGAACCTAAGCTTGTGATAAAACAAGCCAGCAAACCTGTATTGTGTATATAGCAGACGGTGGAATAAAGAATCATAAATATCAATTCCCAACAAAACAGGATTTGAGGACAGTTACTTTGCGAGAATTCATTTTGTATCGACGCGTCAGGGTGTCTAATTTATCCCGCTTATTTGCCTTGGGAACGATATCAATAGCTTCATATTACACGACGTGCTGCATATTGGTACGGAGCCAGCTAATATTTATTTCAAGCGATTTTGATTTAAAAAAAATACTCGTGAGTGATTTTTTATTTCAGCTGGTCACCACTGTCATTGACGCTGTACATACATACTGTAAATAATATATAATACATGACTGTCTCGTTGGTCTAGTGGCTGGATATAAGGCCGCAGGCCCGGAGGTCCTGGGTTCAATTCCCAGGTCGGGCCAATAAATCGTTATTGGGTTTTTCTGTCAGAAAATTCTCAATAGCAGCCCAGAGTCTGGAAGTTGGAAGTGTGTACACTCCTATGCCTCGGAATGCCGTTGGTCCTGCGCCTGAACTCTTTCCGGTCGCCCGGATTGCCGTCCTATCGGATTATGAGAGCTAGAGAAAAGAGAGTGCACCTGTGTTTGCGCACGCACTTGTGCACTATAATATATCCTGCGCAGATGGCTAATGTCTCTTGAGTTCGGCCGCCGTGACCGAAATCGGTCAGGATACATTATTATTAAATAATACATATTATGTGATTGAATGTAAGACGACATTTAATTATTTGATTGCGTGGAACGAAGTACGTGTGATTGAGTGAACAAGTTAGTGTGAGTGAAAGAGATGGCGCGAGTGACTGACGGACGTTAGAGGAAGTCGGTGGCAGTACACGACGCAAGATTGCAAATTAAACGTATCTGAAATAAAGGTTAAGTTTTACTTTAAATCGAGATCCCGTTTCCTAAATTTTTGGGGGCTAATCGAGGATCTCGATTCTCAAGACGACGACAATAACGACGACGACGACGACTTTTTTGAAATCGACAACGGCGGCGCAGCACGTGACACGGACACGGCAGGTGTGCAGCGATGGAATCGATACATATAAACAAGTACGATACATAATTCGTAAACCTTTGCGTAAATTAAATGTCAAGAGTAACAAAACGTTTGTCAAATTATAAACTTTGTGAAATGTCAATTCGGGTTATGGTGTCCAAGAATTATCGTAGTAAAGCGATATGATTGAACAAGTAAAGTTTGAAACCTAATTTCCCTTTCGGTAACTTTTGATATCAGAATGTTGTATTTCGTCAAACGCTGAGGGACGGACTGGCGAGGTTTCTTATTGAATTATGAATACCCTTGGCTTTCGGCCGTGATATCTTTTTCGAGCGTGTTTTATTTCGTATTTCTGTTGAACAAGAACATTTGATTTGTTTGTTATTTTAGCGTTAAATTGTATGTGATGACAAATGTATTTTATTTATCTAAAATGATGATTTTTGTAAGTCATTAATTGAAATTCGTAACTTCGACTTATGTGTCATTTATCACGCAAAAATCGATAATAATAAAAAAAAACGATATGGTTAGTGTCAATAACGCTTAAGATTATAATTGGATAAATTTTTCTGCTCGGATGACATCATTTTCAATGTAGAATGTAGATAATAATAGCTATGTAAATGCCAATTATTTAATATTTATCCTTATAAACGGTGAATCTTTTTTAATCATAAGTTGAGCTTCGCAATAAAAACAATCAGACTGATAAGACATTTTTAGTCTACGTCTAAGATAATAAACAAAAATTTTCATTTGTTTCGAGCGCCTTAAAAGTCTGACTTGTATGACGGGACGGCAAAGGACATGATGATGCTCTCTTATGCCGTTACCTACCATCTAACGCTACTCTGTACTGCCTTGTGTGTGCGTGGCGCGTATTAGTATAAAATTTCGTTATTTCTGCGTATGTATGAATATATGAACAAAACTTGGTTTTTGTTTTATTTTATTGTACTTCATATAAAGTTATTGGTTTTCTTTAATTATATATTTTTTTTCAATAACATCATTTCGTAAGGCGTGCTTGGTAACAAAATCAAATCGCACGAGTTTGCCTAAACGCTACTGTATTCTATCAGTCAACCCTTAAAAATATATCTAGGAAAACCTGGGCAATAAAGCTTAAGTCATTTTAATCGGGTAAGTCGTTTGTGAGTAATCTATGCATGTTAATAAAACATACACGTCAGGCATTAACCCTCTTATTTTGAATATAAAAAAAAAATTAAATAAGTTAGGAGATTCCTTGATCCATAGCAGCGTTACTAAAAACAAAATACTTGCGTCAATTTAAAACTACCATTTTGTTTGTCGACAGAAAGGCAAACTAATTTATTAATTATTGGTGCGACTTGTGATTGGTTAAATGAGTTATTTACATCAATTTTTATGATTTGGTGTTCTATTTTTAAAAAGACCAATTTGAGATTTTTATAAATTTACTTTTACTTGTGGATGTTAAATCTATATACTACTATATAAATCTATTGACTCTGTCTGTACATTTTTTTTCACCTAATTTTGTGATAAATATTCGTTTATTGATGCAGTGATTCACATTATACTATTTTTTTTTTTCATTTTTGTCTGTCTTTCTGTATGTCTTCTTATAACTCAAAAACGGCTTGACCAATCTTGATGAAAATTGGTACACACAAAGAACATGTGATGGCGCAAATGATAGGCCATATATAAGATGGGTACGGTATCTTATGAAAATTAATTTCAAATCGTTAATTACGTATTTCTTTACCAGTAGCCATATATATGTATGTGCGTGTGTGTGTATGTGTGTTTGTGTGTGCGCGTGTGTGTTATTATAGTAATAAAATAATTTATTATATTTTTATTAATTATACGCGGGTGAAGCCCCGGGGCACTGCTAGTGTATATATAAAAACCATAATATGTTTTATTAACTGGACAGTCTTTATAGCGCATTACATCACACAAACTATCTAAACGTTTTAATTTAATGCTATAATAAACTTCAGTAGCCGACCATTCCACTAATTACTTTGTTTTACTAAACATCCATTTTGACTAATTAATTTTATTTAGTAACGTTCGTGCATGAAGTTAATTGCCTGGAATGTGGTTTTGTTGTTATTTAGCGAAGCTGATTGATTGATTTTATAAAATTTGAATAGTTGTAAATTTTCACACGGTGTGTTTTTATATTATCTGGAAGATCATAGACATCGGCATTGTAAGATATTAACAATCCATTAAGTCACCAAATCACCACCAAACTTGGGAACTTGGGGAACTTAACTTGGTGGTAGGGCTTTGTGCGACCTCGTCTGGGTAGGTACCACCCACTCATCAGATATTCTACAGCAAAACAGCAGGACTTTGTATTGTTGTGTTCCGGTTTGAAGTCCGGTTCGGACATAACATCTCAGTTCCCAAGGTTGGTGGCGCATTGACGATATAAGTGACGGTTAACATTTTCTTACAATGCCATTGTCTATGGGCGTTGGTGACCACTTATCATCATCAGGTGGCCCATATGCTCGTCCGCCTACCTATACAATAAAAAAAAAGAAGAACTAAGGTCCCTTGTATCTGTTGCACTCACTTACGGCCTTATTCATAAACGTTGCTTAGTAACTGTTTAGCTAAACACTGATTTGTCTCTTTCTGTCATTATTGATTTGACATACGAAAGAAGAAGACAAAATATTGTTTAACTAATCACCAGTTAAATAAAGTTTATGAATAAGGCGGTTACTATTTAGCGATAAAATATGTAACGAGTTTATGGTACGTCCTGGAATACCTTTTTTTATGTAAGCGGGCGAGCAAGAGGCTCACCTGATGAAAAGTGTCTACCACCGCCCATGGACATCTGCAACATCAGAGGACTTACAGGCGCGTTGCCGGCCTTTGAGGAAAGAGTACGTTCTCTTCTTGAAGGTTTTTATATCATATCGGTTCGGAAAAGTCGCCGGCGAAAGATGGTCCCACAGAGTGATTGTGCGAGATAGAAAATGCCTTAGGAAATGCGCTGTTGTAGATTTCCAGGCATCGAGGTAATGCCCTACCACCTACGAAACCTATTTTCATATATTATAAATATTCTCGATATAATTTAAATTCCAGTGTGATGGCAACTGTACATTATACTACAATTAAGTAGATTTTATTTTGCAATTGATTTCACAGTGGACTGGTGGATTGTAGATATCACCTATTGATGTAGATACGTTTATCTAAACATCAATAGTTTGTCAAAAGGTGGCCCATTTGCGAGACTATATTTTTAAAAGAAATTGAAGAAATTTTTTTTAAGTCGCACTTTTATGTAAACCTATTTTATAAACGTGCATTTTCATTCCACATTTTGTATGTTTTTTTGCTTGAACCCACTGCAAAGTATAATGGTTTTCAACTTAAAACTCACGTCTTAACTTTATCTCCTGTTAACTTATTTTAATCACATGCATCCTAATTAGCTGTTTTTCTGTTACTAATTAAGGTCTAACTTGGAACGTAAAGGTTTCTGTCGTATCTACCGCTTGTGATTCTGTTCAGTATTTAGTTAAAGTAATCTTCAAGATTATCTAAGATCAGTAAAGTTCACACTCATTTAAATTTCCAGTATCAATTCATTTCATTTACATTAATATTTTGGTTCTTACGTTAGTATTATTTTCTAGAAGCAACTTCGAACCGATTTTCGACCTTGGCAGATTTTAAATAAAAAACTACTCGAGTGATATTATTATGCACAACTATATACGCAAATGCAGAAACAGATACACTCTCTATTATCTGACCATGTAAGTATTTTTTTGTAGTGTCAGGTTTATACTCATGTGCCTCGGAAAGCACGAGCAGCCATTGAATTTGATATCACACCAATCATCTCGATCACCGTCTATACAAACAGTCAAATGACGAAAATTTTGTATATTGTCTCTTAAAAAAATAATTATAAATTAAACTTTATTAAGCTTAGCTTTTGTCTTGTAGGGTTTAACTTTTTATGTACAATATATTGTCTTGCCCATGTCGTCACATTCCAAGACCTGTAAATTTTAGGTATTACTTTTTGAGTGTATACTCTGTTGGTTTTCTTAAATAAATATGTACTTTAGTGTTGTGTAACAAAATTTTGAAATAAATAGAAGTCATAGGTTGCTTGTAAAAGCATTGTTTTCACGAAATTCGTTATTTCGCGTTTTGAAATGCGACTGTTCTTATTTATACAACACTTTACAAAACTGAATGCAACTATTTCAACATTTCTTTGAATTTTCGAAACAATGTTACAAAAGTTTCTTTCAGTAATTTTACCAAATAAAGTTAGGTGTATTGTTATTCAAGATAATAGAGAAATGATATTCGAAGCTGTGAGCTAGTTTGCTATAGAACAAAGGGTTGGTTTTCATTGTTTTGGTTACTCAGACTAGTTTCTCACTTGAATAATCACACTCATCTGTTCGTGTTTTAAAAATAAATTTACAACTGTAGCTTATATCGTCTTATAATTATATTAAAAATATTTTCATATAATATATATACATATACTAGCTAATCGTCCCGGCTTTACATAGGTGGGTGGATAAATAGGAAAATGTATTTTGGATTGGATTTATAATACATAAAATCCGTTCTCAGTGAGGGCTTACGTCGGGAAGCAGTAACTGTGAGAAAATTTGTGAATCAGGCGCATAGTTTAGGTGATCTCGTGATGAGTGATATTTCGCTTATATACATGTGTACATACATATATATATATTTTAAATTCTCTTTTGGCTTCAATATACTTTGTACAGTTTATAATTAATAATTTATGAGGTTAAACTAAATATTAGTGGCTCGTTGATTTAATGATCTCTTGGAAGAATGGTAGTAGAACACACTGAGGAAGAATCACAAGTAACCTGATTCCTACCCAGGATTCAGTCTTTAAAATATTTCTCTTGTGTCAAAACGAATCGAACCCCGATTCAAAACAGTAAGAAGGCTAAATAGTTTCTTGTCCCAATTAATTCTTAGTAGCAACACAGGGTAAGGAAATCAGTAATGTCACACTTCCGTATCCCAGACAGCATGTAACAGTAATTTATGTATAATACATTTATTTATAATGTAACACTTTTTTTTTTCTTTTTTTTATTAACTCTGGGAAAACGCGTTTCGCGTTTCCCCCCACGGGAACAGTGGGGAGGGTATGTGGGGCACGCCATATGTCCAGGGCACCGAGTTTGCCCCGGTCATCGGAATACCCACTAAAAACCCAGCGGTACCCTTCCCGTCTTAACGGGAGCGCCACGGGATCGCTTGCGCATGCTACCGTGATAATGTAATACACTTGTACAACTATACATAGGACGTTTTATTGAATAATATTTGTATTAATCTGACAATATATTTATTGACATTGCAAATATTCGTTCCTATTTCAAATACTTGTCGTATTCCGGCGTGGTTCAATCTTAATTCATGGACTGTGGCGGATAAAGTTTTCGACATTTACCTTTAAGCCAATTACGCACTCGGTGGTAGAGCTTTGTGCAAGCTCGTCTGGGCAGGTACCACCCACTCATCAGATATTCTACCGCAAATCAGCAGTACTTGGTATTGTTGTGTTCCGGTTTGAAGGGTGAGTGAGCCAGTGTAATTACAGGCACAAGGGACTTAACATCGTAGTTCTCGAGGTTGGTGGCGCATTGGCGATGTAAGCGATGATTAACATTTCTTGTAACGCCATTGTCTATGGGCGTTGGTGACCACTTACCATCAGGTGGTCCATATTATGCTCATCCGCCTACCTATACAATAAAAATAAAAAAACGCACGCACGTCAAAAGCGCCGGAGAAGTCACAACTTTTAATCTGATTGACAGAAAGTTCGTTTCGAAAACGATATCAAAACGTTTGTTACAAAACAACACATATTCGACTCGATTTCGATTGTCCATCTTCCTTTAAGATATAGTATTAAGAATGCAACATTTTAATTAGACTATCGAAAAACATATTTAATAACTTAATACAAGCTATTTGACTTGGCTTCACACGGAAAATAAAGGTCTACCTAAAAGACTTATATTGAAGGACAAACATATAGTTGTGCATTTACTAGTCCACGCTGAATAAACTCTAACTTACCCAGCAGTAGGACATTCACACGTTATAACAGTCTCCTAAAGATGAGGCAATTTGTACTCAGCCACTTAGTATTAAGTTTAGATAATATTTCAAATCAAGATTTGATACAGTATTATAAACATCTGCACGTTTCGAGATATATTCTCGGTGCCATACAAGAAAAATGTATGCATCCGTTGTTCTTATTTACACTCAATAGCGTTCCGAGAGTTCGGTAATGCATTTTGCGCTGAGAAAAATGACGCGCGATGTACTGCGAAGTTGGTAACTCAATTTGTCGTTGCTTGCCCGAGACAGTAAACTTCAGGGGATTTATCTCGTCCAAGTTTAGACTAAGACAGTACTAAGACAGCTCCCAGGTGCAATCTGTGTAACTATTGTAAGGAACAGAAATTTATAGTCGACTTTTGTAAGGACGGCCGCTTCTGACACCGTAGTTTATCAGAAGATCGTGCAAATTAAACTGTGCAAAAGAATGTTGCGCTAACTCCAAAGTATCTTACTGAGATATTTAATGTCGTGTACTTTTGTCTATTTAATATAATTCATTTTTATACTTTCCATCATTTACAAAAATTTATTGAATTTATTTATTTAATAATCATTATAAAATTTTATATTAAAACGGTAACTTGACTTATGTTTATATTAATTTAGAATAAAAGTAAAATGGGCTCATGAAAGCTTTATAAAATATTTATAAATGGCTTGTTATCCCAAAATCTTTTGATATTTGAGAAGAAATGACAAATGATTTAATCAAAAAATTAAATATATTACAGCAGATAAAAAGACCCCGTTAACTCTTACGGAAATTGGTTTTAAACATAACACATGGGCTACTCTTAATATATCTCATAGACGATAGAAGACTCTCGTACGTCTCTTATTGCTTTAAATATTCTGTACTGTATCACCTCATGGGGAGGTGTATGTAAGACACAATTAATTAAACTGGAAAGAGCGCAAAGAGCACTTCTTAAAGTTAGCCTATTCTTACTATTCTTTTACCCAATTACTGATCTCTAATAATTGGAAGGTCCTAATGGTTAGACAGCTTTTTATTTTATATACAGTAACAAAGCAACATTCGCTGTTAAAATATGAACCTGAAAAATTCAGAAATCAGCGTTGAAAGGAGAGTGTGTACACTACGGAATCATTCAGGACTTCTCTTGGACGTCGCTTTTTTTGTTACGAAGGCGCAAATCTTTATAATAAACTTAATAGAGTCTTATCAATATATTCACTTCCAAAACTCAAATGCAAAACCGTAGTTACCAATTGGTTGCAAGAATTGGATTACATTCGTACAGAAAACTTGCTTCATAACGTAACTATTTAGTACTGCGTGCATAATGGCATAGTAATAGTATATAGATAACTATTGTCTATCAAAGACAAATACATAATTAATTCTGCTAATACGAGTACGAGTTCAATTAAACGTTTTTACACAAGCATATACAATTACACACGCATACACAGTTACACACGCATAACCAGCACATTACTGAACATGAATTCACAACACAGGCATTAACAACTTACACATATACAAACCGAGGCACAATAGTACCCTTTTTGTGATTTTATTTTTATTAGTATTTTAATTATTTCCTTTGTTTGATTTATTAATTTTCTTTGTTTATTTTATTTTACCTTTTTTAAATATTAATATTTTCTCTTACACAATTACAATATTGTTAAATTATTAACCTATTATATAAGACATGTTCCAAAACTGTTTAATCAAAGATGTGAAAGTAATGCTCTTGTTTTTCCGTGGAGTGGAGACCTGGTGATCTGTAATACAGACATTCTAATGCCTAACTCAGACACCAGCTCTTCACACATTTTAGACTATAATGGTATATCATATGTACAAATTACCACCTATTCATTATTTAAGGTCTGTTTTTGTGAAGAGAAATAAACGTTATATATATTGTATTGTATTGTTTATGCATCATCCTCAATATACTGTGGGTAGTGGTGAAGGGAACTTTGGTATAGATGTGAACAACAACTCTGTAACATTCTTTTTTTTTATTGTATAGGCTGGCGGGCCGCGCTTTTGGGCCACCTGATTACCAACGCCCATAGACAATGGCATTGTAAGAAATGTTAACCATCGCTTACATCGCCAATGCGCCACCAAACTTGGTAACCCCCCCTGTGTTTGTCCCCTGTGCCTGTAATGACACTGGCTCACTCACCCTTCAAACCGGAACACAACAATACAAAGTTCTGCTATTTTGCGGTAGAATATCTGATGAGTGAGTGGTACTTACCCAGACGAGCTTGCACAAAACTCTACCACCGAGTAAAAGTTTATTTTATTTTATTCTGTTTTGTCATTATTTTATGTGATCGCTGTGATCTCCTATAATTGAAGGAGCACACATATTTTAAAACATTATTCCATGATGTACTCATGATAGACTTTACTACCCGTGCAAACCCGACACGTTAAAACAATAAAATAATATAATTTTGTTTCGTTACGTTTCGGTGTTACATAGTCTACAAAAGCTTGCAAGTCGTGTATGTGTGTTTGTGTGTGCGCGTGTGTGTTATTATAGTAATAAAATAATTTATTATATTTTTATTAATTATACGCGGGTGAAGCCCCGGGGCACTGCTAGTGTATATATAAAAACCATAATATGTTTTATTAACTGGACAGTCTTTATAGCGCATTACATCACACAAACTATCTAAACGTTTTAATTTAATGCTATAATAAACTTCAGTAGCCGACCATTCCACTAATTACTTTGTTTTACTAAACATCCATTTTGACTAATTAATTTTATTTAGTAACGTTCGTGCATGAAGTTAATTGCCTGGAATGTGGTTTTGTTGTTATTTAGCGAAGCTGATTGATTGATTTTATAAAATTTGAATAGTTGTAAATTTTCACACGGTGTGTTTTTATATTATCTGGAAGATCATAGACATCGGCATTGTAAGATATTAACAATCCATTAAGTCACCAAATCACCACCAAACTTGGGAACTTGGGGAACTTAACTTGGTGGTAGGGCTTTGTGCGACCTCGTCTGGGTAGGTACCACCCACTCATCAGATATTCTACAGCAAAACAGCAGGACTTTGTATTGTTGTGTTCCGGTTTGAAGTCCGGTTCGGACATAACATCTCAGTTCCCAAGGTTGGTGGCGCATTGACGATATAAGTGACGGTTAACATTTTCTTACAATGCCATTGTCTATGGGCGTTGGTGACCACTTATCATCATCAGGTGGCCCATATGCTCGTCCGCCTACCTATACAATAAAAAAAAAGAAGAACTAAGGTCCCTTGTATCTGTTGCACTCACTTACGGCCTTATTCATAAACGTTGCTTAGTAACTGTTTAGCTAAACACTGATTTGTCTCTTTCTGTCATTATTGATTTGACATACGAAAGAAGAAGACAAAATATTGTTTAACTAATCACCAGTTAAATAAAGTTTATGAATAAGGCGGTTACTATTTAGCGATAAAATATGTAACGAGTTTATGGTACGTCCTGGAATACCTTTTTTTATGTAAGCGGGCGAGCAAGAGGCTCACCTGATGAAAAGTGTCTACCACCGCCCATGGACATCTGCAACATCAGAGGACTTACAGGCGCGTTGCCGGCCTTTGAGGAAAGAGTACGTTCTCTTCTTGAAGGTTTTTATATCATATCGGTTCGGAAAAGTCGCCGGCGAAAGATGGTCCCACAGAGTGATTGTGCGAGATAGAAAATGCCTTAGGAAATGCGCTGTTGTAGATTTCCAGGCATCGAGGTAATGCCCTACCACCTACGAAACCTATTTTCATATATTATAAATATTCTCGATATAATTTAAATTCCAGTGTGATGGCAACTGTACATTATACTACAATTAAGTAGATTTTATTTTGCAATTGATTTCACAGTGGACTGGTGGATTGTAGATATCACCTATTGATGTAGATACGTTTATCTAAACATCAATAGTTTGTCAAAAGGTGGCCCATTTGCGAGACTATATTTTTAAAAGAAATTGAAGAAATTTTTTTTAAGTCGCACTTTTATGTAAACCTATTTTATAAACGTGCATTTTCATTCCACATTTTGTATGTTTTTTTGCTTGAACCCACTGCAAAGTATAATGGTTTTCAACTTAAAACTCACGTCTTAACTTTATCTCCTGTTAACTTATTTTAATCACATGCATCCTAATTAGCTGTTTTTCTGTTACTAATTAAGGTCTAACTTGGAACGTAAAGGTTTCTGTCGTATCTACCGCTTGTGATTCTGTTCAGTATTTAGTTAAAGTAATCTTCAAGATTATCTAAGATCAGTAAAGTTCACACTCATTTAAATTTCCAGTATCAATTCATTTCATTTACATTAATATTTTGGTTCTTACGTTAGTATTATTTTCTAGAAGCAACTTCGAACCGATTTTCGACCTTGGCAGATTTTAAATAAAAAACTACTCGAGTGATATTATTATGCACAACTATATACGCAAATGCAGAAACAGATACACTCTCTATTATCTGACCATGTAAGTATTTTTTTGTAGTGTCAGGTTTATACTCATGTGCCTCGGAAAGCACGAGCAGCCATTGAATTTGATATCACACCAATCATCTCGATCACCGTCTATACAAACAGTCAAATGACGAAAATTTTGTATATTGTCTCTTAAAAAAATAATTATAAATTAAACTTTATTAAGCTTAGCTTTTGTCTTGTAGGGTTTAACTTTTTATGTACAATATATTGTCTTGCCCATGTCGTCACATTCCAAGACCTGTAAATTTTAGGTATTACTTTTTGAGTGTATACTCTGTTGGTTTTCTTAAATAAATATGTACTTTAGTGTTGTGTAACAAAATTTTGAAATAAATAGAAGTCATAGGTTGCTTGTAAAAGCATTGTTTTCACGAAATTCGTTATTTCGCGTTTTGAAATGCGACTGTTCTTATTTATACAACACTTTACAAAACTGAATGCAACTATTTCAACATTTCTTTGAATTTTCGAAACAATGTTACAAAAGTTTCTTTCAGTAATTTTACCAAATAAAGTTAGGTGTATTGTTATTCAAGATAATAGAGAAATGATATTCGAAGCTGTGAGCTAGTTTGCTATAGAACAAAGGGTTGGTTTTCATTGTTTTGGTTACTCAGACTAGTTTCTCACTTGAATAATCACACTCATCTGTTCGTGTTTTAAAAATAAATTTACAACTGTAGCTTATATCGTCTTATAACTATATTAAAAATATTTTTATATAATATATATACATATACTAGCTAATCGTCCCGGCTTTACATAGGTGGGTGGATAAATAGGAAAATGTATTTTGGATTGGATTTATAATACATAAAATCCGTTCTCAGTGAGGGCTTACGTCGGGAAGCAGTAACTGTGAGAAAATTTGTGAATCAGGCGCATAGTTTAGGTGATCTCGTGATGAGTGATATTTCGCTTATATACATGTGTACATACATATATATATATTTTAAATTCTCTTTTGGCTTCAATATACTTTGTACAGTTTATAATTAATAATTTATGAGGTTAAACTAAATATTAGTGGCTCGTTGATTTAATGATCTCTTGGAAGAATGGTAGTAGAACACACTGAGGAAGAATCACAAGTAACCTGATTCCTACCCAGGATTCAGTCTTTAAAATATTTCTCTTGTGTCAAAACGAATCGAGCCCCGATTCAAAACAGTAAGAAGGCTAAATAGTTTCTTGTTCCAATTAATTCTTAGTAGCAACACAGGGTAAGGAAATCAGTAATGTCACACTTCCGTATCCCAGACAGCATGTAACAGTAATTTATGTATAATACATTTATTTATAATGTAACACTTTTTTTTTTCTTTTTTTTATTAACTCTGGGAAAACGCGTTTCGCGTTTCCCCCCACGGGAACAGTGGGGAGGGTATGTGGGGCACGCCATATGTCCAGGGCACCGAGTTTGCCCCGGTCATCGGAATACCCACTAAAAACCCAGCGGTACCCTTCCCGTCTTAACGGGAGCGCCACGGGATCGCTTGCGCATGCTACCGTGATAATGTAATACACTTGTACAACTATACATAGGACGTTTTATTGAATAATATTTGTATTAATCTGACAATATATTTATTGATATTGCAAATATTCGTTCCTATTTCAAATACTTGTTGTATTCCGGCGTGGTTCAATCTTACTTCATGGACTGTGGCGGATAAAGTTTTCGACATTTACCTTTAAGCCAATTACGCACTCGGTGGTAGAGCTTTGTGCAAGCTCGTCTGGGCAGGTACCACCCACTCATCAGATATTCTACCGCAAATCAGCAGTACTTGGTATTGTTGTGTTCCGGTTTGAAGGGTGAGTGAGCCAGTGTAATTACAGGCACAAGGGACTTAACATCGTAGTTCTCGAGGTTGGTGGCGCATTGGCGATGTAAGCGATGATTAACATTTCTTGTAACGCCATTGAGTATGGGCGTTGGTGACCACTTACCATCAGGTGGTCCATATTATGCTCATCCACCTACCTATACAATAAAAATAAAAAAACGCACGCACGTCAAAAGCGCCGGAGAAGTCACAACTTTTAATCTGATTGACAGAAAATTCGTTTCGAAAACGATATCAAAACGTTTGTTACAATACATGTTACAAAACAACACATATTCGACTCGATTTTGATTGTCCATCTTCCTTTAAGATATAGTATTAAGAATGCAACATTTTAATTAGACTATCGAAAAACATATTTAATAACTTAATACAAGCTATTTGACTTGGCTTCACACGGAAAATAAAGGTCCACATAAAAGGGTTATATTGAAGGACAAACATATAGTTGTGCATTTACTAGTCCACGCTGAATAAACTCTAACTTACCCAGCAGTAGGACATTCACACGTTATAACCATCGGACGGATTAGTCTCCTAAAGATGAGGCAATTTGTACTCAGCCACTTAGTATTAAGTTTAGATAATATTTCAAATCAAGATTTGATACAGTATTATAAACATCTGCACGTTTCGAGATATATTCTCGGTGCCATATAAGAAAAATGTATGCATCCGTTGTTCTTATTTACACTCAATAGCGTTCCGAGAGTTCGGTAATGCATTTTGCGCTGAGAAAAATGACGCGCGATGTACTGCGAAGTTGGTAACTCAATTTGTCGTTGCTTGCCCGAGACAGTAAACTTCAGGGGATTTATCTCGTCCAAGTTTAGACTAAGACAGTACTAAGACAGCTCCCAGGTGCAATCTGTGTAACTATTGTAAGGAACAGAAATTTATAGTCGACTTTTGTAAGGACGGCCGCTTCTGACACCGTAGTTTATCAGAAGATCGTGCAAATTAAACTGTGCAAAAGAATGTTGCGCTAACTCCAAAGTATCTTACTGAGATATTTAATGTCGTGTACTTTTGTCTATTTAATATAATTCATTTTTATACTTTCCATCATTTACAAAAATTTAATGAAATTATTTATTTAATAATCATTATAAAATTTTATATTAAAACGGTAACTTGACTTATGTTTATATTAATTTAGAACAAAAGTAAAATGGGCTCATGAAAGCTTTATAAAATATTTATAAATGGCTTGTTATCCCAAAATCTTTTGATATTTGAGAAGAAATGACAAATGATTTAATCAAAAAATTAAATATATTACAGCAGATAAAAAGCCTCCGTTAACTCTTACGGAAATTGGTTTTAAAAATAACACATGGGCTACTCTTAATATATCTCAAAGACGATAGAAAACTCTCGTACGTCTCGTATTGCTTTAAACATTCTGTACTGTATCACCTCATGGGGAGGCGTATGTAAGACACAATTAATTAAACTGGAAAGAGCGCAAAGAGCACTTCTTAAAGTTAGCCTATTCTTACCATTCTTTTACCCAACTACTGATCTCTATAATAATTGGAAGGTCCTAACGGTTAGACAGCTTTTTATTTTATATACAGTAATAAAGCAACATTCGCTGTTAAAATATGAACCTGAAAAATTCAGAAATCAGAGTCGAAAGGAGAGTGTGTGCACTACGGAATCATTCAGGACTTCTCTTGGACGTCGCTTTTTTTGTTACGAAGGCGCAAATCTTTATAATAAACTTAATAGAGTCTTATCAATATATTCACTTCCAAAACTCAAATGCAAAACCGTAGTTACCAATTGGTTGGAAGAATTGGATTACATTCGTACAGAAAACTTGCTTCATAACGTAACTATTTAGTACTGCGTGCATAATGGCATAGTAATAGTATAAAGATAACTATTGTCTATCAAAGACAAATACATAATTAATTCTGCTAATACGAGTACGAGTTCAATTAAACGTTTTTACACAAGCATATACAATTACACACGCATACACAGTTACACACGCATACACAGTTACACACGCTTACACAGTTACACACGCATACACAGTTACACACGCATAACCAGCACATTACTGAACATGAATTCACAACACAGGCATTAACAACTTACACATATACAAACCGAGGCACAATAGTACCCTTTTTGTGATTTTATTTTTATTAGTATTTTAATTATTTCCTTTGTTTGATTTATTAATTTTCTTTGTTTATTTTATTTTACCTTTTTTAAATATTTATATTTTCTCTAACACAATTACAATATTGTTAAATTATTAACCTATTATATTAGACATGTTCCAAAACTGTTTAATCAAAGATGTGAAAGTAATGCTCTTGTTTTTCCGTGGAGTGGAGACCTGGTGATCTGTAATACAGACATTCTAATGCCTAACTCAGACACCAGCTCTTCACACATTTTAGACTATAATGTTATATCATATGTACAAATTACCACCTATTCATTATTTAAGGTCTGTTTTTGTGAAGAGAAATAAACGTTATATATATTGTATTGTATTGTTTATGCATCATCCTCAATATACTGTGGGTAGTGGTGAAGGGAACTTTGGTATAGATGTGAACAACAACTCTGTAACATTCTTTTTTTTTATTGTATAGGCTGGCGGGCCGCGCTTTTGGGCCACCTGATGGTAAGTGGTTACCAACGCCCATAGACAATGGCATTGTAAGAAATGTTAACCATCGCTTACATCGCCAATGCGCCACCAAACTTGGTAACCTCCCCTGTGTTTGTCCCCTGTGCCTGTAATGACACTGGCTCACTCACCCTTCAAACCGGAACACAACAATACAAAGTTCTGCTGTTTTCCGGTATAATATCTGATGAGTGGGTGGTACTTACCAAGACGAGCTTGCACAAAGCTCTACCACCGAGAAAAAGTTTATTTTATTTTATTCTGTTTTGTCATTATTTTATGTGATCGCTGTGGTCTCCTATAATTGAAGGAGCACACATATTTTAAAACATTATTCCATGATGTACTCATGATAGACTTTACTACCCGTGCAAACCCGACAAGTGTCAAACAATAAAATAATATAATTTTGTTTCGTTACGTTTCGGTGTTACATAGTCTACAAAAGCTTGCAATTCGTCAATTGGTGAATTTGGGATGCAAATTCCTGAGTTTACGGGACTGGCGTCCATTTTGTAAGCGTTGTACTTTCAGATGTTCACTACACAAAATTTATATGTATAGCCATGTCTATGTCGTATCTACGTCGTGCCCGTGACTTTGTTTATGTGAAAGTTGTATATGTGACCAAAACAGAAAATATATCCACAGGAGATATAACAGTGCACAAATATGTGCGCGAATATAGGTAAATACAATATCTATCTCACTCTGATTGTCTGATGGGATGGCAATCCGACCCAACCGAAATGTAAGTACTTCTAATCACCGCAATCAATATAAAAGGCCGGCAACGCACCTGCAAGCCTTTGGATGTTGCAGGTGTCCATGGGCGATGGTAGTCACTTTTGATCAGGTGAGCCTATTGCTCGTTTGCCGCGCTTCTCATAAAATAACCTCGGGATCTGCAGATATATAAGCTACTAGACCAAGAGGATTATATACATATACAAAATAATTAATATAAGCAAATGTTAGGTATATATAAGTATATTATAATTATAGTATTTATTAAAATTTTGCAGATTTTAAAGACGTAAAAATGTATGGTTCACCCCAGGCTTCAACCCATCTTTGATTTAAATCAACGTTATATATTATCTACTTCAATCAATCTTCTATTCAATTAAAATATACAATGAAATGTTCGATCGGGAGATATAAATACCCTTAATTCAAATGTAGGTTAACCTTAAAAACTATTTAAAATGATTTAATTGATTGAATTTATAATAAGAAATATAAATGACAATTTCTCATGGAAATGTTCAACACATTATTTTTTTTTTCTTAGATATAATACTTCAATATTCGTCTGAATAAAATTTCACCGCCAACCTCTTGAATACAAGCTTCTAAAAATACATTATATGTCAAAATATATAGCAATTGATACTATTATTAAGGTAATTTTACGCATTTTCTATCTCACTCTTTCTTTATATTTATGACATATTTAAAAATGTCTTTATTCATCGTCTCAGCTTGTCATCTTTCTTTCGATAGACCCTTACCGTACTAATCTCTAATATATTAAAAATGAGCATAAAATTTCGTGAAAATTTGTAAAGAAAGAATGGAAAATTTTAAATGATTTTCTTTTTAAGGAGCATTGCCTTTCAATTGCTCCAAAACAGCGGAGTCTCCCTTTCTGCATTTCTCCTTTATGTGTTGTATCTCAACATTTATTTCAACATAGTAATTGCCTTTCACGTCGCAGGTCGTGGGTTCGATTCCCACCCAGGACAGACATTTGTGTGCATGAACATGTCTGCTTGTACTGAGTCTGGGTGTAATTTATCTTTATAAATATGTATTTACAAAATAAAAGTAATATATATAAGTATATCAGTTGTCTGGTTTCCATAGTACAAGCTCTGCTTAGTTTGGGATCAGATGGCCTTGTGGCCATAATGTCCCAGGATATTATTTATTATTATTATTCTGCACATGAATGAATTAATATATACTTTATAGCATTGTTATAGAGAAAATATGCTTAAGTCGAAATAAAAATATAGTTACATTGTACAACGGACGAACTTATAGCTAATCAGCTATCTTTTCCAGGCAACCCAATCTGACAGAGATGTGAAAACTTGTGCCCAAATAAAAACCCGCGATGCGCTATGTCCATGTTTTAATCTGAACCGTCTTTGCGCATCTTATCGAGTCATATTTAATTTAAAAAAAAATTACAAATGCAGGCGTCATTTGTTCTTGCAAACAACATTACATTGTCCTTTTTAAAGGCGACCAAGTCTGAATGAATATTTTTTTTTTTTGTAGATGACATTTTAATATTTTTGCAAGCCACGAACACTAACTTTTAATAAAAACGCTTAAGAAATTAATCTTGGTAAGTATTTTTACTAAGAGTAATGAAATGTCGACCATCATATGACACTGGATTATTGTCTATTTAAATAGTAAATTGTTAATGTGGCATAAGTAACTTTTAAATTTTGAAATTAGTATTAATGATTATTTGATAATGAATCTTTGACATGCATTTGAAAATGGAATGTTCTCTTTATATTAGAATTTTAGTGTTCCTTTATTAGCTATAGGAATTAAGGATATTAAAATGAACAAAATCGTACTTTAGATACAATATTTATATTTTCTTTCAATTATTATTTAAGACGTCAGTTATAACTAAAATCTCAATTTTGATATTGAATAAATTAAAAAAAGTGCTGTTTGTTAGTTTTGATAAGTAATATTTTTTACTCTGTATTAAGGCCAATTTCTTAAGTGCTTCTATCAATAGAATACGTAAGCACCTCGGCCATTCATATGTTGGCAGGAAACTAACACACCAGTCAAAAGACCGACCACAGCTGACCGACCTATCGTTAAAGATGACTCTTTTCTCTCTCTCTCTTATCTTAGACCAATCAACGAGAGATGCCTCTTTAAAAAATCGACACAATGATATAATTTACAAGATAGAAAAAAAAAAAATCACTCGTAAACTAAACTTATTTAAATTTAACTAAAAAAAACTGAGCCCAAATCCAATTCTTCTGCTTTATTGTACGTGAAATCGACAAGGATTTCAGGTCGTATGTTATCTGCATATCATTAAAATTTCCTTGGTCTTTTCAGCACACGTAATTGAGCTATAAAATCTTGTGATAAGTAAAGACTGACTCTAAACCTCATTCTGGCAACGAGCGCTAATATCGCTCGCGCTTGATTGCCAAATGCTTATTAGCTCTAAACTGTTACTAAGAACATATTACACTACAGAAATGGCATATGTATGAACAGACACATGTCTAAAAGTTACCGGCGAACATACTAATTTTTAATTCATTTAGAAAATAAATAAAATTGAAAGATTAATTTATTAACTTATTATGTTTTAATCAAAATTAAGAAATGGAATCGCTTTTAAGCGATCGTTTTAATACAGATGATTAGCAAAACTGTGAAGTATGTCATATTATAGGTCAGTACAAAATATTGCTTGTGTTGCCCTGTTTTGCAAAGTCAGATTTCTTCAACAACAAACACATCACTTTTCTATATTGGATGATGGATATTAAGCATCATTGTATAATAACGGAGTAAATTCTGATTTGAAACAGTTTTATATTAATTTCCACTGTGTATTGTATGTATGTATTATATAAATAATAAATATCGATTACATACCTCAGAGCATACTTTTATTATGATTTTCACAATAGAAAATTCGCTGTAATGGAATAAAGAAAATATAATTGATTTATATTGTCATTTTAATATTTCAAAAAAAGCTTAGACTTTTTGAAATCACATCGACTGTAATACGTTTTTGCTCGCATATACAATTCACAAACTTTCTTCAACTTTAAGTTTCATAATAAATTATGTCACTGCAGAACCATACTAAATGTATGCTACCTGTAATGCCACGTTACATGCCGAGCCAAGCCAAGACAAAGCCAAAGTCATGGTTTGCCATGACAGTTAGTCCGATAAGCTCGCCGGTGACCACTAGTGACGTCACATCCAACTGTCAAGTGGAAAGAAATCAATGCACGATCCGCACATTTCAGAAAGTCAGTCTCTAGTTAATTCACAAGAGACTGTTGACTATGGTAACCCTAATAATGAGTCTCGTGCTTGTCGTGCTAGGGATATTGAAAATTAATTAATAAGAAATAGATTGAATTGAAAGTTTATCTTTAAAACGCTGTCACTTCTATCTTCTTTAAAATTCCTGTTTATCGCATCAAATCTGCTTTTGGAATATTTCCAAACGTAACAAGCTGCGTCATATTGTTTCTTACATTGGGGACGGATCAGAAAGGGTAAACTTTCGTTGTAAACATCGGGACATCTGGTGGCATTGTTTGGGCCAGTGTACGTTTGAACTATGCTTAGTTTAGTTTGACACGCATTTGTTTAAGCCACGATCGCCATAAGGATATCTTTTTTTATTTGTAGCCGGAAGGCAAATGAAAAGTTTTTGTCATAAATTTTGACGTGCATGTAACAATATTGTATTGCTGTGTTGATATTTGCTTTAGAAAAGCTGTTTGTCACTACCAAATACCATAAAATTATATTTTTTCATAGCTCTGGATAAATAGGACAAATACTGTTACAGATATACTTTATGTCAAATCTAGTTCATCATCATCATCATCGTCCCTTTGTCGTCCACTGCTAGACATAGGACTCCCCAAGGGCATGCCACTGAGATCGATCTTCAGCTCTCAATCTCCATCCGCTGCCAGCCACTTTGTGTATCATTCCACCTAGTCGGAGGGCGTTGGCGTGGTCTCCACTCCAGAACATGTCTACTCCAACGGTTGTCGGTTCTGCGACATATGTGTCCAGACCACTACCACTTTAGCTTACTAATCCTTTGGGCTATGTTGATAACTTTAGTTTTTTTTTATGTAAGAGGGGGCAAACGAGCAATAGACTCACCTGATGGAAAGCGACTACCACTGCCCATGGACATTTGCAACATCCGAGGACTTGCAGGTGCGTTGTCTGTTGTATCACCACATTTGGGATTCGATCCTTCAGAAAAACTAGGAGCATAGCCTTTTCCATAACTCGAGCGACTTCCATAACATGAGCGACCTTGAAATGGTGGAACAAAGGCACTGTCAGTGTCCAGGTCTCAGCTCCGTAGGTCATAACCGGTAAGACTTTTGTCTTCAAGCATTGCGGTATCCGTGACGAAAAGAATCTTGTTATGGTATAAAAATTAAAAACAATTAGTACCAAAAGTAACAATGTGTGAATGTCCATCTGCTGGGCCTCCCCTTAAGGAGAATGTTTGAAGCATATTCCACCACGCTGCTCCAATGCAGGTTGATGAATATATAAATGGTAGAATATCAGCACAATTCAAATTTCCTAACGATGTTTTCATCACCGCTGAAGACGAGATGATTTACAAACACAGAATTAATCATATGAAAATTCGTGCTTGCTTGGGTTCAAACGCGCCATCATGTTAAGATTAATCGTTTGGACTCTACTACCACTTACCATCAGGTGGATTAGAGTCATTTGTCCCCCCGGGTAATATATCCCGGATCGAGAACGAAATATTAAGTGTTTCAATGCTTAATAAAGTTATTTTTTTGAATTAGGTGAAGGTTTAGAGCCTATGAGCCTATCTTACGATACACGTGACAGAATGTCATCCGACACATACAAGTTCTTACAATGATTTCCTCAAACCGAAATCAGTGCGAAAGGTGCGTACTCGATTTCGAAGTTAACACCTTTTTAATTAACATCCATAAATTTAATATAAAATCAAATATAAAATTATTCTAAGAAATTTAAGCATATTTTATTAGATTGTAAATGTTACTGAAATTATAGACGTCAGCCATGAGTAGGATAAACATTTCTCCATAGGATCGAGAGTCTGGTCAGTGAGGGGTCAAGTGGAGGGAAAATCAACAAGCAATTTTCTCGAGTACGTATTCAATTATTAATTCTTATAAACGTCTTTTCCGGAGTTTTGTTTGAATGTTGTTTTATATAACACGAGTACCATTGGGTCATTTTGTTCATGTTCATTCCATAATTTATTTTTATTATTTAAGTAAGTAGAAGGACACAACTTGAATTTTATTAAAAAAAAGTTATCTCTTTAATTTCGAAACTGTTGCAAGTAATCATAAAAAAATCAAAATAGAGTATTTGTTGTAGTAACATTTATAACACAAATATTTTGCGTATAAACTGATCACTAATTGGATTTCAAATAAAAACTAGTTAAACTTAAAAGTGAAATTTAACACAACACAAAAGATAGCTTCGTATATTCCACATGAAATCTCTAAAAGCGTGACAGGTGATAAAATGCCGCACAGAAAATATGACCGCGATAGCGAACTCGCGCACTCAGCTCGAATTTGCTCTAATTTAACTTTAAAACTTCAACGAATAAACTTTTTTATGGTGTTAGTTTAAGAGATAATGTATTATCTTTGGTATGAAATAAATTCTGAATATAAGATTGCGTTACTTATTACTTGTAGGGGTTTTTTTTTATTGTATAGGTAGGTGGACGAGCATATTGGCCACCTGATGGTAAGTGGTCACCAACGCCCATAGACATTGGCATTGTAAGAAATGTTAACCATCGCTTACATCGCCAATGGGCAACCAAGCTTGGGAACTAAGATGTAATGTCCCTTGTGCCTGTAATTACACTGGCAACTTAGCTTTCATTACTTTTCGCATTCTTCTTAAATTTTATCTCTAGTTAATCGTATAGTCATTTCAAGTTTTATTACAATTCTTTACTAATTCGTTAAGTCATTTTACATACTTATATTGAAAGTAGCGGCCCGCCCCGAATTTTTCAACCTGGACGGACCATATTGAAAAATTATAATCTTTGTAGGAATTTTTTTGATACCTTGGGTTACGTTATTACAATTTTCGTAGGAATTTTTAATTTTTTCTTTAAACAAAATATACATTAATATAAATACGCTGATAATATAGCTTTCTATTTATGAAAGTAATTTTAAAATCAGTTACGTAGATTTGTTTTGAGTTTATCAAATCACATACAAAAAATCTAATCTTATCTCTTTATAATATTAGTACAGACATAGATATGTATTTTTTTTTGTAATTTATAGTATTTTTTTAGATTAGTCCGACAAAATAATGATTGTTTTGATTTGGGTACATTGCAAAATAACAGTTATTTTTAAATTACAGTAGTAGTGCCTGTAACTCATACATTTTAACAACTTTTATTTACCTTTTATAACTAACAATGTTTCTTAGTTTGTAAGTTAAAGCTGAGCTAGATACATTTCCTTTTATCCTGTGCAGTTGAAATTTTACATATTGGTTCAATTCTGATGACTTTGCATTTTTATTGCAAGCATGACCTGATTCTATGCTTAGGATTGGCTCTAGACGAAGAAGCTGTTCAACGATCAACGGCAGACACACTAAATTTATATACCAACTAGATGTGTCTCGCGGCTTCACCTGCGTATAATTAATAAAAATATATTAAATTATTTTATTACTATAACAACACACACGCGCACACACACACAGACACACACACACACACACACACACACATATGACTACTGGTAAAGAAATACGTAATTAACGATTTGAAATTAATTTTCATAAGATACCGTATGGGTTACCGATCTTATATATCATTTGCGCCATCACATGTTCTTTGTGCGTACCAATTTTCATCAAGATTGGTCAAGCCGTTCTTGAGTTATAAGAAGACATACAGACAGACAGACAAATATCAAAAATATTGTATAATGTGAATCATTGCATCATAAAACGACTACTTATCACAAAATTAGGTGAAAAAAAATAATGTACAGACAGAACCATTAGTTTTATATAGTAATATAGACAATACAAATAAAGCTTGTTTAAGAATGCTATTTTACTGTTAATTTTTTTATTCGCATATATTCTTTTGAGTCATGTAAACACAATACTTTCACTTTAATTTTGATGTAAATAGTTTCGTGTCAAAATGTTTATTAATTTTGTTTATTAATTACCTAGATCGGCACCAGTTGTTGTTGAGGACACTTTGACAGTTCAACGTCGATATTCGATTCTCGATTGGCCGAATGCTAATTAAGGGACAGATTGAAAATGTATCTTAATTGAGTTAGAGTTTTTGGAATTGGTCACAGACATCAAATATATTTGCATTTTATAAGGACAATAAAATTAACAGCCTGTAAATGCTTCACTGTCGTCACGGCCTCGGTACCTTTAGATGAATGCAATGAATACAAATGTAACAGCAATTCACTATTAATTACAGTGATGATTTAGTTGTACTTGCTTGGGCTTGAACCCGTTATCTCGGCATTAAATTTATGTGTATAACCACTGAGATATCTCGGCATCAAGCGATAAAAAAGTTCATTATACGTATATGCTTTAAACAAATATTTTTCATTGAAAGGATGGATAGATCAATACAAATTTACATATTATCATATTGTCAACGTTTATTCTCACAACAGCCATTATTTTAATATGCCAATTAAATGGAATTGTATACCATACCAAGAGACGTAAATTATTTTGGATAAACTGTGTTTTACATAATAGTGGAACAACGAATACAACTTTGTTTGTTCTATTTTAATTAAGGCTTATATTGTAATATTTTGTAAGTAATATTGTTCATAAATCTGACAATTAAGATAGTTTCGTTATACATATAAAATCTTTTAATATTTTAATAACATACAAAATCATGTATTGTATTAATAAAAATATTAATTCGTATCACGAAGCTATTTTTTTATATTTTTAAAACATGTTTATTTATTTATTATTTATTTTTTTAAATTGGTGGTAGAGCTTTGTGCAAGCTCGTCTGGGTAGGTACCACCCACTCATCAGATATTCTACCGCAAAACAGCAGTACTTGCTATTGTTGTGTTCCGGTTTGAAGGGTGAGTGAGCCAGTGTAATTACAGGCACAAGGGACATAACATCTTAGTTCCCAAGGTTGGTGGCGCATTGGCGATGTAAGCGATGTTTAACATCTCTTACAATGCCAATGTTTATGGGCGTTGGTGACCACTTACCATCAGGTGGCCCATATGCTCGTCCGCCTATGTATGCTACAAAAAAAAAAACGAATTAAGAAAATGAATAGACAATAGTGCTTGCTGAGTAAGCTGCATGTATGTATATGATTTTAATATTTTTGAGTAAATATTACATATACAATATACATATAATTAGAACATTTTGCCGAAAGTAAAAACGAGATTTACGAAAAAAAATAACTTTTCAAACTCAAATGAATTATGCATTCAAATAAAATTTGAATTTCATAAGCTGTCTCATATTCCGAGATACGAAGGGTAGGTAGGTATTTATTGAAATATCTCGCCGAGTCTTTGAGGGATGAAGTAAATTTTTAGTCGCACTAAAATAAAATATAGTGTCGCTTTTCATCATTTACTATAGAATGTTTTTGAGCATTTAATTTGTACGCAGCTGTAATTGCGAAGCTTTTATACATAAAATTTCTATTTAAAAATAGAACAAAATAAGAACGTTCTTTTTTTTAATTATTTTTTTAAATATATAAGTTTAGCGAAAGGAATGCCTTATACTGCCAACTGCCGGTATCTTGTCTTCAGATTTTTGACTAAATTAACACTGGCTCAATCACCCTCCATACGCAAACGCAACAACATAGTAGTTTCAAGGCAATTTAATACCTAATTATTAATTCATATACGATCCGGTAGAAACATAACACACGATTAAGTCAAATGGATTGATACTAATGCAGATTTTGATTTACTAATTAATAACATGAATTCCACGAAGTAGAATTGTTGATTGACTATGCAGACTATAGTCATTTCATTAAAATACCTTTGAATTAGGATGTCAGTTAAAAAAGTACTTTACTCATACAAATTTATATTTTACATATGCGAAGGTTTACAGTAAGTAGTATATATTTCTATGTAATGCTCTTTAATACATCACATTATTAACATACAAATAACAGTAACAAAAGTGAATATAAAAAATTGAACAATTTTCGAAAAAAAAAATATACGACAACAATAGGACATTTGTGTGCAATTGTGCATATGTGTGTGTTATATACCAATTATTATGCTAGCATCAACAATTTTTGTCAGTTTTAAATGAAAAATTTAATTCAATATGTTAATACGAACTTCTTGAATCACATATTAAGAATACTTAACCTATATAGAAGCAAAGTTAGACTGAGCCCTTGGCATTTATTGGCTAATTGCTCATTAGCATAAAGTATGCTGTCAGGTAAGTATATATTTCAATTTATATAAAGTGTAGTCTACACACTAATTAGTGATCTTTATGTAAGTCGTTCTTATTGAAATTGCTATCTGAAGGTAAAATATTTTACAAATTTAATATATATTTAACATCTAGAAATGAAAAATGATTTTATAAGCACCTCGAATTGGTCCATTCATAAATGGAACACCAAATCATATAAATCCAAATAACTCATTTGAACACATCACAAATAATAAGTCGCGACAATAATGAATTAATTACTTTACCTTTATGTGCACTAACAAGATGGCGGCGGTTTTAAATTAGCGCGCTTCTTTTTTTTTAATAACGCTGTATGGACCAAGGGATATCCTAACTATATTATAATTATTCGATAAATTAAAGAATTTACTCGATACCTATAAATAAAATCTATACAATATTAAAATCTGTCTGGATGTTTAGATAGAAGCAGATGGTATTTTTTTATATTATAGGTAGGCGGACGAGCATATGGGCCACCCGATAGTAAGTGGTCACCAACGCCCACAGACATTGGCATTGTAAGAAATGTTAACCATCGCTTACATCGCCAATGCGCCACCAACCTTGGAAACTAAGATATTATGTATCTTGTGTATGTAATTACACTGACTCATTCACCCTTCAAGCCGGAACACAACAATACCAAGTACTGCTGTTTTCCAAACATATACTCAAAATCATTAACTTCCTTTTTGACAGTTGATAATTGTTTTATCTATCTATATATATAAAAATCTCGTGTCACAGTTTTAGTGTTTATACTCCTCCGAAACGGCTTGACCGATTTTGATGAAATTTTATATGTATATTCTGTAGGTCTGAGAATAGGTTTAGAACTAATTTTTATACCCCTAAGTGTTAAAGGTGGCTCACCCCAAATAATTTTTTTTCACTTTTTAGACAAATTATTTAATTATTATTTTTTTATTATGGGGCATTAAAAATACATACAACCCTTAATTTTCACCCTTCTACCATCAACCCCTATTTTTTAATAGTGATATTAGTAATTCAATCATTTTCAACCTCGCTCCATAACTGGATCAATTAACACTTGGTCAGTTATCCCCGTCAGGGGTCTATTGGTGTCACTTCTCACCATGTAAGCAGCACGGAGTAGGGATGCGAGCGTTCTCCTGTCTCTCTTGCAATAAGCTGTATCTTATTTCTTTTACAGTTTTCGGAAAAAAAATCGGCCATTATTATTGTTTGTATAGACCTTTTTCAAAAAGGTCTATATCATAGTATTCTATGTGCGCATGCTCATCTTACAATGGTGGGACACATAGAACCCATAGACAGAACATAAAAACATAAGAACAAAATGTGCGATCGGGGGACCCCCCGGAGGAACGAAGGTCTTTGCGATATTTTTTTAACTTAAAATGCGTTTTAGAATGTTCATTTTTAATTATATTATATAGATTATATTTCTGTATATTTGTCACAGTCCCGTGCCACGAAAGGCTCGTAAAGCCGATGGTCCTGCCTCTTACCTGAACTTTTACCGTTCGCATCGGTTTACCGTCCTATCGGATTATGAGAGTGCACACTTACGCACACACTTTTGCACTATAATACGTCCTGCGTAGTTGGAAAATCTTTCTTGAGATTGGCCATTGCGGTCGAAATCGGTCAGGAGAAAATTATTCTTTGGAGTGTGTTGCGTGGGGCCTCAGAGGCATACCCTGGCGGCGATAGCCGGTGGAGATCTCTCGCTGCCGAGCGTGATGAATGCCATGGAAATGGTCTCCTTCTGCGACAGTGTCATGTCGCAAAAGAGGCCGCGGAGTGACAGCGCGAGAAAAATGCTTCCGCTGATTCGATCCGTCGAAAAAGACCGGGGAGAAGGCGTAGGCGCTATGCGCACCTTAACAGCCACCGGGGCTAAGGGGGTTCCCTGTATCCGGGAACCCCGGGGCGTCACGGTAGCATGCGCAAGCGATCCCGTGGCGCCCCCAGACCAGACGGAGAGGATACCGCTGGTTTTTTAGTGGGTATTCTAGCACCTTCAGCGCCGGTGAGTCCCACATACCCCTCACTTCATGTACGGGGACATCGGGGAAACGCGTAAATAAATTTTTCCAGCGAAAAAAAAGGAGGAAATTGTTCTTACTTTTTTATCACACCAAAAAGCGTTGCCCTTCTTAATCAACTCACATTCTTTCACATGTGTATATTTTATGTTATTTTTATTATGTTTTAATGCAAAATATAAACTAAGACTTAAAATTGATAAATTTCATTTAATACTTTAAGAAAATAGTAATTTATTCAAATTTAAATAAAAAATAGCGAATTATAAGTTAAAAAAGAGTTTAAATTATATTTACATTTGTATAGAATTGTGGTTATCTTATTGGCCGCACACAATCCTTATTGTCAAATCTGAAAATTTGCACACTTAGTACAGAATCAGTAAGAAAGAAAGAGGGGAAAGGTCGCTTGGAGGACAACGCTTTTTTGTTACAAAAAAAATTTCTGCCTGGTCACTCTACTTTGCAGTAGTAAAAGAACTTTGTTCCTTTATCTAAATGAATTACCCGTACGAAGTCGGGACGGGCAGCTAGTACTACTATATAAATCTATTGGTTCTGTCTGTACATATTTTTTGTCATCTACTTTTGTGATAAATAATCGTTTTATGATGCAGTCATTCACATTATACTATTTTTTTTATTTTTGTTTGTCTGTCTGTATGTCTTCTTATAACTCAAAAACGGTTTGACCAATCTTGATGAAAATTGGTACACAAAAAGAACATTTGATGTCGCAAATGATAGGCCATATATAAGATCGGTAAACCCTACGGTATCTTATGAAAATTAATTTTAAATCGTTAATTACATATTTCTTTACCCGTAGCCATATATGTGTGGCTGTGTGTATGTGTGTGTGTGTGTGTGTGTACGCGCGCGCGCGTGTGTTATTATAGTAATAAAATAACTTATTATGTTTTTTTAATTATACGCGGGTGAAGCCGCGGGCCACTGCTAGTTAATAATAAAGTTCTGTAAGAGTAACAGTGGTAGAATATCTGATGAGTGGGTGGTACCTGCCCAGACGCGCTTGCACATAGCTCTACCACCAAGTACTATCTATTTTTTTAGTATTAATGTATTTCTAAATGAAGTAGGTTTTTGATGCTATTAACTTTGTGGTAGCTTATTGCTTGATTGAGCTGATGGCAGAGATTGTGAAATGTAGAATCTCAACCGATGATAGTGGACTTACACTCAATATATACTTTTAATATAATATACACAAAACATTCAGGTAAAATAATTTTATGTAATTAACCATCTACCAAAATGAAAGCATGAGAAATTGTTAACTTTTAAATTAATTCCAAATAGGGCGCTGTGTACATGAACACCGAAGTTGCTCAACACAATTAGTAAAGCTGCGTTCTCATACGCTCCGTGTAAATTATTTTTTTATGTCCGTAATTTCTTCTGGAATTCATTTGCTTGAACATTCATTTGACGAAAACCGTTATTGCTTAACACAAAGGGTGTAAGGTTCCCAATCTTCATTTATTAATCATTCTTCATTTTATTTTTTTATTTAAGAGGGTGCATACGGTCACTATTCTCACCTTATGGAAAGTGACTACCGCTGACCATGGACATCTGAAACACCCAAGGGCTTGCAGGTGCGTTGCCGGCCTTTAAGGAATGAGTACGCTCTTTTCTTGAAGGTTGCTAAGTCATATCGGTTCGCCGGAGAAAGCTGGTTCCACAGTGTGGTTGTGCGAGGCAGGAATATGATTTATTATTACCATTAGTTTCGTTACTTGACTGACATTGTTATAGAATTTCTAAGCTTTATTTTATTTTGCTTTACATTGTATTTACCTGCTGTATTGTAACAGCAATATTTAGTATTATTGTATTCCGGTTTAAAGGGTGAGTGAGCCAGTGTTACTACAAGCACGAGGAAAATAAAATCTTAGTTTAAGCTTGATGGTGCATTGGCGATGTAAGGGATTGTTAATATTTATAATGCTAATGTCTTTGGGCGGTGGTCACCACTTACCATCAGGTGGCCTATTTACTCGCCTACCTAATTATATTAAGCACATCATTATTATTAATAATAGGAAAATCAGGGGAGCAGTAATAAAAGCTTGATCAAAACCGCTACAAGTCGTAGATAATTTAGCTTACCTAATTTTATTAAGAGTAGGTATGATGTTCTTTGAAGTCGATGAAATAATAAGAATGTGGTTAAGCATAGCCTTTATATATAATAAAAATACTTTAAAAATATAATTTCACTTCTGTTTCCGAGAATTTATTGCACGAATTATCTCCAAATGATAAGAAGCCGCAGTTCTTTTGCTGTTTATGCATGATAAATCTTTTTATATGATACACACAATTATTACTTACTATAAAACTTCAGGTGATGTGGGTTTATTATTAAGAAACAATGCTTTTTAAATGTATTATCGATACATTATTTTAAACAAGTTACTGCAGTAGAGATGTAAATTTTTGAATTACTTAATATTAAAAAAACGACGACCTCTGACGAATGGGCATTTCGTTGCGCATTAAAAGCATTATTAATGATATCGTTCCGTATATTGCTTTAATTTTTAACAGGTGTCTGGAACCGGCCTTATTTCGTGATATATTGAAATGAAGTAAATTTATATCCGTTTTTAAATCTGAAATAAAATCGATAAACTCCTATAAGACCACCGTCATTGTTAAATACATATAATCCAAATCAAATTCTTGCCCATTTCGATTTAAGTGCTATTTTTAATAATGAGTAATGGTTTCGTTAAGTTTGTTTCGTAACTAAGTTTTTGGAAGGCACTTTTATATATATAATATTAAGGTCCTCCAGACCGATTTCGGCTACGGCGGCCAATCTCAAGAGAGGTTAGCCAACTGCGAAGGAGATATTATAGTGCACAAGTGTGTGCGCAAACACAGGTGCACTCTCTTTTCCTTAGCTCTCATAATCCGATGGGACGGCAATCCGACACCACCGGAAAGAGTTCAGGCGCAGGACCAACGGCTTAACGTGCTTTCCGAGGCACGGCAGTCTACACACTTCCAAGTTCCAGACTCTGGGCTGCTACTGAGAATTTTCTGACAGAAAACCCCAATAACTATTTATTGGCCCGTCCTGGGAATTGAACCCAGGACCACCGGGTCTGCGGCCTTATATCTAGCCACTAGACCAACGATGCACTTTTATCTAATCTATATTCAGAACTGGTGATATCAGTTTAAATAATATAATCTTGGAAAATTAAAAAATACGTGTAATAGCTTATTTGACGAGCCGGTTGGCGTGGTTGGTAGATACTTGTCTTTCGCGCCGCAGGTCGTGGGTTCGATTCCCGCCCAGGACAAACATTTGTGTGCATGAACATGTGTGTTTGGCCTGAGTCTGGGTGTAATTATCTATATAAGTATGTATTTATAAAAGAGAAGTAGTGTATTATGTAGTATATCAGTTGTCTGGTTTGCATAGTACAAGCTATGCTTAGTTTGGAATCAGATGGCCTTGTGTGAATAATGTCCCAGGATATTATTATCATTATTAGGCTTAAACTTTCAAATTACATAGTATTTAAAATATAAGATTATTTTAAAAACACTTTAGAAAATTTCACTATATTTGGCTAAATATTATCTTCTATGTTCTTAATAATTAAGGATTATATTAGTTCCCACGTCCAATGTTCAACTATTGCCTCTTTCATATCTTACCATTTTTGTCAGTTTACTCGATGACCGTGACTATTTGACTTAATCGATGATTGATTTCATTTGTAACGTTCTATAGCAAATATATTGAGCAACAAAATAGTACTTATCTTATAAATATATCATGTTAAGCTTTAACATTTCCTATTATATTTTAGCGTGCCTAAAATAAACTAGGTGAAGGAAATTCTGACAAGGCAGGCAACATCTCAGCTGTAATCACGTCGAGTGTAGAGCAATTAACATAAAACGCAAGCCAACTCGGCGCACGTGCTTGTTCTGTAAACTACGCAACAGCGTCGTATCTCATTATATGAATAGTCTGTGTATTTTCAGTTCCTGTATAATTATATATATGTGTATTTAATTATTATTATTATTTATACTCAGAGAGATATCATAGAGGGAAAGTAATATTCCGTAAATGTCTTACTGGCCAAAGGCTAAAAAAGACTAAGGCTTTCAGCCTGTTTAAGGAAAACGGTTGCAGTTAACCTGCATTTGAACTATTATTTGAGACAATATTCATCTCATGATGTTTTCTTTGTCTGCTGAACACGATATGCATAAAATTTCAAACACAAATTAAGCAAGTGAAATTGATGGATTTCTTATGATATGGATGGATGGAGGTCGTCAACCTTACGTTAAAAAAGTGACTTAACCAGAATATATATTATCTCAAGATCAAATGAATTCAAAACAAATTATTCAATATATATGTATATTATTTTTTATATATTTATCTTAAGTAAGAAATTTAGATTAAAATAGTTTAATATATGTAAATATTTCACTGATAAGTTATGGTCTCTTCTCTTTTTTGAGAAAAAGATTCTGAGCTTACTCCACACTGCTCCAATGTGAGTTGGTGGATACACATCCAAAATGCATCCTCCACGATGTTTCCTTCCACCGTCCAGCACGAGATGAACGATAAACACAAATGAAGCACATGAAACTTTTATGAATAATATAGGAATACTCAAAAAGTCATAACCGCTAAATAATAATTTTCATGTATGTACTTTGAACTGTCTTTTCCCTTTGAACGTTTACTAGTATAATATGTGTTTTGGATTATAATTATATGGCAGCCACTATAACTTATCGTATTATTATGAGTTAATTTAATTATGTAAAACAAGTAATCATGAACAGACAAATGTTTTGATAATTGACGTGTTTAAATTCTATTGCCTCATAAACCACGTAAGGTTGCCTATCCCCACCACTCATAGATATTGGCTCTGTAAGGAATATTAACAATCCCTCACGTCGTCAATGCGCCACCAACTAACTAATATGTTATGTCTCTTGAGCTCGTACACAACAGTACTATGTATTGCTGTTAGATAAAATATCCGATGAGTGGATGGTACCTACTCAGACGCGCTTGCACAAAGCCTCACTATCAATAAAACTCTTCAATTGGATTCAAGTACACTCACCACGTATGTCCTATGTTACGTTTACTAGAATTATTTTCTTATTCCGAGATTTATGACGAAAGAAATTAGTTTACATTTATCCAAGAATTTCTAGTAACATACATGCCATCCGACATAGGAGCACTGTGTTGTATAACACTTCAAACCTCTACTTAGGTAGAGGACGCCTTTGTCGAGGAGTAGTAGTTTTGAGTTTGTTACTTGGTTGCCTCATTTAATAATATAAATATTATCTTAGCAGCATTTCCCGTAGTATTTCTCTGTCATATCTTCAAAACATTTCTGCTTCTGCATTTTTCTAAATGCTAGTTAAATAAAAAGTTTCTTTTGATTTTATTCATTTACTGATGTTCGATTCCCGCCCAGGACAAACATTAGTGTGCATGAATATGCCTGTTTGTCCTGAGTCTTGGTGTAATTATCTATATAAGTATGTATTTACAAAAGAAAAGTATTATGTAGTATTTTAGTTGTCTGGTTTCCATAGTACGAGCTCTGCTTAGTTTAGGATCCGATAGCCGTGTGTGTAATAATGTCCCAGGATCCAGCCTTCAGTTCCAGTTCAGTAATTTTTTATAGAAAGTGTCAATAGCAGCCCGAGATTAGAATCATTTACGTGTCTTGGATCCTATTGGATTGTTGTGTTATGTTATGTTGTGTCAGATTGTTGTTCCATCTCATGAGTATAATAGAGTAGAGATTGAGAATAACAGTCGTGATCGGAATTTATAATGCGCATTTACAGTTAATCATTATATTTAATTATGATGCTGAGTGGCTTAGTGTTCTTTGAGAAAACCCTTTCATTTAGTGGTCTTTGAGAAAAACCAATTTGCTGCGGTAATCGATTTTATTAGCGAAACCACGGTAGCAATATTCATTGCGTCATATTGATATAGCTACGTATATTTTTAAATAATAAATTTAGAAATGGTATTTTTTTCCTTATTGAATTTCAACCGACTAAGCATTCTTATATAATAAAGATGTTAATAGTCAAACATCATCGTTGGAACTAATGGTTTTGTAGGAAGCTATAGTACTAAAATAAATTTTAAAAATTTTACGCGTAATATGTATAGAAATCTAATACTTATTATATACGAACAAACTAGAAACTCACCATAGAAAACAATTGAAAGTTGTCAATAACATATTATTTACTTGGTTATAGGGCTCTGTGCAAACCCGTCTGAGTATCAGATATTCTACCATCAAAAAGCATTGATTGCTTAATATTGTTATTAAATATAAACTGATTTCATACAAAATATCACTGCTATGACACAATCCTTGGCAAATCATCTTATGTATCGTTATTAGTAAAAAAAGACGGTTCAAAGAAGTTTTAAAATCCGTTGAAATAATCATCAATAACGATTTGTTATAAAACGCGTCAAGATACGGCGATGGACGCCAGCTGGCACGAAATCTGCTCGATTCACATTTTACGTCAAATATTTAAAGCTCGCACTTTGTGACAGATGTTACAGCGATTATTTAACTTGATACGCTTTTTTTTTCTTGTAATTGGATTTTATTGATAGCAACGAACTATATGCAGCTGTCACTATCACATAGCATCGCTATTTCATAACGCGTAATGAAGACAAAGTTAATGTATTGTTAAAAACATAAATTATAATGTATATTTATAAAATCGTCCTGACTGTATATAATCAATGCATATCGGGATCTACTGAGTCTAGAAACATATGGAACATAAATTTATTTAATAGCATCAGCATTAATTTAGAAAGGATTATTGGGAATTTACGTTTTGGGGGAGGATCAAGTCGACAAGGAACTTTAATAATATTAACAGGATGATTCAAAATTAAAATACGTTATTCAAGGAGATATTACCAGTATGTGTTTTTATGTTGTAATATTGTAACTTTTGTTGGTAGTCCTATATTAAATAAATAAATAATCATTTTACAGGATCTTACAGTAACAACCTGTGAATGTCCCACTGCGGGGCTAAGGCTTCTTCTCTTCTTTTTGTGTAGAAGGTTTGGAGCTTATTCCACCACGCTGCTCCAATGCGGATTGGTGGAATACACATGTGGCACAATTTCAGGGAAATTAGACACATGTAGGTTTCCTCACGATGTTTTCCTTCACCGTCAAGCACGAGATGGATTATAATCACAAATTAAGCGCATGAAATTCAGTGGTGTATGCCCGGGTTTGAACCCACGTTCATCGGCCATCTCGGCTTAAGATTACAAGACCTTATTAAATGTAAACCTACCTACTGTTTTGATTGTAGATTCTACCGACAAGTATTAAACTCACTAGTTACCCTTGTTTCTGCGTATTTCATGCATACACGCATCGCTTAACCGCTTATGTTGGAACTTTGTAAAATTAATGTTGGCACTTGCGTGTAGCTATCAGCGTAATATTATTAAGGAGCAATATGTATAGGATAACTGTTTCAAGAAATGTGTGTGGCACAGGACGCCCGAAAGAAGTGAAACATTTAAATTGCTAATTATTAAAAAAGTATATAATATTATAGTCTTAGAAAAAAATATTTTATTGTATTTTCGATTCACTATTTTTAGCGATGGCTTACACATAATAGATAGATATTATATACTGTCACGTACCTTTTTGTAGAACTTTTTAAGAGATACATTTCCGCCATACATTATATTCATGTAATTCTTAAGGTTTTTGCACGCCAGAATGGCTCGCAGATAGGAGTTTTTTTGCCGACTTACGTGACACTTATTGTTATATTTTGGCCAATTTTCTCAATAGCTTTATAAATTATAGCTTATATGTTATTCTGATGTATTAGCTACATTACTGTAAAGTTTCATTGAAATCCATTCAGTAGTTTTTGGTTGAAAGAGTAACAAACATCCATACAAACATTCGCGTTTATAATATTAGTAGGATTAAAGTAACATATACATACATTTGGTGTATAATAAATGAAAGCAATGAGTTTCGGTATTAAATAAATATATATTTCCTATTATTATATACAAGGGCGGTGGGAAAATAGATCATCACACTGTTTTACAACCAAATCGAGCCAATAGACGTATCCCATCATAAACACAAGCAAATTTCGCCAAGAATGTGAGTGTAACCATATAGTAGCTGTTATCTTATTATATAAAGTTGTACATGCTTCGTTTATTAAATAATTATATAAGAGACATTTCAATGTAATTTATAATTTTTTACGACCATAATACTGTGAAAACTTCAAGCTTACAAATAATATGACCAAAAAAAACACACGTCATTAATTTAAGAGACAGAGAGATATCTCTGATGACAATATAAATAAACATTATAAATTTCATTCAATATTTGAACTGAAACGTTACTTCAGTGGCAAGTTTATTACATCTGTAGATCCTGAGATGTCTAATTAGAATGCCGAGTTTAATAATAGTTAATGTTTCTTTCAATTATTTATTTGATTTACAGGAAGTTGTTAACAAGTATAAAACTATACACAATGTATAAAACTCAACTATAAATAATACATGTGATTGCACAACTTTTTTGAGAAAAATACAGCATGCTTATAAATTTTGATTCTTCATCTGATTGCAAGCCCGCGAAAGCATTCTGTTGTTGATGTTACGCCTATTCTGTTGTGGAAAGTAATACCAACGGAACACTGAAAACAAAAAGCGACTCCAAGTTGGGTACACATTGTTATCATTGTTTTTGAGATTGTAATTCGTCGTTGCTGAAAATCATTAAACATATCGTAACAATATTAGTAACTTGATTGTGAAGCCTGTATGTATGTGTGCAATTCCGCTTAATTATATTACGTGTAATAGCGTATTCCATTTATTGAGTAAACACTGAGAAATTTGTACAGGTTAAATGTATTTGTCGGATGATGATTTAAAGTCAAATTATAAATAGTGTTCGCCTGACAGTTGAAATTCAAATTCAATTATTAAAAATTTAGAGAAAGCCTATATGTACTTTAATATTAAGCTGACAAATAAATAAAGTCGAAAATCGATTGACAAACAGAGAAGAAGAAGGTGCTTTGTCTTTGCCTACTTTTGTTTACTTTATAGTTATGTCAATTCGGGGTTTTCGAATTTCGACTGCATTGTTTTCAATGCGCAAAATACGATGTTAATGCAGATAGAAAACCAATCATTTCTCTTTCTCTATTTATGTTTGACGTGGCCAAGCGGCAAGCAAACATGTTACAAAATATTCCTTCAATTCTTTCGTAAATTGGTCTCCAATTAATGTCAGTAAATTTGCACTTTGATTTATTAAGAAATATACTTTTTAACGTTCCATTGTGAGTAGTATATTTTAATTTGTGTTCATATATGTTTAATGTTACATAAGTTATATTATATTATATTATATACTATATAAATAAATTATTTATATGAATAACCACGTGTTTCCAATGTTATGGCAGAGCAGAATATAGCTACAATATCTCAATCTGTGGTTGTAGTAAATCCTTACAAAGGGAATTCTGATAAGCGCATTAATCAATCGAGCATGCGAACCATGCATTTGGTTGCCAGAAACCCAAAGTGTTAGCACTCCACTGGCAAACGCATTGCCAATTAAGTCTAGCTACAGGCAGCCAGCCGAACGTTCACTCATTCAACTACGTAGATAACCCATACGTTCGTAACCATAAGTCATATTATTGTCTCATCATTCGTTGGTCTAACAACGAGCAATAATTCTAAGCCATATTTCCTGCGAGGGATTTACTATGTGCGTATAGCATTGCGATATATTGCTACTAGTTTTCGCCAGCGACTTCACCTGCATGTTATTGAAGGGGGGGGGGGGGGGTGGTTATTCAAGTATAAAGTAAAAGTATCCTTTGTCCTTTCCTTGGAAAAGTTGATCAAAAACGATTCAATCGTTAAGAAGTGAAACTGTAACAGACAGAGATGATGGTTAAGTTAGCAGCGCACTTCATATTACAAGTGATAAGTATTTTACTGATCGTCATTTATGCTAATAATGATTATAAAATGTTTATAATAAAAATAATTAAAGTAATTTATTATAATTTGGATACACTGTTTACATGTTTTAATTAATGTAACAATTGCACATTTTATTAAATAAATAATATGAATATTGAATACAATGGCCGTAAAGAGAAGCGTCCTCAGGGAGCAGGCTTCATTCATTTCTTTTATGTAGCAGGTTTAAAAATGGCAAAATTCTCTACTATTCCCGACTTTAGCTCAATTCGTGTTTGTTTCTATTTCAAAGCGATCAATAACAGCCAAGATTACTCTTTAGACATAACTTTGACGTCAATTTTCATTGAACATTATTATTGGAAATTTTTAGTACTGTTGGCAAAATAGTATCAGTAATATATTTTTTAATTAATGACAGATTTTAAACTAAACTTACGTAAGGAATAAACAAACCAAATAAATCAATATATTTTTATAATATTATTATCTTACCGTACCGAAAATAAAGTCGAAAGCGAAGCGATCGAATGTATCATAACGCTTCATGTTTATTGTTCATATATTTTATCATTTGTCCAGCGCTGGAACAAGTGTTGTTACTTCCTTGCATTAAAATATTTTCCCCCGCACCATCACACCTAAAGAGCATCGCATGTTATAAACGAGGGCCATAATTCTAACTAGATAAATGGATAATGGACGTATCGTGTTCCTGGTAACGTTTAATGTTGAAACTTTTAGGTTTTACACGAACGCTTAACTACATCTAAATAAGAACAGAGTTAGGTTATTCAAGGTTAGACATTATAATGTAACTCAGTAGAGCACACGTTTACTCAATAACACATTATAGCTTAAACGTAAATAAAAATGTTTTAAATTCATATAAGCTCATATAAATAACTTTCAAATCGGCATGTAATACAATGAAATTAAAAATATAAAGGAATATATTTTTTAAGATAAACCGGCAAGAAGCTAAGCTACCCATTTAATTACATAAGTTTATTAATTAAGTTATAATTTATCTAGCTTGAAAATCAACGTATACTTTTTTCATCCTTTTTATCATCTATACATTCTTTTATTGAGAATTTTTTATCTTTTAAGAGAAACTTTCTTGCTTGGGAAATATTATATTAAACATTGGCGTTGTAAGAAATATTAATTATTCATTATATCGCCAATTAACCACCAACCTAGGCAACTAAAATATTATGTCGCTTGTGCCTGTAGTTGAACTGACTCACTCAGCCTTTCAACCGGAACTCAACCATATTCTGTATTGCTGTTTGACGGTAAAATATGTATGAATACGTGGTACCTACCATCTGGGTAAGTACCACGTGTTCATGGGCTTACACAAAGTCCTACTACTCCTAATAACTACATCGGTCGGTTGGTCGAAAGAAGGGCACAATTTAAAAATAGTCTTTATTTTTTTAAACAAAGGGAATTTTGGAGTGATACCTGGAACCCAATAACTAGATTTTGACTTCTATTTCTTACGCAACTTCTAGGTCTTCTTCATCTTATCCAAATTTTCAGAAAGAATAGTTGGCTCGGAGGAGGGGCGGGATAGTGCCCTTAAATTCAAAGCCGATTCACATCGCTGGTACGATTGCACTAATGACTTCTCCATTAGGTCTTGTATGATGACGTTTTGCTATTTAGCCGCAATTCTACCGCAAAACAGCAGTACTTTGTGTTGTTGTGTTCCTGTTTGAAGGGTGAGTGAGCCAGTGTAATTACAGGCACAAGGGACATAATGTCTTAGTTCCCAAGGTTGGTGGCGCAGTGGTGATGTTGTTTTTTTTTTTTAAGAAATATACAAGCCACCATCTATGGGCGTTAGTGACCACTTACTATCAGGTTGCCCACATGCTCGTCCACTAACCTATAATATAAAAAAAAAAGAATACATAATGAGTGACTGCCCCGTTGGTCTAGTGGCTAGATATAAGCGGTGGTCCTGGGTTCAATTCCCAGGACGGGCCAATAAATAGCTATTGGGTTTTTCAGTCAGAAAATTCTCAGTAACAGCCCGGAGTCAGGAAGTTGGAAGTGTGTACACTCCTGTGTGTTAATCTCTCTTGAGATTGGCCGCCATGACCGTAATCGGTCAGGAGAACATTATATAATGAGTAGAGGATACCTACCCAAACGGTGTACAAAGCCTTATCACCAAGTATAGAATATCCAATAACAACCAATTTATAGAAAAGGGAAACCAACACATAGCACGAATAAAAACAAACCGAAGAAAAGATATAGATATATTTAAGCTAACTTAGAAAGCACCTATCATCAGCACGTTGCACGTAAAGACTGTAATTGTTAGTCATTAGCACGACGTGAGTAAGACGTTAATTATAAATGATTTACAGAGAATAGCTGCTCATTTCGAAACGGAGTAACTTTTAAGCGATCTCGCGTTTAATAACTGTATTTTTACTGTTTCGAAACACGCGATGTTCGCTACCTCTTAATTTTAGTGACGTTGAAAGTTGAAAGCCACGAGCAATTTGAACTTTTGATGGATGCTTTTTGATTGAGTGGAATGTATATCACGTGATGCTTTGTTGTTATTATCATGTTGATTTTTTTTTAATTATATTTATATGATAACTAGCTGCCCGTCCCGACTTCGTACGAGTAAAATTACGATTTTATCCTGTGCATTTTTTAATCAATAAGATATAAACATTCGCCCATACAGTACAGTGTATGTGTGTTCGGTACAGGGCATATAATAATAATTATGCATGAAGTAAAGTACAACATGCTCTACATATTTTTTCATTTATTGGAACAAACTTCTTTTACTACTGCAAAGTATGTGTAGTGTGTAGTGGCAGAAATAGTCATGTAACAAAAAAGCGTTGTCCTCCAAGCGACCTTTCCCTCTTTCTTTCTTACTGATTCTCTATGTGTAAGTGCCGGAATACCCACTAAACAACCAGCAGTATCCTCTTCGTTTTATCGGGGGGCGCCACGGGATCGCTTGCGCATGCTACCGTGACGCCCCGGGATTCCCGGTTACAGGGAACCCCCTTAGCCCCGGTGGCTGTTAAGGTGCGCATAGCGCCTACGCCTTCTCCCCGGTCTTTTTTGACGGATCTTTTGAGGAGAAGGTTTCGAGCTTATTCCACCACGCTACTTCAATGCGGGTTGGTGGAATATACATGTGGCACAATTTCAGGGAAATTAGATACATGCGGGTTTCCTCACGATGTTTTCCTTCACCGTCGAGCACGAGATAAATTATAATCACAAATTAAGCACATGAAATTCAGTGGTGCTTGCCAGGGTTTGAACCAACGATCATCGGTTAAGATTCACGTGTTCTTACCACTGGGCCATCTCGGGTTTACCGTTTCATTAACACTAACAAATTCATACAAAAAATAGTAAACGACATTTAAGTAATCTTACTATTATATTGTAATTTATTTATTTATTTATTTGAACAATTAATACATATCACAAACAACTTATACGATAGCAACTACTATAGTATTACACTGTGTCGTAGTAATTGTGAAAGTGAGTTTGTTTATTAAGCTTTCATTTCTTTACTTATTAATGTTGACAATAAATAATGAAAGGACAGGGTGCCTAACCACACGTGAGCTAAGCCGCGGATGAAAACGAGTCTAACCTTAATAAAGACTTTATTAATCTCGGTTAGTAATTCTACCTTAAAAGACGCTCTCGTAAACATGTTTTCTTCACTGTCAGGTCAATGATCGTATTCCACTTAACTCAAATTTATGAGGCTTCGAAAATACGAACCCTATTATTAAACGTTAATTAACATTTCATAACTAAATTACATATTTCATCTAGATTGGGAACTATTGAAAAATAATATTAGTTTATTTTTTGGAAAAGGGTTGTCGTATTTTCAGAATAATAATTTACCTACATAATATGTATTAACAATTTCAATTTTATATGATGTTTATTATAAAAATAATACGAGATTTATATAATCTTGGAATAAATTTCTTTTGGATATATTCTTATTATAGTAAGTATGTTTTCATAGGTCCCACTCATCAGCCAATATATGACCAATAATATTTCTTTATATTGCTTACTAGTGTGTGTGATTTTAGTGTAATTACATACACATACTCGGTGGTAGAGCTTTGTGCAAGTTCGTCTGGGTAGGTACCACCCACTCATCAGATATTCTACCGCAAAATAGCAGTACTTTGTGTTGTTGTGTTCCGGTTTGAAGGGTGAGTGAGCCAGTGTAATTACAGGCACAAGGGACATAACATCTTAGTTCACAAGGTTGGTGGCGCATTGGCGATGTAAGCGATGGTTAACATTTCTTATAATACTATTGTCTATGGGCGTTGGTGACCACTTACCATCAGGTGGCCCATATGCTCGTCCGCCTATCTATAAAATAATAAGAAAAAAACATGGGATATACAATTTTAACTCCCATATTTTGGTGTTGCTTTGGTGATATATTTTTTGGTATTATTTGGTTATATCTGCCATAAATAAATTCTATATAATTATAAATAGAAATCAAATTTGCAATTACAATTTTATTTTACTTTAATAGTCAACATATAAAAAATAAAGCCTTTAAGATATATAATATTCACAGAAGCAATGTTAATTAACTATTTACAATGAAATACTAAGAAAATATAAACAAATCAAAATTGAAAATAGCTACTGTTCCTAAATATATTGAAATCAGAGAGAAATATATGCGCTATTTATTACCCATTTAATTGCTCTAGTATTTTCTGGCTTTTACAATTATTACTCTATCGCGACAGGGCCAATGACTTATCACATAAACCGTCGCATAAATAAAATCGGGCCTTTCCGCGTTCTTAGAGAACTAGTATAAATCCATTAGGTCTTATAATTAGCGCCTGTTTCGTAGAGAATATCACGGAGAGTAAATAAAAGTCAAATCTCTTGAAAATATAGATTTACTGAGGTGCCTGCAACGCCCTTAGTGTCTGATGCAATGATTTGGTAATGAATATAGGAGCGTATTAAAAAATGATATTTTTGTGTCGGTACATCGAAATATTCTTCTTAATAAATAGTTATGATAAGTAGAAGCGCCTGGCGAAACCAAATGAGCAATGTCTAGCGCCGTCAGCAGCAGTCAAAACCTTGTAGGTGCGTACAGTGCCAAAAGAGGGGCTTATAAGGATCCAATATTCAATTTTTTTAAAGAATTATAGCAATGCTCGTTTCTGAGGAATTAATAATTTACCCCTCAAATTAAATGTAGAGCTTATGTTAGGAGTGGGGATGACAATAACTCAAGAGGTCAATGTCGAACCTGTGGCTTTTAAATCGCTTTTAAAAAGCCGAAACAATTGCGTTATTGACGTTTAAAATCATGCATTTGCAATCATTATAATATGGGATTTTTTCTTAATAAAACCATTCGTTTAATATGCGAATAGGAGTTCCCGCGGTATCGTTTTAGCATATGAATTCACTACTCTTCTATACCTCGCTCTGCTCGTGGCTTGGCGGAGCTCTCTCAAGGGGTTGGTAACTACACCAACAAAGCAATTAATATTTCAATATAAAAATATGATTCAAAACCCTACAACCCGACTACACAAGAAATCAAATGCTTATATTAAAAATATTATTTACTGACTATTAATTAATTATTTATTATCTAATTAGTGAACAAATTCCATAAACATTTCAATTTTATACATAGGGGATAGCCGTTTTCATATATCGTTACGTTGTCTAGATGCTATATTTAAACGATCAATATGCTTCTAATTTGTTGAATTATGTATATTTATGTCGAAAAATATATAATAAATACACATACACGGGCTGAAATCATAACTCTCCTTTAATCTTTACTATAGTAAAAATACGCACTAGTTATTGAAAAAAAAAAAGCCGAGATGGCAGTGGTAAGAACGCGTGAATCTTAACCGATGATCGTGGGTTCAAACCCGGGCAAGCACCACTGAATTTCATGTGCTTAATTTGTGATTATAATTCATCTCGTGCTTGACGGTGAAGGAAAATATCGTGAGGAAACCGGCATGTGTCAAATTTTATTGAAATTCTCTCACATGTGTATTCCACCAACCCGCATTGGAGCAGCGTGTTGGAATAAGCTTCAAAAACCTGCTCCTCAAAAGAGGAGAAGAGGCCTTAGCCCAGCAGTGGGACATTCACCGGCTGTAACCGTACACCGTATACCGTGTGTAAAATATGAATCGGCGTTCTTGTTAGAGGAATCGAAAGTCCAAGCCAATTATAGTATTTTAACATGAAACGAATATTATCTATTTGTTTATTAATAATAAAAAAGCCCATGTGGAAACGAACGTGAAAAAATAACTCTTTTAATTTGAAAACAAATTTTACTTATTGTAAATAAAATTTCTAGTAAAATTTGTTATTGTAAATAAAATTTCTAGTAAAATTTGTTCATTCATTCGCATAGAAATATTCTGATTTGATAAAATAAATTTTATTGTATTTGACTTACATAATTATTGTAAGTTTCCATTAAAAGTAAGTTACAAACAAATTCAATTTTAAATCGAGAACAAGGGGAGGGTAAATTAAAAACGCCAATGAAGTAAATTGCGATGTCAATCAACTCGCAGCCAAGTCACTGCAAGCATATAATCAATCTTCATAAGGCAGATTAGCCTTTAAGAAAAATAAATTGCTCCACGCGTCGTCTAAAGCCGTATGAATTCATGTGATCGATTTTGTTTACAAATATATTCTTGTAATTTAACCGTTATATAAGTAACTAGCTAATCGACCCGGCTTCGCACGTTGATAAGATGAAGAATATATTTTGGACCAGGTTTGTGTAAAATCCGGTATTAGTGCTTCTATGTCGGGGAAAGAGTAACTGTGACAAATATTTGTATATATGCATCAACTTTATCTGCGGCCTTATATCTAGCCACTAGACCGACGAGGCAGTACAGTTAGCAATGCAGTGTAAATGTCCCACGGTTGAGCTAACACCTCATCTCGACTTGAGGAGTATAGACTTGTGGGTCAGTGCCTTGGGTTATATTTGGTTTCTTAATTTGTATTAAATAATTGCTTTGACAAAATCTAAATAACTGTTATATCGTACTTATTTACATCAGCGATTTTATTAAATATATGTTATTTAATTAGCTTTTACACCAAAATATATGAACTAGTACCCTACAGCTATATTTCTCGTTGGTAGGGCTTTGTGCAAGCTCGTCTGGGTAGGTACCACTCACTCGTCAGATATTCTAACGCAGAACAGCAGTGTTGTATTGTTGTGTTCCGGTTTGAAGGGTGAGTGAGCCAGTGTAATTACAGGCACAAGGGACATAACATCTTAGTTCCCAAGGTTGGTGGCACATTGGCGATGTAAGCCATGATTAACATTTCTTACAATGTCATTGTCTATGGGCGTTGGTGACCACTTACCATCAGGTGGCCCATATGCTAGTCCACCTTCCTATACAATAAAAAAAAAGAAATATAACATGCTTCGTTCCTATTTCTTTAATATAAATATGTATATTGGAGTTGTTCAGTATATGGGAACGCAATGTTTGATATTACTCCATATAGGTCAGGATTACTAACAATATAATATTACTGACTCTTACAAGTAAGGATTTATTATATATCTTGCAATCATAATGAATGTAAATAATATAAAAGAACTTCGTTCCAATAATAATTACTTTTATTCTCAGTTAAAGAATTTATAGCAAGTTGTTATTTTCTTGTTTAGTAAGAGGCTAGACTTTCGCATTATGCATCTAATACCCAACACTTTACTAGATTGCCTGTTACTCTGGTGATTGTATGCAAAGTTTATTTTATTTTCATAGCTTTCAAGTAATAAAATAATATAAACTATGTTCAAAATCACCTTATTGTAATGTATTTCTTTCTTACCGTGCGTGTAAATATCGTGAAATTTGTTTTGAAGTATACAGGTTTCATTAAATATGACTCACTCTATCCCTAGTCGCAAGTCTTCCACTTTGATCACTGGGTCAAATAGATGACACGTTGTATTCTTATTTAAGATGACGCAGTTATTTGTCATTAGGAAAAAATTGAACTCTTATAGGATCACTTTGTTGTCCGTCCGTCCGTCCGTCTGTCCGTCTGTCTGTCTGTCCATCTGTCTGTCTGTCAAGACCCTTTATTTTATATTTGTTAAGCATACATATAGTGATTATACCATTTCATTTTTTTATTTATCTTTATCCTCAAAAATGGAAAGGAGGCCTTAGCCCAGTGGGACATTTACAGGCTGTTACTTTATTTACTTTTTTTAAATTAAATCGCTGTATCAGTATACTGATAACACCATATGCCTATACAGTGCGTGTGGCTGTTTCTATATTAACGAAAAGTTAATTCTTTCGTTTAGACTAAAAAATATATTTTTTTCAAATTTTCTGGCGAACACTGGCAAAAGTATAGGTAGCTTCAGTTCTAATTTAATCTTGTAAAATCACAATTCGATAGAGCTAAGAACAGAATACTCGAACAAAGTTTGATTTGATTTTATTTAGATAGAGATGTGTATTTGCACACAAAGTTCACTATCATATACCTTATCAACAGAGCAACATATTACTGGTTTTCTTATTAATTGTCTTTGATTGAGAGGTATGTGAATTGTGCAGTTATTATTTTTTGTAGAATAAATATTGATTGAGCTTATATATCTAGATGGACCTGCAGAAATATTATCCTGGGACATTATTCACACATGGCCATCTGATCCCAAGCTACGCAGAGCTTGTACTATGGAAACCATACAACTGATATACTTACATATACTACTTTTCTTTTTTAAATACATACTTAAATAATAATTAAACCAAGACTCAGGACAAACAGACATGTTCAAAAAAGTTTCACTTTTGAAAAAAATAAATGTCCAGCTGTGTTTGTTCAGGTCTCGGGAGTTGTTTACCGAATCTATAGTAGCTTCTTGACATTCAAAACGCAATGCAGTATTCAATAAAGATTTTCACTTTTAATCGTACAACCAGTGTAAGAAATTCATGTCACTCGTACCCATGTGATATCGCGGCATGCAGCTAGTATGTTCTAAATAGTACGCTATACTCCATATTAATGGTTGTGATATCAATCGTCCATATGAGTTGTGCAGATGCCGCCATTATGAATCGCCAGCTTTAATAGAGGGTTGTAATTCTCAACTTCAGTGTCGCGAAATTTTCTCTTGGACGTATTTTAAACATGGTCGAATTATAAATTATGAGGTTTCAAGTTAAATCAAGGTTTTGTTCAATTCTTTCAAGGTGTTCTCAAACAATACCTTAAAGAATTTAACAAAGCCTTACTCACTTAATACAGTAGATAACAATAATAATAATGTCCTCCAGACCGATTTCGGTCACGACGGCCAATCTCAAGAGAGGTTAGCCAACTGCGCAGGAGATATTATAGTGCACAAGTGTGTGCGCAAACACAGGTGCACTCACTACTCCCTAGCTCTCATAATCACGACTGGGAAGAGTTCGGGCGCAGGACCAAGGGCTTTACGTGCTTTCCGAGGCACGGGAGTGTACACAATTCCAACTTCCAGACTCCGGGCTGCTACTGAGAATTTTTCTGATGGAAAAAATCAATAACTTTTTATTGGCCCGACCTGGGGATTGAACCCAAGACCACGGGGTCTGCGGCCTTATATATAACCAATTTTTTTTTTTTTTCTTTTTTTTCCGCATTGGTAACCTCTCCTCAGGGGGCGAAGGTAATTTCGCCCCCCCTCCTACCTCCTCGCTAGTGCGTACGGCAGCGCGAGGCCATCCCGGCTTCCGTCCTCCTCAGGGCCATTTGAAACAGGGCAAGTGAGGCCCCTACCTCACGCATCCACGGCCCCAGGGTTACGCCCTATCTTTTAAGCCCCGGGGCTGTTATACCTATCCACTAGACCAACGAGGCAGTCACAGTGGATAATATTAATTTGTATAATTTATGACAGTGTGAATAACAAAAGCAAAATATTATGTATTAAAAAAGGGGATATTTTTGAGGTTTATATATTAAAGTTAACGCTTTATTTACAAATTTTCATGATTTTAATTATGTATTTATAGTATAATTTATGATGGTATAATTTTATATAAGCCTAACTGTAAATCTAATGTATTTTATGACACATAAAGTTCACATGTATCAAATTTATCTGTAATTACATATATAATATAACATATAAATCGTAGCAGATTAGATAAATTATGAATGTAGTAGTAATTCGTGCAACACTAAATCTTAGTAATCCCCACATGTGTTATATAATGTACGATCGTTTTATTCCAGTAATGAGAGTTATTTATTATTTACATTAAAAGCAGAGATATCTCACTGGATAAAACCGGAGGATTTTAAATAATGATTGCGAGTTCAAAACTGAGCAATTGTATGCTGGTCGGTGGAAGAAAATATCGCAAGGCGCATCTTCAATTTTTTTTTTTAATAAATGGTTTTAATTCAATTTTAAAGTTTTAAAGAAGATTATAATTATTTCTTAATTTCATACTACTCTTAGAGCTTGCATGTACTTTATTTACTTTTAAATCACGAACCTTTTCGACAAATTGTTTTTTTATAATTAACGAGCGAATATCATAGACAAAGATTGTGCCCGATGAAATTCTATCACGTGTATCTATAAAGACACTGGAGCAGCATGGTGGAATAACCTCAAAATCTGAAAAGGAGAGGTGTCCTTTTGTCCAGCAGTGGAATTAATACAGGCTATATACTTGGTAGTAGAGCTTTGTGCAAGCTCGTATGAATAGGTAACACCCACTTATCAGATATTCTACCGCAAAACAGCAGTATTTGGTATTGTCGTGTTCCGGTTTGAAGGGGTGAGTGAGCCAGTGTAATTACAGGCACAAGAGACATAACATCTTAGTTCCCAAGGTTAGTGGCGCATTGGCGATGTAAGCGATGGTTGACATTTCTTACACTGCTAATATCTATGGGCGTTGGTGACCACTTACCATCAGGTGGTCCATATGCTCGTCCGCCTACCTAAACTATAAAAAAAGCTGCTACTTTGCTTTACCATTTATATTTATAGGTAGTACAATGTTCATTGAAATTAAGCGTATTTGAGTGAAAGCTCATTGTGTGCATGTATGTATACGTAACATTCAAAATAAAATGCCTCTGACACAAAAATAGCTTCCGTTACACGAACATTTACCGAATTTACGTATTAACGCACACTATTTTTTTATTCACGTTATAATATTTGTTTAAATACTTTTTATACAGATAATATAACTGATGTTTATTTTGTAAACTCTGTACAAATAATAAAAGTTACGCGAGTTTAATTTTACACCAATTATTTAACTCTCTTGCGAACGTTAAGCAAATAACATTTCAAAATCAAATAATATTTATATTAATGACAAAATTTTCAACTTAAAATTTATCAATAATTACTTATATTTAATTTATTGATATATTTAATTTATATCTTTTTTTAATTTTTTTGATTACTTATAATGCAACATAAATAAGCCCACTATATATAATAAGCCTACACCTTAACCGAAGATTACCGGTTGAAATCCGAGCAAGCGAAACCGATATTTCATGTGTTTAATTTCCAAATAGCTGGGAAGTAAAAAAATCGCCAGGAAACCGACATATATCGATGAAATTCTACCACATGTTTATGTATAAAGCCTACAAAAACCAATGGAATCCAGTAGTGGGACATTTACAGGACATTTTTAATTTTAAAGTGTCAAATAGTGTTCTCATTATCATTCATTACGCCATAGCGAGATCATATATACTTAACATATGTATGTATAGTATTCTAGTTACCATAAATCAGCGTGACTGCGCGTATGTGGCCGTCACATGACTTGCTAATCATATCATGTCTGACTTTAACGTAACTACAAGAGTTAAATCTAATTGTTGCGTAGCAATTATTTAAATGTCATTTCAACTTGATTTGTAAATATAGTTATAAATGTAATGTCAGTTATTGTTCTTTATAAAAAAACAGATAAATGGGTCACTTGATGGTAAGTGGTCACCACCGCTCATAGACATTGGTGCTGTAAGAAACATTAAATATTATTTACATCTCCGATGTGCCACCAACCTTGGATATTATGTGATGAGTGGGTGGTACCTACCTGGACAGGACTTACGCAAAGCCCTACCACGAACTTTATTTATTTAAGTTTATGTCAATAATCACTCATTTCTATTTTTCACATTTGCGAACCGTCGCGGGCGTATTTTGGTTGCTGTTATTTTTAAACTGTATCATATTGATTTAAATTCGTATATATTTTTAATTTAACCATTGAAAGTATGGTTTATTTTTTTTTAATGTAAAACTTATCTCTATTTCTAAAGTCTTACGCAATGTAAAATTTTACTATTAATCCAAATTTAACAACAAAAAGTCTTTAGTTTTAGTTCGTGTATTTTATTTTACGTCATTTATTTTAATGATAACTCTTATATATTTTACCATTCAATGATGATTTAATTTTTTGTTTTATATATATTTAAATAAAAAAAGCTACTTAATTAAATAAAATAACGCAGTATTAGTGATTATATAGAATGTATATATTATAGACAAGTGAAATAACACACATCCATTCGTGTTCAACTGTGTACCGTCAGCATGTGAAGGAGTCGGTCGAGACATTAAATCCGTGAAGCGTACAACACGGACACTAATGTTCACGACACTTGAGATTGCTACGAGTTAATAGCCCCTAAAAGTTATATGGAGGGTGCCACGCAACCACCGTTTGTATTAAGTCGCTTCAGACTCCAAGCGTTTTGTTAATTACATATGAAATATTACCCATAAAGAGCAATGTTTGATAATCTACGAGTGCTGGTGATCGAATGGAGAAAGTAAGCCAGTCGGATATAACGCTTAGTATTCTTTATCATCGTTTAAGTACTTCTTTTAGCTCAATAAAATTTAAATAATCTCATTACTCATTACTCTGTATCTCGGTATTTATGTATGTCTATCATAAAGAAATACATGGATTGAATGATTGGTGGATCTCGCGACAAATATAAATAACTGACGTAATTTATGCTGCGTTTTTTATTTAGATTGAAAAAGCTGATTTATTATCGGTTGACCACATTTCCAATTTGTAACGCTTGAAGATTTAAAAGTAAAAACATATTTTTTTGAATGGAATATTATAAATTATAGAAACGCCGTAACTATGAAATCACCTTAAAGACACATTAGTCTCAGTACTGACCACTGTGGGACAAGACGCAGTATTGTGAGTTGAAGTACAGGATGTAAACAATTATTATCTGCCATATATTGTATATACACAAAGCTATTTGTCTAAGTATTTAAAATATTTTTGTTTGTTGTTTTCAGTTTGAAAACATCTATAAGTTTAACTTTATATATTATGCAACTGGTATTATTAAAACAAAACAAAGCGATTGTACACTAAGAAAATCTTACATTAAAATTATTAATTTAATGTTATATTATTTGTATGTTTTATTAAATTAATTAAATCATTTAATTATCATTTTGTTCCCGATATATACAGTAGTAACTCTTTTATAACTGACATTTGCAGAATATTTCGCGCTCAAGAAGCTAAGATACACGCTAAAAAAGAGAAAAAAAAAAAACATTCGTATATTTATTTAACCACGTCTTTAAGTAAAAAAAATAAATGTTTTGAAATAGATATATGTATATTAAAAAGTAAAAAATAAATAATCAATCTAACAATTTGTAATTTCATATTTTCAATAAATATTCCAGACATTCGAATACAAAATTTAAATAAATTATTATAATAGATTCATTTCATTTTCATACATTAATTGAGGGGCATTTATTTCGTGTGATTTAAATTCTACATAAGTTTTATCAACACGTCACAATTGGCTCAGATTCAATGAACGTACAGCGGTCAGATAGCACGTTTTCGGCGAACCGTAGTTTATGACTATCAACGTGTTTATTTTATTTTAAAATGTTTACTGAGTTTAAATTTACAACATACACTTATATGTTATTACATTTACAAGTTAAGCCGTATATACTTAGCGAGTGATTAGTTAAACAATACCGTGCATTCTTTCGAATGTCAAATTAATAATGATAATAAAAATCGATCACTGTTCAACAATAATATTTATAAGCATTACTGTTGGTAGCGCTTTGTACAAGTTCGTCTGGGTACCATCCACTCATCAGATATTCTACCGCAAAACAGCAGTACTTTGTATTGTTGTGTTCCGGTTTGAAGGGTGAGTGAGTCAGTGTAATTACAGGCACAAGGGACATAACATCTTAGTTCCCAAGGTTGGTGGCGCATTGGCAATGTAAGCGATAGTTAACATTTCTTACAATACCAATGTATATAGGCGTTGGTGACCACTTACCATCAAGTGGCCCATATGCTCGTCCTACCTATTCTATAAAAAGCAATTACGTCAACCAAAACAGATATTCATTCTCTTTCATTATAAAATTTTGCCTTAAGGAAGCCAGTTCAACCAGTATCTCAATCTAATGAAAAAATACAATGAAGAGTTCAAAGTTTATTTGTACGTTATGGCTATGTACCGTGATTGCGGTAATAAACGTACTACATGTCGAGTGAGGTCGAGTGAGGTCGAGATACTCTGCATGTTGGATGATATCGAATCAATAGCTTGTAATTGAACTAATTCATGTTGCAAAAAAATGCTCACATACAAATGTCCGCGTGTATATGTGTGTGTAAAATAATGATGCCGTTGGTATGCCAGTAAGTATTAGTGAGCATATGAGCGACTATTATAAGATAAATGTCTTGTTCGTAAGTTACCCGTTAAAGGCATTACTACTGTTTAAGAGCCTCTCGTCTTATTGAAGAGGATACGAGCTTTCATCAGCTTTACTATGTATTTGTGGGATAATCTCTGAAATTCTTTCGACTACAAAATAACCAATTGATCAGATTATGCTTGTTTTAGTATTTTTTTCTTTTTGATAAGTTAGGCATTAATAAGTCAAGGAGTCAAAATCGAAACTGTATCGATTACATACCGTTGAGCTATTGAGGTTTAATAAATGAAATACGAAACTAAAAACGAATTTAAATATTTTGGTACCAACAAAATTAAACCCAGCCATGTACATACGTATGTCTATGTGTGCAGTCAACATCCACCACATCAAATTTGTTACAAAATTTTAACATTAAATATATTTCTGATTATATCGGTATACGATATATAATTTACTGTCACATCTCAAATTCCGTGACAACCGGTCTAGATTCGATGAGCATTTTGCGGTACGTCAGCACGTTTTCGGTAAACCTTCGATTACGCGTATCACTACATTTCAACTGCGGTCCGGAATTAAGCTATTATATAAGCAACTATTGTGTATTGATGTACTATTTTTGATGCAAGCATTTTGTTGTATCGTATATGTGCTAAGATTACCCAATATTACGGAATAAAACAAAACAGTCACACTAAGACCTGAAATTTTGTTTTTTTTTAAATATTACAGCCAATGGATCGGTTTGCGTGATAAGCAATGATCTCGTAAAAGCTAAAAAAAACGATAAATAATTTACTTATTTGGGTCTTGGGGTGAAATCACTGACAAGTGGAATGTTAAATTAACGATCATTGTTCCTATTGTCATTGTCGGTTTATGGACTGATAGGATTACTAAACAAACTCTTTGGGTTGTTGGATCAAGGGCCGTATATAAAAAGGTGGTGTCGCTTGACGAATAAAGAAGAAGAAAGATCAAATACTAATGAATGAAAAAAGGTAAAAAATATAATCAAAATAAAAGACAATAAATATTAATCCATATTAGATACAAATATAATACTACAGATACAATTATATTATTAAAACTAGCTGTTGCCCGCAGCTTCGCTCGCGCGTGTTCTTTATCTATACTAATATTATAAATAAGTAAAAATAGATTTTTTGTATGTTTGTTTGTAGCGAATAAACTAAAAAAACTGCTGTACTGTTTTTAAAAACCTTTTTTACCTACAGAAAGATACGTTATCAGCGAGTAATTAGCTGCCCGTCCCGACTTCGTACGGGTAAAATAAGGATTTTATCTCGTACATTTTTTAATCAATAAGATATAAACATTTACCAATCGATTTATTCGCCCATCCAGTATAGTGTATGTGTGTTCAGTACAGGGCATATAATAATCCTACTTCCTACTAATATAATAAACTCGAAAGTTTGTATGGATGTATGGACGTTTGTTACTCTTTCGCGCATAAACTACTGAATGGATTTTAATGAAACTTTACAATAATATAAGCTTAGGGAATACCAATTAAGTGGTACATATGGCAATAATGGAATATGTTTTCTTTATCCAAACATCACTAACATAGTGAAGTTCGTATATTTCTCCCTAAGAGATATTGATATAAGATATTGCGTATTTTGAATTTCATTATTTGCACCCAACTCTTCCAAACAAAAATAAAAGTTTCTAAAAACTTTGAAATTCATGTTTATTCATTCAATCAAAAAACTCAAATAGTATATTTCTATTTTTTTTAATTTTTATAGTAATGATTTTACCCCGTTTTTCCCGTTTGGAGTTAAATTTCTAAAAACGACGAAATACGCATGCATAGCTTTAATACTAAATTTCATTCTACTTACACCAAAAGTGACGGAATCCCCATACAAACTTTCAACCCCTTTTTTACCCTCTTAGATTTAGATTTTCAAAAACGCTGAAATACATTTTTATTTATTTTTAAGCTTGTTCATTAAATTTCATGCTTCTAACTTTAAAAATGACGGGTTTCTAAACAATCAACTCTTTAGGGTTAGGTTAGGTAGAACTTCCAAAAATCCTACCTTAGTGGGTGTTATAAAATGTATCAACTGCCAAAATTTCAAGTTTCTAACCCCCGCAGTATAGGCTCTGCGTTAATGAATCAGTTAGGAAGAGTAATAATATGATGTGTATAGATATAAAAAATATACGTATTTTTTATAACTTTTGATAGACTCAACTAATTTTGATGAAATAAAGCCTAAACGGAATCTTGAAATAGTTCTTATAATAATTCGGTTATTTCAATTTTTAGACGATTGAAAGATTAGACTGGACATACAGACATGCAGACAGTAAAAAAACTAAAAAAATGATTGCTTTGGTTTTGGTAAATCGTAAATAGCCATATACCCTTTAAAACAGGCAGTTATTTTGAAATAACAGACAGAAACTTCAATTTTATTTATATGTATGGATAATTTATTAATTAATTCGTTTTTGTTATAGATTTATGTTATTTTATGTGTACAATATAAAGTATAAAGGAAAAGTTTCTTCTGTCAGAGACTAAATAAAATCAGACTTAACCAAGGCTACTAATTTAATTAAACAAAAAAAAGGGAATTAAAACAAATGTTGTCCATTGAACTTGACACACATCTGAATAAGCTGCTTAAGCAGCCATTTTATGTAGAAAAAGTATATAATATACAAACAAAAGCAGCTATATAACAATTTTAATTAAAGTTTCAAAAGCAGTTATTTGACCGCTCTGGTAGGTTAAGTGTTCATTAATTATTTTTAAAAATGAAATGACACTTATAGCATATATATATATAAATATATACATACATTAGCTAAGTTTCCACCAACAATAATTACACAATTATTAAAATAAACAAAACATACATAAAATCAAACAGCTAAACCATCATAATCAGTAAAGGTGTAGTAAGATATATATTTTTTTATAATCAAATATAATTAATTACTTAATGAAAACACAAATTTAACAAAAACAAAATATAAATGAAATCACATAGCTTAAGCATTATTACATTGAGTAAGGCCAATAAAATGCAGTAAATAAATGATATATATATTATTTATATATTTTTTAACCAAATACAATTAAAAGGCAAGCAAGAATATGACTACAGTACAAAATTTATAACAAACTAAAATATTGAATATTAAGATGGGTTGGTACATTCATTTTATATAAATTAATACATTTAATACATTATTATTTTTATCTTATTTATGTTATTTTTGCAGTGATTTTTTTTTAAATATATAATATCAATATCTGAGTACACTTAATTATATATTATATGCTCGCACAGATCTACTTCTTCCTATTCATGATTATGCTTTCGCAAGCTTGATGTAGCCAAAGACCAATTGAATTAAGCTGAGAGATTACAAAATACTTTTATTCGGTTTATATTGGGATGAGGCAAATATAACCACGTTTCACAATTTTGTTCTCTTCTTAATTAGTTGCCCGTCTGACTTCATAGGAATATGCACATCTTCTCTATTCTGTACTGTGTGTTGTTTAACCCTTTTACTCCCCCTTCATCACTTGATATTCATTAGATGATGACGGTGATGACGACGTCTCAGTGCTTTTATTTATGTGCTTCGTATTTTGTTGTTCGATCACTACTATTTTAGCTATCTCTATAGCTTTCTTTAGTGACAGATCAGACCGTTGTAATAATCTTTGATGTTTGGCGAGCTACTCTAACACATATTCGCTGTAAATTTATCACTGACCAATGACTATTAATTCAACGAAATCGCATTTTAAACTGTAATTTTCTAGACTCGTAATAAAGTTGGTTATATTTTCGTGTTTGCTTTGTTTTCTCATAAAAAATACATGTCAGGCCATAGTTAAATTTTTCCTCGGTTCGAAATACTTGTTACATTTATTAATGAGGTCTTCTCAAGTAATTTATGTTATTTTAATGTTGAATGAATTGAATATTTCGACACCTTTTCCACCAATCGAGTGTAACAAAATTGCTATTTTTCTCTATTTACACTTCTTTTATATAACCAGTGGCTAATACTCCTTATATATATCCAGTGGCTAATAAATATAGTTCAAAATATGGTTGCCATTTTTCCACGTTAAATTGTTATTTATTTCGTTGTATAGAAAAAACTTCGGTAGGTAAGTTTGAATTTTTATCTGCCGTTTTAAAACTTTTGACAGGAAACACGAATTTAGGACAAAATTATACCTATTTAAAGTTTTAAGAAGTGTTATACCACGTTGATGTTTAAAGCAACCACTTCTAAAACCATGTATTATTGTTACAGTTGTTTTTAGGCTTTGTTTGTACACCTATATACTATTCACGTATTAATTATTGTCACTGAGTTAACTGACTTGCTCACACGCAGACTTAAGGCGTACTATTATGAAAGATATAAGATGAGATCATAAAGATACACACAATATATATGCAATATTAGTTTTTATGCAAAAACAACACACGAAGCTACTGAAAACACGAAATTGTTAACAAAACTGTTTGATTTTGACAACTAACAGCGCGCGTACTTTTCCTACAGATAATAATTTATTGATTTTTAGTAGGGATACTAAACTTATAATAAATAAATAAAGAGATTAAAAATTATAGGACAAAATATAGGATAAATCATAAGCAAAAGTGTAAATTACATGTAATATTTAATCTCTTTTCAGTTTGACCATAACCATTTTTTAATAAATGTTCTACGTGTATCTTAAAATTGACATAACTTTATTATTTATGAACCGATTGAAATAAAACAAACACTAAATGTTAAGTGAAGTTAGCCACAATACATTAGTGAAAACCGCACTCAAATCCGTTAAGCCGTTTTTAAGATTAGCGTGCACAAACGCACAGACAAACAGACAAACAGACAAAAAATTTATTAATCATTGTTTTAGGTTCTATTGTGTTTATAATGACCCCCGATAAAAGTTTTACTCATTTATCTTCCATGCACAGACATCGACCAGTTACAGATTTATTATATGTATAGATAAATAAAATTAAAATAGTTCTTATTGTTGATGGTGTAAGAACTATTTTAAATTTGTGTCAGTGTACAGAGCGCAGGTAATCACTTGGTCATAATTTCATTTTATTGTTGGAATAACAGGACGTAATATTGAATTTAAGCAAATTTCGAAAATTGCTATTTTTTTTTTTTACTGGATTCATACAAAAATGCCTAATCTGGTTGATATGAAACTTTCTCATTATGATACAGTATAGTTTCAAAATAGACATTGAATTTTTTAAATGTCTATACGTTGTATCAGTCCGAATACTTTCCATGTGAACGCTGTCGAAAGTACATCATACTTAAAAAAATATATCTAAGTGTGTCTTAATGTCTACAGTAATTCAATTTGCAGCAGCATATTGTTACTTATCTAATGGTGAGTTACAGTAAAAAATCATAATACTAATCTGTATCAATTTAATTAATACATATTAAAAAAAAAAGTATAACAAAACACGAACATTTAGATCTTCATTCTTCATTCATTCATTCATATCTTCATCACCATAAAAGTAAATAAAAAAATATATTTTTATTATATTTTTATTTGTATTTTAAGCTTTGTTATTCACTTTGAAACACTGCTACGTTAAACGCTACGTGCCATGTCTCGTAGGCTGAGCGTAGTTTTATATCAACGATTCAACAGGGTAGTAATGCTAGTATCCTTGCCACCGCTTATCACGGTGATTATTGATATAGTAGCCATCCTTATTTTCTGTTTGTATATTCTCGTTTATGCTTTCATTGTTAATAATTCTCATGAACTTGATATTGTGTTAGTTTTATTACTTGATTGAAAAATTTTAACCGCAATGTGAATAAAATCTTGTTTAATCTATATGATTATATACAGATTTATTTAAAATTTTATACTGTAAATCTTTTTCTATATATATAAAAATCTCGTGTCACAGTTTTAGTGTTTATACTCCTCCGAAACGGCTTGACCGATTTTGATGAAAATTTATATGTATATTCTGTAGATATGAGAATAGGTTTATAAAATTTTTATAACCCTGTGTCACCCCAAAATTTATTTTTTTATTTTTGGACATATTCTTTTATTTTTAATTTTTTATTATGTGGCATTAAAAATACATACAACCCCAAATTTTCACCCTTCTACCATCAACCCCTATTTTTTAATAGAGATATTAGTAATTCAATAATTTTCAACCTCGGTCGATAACTGGATCCATTAACACTTGATCAGTTATCCCCGTCGGGGGCTTTCGGTGTCACTTCTCACTATGTAAGCAGCACGGAGTAAGGATGGGAGCGTTCTCCTGTCTTTCTTGCAATAAGCTGTATCTCATTTCTTACACAGTTTTCGGAAAAAAATCGGCCATTATTATTGTTTGTACATCGATCGCAGTAGTGACGTTTACAATTAATTCTCAACTAAATTTATTATAAATTGCAGTGCTGTAATTATTGTTATTATTAAATATTAATATTAAGAGTATTTCTACTGTATTATTCTTAAGGAAAAATATTGTGAAAGGTAACTTAAATAACAAAAATGTGTGTGTACTTATGTACATGCGTTAGACCTATTATAATAAAAAAAGAAAACAAATAATGGGCCAACTTTTTCAAAAAGGTCTATATCATAGTGTGGGACTATTGTACGAGGAGCATGAGCACATAGAAAACGTAGACAGAACCTAAAAATACAATAAAAAATTTGCGATCGGGGGACCCCCGGGAGGAACGAAATTCTTTGTGAATTTTTTTTAACTTAAAACGTGTTTTAAAATGCAGATTTTTAATGATTATATATCTGTATATTTTTCACACTCCCGTGCCACGAAAGGCACGTAAAGCGGTTGGTCCTGCTTCTTACCTGAACTTTTACCGTTCGCGTCGGTGTACCGTCCTATCGGATTATGAGAGTGCACCTGTGTTTATGCACACACTTTTGAACTATAATACGTCCTAAGTAGTTGGCAAATCTTTCTTGATATTGGCCATCGCGGTCGAAATCGGTCAGGAGGAAATTATTCTTCGGAGTGTGCTGCGTGGGGCCTCAGAGGCATACCCTGGCGACGATATGCGGTGGTGATCTCTCGCTGCCGAGCGTGATTAACGCCATGTTGGAAATGGTCTCCTTCTGCGAGAGTGTCATGTCGCAAAAGGAGCTAAGGGGGTTCCTGTATCTGGGAACTCCGGGGTGTCTCGGTAGCATGCGCAAGCGATCCCGTGGTGCCCCCCGACTAGACGGAGAGGATACCGCTGGTTTTTTAGTAGGTATTCCGGCACCTTCAGCGCCGGTGAGCCCCACATACCCCTCACTTCATGTGGGGGATACGCGTAAATGCATTTTCACAGCGAAAAAAAGGAGGAAATTGTTCCTACTTTTTTATCTCACCAAAAAGCGTTGCCCTTCTTAATCGACTCTCCTTTTCACATGTGTATATTTTATGTTATTTTTATTATGTTTTCAATGCAAAATATAATAATTAAATAATATAAAGTAAGAATTAAAATTGATAAATTTCATTTAATACTTTAGGAAAATAGTAATTTATTCAAAATTAAATATAAAATAGTGAATTATAAGTTAAAAAAAGAGTTCAAATTATATTTATATTTGTATAGAATTGAGGTTATCTCATTGGCCGCACACAATCCTTGTTATCAAACCTGAAAATTTGCTCACTTACACATACATACTCATACAACCGCTAGAATAGAAAGAATCAGTAAGAAAGAAAGAGGGGAAAGGTCGCTTGGAGGACAACGCTTTTTTGTTAGATGACAATTTCTGCCAGGTCACTCTACTTTGCAGTAGTAAAAGAACTTTGTTCCAATAAATGTAGAGCATGTTGTACTGTACTTTATGCATTATTATTATATGCCCTGTACCCAACACACATACACTGTACTGTATGAGCGAATGTTTATATCTTTAATTGATTAAAAAATGCACGGGATAAAATCCTTATTTTACCCGTACGAAGTCGGGTCGGGCAGCTAGTATTATATATAAAATTTTGCAATGAATACCCCTTCTCACCAAAAACAATTAAGAAACGTGAATTGTTTCATATTATATAATAAGAATAATGTCATCTAGAGCGATTTCGGTCACGGCAGCCAATCTTAAGAGAGATTAGCCAACTGCGCAGGGGATATTATAGTGCACAAGTGTGTGCGCAAACACAGATGCACTCACTATTCCCTAGCTCTCATAATCCGATGGGACGGCAATCCGAAACGACCGGAAAGAGTTCAGGCGCAGGACCAACGGCTTAACGTGCTTCCCGAGGCACGGGAGTGTACACACTTCCAACTTCCAGACTCTGGGCTGCTACTGAGAATTTTCTGACAGAAAAACCCAATAACTATTTATAGGCCCGACCTGGGAATGGAACCCAGGACCACCGGGTCTGCGGCCTTATATCTAGCCACTATATACATATAATTGTTTCATACCAATAGTATTTTAAGAAAAATAAAACACAAACATATTGTTGTAAACGGATATTCAGTGTTTTTCCGGTGGCCTTAATGAGATTTCTTGTTTTCAAAACAGCCCACGTGCGACGGAACAAAGCTACTCAGCATATATTACAGTGAACCTTTCTAATCCGTTTATTTAGATTTCCACTGGCCTCTTATCCTGAATATAAAATAGTCTGTGAGTAAATGTAAGCGTTAAGACAAAAAAAAAACAATCACTTGTTAGCTAACAGACTATAACAATATGCCGTCATATGATAACAGGCAGTAGTCTACCAGTTGTCATCTTGGATCAATACGGCAAAATGAATTAGTACAATGGGTTAATGAACAACGATGTTACGAGTATATGAGTAAATTACTAAGTACATAGAAAATTTACAGAAAAATAGCAAGACTTTTTGAAATCGGTTAAACAATAAACATTTATTTCTTACAAAAAACAAAACATAAATCTTTCTTATAATGTCACAGAACCCCATTTCAATCAATTATATATAAACCTACAAAAAAACAAGAAAGGTACTCCTTGCCCCTCCTGAGCGCCTCAACTGGTTTCTCCTTATTTCCCAGGAGACTTTATTTTAATTACGTTACTCCACAAGATTTTGTTTAATGTATTACGAGTTTTATTAAAGCAATAAAATATCGCCATTGAGCGAATGTGAATTTAGTTTTGAGATTTTTCTTTAAAGATTTTGTCGAATATCGAATGCAGATATCTTGAAGAAAGTTCGATGGACGATGTGCTTCTTGCGGGTAACGTTATATGTAATCTATAAAGAAAATTACGTATAAATTTTTGTTATTTTCATAATTTCCAATCAAGTTTAAACAAATAAAATTAGTAAATCGATTTATAAAAATATTAATGTTCTCTCTTAGTATTTGAGCCATGTATCGACTTTAGATTTCATTGTTTTGTTATAACATTTCACAATAGTAGGACTTTTTATTTTTGTTTAAATGACGGTCTATCATATATTAGAAAACTGTATATAAGGCTTCCGAAGTATATTGAAAACAATCATTATTAGTTGTTATTAGAAGTTAAATAACTGTAAATTGTTATTCAATAAAAGGCATATCTTGCGCAGGAAAAATATGCATATTTATACAGTGTTCGAGATTAGTGTGTTCAGACATGAAGAAACTTTCTAGCTTTGTATATATAGTTTGATTGCTTTCCAACGTTTTTAAAAACTATTCAGATATAACGAACTCGATATCGTAATTAAAGAGTAATCAGCGTATGTTTATTGAATTAAAAAAAAAAAACATAAATAATTATCAAATTAATATAAATTAAAGCCAATTACGTAACGAGAACGCACGTGAATGAATTTTTAATGAGATCGATTCACTTTTTCATCGATAAATATTATTAGTTTATTATAATTTTTTTTAATATTTTCAGTTGCTCCGTTCGTATATGTGAATCTTAAATAAAGACCGCAGGTTCAAATCCGTGAAAATACCATTGAATTTTTATATGATTAATTTATATACGGTGTGGTGGTGCTGGTGCTGCGATATTTGGTGCATGAGACGTACACCAAATATCTCAATGAGCCAGCTCACATTTGGAGCAGCATGCTTCTTCTCAAAGAGGAAGTCTTAGCCCAGCAGTGGGCTGTTATTATGTAATTGCTACTTACTTACCTTTAAAAGTTGCAATATCGAAATTGGGAAGTCGCTTAAATTCTAATGAAATGAATCCTTTTATGAATTTCTAGATTTCATTCATTCATTCCGAATCGTCTGTTCCAACGTACATGTATTCAAAATAGTAAAAGTACTAAAGTAAAAATAATAATTAAAATGGATTAAAATGAGTAAATGGGTAAATGTATTCTATCGAATAGGCCAATCTCGTTACGAGCGCAGTAAATACTGTACGGCCTAAAATATTCTGTGAATTGAATATGTAAAGTTTCGATCTTATCTGAGGGATTTCATCATAACTTACGTAATGAAACAATTTATATGAAAAATATGGAAATTCATTAAAAAATTTAGCAAAAATTTGATTGTAGTCATTTATTTAATAAGAAAATGGTGTAAGTGTCAAGGTACTCACGAGAATTGTGTAAGCATGTGAGCTCATGTACCGATATCACGCACACATTAACGCACTTACAATAACTAATCTTACGCTGACTTCATCCGACGCTCGAGACCTCATCTGACGCTCGAGTTCTCAGTTAGCCTCTACAGTGTACCGAGTGGTCAGATGTTTACACATCAAAAAATATATTTTAATTAATAAAAATCAACTTATGTATAAAATGCGTGTTGTTTGAAATTTCCTATTTAGTAGTTATACTGTGTCTGATTGTTTGAATTTCAAATATTATAAATATAATAAATAAATCTTTTTTTAATTTTATTTATTAAAATTAATTTCAATGACTTATGGAATCAAATTTTAATGCAGCTATTTTATACTTGAATTCACCGTAGAAAATACATTGATTGTAATAGTAATAATATTTAAAGGATACATCCACCCAATTAGCATATATAGAGCGTAAGTCAGTTTTCAACATTGCTCATGTGAGATACCATGTCAGTTCTTACTGAATAGCAGAGCGAACGAAAATATGTAAGTTACATCTAAATAAGTACTATGAAGGCCTTAAATGAATTAGTTACTGAACTTTTATGAAATTCATTTAATTACAATTAAAGGATTTATTGACTACGGAACTCCGAAAATACCAATTCATATTCAGCTGCAAAGTTATTTTTTATTCCTGCGTTCATTTAAGTGCTCTCCGCATAATGTGAAAAATTTCATATTTATTCGTCCGTATATATATATGAACTCATATAACCATAAAAAGCTTTAAACGGCATTTACTTTAAAAGCAATTGAGATGTAGAATGAAAACAATCGTATGTTTATATTTAAATTCACGTACAATGCATCAATTCGTCTACAATTGTTCTCCTGAGGTTAACAGAGCTGTGAGGGATTGTACAAGAAATTGAAAAATGTTTCAGTTGAAATTGCACTCTGTATTTGGTTTCCATTTGTATTTATAGGGAATTTTTAAATATTACATTTCGCAAAATTAATTTGTATAGCTCGGCTTCGTACCGATAGAATAAAGGTCTATATAGAAGGACAATAAATCATATCAAATCAATTATAAATATATCAAGAAGAAGACAGACATTCATTATATTACTGATTTTTTTTCAGAACAAAAAGTATCTCAAACTTCTTTATATCGACCACCTAAATTCGAACGTCCAACGCATCCCATTTGGTAGGCACAGTATGAACGCTATTTCGTTATATGACGTGATTTTGGGCCACTGCTATTTCACTCTTCTGTAAGCCGTGTAAAAGAACTGCATTCCAAAATTCAAATAACATTTATAAAATGATTGACTATCTATATACGTTAATATAGTAAGTATTATATTATTCAGATGGTTAATATTTCTTACCAATGCCAATGTTTGTTGGCAGTGGTAACAACTTACTAACTTTTTGTCAATCTGTCAAATTATTTAAATAATATTTTTTGGAATATATTTTAGTATATATTTGTTCACATATAATATTTTTAAGAAAGTTATTTCATAAAATCAAATCGTTAAAAAGGTTAGGGAAATAACAAAATCTATGATACCGAAAGGCATCTCGAGAGCCTACTTGAAAAATGAACTATATTTAGATTTTCGATCAATGTTGCATTAATATCGCGTAATTACAGATTCAGCTTTATTTAATTAAAGCAATATGTGTTAAGGCATAAATTTTCGTAGACGTTGCCGTATCGAGTTATGGTTATCAGGATTCTCGTTGTATCGGATATGTTCAAGATCTTAGCATATTAAACACGTTGCATATTCATATCGTAGGGACACTACAAGTCATCGAAGTATCACCAAGCGATTTGAGACTCTTTTATAATAACGGTATTGTCTATTTTAGTTTGATATTGTAAACACTTGTATGTTGCTGATAAGATCTTAGTTAGCGATTTACAATTTTATTCATTTTTGCCACGTTAGAGTATGCATTTGAAATACTCAGCGATATTTGATAATTTTTTAATTATTATTTATTAACATACATACATAATATCGGAATCAAAGTAATGATGGCATGGAAGCAAGTTATTCACGTGGTTAATATTCCACCAACGTCACTGAGGCCAACGTTCTCTATAGCCTGAACCCCTAGGAATTGGAAGCTCTCAAAGGTGAACAAAACTTTGGGGGGTCGCGGTAGCAAGCGATCCAGTGATGACCCTCGAAACAGTGATGAAACTCGAACAGGTGAGAACCATGCGTAATACATTTTAAATAATTAAAAAATACACGTGTTTAGTAACCGAAGGTCACGAGCACAAATCCTAACAAACACTAATTTATCACGTTCTTGATTTGTGTTAGTTAATATTAAATGAATTGTGATTCTTATATTAATCAACATATGTCTTTTATAGAAGCGTCTTTATTACAACGGCTTACATGTCGCCTAGCGAAGTGAAAATCCCAGGTTCAATCAACTTACCGCATGATGTACGCTTAGTTGAAGCGGTAAATTGGGAAACTAATATTTTCTTTAAATCATGCTATGCTTAAAGCATCTTTATAACTAACTCATAAATTTCTGTGATATTGTTTCAATTCTTATCAATTAATTAATTTCGTAAATTTATGTCACCGCTTTAACAGCACAGAAATTGCCAACTTTCCTTTTGTGTGAACGCAGCTTTATAAAAGATACAATATTGTAGAAATACCTTGACCATAATTAATGAACAAAAATACAACAACGATACCCATCTCTCTGCAACAAAACAAAGTGAATAATCTCAACAAAAATGATACTCGAAGTTTGTTAAATTTATCACAAAAGACGGTTATTTCGAAGGCGCGTTCAGAAAGATTTGGTCGAAAGCCAACTCAGAAAATTGTTTAACCTCAAGGACTTTTCTGAGTACATGACAAACAAAAGTGTGTGGCCAAAAGTCCATTAAAATGGTATACGACTAAGTTCTGATCCGCAATACGGTACATCACGTCACGTATAACAAGTGCTTGGTATTTTATTGCGGTAAAATAGCTGAATACGGATTATGTCAGTTTTTCATTGAAAGGCAAGATGGAGTAGATATTACACGTGGTTATTATACGACTCGTGGTTTCGAATTCGGGATATCACGGAGTTTTCATGGGTTTTATTAGTGTTTATAATTCATGATGAAACGAAAGAAAAACATCGTAACGATACCTGCACGTGTCTGATCAAGTGGGATATTTACATGCTGTTACTTTACATTATGCAAAAGGGAAGCGTCTCACTTAAAAAAAATCTTACTCAGAGCCAGACGCTCATTACGAAATGGAGATCTTCAATTTTCAAGTCTTCCTTTATCACAGTGTATTCATAAATGTTCGGTTTTGACAGCTTTAAGTCTTTTCGAATTGTAATAATAATTCATTCGAAATAAATGGATAATTCGGCGAGAGGGCGCTGCACGCAATAGTAAACGCTCCGCATAAAATACAATTTTAAAATTATTTTTGTGCGAATTAGTAGTTGTTGTTGTGTTAAAAATACATATTTTAAAAAAATTCATGCGTGATAACTTTATCCAAACGGAATATCCGGAAATAGTGATAGAAAGGACGTGAATATACCTATGTATGTGAAGAAGACTTTATTTGGTTATCAAATCGTTAAACCTGTGTTGTTCCTAACAATATAAATAAACAAACAATTAAACCGCATGTGAAAGCGAAAGTGAAGTGAATATTTCCTATATTAAGCTTATAGTTAAAATTAGAAGTGTTTAAAAGGAGTGATAACCAAAGTGAAGGTGGTCTAAATAAAACTTTAAATAAACTACCAACAAAATGATCATCACATGGAAGATACAATTGATAAATTTCATAACAATTTTAATCGAATAGATGGTCTAAGGGTCTGAAATTCTTGGATTATTCGGTTGGACCGAGTTCGATTCCAACCTGGAAAGAAGTTTTTTACGTTTCATAATTTTAATTAACATTTTTTTTTTGTTATCATTTATAATTTGAATGAAGAAAATATAAACCAAGATGTCTATGAAATACAACGTCGAAGATGCAATAATTTCCTGACATTACAATACGGAGATGCAAGCAAATGTGTTTAGCCAATGTGTGCCATCTTTTCGTCGACTCTGTTATTATCTATCTACCTGCATAAACTTTTATATATATTATAGAATATAAAAAAAAAAAAAAAAATCATATGATAATTTTATTGTGTTATATTGTGGATTTTAGTGTATTTTCTTTGATTTTATTGAGTGCGAATTCGAAAAACATTTTCTTAAGTCAATAAATAAGAGTCTATGTGCTTTTAAACAATTGAATACCTGATTATAATTCTTTTATATATTATGTAATTTTTATTTTTTATTTTTTATTCTGTTTTCAATATATTATGTATATATTTTTTTGTAGTATTATTATAGTTAAAATGAATGAATTTATTGACTTCTATTAGTACCGAGTTATATTGTACATATTTTTTATTTAATTTAATTTTTCTTTTTTAATTTTTTTTTTTTGTTATTGATTGACAAGAATATCTCTTTTTTTTAAATTTTTTTATTTGTTAGTATTTTTAATTGTATGAAGCTGACTGGGCCCTATTTATGGTCCTTTAGATAAGTATACAGTAGTTATTAATTTTGACATATTTTAATTCATATTTGGTTGTTATTATTCTACTTGTACCTTTATTTTAGTTTACAATTGGTTGCTTAATTATTGAATTATATTTTATATCATTTTTAGTCATGGTTGTTTACACCTGATTATTTAATTTTATTAATCTTTACAATTTTTTTTTTTTTTTTTTGTAATTTATTTGTTAAATATGTGTGCTCTCCACCTAAGGTTAACGTGCCCTTATTGCCCGAGCTCGGCACGTACGTTTAGCTCACATGGGCTTAAAATACACATTGGGCATAAGCATAAGGGTGTGGCTCGTTTCCCGGCCGGTCCCGCTCTCGCGCAGCAGTCCCTACAACCCGACGCCGGCGGTATAAGCGCAACATCTCAGGGTTCACAGTCGCCAACTAATATCCTTGATAGTCTAGCATCACTCAGGAGATCTGTAAGGGTACTAAGGCATGTGCCTAAGGGAGCAAGGAACCTAGCGGCCGGTAGATTGTGCGACATTGTAAGTAGGTGTATTGAGACCAATAGAACTACAGATTGGTGTACATTGCTTGCATTTTCTTATACTGCGCTTAAATTACCACCTCTGCAGGGCTCTGGTAACCTTACGTCCAAAGTGAAGGCCAATATAACATCTTGTGATGCACCCGGTGATCCCGATATAGACGTGCCGTATAGATCGTTTTCAGTCCAAAAGGCGATCGAGTCAAAGGTGTTTGAAGGTGACGTGAGAGGGGCGGTGCGCCTGCTGATGTCCGATGATACAATAGCACCATCTGGTCCCGAAACTCTGGCTTCCTTGAGGTCCAAACATCCATCCCCATCGCGTCCACTAGCTTTTCCTATAGCGCCAGATCGTTCCACTCCGATCCTAAAAGTTAAAAAGGAAGACGTAGTGCAGGCACTGAGCAGTTTTCATAATGGTTCAGCGGGTGGTTTGGATGGTATTCGTCCGGTTCATTTAAAGGAGCTGACCTCTAATTCTGCGGGGGACAACGGGCAGCGTTTGCTTGAAACTTTGGTTGCCTTGTGTAACTTCCTTCTTAGTGGGCAATTAAATCCGGAAATTTGTCCATATATGTACGGAGCGAGTCTGTGTGCGCTGTCAAAAATGGGGGTCTTAGACCAATTGCAGTGGGGAGTATCTTCCGTCGTTTAGTGGCTAAGCTGGGGTGCCGTGCTGTCAGAGAGGATATGGCCTAATACCTCCAGCCGCACCAGTTGGGTTTCGGAACCCAAATGGGATGTGAAGCAGCAATACACGCAACACGTACATTTGTAACAGATCCAAGGAACGCAGATTATATAGTAATAAAATTAGATCTTAAGAACGCGTTCAACTCCGTGGAAAGGGACGTACTCCTGGATGAGGCCAGTAGAAACATTCCTTCTCTTTATCCATTTCTTCACCAGGTTTATCAGTTCCCTTCTAACCTCTTCTTTGAGAATTCCCTAATACTCTCTCAAGTTGGTGCACAGCAGGGGGATCCGCTTGGCCCTCTTCTTTTCAGCCTGGCAATCCACAAGGCAATCTTATCTCTAAAATCTCCTCTTAATATATGGTACCTAGATGATGGTACTATTGGTGGAAAGCCAGAAGACGTGAGGCAAGATATCCGCACTTTGCTTCCCCTCTTTAAAGACCTAGGGTTAGAGATTAATTCATTTAAGTGTGAGTTTTTTCAATGTGGAGCCGGCCCCTTTAATAAGTTCTCTCTTTTCTCTTCTATTCTACCTGGCCTCAAGGAGCAATCGCGTGGATCTTTTAATCTACTCGGTTCACCAATTTTTCCTGAGGCAGTTCCCGAGGCTATTGAAATCAGGAGACGTCTCCTTTTGCATGCTCAGAGTCGTCTCACTAACATCTCGGCGCACGTAGCCTTGGTTCTTTTAAAAATGTGCTTTGCAGTCCCGAAGATTACCTATCTTCTAAGGACGTCTCCTGCCTGGTTGTTCCCACAAGACGTGGCTTCCTTCGATAGCTCTTTGAAGTGTATGGTGGAAAACATTTTAAATGTCTCGTTGAATGATACCCAGTGGAGTCAAGCCTCTTTGCCTGTACGGTTTGGGGGTCTGGGTGTGCGTCGAGTGAAGGATGTATGTCTGCCTGCCTTTCTTGCATCGGCGCATGGGGTGGTTAGTCTGGTCTCTAAAATTCTATCATCCGAAGGAGGCAGGACTACCATACCTTTTGCTGCTGAGGGAGTTGCGGAATGGGAAATGCTCTTTCCTAACGTAGCCCTTCCTGGATCTCCGGAAAGGCAGCGTTCTTGGGACGATGTAAGGTGCAAGTCGGAGCTCGACCAGCTTATTGGTGCTGCTAGAGGAGTGGATCTGGCCAGACTCAGAGCGGTGTCGAGAGCGGAGTCTGGAGCGTGGTTGCAGGCTTTGCCTTCCCCTTACATTGGAACTCTTCTCGACAATGACTCTTTGCGTGTGGCCGTGGCTCTCCGCCTGGGCTGCGATGTTTGTCAACCACACCGATGCATCTGCGGGTCCACGGTAGAGGCTATCGGCCATCACGCGTTGAGTTGCGGACGATGCTCGGGGAGATTTCCTCGCCACCACGCCCTGAACGACATTGTCCGGAGAGCATTAGTGTCAGCGAATGTTCCATGCGTCTTGGAACCACCAGGTCTCAGTCGCTCTGATGGCAAGAGACCGGATGGTTTGACGCTTGTCCCATGGCAAAGGGGGAGGAGTTTAGTGTGGGATGCCACCTGTGTCAATACCTTCGCGGTATCACATCTGACCCACACCACACGAACGGCTGGGGCTGCTGCCGAGAGTGCAGCTGAGAGAAAGCGGGAAAAATATGCCCCCTTGTGCGCGAATTACATATTTGTGCCACTGGCGTTCGAGACGTCGGGATGTTGGGGGTCGGATGCCCTTACATTTATTAGGGAGATCGGCCGTCGCCTTAGGGAGAGGGGTATTGACAATCGCTCCGGGTCTTACTTGGCGCAAAGGTTGTCCATTGCCGTACAGCGCGGAAACGCGGCCTGTGTTATGGGCAGCTTTGCGTCGAGTGAGAATCTGGAGGGAATATTTTAAAATTTGTAAGATTGATGAAATTAAAATTAAAATTTGTGAAATTGTATAATATTGTATATTTAATAAAGACATCGGTCTAAAAAGATTCGAAATAAACTTCCTGTGGATATTTTTCTAGTATATAGATAGGCAGACTGGCAAATGGGTCACTTAATGGTAAGTAAGTACAACCGCCCAGACATCGGTGCCTTAGGAATGGTTTCTTACTATCGTATTATGGTTTCTTATATATAATATAAGGTTTGGGCGAGTTGCTAAAGAAATATAATTATCATTTATACGTTGAGCCATGCAACCGATATTATGGGTGGGAATTAAAATTGAAATTCATAAGGACTGCGAAGAACTAATGATAACATTCATTTTAAGCTTATCGTGATAGTGTTTAGCAATTTATTATAATAACTTAATTTGTTACATTTTTAAAAACTAAAGTAAATACATTAATTAAAATATTTGTTGTAAAAAATGTCATGATTCCTGGTGATTGTATTTATAGTTATAAATTATTTTTTTTTATTTTAATCTATATTCATACTTTACTAGATACACTCGGTCCTGCGCCTGAACTTTTTCTGGTCGTGTCGGATTGCCGCCCCATCGGATTATGAGAGCTACACTTGTGCACAATAATATCTCCTGCGCACACAGACTGCCTCGTTGGTCTAGTGGTTAGATACAAGGCCGCAGATCCGGTGGTTCCAGGTCGGGCCAATAAATAGTTATTGAATTTTTCCGTCAGTAAATTCTTAGTAGCAGCCGGAGTCTAGAAGTTGGAAGTGTTACACTCCCGTGTCTCGGAAAGCACGTTAAATCATTGGTCCTGCGCCTGAACTCTTTCCGGTCGTGTCGGATTGCCGTCCCATCGGATTATGAGAACTAAAGAAAAGAGAGTACACCTGTGTTTGCGCACACACTTGTGCACTATAATATCTCCTGCGCCGTTGGCTAATCTCGCTTGAGATTGGCCGCCGTGATCGAAATCGGTCTGGAGGTCAGTATTATTATTGTTATTATTATTATGGAAAACACATAAGAATATTATTAATATGTATAAAATGCTGCTAGGCTAAGACGTATTCTCATTTTGTTGTGGGTTTATTTCGCCAATCGGCTTCAAATCACAACCTTAGGCTAATATTCACGTATTATACCAATGGACCATCTCGGCTTCAGACGTATATTAAATGTAACATAATACCCACTTAAAGTTATGGCTCGATTAGAACTAATTCGATTATGCTTGTATTACCTAATTATGACACTAGAAATGTATGCCTATTTAATAATACCTACAGTATATTCACTTCTAAAAATGCTAACTACAAGTTTTATATTATTGACTAAAATTACAAATAAATATAATAAATTATCCAATTTTAATTAGTAAATGTTAATTTAATTTAATTTAATAATATAACATAATTTAATTTATTTCATTACATTGTTAAATATTGTTATTGAATTGGTTAGAAATAAAAGGCTTTATTATTTTTATTATTTATTTATAAGTAACTCTGTGGAACCAACTTTCGCCGGCTAAAAACCTTATGTATATATACTTTAAAAAAAAGAATTTATTTCTTCTTGTCTTCTTATGAATTAATTAGGAAGGGCAACGTCCAAGGGAGGTGGTAGTCACTTTCCACCAGATAAGCTTCCTGCCCGTTTGTGTTCGATTAATAATAATAATCAATTCGTGATTGATTTAATAAGTAATAATAAAATCAGTACAGCAATATGACCACTGGTTTCTCTTTTTCGAATGACACCTCACTAGTGCTTACCACTGTCTGAACACTGGAATAGCGAGAAGTAAAAAGCATTTCTGACGACATCAATGCGTCTGCACTCATGCTGTATCTCTTCTGCTTTTGATAAGTGAATCAGAGACTTAGTAGTCAAAATAAACAAAACTTCATAATGTTATTTATTATGTTCACAAACTCTGTTACGAACAAACATTGTCTAATGATATACAGATACTTAAATGCATAGCGAAATTCGATATATTATCACATTTACTTGGTACATACAATACATACACTTATATAAATTTGATAGCTAATGTAATTTTGCTCTCCCAAGATTACAATATGACTCCCAAGATTATACTGTCACCGAGAAGATCAACATCGTTGTATTTATCCACATACTAAAACTGAATTTTACTTTACTTGGTGGTAGAGCTTTGTGTAAGCTCGTCTGGGTAGGTACCCACCTACCTATCCTACCTACCTATCCTATAAAAGAAGACTTACTAAAATACTAAAACTGACTTTAGTCGCAAGATAATTTAGTGACATCATATTAACTTAATTCAAAATATTTAAATTGTTGTAAAGATAACTTCAAAACAGCGTTCCATTCGTTCACACGCTCAAACCGACGCGATTTTATTTTTATGCGTCTGCTAAAAGGCTGTTTCGAAGCAAACTACTGCTGGTTTGTGAATATTCCACGTTCTAGCTTCGAGTTGGACGTGATCACAATTTGAATGGTGCACTGCTCATGCAATGTCTTTAATAGCCGCCATAAATTGAATATGTTAGCTTCTACAAATGTAGTAAAGATGCAATGAAAATCAGTAGGAAAACATGATTATGTATTCATTAAAAATATCTTAGAATAAACTAAAAAAAAAAATTAAATTTCGAATGAAATTTTAAATAACATTATAGCGAAAGCAAATACTCACTGTTCATGTTTAATTCGAAAACATTTTCTTGTATGTTAGTGTAAATTTGTGTTACATGTATTTTATTTCTTGTTGTTTATATTCTTTATATGTGTGCATGTCTACAATTTACACGTACATTCATCTTGATAGGTCATCTTAAATAAGTTAATTTATAATGATTACATTTCGTATCGAGCGCGTTCTTAATCCTCCCTTCGCGCTGAACTGAGCGTCTACTTTATTGACATGTTCAATAGAAAATATGAAATATTGTACAGATCGCTCACGTACCGAGTTGATACTACAAAATTGCATCCCTGTCGCATCTAAAGTCTGTCGACTTGAAAATTATATACGAGGTAGAAGTTGCTTATTGCCATTTCTTATTGTGTGAGCTCGTCACGTTCAAAGGCTTACTTATATTGAATCTTTCGATGCTAAAAAGTATCTCATTTAATACTGTACTTACGATTGATGTAAGTTCGAAAGTCACATTGTACATTGTAATGTTTTCAAATTCCAACGCCCATATATATAGTTTAGTTAAGTGTATGGGACTAAGCAAGGATACATTTTAGATCGTTTTTAATTGAAGGTCTAATTATTTTCTATACTAAGATTGCTGATTTTTTACATTGATTGACAACTATATCTTACTAAATTGAAAACTGTATAAATGATAAAGACGCGTGGAGTTGGTATTCGCTTTTACTGAAAATACGAAAACTAGGAGAAACAACTGACTACTGTTAACATCCTTCTTCACTGAAGTTTATGAAGTACTGCTCGTATTTACAACTAAACCCGTGGTAGGTCTTTATTCGGGCCAATTTAGATTGGCACCGAGTACTTATGGACTAATCGTTTAAAGTTTGAATTGTAAACAAGCCAGTATGCATTCAGACAAGTCTGGTTACTATTAACAACCTGCGAATTTCTCACTGCTGGGCTACCACCTCTTCTCCACTAATTGAGGAGAGGGTTTAGAGCTTATTTCATGGTTGGTGGAATAAACATGTGTCAGAATTTCGATGGTGAAATTTGACACGTGCATGCAGGTTTCCTCACAATGTTTTCCTAAGCCGTTAAGCACGAGATGAATTATAATCACGAATTAATCATATGAAATTCAGTGGTGCTTGCCCGAGCTTGAGCCCACGATCATAGGTCAAGATTCACGCGTTCTTACCACTCGGCCATCTCGGCTGTTTAGAATCGTTATTTTCCTTAGGTTTTAACAAAATCGAAATAAAAGAAGGATTGTAAAATATAAAAAAGTTATTTTAATTTTACGTTTACAAATGCATATAATCTTGTATCTGGCTTTAAGACGTAAGTATTCACGTTTAAAGTATAATCTTTCGAAGCACGTGGAATTCTGGTGGAATCCAAGACAAGTTGTAACATATATACATTTAATGCCTTGTCTGAAGAGTGGAATAAATCTTGTCGAAACTTATAATCTGATACGCTTCCGAGTTTCTGTTAAAAGTACAATTCAAAGCAAAAGTTTGTTTATAGTATTTTTAAGATCAAAAACTTATTAAATAAAACCTAGGTCGGTTTTATTTAATTTTTCTGATTTCTTCTTCAATTATTCTATATAAATTATAATATTTTTAAAAAATTATTAAATATTGGTTCGAAGTTTGGACTATGTCGTTGCTCGTCAAACGTTCGTTAATATATTAATTCGATGAATTATATGGTTTATACGAGATTGATATTTTTTATATATTAGTGTAGGTAAGCAGACGAGCATATGTGCCACCTGATGGTAGGTGGTCACCAACGCCCATGGACATTGGCATTGTAAGATATGTTAACCATCGCTTACATCGCCAATGCACCACCAACCTTGGAAACTAAGATTTTATGTCCCTTGTGCCTGTAATTACACTGGTGAGCCAGTCACCCTTCAAGCCGGAACACAACAATACCAAGTACTGCTGTTTTGCGGTAGAATATCTAATGAGTGGGTAGCACCTACCCAGACGAACTTGCACAAAACTCTACCACCGAGTAGATTGATTTCTTGTACAAATTTCAGCATATGTACATAAAATATGAAGTGTTTCTAAATTTTACATCATACTTACATCTATTTTTTTAAAGAATAATTCTGAGTAGGTACTAATATTATGATTAGGCATGTAAATTACAAAAACAGTAATTTCATATTATAGGTTTATAGGCAGATACGATATGAAACGGTTCATTTTATATAACTTAATTCACAAGGGTTTACACCGAGGGCATATAATGGCTAAGCTCCTCAAATAACAATTGTCTGGGGCCGAAACCTGTGTTTAAATTTAATTAAATACCGGAGTTCAAAGACTGGGAAGCCGCATTATTTTCTTTCTCTCATCCATTTACTTGGTGTATATATAAAGGGTCCGATGATCTGAAGGATATTTGTTTTTGATTAATTATCTTCACAAACTTACAAATGGGTCTTATGACGCGTACGAATTTAATTGGATTCAATTGAGGAGGTAGTGAAAATAATTGTTCTTGTTCTCGCTCTAAAAAAAACTTTAAGTATTGATGTTATGTAAATATGGTCTTTATATACATATGTGCTAATAATGCAATGTTTTTTTTTTTATAGGCTTAAAATAACTATTAATAATAGCATATTGTCTATCACTTCTCAATACCTACTTAATGATGTTATTTGTATGAAATTATGATTTATTTTTTCATAATTATGATGTACATAATGTTGATACAAGGAATAAGTATGTATTTCAATTTATTTTACCGAGTTATTAACTTGGTGGGTGAACATGCTACGCTGCGGTTGCTTTTCCCTTAAAGAAGTTTTTACTCTATAGGATTATGGTCTTCGAAAATTTTATGCACATATGTTGGCCTGATTGAAACATAGCTTTGTAACAACCTGACTAAATTACCACTTCCTCAAATAATGGTTTCTATAATATATACATTAACTGGCTTCCAACCCCGTTGCCTGTTTTCATAGATGGTGGTATTTCCATTATGGATTATTTTCAATATACTAGTACAGTCAATTTCGTGTGACTGAGTCAACATATCGAAACTTTCTCATTTATTATATTAGTTTATTAATAGGATTTATAATACAAAAAATATTGGTAACAATAATAAAGGAAAGAAAATCAATTTGGCTCAAATGTTTGCCATGAAAGTATCTTCGTAAGAAATGTCTCCATTGACGTCGACAACTGCGTCCGTTTCGTTCAGATTAATGGACAGGTTTTGTCTGGACGACTTTCATTTCCTACAACCAAGACACGACATTTGTGGAAATCTAAAAGTAATAAACACTGAAACATTCATTTTTACCGCTAAAAAAATAATATTTTTTGTAGATTTTATTTGTTCAATGAAATAACATTCAACGTTAAATACACAATTAAATTTAAAACAAATAAAACAATTGTGTGATACATATTATATATTTGGCTACTCACGTGTCACTCAAGCGATTTTTGGTGCAAACGAGTTCAAGAGTGAAGTGGATGAGCAGAAGGTATCGTACTACAGGATAGACCGACTTGAAGAATGGAGGCAGATAATATAGAGTCAACTGACAGAGGACAGTAGTTATCTGAGTGATGATTATGATGATGATGATGATAATGAAGGGCGCATGGTAAATCATGCAAATAAATGTATTGTATTAATAAGATACATTATGTATGTTATTAATAAAATATTAAACGAAAAACATCAACGTATAATCAGAAATCCGTTCTTCCTTAAAGGAAAATGTGTCCTCGATATCATGTTACTGAAAAAAATATTTACTAGCATCGTAAATATTGTCATGTTTTAGCGTAATGTATTAATATTGTCAATAAGGTTAAATACACGAAAGTATTGAATATAATCGAAATCTGAAGATCGAGCTCAGCGGCGTGCTATTGGAGAGACCTATATGGACGAAAAAGGGTTGATGATGATAATGATTGAATAAATATATGTATAGTAGGTTGACAGGCAAATGGGCCACCTGATGGTACATGGTCACCACCTTACATTGGCGCCATAATATTAATCAATGCTTACATTGGCATTGAGCTACCGACCTTAGAACTAAGTTATGTCCCTTGTGTATCCCTTTGTGTGTATGTCGCTTATTTACACACTCACTCAACCTTCCAACCGCAACCCAATAATATTAAGTATTGCCGTTTAGCGGTGGAATATCTGGTAAATGAGTAGTAATAGTTAAGCCCAGATGGTCTAGTGGTTAGAACGCGTGAATCTTAACCGATGATCATGGGTTCAAACCCGGGCAAGCACCACTGACTTTTTATGTGTTTAATTTGTGTTTATAATTCATGTCGTGCTTGAAGGTGAAGGAAAACACAGTGAGGAAACCTGCATGTGTCTAATGTCACTGAAATTCTGCCACATGTGTATTTCACTAACGTGAATGTCCCACTGCTGGGCTAAGGCCTCTTCTCCCCTTTTGAGGAGAAGGTTTGGAGCTTGTTCCAGCACGCTGCTGCACCATGCTCCTGCTGCTGCTGCTGCTGCATTGGAGTAGCGTGGTGGAAGTAGTAATCCGACGGTTTGCTTGAACAATTTCCTACCACCAACTCAAATCAAATGAATATTTAAATATCGTCGATATTAATAACATTCATTATTTCAAAATTCATTTTCATTAAATTAATAAATTTGAAATGAATTTATAAATTATTGTAACTTGCACCAAGTACATCAACAGGAGAGACAGCTATTCGTGATGGAGCTTATTGCAACACTAGCAGCCATTTAAAGGCTTAAGAGACGAGATGGAAGCTGGCTACATAGAACTTGGCTTGTCGTATTCCTTCTTGCACCGGAAAGCTTTTCTTGATTTTCGTTACAATGTTTCAATATACGAAATCTCCGAAACTAATTAAATTTATTGAGGAGCACTATGTAGCATTTCTTCTTTAATTCTATTTAGTCGTCTGCTTGATGTGGTCACCTATAATTAAAGGATATATTTTAAAACATTATTGCACGATGTAATGTACTCGTAAGAGTGTCATTTGTTGGAGATCCTTAATAAAATAAAAAAAACTATATATATATTAGCTGCCCGACCCGACTTCGTACGGGTAAAATACCTTTCCCCTCTTTCTTTTTTACTGATTCCTTCTATTCTAGCGGTTGTATGTGAATGTATGTGTAAGTGTGCAAATTTTCAGATTTGACAATAAGGATTGTGTGCGGCCAATGAGACAACCTCAAATCTATACAAATGTAAATATAATTTGAACTCTTTTTTTAACTTATAATTCGCTATTTTATATTTAATTTTGAATAAATAACTATTTTCCTAAAGTATTAAATTAAATTTATCAATTTTCTTTTTTTCATTAATTCTTACTTTACATTTGCATTGAAAACATAATAAAAATAACATAAAATATACGCATGTGAAAGGGAGAGTTGATTAAAAAGGGCAACGCTTTTTGGTGTGATAAAAAAGTAGAAACAATTTCCTCCTTTTTTTCGCTGGAAAAATGCATTTACGCGTTTCCCCCACATGAAGTGAGGGGTATGTGGGGCTCACCGGCGCAGAAGAAGCCGGAATACCCACTAAAAAACCAGCGGTATCCTCTCCGTCTATTGTCAAATTTAAAAAATAAAGAAATTATCTTAATGTAGGTAGGTTGTGAAATTACTTATAAAGTACCACCCACAGTAAGACAGTGTCTATCGCTTTTAAACAAATTGGAACGCACTCACCAGATTTTTTATTGTACAATACATTACCACAGGTAGCAGAGCGGATCAGAACACATGAGATTCTGATCCCTCTTCTGATGTTAGCGTTTAAGTTTACTTTTAAAGTTATAAGGAAGACGTACGATCAAGTCGAGCGACGGAGGTGAAGTGAAGTGAGTGTCTGCTGTTTGCCGTGCTTTTTTATACACTAACAATCCCTTATATCGCCAATGTGCCACCAACTTTGGAAACTAAGATGTTACGTCCCTCGTGTCGTAGTTACACTAACTCCCGTTCAAAACTGGGACACAATAATACTAATTGGTACCTGCCCAGACAACAGATTACTAATTAAATAATTAATTACGCTAATATGATGCTGTTTTGCAATGTTTTATAATAATTATTACAAGAACATCTCGCTTGGGTGAAGCTGCTAATAAGTGCAGCTCCGTATTTAATACATTCTCAGAAACGCGTTGCGTTGGTTTAGCAGTTTATTCAGCTTAGTAATTTAGTGTAGTGCTTAGTAGTTTCCGTTTTTTAGTTAAGTAGTGTATAGATTATAGTCTTGCGATACGATCGTGTTCTGCGTCGAGTTTTGAGTTTGAGAATATTCCAAAGAAAAGACTACGAGTATATAAAATTTTATAAATACCAGGAAAACGACCGGAACGCGAAGTTCAATTGTATAATTTTTCAGGCAAACGCAATTCCAAACATAATTTCACGTTGAATATAAATATTATTATAATATTTCATTCGTAAAATGGACTTAAAAGAAATCTACTGATTTTTTTAACATATTGATAATATTGTTTTGTTAGAAAAAATGCAAAAAATGTATGATGATTGAAGCAATTCTGTTAGCGTCAGAACCTTAATTTAATTTGTACTTTTTTTACAGTTATTGTTGACACTTCAACGAATATGTGACGTAGGACTTTTTTATAAAATTGGTCGGTGGTCTGGTTCACTGTGGTAACTGGTAATCACGGCGCATAAACAATAGCACTGTAAGAAATATTAATTAATACATACAATGTCAAATACCAATGCGCCTTAGAAACTAAGAGGCTTACTTTATACCGAAACACAACAATAAATATTGTCGCATGGTTGTATGTGTTGTGTTGGTGTAGATATCCAGACGGGTAGACGGTATATACTATCAATATCATAGCGAGTCGTATCCAAAAATTTCATATAAAATTTAATACTAATAAATTTGATAATTTAAATTAGTGCAACAATGTAAATAAATAACAATAATCAGATATGACTTATATAGGAATTTAAAAATATGGTTGCATTATTGTTAAAGAAATATACATAGTATATATGTATGTTGTGAACGTAAATTACATCGATGTGTTAGTTTCCTTGTCTTTAAACGGTTTATATTAAATTTGTTTATTCAATTTTCCCGTCAGAAACACAAACTAGACTGAAGGCAAACCTTACTACGTGTTAGCACTCAAACAGAAGCTAATATGTCTGCAAACTACGCGACTTATAAAAATACTCTTTAAAGGAGTTATTCGCTTATAAAAAAAAATAAAAACAATACTTAACTAGTATTTTAAATTTTATAATACTTGGCTTTTTTTGACTGTCTCGTTGATTTATTGGCTAGATATAAACCGCAGTACACGAGATCCAGGTTTCAAACCTCAGGTCAGACCAGTAAAAAGTTATTGGGTTTTTCTGTCGAGTATGTAAAGCCACTTTTCATACGCCTCGGATCGCCTGCGATCGTGTCAGAGAGCCGCCCCATCGAATTATGAGTGATAGGATGTGCGTCTGTGTTTGTGCCCACTCTGGTGAGCTATAATATGTTCTGCGTAATTGACTAATCTCTCTTAAAATTGGCCACCGTGACGAAATTGCTCAGGGAGGACGTTATTATGGTACCAATCTAGAAGGCCTTGTACAACGTACAACCACCGTACAATGTACCAGAGTGGGCACAAACACAGATGCACTGCCTATCACAAGGCCTTCTCGGTTGGTACCATCCGGTTATCATATATTATACCACGGAACGGCCATACTAAGGCCGGAAGGAAAAGGTTTCATGTTTAGATATCAGCTTCATATTTCAATTGTAAAGATGTGTGCGTGTACAAACTTTAAATATTTGCATTTTCTTAAAACTTCGTTATTGTTTTTAACTTTTCTTTTTGTAGCAAGTAATAGTAGATTTAATAAGCATATAGTGATTGCTTTTGAATGATTTTACGTAATATGTTTGATATGTGGGATGTTTTATAATTGTAGGTATGTAAGAATGACCAGTGTAAAAATCGCTAGCAAATCTAATAAATAAATACTTAGTACTGTAACGTTTCGATATGAAGGATGAGTGATCCAGGTATAAGCGACATAATTTCTTAGTTACCACGGTTGGTGGAGCATTGATATAAGGAATGGTTATTATTTATAACAGTGTCAATATTTATGGACGATAGTTGCTATTTACCATAAGGTAAGGTAAGGTATTTACCATAAGGTAAGGTAAGGTATTTACCATAAATACAAAAAATAAAATATTACTTTGGTGACAGCCGCCATACTCAATGCAGACTGACAGCCAACTACGCAGGATATTATACAGTATTTAATAAATTGTGTATATAAACACTAGTGCAATCTTTATACTCTTAAAATTCCGATTGAAAAGATTGCAAGCTTGGACCAAATGCTTTACGTGCTCTCTAACCCCAAACCCCAAGCTGGTCCCAAATAATTATCGGTTATAGAAATAGTCTTTATTATATAAGCCTATAAGCATAAAAAACATTATTCGATAAAATTAAGCTTTTAATAAGAAGCACGTACACAATATTTATGTAAATAAGTTTTGTTATGAATCACTTCGTCCATGGCTGAGAATCGTATGAAAATCCGTTCTATAATTGCGACAGACGGACGCATCGGGAGGAACTTTTTATATAAAATATAGTGTTTCAGTTATTTTAAAGTTAATTGGTAGTTTAAAAATATCTAATCTGGCTTTACAAGTGAAATTTGTAATCAAAAGACACTAGTGTTGTGCTGTGTTCATCTGCTTATATTACGATCCAATTTTGGGATGCGACTCTTTCATTGTTATTTCAATAATTTTATGTAAATACATTGAATTAGGTTATCTATTAGGCTTTGTAGTGGTTTTAGCAAACGCGATATTATCAACAGTTAATTAAAGTCAATGGTATTTAATGTAGAAGCTTAGTTAGTTTAATTATAACGTATATTTTGACATTCATGGAATGGTTATTCGATAGATAATATTTAATAATTAATTAATAAGGTATAACTTAAATGATATTCGCGACAATAAGCTGTAATTAAAGATTATTTGGTTATATAAGATTTTGAAAAGAGATTACAATTAAGAGAGATAGAAAGAGTGCCAGAAAAAGCAACAGAAAGAGACGAGTATTTGTAGATAACTTCTACCCTAGGTGAAGGTAGCGTTGCTTGGATATAGCTTTGATAAAATTAATCGCTGTTCTTACTAGCTGTATCTTAATGACTGCCTCGTTAGTCTAGTGGCTATATGTAACGCCGCAGACACGGTGGTCCTGGTTTCAAATCCCAGGTCGGGCTAATAAAATGTTATTAAGATTTTCTGTCGAAAATTCTCAGTAGCAACCCGGAGTCTGGAAGTTGGAAGTATATTTCAACGCGCACCCAGGTGAGTCATTTTTTAATGAACTTCTTAGTTTTTGTACTGAGCAAGAACTGTTGTGTGCCGATATTAACTACCTTGGTATTTCATCGCAAACATATACATACATAAGTGACTCACATGGGTGTAAGCGTTGGCTAGACCACTGTCTCGTAACTCATTCGGCGGCAAGAACAGTAGTAGACATTCTGGTCGGATCATTTTCCTTTGAAGTTGGAGTGTGATATCAATATTATTAGATTAAAAACCTGTGCGATTAAGCCTGCATGTAACGGTATTAGATGGGGGGATAGAAATACTGAGGACATTGCAAGGTACTCGCAATTATGTAATAATAAGTTAAAAAATGTTGATTTTCCTAAACAATTTGAGCGCTGTGCGGACAAATTCTGTAATAACTTACAACATAAAAGTTTGTTAGACAAATTATATAAAAATATTGTTAGTATACTAGGTGATGCTGCGTGTAATAGTAGAATGGTAAGGGGTATTATGGGAAATTATAAGGGTATAAAACGGTGGAACAAGCATGTAAAAGAATTTCATGCACAAGCCAGAGTTAAGTTTCAAATATGGATGTCGTATGGGCAACCCACTAGTGGCCGTATATTTGAAGAAATGAGATTAAGCCGTAAAATATTTAAATCAAAATTAAAATGGTGCATTAAAAACCAAGACAAAATAGAAATGGATATTTTAGCTTCCTTATATACAAAAAAGAAATTTTCATCATTTTGGAAAGGGACTAGAAAACTAAATAGTAGTCCAAGCCTTCCAGTTAGCGTGGAGGGTAGGAGTGACTATGCTGAGATAGCGAATACGTTCAAGGAATATTTTAAAGTGATTTCACCTCTTGAATCTCAACCAACGATGAACGATGCTGAGTTTTGTCAATCAGATTCCCCCATTAGGTTCACTTGTAAAGAAATAAAAGATGCAATTAAAGATATGAAGAGAGGTAAATCTCCCGGACACGACGGACTCAGCATCGAGCACCTTCAAAATGCTGGTATACATCTGCCACGAGTGCTGACAATGTTCTTTAATCTCTGTATAGGGCACTCTTACCTACCACAGGAGATGTTGGACACAATAGTTGTACCTATTATAAAAAACCGGATGGGAGACATAGCGGACAAGGGTAATTACCGGCCTATTTCACTGGCAACTGTGATAGCCAAGGTATTTGACAGCGTGCTTGACTCTCGCCTCGGTGTATTCATACAGTTACATGATTCACAGTATGGTTTTCGTGCTGGGTTGTCAACTGAGAGTGCCATTTTTGCACTGAAGCACACTGTCAAATATTATATTGATAGGAAAACACCAGTGTATGCTTGTTTCCTGGACCTGTCAAAAGCCTTTGACCTAGTTTCCTATAATATCCTGTGGGAAAAGCTTCGGAGAAACGGCGTTCCTGCGTCAATAATATCTATATTGTCCATCTGGTATGACAAACAGAGAAATTTTGTAAAATGGTCAAGTGCGTTGTCTGAACCATACAAACTTGAATGTGGGGTAAGGCAGGGAGGTCTCACTTCCCCGAGGCTTTTTAATATTTATATTAATGAATTACTTGTTGGACTCGGCATCACACATGTCGGATGCCATATAGATGGAGTATGTGTAAATAACTTAAATTATGCAGATGACATGGTGCTGCTGAGTCCCTCAATATGCGGAATTAGAAAGTTACTTGCAATCTGTGAAAGATATGCTGAGCAACATGGCCTAAAATACAATCCTAAGAAAAGTAAGTTATTAGTCTTTACAGGGAAAAATAAAAGTCCAACATGTGTCCCACCTGTTCAACTTAGTGGTATACTTTTACAGAGAGTGACTGAATTTAAATATCTGGGACACATTGTTACTGAAATTTAAAAGACGACAAAGACATGGAAAGGGAACGCGGGGCGTTGGCTGTAAGGGCCAATATGCTGGCCCGAAGGTTTGCTGGTTGTTCTGTACCTGTTAAAATTACACTATTTAAGGCTTACTGCCAAACATTCTACACCAGCAGCCTTTGGGCTAGCTGTACCCGAAGAGCGGCACACGTCCTGCGAGTTCAATACAATAATGCCTTCAGGGCGCTGTTGAGGCTCCCATATCATTGTAGTGCGTCAGGCATGTTTGCAGATGCTCACACTGACGATTTTTTGCGATAATGCGTAAGAAGGTGGCGTCAGTAATAAGAAGAGTGAGGGTAAGCACCAACAGCATCCTGAAGTTATTTGCAGAAAGACTGGATGTGCCGACCATGGGGAGGTTTATAAGGTTACATGTACAAAATGTGACTGGATCAATCTCCCTGTGGTAGCTATTTATTTATTTATTTTCTTTTTTTGTGTGTGTTTTGTTTTACTAACATAGTTCTTAAGTAATTATATTGTACTAACCAACTATGAGCCTATGTTGCTTGACAATAAAAGATTTTTATTTTATATCTACTCCCGTGCCTCAGAAAGCACGTAAACCCGTTACTCCTGCGCCTGAACTCTCTCCGGTCGTGTCGGATTGCCGTCCCATCGGGCTATGAGAGTTAGGGAATAGAGAGTGCACCTGTGTTTGCGCACACACTTGTGCACTATAATATGCCCTGCGCAGTTGGCTAATCTCCCTTGAGATTGGCCGCCATGGTCGAAAATTCCATTTAATATTATTTTGAGTGCCTTACTCTAACGCTCTTTGTACATATCTACACTTATACACTATACACTTATATCATCGATCGCCATCTATCTCATTTGGTCATCTAACTTTTCTAACCACGTGTGGTACAGAGCTTCGTCTATTTGTAAGGTGCAAGTGAGGATTTTGTTAAAGCTTTCAATCTTAAGATATGTTAAAATATTTATTTATTAAAAATACTAGTTATATCAGTAGCACTATTATTGTTGATTACGATTTAATTTTTAATTCTAATGTTGTGATGTGTATTATATCAAATACGACATGAGATTTTTGACAATCGAAAGCATAATACTTTTCAATTGAGCAAATAGCATTTGAGTTTATTTTCTAAATCAGAATCATTGTCTGTTATTACGTAAGAACTTTAAAATTTAAAGTGCAACCTAAACAATCAACTGTCCGAATGGAAGCGATTAATAAAGATAAAATATTCCTACAAAAGACTTTGTGCAAAAGGAACTCGCAATAAACCGATGAATGTATGGCGCTCGTCAATAACAAAACGCTCCCGAAAATAACCTCGGGGTCTGTTTAGAAGTATCCCTCTGTAACCGGATATTACGAACCGCAGTGACGCCTTCGCTTATCTCTTTAAACATATATATAAAGTCAAATTAACTAAGCATCAATGTTTTGTATTACTATGAATACAATTTTATCAAAATCATAATATGTTTTAACGCTCAATTTGAAAATAATGTGAAATAATTTTTGTATTAAGCTCTTGAACTCGATACGGATTGTTTTAATTAAATAATTATTAATTTTTTTCTTAAAATGAATGCTTAGTTCTTTTTTGTCCTACTTAAGCTACAGTTAGTGAATATACCTACCTAGGACAGGTCATACAAGTCGGTAGGAACAACTTCGAGAAGGAAGCCGATCGAAGAATTCGCTTGGGATGGGCAGCATTTGGCAACCTTCGTCAAGTCCTCACGTCGTCTATACCGCAATGTTTGAAGACGAAAGTCTTCAACCAATGCGTCTTACCTGCCATGACATACGGTGCCGAAACGTGGACACTAACTGCAGGACTAGTCCACAAATTCAAAGTCGCTCAGCGTGCTATGGAGCGAGCTATGCTCGGAGTATCTTTGAAGGATAAGATCAGAAATGAGATTATCCGGAAAAGAACCGGAGTCACCGACATAGCTTGCAAAATTAGCAGGCTGAAGTGGCAGTGGGCTGGTCACGTATGTCGTAGGACCGATGGCCGTTGGAGCAGACGAGTCCTAGAGTGGAGACCGCGAATCGGCAAACGCAGCGTAGGGCGCCCTCCAGCCAGGTGGACCGATGACCTTATGAAGGTGGCGGGCACCGACTGGATGCGGAAGGCGGAGGACCGGGAGCTTTGGCGCACTTTGGGAAAGGCCTATGTTCAGCAGTGGACTACGATTGGCTGTTGATGATGATGAAGCTACAGTTTCTGATAGCATAGCCTTATTATATGTTTGTAGTTTTATAATAATAAATTTGTATCTCTCTTATTTTTCTGTTCACTTAAAGCAAATAATGTAAAAAGGTGTAAGTTACAAGGTACTCATGAGAATCGATGTGAGCTTATATACCGAACTCACTCACCCATTAACGCTGACGTCATTTGACACTCAAACTCTCAGTAATGTGTACCGAGCGCTGATGTTTACACATCAAAAATTTCTTTAATTGTCATAATATAATAACATGACTACGATTCCAATTCGTAAAAATATAAAAAAAGCGAGTAACAGCATTAGCCTCGTGAAAATATATCGAAGAACAAATTATAAATTTTAAGCTAAATTACTGCTTTACATAAGCTACCTCTTCTATATGGAACCTATCTTTACCACACTCGTCAATTTTAGTTAATAAACAAGTGATATAATTGAATTCATCTCTTGCGAAGTCTTCGTGATATCTTATCACCGAGAACAATATAGCTAATAAATACAAACTAGGCATGCGATATAAATGCGACTAAATCTGTATATGATTTATTAAAGACGTTATTTATTCCTTTTAATAAAATAAATTACCAATTTTAAAAGTGTTGCCCAGCAGGCCTGTCAATGTCATACGTACTAATACAAAATTATTTACCTCTAGCAATATATTTATCAGCTCTGGCATTATTATATTCTAATTAAAATGATATATTATACATTACATAAAAACAACAAATACTATTTATATTACGTTATCAGCTTATTATCCTGGTTTCCCACGGATAGATGAAAATATGGAGAAAAAAATTGTGCGGTCGGGGGCCTTCGTAAGGAACGAAGTTCTGCGCGATATTTTTTCGATTCAAGCCGTGTTTTAAAATATAGATTTTAATTGATTACTGTATTATATGATATTACTGTATTTTTTTCACACCAAAAAGCACCTCGACCTCCTAAATTCGAACGCCTAACGCATCGCATTTTGTAGGCATAATATGAACGCTATTTCGTTATATGACGTGACTTTGGGTCACTGCCATTTCACTCTACTATAAGCCACGTAAGAGAGCTTCCTTCCAAAAATATTTTACTTAGGATTTGCGTAAAATCCGTTCTTAGTGAGTGAGTCTACGTCGCGAAAGGAGTTACCATGCTAAATATCAATCACCGATCTATCTATCTATATATATAAAAATCTCGTGTCACAGTTTTAGTGTTTGTACTCCTTCGAAACGGCTTGACCGATTTTGATGAAATTTTATATGTATATTTTATAGGTGTGAGAATAGGTTTATAACTATTTTTATACCCCTAAGTGTTAAGGGTGGCTCACCCCAAAAAAATTTTTTAAATTTTTTGTAAATATTCTTTTATTTTTATTTTTTTAGTATGTGTTTATGCTTAAAAAAATACATATAACCCTAAATTTTCACCCTTCTACCATCAACCCCTATTTTTTAATAGAGATATTAGTAATTCAATCAGTTTTAACCTCGGTCGATAACTGGATCAATTAACACTCGATCAGTTATCCCCGTTAGGGGTCTTTTGGTGTCACTTCTCACCATGTAAGCAGCATGGAGTAATAATGGGAGCGTTCTCCTGTCTCCCTTGCAATAAGCTGTATCTCATTTCTTACACAGTTTTCGGAAAAAAATCTGCCATTATTATTGTTTGTACATCGATCGCAGTAGTGACCTTTACAATTATCATTTTATCATTTCCGTGTAATTCTCAACTAAATTTATTATAAATTGCAGTGCTGTAATTATTGTTATTATTAAATATTAATATTAAGAGTATTTCTACTGTATTATTCTTAAGGAAAAATATTGTGAAAGGTAACTTAAATAACAAAAATGTGTGTGTACTTATGTACATGCGTTAGACCTATTATAATTAAAAAAAAAAAACAAATAACGGGCCAACTTTTTCAAAAAGGTCAAATGTAGATTTTTAATGATTATATTTCTGTATATTTGTCACACTCCCGTGCCACGAAAGGAACGTAAAGCCGTTGGTCCTGCTTCTTACCTGAACTTTTACCGCTCACGTCGGTTTACCGTCCTATCGGCTTATGAGAGTGCACCTGTGTTTACGCACACAATTTTGCACTATAATACGTCCTGCGTAGTTGGCAAATCTTTCTTGAGATTGGCCATCGCGGTCGAAATTGGTCAGGAGGAAATTATTCTTCGGAGTGTGCTGCGTGGGGCCTCAGAGGTTATACCCCGGCGACGATAGTCGGTGGAGATCCCTCGCTGCCGAGCGTGATTAACGCCATGTTGGAAATGGTCTCCTTCTGCAAGAGTGACATGTCGCAAAAGGAGGCCGGAGCGGCAGCCCGGGGAAAATGCCTCCGCTGATTCGATCCGTCGAAGAAGGCGTAGGCGCTATGCGCACCTTAACAGCCACCGGGGCTAAGGGGGTTATGTATCTGGGAACTCCGGGGTGTCACGGTAGCATGCGCAAGCGATCCCGTGGCGCCCCCCGACTAGACGGAGAGGATACCGCTGGTTTTTAGTGGGTATTCCGATACCTTTAGCGCCGGTGAGCCCCACATATCCCTCACTTCATATGGGGGAAACGCGTAAATGCATTTTTCCAGCGAAAAAAAGGAGAAAATGTATGTGTAAGTGTCAAATCTGAAAATTTGCACACTTACACATACATTCACATACAGCCGCTAGAATAGAAGGAATCAGTAAGAAAGAAAGAGGGGAAAGGTCGCTTGGAGGACAACGCTTTTTTGTTACAGGACAATTTCTGCCAGGTCACTCTACTTTGCAGTAGTAAAAGAACTTTGTTCCAATAAATGTAGAGCATGTTGTACTGTACTTTATGCATTATTATTATATGCCCTGTACCGAACACACATACACTGTACTGTATGAGCGAATGTTTATATCTTATTGATTAAAAAATGCACGAGATAAAATCCTTATTTTACCCGTACGAAGTCGGGTCGGGCAGCTAGTAATACGTAAAATATTGTCTTATAAAACTCATATTAGGCATACCAATAATAAATAAGTAAATTTATTAAAAGTATTTTTCTTTATTATAAACTATTTCAATAACCATTCATTTCGATGTAATAACATTGCCGAGTGTCGTGTGATAGTCGTATTTTTTATTATATAAATATTCTCGAAATTTTCATATGGCGTAGTTTTTCAATTGAATAAGATACATGTGCTTATACAACGAGTTTATTCATTTTAAGCGTGTTTGTATCTCCAGCAACGGTCTCTGACGTAGAGTCGCCGTTTAATATCCGGTCGGGACTAAGGAAACCGGTGCTCTGACCGTGGATATGTGGACAGCATGTATTTGTAGACATAAGAATCTTCTTACACATATATATACATATATATATATGTAAGAACGAACGCGTTTGTTCTTTAGATCTTTTTGAAATAGTTATTTATTAAGTGGTAGGGCTTTGTGCAAGTTCGTCTGGGTAGGTACCACTCACTCAACAGATATTCTACCGCAAAACAGCAGTACTTGCTATTGTTGTATTTCGGTTTGAAGGGTAAATGAACCAGTGTAATTACAGGCACAAGGGACATAACATCTTAGTTCCCAAGGTTGGTGGCGCATTATCGATATAAGCGATGGTTAACATCTCTTACAATGCCAATGTCTATGAGCGTTGATGACCACTTACCATCAGGTGGCCCATATGCTTATCTGCCTTCCTATGCAATAAAAAAAAATATTCTTTCATATAAGCTTTTATATGCATGGTGCTAACCTATAATGGTGGCACCACGCCACCAACAGCAATATCTAGTGTTGTTGAGTTCTGGTCAGTATATAAGCCAATATAACTGTAGGCATAAGATACATAATATCTCAGTTGGTTAGTGGCGCATTGTTGGTGTAAAGAATGGTTAATATTTCTTACAACACCAAAACCCGTGGGTGGTATTAACGTCATACCATCAGGTCACCTGTTGGATATTATAAAAAACATGAAAAACAAATATACATTAACAAAACACGTCTTGTTAACTATGAAAAATTTAAATTTATTGTTGTAAGAAGAACAACATACGTTATTATTGAAGAAAACAAGTTTCCTTAATACATAGATACAATAAAATCATAAACAGACTTCGTGTCGGTACCATGGAGAATACTGGAATATATCCCCTTCAAGTTGTATCCCTTATTATAACGAAAAGCCTTGTCCAACGAGAGACAGCAGTGATAAAGCCATTTTACAACTGTATTATTCCACTTAGAAATGTATAATTCAATTTCAAGGAACTTATAATCGTGCTATTATAAGTTATAAGAATTTTATACAATATTTAATTAAGATTTAAATGATATATTTATAGAAACATTGACGGTAGAATATGTGATGTATCTATCACGTAGCAACATTTTATGCCCATATAAAATGACAGTTTTATTATTAAAAAAACGTGTGCGTCTTGGGACGCTCGATAGAAATGATAATATTTATTATTAAAAATAATATATTAAATATAATTTAAATTATTACTTGAGAGTTGCTAAATTAATATAAGTACTATCTGTATACGCTAGATGGCGTTAGGTTTACTCGGTGGTAGGGCTTTGTGCAAGCTCGTCTGGGTAGGTACCACCCACATATCATATATTCTACCGCAAAACAGCAGTACTTGTTATTGTTGTGTTTCAGTTTGAAGGGTGAGTGAGCCAATTACAGGCACAAGGGACATAACATCTTAGTTCCCAAGGTTGGTGGCGCATTGGCGATGTAAGCGATGGTTAACATTTCTTACAATGCCATTGTCTACGGGCGTTGGTGACCACTTGCCATCAGGTGGCCCATCCGTCTACCTATGCTATAAAAAAAAGTGGTTGATATTTCTTACTTTGCTAAGGTTAAATAAAGTATTTAAATTTCACTTGAATTTCTTTCATCAGTTACACTGTCTCATTCGCTTTTCAAACATTTCATGGTAGTAAATAATTGAATATATGGATGATAAGCTCAAATGAGTATTAAAATACACTTGGGTATAAAAATCAAATATATCCTAGATATGAATCGAGTTGGACTGAAGACTTAAGACTGACTAAATAAAAAATAAAAAATTATGCTAATATACCAATGAATACATAAAGTCCAGGTATATATAAGAGGCGGCCTAATCACTAAGAAAGTGATCTCTAAATAAAAAATATTAAAAAAAATGTTGATAATTCTCTAAGTATAAATAAATAATAAAGTGAGAGAGGAGGGACCTGCCTACTGCTGCCGTATGCGTGAGAGAAAGGGAAGCCAGACAGAGTGGCGCCGTAACGCGTTATGCTACGAAGCGGTGTACCTTCCTATGAGAAGTAAAAAAAAAAATGGTCTACAATAATTATTGATGCATATGTATAAGCAGAACTTTATGCTCAGTGACTATGACATGTCTTTCGACTGCTTTTCATGTTGTTAATTTGCGTTTGTAATTCATCTCGTGCTCGTCTATGACAACATACTAACGACCTGCATACATTGTATGAAATTCTATATCACGGGTTTTCACTAAAACTTTGTTCTTAAACGGTGAGGATTTTTATCCCAGGGGATATTTATTTTCTCTCACTTCATTATATAAAATATATTTTTAATCTCTAAAACCACAAAATAGTTTTATAATTATAATATAATACAAATTTTGTGGTTTTAGTTTTCCTTTCCTTCACAATTCTACGCGTGCTGGCTCTCGATGTCACCGCCCAACTGTGACATCAATTCCATCGCGTACGAAGAAATTTGACAAATATTTTCTTTGTCGCACCTCCAAAACATGGAATTCGTTAACAGCACACGTGTTCCCCTCCTCTTATGACCTGGGTTCCTTCAAACGAGGCGTGAAGAGGCATCTTGCGGGCCGGCAAGGTGGAGGCGGCTAGTGCAAATCATTCTTCCTGACTGCACTAGCCGTCGTCACGTTAGGACTCTACTACCACTTACCATCCGGTGAAGTAGAGTCATTTGCCCACCCGGGAATTATAAAAAAATAAATAAATCATATACTTATGAAAACAAAAAAGATGTTTAGGAGATAATAGCTATTAAACATATCCACTGACTACCTCCTAGCTCAATCCTTGTATAACTTAATGTATAATAAAGTTATAGTAGTGATATCGATTCATTCGAGACTACACTTGCAATATCTTAAATCGAACGGAAACAAAACAAATTAATCCAATATAGAGAAAGCCTGTAGAAATAAACACACATTTATTGTAACATACATATGTATGTGTAAACAACTACCACACCAGACTTAAATTAACTTTATTTATATTCAATTCTAGTCGTTTATTTCACTGAAAGAATACAAATAAATCCCCCATAAATCCATTACAGACATATATTCAAGTTAAACCTAATCTCCATTTATATCGCGCGTGTCATCCTATATAGATTTTTATGGTACTGTTTTCTTTTTCGCTTAATTTATATACTAGTGACTCACCCCAATTTACTTACTGCCCGTACTGCAATGAATTTTATGGTCTGGTACGGATTATTACAGGCTACTGCTTTTGACTCAATTCAACTTTGAGCTGATAGGCAGGAAAATATCTCAAAACTTAAAATAAAGGCACATAGTTGTGTAATAATGTCATGTCATAAAAAAATAACATTATTAAACATTTTTCAAAAACAATCTCTTATATACCTCTGGGATCAATCCGCGTGTAGAATCAGGTCACGTTTACCGTTAAAGCGCATTGCCTTCAGAATTTAACCAACATGTAAAACTTCAACTCCGCAGAATCAGAAGAAGTGGTTCTTGTTCAACTTGCAACATTTAATCTAAACTAATGAGCAAGTTAAATAAAAGCTTGTTACAGAATTTATGTAAATCGGAACGGAACAGTAATAATTTGTCGAATAAAAGGGTTATATCGGTTGAAGTTATTTGTTAATGTAGCGACGTTTTAATTAATATAAAATATAAAAGTTCATCGTTGATTGTATGGAAAAGTTTTTGACGTGATAACGTCTTATAAACCGATGAACGCCGGCTGCACGCACGAAAAAGCATGACTCATTCTCACGTTCCACTTGAGCCGAGCGTGCAAGCGAGAGCGCAGAACAAGCGATAGAGAGGCACGATCGGCCTAAGCGTTCGACTTGTGACGCATCTATCTCTCTCCCGCTCCATCGGCCGATGCGTCCGAGTATTCATCAATGTTTTCTTATGACGTTATCACGTAAAATTATCGTCCGTAAGCCGACTTCAGACAACCAATATTTTTTTAACAATATTTAATTCATCTTTATTTTGATTTTTGTCACAATTATATCAATCCTACTAAGTGATGAATGATTAGATTATTATATTGCACTACGATAAATATAATTAATAAAGCGTCGAATTAATTATTTAGTGTAATTTTTAATAAAAATAATTAAGGGTTACAATCCGCTATCGACAGATGGATGTGATCAAATATATCCATTTCTGAATCGCGTAAACGTTACCAAATAATGATTGTTACTTATTATAATATCCGTTGTTACTGTCTCATTCATCATTTAAATACCCCCCCCCTTCCGAACAATACTTCTGGTGGAAGACTAAAAGTAGTTTTTAAATATGAAAATTTACTTATTTAACCTTTGATATGACCTGATGATTTGATATTAACCTAACGCTAGAAGTTGGATTTTATTTCAAAACTGTACTACTTATTTATCTCGGTTCTCTGCTCCTCTTGCTTATTGAGTCCAATGGAATACTAGACTAAATAAGTTGGGATGATAGCTAGAGATCTGATGGAATGTCAGTGGTTCTCTGAGAACTGGAATGGGTCTCCATTTTACGGTCTTATATTATACCATATACAAGGTAGGAGTTGAAGCGCAATTTCCCGAAGCCATATTTTTTTATCTTAACAGTTGAATCACATTAGAAACATTCTTGACGTATATGACATATATTTTTTCCTCCACAAGTAAAGGCGAGGTTAATTTTTTTTCAACCGGGAAATACTGCTAGCTTTCTTGCCACCATTCCACGTTATTGTAATAATTCTACCGCAAAACGGTAGTACTTTGTATTGCTGTGTTCCGGTTTGAAGGGAGAGTGAGCCAGTGTAATCACATGCACAAGGGTTAGTTCCCAAGGTTGGTGGCGCATTGGTGATGTAAGCGATAGTTAATATTTCTAACAATGCCATTGTTTATGGGCGTTGGTGACCACTGATCATCAGGTGGCCCATATGCTCGTCCAGCTACCTATACTAAAAAAATACAGTTACTATCTTTAACTTTGATTTGTCTAAACTTATATAAGAAATTAAGTGGCTTATATTTTAGAAGTGTGTGTACAGGTATTAAACTGAGAACTGTTATGTTCACGCTGTGGACATTTTAACTGAACGTGGAGTAAGATTATTCAAATTGGATTTTCAGAAAGAAATGCCAATGTTTTTTTCATTTAATTTTATTAAGTAAATTTTAAAGGGACTATATCCCCGTGAGAATCTCTGGGTGTGATTTAACGGGGTTCGATTTATGTTTGCAAGGCACGCGAGCATCGCTGCCTTTGATGCTGTGCTCTAAGTTATAAGCGTAAATCGGTCTTACTTATTAGCTTTATATAAATGCGTATGGTTGGTAAGTGCAAAACACTGCATTATAATAATGTGATATATTTTTTTAATGTGGTTATGGGTGGTGTTGATCGACTTTTATTTCCAAGTGCCAATTCTAGAATCACTAGATATGACAATAATTTTTTTAGCTCGTTATTTGTTAACATACAAACTATATCATAGTAACTTTCATCAAGTAAAATTATAATTTTGTAATTCATAATATTTTCTGATTTGTTTGATAGTTGCCAAATGATAATGACGATGGTGGCCTTCTTAAAAATAAATTAGGAAATTATTTTTTTAGTTAAAGTGCAAATAAATAAATAAAAAAACTCACATTTGAGAAAATTAAAGCCGCATAAGATTGTAACTTGCACGTAAATTTGAAACTTAATTGAATTTAAGGATACACACGTTTGTTACGTATTTTGCAAAATACGTCGCAATGAAAAGACTAGTAATCTTTGCACATTACGTAATAAATAAATTTTGATTGCCTCGTTGGTCTAGTGGTAATGTGGCCGATGAGAATATAGAGACGAGATCCTAGTTTCAAATCCCAAGGCTGGCCGATAAAAGTTACTGGGGTTTTCTGTCGAAAAATTCTCCGTAGCAGGCCGGAGTCTGGAAGTTCGAGGTGTGTACACGCCTGCCTCGGAAAGCACGTAATGCCTTTAGTCTTGCGCTTAAACACTTTCCGGCCTTGTCGGATTTGCCGTCCCATCCGATCAGAAGATTGAGAAAATACACAGGGCATCTGTGATTGTGTATAAAATTGTGTATGATATTATGTCCTGCGCAGTTAGCTAGTGCCCCTTGAGATTGAACGCCGTGGACAACATCGTCATCAAAAATAAATACAAATAAAATGTATTTGTTTCAAACTTGGTTGTATTTTAATTAAACAAAAAACGTTATATATACGTATAATTTTGCAAAATAATTATAAATGTTTTGTTTGATTTTCTATTACATAAAGTAGTAAGAGCCAAAAATTAAATACCAGAGACCAGTAAAGCTGTTCTGTAAGCACAAATTCCTTGACTACAAATATTTTGAGGATACACGTATGAAAATAGCATTGTAAGTCAGTTTTAACATTTCACGAATGAAATTGAGTCCACAAATTGAGTCCTTACAGAATAGGACTGCAGTTACTGAAATTTTCCTCAGCTAAATTAATATAAACTATCTCGTGCGGAAGAGGAAAACTTTTAGGGAATCTGTATTTGGCGCAAGTAATTTTAAAATGTTAAACGCTAATTTGTAGTGTGAATTTTAAGAACTTTATACGGTTTCTCGTGCTGTCGATATATAAATTATATTTTCTCGTATAAGGCGCAAGTAATTTTAAAACGTTCAACGCTAATCTACAGTGTGCATTTTAAGAACTTTATACAGTTTCTCGTGCTGTCGATGTCGATATATTTTCTCTTTATTTACGATGATGTCTGACTGGGAGGGATGATGATAAGATTTAATAATAGCGATGTTTGGACAAACAATTTTACTAAAATTGTAAATACGCTCCAACAATACATTAATACTTATTGTGGGTACCGGTATCGGATACATAAAATATTTAAAATTTTGTTTTTTATTAATGTAAATTTATGAAAAAAAAAATCTGTTTGGGGAGAATAATCTTGAGGAAAAAAATATAATTGACTCTAAGCCAATTTGATGAACTTTTGATTGCATGAAAACCAGGTCAAAGTTTATTTTCCGTAAATAATACGTAACTAACGTTTTGTCAAACATTGGCTTTGTATGGCCAATCTCAAAGCCATAGAAACTTCGCACTGGCATGATAGGGCCGTATCCTCGTGAAGATTTTACGACGCTGACCCTTAATAATCTTAGCTTAAACTATAGCTAACTTATTTAAGGGCAAGAGGGTCGGTAATCTATTTATTTATTTATTTATTTATTTATTTTAAGGAAGACAAACAGTAATAAAATACACAAAACAACTAGCACATTACCAAAAAAAAAAAAACCAATCAAGTCTTCACAATTAAGTAAATCAAAATCAATTCATAGCAGACTGTCAGGATAGTAGCAACTAAAATAACAATAATAAAAAACAAGAATTACAATTATTAAAAAAATAACAATCACAATTTATAAAAAATAATAACAATCGAAATTAAAATAAATGGATTAAATTAAAATTTTATAAAATACGAACAAATTAATAAAATTAAAATGATTCTGTAAGTAATTTTTAAACTGAAAATTAATATTACATTTAATTTCTTTTAATGACAAAAGAAATGAATCAAAATCATTAAATTTATTGTTGTGAATTATACATGATCTATAAAGAAAGCTGTTGCGTAGATACTTAGACTTGGTTTTAGGAACATCGAACAAAAATTTCAATCAAAATTTCAAAAATTTCAATTTTCAAATCTAGTAATCAATTTTAACAAACCGCAGTATCTTGTTGCTAAGTTTAGAATATTATACTATGCCATAGTCCACAATATACCAGAATCATAATTTGGTCTCCAACTTTCTGTTCTTTTCTTACACCATTATATATAAATCGACATCGATAAACACTCGGTTGTAATGTATACAAAACTCGAAGTTTTTCATATGTCTTGTCAGTTGGAAGACTAACAAATGAACCACGTGACGGTAAGTGGTTACTATCGCCTATATACATTGGCACTGTAAGAAATATAAACCGTCCATTACATCACTAATGTGCCAACAACATTGGGAACTGAGATATTCCCAATGCTGGTGGCATATTGGTGGCATATTGGCGACGTAATGGTGGGTTTTTCCTATTCAAAGTAGTTAGTTGTTCCTACTCACACTCCCTTGCACAAAGCCCTACCACCAAGTAAATTTTTCATCACTATCATCATAATTATGAACTATCAGCGTGAGAGTATGACAACCCTATCACATATTATATTGGACGGCGGGACTGACTATTGAATTTGAAACTAGAGTAATAGTAACTTTTTGCTATTTCACTCTGGTGGAATGCCATTCGGATAGCCATATATCATGGTTGGACGTCATCGATGGACGTTAATATTAATTACTTTTGAATTATTACTTAGTTTGGATTATAAAATAAGATGGATTTAACTATTATCTTTATTTACGTAATATTCTACTGAAACGCCGATCTATTAATATACATTTAATTTCATCAAACTAACTCACTAGTTATTCAAAGCTGTTAAACCTATTACGAAAGGTTATCTTTATAATCATTCGGTGTTTCCGCAAGTCGTAAACATGACCGTAAAGATGTCCTCAATGCATTGTAATCGAAATGTTACGGAAATGGGAATAGATGTCTGAAAAATAGATGTCGGTTTGGTATTCAAACTCGTTTATTGATGTTATAAGTAAAGACATTTACGAATTACATTAGTAATTAATCTTACTAAGCACGATAGCATATACGAGAGTATAAGCTGTTGAGTTGTAAGTATATATTTTATATCATATGCTTGTGTAGCATATAATATAACAATTCATTCTACTGCCTCATTGGTGTGATGGCTAGCTTGCAAGGTAACACTCCCCACGGTTCTAAATTCAAACTTCGGGTCGGGTAGTCCTTGAGATTCACCGAGGATGCAATTCGTTCATAAAGATTACTTCAAAATAAAATTGTCCTTCCAATGTTATAAAATTCCAAATAAAACTTATCATCTTTCTTGTCATTATAGTCATTTTATAATAAAAAAACATAAGTAACATCGTTCCGTTTACAGTCCTTTTAACACGTAGTCACGACCGTCGTAACAGACTCTTGGTTTACACCATCTTTAACGTAACACGTGTTTAGTATTTTCACCTACTTTTATTGTTTAAGCTAAACAAACATTGTGTTCGAAATAGACATGTTATCAGTTAAAAGTTATTTAGAGGAATTGTATAAGTAGTCCGGGTTGGCAAATCCGTACTCATCAAACATGACCAAAAAGTAAATTAAATAAAACGTTTTTTTTTTTTTATTAATTCTCTGATGCTTCTCTTTTACCTATTTTAATAGTTTATAGAAATGTTTTAACTTTATTATGTCAAAAGTAAACCAGTTCTTTATCGAAACAACATAATAGGAAAGCAATATAGCAATATCGCTTTTTTTTTTTTGAGGAGAAGGTTTGGTGCTTATTCCGCCACGCTGCTCTATTGCGGGTTGGTGGAATACACATATGACATAATTTCAATGAAATTTGACACGTGCAGGTTTGCCTCACAATGTTTTCCTTCGCCGTCTCCTCTCTGAAAATAAACATTTACAAAATATTATTGCTATTGCTATACTTTTGCTTATACGCTATTCAATCATCTAATCAATCTTGAATCGAGTAATATAGATTATTTTTAATATAAGATTTTATTTTTTAATTGGAAATGTTTATTAGAGTGTAACGAAATTGAGCGTAATTTCTGGTCTAGTTGTTTTAATATTATTCATTCACGAGTCAATTTATATGATATATTTTACTAATAAATTTATTATAAAATTAATTAAAATCTAACATTGTAGCGAACACATACATATATGTAAAGAGTTATGTTAGAAATTATGATGTAGATTCAATTGACAGCTAACAGTGTAGTTCGTTTGTAGCTGGAATCAATGATTTGTTTAAATCACCCAGTATTGTGTGTCAAATTTTAAAGTTTTAGGCAAATATGATTTTTGTTGTGACCAACACTATTTTGAATACTTTGTAGCTAACATTGATATTTTATTTTGTAATTTTAAAATCATTCTTCTTGATGAAATGTATGGTGCGGTATGGTTTGGGATGCAATTTAGGATTAGTCAGCTCTTCGTGGTGCAGCCCAGGTATGATCGGTAGGTAAACTTTAGGGTGTGGCGAAGTGACGGACCCCTGCATTCTTATAAACATTCTCGAGGATGATGATAGCTAGGGTAGCATACTGCCGTATGTACTGGCCTGAATCTCTCCGTTCTGAGTGTATAATTCCAGTGTCAGTAACGAATGTGACCACCTACAATAAAGGCAGGCCGCCTTAAAAAAAACTAAGAGCGTGAACATCTGCACACACGCACCAAACACATATATCTATCTCTGCGTTCACATACACTTATTATTCTCAGGAACATCTAATACATAATTTAGAAGGCTTAACGGGACGTTTGAAAAATAGCGGGAGTCGCATCATCGCTCTTTGTCAGATGTGAGGGAATTCCGCTGTGAAGTCGGATATTATTAATGTTGTCAGTCTGGTTATTTTCGTAGTCAACTGCCGGAAAGTTACGGATGAGCGTGTCAACTTGCATTACTTTAGTTTACGTTGAAGGAACGTTGAGACTACTTTGAGTAGGCTCAAGCGTGCAATCACTTTCGCGTTGACTCACATACGGTGCTTTTTTTTTCTTGTTATATTTCATACTTTAAATTTATTTTAATAATATTGAGGCTTATTGAAGCTTTTAAATGATGACTAGCATTTTGGATCGATATATTTTTATGCGAAACTTAACATCTTTAAAAGAGGTTATGGTTACCTGACTTGTAAATAGAAGACGTACAGAAATACCAACTACATCAGTGAAAACGCAACGTTGCGTGAGTCGCAGGTCATAGCATTTGATTGTCTATTTACGTATTCATTGCTAACTTGTTTAATATTAAAGGAAGAAACATGGTTTCAATCACAGTTGCCATCGATTATGTAACCACAGGTCATGGGATATAACATCTTAGTTCCCATTGGAGTGCATTGACTTACTAAGAGGGGGGTATTTTTTCTTACAGGTCACACATTCCTTGAGAGAGTAAGTAAGTAACAGCCTGTGAATGTCCCATTGCTAGGCTAAGGCCTCTTCTCCTCTTTTTAGGAGAAAGTTTGGAGCTTATTCCACCACGCTGCTCCATTGCGGATTGGTGGAATACACATGTGGCAGAATTTGAAATTTGACACATGTAGTTTTCCTCACGATGTTTTCCATCACCATCAAGCACGAGATGAATTATAAGCACAATATTTAATTTAATTTCAATTATTAAGCACGTGAAAATTCAGTGGTGCTTGTCCGGGTTTGAACCCACGATCATCGGTTAAGATTCACGCGTTCTAGCCACTGGGCCATTTCGGCGTCCCATATTTATTTATTTAAAGGAAACGTATAATAATAAATAAGTCACCGCTCTATGATCTTGTTCGAAGCTCCCTCGGGACTATTTATTTCGGTAAAAGTATTGTCCACGTATTGGACTGCCTACTGGACCTCGGAGACCGATTGTGCGATCACAACTTTTACCAGGAACATTTTAATCCACTCGTGGTCGGACTAGTTCATCTATAAAAAATTGTAGGCCTATACAATTTTTTATAGATGAACTAACTAGTATGTATTTTATTTATTTATTTAGAACAATCAACAAAATATTATATGTTGCAGTCAAAACTTTTATTCAATCACAAGTACTTTTAACAGTATTGGCTCTAGACAATAGGAAAAAAAAAAAAAGATGGCACACATCGAAATTGTTTTGTACAGATAATATATATAAAGTGATAGTTTATGAAAGGAAATAAATATGGTCTCATAAAAAATAATATATTCATATTTTTTAAATTATTTTAAAGGGGGCAAACTGGTAGAGGTGGCTCACCTGATGGAATGGACTGCCACCGGCCTCGGATAGCTGTAACACTGGAGGGATTAGGATTTTTGCGTTTTTTCCTCAGTTTTGTTAAAGAAAACGTTTGTTTTAATACCACGCCGTAATATATGTTTCATACTATCATATAGCGATCACCAATACCAACATTCTAACCTCAGACCAGGTGATATTTAACATCAAAATCCTACTGAGTTACATTCGCCGGTTCTTCTTAGGTCTAAGTATTTACTCTTCCTTTTCTATCTTGACTGTCAATACGTGTAACGTTTAAGTAATTTGAATGAATTAATTTAAATGATATAAAGATAGATAAATGAATGATGTAGTTAATCTAATTAGTGTGACTTTCTTAAAGCGCCGGTGTCTGTGTGTCAGTTAACCTACTCGCGTGACTAATGACTTGGAAACTACATTTCCAGTTGTGTTACGCTCGTCTCTGTAAACAAGTATTCCTTTAAAACTTTTGACGGTAGGTTTTGGGTCAGCGTTGAATGTATTCACTTTGTACGTGTCGACTGGGGACGAAGCGAGCTATGTCATTTAAAAAAATATATATTACATATTACATTTTTAACACGCTTTTATTAGGTCGACCTGTATGTAACTAACTATGTAATGGAATCTAAGGTAACATATATCTTTCAAGGATTTTAGCGTAATGGATATTGGCAGATGTATGTAGTTCTGATGACAATACAATAATATGGTACTGTTGAACTGATCTGATGATAGAGCCGGAAGATATGAACTGGAACTTCATATTGGAACATCGCATCATAGCTGTTTTTGGATTTCTTAGAAAAGTCTTGTGTTGCACTTTGACCACGATTAGGTTTCAAGGTCTGACGATGAAGCTGGAAGATAAGCACTGGCATTCCATGATGGAATATCGTATCATAGTCGTGTTTGCACTTTTGAGAAAGGCCACGTAACGGACTTTGAACACGATCAGATTTCAAGGTTATAAAACACCATGCAATACAGACGCACTAGCGGAGATGGAGAGGATGCGGGCTCATTCGCCTACTTAAAATAAATCTATAAATGTTAAAAATATTTTATTATCAAAGACTAAAAAGTAAAAAATAAATTAATAGTTTTAAAAAAACTAGAAAAACACGCTTTTATAAATGCACGTAAAAACCCAAAATTAATTATAGATCGTTCAAGTTGTCTCTATTTCTGGGCTTAAGTGTAAACTATGTGCTTTTAATTATAATATTTGATTGTAAAAGCCTGGGGCGCTGGAACAGGAAAGACTTTTTGTATAACTTGCTGAGAGAGAAGAAGAAGAAGAAGAAGCCTTGCCCAGCAATGGGACATTTAAAGGCTGTTTTTTCACTTATCTCTAAGATTTTGTGGCAAGAGTGACAATGTTTACGAACTTCTTTATATTCGTTAGTCATCAAAAGTTTCTTAATCTTGAGATATCATAGCTTAATATAAAGTTTCCTACATTGAAGTAAATTTTTAATTATGAATTACAAGTATAATTTTATAACGGATTATAATAGTTAAAACTATATTGTTTATACTAATATATGAAGAAAGTTCATTTAAACGTTTTAATTTCACGAAAAATACTTTTTGCTTTATTGAGAATAAAATTGTCACGGGCTCACAGAGGCAGAGCAAAACGTTTAATAACAAAACCGCGCGGAGTAACTAATATATGTTTACAAACTCGTTTCAACTACATTCAATGAATATTAACAGCGAGGCAGACTGCCTGTCAATACAATGAACTTTACGATACACCTGAATTGCTAGTCATTCGATTATCGTGAATAGCAATGGCTTTACAATAGCTCTTTAATTGAAATTGTTTGTTCAGGAATTTATTGCAACTTTGAATAAAAAATTCGACTGTAATTATTATTGTTTTCGATATTTCTTCTCTAAACTAATTAAAAATACTTACGACAGCCATAAAATATATTTGCTATCATTAAGTACATATAAGAACTTATGAACGTGTTAGTAAGAATTATAATTATATTAATATATAATTATATATAATATAATAATTGTCTATTTAAGCTGTGAAAACAGTACATTCCAAGCAGATCAGACCAATTTTCAACCCATTTCTCTCGTTTGGGGTTGAATTTTTCAAAATGACAAATGACAGAAGATTATAATTAAATTTTATACAAAAAAAATGTCGGACCCTTCATATAAACTTTCAACCCCGTATTTAACCTTCTTGCGGGATCGCTTAGAAGCTAGTATATAAAATGTCATGATTCTTGCATGAAAAGTGACGGACCCGCGATACAAACTTTCAAACCCCATTTGACCCCCTTGGGGGTAGTTTTTAAAAAACCCTGAAATACGTATTTATTTATTTCTAACCAGAAGCTAGTATACAAAGTTTCATGCTCTTACATGAAAAATGACGGACCCCCCATACAAACTTTAAGCCCCATTTCCATCCTCTGGGGGAGTAGATTTTTAAAAGCCCTGAAATACGTATTTATTTATTTCTAAACAGAAGCTAGTATATAAAATTTCATGTTTCTTACTTCAAAAATGACGAAGTTCCCATGCAAATTTTCAGCCCCTATTTCACCCTCTAAGTGGTGAATTTTGGAAAACTCTGATTTGCGTTCTTATTTATTTCCAACCGGAAGCTTGTATACGAAATGTCATGCTTCTGACTTTGAAAATGACGGATTTCCATACAACGGTTCATTCCTTATTTCATCTCCTTAGGGGTGGAATTTCCAAAAATCGTTTCTTAGTATGCGTTTTCATCATAAAATGCATCAACTGTCAAAATTTCAAGTCTCTAACCCCAGTCGCTTAGGCTCTGCGTTTATGAGTCAGTCAGGACAAGTCTTTTTATATATATAGATAGTTTGCTAATGCAGCAGTCCGGCTACTTTTTTTAAAACATATAAGTTAGCGCTTGACTGCTATCACACCTGATGGAAGGTGATGATATAGCCTAAGGTGGAGCGCGCTTGCCTAGAAGATGCCTATTCACTCTTGACTTGAAAAGGTACCCATATTGTAGATGGTGGTGCGTATCAGAAACGAGGAAGCAAATCGTTTCGTACGTGTCTTAAGTACGTCAACTCCGTATGGACTGCAGATCTTTTCGATGCCTCGCAGTTCTGTAGTAAAAAGGTGACGGGGGAACCAAATTAAATAGTTCCTGAGCACACTCCGAAATATCTCTGTAGAATACCGACAAACAGGCAACCTTACGACGGTGTTCTAAGATCTGGAGTTTTGTATTGACCAGTGTCTGGTTGCCAATGAGCCTTCTAGTTCGACGATCCACTGAATCCAAAGCATCAAGCTGCTACTTAGCAGAGCCATCCCATAAATGGCTGCAGTACTCCATGCACGATCTAGCTTGGGCTTGATATAAGGTCAGAAGCTGTTCTGGTGTAAATACTACTACGTTCCGGTGCTATGGCAGGCATCGCCAGGTCACAATATCCTCCAGACCGATTTTTGCCACGGCGGCCAATCTTAAGAGAGATTAGTAAACTGCGCAGGAGATATTATAGTGCACAAGTATGTGCGCAAACACAGATGCACTCTCTATTCCCTAACTCTCATAATCTGATGGGATGGCAATCCGACACGACCGGAGAGAGTTCAGGCGCAGGACCAACGGCTTTACGTGCTTACACACTTCCAACTTCCAGACTCTTTTAAGATGCATATTTTGCATGCATTAGCCTATGGTCTGCTATAAACGTCATCGTTCACTTATGACGTCATTGCACAGCGTACGGACGTCGTTCGATGTATAAGAAAAGTACTATTGTGGTCTCATAAAACGTCGTAGGCGGCATTCAGATGCTTTGTGTCGCGGCTCTAGTTATTTCGAACCATTGCAGCGTAAACGTCATACATAGTTTATTTACTTGTCATTTATTACACAATTTACATTATACATTAAAATCAACTTCAATCTAACTAAGTGTCCCATAAGCAGATTTTTCTTTTCTTCCATATAATTTTTTTTTTAATTTTTTTTTTTAGCCGAGGTGGCCCAGTGGTAAGAACGCGTGAATCTTAACCGATGATCGTTTGTTCAAACCCGGGCAAGCACCACTGAATTTCATGTGCTTAATTTGTGATTATAATTCATCTCGTGCTTGACGGTGAAGGAAAACATCGTGAGGAAACCTGCATGTGTCAAATTTCACTGAAATTCTGTCACATGTGTATTCCACCAATCCGCATTGGAGCAGCGTGGTGGAATAAGCTCCAAAACCTTCTTCTCAAAAGAGGAGAAGAGGCCTTAGCCCAGCAGTGGGACATTCACAGGCTGTTACTTTACTTTCCATATAAAATTCTATGTTCATTTTTATTAAGATTTAAATCTCCACAACTATTCAAAGTTGATACCTAAGTTTAAGCCGCGTTTTATCTTGTCTACAAGACGTACAGGGAGGTGTAAGTTGGACTTGTTCTTTTTAAGGTTTTATTTTCTAAACATTATTTTCATGACGTGAAAATGTGTTGTTGGTGCCTTTTTGACGCGTAACATTCGCATCACGTATTTATTTTCATAAATTCGGTATACGTTATACAGGCTGTTTCGTTTTCAATACATAAAGATGAAATACTTTTGTTATATTTCGTTCTTGCCCTTATAAGTAAGTCGATATAATTAATTAAACCTTGGTAAAAATACACTTGAAATATTCGTAATAATTTTATCAAATATCAGTTTATGGGTTTCTAAGAGCTGACTCATTTTTTTTGTTCAGGGCTTAAGTGCATAAGTCTTTATTATCTGTAAAGGGTAGTAGTGGCGTCAAACAAAACATTCCCAAGGACATCAGCTGGACATTGTGCAAAATTTCAACTCAATCTGCTTAAAATTATTCGCAATATTTTATCCATACATAAAGTTGAAATAGAATAAGGGTAAGCGATAATCCGGTTCCTCCCCCTAAGGGAGCCGAGTACATTTTTGAAGATTTACACTGTGTGAAAAAAAACGGTAAGCCTAGCGATGTAACGGATTGTTATTATCCTACTTTAAATTTTAAATAGTCATATTATATACTATTTTAATTACTCGTAGCTATAAATGAAATGAAAATTGCGGTAAGCCCACAAGTACCGTTCATTCATATATATTTTCATGGCGTATACTAATTGATAAAGTTATATGATAATTCGACGAGCCCGTTGGCGTGGTTGGTAGATACCTGCCTTTCGCGCCGCAGGTCGTGGGTTCGATTCCCACCCAGGACAGATATTTGTGTGCATGAACATATCTGTTTGTCTTGAATCTGGGTGTAATTATCTATATAAGTATCTATTTACAAAAGAAAAGTAGTATATGTAGTATATCAGTTGTCAATGAACCGTACTGTAAGTATCTATATTTTTTCATTACAACATATATTTATTTACGAATTATAATCATGTCATTTATACGTTTCATGCTGCCTTGTTGGTCTAGTAGCTATATTTAAGGCAGCAGATACTGATGTCCTGAGTTCGAACCCCAGGTCGGGTCGCAAACATTTTATTGAATTTTTCCCTCGAAGATTCTCAGCAGCCCAGAGTCCTTAAAGTTGGAAGTGTGTAAACTCCCAAAACTCATAAAGCACGTAGAGCCGTTGTTCCTGCACCTAAACTCTTTCCGGAAGTGTCGGATTGCCATTCCATCGGGTTATGAGAGTGAGGAAATAAAGAGTGAATATCTATGTTAGTGCATACTCTTGTGCACTATAATATGACTCGCGCAATTGGATAATGTCTCTTGACATTGGCCGCCGTGGCCGAAATCAGTCAGGAGGACACGCTTAACATCTTATTATAATACTAACTCCAAGTTATTTTATCATCTATATAGTCTTGTATAATAAATGGCTTATTTATTAATTTTCTTAGGAGTAAAGTCCATTATACATCTACTAAATCCTGGGTGAGTTCTTACTAAAGGAGATTATCCACTCAAAGCAATTAATCTGAGATAACCGCAATATCATTAGATATTATATCATTAGATATTGCGGTTCGATTGACATCTTAATGAATAAATTGAAACATTATTAATTGTATAATATCCATCGTACTTAAGATAATTACAATACTCAATGTAACACCGACTTTTCTAGAATATTTTCCGGTAGTTACCGGTAGTTGCTTCATGGTGAAGCTGATATTTTTTATAGTACGACTCATAAGTTTCTGAAGTGTAATTGAATTATTTTTACGAGCAGTTTTGACATAATGTAAATACGTTTTGTTTTCCCGTTCATCCGAATCCGAATCATTGAAGTTATGTTGTTATAAAAATAATATTGGAACGAAGTTTACAGAGAGTTGCATAAAGAAGGTTGAGGCGATTTTCGGTGTGACAACAATATAGTAATATATGTAATCAATTAAAATCTATATTTTCCTGTTCCGTTCCGTTCCGTTCCTGAGGTGGGTCCCACAACTGCACAATTTTTATAGGAATTTCCGATTATAAGGAAATTATTAATTAATCTATTTACCACCGCTTTTCAGTGTAAAGCTTTAAGAGTGGTGACGCCAATAACGGACCTGTGACTTTTACCTCGCTGTGAACCATTGAGTTATTGACAATTAAAATTGACTCTGGTATCTTTTTTAAATGCATTTTCACCCCTTACTTAAAACCCGATTATAATATCATTTTCACTTGCCTTAATTAATCGAAATCGTGTATGAACGCATCCTCAAGCAGCATCATTCCAATGACAACAGAGTCAAATAAAATCTTCATGCTAATCCACGATGAGATAATGATATATACGACGGATTTTACCTTACCCTCATGTTATTATACATTTAGTCACTGGAGGCTAGCTGGGTAGCCTAACTAAATGTATAATAACATGACCTACAAAAAAATAACAATTATATTAAATGCCGGTTCGGATTCAGTATAATCTTAATGTTTCCGATAGTTACTATTGTGCCCGGCGACGAAGGAAAACATTACGAGGAAAATATATGTCGGGTGAAATTCTGCCCCTATATTTCACATATTCATCCCCTAACCGGCATTATATAATATATATTCTCTTTAGTATGAAAATATACCTCTATCCAGCAGTGGGATGTTCATTGGCTGTTATTTTAAAATAATATTTCAATTTTAGGATTAAATGAACAAGAATTTTATGTTCAAACGCGTTTTAATTTAAACGAAATTAAAATGGTTAGTCTGAAAATAAAAATATGCTCCACGTGGTAAGATTAAAAACTGTACATTTTTGCGTTGAAAATAAGTATCCGACGTTAAGACAAAACGATAAATATTAAAGCTTACAGTGGGCGCTTTATCTTCGGAGCGGGGAGCGTGAAAAACGGATAAATGGTGGATCCTTGTAAATCCCATTCCTTGAAAACTTTGAAACGATATTGTTGGTGTACAGTTATGCGGTACATTGTTGGGAAAATCATGCGGGTTAGATTTTTCCTAAAAAGTTAACTATTTAATATTTAAATACAGAGACAATCAAAACAACGAATTTAAATTAATTTAAAATATTCTAATACTAAACAGCAATACTTTGTATAGCTGTGTTCCGGTTTGAAGAGAGAGTGAGCCAGTGTAATTACAGGATCAAAGGACATAACAAGCTCAAGGAACATATTAGTTTCCAAAGTTGATGGCGCATTGACAATGTAAGGCATGATCAATATTTCTTACAGCGCCAATGTCTATAGGGGATGGTTACCATTTATCATCAGTTGGCTGAAATATACAAACACACAGATACACTCGTCAAACTAATTGTTAAGTACAACATCCCAATTTTTCGTTATATTAAAGACAACTACTGTCATTTTTACTTCGTTTTTATAGGTAAAATATACATTCGAAGCGGGAATATACCTTCTATTTAATCCTATAAAGAGACTCATTCAAGTGCTGTTAAAATAATAATTAAAAGATAGAGAAAAGTTTAAGTAAAACTTACAACAACTAGTATGTGTTTTGGTTTCAAACAAGTATTACTCTTCCAAGTTTCAAAGCCGTTAGCGAAAGTGAATGGATAGCCACGTTCGCTGTCAACGTAATTTGGTAGATTGGTCAGCACTCATTAATTATAACTTTGTTCTCTACAGTCACTTTGAGAAGCACTCGTGTGTCATCTGTTATGAGAATTAATGACGGCTGTCTTAACTTAAGCCGTCTATAAATATACTTTTGTCATTGGAGGACTCTCGCCACATAGTCTGAATATATATATGTCCACATCAATATCAATTTTATATATCAAGAGATAAGTTTCGTTTGTCTGTTTTTTATTTATTCTAGCGAACTTTACTTGGTGGTAGAGCTTTGTGCACGTTCATCTGGTTAGGTATCACCCCCTCATCAGATATTATACCGCAAAACTTGTTATTGGTGTGTTCCGGTTTGAAGGGTGTGTGAGCCAGTATAATTACAAGAGCATGCGATATACCATCTTAGTTTCCAAGGTTGGTGGCGCATTGGCGATGTAAGCGATAGTTAACATTTCTTACACTTCCAATGTCTAAGAGCGTTGGTGACCACTTACCATCAGGTGGCCCATATGCACGGCCGTCTACCTACCCTATAAAACAAAAAAAATAAATAAAAAATAATCAGATTGATACGAAACTTATATATTATTTTATTTTATAATTTCAGGACGGCCAAAGATTATTTTGTTTGCTAATATGTAAAATGTTTTTGAGATTTAAATCAATATACCAATGTAGTCAAAAAAAAATTCGATCCAGGTTCTTAGGAAGCGACTTATGAGTGCAAAAAATCCGCAGAATAATTGGCAACAGCACAAAACTATATTTGACAAATATCTATACATATAATAAATCTGTAACTGGTCGATGTCTGTACATGGAAGATAAATGAGTAAAACTTTTATCGGGGGTCATTATAAACACAATAGAACCTAAAACAATGATTAATAGAATTTTTGTCTGTTTGTCTGTTTGTCTATTTGTCTGTTTGTCTGTTTGTCTGTGCGTTTGTGCACGCTAATCTTAAAAACGGCTTAACGGATTTGAGTGCGGTTTTCACTAATGTATTGTGGCTAACTTCACTTAACATGTAGTTGTTTTATTTCAATCGGTTCATAAATAATAAAGTTATGTCAATTTAAAGATACACGTAGAACTTTTATTAAAAAATGGTTATGGTCAAACTGAAAAGAGATTAAATATTACATGTAATTTACACTTTTGCTTATGATTTATCCTATATTTTGTCCTATAATTTTTTATCTCTTTATGTATTATAAGTTTAGTATCCCTACTAAAAATCAATAAATTATTATCTGTAGGAAAAGTACGCGCACTGTTAGTTGTCAAAATCAAAAAGTTTTGTTAACAATTTCGTGTTTTCAGTAGCTTCGTGTGTTGTTTTTGCATAAAAACTAATATTGCATATATATTGTGTGTATCTTTATGATCTCATCTTATATCTTTCATAACAGTACGCTTTAAGACTGCGTGTGAGCAAGTCAGTTAACTCAGTGACAATAATTAATACGTAAATAGTATATAGGTGTATAAACAAAGCCTAAATAACAACTATAACAATAATACATGGTTTTAGAAGTGCTTGCTTTAAACATAAACGTGGTATATCACTTCTTAAAACTTCAAATGGGTATAATTTTTTCGTAAATTCGTGTTTCCTGTCAAAAGTTTTAAAACGGCAGATAAAAATTCAAACGTTTTACCTACCGAAGTTTTTTCTAAACAACGAAATAAATAACAATTTAACGCGGAAAAAATGGCAACCATATTTTGAACTATATTTATAAGCCTCTGGATATATATAAGGAGTATTAGCCACTGGTTATGTATAAGAAGTGTAAATAGAGAAAAATAGCAATTTTGTTCAACATTAAAATAACAGAAATAACTTTAGAAGACCTCATTAATAAATTTAACAAGTATTTCGAACCGAGGAAAAATTTAACTATTGCCTGACATGTATTTTTTATGAGAAAACAAAGCAAACACGAAAATATAACCAACTTTATTACGAGTCTAGAAAATTACAGTTTAAAATGCGATTTCGTTGAATTAATAGTCATTGGTCAGTGATAAATTTACAGCGAATATGTGTTAGAGTAGCTCGCCAAACATCAACGATTCTTACAACGGTCTGATCTGTCACTAAAGAAAGCTATAGAGATAGCTAAAATAGTAGTGATCGAACAACAAAATACGGAGCACATAAATAAAAGCACTGAGACGTCGTCATCACCGTCATCATCTAATGAATATCAAGTGATGAAGGGGGAGTAAAAGGGTTAAACAACACACAGAACAGAATAGAGAAGATGTGCATATTCCTACGAAGTCAGACGGGCAACTAATTAAGAAGAGAACAAAATTGTGAAATGTGGTTATATTTGCCTCATCCCAATATAAACCGAATAAAAGTATTTTGTAATCTCTCAGCTTAATTCAATTGGTCTTTGGCTACATCAAGCTTGCGACAGCATAATCATGAATAGGAAGAAGTAGATCTGTGCGAGCATATAATATATAATTAAGTGTACTCAGATATTGACATTATATATTTAAAAAAAAAATCACTGCAAAAATAACATAAATAAGATAAAAATAATAATGTATTAAATGTATTAATTTATATAAAATGAATGTACCAACCCATCTTAATATTCAATATTTTAGTTTGTTATAAATTTTGTACTGTAGTCATATTCTTACTTGCCTTTTAATTGTATTTGGTTAAAAAATATATAAATAATATATATATCATTTATTTACTGCATTTTATTGGCCTTACTCAATGTAATAATGCTTAAGCTATGTGATTTCATTTATATTTTGTTTTTGTTAAATTTGTGTTTTCATTAAGTAATTAATTATATTTGATTATAAAAAAAATATATATCTTACTACACCTTTACTGATTACGATGGTTTAGCTGTTTGATTTTATATATGTTTTGTTTATTTTAATGATTGTGTAATTATTGTTGGTGGAAACTTAGCTAATGTATGTATATATTTATATATATATATATATGCTATAAGTGTCATCTCATTTTTAACACTTAACCTACCAGAGCGGTCAAATAACTGCTTTTGAAACTTTAATTAAAATTGTTATATAGCTGCTTTTGTTTGTATATTATATACTTTTTCTACATAAAATGGCCACTTAAGCAGCTTATTCAGATGTGTATCAAGTTCAATGGACAACATTTGTTTTAATTCCCTTTTTTTTGTTTAATTAAATTAGTAGCCTTGGTTAAGTCTGATTTTATTTAGTCTCTGACAGAAGAAACTTTTCCTTTACTTTATACTTTATATCGTACAAATAAAATAACATAAATCTATAACAAAAACGAATTAATTAATAAATTATCCATACATATAAATAAAATTGAAGTTTATGTCTGTTATTTCAAAATAACTGCCTGTTTTAAAGGTTATATGGCTATTTACGATTTACCAAAACCAAAGATTTTTTTAATTTTTTTACTGTCTGGATGTCTGTATCTTTCAATCGTCTAAAAAATTGAAATAACCGAATTATTATAAGAACTATTTCAAGATTCCGTTTAGCCTTTATTTCATCAAAATTAGTTGAGTCTATCAAAAGTTATAAAAATACGTATTTTTGTTGATATCTATTCACATAATATTATTACTCTTCCTAACTGATTCATTAACGCAGAGCCTAAACTGCGGGGGTTAGAAACTTGAAATTTTGGCAGTTGATACATTTTATAACACCCACTAAGGTAGGATTTTTGGAAATTCTACCCCTAAAGAGTTGAACGATTGTTTAGAAACCAGTCATTTTTAAAGTTAGAAGCATGAAATTTAATGAACAAGCTTAAAAATAAATAAAAATGTATTTCAGCGTTTTTGAAAATCTAAATCTGAGAGGGTAAAAAAGGGGTTGAAAGTTTGTATGGGGATTCCGTCACTTTTGGTGTAAGAAGAATGATATTTAGTATTAAAGCTATGCATACGTATTTCGTCGTTTTTAGAAATTTAACTCCAAACGGGAGAAACGGGGTAAAAGCATTAGTATAAAAATTTAAAAAAATAGAAATATACTATTTGAGTTTTTTGATTGAATTAATAAACATGAATTTCAAAGTTTTTAGAAACTTTTATTTTTGTTTGGAAGAGTTGGGTGCAAATAATGAAATTCAAAATACGCAATATCTTATATCAATATCTCTTAGGGAGAAATATACGAACTTCACTATGTTGGTGATGTTTGGATAAAAAAAACATATTCCATTATTGCCATATGTACCACTTAATTGGTATTCCCTAAGCTTATATTATTGTAAAGTTTCATTAAAATCCATTCAGTAGTTTATGCGTGAAAGAGTAACAAACGTCCATACATCCATACAAACTTTCGAGTTTATTATATTAGTAGGAAGTAGGATTATTATATGCCCTGTACTGAACACACATATACTATACTAGATGGGCGAATAAATCGATTGGTAAATGTGTATATCTTATTGATTAAAAAATGATAAAATCCTTATTTTACCCGTACGAAGTCGGGACGGGCAGCTAATTACTCGCTGATAACGTATCTTTCTGTAGGTAAAAAAGGTTTTTAAAAACAGTACAGCAGTTTTTTAATTTATTCGCTACAAACAAACATACAAAAAATCTATTTTTACTTATTTATAATATTAGTATAGATAAAGACCACGCGCGAGCGAAGCTGCGGGCAACAGCTAGTACTTAATAAAATACATAGATAAGAAATCTTACATATTTTCAATAAATTACATAATAGTTTTATGTAAAGTGATTTTGCTTTTATATTTTGTATTAAATACACATTTGAAATATTACAAGATATTATTAAGGCATAAGGGACATAACATCTTAGTTCCCAAGGTTTGTGGCACATTGGCGATGTAAGCGATGGATAACATTTCTTACAATGCCATTGCCTATAGGCGTTGGTGACCACTTACCATCATGTGGCTTAAACGCTCTTCCGCCTACCTATATAATAAAAAAATGCGTAAAAAATACACAGATCAGTATACACACGATGCACGATGCAGTACGGGCGAATACATCGGTTGGCGAATGCTAATAACTTATTAATTACAAAACACTGGTTAACATCCAGCCAACACAGAATTTTCATGTACTCAATTGTGTTTATAAATCATCGCGTGTTCGACAGTTAAAGAAGACGTATTATATCTTAACAAATTTACCACAGGTTAAAAAAACTAAATCTCAGCCCTTGGCGGATCCGGTGAAAGACAGGCACAATTATGCTATCAAAAATTTTTGTTTACTTGAATTATTTACTAAATATAAAAGAATAGAGATTATTTTATTATACAACCCAAAAAAAAATAGAACACATGGATACAAACTATATCATATTATTTTATCTGCTATGAAATTATTTTTGATTTGTTTAATTATTGTGAAGACTTGATTAGTTTGAAATTTTTTTGTAATGTGATTTGTTTTTTGTGTATTTTGTAACTGTTTTTCTTCCTTAAAATAAATAAATAAACTAATTAGCTAACACATTTGAAACTACATACAACTTAGTACTAGCTGTGCCTGCGGTTTCAGAACCTGTAGATCCTGCGATTAGCCGGATCAAACAAACAAACTCTTCAGCTTTATATATTAGTATAGATATGATAGGGCCTAGTGGCGATCATTCATTCCTAATGTACGAGTATCTTATCAGCCATAACGTCACAAGTTCTAGATCTACAACATCATCAAAACTGAAATGCTAAAAACGCATTCATTGCATTGGTAGATTTGTCCGTGATTACCTTTCGTGGACGAAAGTAAAGACGATTTCATATTATTCCGGAAAATTGTTGTAATAATAATGTAATTATTTTACCGCGAAACGTCAATACTTAATGTTGTTCTGCCCCGGTTAAAGGGTGCGTTACCCGGTGTAGTATGTAACATATCAGATGCTATAATTGGCGTCGTGTTGGCTATAAACAATGTGCTCGTTGGCTTATGTCGTATTATTCGAATTAAAAAAAAAACACAATACACGGAATTGTCTTAACAATATTGCGATACAATTCGTGGAACTGTTATTACGTAGACTTCTTTCGCATCAATGTTTATCTCTTAAGTATTCATTTCTTTGTATAAGTCGCTTGAGGGTTTAAATGACAGCAATGGAACGATTTTCGTAGTATCTTTTGAAAGCAGCTGCAGCGCTGGATTAAGCAAGTTTTGAATTGCGATGTCTTGTTCCTTTTCCAGGATCCGGATTAGTGGCCGACTCCAGCTTAGCTGTCGCTTGTTTAAAATTAATCTGATTTGTAGAGTATCGGGAAAGCAAACAATAATAGGCAAATCTAAACAAAATTTAATTCTATATTATTTTTCATATATATAAAATATTATTATTTTATGATAACCCATAATCGATAAGTAGATCTTGATAAACGTGCCCCCTTCAATCCATAACTTTATTGATCGACACCCGTCGTTGTATTCAAATCATGAGTTTCAAGTCTTGATTGTTATAGCATGCGAAGGCAAATACATATGGCCATAAATGTTTGGAATCAAACATACATGTCGCGCTGAACACTACGATATTTGTTTTAGGTACCGTGGGTAAAACTACAACCAGTAGTGCTCGTACATAACTTAGCCTGAACCCGTAACTCGTTGCAATTTGTACCATATGAAACAGTATCTAAAACGCTGATCAAACTCATATCAATTATTTAATTTTCATCCGAATGGTCATTGGTCAATCGTAAGAAATGACGCAGTATGTGGCCAATGAGCGTTTACTATTTTGTCAGATTAGTTAGACTTTCTTTGCTTAATATTTTAAAAGCTAGCTGATAAAAAAATGGAGAATGAATTAAAATTATAGCAATATATGTATTAATATCCATTAAAATGTATTACCTTGAAAAAGCAAATGGTAATTACCAGACCGAAAAACACTATTAACGACTAAAATTATTAAAGTCTCAGAAAATAATAATCTCTTAAGCAACGCGTGGTTTCATCTCGCATTGCTGTCACTCAACTTGACTAGAAGGGAGAAATTTGGGAAGCGAGTGTTACAGTAAAATAGTCTTAATGACAATAAAAATAAGATTCATTTGAATATTATTTATTTTCTCGTGTGCTGTGAATAATAAATCTTTTGACGAAAGCGAGCGTTTATTTAATAACCATGTTGTCCACGGTTCTGAAAACAAAGTGTTAATCTTCTTGTGTATTTTCTCATTTCCGTCTTTTTAATTACGTATTCCGTACTCCACACGGTATGAATTATAATTAACGTAATTTAAATTAATGAAAACAAAATTAGCATGTTATAAATAAATTTAGAAGTTCATATTTGGACGACGGAGACGGATACATAACTTTCTCCTCTACCATATTTACTATCAGTATAATATATCGTTAGACTGACTACCTCAGTGGTCTAGTTGTTAGACAAGTATTTTCCGTCAAAAAATGATTGGTCATTCACGTAATCTCTCTTTTTTTAAACCAACTTTTTTTGGGCCAACTGATTGTAAGCGGTTACTGCCCATAGATATTGGCACTGTAAGAAATGTTAACCATCGCTTACATCGCCAATGCGCCACCAACCTTGGGAACTATGATGGTATGTCCCTTGTGCCTGTAATTACTCGGGCTCATTCCCCCTTCAAACCGGAACACAACAATACCAAGTATTGCTGTTTTTCGGCAGAATATCTGTTGAGTGGGTGGTACCTACTTAGACCAGTCCCTGTCTCGCAGGCTGGCGGAACCTTCAAGGGTGCCAACTACGCTCCCGAGGTGGTCCCTTGGCCAGCTCGATCGCGAACTGGTCAAGGAAGCTGCCATCGTGCAGCGTTGGGGTTCCGCTGTCGAAGGCGTAATGGCCTCGACGCGGACCTGGAAGGACAGCTTTTGGCCGCTTACCGCCAGCTGAAGAAAGATCTGCAGCTGGCGATAAGTCAGGCCAAGGAGAAGGCGAGAGAGTTGCTGGCGGGTCTCAACCGAGACCCATGGCGGCCGTACCGAGGTGTGCGTGGAAAGTTCCGCACCCAAGCCGCCCGTGACGGAAACGCTGCCGCCAGAGCTCCTCCTGCGCCTGGTGGGGGAACTGTTTCCCCACCAGGGCGAGTTTGTCCCTCCGCCTATGCCCCCCCCCGCTCCTTGATAGATAACGCAGTGGCTCCACCACTGATCACGGAGCGTGAAATGGAGATGGCCCTCGGTCGCCTGAGGGCCAAGAAGACGGCGCTGGGTCCGGACGGTGTTCCAGGGCGTGTTTTGTGCGACGCCCTGGAATACCTAGGTGCAAGGCTTCGGGGGCTGTTCGACGAATGTCTGATCAGCGGGCAGTTTCCGAAGCCTTGGAAGCAAGGGAAATTGGTGCTGTTGCCGAAGGAGGGTCGACCGCCCGGTTCCTCGGCGTACAGGCCGATTGTGCTGCTGAACGTTGTTTGAGAAGATTCTCGCAGCCCGTCTCGTTCAGCACCTCGATGAGGTTGGTCCGGGTCTCTCAGAGGCTCAGTTCGGGTTCAGGGCGGGTCGCTCGACGGTCGACACCCTGAGCGCCCTGAAGACTCGGACCACGCAAGCGGTGGCCCAGGGACAAGTGGTCCTGTCGGTTTCGCTGGACTTCAACAGTCTCCCATTCGAGACGATCAGGGAGGCACTCCGATACCATGGAGTGCCGACCTATCTGAGGAGGCTGTTGGAGGCGTACCTCCAGCACCGAGAGGTCGTCTGGGCGGGGGGCGACGGCACGTTGGTCCGGCATCGGGTTGGGTGCGGCGTTCCACAGGGGTCGGTTCTCGGCCCAATTCTGTGGAACGTCTAACAATCGATTGGCTCCTGGGAGCCCCCGTCCTTCCCGGTATGGGGGTGTTGTGCTATGCAGACGACACCCTCATCACCGCGACGGGGCGGGACTTTCGGGAGGCGGCCCGCCTGGCCGAAGTCGGAACAACCCTGACCGTGGACCGGATGGAGATGCTGGGCTTGAGGGTCTCCATATCCAAAACGGAGGCCCTCCTCTTCCACGGTCCACGGAGGGGCCCCCCACGAGGGGCGAGTGTCACCCCACGTATCAATCACGTCCACGGGACGGTGATCGAGGTGCGGGCCCAGATGAAGTACCTGGGCCTGGACGGCCTGGACGGGGTTCCCAGTACCCTGGGATTCCTCCCTAGTGAATGGAGGCCCGCATAGGCGGGCCGACCGTCGGGGCGTCACGGTAGCATGCGTAAGCGATCCCGTGGCGCTCCCGTTAAGACGGGAAGGGTACCACTGGGTTTTTAGTGGGTATTCCGATGACCGGGGCACACTCGGTGCCCTGTACATA